>CM056719.1:147514920-149914920 GCA_029844215.1 Przewalskia tangutica
ATAACTCCAACAACTCTTTTGACAATTTGTATTTCAGTTGCAAAACTTTTAACAATTAAATTATAAATATGACAAGCACAACGAACATGAAATATATCAGGAAGTGGCGGTTCTAATTCCGCTTTTAAAAGATCTACAACAACAGTATTATTAGATGCATTATCGAATGATATACAAAGTACTTTTTTATAAGGACTATAATTTTTGGCATAAGCACAAATAGTTTCGCTTATATATTTTTCAGTATGACTTTGATCCTCGTCATACGCAAAAGCAATAATACGTTTTTCCATTTTAAAATTTTCATCAATCCAATGACAAGTAATTGTTAAATAATCATAACCGTTTAAAACATGCACAATGTCTGCAGTAAATCTAACTAGGCATGGAAGATTAGTGAACAAATATTGCAAAAAAATAACATAATCATTATAAAGTCTAAAAACATCGGCTCTACAAGTACTACTAGGAACACCTGTAAAACAAGGATTATATACTCTTTGAATATATGTAATTAAATATGAAGAAGAAACAAAAGAAAAAGGTAAACAACCTCCAACAATCATTTTTGCTAATTCAAGCGATCCTTCTTTGGATCGTAATCAGCCAACCCCTCGTTAATGAATTAAGTTATTGTTGACCGGGTTCTAAATCAGTGGCAACACCCCATTGTACCGGATGATCTTTCGTTAAATGTCTACCTATAGTGTCCGTCCCCCCGTCACCACCTCCTCTCTTATGTTTATAAGTTTTTCCACAAATATTACATCTAACTCTATCGGTGTCCCCAACTCTATCATAAAAGAGCCACATTTTACTCTTTTTTCTCCTTACTTCTGGTTCTGGTAAAGGAGGTCTACGACTACCACTAGCAGTACCAACATTGACAGAAGGAACACTAGTAGGTGTAGGAGGTTCAGTTTCTTCAAGTTCAGCAATATTATCTAATTGAACGTTATCATATTCATTATCTTCTATTCCAAAATCTTCTTGCATTTGATCATAATCTATATTTTAATTAGATGATGAAGAACTTACATATTTTTTACCCCTTGAACTAGATTTACTGTAGCCGATTAATTCCTTAGCAAAGACATTATAAAATATTTAAATAATCAACAAATAAATATGACAATTTAATAAAATAATTAGAGAATGAAACGAGTGTACCAAACTTCGGGATTCAGAATTCAATTGAAACTCGAAGGCCGAAGCTCGAAGTCTTGCTACTTTGCAAATTAATAATAATAATAATAATAATAATAACTTGAGAATTGATAATAGAGAGAATTAAGAGAGTATGAGAATTGAGAGAATTGTAGAAATAATTGTGTGATAAAACTGAGAAAAATGTAGAGTATTTATAGATTTTTTAAAGGATAAAAATGTAATTAACAAAAAATTAAAAAACAAAAAAACAAAAAAAAAAAAGCCAAACGGTCCACTGACCGTTGGCCCCTCCCCCCAGCCCCAACAATAATGTTACTGTTGGGCACCAACAACCCTTTAATTTATTTTTTTTCCTTACCGGTTCGGACCAGTTAACCGGTAAGGTTCTGTTACCGTTCACGGTTCAACCGTCCGGTCCTTATCGATTTCAGAAACGTGCGGGTTGGGCTTGGGGCCAAACCAACCCCCAACCCGGTAAGCCTTACCGGACCGGATTTTGTACCGGGTCGATCGGTCCGGTTCCGGATCAACCGACCCCTTAAACAGGTATACCTAGAGCTAGCATGTAAGATATGGATTTAGCAGAATTAAGTCATTTTAGTAAAATCTATGTGTGTGTATATATATATAATAATAAATTTCAAAACTCATAAGTTTTAAATTCGGATCCGTCTTTTGCACGAAGGTGTTTGAACGAAGAAGTTTAAAATATGTTGATTTGACTTATTTATACTATTAAATTAGTCATTATTGAAGAAGTATTTAAGTAATCATTGAAAAATAAATTTGGCAGATAAAGCAATCAGAGTAAAAAAAAATACTTTAAGGAGCTTGAAATATTAAAAAAATATGGATGTTGTAAAACCAATAAAGTTATCAACCATTTTAGGACATTTTTAAGTGGAAAGAATGACATAAATAAACACAGAGATTGTGGTCAAGTAGTGATTATTCCTCTAGGGAACGTTTTACCTCTTAAATTGAGGTTTTCCGGCACGAATCCGAATTAGTTTTGTTTTTTTTATTGACGAAGGAACCCGCAGCCGCTACTCTTTCGAGTGCGCACAGGGTAAACCCCGAACTGACGCAGTAGCCTGCAAACCACGTCAGCCATGTAAACCACACTTGGCAAGCCATGTGTGACAGACTCAACCAAGAAGGTTTATGCAGGGGATCGAACTCGTGACCTTGGCCCCGCTCTTCATCAAGCACAATTAACTCTACCCTTGCGGGTAAAACAAAGGTGTAAAACTTTTGTTGCTCATTGGATTCGAACTCACGATCTCTCAATAGGGAATAACTTTTGAGAGGAGCCCTCTACCACTAAGCTACAAATCTCACTCAACGAATCCGAATTAGTTGGCCCCGAAATGAGTAGACATTGATTGAAACCAAACAAAAAAAAAGTGTGTGTGTGTGTGTGAACGTCTATTCCTGATCCAAGTTTTAAGGGAATTGAATGCACAAAGCTCTGAAAATTGCACAAATTTCTTGAACTTCAATAACTATGTGTTGAAAAAGAACCATTCAATACAACTTCCAAGAACTTGTTTACTGGATTCAGTGCCATGTGGATTGTTCCGCAAAATATGCAGCTGAAAATGCGCCACAAAACTTACAAGTCACATTACCAAACTGGGATTAAATAATTAAGTGCATCTAGACTTGAAAACAAGATTATATTATATGAACACAAGAAATGCACAAGTCAAACTTGGATCTGTATTTTCAATCTGCTAGTTTCCCTGTTTTTGCCTTTTAGTTCTCATATAAGAAACTATAAACAACAAATCTTGGATTTTGGTGATGATATAAGAATATAGTTTATGTGACTTAATTGAGCTTCACATTGTGTTGGCCTCCTACAAGGTCTAACAACTGCCACACTAATTTATCATTAACATTACTCTAAAGCAGAGCGGATTCAGAATCTGAAATTTATGTGTTCCTACAACGACCTTAAGTTAATATACAATAACAATTATTCTCGCAATCAAATATTTATTGATATTTCATGATTTCTTAATATATATTTGCGTGAAAGTTACTGGATTCTCGTGAACCCGTAGGTTGTGCAGCCTTTATGACCTATAATTAAGTTCATAGATGAACTAATGAGATTCAAAAGGACCAAAATATCCATGTATGCAACAAGAAGCGGATCTAGGCCTGGTTCTGTAGGTTCAACTAAATTCATTACAGAAAAAAATATATAGATCACTCTAGCTCATTCTAAACCAGCTGACTTTAGACCAAGATTAAATTGCATACAACAGTTAACTTCATTACCTAGTAGATTAGTATAAGGTATAATCCAACCTTAATTAAGGATTAAAATACTAGTTAAATCTTAAGAAAAGAACACTTGCCATGCTGAATATTATATCTATAAGCATCCATATACTTCTGCATAATTATCAACTTTAAGGGATCAGAGCTTTGATTATCCAAAAGATAAAACTCATGGATTCCCCTCATAAGCCAAGGCTTCTTTCCCCTAATCTGTTCTTTTTCATCCTTCTTGTGTCCTCAAATGTCATAACTTTTTTCATTTCTAACACCTTTAAGAACTCTTCTTGTTCTCTTTACCAGCAAACATATAATGCCATTGCCACTTCTACATCATTTAATACTGCTATCCCTTTGGTTGTTGAGCCTGCAGCAACTAGAGATGATGATATTCAAGAATCTGATAAACTAGCAGCTGATTTCGACCTTCCATCTGAGTTCCTTGCTTTCACATCTCCACACAAATTACCATTTGGATTCAACAAAAACTTCGATTCTGACAAAATCATCCCTCCGGTGGGGCGCCCGTGCACCATGTTTCCGGATTTACTTCGTCGTTACATGTCATACAGAGTCAATGGTTCTTGCCCTGATGATGAGCTCCTGGCACAGAAGCTTCTTCTCAAAGGTTTGTGATAAGAACTAGGAAATTGTTAATGTGGAAGGAGACTGTTTCCCTGTAACATAGGAAAGGTTTATACAGTCAAACCTCTCTATAATGGTGCCGTTTGTCCGTATATTTTTTTGTCGGGCTAGCGAAATTCTGTTATAGAAAACATATAATATAACATAATATGAAAAAACGGTTCCAAAGAAAACTTGTGCATCATAGTGAAATATTGTTATAGAGGTTTTGTTATAGAGAGGTCTGATTGTATATATAATCCTATAATCGTGAAAGTAAGAATAGGAATTACGCAATTTGTTCCTCAAAATCTCTTCTTTCTCTTGTTATTACAGGTTGTGAGCCTCTCCCTCGCCGCAGATGTCGTCCTGCTTCTCAACAGGAACATGTTGAGCCTTACCCTCTCCCTGAGAGCTTGTGGACTACACCATCGGATTCATCTGTAGTTTGGACAGCGTATACTTGCAAAAACTATGAATGTCTCATTAACAGGATGAAAACTCAGAAAGCGTTTGATGATTGCAAAGACTGCTTTGATCTCAATGGCAGAGAGAGAAACCGTTGGTCGTCGAAAAAGGGAGCTGGACTTGACTTCTCTATTGATGAAGTACTGGCGGTGAAGAAGCCTGGTACAATCAGAATAGGGCTTGATATTGGAGGTGGTGTGGCTACTTTCGCTGTAAGAATGAGAGAAAGGAACATAACAATATTAACAACGTCAATGAATCTCAATGGTCCTTTCAATACATTTATAGCATCAAGAGGAGTCGTACCTTTGTACATAAGCATTTCACAGAGACTTCCTTTCTTTGACAATACACTGGATATAGTTCACTCAATGCATGTGTTGAGTAATTGGATACCAACAACACTGCTCCACTTCCTATTTTTCGACATCTATAGGGTGCTTCGGCCTGGTGGGCTGTTCTGGCTTGACCATTTCTTCTGTGTTGGTGTGGAATTTGAGCAACTCTATGCTCCCCTTATAGAGAGTATTGGGTTTAATAAGATCAAGTGGGTCATCGGGCGCAAGATGGACAGAGGCCCAGAGCTAAATGAGATGTATCTTTCAGCACTTTTGGAGAAGCCACTCAAAAATTCTTGGTGACAGTATTAGATGTTTCTTTTACCTTCTTACTTTGATAGAAATAGAAAACAACAGAGGAGGTGATGTTTTTCTTTTTTCTAATTATCGATTTTCAGATGACATCTCCAGATATAAACTAACATTTTGAGGTAACTTGAATATGATTTGGTAATGTTTGTGGACTAAACCCTGTTTAGCTTTTGAATTTGCTGACAGTAATGCTGAAAACCAAATTCTATAATTCAGAGACGAAGGTTTTACACTAAAGTATTGAAAATCATGTATTAGGCACACAGAATGAAAATGTTAAATTGGACTAATAGGTCATTGCAATAGACAAAACCATTTCCAAGCAATAGTTTAAAATAAGTCCATATGAACAACATGACCTCTAACATGTACAGAGAAATAATCTTCTGGATAAATGTGTTTTAATATAGTAATTTATAAGTGTTTTTATGATTTCCTCCTTAAGGTACCTTACTGTCGATCATTGTTTTTTGGGTATCATCCATGGTGAAACTATAAGACAAGAGTTTATGGTTGTATGCTTCATCAAAAGCATCTGATAATCCAGAACAAAGGACACCGTTCTGAAGTTCACATGAACGGAAGCCCTTACAAGTAGACTTTGAATGTTTTCTGCAAGTTATGGTGTTTGACTTAGAAGATTCCCTTAATTGAATCATGTATAAGAAATTCAGATTGGCTTTGCATTTATAGCAAGTTATATATCTTGCTGGTGGATAAATCACAACTCATCGAATGATCAAATCCAAATTCCTGCTCAGCAAGGCTACGCAAGTCTTGAAATGAAGGTTGGCTCAAGAACAATATCAAATAACATTTTTTTCTAGTTCTACCCAGCAACAAAAAAACACAACAACAATCCCTGGGATCTGGGGAGGGTAGGATGTACGCAGACTTTACCCTATCTTTGTGAGGTAGAGAAAATGTTTCTGACAGACCCTCGGCTCAAAAGAAAAGCTTGTAAGAGAAGAGACATACAAAATAAATGTGCAACACATAGTAATACACATAAAGAGATGCGAACTACACGATAACTGAATACTACTACTAAAAGGAATAGAAGAGTGGAGGAGACTAGCCCCCTCCCTCCCACAAAGAGTGTGACAACACAAATCTACCTACTAACCTTCCACTGTAATATTCGACGTCCATATCTTCCTATCTAAGATCATGTTCTCAGTCAACTGAAGTTGTGTCATATCCTGTCTAATTACCTCCCCAGTTCTTTTTCAGCCTACCTTTGTCCCTCCTAACTCCTTCTATAGTCAATCTCTGGCACCTCCTCACCGGCGCATCCTCACACCTCCTCTTCACATGCCCAAATCATCTTAGTCTCGCTTCCCTCATCTAGTCTGCCACTGAAGCCGCTCCTACCCTGTCCCGTATAACTTCATTCCTAATCATATCTCTCCGAGTATGTTCACACATCCATCCAAGCATCCTCATCTCGGCTACCTTCATCTTCTGAACGTGAGCATTCTTGACTGGCCAACACTCTGTCCCATACAACAATGCTGGCCTAACTACCATTCTTTAGAACTTACTTTTAAGCCTTGGCGACGCATTCTTATCACACAGTACCCAGAAGGCAAGCCTCCATTTCACCCCACCCCGCTCTAATGCGATGTGCAACATCATCGTCAATCTCCTCGTCTCCTTGAATTATGGACCCAAGATACTTGAAGATTCATCTCTTGAGTATGACCAGTTCCTCTATCTTCACTTCCACCTCCGCCTCATACACAACATCGCTGAACCAGCACTCTAGGTAATCTGTTTTAGTCCTGCTTAACCTGAAACCTTTAGACTCTAGAGCCTCTCTCGAAATTTCCAGCTTATCATTCACTCCACTACGCGTCTCGTCGATCAAAACTATGTCATTCGCGAATAACATACACCATGACACCTCCAGATACTGAAGACTTCTTGAGAAGTCGATTTGCATTAAGTATACAAGGTGCTCGATTGCCATGATCATATAAAACCTTTTTTTGTCCATATATATCATTTACCCAATGAATAACGGCAAGGACTTGAATTAAGAAAATGAAAACTTGGAATTGTTTCAAGCTTTACACAGCTGAATTAGCGGAAAACTCCCCTTAATATACCTATGTAGAATAATGGTGAGCCCTGAGTTTTGATGGTTAGTGGCAAAAGACTGAAAATCCATACTATGGGCACCACTGAAAAACAATAAAATAACATTGCGGTAATGGCAGAATCTTGCCCCAAAGACTGGCTTCTATAGCAAAATTTAGACTTCAGGTTACAACAACAGAAATTGATAATGCAAGGCACAAGTAAGAAAACTCTAAAAGCAACACTCAGAAGCATAAATTGCTACAGTGGGAAGATTTCTCATTTGCAATATCATCACTCAGCAGCAGTGAGTAACTATTTTATTTCATCTTCAACTCGGTTATATACAAACCCAAAAGGTACACGGGGCGAGGAATTCTTAAGTTGTTTCACTGATCAAGTACAACTTCTGACCATCAGAAATCATATCTATATCAAGAATTTTACCTGCATCTTCTGATAAAATGCAAGAGCCAGATGGGAAGTTGAGTTGTTCTGAAGCTGCAGTAACGAGCTCTTCCATACTTATCGGTACCCATAGTACAACACCATGTTTCCTGAGATCCTTGGGCTCCCATGGGTGGAAAGGGAATACAGTACACTTCCGTGGGTGCTTTTTTTCTGTTATACACAGAGATTACATGGTTAGCAAGCTTGAAAATCCAGGTAAGAGTGGTGCTGTTGTAGCAGCTTAGCGAAATAAATTAAATTTTTTTGGTGATACGTACTCCCTTCGTCTCAATTTATGTGGCACCGTTTGACTAGGCACAAAGTTTAAGAAAGGAACACTTTTGAAATTTGTGGTCTAAAACAAACCTTAGACATTTGTGTGGCTATAGATTGGGACAGACTAAAAAAGAAAGGGTGTCACATAAACTGGGATGGAGGAAGTAACAATGTAGCTAGTGACAAGAGGAACTTTAGTTGAAAGAAGTTACAGCCCTCATTATTCGTTTTTTGGAAGAAGAGTACTGATTAATGACCTACAGGTAATAATGAACATTCACTTCACCCTTTTCTTGATCCTCTTCAAGACACATTTTATTGTTTTGGCCTTTGTTATAGGTCACTATAGTAAAGGGAAAGCAGGAGCAAGGGAGTTTCCCAGATAAAATAAGCAGTGGTACCACAAAAAGGGTATCATTTAATCTCCTAAAAATAAATATATTCCAATGCCTGTGGTGATGGTGTTGCTTCTGCTATACCTGAGATCTCGTGTGGAACTCTGGGGAATTCCGCTATCTGAGATGATCTTGCTTCTTCCATAATCTTGATCAACTGATTGTTCCCGCTTAATCTAGCTTCATCAACTGGAGTATTTCCCCATCTGCAACATAATAGGTTTGCTTTAAGTTTTAAGCGGCTTGCCATACTTGTAAAATGAGTAAGATATGCACAATTCAGCTAGTACAATGTAATGTTTTAAAAGAGCAAACCACGATGATCAATTCACTTCGATTAGCCTGAAAACTTGAAGGAAAGAAACTGCACCAAGCTCAAGGAAAGAATTGTCTAAGCATCTAATTCATCAACGAGATTCAAAAAAGAAAAAAAGAACAGGTTTCACCTCAAGAAAACTGTGTCGTGATCTTTCCTCGCATTTTAGTAGTCATTCTCATTATTGATTCGTCTCTATCTCATTTAGTCGATGACAGGAAAAATATGAAAAGCAAATAGCGCAACTTCGAATTCACTGATGAGAAAATTCAGAAGTTTATTTCCAAAGCATTCATTTGTTACATGCATGCCTCATATTCTCAATAATTCATTCTTAAATGTCAAGGTTAAAGACTCACTATCCATTTTGCTCTATTTGAACCCAGATGCAAGATTCAACAATCAACGAGAAAAAATAAGTTACTCCCTAAATGAATTCCCCAAATATCGATAGCAACAATATAAAGTGAACTTTGTGTTTCCCAACATGTTAAGCACGCAAGTCTACCGTATAGTTTATGACAAAAGGTAGCTTGCTCTAACTAAAGATTGCATACATTTTTAAAGAAGTGACATCAATAATGTAGCAATAAATTTTTAACTGGTACCTGTCCTTAGATAAAACTGAAGCACCACCTCCCAAAAGCAATCTCGCCATTGCAAATAATCCTTGAGAAGCCGCTACATGGAGTGGTGTTCGGTAATCATAGTCTTTGGAGTTTGGATCAATACCATTGGACAACAGCCTTCGTAGTAAATCTGAATCCCCTTTTGTAACCAACATACACAAGAAGCTACCAGCATTTTCAACCTTCAAGAAAGCACCTTTCTTAACAAGTAATGAAGCAACACGATCGTGTCCATTCTTGATAGCTTCAAAGAGCGGTGTGTTTCCAAAGTTGTCTATTTGGCAAAAAAGCAGGAGTTACAATAAATATTTGAGAACAAGGAAGTTCTGCGGTCAAGTACATGCTTTAAAAGTTACCTGAAGCATTGAGATCGACACCTTCTTGGATAAGGAAAAAAGAGATGTCTTCATATCCTCTTGATGCTGCAAGATGCTGTTCATAAACAAAGCTTTTAATCTTCAGCCTTCTTTTAGAATCATTTCCTTTTGTTATTTTTGTTAAAGACAGAATCAATATGTTGATAGAAGCAGAACCTGAAACTTCAACTACCAAACCGTGCTTACAAATTTGTATACCCAAGAAAGAGAGCTTAGAAAAAACAAATCATTATTAACAAAGAGTTGAGGCCCACTCATGGACTATTAAACACTCAACTGGCTATTGATATCACAAGAGTTTAAATAGTTACTCAGAAAGGAAGTTTGTTTTTAAATAAGCAACTCGTTGAAATATTAAGAAGTAATGAACCAGAAAAATTATATGTTTCCATTGGCTAAGCCCATACCAGAGGTGATCTGCCATCATAATCTTTCTTGTCGGGATCCGCTCCAGCTCGAATCAGACTCTTCAGCTGATGCAGATCACCATGATAAGCTACACTGTTCACTTTCAAAGCAAGCTCAGCCTCTTGTTTCCCTATATGGAATGTTATATCCGTCTCCAGTTGCTTCACACGAAGATCAGAAGCCTTTCCCTGTCAGTTTAAGACTGCTTTTAGACCTTTTGAGTGCATAAGTACTTCTAATGCAAAAGAAGCTAATATCAAAAAGGAGAAAAACAATTGACATTTATGAACTTACTAATCCAGATATATTTTTCTGTTAACTCTTGTACTACTACCAAGAGAGCACAGAAGCCATAGGTGGTATAGGTGGAGAAAGGCATGCCGCCCAGGACAGATTACCTCTAATAAGTTGGCCAAGATTCTTCTCCCATCATGAAAATAGATCTCCAAAATATTTGAAAATGACTGCTTATCAATCCGTATGAGTCTGCATCGTTCACAAACACGGACAGTATATGGTTGTGGAATGTTGCAAAGAATGGATATTTCTCCAAACGAGCTATTAGGCTCAAGAAGTGCCACTGTCTCTTCTGATCCATTTTCCTCTATACCAACTTCCTCCTGGATCAAAAAACCACAATGAGTCTCGCAATATTAGCTACAACTCGATGCGAAACATGAATTGATAAGTCAGCAGTTGTAAGATTTGCAGAATTTTTGGAGCAATGGAAACTAGAGAACATGTATATTGCTATTTTCTCTCCTTTTGGGGAGTTTTTTATAACACCAAATACACCATCACAGTCTAATAATTTCCTAGCTGCAGTTACAAAACCAAGTCCATAATAGATCCAGAACTAGTGGTATTAATAAGGTTTGGAGACCTCTAATATAAGCTTATTATAACATAAAAGGTTTCACGATAGAAAATGCTGAGCAGCAATAACAACGGTAAAACAATTTACCAGGGTACCATTACAGACAAAATAAAGTTGGTCCACTACATGCCCCTGTTCCATGATCACTTCTCCTGGAAGGAAAAATTCTTCACGCACTCGTGTTACCTGAAATTGTTTCACAAAAATCAGCCCCTCTGCATTAGATTCATTTTAACTGGGCCCCAATCAAAATTAAACAGACAGGTATGAAGGTAAGCATCCAAAGGTATACATTAAGAGAGGAGAGAAGACCATAAAGTTTGGATGCAGAAAGTGTGTCTACATGCATAAAAAACCATAAAGTTACCAAGGACCGTTTCTACTAATAAGTTACCAACCTAGGATCCCAACCTTGCTGTCCTTGGATACACAAACCAGGTAAAAATCATTAAGCCATTACAACAACAACATACCCAGTGTAATCCCACAAGTAGAGTCTGGGAGGGTAGAGTGTACGCAGACCTT
This sequence comes from Przewalskia tangutica, assembly GCA_029844215.1. Lineage (NCBI taxonomy): Eukaryota > Viridiplantae > Streptophyta > Magnoliopsida > Solanales > Solanaceae > Przewalskia > Przewalskia tangutica. The sequence goes on from CM056719.1 coordinate 147,526,457, forward strand.
ACCCCTACTCCCTGTGATGAACTTGTAAGATGTTGGAATAATTTCCCTTAGGGATCTCTTTCATTAATCACAATATATATAGTTGTACAAAAGTGATTCTTAATACAGTAAAAATACGTTACCTTAAATACATGATACTAATAAATACAATATATATTGTGAATATTTGAAGTATATTCGCTAACATACCCCCTCAGACGGAGCGGGAGGAGGCCGAATGCTCAAGCTGGATCTGAAGTCTGTGAACAGTTGTCTGGGTAGTCCCTTTGTGAAGATGTATGCATACTGATAAGAGGAAGGTACATGTAGAATTTTGACAAGACCACGTGCCACCTTCTCACGAAAAAAATGAATATCCATCTCAATATGTTTGATCCGCTGATGCTGGACCGGATTATGAGACATATAGATAGCAGATATGTTACTACAATAGACTATAGATGCCTTACGCAATGGACAACTCAGCTCCAAGAGAAGATTCCGGAGCCAACAGATCTCAGCAACTACATTAGCAACACCCCTATACTCTGCTTCGGCACTGGATCGGGATAACGTGGCTTGTCGCTTGGCAGACCAAGAGATCAGATTATCCCCTAAGAACACACAATAGCCTGAAGTACAGCGTCTCGTGTCCGGGCACCCTGCCCAATCAGCATCTGTGTAGGAAAGTAACCTGTTCGGAGCGGAGGGGTAGAGATGCAACTCATAGTCGTGTGCCGCTTAATGTATCCGATAATACGCTAAGAGCAACAAAATGGGGTTCCTGAGCATCGTGAACGAAACACTGTTTGGACGACATATGCAATGTCGGGCCTGGTGAAAGTGAGGTACTGAAGAGCACCTGCAAGACTTCGATAGAGAGTAAGATCAGACACTGGATCACCCTCAGAAGCACTGAGCTTGTATTTCAAATCAACAGGAGTGGGCATAGCCTTGCAATTCGACATCTTAGCTCTGAACACAATTTCTTATGCATACTTACGTTGACTCAGGAACATAGTATCTGCAGATCTAGTGACTGATATACCCAAGAAGTAACTCAGTTTCCCCAAATCAGTCATAGCAAATTCAGTTTTGAGAAGAGCAATAATGTCATTTTTCAACTTATCAGATGAGGCAGTGAGAACAATGTCATCAACATATAATAACAAGTAAGCGATGTCACTACCACGATGAAAAATGAACAGAGAGGTGTCACACCTGCTGCAAATAAACCCAATCTGCATAATATACCTGGCAAACCGGTCATACCAAGCACGAGGTGTCTGCTTTAGACCATAGAGTGACTTTCTGAGATGACAGACATAATGAGGAATAGTAGGATGAACAAAACCAGGTGGTTGATGCATGTATACAGTTTCTTTCAAATCCCCATGAAGAAATGCATTCTTGACATCCAGATGATGAATCGGCCACTTCTTACCCATAGCAATGCTAAGAACAGTACGAATCGTAATCGGTTTAACAACCGGGCTAAAAGTATCACCACAGTCAATGCCCTCTTGCTGATTAGTGTCATTTGCTACAAGTCTAGCCTTGTATCATTCCGAAACCCCATTATCTCTGAATTTGTGACGAAAAAGCCACAAGCATCTAATTACATTCACCCCCTCTGGTCTAGGAACAAGATCCCAAGTATGCTGCTTAGTTAAAGCATTATATTCCTCAGACATGGCTGCATTCCAATTAGGGTTAAGTTTGGCCAATTTGGGGTTCTTTGGGAGTGAAAAAATGGTTTGGACAGACAGGTAAACTGGACTTTAGGTTTGAAAATCCCGTGTTTGGCACGAGTTTCCATTTGGTGACTGGGGACATTGGGTGGTGGCATTGTTGAAGTGATGAGTTCAGGTTAGTTCATCGGAAGGGTGCACCGCGCGCATCCTCGAGGACAGCGGTCGGCTGAAGCGATGGAGCATTGAACTCTCGAAAGAAGACGCATGCGTTCTCGAGGACCGGTGCTAAAAGTTACGGCGGGCTCGGCTGGAAGGCCGCGCGCATCAACTGTGGACCGTGGTTCTGAAGTCGAAATTTGGGTAAGCTAACTTAGAATGGATGGGGATATGACTGGTTCGTCAAGAAATGAATAGTCTGGTTTTCGGTATTTTTGAGAATTCGAAAACGGAAAGATCGTCTCATCGAAGGTGACGTGACGAGAGATGTGAATTTGACGAGTGGACAAGTCATAGCACAGATAACCCCTTTGGTTAGGTAGGAAACCGAGGAACACTAGTTCTAGGAGCCAACTTATGAGGGGCGGTGGAGGTAAGATTGGGATAGCACAAACAGCCAAAGATCCGTAGGTGGGGTCATAAGATGGAGTCCTACGATACAGAATGTCTGTGGGGTCTTATTTTGTAGGATGCTAGTAGGTAAAATATTTAGGAGGTGCTCTGCCATTTTGACAGCATAGACCCAGAAAGATGATGGCAGACATGCATGAAATAAGAGGGTACGGACCATGTTATTAATAGTGTGAATAATACGTTCAACTTTACCATTTTGAGGTGAGGTATAAGGGCAAGAGAAGCGGAATACCATGCCTTGTTGAGAGCAAAAGTTATAGAAAGCCGAATTATTAAATTCACGTCCGTTATCACATTGAAAAGATTTTATGGATTTTTCAAACTGAGTTTTAATAAATCTGTGAAACTCAAGGAATTTAGCAAAAACTTCTGATTTGAATTTGAGTGGGTAAATTCATAAAAAATGTGAAAAGTCATCTAATAAAACAAGATAGAATTTGTGGCCTAGAGAGCTAACAACAGGAGAGGTCCATAAGTCAGCATGAACAATATCAAATGGTGAAACTGTAATACTCATTGAAGACATAAAAATGGAGATGACTATGCTTGCCAAGCGGACAAGAAAAACAATTTTGGGCAAGTTTCCCATTATTACATTGAATACGCTGATTATGTCTAAGAAAGAAAAAAACATGATCTCCTGGATGTCCGAGCCTGTTGTGCCAGGTGGATGGAGACAATGCAGCAAGGGAGACTGGTGGTTGAGTTCTGACAGCGGAAGAGTTGGTGAAAGGGTAGAGGTCTCCCACACTATTGCAGCGCGTAAGAATTCTCCCCGTATTGAGATCCTTCACAGAGAAACCAAAAGGGTCAAAATTGACAGACACCCAATTATTACGAGTGAACTTCCTAACAGATATCAACTTTTTAATAATTTGGGGTGCGTAGAGGACATGGTTAAGTGAGAAGGGTGGATGGGGATTTTTGATATGTGTGTTACCATAACCTGCAATTGGAATGCGATGACCATTGCCAACAGTAATGTATTGAGGATACTTTAACCGAAGCAGTTGGGAAAAGTTACCTGAAGAGTTGGTCAGGTGTGATGTGGCTCCGGAATCCATATACCAATTATTGTCGGGCTGTTGCAGAGTGAGAGTATTGAAAGCTTGGCCCAAATCAGTGGGTTGCATCTGCTGGACTGGAGGAAACTGTTGGGCCGACATCAGATGGGCCTGTTGAGGAGATAGGCCTGCTGGACCGAGGACACTGGGTCGCCATCGCTGGCCAAATCGGGCCCGATTGTTCGACCAACGCCGAGGCGCGGCGACCGCCGCCTTCTTGGACATTCGCCACCGCCGAGGCGATGGCGTGGTATTATTCTTTGTCGCCCTTTTCCTTTGCCGCGGCCCTTTCATTTGTTTCCTTGTCCTCGACCTCTTCTGCCTCTGCCTCCACCGCGGTTCTGCTGGTGGTGGTCCAGTGATGGTGGAAGCGATTTCGATCGCAAGTTTTCAACTGTTAGTGTTTTTTGATTGTGCTCATCCTGTTTAGCACGCCGTGTTTCTTCCAACAACAATTGTGAACGCGCCTTGTTGAAAGTTGGAATTGGATCAGCCTGTTGGATCATTGCTGCAAGAGTGTCATATTCCCCCTTCGGTAATCCTGCAACAAGTTGTAGTACCATCTTAGTTTCAGACACAGCAGTCCCAACATGAGAAAGTTGGTTTGCGACAATTTAGTTGTTTGCAGTATCCTGTCATGTTGTTGAAATTCTCAAGGCGTGTGTTGTTGAACTGCTCCTCTAAATACACAGCCCTAGTATTTTTATTATTCCGAAATATTTCCTCCATGCGTACCCAAAGTTCGCGTGCCGAAGCACCTGTTTTCAGGATAGTACACAACAAATCCTTTGAGATGGTACCATAGATCCATTGTTTGACAATAGCGTCAAGACGACGCCATGTTGAATCGTCAATGTCAGATGGGTGAGGGATTGACTCATCAATATGGTCGAGCACATTGTAGGCACAGGCATGAATATAAAATAGTTCCACCCACATAGAATATTGACAGTCTTCTTGATCAAGAATAATAGGGACATAATTATTGATGTTTGTGACAACAAAAGCCGGATGAAAAGAAGACTTTGAGGAAGGAAGTGGAGTGTCAACTAAGCCAGAGGTAGAACCAGTAGATTTAGGAGAGGTGGGAGGAGACATGATAGCCACATGAGTAGAAATTCCAAGAAGAGGCACCGCGGTGGGGGGTGAGCGGCGGCCGAGAGAGAGGAGAGGGAATTTCTAGGGTTTTGAGATGTTAGGCTATTGATACCATGTAAGATGTTTGAATAATTTCTCTTAGGGATCTCTTTCATTAATCATAATATATATAGTTGTACAAAGGTGATTTTTAATACAGTAAGAATCTTACGTTACCTTAAATACATGATACTAATAAATACAATATATACTGTGAATATTTAAAGAATATTCGCTAACAGAACTAGCTGAATGAAAAGAAAAAAGAAAAAAAAAGACCTTACCCCTACCCTTACCTTGGGAGGTAGAGAGGCTGCTTCTGATAGACCCTCGGCTCAGGATAAAACAATCGCAAAGCAGGTCAAATTTGCTATACTAAGCAGGCGAATTTAAAATAAAGACGAATTACGTAAGTTGTTCACAAAATTCAGAACATGAGCAACTCTGGATCTTAGATTAATAGCTGACTCATTGTGGAACATATGATGTGGGTCTATTTTATTTCCTGCTTCACTGGGAGCAGTATAGCAAATAGAAAAGGATCCTATAAGCCATCAGTGTCTAGAGGTTGTGGCAAAACATTTCATATAATATCATGGATTTCAGTTAGACATGAAACAGACCTCTTCATAAAAGAGAGAAGGATTAGAATAGAAACACTGTATTGAGATTAAATAAACAACCATTGATGAAGAAATTGACTTACAATTTGATTTATGAATTCTGAGGAGCAGTCCCTGAAAAGAGGAATATTTTCAATGCAAGACTGATATAACGTCTGGGATATCTGCAAAAAGGTTGAAGTGCTTGTTACAATATTGTTGAAAGAAAAGATATTCCCAAATCAATACCCCCCACCCCACCACACACACACACACCGAAAATATACTGATATCGCTTCTTTTAAAGTCACAATGTGTGATTTTTTCTACCCAGTGACGGTTCCAAAGGAGTTCTATGGGTTTGGTAAACCTATCACTTTCTAATCAAACCCTATTAACAAATCCGAAAATAGCATAACCAAATAAATTGTTTGCCAATGAATGATCTCTCGTGACAGAATTAAGGAACTGAAAATTGTCCTATGGTAGCAAAACTCCTTATTGCATAAGTGGGACGTGCACGAATGGTGTAACAACTGTCCGACCACATACATTACACATTTATTTGTGTGTGCGTGTGTGTGTGAGTGAGAGAGAGAGAGAAACAATAGAGACAGAATTAGATTTATACTTCAGAATCCCCGGCTTCTAAATCATAGATATGCCACTTTCTTTTACATACCTAGAATTCTGTCCATAAACAAAGGAAAACTAACTTGTAATTAACTCTTATACTCCGATATAGCACTGAAAATTGAGGAAGACAGAAAAGAAACCACACAATTCAGGGAATTCAATCTAGCTGATTCTAATGTCCATAGTATTTGAAAGCCAATGAATAGAGCAAATCACACATCGTAAATTACATGAAGATTTCTCCTTTTATTTATTTACCTTGGCACGAATTGAGATGGGAAGGTCCTGGAGAACAGCTCCGTCAATGTAAGCGCTTTCATATTGTAATCGCAAGTGATCTTTAATTTGAGTACGAATATCCCTTCCGAGACTATTTCTGTTCATATAGTTCATAAGATCTGTCATTTTATCCCTGTATCGCACAGTTTTTGAACCCTTGACAATCAGTGCTGTCATGTTACCGATCAAATAGGCACCAAGAATCATGTCAAAAGAGACATAAACCATTACGAATATCATTTCTCTCAGATTGACTGCATGAATGTCACCATACCCTGTAGTTCCAAAAGACATCTTCTACTATTAGTGGATGTGATTGCATATCCGAAAAGGTATAAAAAGAATGCCATGAGTTAGGAAGAGAATGGTCAAATTAATAATTAGCGTGAAGAAGGAAAATAAACCTTTCTTCAAAGCATATGAATACCACTTCAAGACAAATGACTTGTTTCTGTTTATACAGCCTTCAAATAATTTCTTCTGGTTATATTATACCCATTACCCAAAAGAATCATTTTGACGTTGTTTGTCTCTTAATAAAAAAAATCACTATGTTAATCCAAATCTATTCAAAAGTAGCACCAACCTTATGGACATCTATATTTATCTGTCTTCAGCAGTATCTGTGCTCTCATCCTGTTCTTTTGTTACCTATTTTATCTTTTTCTTGGTGCAAGGGAGGGGATGTAGAAAAGATGGCATACATGCTACTAGTGATATCTTGACGTGCAGCACGAAATAATTCAATATTTATGACTACTCAGCTTTACGCTGCCAAATTGATCATTTGTACATAAAGATACAGGACATCTCGAAACGCGATTTTGAGATCGACTGAGTGTCACACATTCAGTTTCATTAATAGCTCAAAACATGCATAAATATTGGATTAAATGGATATGAGCAACTATTTAGGCATATTTAAAGGTATAAAGCTTATGAGCTACCTTAACAGGATTAGAATAGATTGAAAAGCCAAATATCACATGCACCTAATATAACAAGCACTACCACCGTCAGCTCATCATACTACCAGTCACACCTCATGATTACTTTGTAGTTTGTACTATTTCAGACCTGCAGTTGACTTTGTTCTATTATTCAGACATCTGATTCAGGTAGTAAAATCCGATTCAGGCATTTATATACTTAATCTAGTCCATAGAAGACAAAAATGAACACAAATTGGAGGGAAAAGGTTTCAGTTCTAGTCCTGGGTATAAAATGCCACATGTTGAATTCCAACTTCAGGGTTTGAGAACTTTAAATGAATCTAGAGTCACAACTTATATGATAAACACAAACTAAGAACTATCTTGGCAGGCAAAATGTCTGCACCCTCTATTTACAAGTATTAATTAAAACATTAGGTATCAGGAGAATAGGACAAAGACAACTTGACCGCAAAAAAAAATTCCCTTTGTCATCCCCCAAAATGGAAGGAGTAATCTTATGAAACTGAAAAATATCTAGGAGAGGGGGGCAGAAAACCCATGCATAAAAAACCAGTTCCACCGTTAATTGTGGGTTGTTGCTCGAACGGTCACAAAAAAGAACTAGTAGTCCATTTTATAGAGAAAAACAACTCAGTATGGTGAATTGTCAAAATCGCTTCTAACAACTTGGGTATTTTGGATTCCATATATATCATCTGTTTTTTAATCATCTCTAATAGAAGTGGAAAATACATTTTCAGATAATTACGACAGTGAATCTGAATGAAAGCAACATACCCACAGTTGTCATAGTGACAATGGCAAAATACAGAGAAGTGATGTACCGCCTCCAGAGATCAATCTCTCTAAAGTTTGAATAACTGTAGTCTCCTAGAGTCAAACTCCCAATCCATGTGTAGCCTTCTTTCTCTTCAGGCAGAGTAGTCGCCAAAAAGTAAAAGATGCAAGCTGCCGTATGCGTGCAATAGAGTTCAACAGTGATAAGTTTTACAATCCTAGTAAAGAGATAATTGATCCGAATATCTCTCTCCATCTTCGTGAAAAAGTCAGTAACTCTGTGCACCCTGCTCAACCTAATCCATAAAAGGTATCTCACTCCCTCTTGTCTGCCAGCAGCCTGATTATTTCAAATGGACAGAGTTAGTTATAAGGCATCTACTTGAACCAAGTATCTAACATGATATGCAGGTACCAACTCATTATAAAATATTGGTCTTCACCAAGGATAAAACTAATAGGAGCAGGATGTAGACAGAAATCTGCCACCATTGCTTGCTGACAAGAAAGTTTTAATTTCTCTTTACTAGGTTTGCGTGGAAGTTTACGAGAGAGGATATTAAGACAAGTGAGCTTATCAAAATATTCAAGTAGAATTATGCGTCTGAGCCTCTCAAGAATGGATTCTTACATATACAAGGCATGGGAATGTGGGGGAAAAAAGGTTTAAAACAAGTTTATCAATCCCCAAAACCTTAAATGAAAGTCACGCAACACCAGTTTAATTACTCCTCCATATTGTTGTTTTCATTGTTATCATATTCTCTTCTAAGTGCCAAATACATGTTTGCTTTGCATGATCTGTTTGGTGGGTCTCCAAATTAAGTAAGAAATTGACTGATTAAATAGTGCTACAAAACTAACAGGATGATCGTTATTCTGATAACTGTAAAAGCATGATGTTAAGGAGAAGATTTTGGGAATGAATATACCTTATAAATGTTATCCCACGGCATGCAACTGAGAAGATCCAAGATAAAACGAGATTTCAAGTACCTGTAACGAGAGAAGATCAACTAAATTACTAAAAGCATACATTCTGTTGCATCCTTCTTCAGTGAACGTTTCAGAATTTAGATGCTATGCGTTTCTGCAATGTATATCATACTACTTGTTTTCACATGTATATAAAGGATTTGACCTGAAACACTAGGTTCTGCCGAAATTGCATAGGTTCCGCCACTGTCCCTCTTGTGCAAATAGTAAGGTAGAAGGAGAAGGGACTAACCGAAGAGCAATAGGGGTTCGTTTATACACCATCTTGTCTGTCTGACTATCTCTGTAGGCTACAAAAAATTGTACAACTATGTCAACAAGAAAAGCTATTTGACCACAAATGTCTAAAAGAAATAGTTTCCTGGGCAATCCCTTGAAGAATGCAAACTCCATTGGTGTAAAAAAAGTTGAATATATTGCCCAAATCAGGATAAACTTCACCCATAGCTTGTACCACCTGCATCAAGTTTTTTAGATTATCAATTTTAAAACATCAAAGACTTGTAGGAAACCACTTCTGGCGCTAAAATAATAGAATTGAGAATGCAACTGGTGATATAAATGAAACTTTTATAATACAAGTAAATGTATTTTTCTTTAAATTAGTGAATGATGTATTATTACAAAGAGGAAAAGTTAGTTATTTATAGAAAATAATCAAGTCAATCTGTTTAACTTTATGAGTTTACATTTTTACCTAAAAGATGATTATAGGTAATTGTTTGTAATAAGAAATTAGTAGTCTCAAAAATAAGACATTGCAACATATTATTTGCACTTATAGTGTAAAAGAATTGTGCCATAATTATACACAAGGTAAATCTAGTACTAACTTTTATTACTATGATATATTTATCTTTAAAATTTAAATTTTGTAAACGCTAGTGTTTAGAATATTCTTTTTAATAGATTTAAAATTATTTAAAATATTATTTTCTATCATATCTTTCTAAAAATTAGTATATCTTTACAATTTAATAATTTTTTTAAAATTATTTAATTACAACATTTAATCAAAAAATAATATTATATTGTACATAAGAAATGTAACGACAATATGATAGTCAACGACTCAAATATGTCTCAATCTACCCCCGCCCTACCCACATCTATCCCCATCTCATCCTCAAATTTCTATGTCATATTTTTTTTGCTTTTATAAAACATATGAATTTTTTTCTTCCCCCTAACCCCGCTCTACCCCCAACCCAACCTCATCCTCAAATTTCTTAAAATATTATTTTTATCATATGTTTCTAAAAATTAGTATATTTTTACAATGTAATAAAAAAAATTAAAATTATTTAATTACAATATTTAATTAAAAAATAATATTATATTGTACATAACAAATGTAACGACAATATGATAGTCAACGACTCAAATATGTCTCAATCTACCCCCGCCCTATCCACATCTACATCCATCTCATCCTCAAATTTCTATGTCATATTTTTTTTACTTTTATAAAACATATGAATTTTTTTCTTCCCCCTTACCCCGCTCTACCCCCAACCCAACCTCATCCTCAAATTTCTATTTCATATTTTTTGTTACTTTTATAAAAAATGATTGAAAATATGAAATTTTTTCTTACTCCCCCCGCCCTATCCCTACCCCACCCTATTGCCCTACCCCATCCTCAAATTTCTATTTCATATTTTTTGTTACTTTTAAAAAATATGATTTTTTTCTTACCCCCTCCCTACCCCCCACCCCACCTCATTGCCCTACCACATCCTCAAATTTCTATTTCATATTTTTTGTTACTTTTATAAAAAACAATATTAATAAATATGAATTTTTTTCTTCCCCGTCCTAACCCCACCCCACTCCATTGCCTACTCATCCTCAAATTTCTATTTCATATTTTTGTTACTTTTATAAAAAAATATTAAAAATATGAATTTTTCTTACCCGCCTACCCCACCCCATTGCCCTACCAACATCCTCAAATTTCTATTTCATATTTTTTTTGTTATTTTTATAAAGAAAATATGAATTTTATTTTTACCCTACCCCCACCGCACACCATTGCCCTACCCATCCTCAAATTTCTATTTCATATTTTTTGTTACTTTTATATAAAAAATAAAAAAAACTTACCCCCCCCCCCCAGTGCCCGACCCCTACCCTTATTCCCAAATTTCTATTTTATATGGGGATATTATATGAGATTAAAAGGAATTTTGTGAAAAGAAAATGGTAAATGGTCCAAAAAAAATCAATGAATGAGCAAAAAGTGCTTCTCCAGAAGCACCAAATTGGTGTTTCTGTTTCTCTTCTCATCTAGACAATTTTTTACTTCTGAAAAAAGTGTTTCTACTTCTGGAAAGAGTGTGTTTGGCCAAAGACTTCAAGAAGCTTGGTCAAACACCACCTCAGTGTAAGCTAATATAATATTTCGTTGATCGTATGAGTAATCGTTATAGTTTGATTGACATATTAAATACTATGCATATTAAGATATTGAAATATATATGTTATTTTATGTGAGATATATTGGAATAAGGATTTGTAGTAGCATTTAATTGATTTAATTATTTTCTAAAGTAACTTACATATAATAATTTTTGAATTATTAGTTATGTTAAATTTATGAATCAGGAGGTGAAAAAAGAGAGGGAAAACTGAAAACAAAGGAGAAAATCAGTGAAGAAGACAGACGAGAGAGAGAATGGAGGGAAGAGAAGATATTTTTGGGGTTCTAAAGAGCTTCTGGAAATGTTTTCTATTATTTTGTGTTAATGAAATTTACAAGAGTACCTCTATTTATAAGCTAGTCTAATTAACAATTTTAACTAACTACATATCTCAACACCCTCCCTCAAGCTAGGCACTGAAAACAGAGTTTTCAGTCCTAGCTTGAAAACAATAGCAAAACAGAACATTCTACCAACAAGTAACATCATCGTAGTACTTGTGAGAGGTCTTCACAAAGCTTCAGCCATTCATGAGCTCCCTTTATGGTACCCGGTAGCTAGTCTTCTAAGAGCTTCACGAGCAATATCAGCGTGTGTTGTAGCATCTCTTGGATATTCCAGGTATCCCAAGCATAAATTGCGCTAAATCATCATGATGTTCACTGCCAAGGCGACCGACCCATATTACAGCACTAACAACATCTCCATAAGCTGCCAAACATCGGCAGTTGCAACGTCTAGCAGAAATCGCACAATCAAATACAACAGCACCAGCGCCAATTCATCCTCCTCTGATGCTGCCTACACATGAAAATGCACAACATCAGATGCAGCAAACATTTTCCAGTAAATCACCATAATTCCAACAGCTGAAACATTCACACCAGTGAGCCGTTAGCAAAGTTCCAGCAATTATCATGAAATGCGATACGCGATAACAACAGTAAGCGAAGCATAGCCTGCGTCAAGGCGAGCTTCAACTCCCACATCAATAATGAAGAACTCCTCGTTCTCTAGTCTCACTCGGACTAGAGAATCTTTCGATTCTCATCACGCAATATGTAAAATGACGGCAAGAACCCCTCGTTCTCTAGTCTCATTCGGACTAGAGAATCCCTCGATTCTCATCATTATAATAAGCTCGGATATGCATCGGAGTCTCCCTCAATTACTAGTCTAGTCTAATTTTATATACACCTTTTGAGTCATTTTTAATTAGTATTTTACTCATTTAATTTATGTTTAGTATAGTATTAGGGTCGTTTTCCTTTCTTTTGTGTCACAACGGTCAGAAATGGAGAAATGGCGAAAAGAAGATGAAATGAGCTTAATTGAGATGGAATTGCACACTTAAAGGGGCCAATAAATGAAGTCTTAAAAATTCCCGGGAAGTATAGAAAAGATCATACGAAGGGATGAAAATCGACGACGGTTAAGAACCGAAAAACGCCACCGAACGCGGCGCTGGCGGCAGTGGCGCGCCGACCCCTAAAGTTGTCCGAAACTCTCTGATTTTCAGGCGTCGTGGCACTCGACTGCAGGGCCACGGCGCCGACGCGATATTTTTGACGTTTTGGGCCGAATTTGACACGTTTTCAGGATCCAAAAGGGATAAATTTTCCTACCTACATAATCTCTAACCCTTGACCTAAAGGATTTTTGGGCTATATATATTCTCTACATCATTCTCTAGATGGGGATTCAGGCAATCCATTGTACATACAACACAACTCTAGGAGGCGAAGATTTGAGACCTAGTTCAAGTATTTTCTTTTCTTTTTCTTCTTTGTTTTATTTCAGTTCATGTATGGAGATTGTATTAGTTCTTAGCGTGACTATGGCTAGAGGCTAATTACTTTATTAGGGATTTCCTTGTGATTCTCTTGAAACTCTTATTCATTAATTAATACTTTAGTTGAATTTATTCTTCACTTGTTAAAGATTTATTCAATATTTGCTTTGATTGCTTGGTAATTAATTGATCACTAGTTATCATCACTTATATGAGTTCTAATCGAAATCCGAAAGGGGAGATTGTGAATATGTTATAGTTGAATAAACATAGGTTTAAATCGTGGACGAAAGTACCCCGATACTTGTGTAGCTTAATAGGTTATTTCTCTTAATCCTCCTTTGTAGTCAATCTTGTCACCAAAAGATAGAAGGGTTCTACATTGGGGTTGAGTGTTTATATTACCTTAACAGGAGTATAAAATGACTTAGTTAACCTGCTATCTCAAAATAGAAGAAGAAGTAAGTCTAATTGTATTAAGGATTGAATAGAATGGATAGTTGATGATCTTGGAAGCCCTAATTCTCCATCATAACTGATTTAATTCAAAGTATTTTCTGAATTAGTTTATTTCCTGCATTAGCTTTAATTCTTAGTTATAATTCTCAACAAGTTAACGTTAACCAAATAAAAACTAAAGGATAGATGATCGGTACTTGAAAACCAGTCTCTGAGGACGATATTCGGTCTTACCTAGACTATATTACTTGTCACGATACGTGCACTTGCGTTAAGCGTGTGTATAAATCGCACATCAGAAATCTAACACTTGATCGACATGTGAATAACTGTTTGAATTCTTGAATTGAGCTTAAACTCAATCCATATTGTTTCCGACGAAGTATCCATCAGTTCTTAGTTTATTTGTCGCTAAGAACTTTTCGATCCTCCTATCAATAGACATTTTCTACTCTTAACATCCTGATCAACATAACCAGCAGCCACAGTGAAACAACATCAACAATACAACATGGTGCAAATTCACCAACACAAATTGAACCTCGACATCAGACATGAATTAACTTCATCTTCAACCACTTCTTTCACATAACGAAGTGACTTATGCAATTCCATTGGTTCCCATACTTTCTTTGTAACAAATGAATCTCTGCTGGACAGATTATTACGTATAGCAATTTTGATATTGCTAACATCATTAGCATTGGCAATAGCAGCAGAAAGCATCTCGACTGTAGGAGAAACAACAACTTCAGTAGCAACACCAACTGTTGTTCTCAGAAGTACACACATTTTCGGCGATCTTCGTCGTCGCAATGATAGCCAAAGGCGGAGTGTATCCGCAGAAAACGATAGCATCTCCATACGACTAGATCGACAAATGCGATAATCAAAACAGTTAATCAAATAGGATGAATCGATCTTCGATTCTCTGTCGATTTTGTGTCAAGCACAACACAATCGATCGATATTCTACAGAAATTACCTCGGTATTAGTGCTAACAAGTATACAAATATTCAATACATGTTCAGTTCCTCAATTTTGACTCCTCGACTCCTTCGCAATTTTGACTTTTCAGAAGAAATTGCTGCTGATTTTCGATTCTCTATTTTCGATCTATTAAATCTCTTTATCGATCTGTTTATCTCCAATTCAAACACTTACTCTTTTAATCAATAAAAATACACTTCAATTTGAATCGAGCTTGAGATCTTCGGGAAAAAATTGCTGTTAATAATCACATTTTGATAAAAGGAATTGAGAGAAGAATGAATATGAAGAAGACGAGAGAGAGTGCTTTTAGGGAGCAAAATACGCTGCTCTTCTATTTTGTGTATTATACTCTCTAAAAAGTAAAATACAAAATGTATCCACTATTTATACTACTAGCACTATTATCACTTCTTGCAAATATGACCACTAGACTACAAGAATTAAGTAGTAAACTGTAAACTACACTATAAAATAAGCTGAGTGTATAATACTTGTATACTGACAATATACTACTAATGAACATCCATATCTTCAACACGCCCCCTCAAGCTAGGCACTGAAAACAGAGGTTTCAGTCCTAGCTTGGAAGCAATGTCCATAAGGATTTCCTGAATATCTCAGCAATTGCAGTAGCATTAGTGTTGTCTCCTACAAAACTCAGCAGCTACACTAATATCGCAAAGAACTCCCATGCGTGTGTAGAAATGTCCAACACCACTTCAGTCATATCTTACGGTACCAGCAAGAGGGCCTTCTGTACCAAACATGGCCTCATGCCCCAAGTTGGTGCGCACCCAAAGCCTCAGTTTGTTGAGACAACAAAAATTGTGTAGTTCATCATTGGACCATAAATCATTGTGCAATATTTGTGCTATTTGAACACTAATGGCGTGAACTATCAATTCCAAGTATCTTTCCATTGTGTTAGCAAACGTGAAAGTCCGCTAACAAGCGATAATTAGCCGTGGATTAACTCTGCCACATCAACAAACCTTGGGATCTCAACTTGATCTTCAGGGTCGATATTGTTGTACCTTGTACGAGCATGTGTAATATTCAGCAGTAACACCTGCTGCACAGTCCCAACAATCTCTTCCAACTGCATCATTAATATTTTCCAGCGAATGTAAGTGGTCGCCCTCGTGTACAACGGTTGCACGATATGAAGCCATAACGACTTTGATCCTTGAGCTCGTAGTTGTCGAACTCCAACTCGACCTGTGTTAGTAGATACTTGTAGGGCTTCGCAAGGCATACATCCATAGCATTACCTTTCTCAGCAACAACAGTAACAAGTGCAAAGAACACCACGTAAGGCAGCAGTTACGCGAAGCAAAACACCATCACAAAGAACACAAAGAGCTTTCAAAGAAGACAAAGACTAATATTTTCAAGCATGAGCCACAACTCCCACAACATTGAGTAACTTCGAACCAAAGACCGGTCGATCTTACGAACCAAAGACCAAAGAAAATTTAATAAGCGGCAAGAACCCCTCGTTGTTCTCTAGTCTTGCTTGGACTAGAGAATCTCTCGATTCTCATCACGCAGGCTATTTTGATAAGCGGCAAGAACCCCTCGTTCTCTAGTCTCGCTTGGACTAGAGAATCTCTCGATTCTTATCACGCAAACATTTCTTAGTGGCTTAAATTGAAAAAACAGCTAATAACTTCAGTTAAAACTGGATAACTTGTTAGCTTTCATGCCCTGCAAAGAACCTCATTGCAACATTAACATTCTCAGCGTGATAACAGAATAACGTTACGCAAGCTTGTCCATTGTTTTCTTCTTTTCTACATTTTCATAGTGAAAACACGGTCCTTCAAGCCTTCATTAGAATCTGATTTTTTCTTTCTCGGGGTTGCGGTTGCATTTTAACAACACTAGACAAAGAAACAATCCCGCACCAGAGAACATCACCGCAAACAAGTAGATAAAAGCGAACGCGATTGCTTATCCCACAACAATAATGAAGAACCTCTGTTCCTAGTCTCACTCGGACTGAGAATCCTCGATTCTCTATATCAATGCTATGAAGAACCCTTCGTTCTCTAGTCTCACTCGGACTAGAGAATCCCTCGATTCTCTATAGCAATTTTATATGTCTTGGAGTCTCCGCCGATCTCTAGTCCATTTCGGTTAGAGACTCTCACCCTCCTACCACGAGCTTACACATGTAAAAACAGTAAATCTAACACTTGATCGACTGTGAATAACTCTTTGAATCCTTGAATTGATTTTCAACTCAATTCATATCGTCTCCGACGAAGTATCCCTCAGTTCTTAGTTTATTTGTCGCTAAGAACTCCTCGATCCTCCTATCGATAGACATTCCCTACTCTTATCATCCTGATCAACATAACCATAATTTCTCTCCATTCACACCTTGCACAACAGCAGAATATCAAACCAGCAGTGACAACAACAAGTCAACTTGCTGGTTTTATTTCTGAATTGATTAACAACAGCAACTGCAGTAGTCTCAACAACTGCTACACTAGCAACATTAATCACAACTGAAACACAGTGTCCAGCAACAATAATACCAACACAAAACGACGAACGACACTTTTCTCCAATTCGTCAACAGCAACAACCAGCCAACACAAGCAACTAACGACACAATTCTAGAATCTCAATCTTCGATTCGCTGTTTTCCTCAAAATCGCAATCGCGATTCTGATTTTTCAATTTTTCAATTGCTGATTTCCATCTCAATATGCTCTATGAGCTTCTTCGATCTCGACTTCGAGTCGAATCGATCGCTTTCTGATTTTCAGAATAAATCACCGCTGATTTTCTCTGGGTTTTTTTTTTATCGCGACCGGTGTCAATCGAGATTCGATTTGATCTCAATCTCAACTGCGCTATTATGTTCGATTCAGTTCCTCACTGTTCAATTCCTTCACAATTTTTTATTTTTCAGAAGAACACGATTATGTTCCTTCGCGATTTCTTTTTCGGCAATTTTAAATTTTCAAACTCCTCATTGCGATTGGATCGATCCATACAGCACTTGGCTCTGATACCATGTTAATAATCACATTTTGATAAAAGGAATTGAGAGAGGAATGAATATGAAGAAGACGAGAGAGAGTGCTTTTAGGGAGCAAAATACGCTGCTCTTCTATTTTGTGTATTATACTCTCTAAAAAGTAAAATACAAAATGTATCTACTATTTATACTACTAGCACTATTACCACTTCGTGCAAATATGACCACTAGACTACAAGAATTAAGTAGTAAACTGTAAACTACACTATAAAATAAGCTGAGTGTATAATACTTGTATACTGACAATATACTACTAATGAACATCCATATCTTCAACAATTGCGATAGAAAAACAAAATCTCCCAACTCACAGCTTTGTAACAGTCATCGAACCTCCTAATCGATTAACCAAGCTCTGATACCATGTTAAATTTATGAATCAGGAGGTGAAAGCAGAGAAGGAAAACTGAAAACAAAGAAGAAAATCAGTGAAAAAGACAAATGAGAGAGAGAATGGAGGGAAGAGAAGATATTTTTGGGGATCTAAAGAGCTTCTGGAAATATTTTCTATTATTTTGTGTTAATGAAAGTTACAAGGGTACCTCTATTTATAAGTTAGTCTAATTAACAATTTTAACTAACTACATATCTCAACAAGTTATCACATAACAATTTCTTTATTACTTATTAATCTTCTCATAACTAGTAAGTGAACAAATAGACACCTAATGGTTTTTTTCGACCCAAACGAGAATGCTATACGCACTAACGTTATTACTTTCCTCGTCTCAATTAAGAGGACGTATTTTACTCCGTACGATTTTTAAGAAAAAAAAAGATTTTTTTTAACCTTGTGGTCTCTATAAGCCAGGGTCATTTGTCTGACTTTATATTCTCCCATTAAGTATAAAATAAACAATTTAAAATCAAATTATTTTTATAAAGAAAATATGATAAATTTTTAAAACATACTTAAAATGAAAATATATCATGTAATTGGTACGTAATAAATAATTTATACAACTGGTAACTGAAGTACGAGACATGAGTGATAGTAGTAATTAAACTTCTTATGTTTTAGAAACTAAGATTTTTAAAATTTGTGTTCTAAAATAAATTTTAAATATTCATGAGATTAAAAATAATTTCAATAAGAATAAACGGATTCTAATAATATAAAGATGTCATTCTTTTTAAAAGATTTAAAAACTTATATAATATAAATTAAGACAGAATAAATACTTTGAGTATATATTTTCTTAAATTATCCTCTGGTACAATGAAAAACTCGCTAATGTTCTCCCTAAACCCAATGAATGTGCACAACTCTGTTGAACTAGGGCAGTTTATAATAATCCGATCCGATCGATCCGATTCGCGATTCGATCGATCTGATCCAAAAAATCGGATATTCGATCCGCTTTTTTGAGTTTCGGATATTTCGGATCAGATATCCAAAAAAATCGGATTGGATATCGATCACAATTTCTTTAATTTCGGATACCCAAAAAATCCGAAATATCAGTTACTTTTTATTTTTTTATTGGATAATCATATGTATTAAAACTTAAGGTTTGAGTTTTCTCTCCTTTCACTTTCCAGTGATTAAGAACTGATCGCGTAATAAATTTAGGAGGTTATGAGTCACTAACTTAATGTATTGGACTTAGCCCACGTATTGATGTTGTATTCACATTTAATCTTCTCTTGATGTTGATTAATTTCTTGCAATATACTATTACTTAGCCCAGGTACTGATGTTGTATTCACTATTCTTCTTTCTGATTTTTTCTTAGTCTATGAGCTTCCTCTCTCTGATGTTGGAGTTTTACTATAGCACCTATAAATTTCAGATATTCGGTTATCTGATTTGAAAATCGAATATCCGATTTTTTTCGTATTAGATTCGGATCATAATTTTACTGATTCGAAATTTCGAATCGAATAATCCATAATGAACAGCCCTACGTTGAACATCTTTATACGCAAAATCCTAGCAGATAATGACGCTTTTCTCACACGAAAATGTTTTTTCTCTATAGGATGACAACGGATCGGATCTGAACCGGATCCTACTAAATTCAGATATGTTTTTCATACTTGGATCCGGATCCATCGGGTCTATAAAAATCTGATCCAAATTCGAATCCATGGAATAAACAATCAAGACCTGACTCAAGGCTAACCCCTCCACACTCAGGAACGGGAAAAAGAGAATGAGTAGGACATGCTTCCTCTTCTTCTCTGCTCAAGCAAGTGAACCACACTGTCATTGCTTTGGTGCCTAAGTCTAGCCATTCCCCTTCGGTTGGAGATAAAAATTTATCGGATTCACGGATCGAATCTGGATCCATATATAAAAAAATGTCTTGAATAATATTCCTACCTATTGAATAATAATTCACAGTTTCCAACTTTTTTTTATCTCCCGAGAAATTGATAAGTTGAATTCTAATGACTAATGTTGTTAGTTGGTCAATTTAAGTAGATTTTAATTTGAAATAAGTAAATTTAACCCGTTAAATAATCAAACCAATGGTTTAAATGATATTTTCGTTGAATTTTAGAATTCGTTCTTTATATCTTACTAGCTTTTGTCTAAAAATAAGATCAATTGTTTAACTATTAATATATCTACTGTGTAGACCATGTTATATAAATTAACAAAATTAGTAATTAGGACATCTTCCAAACATGTAGTCAGATCTCTTTATAACCGTTATATTGTATAATAATAAAATATTTATCATATTAATCAAAAAATTTAAATCAATTTTCGTGTTAGTTTATGTTATATATTCTTTGAAATAGCATGTAATTTTAAAATATTCAGACCAACAAATGTGTTATAGAAAAATTTAGTTGTATAGAGAATAAAAAATTTAGTGGGAAGGGTAGTAAAACAAAATACATACTATGCAAGTTAAGTTAGCAAGCATAAGAAGATTGGGATTGAAGTTAGGTAAGATTAGACTGGACTGTCTCGCAAAATATTATATAGGAGATGATATAAGTAAATATTTCTATTTTATCTCATCATTCAAATTCTATTCTTATTTTAAAAAAATATATATAAATATGGGATTATCAACGTATAATATTTCCGCTTAGTTTTTTATTGGGCCTTTTGAAAATTATGGGTTTAAACGTATGGAGTCCAAATCTGAATGTAAAATACAGAAATTATGAAAATAATTAAGATTTTTTTTATAAAATTACATTCTAGGTTATGGATTCACGGTTCGGATCTGGACCGGATACGGATCTCAAATACAAGTCCAGATTCGAACCATCATAAACGGATCCGGATCCGTTGGGTTCAAATTTTGAAAATCCATATCCTATAAAATGGATTTGGATCGGGTCCAGAATCCACTGCCATCTCTACTTCTTTGACACGAAAACGACAAGTAGCCGTAGTTTTTTTTTTCCTGCGAAGCTACCCCAAAAATTACTACTCTCAACTAATCATGTAAAACTATTTATTTATCAATGTATACAATTCACGTTGATGACAATTTTAATATAGGACAACATGTATACAATTTACGTTGATGACAATTTTAATAAAGGAGTGCAGTAAGCATCCGTTATACACGTGATCTGCGAAAGAGTCGGATCACAAAAGTCTATTATATACTATCTTATTATGTATTTCTGCAAGAAATAATTTCAATAACTTGAACTCATAACTGTTAAGAGTCTCACATCGGATATAGAATGAAAATATGAACTCCTTATATGGATTTGGACAATCTCCACCCTACAAACTAGCTTTTAGGGTTGAGTTAGGCCCAACATTCATTTTTTACATGGTATCAGAGCTAGGTCAATTCTAATTTTTTGTTCACCGATGTTGGGCCCCCAAATTATATTATTCACGCTCAAGTTAACAAGGTATGGGCGTGAGGGGAGTGTTAAGAGTCCCACATCGAATATGAAATGGAAACATGGACTCCTTATATGGACTTGAACAATCATCTCCCTACAAGCTAGCTTTTGAGGTTGAGTTATACCCAAAATCCATTCTTTACAATAACATCTTGGTCTCATGCCAACAACTTACCAATTACGTCGTATGACAATTCTAATCTGAATGGTATAAGCATATGTCATCGTGAGATAATGTTCATGTTTCCCTCTCGGTTTATGACCTCTTATTTTTCCCTTTTTTGTTGGTATAATTATTTCGGAATTTTTTTATTCATATCAGTAGATATTCATATCAGATCAATAGATACGTGTTTGCACAAAAAAATTGACTTTATTATAATTAATTAATATTACTTTAATTATATTAAATTACTTAAATATAATAAATTAAACTAATTTAATATAAATATCATATACAAATAAATATTTACTTATCTATCGGCATCCAACTAATCAAATTATTTGTCGGGTAGAACTTATTAAAGGGAAGCTTAGTAGGAGGAATTGATTCACCTTCATGATTCACTCAAGACTTAAATTTTTAATTAAGGATGAAAAACTCTTTCTTTCCAACATATTCTATATTGCTCTTGTTATTAATTAAATATAACAGACTAGTAATAAGATAAATAAGAGCAGTCCAACAAAAACTATTAAGAAATCAGCTATGAAATGAAAACGTAAACTCTTTATATGCACTTCGACAATTCTCACCCACTTAGCTTTTATGGTTGAGTTAAGCTCAAGATTCATTCTTTACAAATATCTATTTTTTATATGATATCAGAGTCAGAACCATTTCAATTCTTCACTCACCGATATTGGGCCCCCAAATTATATTGTCCACGCTCCGGTTAACAAGTTTTGGACGTGTGGGGGAGTGTTAACACTCTTAACACTTCCCCGCATGTTCAGACCTTATTAACTGAAACGTGAATAATATAATTTGGGGGTCTAACATCGGTGAACAAAGAATTTGAATGGTTCTGGATTTGATACCATGTAAAGAATAAATTTTGTGTCAACTCAATTCTAAAAGATAGCTTATAGGGTGAGGATTGTCCAAATTTATATTTTTATTTAATTTGTAGGTAAGTCTAAGTTCATATTCTTATTTAGCTACTTAGCTTGTAGGGTGAGTATTATTGTAGTAGCACAACTGGTGAAGAAAAAAAACTAATGTATCGAACAAAGAGGAAGAAAGTGATACTCGTACCTGTCATCGGGATAAATGACGAAACCTTGCGAGAATCCTGTGAGGCCATTGATGACGTTTTCTCTGCTAAACAACCTCGACGTAGTAGTAGAGTCACCGTTCTCCATCATCGCTAATCGACGACTACTTCTCAATGATTTCAAACTATCTCTTCTCAAATCCTCCATTTTATACTCTTTTGGTGATAAATCTCTTCCCTTCCTCTGATCTTCCTCTATTAATTCTCTCCTCATCACGAAAATTCGAAAAATTTGCTAATTTGGATTGATTTCGCTGTATGTAGATAGAAACTGAATCGATTTTCTTCGAATCTCACGGTGTCCGCTACTCTTCTTCTTCACATAGTAAACACAAAATCATCAGAAAAATACGAAAATTCAGCTAATTTGGATTGCTTTTTGTCTGATATATGCAGAAACTGAATGGATATTGTTCTTCTTCTCACATTAAACACAAAATCATCAATAAAATTCGAAAATTTTGCTTATTTTGATTGATTTCTGTGTGTATGCAGAAACTGAATCGATTTTCTTCGAATCTCACTGTTTCCGTTACTCTTCTTCTCACGGTAAACATAAAATCATCAGGAAAACTCGAAATTATTGCATATTTGGATTTGAATCGATTTTCGTCGAATCTAGCACACTGTGTCCGTTACTCATCTTCTTCTCACAGTAATTAACACAAAATCATCAGAAAAAATCAGAGATTTAGCTAATTTTTTTATTGATTATGCAGAAATTGAATCGATTTTCTTCGAATCTAGCACACTGTGTCCGTTACTCTTCTTCTTGTCACAGTAAACACAGAAAAAATCGAAAATTCTGCTAATTTAGATTCATTTTTCTGTTTCTGCAGAAATTGAATCGAATTTCTTCGCAATGTCAAATCCGTTGACTGATGATCTTAACGAGCTTCCTTGTATTGTACTTTTTCTGGAAAGTTCTTTGAACATATGGATGATGATTTAGTAGAAGCTAAAGAGAGAAATATATACTGAAGATCAGTTGGGAAATATTGATTTTCACGAGAAAGTTCAACTGAAAAATTGCCGAATCTATGGCTATTGGATAGACAAGCCTGAGATCCAGATAGGGTGAACTTTTTGGAAAATAATGGAGGA
The DNA here is from genome assembly GCA_029844215.1 of Przewalskia tangutica. NCBI lineage: Eukaryota > Viridiplantae > Streptophyta > Magnoliopsida > Solanales > Solanaceae > Przewalskia > Przewalskia tangutica. Next base: position 147,550,142 of record CM056719.1, read on the forward strand.
GGTAAGGTATTTATATGAAACTCAAACTCACCCAACTTGATATGAAATTTAAAAAATAAAAAATATATTTTTAAAATATATAATTCAAAATAAGTTTTAAATATTTATGTGGCTATTTAGAATTTGTGGAGTTGGGGAGTATTTGTTTTATCTATGCATTACTCTGTCTGCCTCAAATTATTTATTATTTTTTTATTACACACCTAAATATTAATTAAGATACGTTTTTTTATCTATTTTATTTTTATTTATGTCTATGTTATAATCTCTCTTCATTAAATATTTACATCTTTATTAATGACAAAGGGTAAAATAGATAAAAAATAATTAATTATACTTTCAATTTCTAAAATGATAAACAATTTTTCATAAGTGACAGTCGTGTGATATGTGGCAGCAGAGATTTTACGAAACTCAAGGCCCAGAACACTGAGAATTTTGACAATGAGCGTAAAGTTGAACACAATTAATGTTAAGGGTTAACTAGGATTTTTTTAATTAATTTTATCTTATTTTTATAAAGTGGTCAAATAATTTCAGACGAACATTTTTAATAATATGGCTAAATAATATGAGACGGATGAAGTACTAGTTCTTGCTTGAATCATACGATTTTTTTGTCGAAAGATTCTGTCTCTTCTCTCGTATAGTAATGTGGTGGCGACCCGCTAGCGATGGTGAGCATCGTAGCCTTAAGTCAAAACCACATGGCCAAAGCCAAGTATATGGAAGCTCATAGAAGGAGATGCACTGATCGAAGCGCTTTGGCGGCCGTCTCTTCTTTACGCAAACACTGGCTACCACTCATGGTTTTGAATCATACGATTAGTATGAATGTCCGATGACCAAAAACTTAATAAATAAAACCAGGCTAATTTAGTACCTATTTGGCTAAGTCTTCTTAGGCCAAACAAGTACTTATCCAGAAGTATAAATACTTTTTAAAAAAGTTAAAAAATGTTTCTAGAATTGGTGTTTCTCAAGAAATGCTTCTCGAGAAGTTCTTTTTTTCATTAAATGATTTTTTTGGACTCATTTATCTTTTCTTTTCACAAAATTTATTTTAATCTCATATAATATCTTCATATAAGATAGAAATTTGAGAATGAGGTAGGGCGGGGAAGTGGTAGGTGTGGGTAGGGCGGGGGGTAGGCTTGGACATATTTGAGAGACTATTATATTGTCGTTACATTTCTTATGTACAATATAATATTATTTTTTAATTAAATGTTGCAATTAAATAATTTAAAAAAAATTATTAAATTGTAAAGATATACTAATTTTTAGAAACATAGAATAGAAAAGAATATTTTAAATAGTTTTAAATCTATTAAAAAGAATATTCTAGTAAATTTGCATAAATGAAGGCCAAATAGAAAATGTTTGTTTCTCAGAAGTACTTCTATAATTATAGGCCAAACACCCTAACAGATTCTCTAGAAACAATTTTTGCAAAATTACTTCTAAAAAACAGAAATATTTTTATAGAAGCTTGACCAAACAGAGCCTTCGTAAATAAAACCAGGGCTATGTCATGACAACCATGTTCCAGATTATTTTTAAGCCAGTTCATTTTCAGAATGGCATTACACTTATTCAACAAGTCATGAAGAAATGTTTCTTTCTCTTTACTTTATTCAAATTTATGGCCTGTCTTAATATGCGGCAAACCTTGTTTATACCTTAAAAGTCAAAATCTAAAACAATTCTTGTTATGTTTACCAAACACTATTATACGTGTACATTTTGATGCATGTGCTTATCAACCACTCTATAAGATGGCAATTACATTTCCCCATTACTTTAATTGTGAGAAATAAAAAACTTAGGAATCGAACTTATTATAAAATTTTGAGCAAAACTTGCTCACGGAACAAGGAAATAAGTTAAAGACATATTGTAATATTTTTTAGCGTTTACTTGCTCATGAAACAGAGACTAACGATGGCTATATGTAGGAAATGAATAAGAGTAGAAAATTTAAGTTGTTTAGGATTTAGTTTATTTATTCAAGTCTAGTTAGAATTTATTTATTCAATTTATATTGAAATAAGATTTTCTAATCCTAATCTATTTTGATTTTTAGTATTATAAATAGAGGTTTTTTGTCACATATTTTCATTGCGTGAGATTCAAGAGTTTTGAGTTATTGAGTAAAGTCTCCTACCTTTTCTTTCTAGTTGACTAATTTCTTTCATATAGTCATTGTTGGGTCTTACACTTGTACTTATATAGTTATATTATTCCTTCGACTATTTTTATTTCAAATTGTTATCAGAGCCTGTGAGATTCGATTAAAGCCTCGTGAGTTACGACACATATAAAAGAATATGGATATTCAATATTTACCAAACTGTCCCATTTTTGTGTTTGATGACAAAAATAATTTTGAGAGTTGGTATCAACAGATGAAGAATTTTTTCAATATTGTTGGACTATGACCCATAATTGATAAAGGGTTCGTGAAAACCCCAAAATGCACAACATTAACTGACGAAGAAGCTACAAAATTGAAGAAAAATCGACAATTAGATTATAAGTCACGCTTCTACCTTGATAGCAAGGTTGAATTGCACATATACAAAAAAAAAAATTACATGCAAAGCCAGCAAAGGAGGCTTGGACAATTTTGGTGAATTCACATTGAGGTTCTGCAGACGTAAGGAAAGTCAAATTACAAAAGCTTAGAAGACAGTACGAGTTGGCCCAAATGAAACCAACAGAGTCTGTCAAAAAATTCCTTACAATAGTTACTAAAATTATCAACGATATGATGACTAATGGAGAAGCATTAAACCAAGTTAAAATTATTGAAAAAATATTACAGTTCTTGAGTATGAAATTTCACACAAAGAAAACAGTTCTTGAGGCCACCAAATCTTAGCACTTTGACACTTGATGATTTAAAAGGTGAATTGGTGACGTATGCAACGTCACTGGATCAACAATCAACTGAAACCGTTGATGATGCGTTGCAAGAAAAGGTGCATCAACCTGATTTAAAAGAACATCAAAATCAAATTATTATTTTCCCGCCACCCTATGGAACCCTAGTATTTTTTCCCATTCTCACTCCATTCTCCTTCAAAATTTCATCTTTCATAATTGACAAAACCAAATTACATCCTCCACTTGTAGTAAAGAACATCAAAAACTTCATCCATATCACCATTGAGATAGAAAATGGTCAATACTCATCGTGGGCAGATCTTTTTAAGATCCATTGTCATGTTTACGAAGTTATCGACCATATCATCCTCCTACACTAAGTCCACAAATCTACCCCCGGCTTCGACTTCTGATGATGCACTTTGGTCTCATTTGGACACAGCCATCCTCCAATGGATATATGACACAATCTCTAATGATTTGTTGCACACCATCATTTAGACCGATGTCACTGCCCGCCAAATGTAATAATGTTTGGAAAGTATTATCAACGACAACAAAACTCAACGAGCGTTATACCTTAAAAATCAGTTCAAGGACGTTCATCAAGAAGATTCTCCAAACGTGTCTGCATATTGCAAGAACTCAATATGATTACCGATCAACTCTCCAATGTCGGCGCACCAACACTAATCAACGATTGGTCATATAACTTATTGCAGGATTGCACGAATCATATGACGGCGTTGCCACCATCTCAGCAATGCACGTCGTTACCTCCATTTTATGAGGCATGTTCGAAGCTTATTCTTGAGGAAACCTAAAAAATCAAATGCGGCACCACTCAGGTCAGCATTGCCGACGCCGCCCTAACCACCACTGTCGGGCCCTCCACCGACGGCAGAGCCTCCAACTCCGACAACCATAACCGCCTGCCCGAGTACCCGCAGTATCCTGTAACCACCCGCAACAACCGCCGGAGCAGGAAGTCTAGCAAGGGCCACGGACAGACGAAATTCCGGGAACAACTGCGGTGGAAAAAGGTAGTCCCCATCGGTAGGAAACAACCAGCAGCGACCGCGGCAGTGGAAGCATCCTCTGCCATGGGCTTCCTACCCGCAGTGGGCCGAGTTGGACACACCCTCATGGGCCTCTCCTCATTGCCTGTATCTGATATCCTCGTGGACTCCACATCAGAACCGACAGGACCACCCTAGAATACTCGGCCCACGTCCACAACAGACCTACACAACACAGGCCCCCCACCCTCAACTTATGCACCGATTGACATTGAGGCAGCTATGAACACAATGTCATTCAACACTCCAGACGAAAATTAATATATGGACACATGCATCGCATCTCACATGATGACATCACAAAGTACTCTCTTGTCTTAATCTATTTGAGTAATTTAAATCAAATTTTATTGTTGGTAGTGGACAAGACATTTTAATTCACGGTTTTGGTCATTCATCCTTATCCCACCACATTCATCACTAATCTTAAAAATTATCCTCTATGCCTTTAAACTTATTAAGAATCTAATCTTTGTGCGACGTTTCACAACTGATAATAATGTTTCCCTTGACTTTGATCCTTTTGGTTTTTCTGTGAAGGATTTTACGACAGAGAGATGAACAATGAGATGTGATAGCACCGGATATCTCTACCCTATTTCTAACACCGTTAACAATCTAGCCTCAGTTCCATCAACATTTATTGCTCTTTCGTCTTCCTTATGTCATTCTAGATTAGGACGTCCGAGAGATTTTGTTTTACGCTCCCTTAAGAAAAATAATTTTAGTAATTGTAATCGTATTTCTAGGACTCCTATATATGAATCCTGCAATTTTGGGAAACATGTTAAATTACCATTTTCTGCATCCACAAATTGTACTTTACTACCTTTCGATATCATACATAGTGATTTATGGACGTTCCCTATTTTAAGTACGGTTGGCCATCGATATTATATGTTATTTTTGGACGATTATTCCAACTTTCTATGGACTTTTCCAATTGGCAATAAATCTCAGGTCTACTCCATTTTTCCTTATTTACTACTTTCGTAAAAACACAATCTGAAAAGAGAAGTAAACGTTTTCAATGTGACAATGACAGGAAATTTAATAATAATCAATTTAAACAATTTTGCTCCAAAAACGGTCTCACCTTACGCCTCACACCTCCTCCCAAAATAGTAGTAAAGTCGAACAAAAAATCTGGACCATAAACAACCTAATTCGTGTCCTACTTGCTCACGCTTCAATCTGGCATTACGCACTCTCCATGACCACATATCTCCTAAGCATAATCTCAAACAAGTCTTTAGCTCAACGGTTGCCCACCCAAGTTCTGTTTAGTAGGAACCCCTTCTACCAACACTTGCATATTTTTTTATATCTCTGCTACCCTCTCAATCCGACCACTCACAAACTCTAACTTTGGTCTCCCCATGTAAAATCCGGAAAAAACAATAATAATATATAGTCGTGGTTGGGTTAATAAATATATATATATATATATATATATATATATATATATATATATATATATATATATATATATATATATATATATATATAAGAAAACAAAGAATAAATTGCATGGGATAGAGTTAGTGTTAAAGTTGGATAAATAGATAGATAAAATGAAAATAAGAAAACAAAAAACAAAAAAAAACAAAAGAAAAAAAAAGTGAAAGATGCAAGCACCACGTCCCTTCCTTTCTCCCCCCCCCCCCCTTTTCATTTCCCCTCCAACTCTTGTCATTCCACCTCCCATAGGTTATAGAAAACTCTCCACTTATACATTGTATTTACACACAAACAAAGTACATAACATCTGAGTTAGAAAATCGAGAAAAAACAAGTGAATGCTAAGAGGAAAATTCTGGAAAAAAGAAAGAAAGTAAGAAGATCAACAATAAAAGAAATACTAGGGAGCAAGGGTCCCTTGTAGCAACCGAATAACAATCTTCATGTTATACCCCGTGGTTCAGGCCGTGCGTATGGGGCCGTGCGAAAGGAGTTAGGACTCGAAATTAGAAAATTTCGGTCAGGGGCCTCGTGCCATGCACGAGGCGTGGCCGCGCGCCAAGGCGAGGAATTGGCGCGCGCGGAATCGTGGCCGCGACGCCGGAGTTCCGAGTCCAGAGAGTTATGGCGCCGCTGCGATCGGCGTGCGCTGGAAGTGGCGAATCGCGAAAAACTTAGGAAAATCTGATCTTTTCTTTTAAAAAGGTCATGGGAGGGTGACAAGTGTCCCCCCCATCTGATTTTGCATGCATTATATTGACCAAGTCTTGAAGACTTGGTCATCTTTCATCTCTCTCTTAGACAAAAGCTCTTCCTTCTCTCTTAAAAATTTCAAGCTCCTCCTTCTCTCTAAAATTCCAAGAGATATTCTAGCCTTAGGAAAAATCTGAAAAGAAAAGGCAAGAAGGAAGCTTGTGGCTAGCTTGTGAAGGTTGTTGTGGTGGTGTTCTTGAAAAGTAAGCTAGCAAGTTGGAAAAATTTGGCTAAAGATCTAAGGTAATGATTCTTCCTTTATAATTAGTTTTTAGTGTTGCATGTTAAGAAGAAAGAACTTGTGATAGTAAATAATGCTCTTAGAGTCATTGCATGCAAGAAATGTGGTTTAGGTATGAAGGATTTGGCTAAAGAGGTTATGTGAGCATGTTGTAGCCTAAAAATTATCTTAAACTTGTTAAGATTAATTGTTATAACTTATGGGGCAGAATTTTACACACCCAAGTTTAGGTGTGTAATCCCATTTGTGTTGGTTTGGATGTTGGGCCTTAAATGTGGCGTTTGAGTGTTAATAATCGACCTTTGAAAAGGTGGCAAGTGAGTAGAAATAAAGGAAATGCTGCCCAATTTTTCATAGGAATTAGTAACCTTGAACTTGGAAATATTCTACTTTGAAACTAGAAGTTAATAAACGTATTATGGTCATTATAGGTTGACGTATTACGTGCGATAGTTGGAATTAACAAGTGGATCGACAGAAGAGGTATGTAGAGCTTTCTATCTTTTGAGCATGAGTAGTTGTATCTATGTAGTACGGTATCGTCTGAGATTTGATAATCTTCACTTGTTTTGAGGTATATGATACTTGTTTCGTTTTAAAGGTATAAGTCCTCGACATAGGGAAATGTGTTTGACTAACGTAAAATGTTAATATAACGGCTTTATGGAAAGTTGGTTATATTAGTTTGAGAAAAAGGTAAATAAAGAAGGGTTTACTTTACATAAAATAAGCAAGGGGAAAATGAGTTGAATTTGTGGAAGGTAAATTGTTTTAAGGCATTAATGGCCTAAGGTTTTAAAGGAAATGAAGTCACTTGATTTAGAAGCTTGGGATATTTTCTAAATGGAAAATTGTGACTTGTTTTGAAAGTGGTTGTGACATGATACTATGGATATTAGTATCTTGGAAGTTTTATATAAAAAGGAGTCATTTCGAAAAAGGTTTACGGTATGTGATACTTGGGTTAAATTCCCGGATTTCTCTTAAAAAGACATGTAGTGCCTTAATGAGCTAAAATGAGAGGATTTATATTAATAATGTTCATAAGAAGTTAGAAGATTTCTTATCTTGTTTATGTTATGATAAGCCGGTAGCGCTTATGTTATGTATACTAGCCGGTTGTGCTGTTTTATGTATTATTATTGTTATCACTGAGTATACTGATAAGCCGGTAGCGCTTATGTTATGTATACTAGCCGGTTGTGCTGATTTATGTATTATCATTGTTATTACTGCGTATTCCATGGATTTGCTACCCATGATGCGAGTGCGGCGCTTGTACTCATGCGGGCCCACTGGGTCCATGCGGGTGAAATAGTCCCATGCGGGTCCACAGGATCCGTGCGGGTGAAATAGTCCCATGCGGGTGAAATAGTCTCATGCGAGGCGGATGGCCTTATGCGGATCCATAGGATCCATGCGGGTGAAACAGTCTCAGGAGTAGGATTGCTTAATGATACTACGGGCGAGAGATCCTGTTTTGATCATGAGCCTCCTATTTTTATGCAGTATTATACTTATACTTGTTACTCTCATTGTTAGTAAGGCACGGTCAACATAATTTGATTTTTATCTATAACCGATGTATTTTGGACTAATGATATTACTAAAGTATTTTCCAGTTTTACATACTTGGTACGTTGTGATCGACCCTTCTCGGGCCGTTCATCTGCAGTAAGGAAAGCAGTGGTAGATCCTCATTCTTAGGATCTTTTACTCAGTGTCGTGAGCTCCATTTCTTGAGGCTCGACTTTTGGTACGGTTCCCCCGTGTTGTTGATGTTTTGTACATTCAGGGCACGACAGGCCTGTCGTCATAGTGTTACTCATTCTTAGAGGCTGTAGTCTTGTCATAACTTGGTTTGTTTAAGGATGTAGCTCGTTTTATGTACTTTTGGGGTAGCCATTTTGGGCTAGACTATTTTATATCATTATAGTTGTTTATTGTGAGTTTATATTCATTGGTTTTCTCGATGTTGTGTCACGAGGTGCGGGTTAAGGCACCGCGGCCACGGATCCGGTCGTGACAAAAGTGGTATCGAGCGATTAATTCTCGGAAAGGGTCTGGCCGTATCTAGTAGAGTCTTGATTATCGGTGTGTTGCGCACCACATCTATAATCGTGAGGCTACAGGATATTTAGGATTGGTTTCCATTCTTCTCACTCGAGATCGTGTGATAGGCGTGTTGTTAGTCGTCTCCCTAACGAGTTATGTTGATTGCAGCTACGAGAAAGGCAGCAGCGACCCAGGAAGGATTATGTGGATTGCGTATCCAGGTTGGTGGTAATTGTTGTATAGTTGGTATAATGACGTTACTATACGGATTTATGTATAAAGTGGTCATATATGGGTCGCCTAGAATGATTTTAGATTACCAGGAATTGGTAAGGGGTAATTAGATACCGGGAAGGTATGAAACGGTTTAATAAACTCTCATCAAGGTTTTACGTACTAATTTGAGATAATTAGGAGATGATGAGTTGTCTGAGAAGGTAATAGACCCTTAAGAAGTTTAATTAAGAGACCTAATGGGAGACTATGGTTGTAAATTAAGCTACGTGGTATGCTTAAGAGGATAGCATGGATGAGATCCGTGTGGGGTAAGTAATGGTTGTTGTGATCAAGGCGACGACTATGGTATTATGAGAAGTTAGTGTACGTTTATGGGGTGGGATCGATTAATAGTAGTCATTCGCGTGTGGTCGGGAGGTTACAAGCCCGAGTCTAATTAATCGTTTTACGAGTTCGCAGACGTATTCCACCGGAACCAGGTTGTGAGCGCCAGAAATGGCCTTATATTGTTTAACTTAGTAACTCCAAGATCGAAGGCCAACTTTATTATGGAAGTTATGTCGTAAGCTAGAATAAGTTTGGAAATGCGGAAAAATCGCCGTAAGTGAGCAACCAAGTGTGAAAGAAATGGAGCGAGAATCCACGAGAACCTTTACGGTAGCTACGCGTGAGTGTTGGGTGGTAGGGAGTGGGTAGATAATAATTGTCGTAACGATCGGTCATTGGACCTAGCGGACCTAGCGAGTATTATGACGTTGAGGTCATTATGAGTCGGGCTAGTTGGCCTCTTGTTATGCCAACGTGGACTACTGAAGAGAGATTGATTCGGTACGGTTTCTCAGCGGTTATCAGTGGAAGAGGAAGTGGTAGTAACGGTGAATTATCCTTCCTTCTTTGGCATCATTGTTTTTAATAAGTCTGTGTGACTTGTTCATTGAGGAAAATTGACGCAGAAAGTAAGTAATACTTGAATTTGAAGGAATTTATGTTAAGTGCCCTTGGAAGAACTTGGAGTTGGTTTGGTGTGGCGGTCAGGGCCACGACCTTCCGGATAATTTCAAGGAAATGTGCAAGGCAAGAATAAAATAAATCTGCATTTGGCGAAAGTGAGGCATCTTTGGTAGGTTTTGAAAATCTACACGATTTTAAGGCGGTGCGTAATGATTAGATATTTACAGGACCACGAGAGGACCTTGTGATTAGGGTTGTGACGCCAAGGAAAGTTTATTGAAGGGAGATAAGTTCTCTCCCCTACATAAAAGGATAGTCTTACGTATTATGGGGTTATGTGTACCCATGTCGTTAGACGAAGGATGGGAGACTGGTAAGGTCTTAGTATCGTCATGTCATAGGTTACAGTTTTAGATAATCGTGGGAAAGGTATTGTGTTGGGGAAATTAAGAACGACGTTACGAAATGGTCGAGGAAGTGTCATAAGGAAAAATGCAGATAGTACGCATGTATGAAACCGTATGATCATGGATCAAGATAGAAATACTTTTGTTAATAATAAGCATAAGATAAGGTCATGACCAGAATGATAAAAGAGAATACGACTATGGTTATGTAAGTTGCAGAGATCTGATTACCCCGGACTAGTGTAAGACCATTAGTAAATAATGGGCAGTAAGAACACCTCGAGGGAAGGTGGTAGCATCGACACTGACAAAAAAAGATAGTAAGAAAATACGGAGGGGTAAGGGACCCCAGGACAACTTGAAATAACTTATAAAGGAAAGACGAGTAGACACTCGAACGATAAGAAATCTTGACAAGTCATTGGATTATGTAATACCGTGAATTGAGGTTGAACACCTGACTATAAGCTCATGGTGGAGAGAATAATAGGATTACTACTTGCGAGATCGAAGTCTCCCTAAATTATGATTGGCGGAAGTCTTAGCCATGCGGCAAACAAAGGAATCAGATCTAAGTATAGTAACCAAGTTTGGTTGCAGAGAAAGGAAACAGGAACCATAATTGAGATTAAGGATGCGAATATTTCGCAAGTACAAGAAAGGCTTCCGATTATTGGAAGAGAGGTTGACCACGACTGATTCTAACCCTCTTGAGAGACTAGAGGTTAGGATATTATTGTAACACGTTGGGTGTTAGGCTAGGTTGTGTCTTGCACGATAAGGTTAGAGCTTATGTTTCGGCGGTTAGGAAGCATGAAAGGAATTACGCTACTCACGATTTGGAGTGGCGGCGATTAATCGTACCTTGAAGATTTGAAGGCAATTCCTTATAGATTTCATGTGAATATTTATGCAGACCACGAGACTCGGTATATCTTCGTCGGCGCATTTGGATTTGCGCGCAGGCGGTGGTTAGGGTTACTCAAGGATTGTGATATTGATATCCTATACCACCGGGAAGGCCAATGTAGTTGCAGATGCCTAGTCGCAGATCGATGGGTAGTCCGTCAGTGCATCCGGAAGAAGGGCATGGTCCGTGAGTTACATCGCCTAATGAGCCTTGGGGTTCGTTTGGTTGATTCCGATAGTGATGGAGTTCGGATTTGAGGTTGCGAGTCTTCCATCGTCGAGGAGGTAAGAGGCGGTATGAGGATCCGATTAGTGCAGTATCGAGATGCCGCTTTTGAAAGAAGAGTCTATTTGAGGTAGCGCGGATGGGGTGCTAAGATTTGAGGCCGGTTGTGTTCCCGATGTGACAGACTTCGGCGATTCGGGAGGCACAAAGGTGCTCGTTATTCTATTCATCCGGGGTCGACTAAGATGTATCATGACCTCAGATGCGTGTATTGGTGGGATGGCCTGAAGAGGGACGTGGCAGGTTTTGTTGCACAGTGTCCTAATTGTCAGCAGGTCAAGGTTGAGCACCAACGTATTGAGTTTTACTTATTAGAATTATATGAAAATTTACATGGATGTAAATCTCTCTGTTACGGACAGATATAGATAAAGAGTTATTAAAACGGACTTACGAGTTGAGAGTTATTGTAGTTTGAAGTTGCTGCCTCGGATTCATCGGAATCCGAATAGGGAGACGTTGAAACGTAAAACTGTACTAATATGTGGGGAATATGAAAATTGTTGCTAAATAAAAGTTCTATATCTCTCTGTTGTGGACATTTTGAGACCTTACGGGGGTCTATACGACTTACGTATTGAGAGTTATCGCCGTTTAAAGTTTCTTCCTCGGATCTATCGAGATCCAGGAAGGGCAGCGAATAAAAGGGTAAAACTGTACCAAATGGTACAGAATATGAAAGGAAGGTTCACATGGAGACGTGTAGCTCTCTGTTCTCGTCGTTTTGAGATTTTATGGGGCTTGAACGGGTTTACAGATTAGGAGTTATGACTATTCTAAGATTGAGTTCTGTTTAATAAGAATTCTGCCGAAACAAATCTCATATGGCTGTTTTGAGGATAAATTTGTGTTAGTTACCCAAAGTAGTTTTAAATGAAATTTGGTACAGTGAAAGATCCCCGTCTTACCTTAGTTTCCGCTTGAGAAACACCTTAGTTGGAGTTATGGTTAAAAGTTATAATCGTTACAAGTATGAATGACAGAATGTTGGAAAAGAGAATATTATTTATTCGATCTTCTGAAAAATATGAAAAGTGAATACGTGTTCACATAAATATATAAATATAAACATAATGGATCGGGTTGCACGCCACTCCGATAGTCTAATAAATCAAGTCAATGCAGCCTACTATTTGAGAGCTAGCTTTAGCATGCCATAATAGAGGGTCCCCTTAAAGGCGATCTATCTCGCAACAAAACGTAAAGTGAATACGTGTTCACAAATACGTAAATATAATGGATCGGGTTGCACGCCGCAACAAAACGTAAAGTGAATACGCGTTCACAAATACGTAAACATAATGGATCGGGTTGCACGCCACAACAAAATGTAAAGTGAATACGTGTTCACAAATACGTAAATATAATGGATCGGGTTGCACGCCGCAACAAATATGAAAGATGAATACATGTTCACCTATATATAAATATGAAAAGTGAATACGCGTTCACAAATATATAAATGTAATAAACATGTGGAAATGTAGGGGAAAGTCTTAACGTATAATACGAGATAAAATGAAGTGTTAGTTAAACCGAGAATTTCCTATGAGGAGTTGTTGCATATTTAAAAATGTTGTAACCTGATATGTTTTTGGAATATGCTTATTACGTTATAATGTGATTGCACTTGGAATATTGTGGTGTTACTTTGAATTGCAGGGTAAGGTTCTCACTATTGGATGTAGGTGACTCTTTATTTAACATGTTTCAGAAAGCGTGATAGAGGAAACGCCCACGCCAAGGCTAGCGATCGTCCGCGCCTCTTGTCATACCAAGTCCATCGCTTTGGGCTTGGTATTCGTCAGTTCGAATGTCGGTTCAATGTCTCGAAATGCCTGTGGAATGGTCTCCCTTCCAACTTAGAATAATCTTTGTCAGTATGTCTATGTAGAAACAATATTTGCACGAGCATGGGCTCGCGTTATGTTTTTTTTATAAAGTCATAAACAGATTTCTTTATTGTTATTTTTATTAATCGCTCCGCATTTGAATATAAGTTCAAATTTCTAAATAAAGAGAATTAAATGGTGCTCCTGGTGGGAAATAATTGTCCAGGTGCCATCACGCCCTAAGTAAAGACTTAGGAAAAGTCGGGGCGTGACAAGTTGGTATCAAAGCTAAACCAGGTTAGGAGATTCTAGGAAGTTTCTTCGAGTTGGGTGTTTGAACGGTTACTTATTGCGACGGTGTGCGCGCCACCCTAGTAATAAGTGAACGCAATAACATCCTAAAGTTTCCCTTCTTTCATACTCCTCTCGTGCCTATCTTGAGTCTTTTTCCAAGACTTGATTCTTGTACTACATCTTTCACGCGGGTTAGGAAGAAGATTGTACAACGTTATACTGACCAATAATTGTTGTGTAGATGGTGATTATAAGACGAGTTCCAACAAAGAGGGAAGTACTCGAGGAACAGGCAAAGGAAATGCAAGCTCAGAAGGAATTCATGCGTCGTAAGATGAACTCGGGAGATGATTTTAACGAGTATATGTGCTGATACAATGCGTTGTGCGTATTTGTTTAGTGAGCTGTAAGAGGCGTTCCTACCCAACCTTCTTCAACTTTCCGATTGGAGTCATATTACGGATAATATTCAACTCGTCGGAAAAATTCCGATCCTCATTCAGAGGGGCAAAGATGCTAAGAGGAGATGTTACAGAAGGTTCCTGGATCAAATTTCTATTTCAGGTAATAGTAGTAAGGGAAAGAATGAGCGAAATGGAAAGGGAAGCAAGGAAGAAGGTTCACAGGGAGTTGAATGCCAATCAACAGAATAGGAGAATTATGCGGTTAAGCCTTTTAGAACGTGTTGTAGTAGGTGCATGTTCGAGTAAGAGAGCTATAGGGAATGACATATAATGACATGCTCTGATGTATTGTAATGTCATGAAATATTTTCAAATATGAGGAATGAAACATTATTAATGCAAGTTATGAGTTGTCATTATTGTTAAGTTAATCTGCGTTTTCTTGTGGTGTTGCATGCTTATGAACTATAAGAAAATTTTAAGAGCTAGAGTAGACATTCCGTCTTCTAAAATGAGTGTGTGTTTGCACAGAAAATTGTGAATTCACAAATCCCGGGCTCGAGGAGGTTCATCATGAAGCTCATACCTCCGGTGACGTAGTGGTGTGAGAAGCGGAGAAAATGTCGGAGAAAATGTAGGAGAAAATGTTGGAAACGAGAGTCAAATGGCCCAAGCGGTGGGACAAAAACTAGATAGACTCATAGAGTTAATGGCAGCAGATTCCACATGGTTCGCGCGCTAGTGTCTGCCATAGCCCCGAACGAGAAGGACGGCCAGGACCGATTGCGATCGCACCGACCAGGAGTGTAGAAGCTCAGCGGCACGATAGGCTATGGGCAAATTTTATGAGGAGAAGAGAACCATGTACTCGGGGAAGGACCCCGGCCGATAGTATTCCGATGAAGTTGAAGACTTAATGTTCACATTGGGACGCGTGGAGGCAGGCGTCCAACAGTAGGCGCGACTAGTGGATGATGTAGTGTGGTGGAGGAATTTTAGGAAAAATCGTCCCCGATGTCACCACCAATGACTTGGGAGGATTCAGCGCATTCATTGAGAAATTTATGCCTAATACGCCGCGAGATGCGCCGGGCGGAGTTTGAACAATTGAAGCAAGGTGACCGCGGTGTACAAGAATATGATACGATTCGTGAGGTTATCGGCATACAACACATGTCGTCCTACAGAAATGGATAGAGTCAGCGATTTGTAGAGGTTTAAGTTTAAACCCGAACATAGCGAGAAGGTGGTGGCGTTAGACAACGATCGAACTTATCTTTAGATTGTCGATATGGCTTTGAGGTAGAAGGTTTCGCTAAAGCAAAGAGAATATTCGCGAAGAGATTTGGACGTCGGGATCATTTAACGAGTCAAAATCGAGCGGGAGTTTAGTAAGGGATCTTGAGGACCGAACCAATCGTGGGCCATTCTTATTTCAAGCCTAAGGGCATGGGTTGGTCTAATTACCAAGATAGCAAGGACAAGGCCACCAACCCTAACACGTGAGGTGACAAACCGATTTGTAAGATTTGTCAAAGAAACACATGGAGAATGTCGGCTCTTAGCGAGACATGTTATAATGGAGTCAGGCCACTATGCCGGGATTGCAAGAGGACCCAAACTCAATCTATTTGTCACGACCCGGTCGCTGACTAGTACCTGCAGTACCGCATCGTATACATCGGATAATAGCGGGAACATACATAACACATAACTTATAAAAGGTAACATCATCGGCGGTAGATAAGTTGCCTTCCATAAAAACATACTAATCAAAAGTATAGCGGTACAACTTGTTCTTACATTCAACACATACGTGACCGCACTCTGGGATAACAAGCGTGGCGGGGCTCCCGCCATACCCTACCGAATGTACCTGCAATATCTAGCATCGTGGAGTAACTGTACCAACAAAACAAGCTTCCGGAGGATGGAGCTTCGACACGGAACGGTGATCCTAAGAGCGAGGATCCACACCGCTACCTTACCCTTACTGCGGCGTGAGGCCAGAGAAAGTCGTTACCTGATATGTACCAAGTATGTAAAGTGAAAATACTATAATAATGATATCATAAGTCTAAAGTAATTGAGTCATGGAAGACAATCAAAATACCTTTTCTGTGCCTTACTAACAATGAGTGACAAGTATATATATAATCTCGCATAAAATAGGGGCCTGATCAAAGCAGGTACCTCAGTAGTATCAATAAGCACCCCTACTCGGGACTATTTCACGCGTGAGTCTATGGACGTGAGTATTCCTCGCGCATAAGTGTACCCCGCGTGGGACTATTTCACCCGCATAAGCCCATATGACTCGCGTGAGGTATTCGCCGCGTCGTGGGTAGCAAATCCACGAACGTGTGGTATAACGATCTTGGATTTACCCGCCGGATACTCTTACCAGGCGGATGGTATAACGATCTTGGGGACTTACCCTCGGATATACTCTTACCAAGCGGATGGTATAACGATCTTGGGACTTACCCGCCGGATATACTCTTACCTGGAGAAGGTGGTATGGCGATCTTGGGGCTTGCCCGCGACATACTCTTACCCTGGAGAAGGTGGTATAACGATCTTGGGGCTTGCCCCTCATATATACTCTTACCCTAACTTAAACTGTCATCATATCATAATCATAAATAAGTTAAGAAAACTTATAACTTCTTATTAGTCTTGTTCATATACCCTCTCATTTTAGTTTACTTAAGGCACTTAATCATATCTTTAATAAAAAGCGGAATTTAACCCAAGTACTACATACTTGACTCTTTTAAAAGTGACTCTTTTCATACATAAAATCTTTGGGCAATTGATGCCTTAAAATCAATTTGCCTTTCATAAATCAAATCATTTGTCCTTACTTGTCTTACTTAGAGTAAACCTCTTCTCATTAACCTTTTATAAAGCTAATAAACCAACTTTCCATAAAGTTGTTATATTAACCTACACTTTAGTAAAATCACACTTTTCCTAACGAAGGGACTTATACATTCTTAAGCGAAACAAGTCTTTATATACTTAAAACAAGTAAGAATACCAAATCTTGACGTCTAGTACTACATAGTTACATCTATTCATGCTCAAGAGATAGGAAAGCTCCACATACCTCTTGGTCAATCCACTTGCTAAGTCCAACTACATGAAGTAATATGTCAACCTATAATAACCATGTCGTTTATTAACCTCTAATTTCAATGTAGAAATAATCTAAGTTCAAAGCCACAATTCTATGGAAAATTGGGCGCATTTCCTTTGTTTCTACATCTTTGCCACCTTTCTCAAGGCGAATTCAACATCCAATGCCACATTTAAGGCTCAACAATCCAAATATATCAAAGGGATTACACACCTAAACTTGGGTGTGTAAAATTCTGCCCCAAAGGTACAACAATTCACTTAACAATTCTAAATTAGTTTTTAGGCTACAACATGCTCATAATATCTTTTTAGCCAATTCTTTCATATCCAAACCACATTTCTTACATGCAAGGATTCTAAGTGCATTATTTACTACTACACATCCCTTCTTCATGCAACATTAATAACTAACCACAAGAGAAGAAATGTTACCTTAAAACTTTAGCCAAACTTATTCCAACAACTTTGCTAGCCTCCTTTCCAAGAACACCACCACAATAACACCAAGCCACAAGCTTCCTTCTTGTAACTTTTCGATTTTAGGCTTGAATTCCTCTTGGAATTTTAGAGAGAAGTGGGAGCTTAAGCTTAGAGAGAGAGGATTTGAAAGATGACCAAGTCTACAAGACTTGGTCAATATAAACATCTGAGAAATCAGATGGGGGGACACTTGTCACCCTCCCAAGGTCTTTTAAAGAAAAATCTGATTTTCTAAGTTTTTCATGAGAATCTCGCCTCGGCGCCTTGGCAGCCGCGGCTCTGAACCTCTGCGTCTCGGAACTCCGTGCGGCCTGCTATCTGGCGCTGCAATCTCGGCGACCCTCGGTATATCGGCGCGCTGCATCCGACGCGGCCACATGCTTTTGCAAAGCATTTACGTCGTCTGCGATTGAACTTGTAACTCCATAACTTTACACTCGGCGTCCTATCGGAGCGGTTGGGTGTTGGAAACTAGACTCGGCGAACTCGCCCTGGGCCTTTGAAACACTTAGGAACTCTCGATATCGGGTCATAACCCGCCTCAAAGTTGACTAAAACCCCGGAACAATCCAACCTATCCTTTGAAAATTTTAAGTCTTACATGCTTTAAATGCGCTCTCACGTAGGTCGAACTACTGGTATAACATTCTCCCTTAGAAACATTCGTCGAATGTTCCTTCTAGCTTACTCAAATCAGTATCGACATAGACTCTCTTAACTATTCTTTTGCAAATAAAGCTCCACGAGCCACAACATTACTCAAGCATAATTGCTAAATCAAAACTAACAAGCGGAAAGTGGGTTACACAGGTGTAGGAATAAGTGAGGATCTTCTTCATCATGTCATTCTGCTCGCCACGTCATTTCCTCCACTGTTCGTTCGCCATAAGACAGCGGAAGCCACGTTCTTCGTCGAAGTCGCCTAACGTCGATCGAGTATCGCTATGGGACTCTCCTCATACGATAACTCCTACGTCACTGGACATCATGAGCGGGTGCACTCTAGATGGGTCTCGATACATTTCGCAACATGGACACATGGAAAATGGATGTACCGCCTCAAATCGGACGGCGGATCTAACTCATAGGCAACCCCGCCTACCCTACGGACAATCGATCGCCCAATGTACCTTGGGCTAAGTTTCCCTTTCTTCCAAACCTCATCACGCCGCCATGGGCGATACTAGGAAAACCAATCATCTATCTCAAATTCCAAGTGTCGCCGATGATCTGCATCGACTTTTCGACTACGAGATGCCAACAACTCTGGATAAGCTTCGCCTTATCCGCTGTGAACCAAGTCGCCCGACTAGCTGTCTTCTACCTCGAACCAGCCTATCGGTGACTGCACTTCCTCATATAAGGCCTCATAAGCGCCATCCGAATACTAGAGTGGTAGTTGTTATAAGCAAGCTCCACGAGAGGTAAATGATCCTCGGCTACCGAAATCAATAACAAGCGCGTAGCATATCCTCAAGTGTGGATAGTGCTCGGCTGTCCGTCGATGCAGGATGAAGCCCGTCTTGAGACTCACTGTGTCCCTAACCCTTTGGAAAGACCTCGAAATTAGCCGTAATGCGGCCTCTGCGAAATAATCGTCACGAGCACTCGTGCGATCTTACAATCTCCACGATATCTGATCTTGTAATCCTCGGCGAAAAAGTCGTCACGATTGGAAAAAATGGTGATTTCGGCTATCGTAATAACCCAAATGGAATCATGTTTCCTCGAGTGGTAGGTAATCGTAATAAAATCCATATTTACCACCTCCCACTTCCAGTCGGAATATCAATAACTGCAATGCCACCGCTTCGGTGCTCAACCTTAACACTCGAATTGACGCTGCGCGCGAACTCATGGCGTCCTCTTTAGGCATCCCACTAATCACGCGTCCGAGGTCATGATACATCTTAGTCGACCCGGATGAATAGAATAACGAGCGTGTGCCTCCGAAATCTGGCGCGAAGTCTGTACATCGGAACACAACCGGCCCTCAAATCTTAGTACCCGTGGTGCTACGCCATGAACTCATTTCTTTACGAACAACGGCGTACGATCACGGACCATGTCGGATCCTCATCACGCCGCCTCTTGCCTCCTCGACGATGGAAGACTGGCAACCTCTCGAACCGAACTCCATCACTATCGAATCAACCAAAGCGAACCCCAAGGCTGGCTGATGTAACTCTCGGACCATATCTCTTTTATCTGGCTGTACATCAGACAGACTACCCATCGATCTGCGACTAAGGGCATCTGCAACTATATTGGCCTTCCCTGGGTGGTTTAGAATATCAACATCGTAATCCTTAAGTAGCTCCAACCACCGTCTTTGTCATGAGTTCGGCTCCTGCGGTGAAGATATCTGGAGACTCTTGTGGTGCAATGTAAATGTCACATGAACTCCATATAAATAATGTCTCAGATCTTGAAGGCATGAATCATTCTTTTGGCTCGAGTCATGTGTGGGATAGTTCTTCTCATGCTTCCTATTGTCGAGATGCATAAGCTATAACTTGTGATCTTTGCGTCACGCACCAAGCCCGACTGGCGTCACAATAAACCACATATCCATCTAAACCTGCGGAAGAGTAAGAGCTGAGGCGATCGTCAATTTCTCCTTTTAGCTGAAACTTTCCTCACAGTATCCGATCCACGGAACATGGCGCTACGAGTCACTTAGTCAAAATCTTTGAAATAAAGCAAACTTCTCCACAAACTCAGATAATAACTCGAGGCCCGAAAGCTGCGCAGTCGGTGTAGTGGAGTGGGCCAGTCTTGATGCAATCTTCGTTGTATCGGCGAATACCGTGCCCAGATAACATGCTCTAAGAAAGCCTGAAGCTAACGAACTCGCCGAGAACTTGGCATCTGTTGCGGTCTCGGAGGACTCCCTATACCGTCCTCAAATGATCTGTATTCTTCCGATGTGTGCGCGTATACACCAAGATATCATCTATAAACACTATAACGAAAATATCGAGAATGGCACGAACACCTATTCATCAAATCTATGAATCTGTGGGCGTTAGTCGACGAAAGACATTACCACTGAACTCATGGTGCCCATCTGGGTCACGAATGCGATCTTTGGGATATCTATCTCTCTAACTCGTACTGATGATAACGGACAGTCTATTTTGGAAAAAACACCTTGCACCGCTGAATCGTCAAACAAATCGTCAATCTGGGAGGATATACATTCTTGATAGTTACCTTGTTTAGATGCATAATCAATACATCATACGTCCCCATCCTTCTTCTTTACAAATAACAGCGCTCGAGGAGAAACACTTGGCTAATAAAGCCTTTCTCCAAAGAAATCTTTCACCGGTCCTTGATTCCTTCAACTCGGCGGGTGCCGTCTGTATGGCGAATAGATATCGGTCGAGTGTGCGGCGCCAAATCAATGCAAAACTCGATCTCCCTCGGGAGGATGCGAGCTTCGTGCGGGAATACGTGCAGAAACTCTCTAACGGGGCCGATGAAGGTCCGATATTTCACCTCGGTGTCGAATACGAACTATATGGTAGATATACCCTTTCGCATCTTCCTAGCCTTGAGGTAAGAAATAAACTTACCGCCGGCGATGCGATTCCCTTCCACTCGATAACGGCTCTCGAAGCGGAATCGAACTAATCTCTCTACGGTCTACATGGGCATAGCAAGACGCTAGCGATCCATACCATAATCACATCAAAGTCGTCATATCGACTCTATCAAGTCGGCCAGAGTCGGATCGTCTATAGTCACCGCGAGCCTTATATACGCTCGCCTATCATCGAATCACTCTTGGCGTAGCCTCAAAAGGTCTTATGGACTGGGCTCACATCCATTCTGGCGATATGAGGAGATATATGGACAAGGTAGAACACGGATCTATCAAATCATATACATCACGAAGAAACCAATAATGTACTGGCGACATCGGTGACGCCTCACGGTCTGTCGGTGACAGCATAGATGCGTTACGAGGGCGGCTAGGCGGGACCCTACCACGACCTCTGGCGGCTCTTGGCCATCGTACGCCTCGCCTCGGCGTCGACCATCGAAGATGAAGATACAACAAGCCCGACCGTCGGCTGAGCAAACGCTCCGCCGCCTGGGGCGGACAATCTTTTTCAGATGGCCTGCGTCCACAAAAGTAACACGCTCCGAACCCATACGACACTCGCCGGATGAGACCTACCGCGTTGAGCACTGAGAGGTAGGTGGTATCGATTGGTGGCATCTCTACCTCCGAAACCACGAAGTCTGGAGCCACGACTGCTCGAATAACCGGATCGGACCTCTGCGGAAAGCGAAGGAGCACTCTGTCTTTGGTGGAATGTGGACCTAGTCTGCTGCGAGGTGCCGCCTCAGCGCCACGAGACCTGTAGTCACGACCTCTTGGGTGGCCTAAATCTAGGCGATCTGTCTCTCTGCCTCAATCCCTGCAGCGTGCGCTGCGTCTAGCGATATCCATCCCGGTGAAGAGCCACCCCAAGTCATGTAATCATATGACAGTCTAATCCCATCACATACCGATGAACCACATGCGCCATGTATTTCTGATGGTGTCGCATATCGGCCAAGGAGTCAAACTCGGTGTACTCTCGATAGTCCTCCCGTCACGCCTCAAGGTCAAGAATCTATCTCGGGCTCTCGCCGTCTCGGGAGGCAAGTGATCGAGAAATCCTCTGTGAACTCTTCCCAGCAGTGGAAGAGCATCCTCACCTCTCGACAACACCCATGACTCAAACCGGTTAACGAATATCGCGTAACCGTTAGAAGCTAGTATATGACTCGGTCTCCGATGCCTAAGCACTGCGTGGTCATAGAATCGCTATAGGAAAAACTCTGCGGATGCTCGCCGAATCTCGAACCATAGAACTTCGGATGGGTGACAACCAGAAATCCGAATCAAGTAAAGATCGGCTAGGGTTGGCGCTGCTCTCGTCGTATTTGCCACCGCACTATCTTTGTCGATGGCAGAATCATTCCCGTAATCTCTATACTCGGACCACGTTGTGGGGCGGAGGCTCGTCTGCGGTCTCGATAGCCGCCACGCCTCAAAATCTCTTGAGGCGGCGGCGTGGAACTTCGCCGCCTAAACATCATCTCGTAGGGCGGGCTGCCTCGTGACTCTCGCGTCCCACTAGCGGCACCGCTTTGCCTTGCTACGGGCGCGATTGCCTTGCGAGGCATAAGCGATACATTAAGAAAACATCGGAGGAGGTTGACCTATAACTTCGGCTCTATTGCGATCTTAGAGTGAAAGAATGAAACCAATCCTAAATGTCCTGCGACCTCGATTATAGATGTGGTGCGACACGCGATAATCAAGACTCTACTAGACACGTGCGTGGACACTTTCCGAGGACTAAGCGCTCGATACCAATTTTGTCACGACCAACCCCGGGCGCGACTAGTACCTCTTAGGGTACCACATCATGTATACATCGAGAGAATAGCGGCGGAACATACATAACACATAACTTATAAAAAGGTAACATCACTGGCCAGCCGATAAGGCTGCCTTCCATAAAAACATACTAATCAAAAGTATAGCAGTACAACTTGTTCTTACAGCCCAACACATACGTGTAAAATCCGGAAAAAAAATAATAATAATATATAGTTGTGGTTGGGTTAATAAAAATATATATATATAAGAAAAACAAAGAATAAATTGTATGGGATAGAGTTAGTGTTAAAGTTGGATAAATAGATAGATGAAATGAAAATAAGAAAACAAAAGAAAAACAAAACAAAAACAAAACAAAAAAAAAAAAAAAAAAAAAAACCAAATGCAGCATGCATTTCAGATTTCACGTACACTCTAAGCCCTTCCCCTCCCCCTCCTTTTCATTTCCCTTCAATCTTTTGGCTTTCTCCCTCCCATAAGTTATACAATTACCTCCACTTATATAGTGTATTTAGTACAAAATAAAGTACCTAGTACAAGGTTAGAAAATCAGAAAAAAAAAACAAGTGAACAAGAAGGAAAAAAATCAAGAAAATATCAAGGGAGGAAGGAGAACAAGAAAATTAGGGAACACTAAGGAGCAAGGGTGGTTGTAGCAACCGAACCACAATCTTTTTCACACTTACAAGGTGAGTTTTCTCACTCAGAAATTCTTGGTAATATCCTTTATTTTAAGTTCAATACATGTTAGAATAAGAATTGAGTATTGAAAAGAAATATTGAACTTTTGATTGTTTAGACAACTAGTTGCGTCATGAACTTTACGAACTGTTCTCACTGAGTTATAATTGTTAGAATTTGATGAAATTCGGAAGATTAGTACACCTCTATAATATGATCATACAGAACCAAAAATGAGGTAAAATGGACATACGGTTTGAAAGTTATCATAGTTCAAAGTTTCTGCCTTAGATTTGACCGAAATTCGGAAAGACATAATTACGGACTGTTTTTATTGAGTTTTACTTATTAGAATTATATGAAAATTTACATGGTTGTAAATCTCTCTGTTACGGACAGATATATATAAAGATTTATTATAACGGACTTACGAGTTGAGAGTTATTGTAGTTTGAAGTTGCTGCCTCGGATTCGTCGGAATCCAGAAGGGCAGGACGTTGAAACGTAAAACTGTACTAATCTGTGGGGAATATGAAAATTGTTGCTAAATTAAAGTTCTAGATCTCTTTGTTGTGGACATTTCGAGACCTTACGGGGGTCTATCCGACTTACGGATTGAGAGTTATCACTGTTTAAAGTTTCTGCCTCGGATCTATCGAGATCCAGGAAGGGCAGCGAATAAAAGTGTAAAACTGTACCAAATGGTACAGAATATGAAAGGATGGTTCACATGGAGACGTGTAGCTCTCTTTTCTCGTCGTTTTGAGATTTTATGGGGCTTGAACGGGTTTACAGATTAGGAGTTATGACTATTCTAAGATTGGGTGTTGTTTAATAAAAATTCTGCCGAAATAAATTTCATGTGGCTGTTTTGAGGATAAATTTGTGTTAGTTACCCAAAGTAGTTTTAAATGAAATTTGGTACAGTGAAAGATCCCCGTCTTACCTTAGTTTCCGCTTGAGAAACACCTTAGTTGGAGTTATGGTTAAAAAAGTTATAATCGTTACAAGTATGAATGACAGAATGTTGGGAAAGAGAATATTATTTATTCGATCTTCTGAAAAATATGAAAAGTGAATACGTGTTCACATAAATATATAAATATAAACATAATGGATCGGGTTGCACGCCGCAACAAAGCGTAAAGTGAATACGTGTTCACAAATACGTAAATATAATGGATCGGATTGCGCGCATGACAAAACGTAAAGTGAATACTCATTCACAAATACGTAAATATAATGGATCGGGTTGCACGCCGCAACAAAACGTAAAGTGAATACGTGTTCACAAATACGTAAATATAATGGATCGGGTTGCACGCCGCAACAAAACGTAAAGTGAATACGCGTTCACAAATACGTAAATATAATGGATCGGGTTGCACGCCGCAACAAAACGTAAAGTGAATACGCGTTCACAAATACGTAAATATAATGGATCGAGTTGACGCCGCAAACAAAGCGTAAAGTGAATACACATTCACAAATCGTAAATATAATGGATCGGGTTGCGCGCGCAACAAAGCGTAAAGTGAATATGTGTTCACAAATACGTAAATATAATGGATCGGGTTGCACGCAACAAATATGAAAGATGAATACATGTTCACCTATATATAAATATGAAAAGTGAATACGCGTTCACAAATATATAAATGTAATAAACATGTGGAAATGCGGGAATGTCTCAGCGTATAATACGAGATAAAATGAAGTGTTAGTTAAGCGAAATTTCCTATGATGAGTTGTTGCATATTTAAAAATGTTGTAACTTTGATATGTTTTGCAATATGCTTATTACGTTATAATGTGATTGCGCTTGGAATATTGTGGTGTTACTTTGAATTGCGGGTAAGGTTCTCACTCATTGGATGGTAGGGTGACTCTTTATTTAACATGTTTGAAAAGCGTGATAGAGGAAATGCTCACGCTAAGGCTAGCGATCGTCCATGACCTCTTGTCATACCAAGTCCATTGTTTCGGGCTTGGTACTCGTCAGGTTCAGAATGTCAGTTCCAATGTCTCGGGAAATGCCCGTGTGGAATGGTCTCCCTTCCAACTTAGAATAATATTTGTCAGTATGTCTATGTAGAAATAATATTTGCACGAGCATGGGCTCGCGTTATATTTTCAATAAAGTCATAAACAAATTTCTTTATTGTTATTTTTATTAATAACTCCGTATTTGAATATAAGTTTAAATTTCTAAATAAAGAGAATTAAATGGTGCTCCTGGTGGAAAATAATTGTCCAGGTGCCATCACGCTCTAAGTAAAGACTTAGGAAAAGTCGGGGCGTGACAAGTTGATATCAGAGCTAAACCAGGTTAAAAGATTCTAGGAAGTTTTCTTCGAGTTGGATGTTTGAACGGTTACTTATTGCGACGGTGTGCGCGCCACCTTAATAATAAGTGAACGGAATAACATCCTAAAGTTTCCCTTCTTTCGTACTCTTCTCGTGCCTATCTTGAGTCTTTTCAAAGATTTGGTTCTCGTACTTCCTCCTTCAAATGATTGTGGAAGGGGATGTGCAACGATAAACTATGGACAATACGGGGGTGTGGTGGAGAAACTTTAGAAGAAATCGTTCCCCGATGTCACCACCGATGACGTGGGGGGAGTTGAGCGCGTTCATTAAAAGTACATGCCTAACACCGAAAAGATGCGCTCGGCGTGAGTTTGAACAATTGAAACAAGAAGACCGCAATGTGAAAGAATATAATACCTAATTCATGCGATCTTGACATACACGTGCATATTATTCCTACGAGGAGAAGGTCAAAAGATTTGTGAGGTTTAAACCCGAACTTGGTAGAAGGTAGTGACATTAGCCTATGATCGGACGTACCTTGGATCGTCAACATGACAATGAGGGTAGAAGGTTTTGCCAAATCAAAAGAGTATTCACGAAAGAGGCATTTATGTGACTCGACCTTTTCAACTATCCGATTGAGTCATACTATAGAAAATAGTCAACTCCATCGGAGAGAGTTCCACTCATCGTTTAGAAGATCAATAAAGGTATGTGGAACTTTCCTATCTCTTGAGCATGAATATTTGTACTTATATAGTGCGGTGGGCGTACAATACCTTGATATCCTTTACTTATTTAAGAATGGCCAAGTTAGGCGAGTTAGGAGGTTAACCACTTCTTTAAAACTATTAAGGATGTCTTAAGTTTTCAAAGTTAAGGGACTTGAAGTGTTTTGAGTATATGATACTTGTTTTGTTTTAAAAGTTTAAGTCCATGGAAATAGAAAAATGTAATTGACTAAGGTATAAGATTAATATAACGACTTTATGGGAAGTTGGTTATATTCGCTTTATGGAAAGTTAAAAGGAGAGATTTACTTTAAGTAAGATAAGTAAGGACAAGTGACTTGATGCTTTATGGTTATTAGTATCTTGAAAGTTTTATATAAAAAGAAAAAGAGTCATTCGTTTTAAAAGAGTATAAGTATGTAGTACTTGAGATTAAATTTCGGATTCTTTTATTAAGGCATGTTAGTGCCTTAAGTGAACTAAAATGAGAGGATATATTAATAATGTCAATAAGAAGTTAGGGATTTCTTGGTGACTTATGTTATGTAGGATAGCCATTGAGCTAGGGTAAGAGTATAAATGAGGGTAAACCCCAAGGCGTTATACCACCTTCTCCGGGGTAAGAGTATAAATGAGGGTAAACCCCAAGACGTTATACCACCTTCTCCAGTAAGAGTATAAATGAGGGTAAACCCAAGGCGTTATACCACGCCTGCAGGGTAAGAGTATAAATGAGGCAAGCCCCAAGACGTTATACCACCTTCTCCGGGGTAAGAGTATGAATTAGGGAAAGCCCAAGGCGTCATACCACCTTCTCGGGGTAAGAGTATGAATGAGGGAAAGCCCCAAGACGTCATACCACCGAGGTAAGAGTATAAATGAGGGAAAATCCCAAGACGCTATACCACTGTTAGTGGATTTGCTACCCGTGATGCGAAGAATATCCTCACGTCGGCTTATTTCCTACCTTACGTCACAACAGTTATTAAGGAGTCACCAAGTGGAGTACGCAGATCTGGCTAATCTAGTAGATACCCAAAAAGAGTCCCCAGCGGTGCATGATGTCCCTATTGTTTGAAAAATTTCTAAGGTTTTTCCTGAAGATCTCCCAGGCCTTCCTCCGGATAGAGAAGTGTAGTTCGCTATATAGTTAATTCTGTGTACAATACCTATTTCTATTCTTCCATATCGAATGGCCCACTAAATTGAGAGAGTTAAAAGAACGGTTGAGGATCTTACGGATAAAGGATTTATAAGGCCTAGTGTTTCCACAGCACTGATCCTTTTTGTGAAGAAAAAGATGGATCACTCAGAATGCATCGATTATCGACAACTCAATAAGGTCACGATCAAAAATCGATATCCATTACCAAGAATCAATGATCTTTTGACCAACTTGAGAGCCAATTATTTTTCAAGATTGATCTTCGTTCGAGATATCATCGGATGAAAATAAATCCGAATGATATATCAAAAAGCGCCTTTAGGACTGATATGGCCATTATGAGTTCTTGGTCATGTCTTTGGATTAACGATGCCCAAAGAACTTTTATGGATCTAATGAACATAATCTTTAAACCATTCTTGAATTTGTTCGTAATTGTATTTATAGATGATATCTGATTCTGACAAGTGTGTTGAAGAAAGAAGAGCATCCGAGGTAGTCTTGAAGTCTTGAAACAGGAGAAACTATATGCTAAATTTTCAAAGTGTGAATTTTGGTTGGAAAAGATAGCCTTTTTGGGTCATGTTGTGTCAAGGGATGGAATTATGGTAGACCCCCAGAAGATAGAAGTAGTGAAGAACTGGCCAAGCAAACCACTCCGACAGAGGTTAGAAGTTTCTTGGGTTTGGCTGGGTATTATAGAAGATTCGTAAAAGGTTTTTCTAGTCTTGCTGCTCCTTTGACCCGGTTGACTCAAAAAAAAAAAAAAAAAAAAAATCGGTTAAGTATCAGTGGTCAGAAGCATGTGAAGCAAGTTTTCAGAAACTAAAGGAATTGTTGACTACTGCACCAGTCCTAACCTTACTATCGGGACAAGAAGGGTTCACAGTCTATTGCGATGCCTCTAGAGTTGGGTTAGGATATGTCTTGATGCAGTTTGGAAAGGTCATTGCGTATGCATCTGAGCGATTGAAGATACATGAGAAGAATTACCCAACTCATGACTTGGAATTAGCTGCGGTGGTGTTTGCCTTACGAATATGGAGACATTATTTGTATGGTGTGCATGTGGACATATTTACAGATCATAAGATTTTGCAGTACATAACCACGCAGAAGGATTTGAATCTCCGACAAAGAAGATGGTTAGAGTTGCTTAAGGATTATGACCTTAGTATTCTTTACCATCCTGGGAAAATAACGTGGTGGTGGACGCTCGATGGGAGATCGATGGGCAACAGCCCGTTTGGCAATACAAAAGAGGGGTTTTGTTCGTGAGGTACAAATATTGGGAAACCTCGGGGTTAGCTTAACTGAGATCGGTGAAGGTAGGGTGGTGGTACATGATACCTCATGATGCCTTAGCTTGAAATAAAATAAAGTCGGTTTGAGGATACGGAGTTTGTTGGATTTCGGAGAGGATCAACAGGAAAACCTTCACAGTTTACATTGGGAGATAATGGCGGAACCGCCGGTATAAGGGTAGGTTATGTGTTCCTAAGGTAAAGGATCTAAGGAGGAAGATCTTAGATGAGGGTCACAACACAAGATATTTCATTCATCCAGGGTCAACAAAAATGTATCAGGACCTCAAGACAAATTCTTGGTGGGGCGGGATGAAGAAAGGCGTTGCGGAGTTTGTCGGAGGTGTCTTATATGTCGCCAGTGAAAATTGAACATCAAAACACAGCGGATTACTTCAGGACATTGGGATCCCCGTGGAAATGGGAGGCGATTCATATGGATTTTGTAACGGCCCAGAAAACTCGAGAAAGGGTATGATTCTATTTGGGTGATTGTTGATCGTCTTACAAAGTCAACCCATTTCTTACCGGTCAAGACTACGTATCGCGCACCACAGTACGCACAGATTTATTTGAAGGAGATTGTGCGGTTACACGGGATTCCCTTACAAATTATTCGGATAGGGGTTCCCAGTTCACCTCGCACTTTTGGCAAAGTTTCAGCGGTCTCGGGACAAAGTTAAGTTGAGCACGCCTTCCAGCATAAGCAGATGGACAAGTGAGCGAACAATTCAAACACGAGGATATGTTGCGATCTTGTGTGTTAGATTTTGAAATTTGGTTGGACCATCTATGTCTAATTGAGTTACTTACAACAATAGTTTTCACTCTAGCATACAAATGACCGTTTGAAGCATTATATGGACGAAAATGTAGGTCTCCACTTGGATGGTTCGAGGTGGGGGGCCATACTGTTCGGACTGAAGTCATTCAAGAAACAAATGATAAAGTCTGAGATGACTCGGAGGCGGATCAAAACAGCTCATAGTCGTCATAAGTCCTATGCGGATCATCGGAAAAGAGATCTTGAATTCAAGAGGAGAAAGTATTTTTAAAAGTGTCCCCAATGAAGGGAGTGATGCGCTTTGGTAAGAAAGGAAATTGAGCCCAAGGTTTATTGGGCCATATGAGATCTTGCGAAGAGTGGGAATGTGGCTTACGAATTAGCACTTCCACAAGAGCTGGAAGCAGTGCATCCGATATTTCATGTGTCAATGTTACGAAAATACTTGCACGATCCAAGTCACGTCATCCTTCCCCAGGAGATAGTTCTTAATAAAGAGCTTCAATATGAAGAGGCTCCGGTAGAAATACTTGATAGAAAGGTCCAACGCCTTAGAAATAAAGATATTGCTTCCGTGAAAGTCCTATGGAGGAATCACTCCACAGAGGAAGCCACCTGGGAAGCGGAAGAGGCGATGAAAGTCAAATATCCATTCCTATTTGACTAAGGTAATAAAAAAAAATGCATTACATAGTACTTCATATGTGTGCCATTTGCGTGTCTATATGCATGTGTTACAACCGTATTCTTATTCGAGGACGAATGCTTCTTAAGGAAGGGAGAATGTGAAGCCCCAAATTTGTTACAATAACAATAAACATTATTGTGTCTATGTGATTATGTTACGACCTTATTCACATTCGAGGACGAATGTTGCTTAAGGAGGAGAGAATGTAAAATCCGGAAAAAATAAATAATAATATATAGTTGTGGTTGGGTTAATAAAAATATATATATATAAGAAAAACAAAGAATAAATTGTATGAGATAGAGTTAGTGTTAAAGTTGGATAAATAGATAGATGAAATGAAAATAAGAAAACAAAAGAAAAACAAAACAAAAACAAAACAAAACAAAAAAAAAAAAAACCAAATGCAGCATGCATTTCAGATTTCACGTACACTCTAAGCCCTTCCCCTCCCCCTCCTTTTCATTTCCCTTCAATCTTTTGGCTTTCTCCCTCCCATAAGTTATACAATTACCTCCACTTATATAGTGTATTTAGTACAAAATAAAGTACCTAGTACAAGGTTAGAAAATCAGAAAAAAAAAACAAGTGAACAAGAAGGAAAAAAATCAAGAAAATATCAAGGGAGGAAGGAGAACAAGAAAATTAGGGAACACTAAGGAGCAAGGGTGGTTGTAGCAACCGAACCACAATCTTTTTCACACTTACAAGGTGAGTTTTCTCACTCAGAAATTCTTGGTAATATCCTTTATTTTAAGTTCAATACAT
The DNA here is from genome assembly GCA_029844215.1 of Przewalskia tangutica. Lineage (NCBI taxonomy): Eukaryota > Viridiplantae > Streptophyta > Magnoliopsida > Solanales > Solanaceae > Przewalskia > Przewalskia tangutica. The sequence goes on from CM056719.1 coordinate 147,581,405, forward strand.
GTTAGAATAAGAATTGAGTATTGAAAAGAAATATTAAACTTTTGATTGTTTAGACAACTAGTTGCGTCATGAACTTTACGAACTGTTCTCACTGAGTTATAATTGTTAGAATTTGATGAAATTCGGAAGATTAGTACACCTCTATAATATGATCATACAGAACCAAAAATGAGGTAAAATGGACATACGGTTTGAAAGTTATCATAGTTCAAAGTTTCTGCCTTAGATTTGGCCGAAATTCGGAAAGGCATAATTACGGACTGTTTTTATTGAGTTTTACTTATTAGAATTATATGAAAATTTACATGGTTGTAAATATCTCTGTTACGGACAGATATATATAAAGATTTATTATAACGGACTTACGAGTTGAGAGTTATTGTAGTTTGAAGTTGCTGCCTCGGATTCGTCGGAATCCAGAAGGGCAGGACGTTGAAACGTAAAACTGTACTAATCTGTGGGGAATATGAAAATTGTTGCTAAATTAAAGTTCTAGATCTCTTTTTTGTGGAAATTTCGAGACCTTACGGGGGTCTATCCGACTTACGGATTGAGAGTTATCACTGTTTAAAGTTTCTGCCTCGGATCTATCGAGATCCAGGAAGGGCAGCGAATAAAAGTGTAAAACTGTACCAAATGGTACAGAATATGAAAGGATGGTTCACATGGAGACGTGTAGCTCTCTTTTCTCGTCGTTTTGAGATTTTATGGGGCTTGAACGGGTTTACAGATTAGGAGTTATGACTATTCTAAGATTGGGTGTTGTTTAATAAAAATTCTGCCGAAATAAATTTCATGTGGCTGTTTTGAGGATAAATTTGTGTTAATTACCCAAAGTAGTTTTAAATGAAATTTGGTACAGTGAAAGATCCCCGTCTTACCTTAGTTTCCGCTTGAGAAACACCTTAGTTGGAGTTATGGTTAAAAGTTATAATCGTTACAAGTATGAATGATGTAATGTTGGGAAAGAGAATATTATTTATTCGATCTTCTGAAAAATATGAAAAGTGAATACGTGTTCACATAAATATATAAATATAAACATAATGGATCGGGTTGCACGCCGCAACAAAACGTAAAGTGAATACGTGTTCACAAATACGTAAATATAATGGATCGGGTTGCACGCCGCAACAAAACGTAAAGTGAATACGCATTCACAAATACGTAAATATAATGGATCGGGTTGCCGCAACAAAGCGTAAAGTGAATACGTGTTCACAAATACGTAAATATAATGGATCGGGTTGCACGCAACAAAGCGTAAAGTGAATACGCGTTCACAAATACGTAAATATAATGGATCGGGTTGCGCCGCAACAAGCGTAAAGTGAATACGCGTTCACAAATACGTAAATATAATGGATCGGGTTGCACGCAACAAAGCGTAAAGTGAATACACATTCACAAATACGTAAATATAATGGATCGGGTTGCACGCAACAAAGCGTAAAGTGAATACGTGTTCACAAATACGTAAATATAATGGATCGGGTTGCGCCGCAACAAATATGAAAGATGAATACATGTTCACCTATATATAAATATGAAAAGTGAATACGCGTTCACAAATATATAAATGTAATAAACATGTGGAAATGCAGGGGAATGTCTCAACGTATAATACGAGATAAAATGAAGTGTTAGTTAAACCGAGAATTTCCTATGATGAGTTGTTGCATATTTAAAAATGTTGTAACCTGATATGTTTTGCAATATGCTTATTACGTTATAATGTGATTGCGCTTGGAATATTGTGGTGTTACTTTGAATTGCGGTAAGGTTCTCACTCCCGGATGGTAGGGCTGACTCTTTATTTAACATGTTTCAGGAAAACGTGATAGAGGAAATGCTCCACGCTAAGGCTAGCGATCGTCCCGCAGCCTCTTGTCATACCAAGTCCATTGTTTCGGGCTTGGTACTCGAGTTCGTAATGTCGGTTCAATGTCTCGGGAAATGCCCGTGTGGAATGGTCTCCCTTCCAACTTAGAATAATATTTGTCAGTATGTCTATGTAGAAATAATATTTGCACGAGCATGGGCTCGCGTTATATTTTCAATAAAGTCATAAACAAATTTCTTTATTGTTATTTTTATTAATAACTCCGTATTTGAATATAAGTTTAAATTTCCAAATAAAGAGAATTAAATGGTGCTCCTGGTGGAAAATAATTGTCCAGGTGCCATCACGCCCTAAGTAAAGACTTAGGAAAAGTCGGGGCGTGACAATACGTGACCACAGACCTCTAAGGATAACAACTGTGGCGGGACAGGGCCCCGTCATACCCCTGAATGTACACAATACCTATAGCATCAGGGAGTAACCGTACCAACAAAACAAGCTTCCGGAGGGATGGAGCTTCGACACCTAATGTGATCCTAAGAACGAGGATCCACAATGCTACCCTTACCTGCGGCATGAACGGCCCAGGAAGGGTCGACACAATATGTACCAAGTATGTAAAGTCGAAAATACTATAATAATGATATCATAAGTCTAAAGTAAGCTGGAGTCATGGAAGACAATCAAAATACCTTTTACTGTGCCTTACTAACAATGAGAGTGACAAGTATATATATAATACTGCATAAAATAGGGGCCTTAGGATCAAAACAGGGTACCTCGCCCGTAGTATCAATAAGCACCCCTACTCCTGGACTATTTCACCGCATAGTCCCGTGGACCCGCATGAGGTATTCTCGCATAGATCTGTACCGCGCGTGGGACTATTTCACCGCGTAAGCCCATAAGGACTCGCATGAGGTATTCATCGCATCGTGGGTAGCAAATCCACGGAACAGGTGGTATAACGATCTTGGGGACTTACCCATCAGATATACTCTTACCCTGAAGCAGATGGTATAACGATCTTGGGGACTTACCCCTCAGATATACTCTTACACTGAAGCAGATGGTATAACGATCTTGGGGACTTACCCCTCAGATATACTCTTACACTGGAGAAGGTGGTATGACGATCTTGGGGCTTGCCCCTCAGACATACTCTTACCCTGGAGAAGGTGGTATAACGATCTTGGGGCTTGCCGCCGGATATACTCTTACCCTAGCTTAGATCACATCATATCATAATCATAAATAAGTTAAGAAAACTTATAACTTCTTATTAGTCTTGTTCATATACCCTCTCATTTTAGTTTACTTAAGGCACTTAATCATATCTTTAATAAAAGAAAACCGGGAATTTAACCCAAGTACTACATACTTCAACTCTTTTAAAAGTGACTCTTTTTCATACATAAAATCTTTGGGCAATTGATGCCTTAAAATCAATTTGCCTTTCATAAATCAAATCATTTGTCCTTACTTGTCTTACTTAGAGTAAACCTCTTCTCATTAACCTTTTATAAAGCTAATAAACCAACTTCCCATAAAGTTGTTATATTAACCCTACACTTTAGTAAAATCACACTTTTCCCCTAACCAAGAGACTTATACATTCTTAAAACGAAACAAGTCTTTATATACTTAAAACAAGTAAGAATACCAAATCTTGTACGTCTACCGTACTACATAGTTACATCTATTCATGCTCAAGAGATAGGAAAGCTCCACATACCTCTTCGGTCAATCCACTTGCTAAGTACAACTACCGCAAGTAATATGTCAACCTATAATAACCATAATGTGTTTATTAACCTCTAATTTCAATGTAGAAATAATCTAAGTTCAAAGCCCCTAATTCTATGGAAAATTGGGCAGCATTTCCTTTGTTTCTACATACTTTGCCACCTTTCTCAAGGCCGAATTCAACATCCAAATGCCACATTTAATGCTCAACAATCCAAACATATCAAAGGGGATTACACACCTAAACTTGGGTTTGTAAAATTCTGCCCCAAAAGGTACAACAATTCACTTAACAATTCTAAAGTAGTTTTTAGGCTACAACATGCTTATAATATCTTTTTAGCCAATTCTTTCATATCAAACCACATTTCTTACATGCAAGGATTCTAAGTGCATTATTTACTACTACACATCCCTTCTTCTTCACATGCAACATTAATAACTAACCACAAGAGAAGAAATGTTACCTTAAAACTTTAGCCAAACTTATTCCAACAACTTTGCTAGCCTGCTTTCCAAGAACACCACCACAATAACACCAACAAGCTAGCCACAAGCTTCCTTCTTGTTCTTAACTTTTCAGATTTTCTTAGGCTTGAATTCTCTTGGAATTTTAGAGAAGTGGGAGCTTAAGCTTAGAGAGAGAGGATTTAAAGATGACCAAGTCTTCAAGACTTGGTCAATATAAGGCATGCAAGAAATCAGATGGGGGACACTTGTCACCCTCCCAAGGTCTTTAAAAGAAAAATCTGATTTTTCCTAAGTTTTCGCCAGAATCCCGCCTCGGCCATGGGCCATGAAACCTGCGGACTCGGAATCTCCGGCCCGCGATGTCTGGCGTGGCCGCTGCAGCTTCAGCGACCCTCGATATATCCGGCGCCTCGCATCCGGTGCGCGCCTGCCGCTTTGCTCAAACGCATTTCTGTCCGTCTGCGCACTGAACTTGTAACTCCCATAACTTTCTACTTCGACGTCCTATCGACGAACGGTTGGTTGCGTTGGAAACTAGACTCAACGAACTACGCCCTAGGCCTTTGAAACACTTAGGAACTCTCAATGTACTGGGTCATAACCCGCCTCAAAGTTTACTAAAACCCGTCCGAAACAATCCGTCAACCTATCCTTTGAAAATTTTAAGTCTTACATGCTTTCGTACGCTCTCATACGTAGGGTCAGAACTACGGGGTATAACACTATTCAGGGGAGGTCAGAAGCAACCACGGTGCCTGTGGAAATCGGAAACCAACCCCTTGAGTCAGGGAGGTCAACAACCCAACAATTCTAATCGGCTCTACGCTTTGCCCCAGAGGAATGATGCAGAAGCATCTAATGCGGTGGTCACATGTATTTTGCTAGTCTCGAGTATTCCTGCATTTGTATTATACGATCCCGGCTCTACATTTTCATATGTGTCAATGGGCTTTGCTAAGAATTTACACGTAGAACCTTCTTATTTAAGTGAACCTTGTGAGGTTATGACACCAGTAGGGGCCTCAATTTGGGCCTCTCGGGTGGTAAATAATTTCCCATTAGAAGTGAATGGCAGGGGAACAATGGTGAACCTAGTACTACTTGATATGGTATACTTCGACGTCATTTTGGGTATGGATTGGTTGTCGGCATGTTATGCCATGTTAGATTATCGACGAAAGATAGTGAGATTAACTTTTTCCGGAGAACCAGAAGTTGTTATAAGAGGTAGGGTTGAAATATCCTCAGGTCAGTTTATTTCCTACATTGGGGCTCAAAAGTTACTGAGAAGTCACAGAGTGGAGTATGCAAATCTGGCTAATATAGTGGATACCCAAAAAGAATCCTGATGAATGATGTTTATTGTTGAAATTTTAGGAGGTTTTTCCTGAAGATTTTTCAGTCCTTCCTCCGGATAGAGAAGTTGAGTTTGCTATAGAGTTAATTCCGGGTACAAGACCCATTTCTATTCCTCCATATCGAATGGCCCCAGCTGAATTGAGGGAGTTAAAAGAACAATTGAAGGATCTTCTGGATAAAGGCTTTATAAGGCCTAGTGTTTCCCCTTGGGTGCACGATCTGTTTGTGAAAAAGAAAGACGGATCGCTCCGAATGTGCATCGATTATCGGCAGCTCAATAAGGTCACGATCAAGAACCGATACCCATTACCAAGAATCGATGATCTTTTTGACCAACTTCAGTGAGCTAGCTATTTTTCCAAGATTGATCTCCGTTCGGGATATCACCAGCTGAAAATAAATCCAGATGATATATCCAAAGCGACCTTTAGAACCCGTCACGGCCATTATGAGTTCTTGGTCATGTCTTTTGGATTAACCATGCCCAAATGCTTTTATGGATTTAATGAGCAGAATCTTCAAACCATTCCTAGATTTGTTCGTGATCGTGTTTATAGATGATATCCTAATTCTGATAAGAGTGTTTAAGAACATGAAGAACATCTGAGGGTAGTGCTTCAAGTCTTGAAACAGGAGAAACTATATGCTAAATTTTCAAAGTGTGAATTTTGGTTGGAAAATGTAGCCTTTTTGGGCCATGTTGTGTCAAGGGATGGAATTATGGTAGACCCCCAGAAGATAGAAGCAGTGAAGAACTGGCCAAAACCGACCACTCCGACAGAGGTTAGAAGTTTCTTGGGTTTGGCTGGGTATTATAGAAGATTCGTAAAAGGTTTTTCTAGTCTTGCTGCTCCCTTGACCCGGTTGACTCAAAAAACGGTTAAGTACCAGTGGTCAGAAGCATGTGAAGCAAGTTTTCAGAAACTAAAAGAATTGTTGACTCTCGCGATCCTAATCTTACCATCGGGACAAGAAGGGTTCATAGTCTATTGCGATGCCTCTAGAGTTGGGTTAGGATGTGTCTTGATGCAGTTTGGAAAGGTTATTGCGTATGCATCTAGACAGTTGAAGATACATGAGAAGAATTACCCAACTCATGACTTGGAATTAGCTGCGGTGGTGTTTGCCTTACGAATATGGAGACATTATTTGTATGGTGTGCATGTGGACATATTTACAGATCATAAGAGTTTGCAGTACATAACCACACAGAAGGATCTGAATCTCCGACAAAGAAGGTGGTTAGAGTTGCTTAAGGATTATGACCTTAGTATTCTTTACCATCCTGGGAAAGCCAACGTGGTGGCTGACGCACTCAGTAGGAGATCAATGGGCAGCTTGGCCCATTTGGCAATACAAAAGAGGGGTATTGTTCGTGAGGTACAAAGATTGGAAAACCTCGGGGTTAGCTTAACTGAGATCGGTGAAGGTAGGGTGGTGGTACATGATACCTCGCAGTCTGCCTTAGCTTCAGAAATAAAAAAAAGTCAGTTTGAGGATACGGAGTTTGTTGGATTTTGGGAGAGGATCCAACGGGGAAAGCCTTCACAGTTTACATTAGGAGATAATGACGGAACCCTTCGGTATAAGGGTAGGTTATGTGTTCCTAAGGTAAAGGATCTAAGGAGGAAGATCTTAGATGAGGGTCACAACACAAGATATTCCATTCATCCAGGGTCAACAAAAATGTATCAGGACCTCAAGGCAAATTACTGGTGGGACGGGATGAAAAAGGACGTTGCGGAGTTTGTCGGGAGGTGTCTTATATGTCAGCGGTGGCGAACATCAAAAACCTGGCGGATTACTTCAGGACATTGGAGTCCCCATATGGAAATGGGAGGCGATTCATATGGATTTTGTAACTGGTCTACAGAAAACTCGAGAAGGGTATGATTCTATTTGGGTGATTGTTGATCGGCTTACAAAGTCAACCCATTTCTTACCGGTCAAGACTACGTATCGCGCACCACAGTACACATAGATTTATTTGAAGGGGATTGTGCGGTTACACGGGATTCCTTTACAAATTATTTCAGATAGAGGTTCCCAGTTCACCTCACACTTTTGGCAAAGTTTCCAGCAGGGTCTCGGGACAAAAGTTAAGTTAAGCACGACTTTCCACCCAGCAGATGGGCGGTGGCGAACAATTCAAACAATTGAGGACATGTTGAGATCTTGTGTGTTAGATTTTAAGGGAAGCTGGTTGGACCATCTATGTCTAATTGAGTTCGCCTACAACAATAGTTTTCACTCTAGCATACAAATGGCCCCGTTTGAAACATTATATGGACGAAAATATAGGTCTCCACTTGGATGGTTCGAGGTGGGTGACGCCTCGTTCGGACTGAAGTCATTCAAGCAAATGATAAGGTCTGAGATGATTCGGAGCGGATCAAAACAGCTCATAGCCGCCATAAGTCCTATGCGGATCATCGGAAAGAGATCTTGAATTCGAGGGGAGAAAGTATTTTTAAAAGTGTCCCCCGATGAAGGGAGTGATGCGCTTTGGTAAGAAAGGAAATTGAGCCCAAGGTTTGTTGGGCCATATGAGATCTTGCGAAGAGTGGGAATGTGGCTTACGAATTAACACTTCCACAAGAAGGCGATGCATCCGGTATTTCATGTGTCAATGTTCTGAAATACTTGCACGATCCAAGTCACGTCATCCTTCCCGGAGATAGTTCTTAATAAAGAGCTTCATATGAAGAGGCTCGGTAGAAATACTTGATAGAAAGGTCCAACGCCTTAGAAATAAAGATATTGCTTAGTGAAAGTCCTATGGAGGAATCACTCCTGAGGAAGCCACCGGGAAGTCAAGAGCGATGAAAGTCAAATATCCATTCCTATTTGACTAAGGTAATAAAAAAAAAGTGTTACATAGTACTTCATATGTGTCATTTGCGTGTCTATATGCATGTGTTACAACCTTATTCTCATTCGATGACGAATGTTGCTTAAGGAAGGAGAATGTGAAGCCCCAAATTTGTTACAATAACAATAAACATTATTGTGTCTATGTGATTATGTTCGACCTTATTCACATTCGAGACGAATGTTGCTTAAGGAGGAGAGAATGTAAAATCCGGAAAAAAAAAATATATATAGTTGTGGTTGGGTTAATAAAAATATATATATATATATAAGAAAACAAAGAATAAATTGCATGGGATAGAGTTAGTGTTAAAGTTGGATAAATAGATAGATAAAATGAAAATAAGAAAACAAAAAAAAAAAAAAAAAAAAAGAAAAAAAAAAGTGAAAGATGCATGCACCACGTCCCTTCCCTTCTCCCCCCCCCCTCCCTTTTCATTTCCCCTCCAACTCTTGTCATTCCACCTCCCATAGGTTATAGAAAACTCTCCACTTATACATTGTATTTACACACAAACAAAGTACATAACATAAAGGTTAGAAAATCAAAAAAAAAAACAAGTGAACAAGAAGAGGAAAATTCTGAAAAAAAAACAAGAAAGTAAGAAGAACAACAATAAAAGAAATACTAGGGAGCAAGGGTCCCTTGTAGCAACCGAATAACAATATTCACTCTTACAAGGTGAGTTTTCTCACTCAGAAATTCTTGGTAACATCCTTTACTTTAAGTTCAATACATGTTAGAATAAGAATTGAGTGTTGAAAAGAAATATTGAACTTTTGATTGTTTAGACAACTAGTTGCGTCATGAACTTTACGAACTGTTCTCACTGAGTTATAATTGTTAGAATTTGATGAAATTCGGAAGAGTGGTACACCTCTCTAATATGATCATATAGAACCAAAAATGAGGTAAAATAGACATACGGTTTGAAAGTTATCATAGTTCAAAGTTCCTGCCTTAGATTTGACCGAAATTCGGAAAGGCATAATTACGGACTGTTGTTATTGAGTTTTACTTATTAGAATTATATGAAAATTTACATGGTTGTAAATCTCTCTGTTACGGACAGATATAGATAAAGAGTTATTAAAACGGACTTACGAGTTGAGAGTTATTGTAGTTTGAAGTTGCTGCCTCGGATTCATCGGAATCCAGAAGGGCAGGACGTTGAAACGTAAAACTGTACTAATCTGCGGGGAATATGAAAATTGTTGCTCAATGAAAGTTCTAGATATCTCTGTTGTGAACATTTTGAGGCCTTACGGGGGTCTATCCGACTTACGTATTGAGAGTTATCACTGTTTAAAGTTTCTGCCTCGGATCTATCGAGATCCAGGAAGGGCAGCGAATAAAAGGGTAAAACTGTACCAAATGGTACAGAATATGAAAGGAAGGTTCACATGGAGACGTGTAGCTTTCTGTTCTCGTCGTTTTGAGATTTTATGGGGCTTGAACGGGTTTACAGATTAGGAGTTATGACTATTCTAAGACTGGGTTCTGTTTAATAAGAATTCTGCCGAAACAAATCTCATATGGCTGTTTTGAGGATAAATTTGTGTTAGTTACCCAAAGTAGTTTTAAATGAAATTTGGTACAGTGAAAGATCCCCGTCTTACCTTAGTTTCCGCTTGAGAAACACCTTAGTTGGAGTTATGGTTAAAAAGTTATAATCGTTACAAGTATGAATGACAGAATGTTGGAAAAGAGAATATTATTTATTCGATCTTCTGAAAAATATGAAAAGTGAATACGTGTTCACATAAATATATAAATATAAACATAATGGATCGGGTTGCACGCCGCAACAAAATGTAAAGTGAATACGTGTTCACAAATACGTAAATATAATGGATCGGGTTGCACGCCGCAACAAAACATAAAGTGAATACGCGTTCACAAATACGTAAACATAATGGATCGGGTTGCACGCCGCAACAAAACGTAAAGTGAATACGTGTTCACAAATACGTAAATATAATGGATCGGGTTGCACGCCGCAACAAATATGAAAGATGAATACATGTTCACCTATATATAAATATGAAAAGTGAATACGCGTTCACAAATATATAAATGTAATAAACATGTGGAAATGCAGGGGAAAGTTTTAACGTATAATACGTGATAAAATGAAGTGTTAGTTAAACCGAGAATTTCCTATGAGGAGTTGTTGCATATTTAAAAATGTTGTAACCTGATATGTTTTTGCATACCAAGTCCATTGCTTTGGGCTTGGTATTCGTCAGGTTCAGAATGTCAGTTCCAATGTCTCGGGAAATGCCCGTGTGGAATGGTCTCCCTTCCAACTTAGAATAATCTTTATCAGTATGTCTATGTAGAAACAATATTTTCACGAGCATGGTCTCGCGTTATGTTTTTTTTATAAAGTCATAAACAGATTTCTTTATTGTTATTTTTATTAATCGCTCCGTATTTGAATATAAGTTCAAATTTCTAAATAAAGAGAATTAAATGGTGCTCCTGGTGGGAAATAATTGTCCAGGTGTCATCACGCCCTAAGTAAAGACTTAGGAAAAGTCGGGGCGTGACACCCCATGTGTGTTTCTGGGTTCCTACCAATCATCGTGATTACTCGTGTTATGACTTGTCGAGCCATAAAATTATTATTTCACGTCATGTTATATTTGATGAGTCTCAATTCCCCTTTGTTTTCATAAACTCGCCACCTCGGCTTTTCTACGACTTCCTAGATGATTGCATGAATCCTCTTCTAATTCATTATTTACATAGTCCGTCATCTCAGATCCGGGCACCCACCCCCATATCGGACAGTCTGGGATACACTACCCACCTGATTCTGCCGATGTGGCCCAAAATAACCCGTCTCAGGGTGATTCCGTAGCAACCTCTCGGCAAACTGAGCATCATCCATCCGATCCCGCCACCCTTGCCCTTCTTTCTCTTCTTAGCAATCCGATGGCACACTTCCCTCCCATCCCGTATCTCGAGACACACTCTCGGACCATGGAAACTTCTGTCATGCACGAAATTCATAAACCTAAATGGTTGTTTAATCTATCCATTTCAGTTGCCCCTTCTCCTGTCCATCAAAATCCGAAGCATGCCTTATCCGACCCTAATTGGAAAGTCACAATGATTGAAGAATATAATGCTCTTATTAATAATAAGACGTGGGACCTAGTACCCCATCCACCTGATGCTAATATTATTCGTTCGATGTAAATTTTTAGACATAAAAAGAAATCTGATGCTTCTTTTGAGGTGCAAGGCTCGTCTTGTAGGTGATGACATGTCTTAACAGGTGGGAGTGGACTGTGATGAAACGTTCAGCCCGATCGTAAAGCCCGCAATAATTCAAACCGTCCTCAGCATTGCTTTATCCAAGTCTTGGCCCATTCATCAACTTGATGTCATTAATGCATTCTTACATGCAGATCTTCATTAAACAATATATATGCATCAGCCTATGGGTTTCACATATCCTATTCATCCAGATTATGTATGTATATTGCAGAAAACGCTCTATAGACTGAAACAGGCTCCTCGAGTATGGTACCGTGGTTCGTTGATTATGTCTCCTCTATCGGGTTTTCATATATCATATCCAATCATTCCCTATTCATCTATGCTAATGGTACATACATGGCTTACCTATTTGTCACGACCCAACCCCGGGGCCACGACTGGTACACTAACGGGGTACCCTGTCAGGTATATGTCAGAGAATAGCAGCGGAACATACATAACACATAACTTATAAAAAGGTAAACATCACTGGCCAACCGATAAGGCTGTCTTCCATAAAACATTCTTTAAACGAAAGTATAGTAGTACAACGGGTTCTTATAGCCCAAAACACATAGGTGACCACGCACTTAAAGATAACAAGCGTGGCGGGACGGGGCCCGCCATACCACGAATGTACAAAATACCTATATCATCGTGAATATTCATACCAATAGACAAGCTTGGAGGATGGAGCTTCGACCGAATAGTGATCCTAGAACGAGGATCCTCAATCGCTTACCTCACTGCGGCATGAACGCAGCCCAGGAAAGGGGGGTACATGATATGTACCAAGTATGTAAAGCGGAAAATCGTAATAATGATATCATAAGTCTAAGAGTAAGTCGAGTCATGGAAGACAATAAAATACCTTTTCTGGTGCCTTACTAACAATGAGAGTGACAAGTATATAAATATAATCTGCATAAAATAGGGGCCTTAGGATCAAAGCAGGGTACCTCGCCTGTAGTATCAATAAGCACCCTACTCCTCGGGACTATTTCACCCGTACAGTCTTGTGGACCCGCATGAGGTATTCCTCGCATAGTGACTACCGCGTGGGACTATTTCACCGCATAAGCCCATAAGGACTCGCATGAGGTATTCCTCGCATCGTGGGTAGCAAATCCACGGGCAGGTGGTATAACGATCTTGGGGACTTTCCGCCGGATATACTCTTACCAGGCGGATGGTATAACGATCTTGGGGCTTGCCCGCCGGATATACTCTTATCTTGAAGCGGTGGTATAACGATCTTGGGGCTTGCCCGCCGGATATCTCTTACTGAAGAAGGTGGTATGGCGATCTTGGGGCTTGCCTCGGACATACTCTTACCCCAGGTAGGTGGTATAACGATCTTGGGGCTTGCCCGCCGGATATACTCTTACCCTAGCTCAAACTGTCATCATATCATAACCATAAATAAGTTAAGAAAACTTATAACTTCTTATTAGTCTTGTTCATATACCCTCTCATTTTAGTTTACTTAAGGCACTTAACCATATCTTTAATAAAAGAAAGCCGGGAATTTAACCCAAGTACTACATACTTCAATTCTTTTAAAAGTGACTCTTTTTCATACATAAAGCTCTTGGGAAATTGATGCCTTAAAATCAATTTGCCTTTCATAAATCCAATCATTTGTCCTTACTTGTCTTACTTGGAGTAAATCTCTTCTCATTAATCTTTTATAAAGCTAATAAACCAACTTCCCATAAAGTTGTTATATTAACCCTTCACTTTAGTAAAATTACACTTTTCCCCTAACTAAGGGACTTATACATTCTTAAAACGACACAAGTCTTTATATACTTAAAACAAGTAAGAATACCAAATCTTGTACGTCTACCGTACTACATAGTTACATCTATTCATGCTCAAGAGATAGGAAAGCTTCACTTACCTCTTTGGTCAATCCACTTGCTAAGTCCAAACTACCGCAAGTAATATGTCAACCTAAAATAACCATGATACGTTTATTAACCTCTAATCTTAATGTAGAACAATCCAAGTTCAAAGTCACTAAATTCTATGGAAAATTGGGCAGCATTTCCTTTGTTTCTACTCACTATGTCACCTTTCTCAAGGACGAATTTATCATCCAATTGCCACATTTAAGGCTCAATCAATCCAACAATTCAAAGGGGATTACACACCTAAACTTGGGTGTGTAAAATTCTGCCCCATAAGTTACAACAATTCACTTAACAATTCTAAGGTAGTTTTTAGGCTACAACATGCTCATAATCTCTTCTTAACCCATTTTCATATCCAAACCACATTTCTAGCATGCAATGACTCTAAGAGAATTATTTACTACCACAAGTTCTTTCTTCTTAACATGCAACACTATAAACTAAATCTAAAGGAAGAATCATTACCTTAGAGTTTTAGCCAAACTTATTCCAAATATCTTGCTAGCTTCCTTGTCAAGAACACCACCACAAGCTAGCCACAAGCTTTTTTTGTTCTTAATTTTTCAGATTTTTCCTTAGGCTTGGATTTCCTTTGAAAATGTAGAGAGAAGGAGTGATTTTTAGAGAGGAGAGAAATTGAAAGATGACCAAGTCTTCAAGACTTGGTCAATATATTGCATGCAAGAAATCAGATGGGGGACACTTGTCACCTCCCAAGGTCTTTAAAAGAAAATCGACTTTTCTAAGTTTTTCCGCCAAAATCCCGCCTCGGCATGGCCAGCCTCGGCGCTGAAACCTCCGCAGACCTCTCTCGATCTTTGGCGCGCCTGATCTAGCGCGGCGCTGCAACTTCAGCGACCTCTCGACTTTTGGCGCGCGGCCCTGCATCCGCGCCGCGCCTCGCTTTGTCGAAACACATTTACGTCCGATCACAAGATCGAACTTGTAACTCTCATAACTTCCTACTCGGACGTCCTATCGAGTAACGGTTGGTTGCGTTGGAATATAGACTCCACGAACTACGCCCTAGGCCTTTGAAACACTTAGGAACTCTCAATGTATCTGGTCATAACCCGCATCAAAGTTGACTAAAACCCGTCCGGAATAATCCGTCAACCTATCCTTTGAAAATTTTAAGTCTTACATGCTTTCGTACGCTCTCATACGTAGGGTCAGAACTACGGGGTATAACACTATTATTATATGTTGATGAAATTATTCTCACCACATCATCTGATGCTCTTCGTCGATCCATTATGTCTCTCATTTTCTTTAAGTTTGATATGAAGGATCTGGGAACCCTGGGTTATTTCTTCGGCATCTATGTCACTCGACATTCTGACGGCCTACTTATATGTCAAAAGAAGTATGTTGAATAGATCATTGACTGTGTAGGCATGCATCTTGCAAACCATCCCACACACCAGTAGACACTAATTCCAAGCTTAGCGTTGATTCTGCCCCCCCCCCCCCCCACCATATTCATACCTGCCTCACTATTGTAGCATGACTGGGGTCCTGCAGTACCTCACATTCACGAAACCAGACATATTCTATGTCATGCAACAAATCTGCCTACATATGCACAATTTGATGGAAGCACACATGCATACCCTCAAACGTATTTTACGATACGTCCAAGGTAAACTTCACTTCGGATTACATCTATACATGTACTCGCTCACTGTTTATTCTGATACTGACTCAGGTGGATGTCCTGACACCCCACGCTCCACATCTGGTTACTGCGTTTTTCTCGGAGATAACCTATTATCTGGATCTTCTAAAAGGCAACCTACATTATCCTGATCCAGTACCGAATCAGAGTACAGAGGTGTCACCAACGTCGTCTCTGAGTCTTGTTGGATCCATAACCTTCTACTTGAGCTTCACTGCCCGATTCAAAAGTCAACACTGGTCTACTGCGATAATATTAGTGCGATATATTTCTGGAAATCCCGTCCAACATCAGCGCATTAAACACATTGAGATGAACATTCATTTCGTTCGCGAAAAAGTGGCTCGTGGTCAAATTCGTGTCCTTCATGTTCCTTCCAGCTATCAGATTGCTGACATTTTCACCAAATGACTTCTGCACATACTATTTGATGATTTTCGAGTCAATCTCAGTATTTGTGAACCTCTCGCTTCGACTGCGAGGTGTAATAGAATATTTCTCGAATATTCTTTTATTAATAGTATATCTCTTAATTTAGGTAGAATTGTATCCATATTTTAGGTAGAATTATACTTTTTATTGTAATTAGGTTGATTAGTTACCTAGTTTAGATATTTGTGTACTACTATATATATTGTACATTATTGATGAATACAATCAAAGAACATATTCTTTTAAAGAGTTTGATATTGCATCAATTAAACCAGATTGTACTCTACTTTTGTGTTGGCGTGAAATAACAAATATTCGATAAAATTAGTTAAAGTGTGCGTTAATTGAATACTATGATTTTTGGGTTTGAGTTTCCTTAGGTACGCGGTCATGAGTGCCGAAATCAATTTCGGTAAGATGGTGATGGCTCCTTCGAGCGGAGTCACTTTTGATAGGGAGTGTTTTGCCCTTCAATGTGGGACTCCTCGGCACGAATTCAAATTTAGTCGGGTCTCAATGCGGGTATCAAACACCAGATGAGAAACTAATAAAAGATAAAAATGAAAGAGTTAATAGTCAACAATACATCTGAAATATCACTTTTTTCTCGAATTTCACATCTCAATTATCAGACATTTTCTTTTCTTACTTGAACTATCACAATGTATGCATTAAAATACATCTCAAAACTGATTAGATCAACTATTAGTTTTTTTTTTTCTACCTGAATTATTATTTATGTATATTTTATTATATAGATGATGATAATTCAGAAAAAAAATAGCTCATAATTTAAGTGTTAAACTCTCAAAAAAATATTTAACTATTATAATGAAACTGTAGGGTTTAGGCTAAGCACCGAGTGTGTGTAGCTCATTTGGTTCCAGAGTGGCAGATTGCTCCCAAGAAGACAGGTTCGAGCCTTGGCAGTCGCAGTGTGGGAGTTCATTTCTCCTTTGTGAGAGATGACTCCTTGTGGGCACCAGACACTGTGCCTCCCACCTAGTGAGCCGAAGTCTGTGATTTACCTTCCACCAATTTCTATCGGCCCAAGAGTGGGTAGTGGAAGTGGATTTCGCGTTGCTCCCAAGGCTAAGCACCGAGCTATTGACTTTTCTTTTGCCTTTTTGGTTCAATTGAGTTTCTGACAGATGTACAAAGAGGATTTATTATATTGGGAAATTAGATTTCCTCATATAGACTTATTCTATAACAAGATTATAAGACACTGCCAATGACAATTCCCTAAATTAGACCTAGTTGTATAATCTTTTGAATCATTGATAAGAGCATATCAGAACTCTGGAGCATTTCCCTAAAAGATAAGAGCATGGGAACTTGGGAGTTCTCAGATAATAGCAACTCCAACAAGTAAACAAAATTGTAAGTGGAAAAAAGATTAAAAAATTAAATACACTAAAAATAGAAAAAATGAACATATATAACTTTTTCTATCTACTTACATACTTCTCCGTCCTATTTTATATAACACATTTTATTTTTTCATCAGTCTCAAAAGAAATAACATTTTTTATATTTAAAAATAATTTAACTTTATGAGCTAATTTACGATGATAAAAATATCAAAATTTTTATTTTGAACCATAATTTTAAAAATCGTTATTTCTAATCAAACATCCTCGTATAAAATGGAACGGAGAGTCCTATAATTTATCGATGAATGGATGCGTCTCAATTGTGAATTGCCATCTCTAGGACAAAAGTGGCTCCACCAGTGACCAACTTATGGGTTTGACGCTCAACTTTCAATTTTTTTTTAATGAGTAATCTTTTTTAATTAATATTATTTGTTAAAAGAAATCAAATCAAATTTGTCCAAACGCCTACTATATTGGCCATTTACATTGTCCAAACGCATTTATATTTGCATTTAGATAAATTTAACTCCATGTTAAGCCTTAATGGAGGAGATGTTGGATTACTTTACGCCAACAGCTTTATTTCTTCTAATCTCTAATTGATATTTTAACACAAATCACTGCTCGTCCACATAAGTTTTAATATTAAATAATCTATCATGTAGTTGAACAAACATATATCATCAACTTAATGCATGACTAATTATATGTGTTTAGCTTTTCTTACGGAATGCTTTTCTTAATTCAGTCTTCTGACGTGTTTGTGAATTACACATGTTAAAAGAAGGCCTCATCACGAAGCTTAAGTACGGTTACATCCAATAAACCTGTGTATCGATGTTCACATTCACCTTGCGATCATTGTATATATATAATGTGAGGATTATGAGTTAGAACTACGAAAGGGAAATGAATAGAAGAAGATGGGAGATGAAGAAGATGAATGAAGGGAGAGAGACATATCAGAAAAGAGAAAAGAGAGAGAATTTTTTTTTTTGTGAGAGTTTTCCTTCGTATTTTCTCTTAATTGAAAATACCAGTGTCAACCTATATTTATAATGCTGAAGTAAAAAACTAGACTAACAACTTTAACCAATCAACAACTACCTAACAAACTTGTAACAACTTAACCACTTTCTAACAACCATTTAAATGATTTGCATCATGTATCTCAACACCCCCCTCAAGCTAGGCTCTGAAAACAGAGTTTTCAGTCCTAGCTTGAAAACAACCAGCATTTGTAGATGCATCATTAACAACAGTAGTTGTGATAACAACAACAAACAAATTCAGCATTTATGGCCAAAACCACATCAGCAAGGTTAGCAAAGGCAGCAATTAACTAGCCAACAACTATCAGTGCATCTGCTGCCATTCTCCCAACACCACCACTGTTGCCATTCTCCCAAGGAATGTCTATGTTATATCCTGCTCATGGCCCTTCACCAGTCATGGCATTTGACCACCACTTGATTGCATAATCAAACACAACATCTGCACCGTCAACATCTCTAGCTCGTTCCTTGAGAGAAACAAGGGTGGCAACAATTGCAGGCTTGTGTTGGATGTAAGGTATTTTCGCCGAGGAATCAGCTGCAACCTGCGAATGGCCAACAACTGCAGCAACTTGAGCCCTTGCAAGAAGGATAACCTTGGACCTGTCAGGAAACTTTTCTGCATACTGTCCAAGTATTTCTTCAGCTTTAGCAACCTTGTTCTCTCTCACATGTACTTCAAGCTTGAAGAAGTACAGACACCAAGCTACCAGGGAATAGCCCAGGTAGAGCACCAACAAGTTCTCTAACCTGGTCCATCTTATTAGAGTGAAGTAGCAGCAGCATCCTATTGGCATATATTGTTTTCCTTTGCTTCTGTGAGAGCTTCAAGTCCAGTCCACGAGCAAGCTGGAACTTTTCTGGTCTATCACTTTTCTCTATTAGCTTATCAAGTTTCTTTAGGCCATCAGAGACGTCTTTAGGACCCTTTAAAGCAATAAGATTATTTACTGCCACCGCAAGTGAAGACTCGTCAGCCAAATTTCTTTTGACAAGATCAGTATAAGATGCAACAGCCTCTTGGGTATTCCCTAGAATCTGTTGTACATATGCAATTTGAACAACTATAGGTGCTAATTCAATTTCAACATCTTCATCAACTAAATTCTCTTTCATTAGCATTTCCTGACCAATTCTTCGAGCTGACAATCACAAAGGCTGAGTCTAGTTCTTCTTCGACAACTTCCTCAGCAAACTCTATAACATAACCAACAGAAAGATAAACCGCTTCTGAAGAGCCTTCATTGAAATATATGGAATTAAACTTAGCAGTAATTCCATTTCTTCTTAACACTACCACCAACACCAATAAAATCAGCACTGTCCATAATAGCACTGTATTACCAACATTAACATTTAACAGCATGAGCTATAACTCCCACAATAATAACTAAGAATTCCTCGTTCTCTAGTCATACTCGGACTAGATAATTCCTCAATTCTCAACAACGAACTGGAGAATCTCTCGATTCTCAGTAACGAACTAGAGAATTCCTCGATTCTCAGCAATGAAGAACCCCTCGTTCTCTAGTCACACTCGGACTAGAAAATCCCTCGATTCTCCTTATGCAAACTCTTAGAATAATCTCGAATATGCAGTGGAGTCTCCCTCAATCTCTAGTCCAATTTGGCTAGAAATTCCTTAATTCTCCTGTCTTGATCTAAATAAATGAAAAACCACATTGTTTCCGACGAAGTATCCCTCAGTTCTCAGTCGATTTGCAGCAAAAAACTCCTCGATCCTTCCATCTATCTATTATTACTGATGTGCTCTCCATAATTACTAACTACAAACAACCTGCTGTCTCAGGTCTTTTATTAAACACCTGAGGTGCGTGACTTGCCTCAGCCCTCTCAATGGAGTCTGATGGCATCCTTGTATCCATGACTGGAGACGTATCCCTTCCTTTCCTTGCCAATAAAATATCCTTCACCCCCAGGCCATTCCGGTGGCCGGAGCATGGTAAATAAAAAAAACACAGATAAAAAATCTTAGAGAACAACTTATTTTTCGATTAACAAACCAATTTTCTAGTTTCAACTCAGAGAACAACATATTTTTCGATTAGCAAACACATATTTTTCGATTAGAAAACACATATCTCTTAAATGTTTCAACAGTGGCCTCTCGAATCCAAACCTTTATTGCAAGTAAATTCATCATGTGATAAGTGTTAGACATATTTTATATGCACTTTTAGAGTCATTTTTAGTTAGTATTTTGCCCATTTTTATTCAAATATGTGTCGTGTTAGGGTAGTTTTTTTTTTGAGTCACATCGATTTAAAAAGGTAAAGTGGCGAAAAAGAGCAATAAGTGGGCAGAAAAGGAGGTTCCCGAGCCAAAATTGATGAAAGTTGGCAGTCCAGACAAAAACAGAAGCAGGGTCGTGGCGCCCAAAGATCTGAGAAGCTACAGGAGTTAAGGCGCCGCAGCGCCGAGGCGGAAAATTGTCCAGATCCGAAAGAGAATTGGTCAAGGGCAAGGAGGTCCAGGGTACACATTTTTGGAGCATATAAAAAGCCCTTTGGGCAGATTTTTTTGAAGTTGACTTAACCTTTCTTCACAACACAACATAGTTTTTGGAGGCTACAAGATTGGAGACTTGTTCCAAAGTATTTTCTTTTCTATGCTTTACTTTAATTTAGTTCATGTTAGATATTAATTTGGTTCTTAGCATGTCTATGGCTAGGAGCTAAACGTTTAATTAGAGTTTTCCTTTCGAATCGCTTGAACAATTGTCTTTATGAATTAATGCAGTATTTTGGTTTCTTCTTCATATAGTTAAGATTTATTCAATATTTGGTTTGATTGTTTGATAATTAATTGATCACTAGTTATCATCACGTATATGATTTCGAATCAAGAACCGAGAGGGGAGATTTGGATATGTTGTAGTTGAATAAACATAAGTTAAAATCGTGGACGAAAGTACCCCGATACTCGTGTAGCTTTATAAGTTATTGTTCTTAATTCTCCTATGTGGTAAAATCTATCATAAAAATTGTCACGACCCGAACCCGGACCCGTGACCGGTGCCTTAACCCGGGCACCCTAGTGACACAACATCAGAGAAACCAGCGGAATGTAAACTCAAGATAAACAACCATTAAGATATAGAATAGTCTAGCCCAAAGTGGCTAACCCAAAAGTACATAAACCGAACAGTTACATCCTTAACGAACCAAGTTCTGACAAGACTACAGGCCTCTAAGAATGAATAACACTACGACGGGGGGGCCGCCATGCCTGAGTGTACAACATATCAACGACTCCAGGGAGAACCATACCAAAAGTCGAGCCTCCGAAGAAATGGAGCTCACGACACTGAGTACAAGATCACGGGAATGAGGATCTACCACCGCTTTCCTTACCTGCGGCGTGAACGGCCCAGGAAGGGTCAATACACAACGTACCAAGTATGTAAAGCGGAAAATCGTAGTAATATTATAAGTCCAAAATACACTGAAGTTATAGATAAAACCAAATTATGTTGCACTGTGCCTTACTAATAATGAGAGTAACAAGTATACATTTTATAGCATAAAAATAGGAGGCTCATGATCAAAACAGGGTACCTCGCCCGTAGTATCATTAAGCAATCCTACGCATGGGACTATTTCACCCGCATAGGTCTGTGGACCCGCGTGAGGTCATCCGCCTCGTCGTGGGACTGTTTCACCCGCGTGAGACTATTTCACGCGTGGATCTGTGGATCCGCATGAGTACCATCGCGCACTCGCGTGGGACTATTTCACGCGTGGATCCTATGGTCGAGATCGCGTGAGTACAAGCGCGCGCTCGCGTCATGGGTAGCAAATCCATGGCATAAATAATAACCCGGGTTTACGTAACAATATGAATATATATAACATAGCTCATCCGGCTATTAAACATAACATAAGCACTCTACCTATCACATCACAACATAAGCACTACCGCCTATCATAACTTAAGCAAGTTAAGAATCACCTAACTTATTAATAGTATTAATACATCCTCTCATTTTAGTATACCTAAGGCACGATCATGTCTTTTAATAAAAATCCGAATTTAACAGTATCATGTACCTCTAACCTTTTAAGAAATAACTCCTTTTTATACAAAAAAAAATCCCAAGATACTAATCATCATAGTATCAATTTACGATTTCTTTTCAAACAAGTCACATTTCCTTTTAAAACTATCTCAAGCTTCTAAATTAAGTGACTTCATTTCTTGTAAAACCTTAGGCAATTCATGTCTTAGAACCATTTTCCTTCCACAAGTTCAAATCATCAAAACCTTTCTCCGTTAAACTTTCACAAACTAATATAACCAACTCCCATAAAGCGTTACATTAGAGTTAAACAATAGTAAAACACATTCCCTTAAGTCGAGGATTTTTATACTTTTCTTTTAAAACGAAGCAAGTATCAAATACTTATAACAAACGAAGATTTCCAAATCTTGACGTCTCGTACTACATAGTACAACTAATCATGCTCGAGAGATAGGAAAGCTCCACATACCTCTTGGTCAATCCACAAGCTAAGTCCATTTACCGCGTAGTATGTCAACCTAAAATGACCACAATACGTTTATCAAGCTCTAATTACAATGCAGAATTTTTCCAAGTTAAAGTCACCAATTTCCTACGGAAAATTGGGCAGCGTTTCCTTTGTTTCTACATACATTGCCACCTTTTCCAAGGTCGATTTTTAACGCTCAAATGCCATGTTTAAGGCTCAACAACCAACCAACACCAAGGGGATTACACACTAAACTTTGGTGTGTAAAAATTCAGCCCACAAGTTATAACAACTAACCCAACAAGTCTAATGTAGTATTTAGGCAACAACATGCTCCTAAAATCCCCCTAACCAATTCTTTCATAATCACACCCATTTCTTACATGCAACTACTCTAAGTGCATTTTTCCAACTACAAGTTCTTCCTATTAAACATGCAACACCCAATACCAACTACAAGAGAAGAAATGTTACCTTAAGTTTTAGCCAAACTTATTCCAACACCTTGCTAGCCTTTTCTCCAAGAACACCACCACAATATCACTTAAGCTAGTCACAAGCTTCCTGCCTTTAACTTTTCAGATTTCCTTAGGCTAGAACAACTTCGAGGTTTTTAGAGAAAGGGAGCTCAAGCTATGGAGAGAGAGAGAGAGATTAAATATGAAAGATGAAAAAGTGACCAAGCATTGGTCAATTATATTGCAAGCATTGAAAATCGGATGGGGACACTTGTCACCCTCTCACGGCCTCTTTTAAAACAAAAATCAGATTTTCTAAGTTTTTCGCCCAAATTTCCGCCTCGGCGCGCGGCCTACTTCCTGGCGCGGCCAGACTCTGCGGACCCTCGGATCTTTCGGCGCGCGGCTGCCTCGCGGACCTCGGATCTTTTGTGCCGCCACTGCTTCCCGGCGCGTACTGGAACCGATCATCCGCGCCCGCTTGCGCGCGCCACGCCTCGGCGCGCGGCTGAGCCTCGAGCGTGTTTCTCTAATTTCGCCGGCCACACGCGCGGCGAACCACGGGGTATAACATTCTCCCCAGAAACATTCGTCCGAATGTTCCTTCTACCTTACACAAAACACAATATAAACATATCTTCTTAACTATTCCTTTGCAAATAAGAACGCTCCCGAGCCACAACATTACTCAAGCATAATCAACTAAATTAACACCAATCGTAGGAAGGGGTTACTGGAGGTATAGGGAATAAGTGTGGGTATTTCTTCATCATATCATCCTCCGCTTCCCACGTCATCTCCTCTCTGTTCTCGTTCCGCCATAAAACCTTGACGGAAGCCACCTCCTTCGTCCGGAGTCGTCTAACTTGACAATCGAGTATCTGTTATACCCCGTATTTCCAGAGTATGTACGTAAGGGAATACGTACAAAAAGTTTGGCCTTAAAGTTAGGCTTGGACGTTTTCTTTTTGGGCACAACTCACAAAACGAATAGTTTTCCGACGAAACGTTTCCACAGCTTTCGTAGGGTAAATTCCGGCTATGCCATTTCTAATTTTTGCGGAATTTTCCGAGAGACGAAACATTTTGGACCAACGGGAGGGCGACACTTGTCACCCTCGATTGATGGATGTGAGGCGTTCTTAGGGCCGAATGGATGGTCAAATTTGTCAAGTAGTTGGTAGGATATTTTGTGTGCAAGTTGGCTAGGTACACTTGCCCTAATTTTGGCCTTACACTTGCCTAGCACTTGGCTACATCTTGGCCCTTGGTTGGCCATCCCTTGACCTATAAATACCCCTCTTGAGATGAAGAGTTCTTCATCCACAAAACTTCAAGTCTAAAATCCTCTCCTCTCCCTTTGTAGCCTTTTAGTCCAAACACCCCACTTTTGAAGTTTGGCGAGGCCCCCTAGCCTAGCCAAAATCTACCCCCTCCTTGGTAGAAAAGTTGTCTTCTAGTATTGTTATAATGCCCAAATTACTAGCCTAAATCCCTTAGTACTTAGTAGAAGTTGTGAAGAACTTCTAAGGTTTCCTGGAGCATACAACTTAGGAGCAAAACCTTGCCCGGTAGCGACTTTATCTAGGATATTATTGGGCTTACCGAGGTAACTAATCCTAACCCTCTTTTGAATTTGAGATTACATCTTGTAGTAGTATAAGAATAAGTATAAAATACTTAGAAGAATATCACGAATAGAATTGAACTGTTATCACGTAGAAGGGTTTAAAGAAGAAATATCAAATTGTACTTACATAGAATTTGTTTTCCTGATGAGACTTGAGTAGCTCAGGGTAGGGAAATCGCCCAATTTTCCGTAGGATATAAAACCCTCTGTTTAGAAGCGTTTACAAAGTAGTCGAGCGTTGATAGGCGTGTCGACTATTATAAATTCTCTGTTGCGCGACATATTCAACTTGGCAAGTGGTTTTATTGAGAAGGTATGTGATTCTTCCTAAAGCATGATATTTTACAATATATATGTAGTGCGGTAGGCGTACATGTGTTAGCGAATAATACTTACGGCAATGCCTGTGGCTTAAGCTCGAATAATACTTACGCAATGCCTCACGCTTAAGCTCGAATAATAAGAAGCGAAAGCATTTCAAAGAATCTTGAATCATTTTTATGAAGAGAACTAATTGGTTTTAAAGCGAAGCTTAAGAGTTATACTAGCTTTATGGAAGTTAAGTATAACCACTTAACATTGATAAAAGAAGCAGTTTGCCTATGTGTTTATAACAGACTTATATTGAATTGTGAAAAGAATAATAAGATGGTTTGATAAGTAGACATGATATGATGCTATGTGTGTTAGTGTCTTGTAACGTTTGTATAAGAGAGTATTCTTGTTGTGCTTATGTTGTTTAAAGATAATTCGTTAGGTTAGTGTACTATCACTCACCTCTTGACATATTACAGGGGTTAAGGCGCCTCCGATGCGGGGTAGACTTCAGGTGGTGCAGGACCATGATTCGAGAATACCTCATGCGGGTCGAGGACCTATGCGAGCTACGGGAGTTCCAGGTTAGTGATGCGGGGTTATACCTCATGCGGTCTATG
Organism: Przewalskia tangutica; assembly: GCA_029844215.1. Lineage (NCBI taxonomy): Eukaryota > Viridiplantae > Streptophyta > Magnoliopsida > Solanales > Solanaceae > Przewalskia > Przewalskia tangutica. The sequence goes on from CM056719.1 coordinate 147,606,960, forward strand.
TGGCCATGCGGACTACGAGTCCAGGAAGACGCGAGTAGCTACCCTCGACGCGGGGTTACGTACTATGCGGGCCTATGTGAGTGTCTATGCGGACTACGAGAGTCGAGATTAGGCTTGCATGGTGATACTACGAGCAATTGGCCCGCCGATCATTCGCGGCCTAGAAAAGACACATTACATTTACCTTTGTTGCTCTTGTTTATGATGTGGCCTTATATGCAGTCCCTGGTTGTTTCATACATACTTGCAAAACTGATTTTAAAATGATATGTTTTCATTTAAGTATTTCTGATTTCATATACTTAGTACATTGTTATGACCTCCTTGGGCTGCGTTCATGCGTGGTAAGAGCGGCAGTGCTAGATCCACATTCTTAGGATCTACGTTGGTGTCGGGAGCTCCATCCTTTCGGAGGCTCTACTTTTGGGTATGATCTCTGTTGTAGATAGTTTTATCTGATCAGGGTATGGCGGGGCCCTGTCCGCCATAGTTGTATATTTCCTTAGAGGTGCTGTAGTCATGTTATGCGAAGATCGGATGTAGCGCTAAACCATGTTTATATATATATGCGAAAGCGGCGTTTTCACATAAAGCGTGTCTTATTTTATAAAGCGTTTCATGTCTTGTTTTATATTTCCGTGATTACTCGATGTATGACTACTTGGGTGCCGGTAAGGCACGATCCACGGGCCGGAATGGGTCGTGACAAAAGTGGTATCGAAGCGATTAATCCTCGGAAAGTGTCTGAGCCGTATCTAGTAAGTCTTGATTATCGGTGTGTTGTGCACCACACCAATAATGTCGAGGCTATAGGATATTTAGGATTGGTTTCCATTCTTCTCATTACGAGATCGTGCCTTAGAGGCGTGTTAAAGTTGGACCCCTCTAACGTATTCCTTGTTACATGTGATTATGCCTCGCGTAAGGCAACGGGCCCGAGAAGAGCAAGCGGTGGGAGGCGCTAGTGGGACACCTAGAGTCACGAGGGCTCGAGCCCGTCTATCTGCATGACGGCGAGTTACATGGCGCCGGCCCAGCGAGACCACGGTACCCACGCCTCACGTCCCACGGCACGGGCGGAGGAGTTAGGGTCTGAGAGATGTGACTATTGACTAGAGTTGTGGCGAATCGAGATAAACGATCGGCGATTCGGCTCAGCTCGGCGCGTCGCGCGTGGTGCACGAGGCGAATAGTTTGAGGCTACGAGATTTCTTGAGTTGTAGCCCGCCCGAGTTTCTGGTCGGCGGAGGATGATCCGCGAGGAGTTAAATCCGTCATTCTACCGAAGGATCGTCACGGGTGATCAAGGCCTGAGAGCGAGTTTGTGACGCCGGTTTGCATCGGCTGCGTGATCTGCGATCGATTGGTTGATTCATAGGAGTTATCCGGGAAACCGCGCGTCCCAGTCTGGGATGAGTTCTCGGAGGCTTTCCTCGCTCACTTCGCCTCGCGGATGAGGAGGCGCGGTGATAGATTTTTCTTCTGAGGCGAGAGGGCCTTGTCGAAGTACAATGTCGAGTTTGATTCATTGGCTCGATATGTCCAGCGTTGGTGCGATTATGGAGGATAGGGTGCACATTCGTCAGGGCTAGATGACTATATGGCGAGTCATATGCGGTGTTTATCTTCGGCCGGGTATGGACATTACCGCGTGCGAGCTCATGCTCTTGGATGTGAGGCGTAAAGCAGCGGGTTGTGACGGCGAGAAGACCGGGGCGGCGAGGTCTTTTGGTAGCTATCGTGGTGGCGGCCTCGGCGGCGATCTGGGTACCACGGCCGGCTCGAGCACTCTGCCGTCACCGGCCGGCCGGAGATATTCGAGGCGGACCGAGGCGGGACTTGAGCGTCGAGCGGCGAGAAGTGCGGCGATCGGGACCACCCCACCGGTGTGGCGTCGGCAGATCCGCCGAGTTGTGGTGCTACGGAGCTTGTTTGATTGTGGCGGCGAGTCACTATGCGGCTTGTCAGCCAGGCGATCTTGATGGTAGGGTCGACTACGAGTTCTTTCGCGGTCTTCCGTCCCGAGCGATTTACTCGCCACGGAGGCAAGGTACTCGTGGACTAGCAGTGTGGCGAGAATCGTGGCGTGGGTCGATTGCGGTCCTCGAGCGCGTTTATGCTGTCGGTAGCGAGGATCGGGAGGCCTCGCGATGTCGTAAATCACCTTATGCATTTAGGTTTGATGTGTATGCTTTGATAGATCGGGTTCTACTCTGTCTATATAGCTCCCACTTGTTGCTAGTAGGATAGGGATGAGGCGAGTCCATAGACCACTTTCGAGGTAGCTACGCCGATGGGTGATTCGGTGGTAGCTCGGCGGGTATATAGAGCTTGTCTGTGACCATTCTGATCGTCGGACCTGGAGGCTTGATAGAGTTGGAGATGATTGACCGGCGTGATCATGGGGATGGATTGGCTAGCTCTTGCTACGCCAATGTAAGCTGAAGAGAAAGTAATGCAGTTCGGTTTCTGAGGCCGGTTGTTGAGTGGGAGAACACGGTATCGTAGAGGGTAGGTTTATTTCCTACCTCGAGGCTAGGAAGATGGTGCGAGAAGGGTATATCTACCGTCGTTGGTGTTTGATCTGAAGGCTGCGGTACCAGATTTTCGTCGATTCGATAGTCGAGAGAGTTCCCAGGCGTGTTTCAGGGCGACCTCGGGTATCCTCACGAGAGGAGATTGAGTTTGTATTGACATATTGCGGACACTCGGCTTTATTTCCATTCGCCATCTGAATGGCACTGCCGAGTTGAGAAGTTGAAGGATCGGCTTAGAGATTTCTTGGAGAAAGGGCTTCATCGGGCTAGTGTTTCTCACAGGAAGCGCGGTATTGTTAAGTGAAGAAGAAGGGCGGGGCCTGCGCGTGTGTTGATCTGGCGGTGAACAGGTGACCATTAAACGAATACCCGCTCCGAGATTGATGATTTGTTCGACCCGATTGCGAGAGCGCGAGATGTTTCTCAAGATTGATCTACGGTCGGGCTATCATCGTCAGTGCGAGTCGAGAGAGGTGGATGTCCACAGAATTTGCATTAGGACGTGCGGGCATTATGAGTTGAAGTCATGTCTTTTGGGTTGACGATGCTCGGCGGTATTCATGGATTTGATGAGCAAGTGTTCAAACCATTTTGAACACGTTTGTGATAGTGTTCATTGATGATATCTTGGTTTATTCTCGCTCGGGCGGGAGCATGCGGGCATTTGAGGGCTGTCTTGTGATTCTCGAGACAACGATTTATGCGCCAAGTTTTCCAAATGTGAGTTTTGGTTGACTTGATGGCGTTTCTTGGGCATATTCTGGTGATGGCATTCAGTGAATCGGCGAAGATCGAAGCGGTCGAGGACTTGGCCTGAACTCTTACTCGGCGAGAGGTTCGCGATTTTACGGGCCTTGCGAGGATATTATCGGCGGTTAGTGGAGAAGTTTGCTTATCTACGCACCATTGACTAGGTGACTCGAGAAGGCGGCCAGTTTGATGGTGATGCTTGTGGCGGGGTTTCGATTCTTTGAAAGAAGTGGCGACCGCCCGTTCTTACTCTTCGGAGGGTCCAGATGGTTATGTCGTGTATTGTGATCGTCGGGCATCGGGTTGGGATGTGTGTTGATGCGTGGCGGGGTTATAGCATATCGTCGGCGGTGAAGAAACACGAGAGGAACTACCCGCGTGATTTGGAGTTGGCGTTTGTGATTAGCGCTTTGAAGATCTGGAGGCACTATTTGTATGGGGTTCACGTGGATATTTTTACAGACCACAAGAGCCTCGGTATATCTTGACCGGAGGAGCTGAACTTACGACATAGGCGGTGGTTAGAGTTGCTTAAGGATTACGATGTTGATATCTGTACCACGGGAAGGCGATGTTGTGGCGAATGCTCTTAGTCGTAGATCGATGGGAGCCTATCGGATGTGCGGCTAGAGAGGAGGACATGGTTCGTGATTTGCATCGGTTAGCGAGCCTTGGTGTCCGTTTGATTGATTACGATAGCGGTGGGGTTAGAGTTCGTGAGGTTGCCGAGTCTTCCGTCGTCGAGGAGGTGAAGAGGCAACGATTCGAGATCGGCTTTGATTCGATATCGTGTCTGACTCTTACGTGAGGGCAAGGGTCGCACGGTAGCACGATGGGGTGCTAAGGTTTGGCGGTGTGTGTTCGGATGTTTGAGGACTTGGCGAGTTCTTGAGGAAGCACACGGTGCGCGTTACTACATCCGTCGGGTCGACCAAGATGTATCACGACCAGATACGTGTATTGGTGGGATGGCTTGAAGAGGGGCGTTGCGAGTTCGTAGCTCGGTGCCCGTGTTGTCGGCGGTGAAGGTAGAGCACGAGGCACGGTGGTTTGTTGCGGCGATAGAGATCGAGCACGGAAGTGGGAGGTGATCAACATGGACTTCATCGCGGGATTACCTCGCTTTCGGAGGAGACATGATTCTATATGGGTTATCGTCGACGGTGACGAAATCAGCCCACTTTCTTCCGTCGGGACGACTTTCCGGTGAGGATTATGCGGACTTTACATCAGAGATCGTCGATGCGTGGAGTCCTATTTGATCATATCGAGAGAGCCCGGTTCTGGCTAGCAGGAGGTCTTTCGAGAGAGGTTTAGGGGCGGTGAGCACGATGCGCATTCCATCCACGAGCGAGACGGACGGTAGCGCCTTATCAGACCGCGAGGATATCTTTGCGAGCTTTGTGTTATCGACCGAGTGGCGGGAGGATCATTTGCCTCTAGTTGAGTTCGCGTACAATAGCTACTGCTCGGTATTCGGATGGCGCCTTATGAGGCCTTGTATGGGAGAAGTGCGGATCGCCTATAGGTTGGTTCGATGTGGGCGAGTGCGGCTAGTGGGACGATTTGGTGCGTGAGCGGTGGATAAGGTGAAGCTTATCAAGGCGGCTATTAATGACTCGAGTCGGCAAGTCGTATCTGCAGATCATCGTCGTCGGCATCTTGAGTTGAGGTTCATGATTGGGTTTTCTAAAGGTGTCACCCATGAAGGGTGTGATGGTCGGGAAGAAGAGCTTCGGCCAGTACGTTGGGCGTTTGATTGTCGCGAGGTAAGCAAGGTTACTACGAGTTGAATCTGCCGTCCGTGCGGAAGCGATGCATCCGTGTTTCACGTATCTATCTTGAGAGATGTATCGGGGATCCGTCTAAGTACACCGATTGGCGATGTCGGTGTGAGGGTTATCGTATGAGAGATTCCGTAGCGATAGTCGATGCGTCGAGTTAGGCGTCTGCGGACGAGGATGTGGCAGTCAAAGTCTTGTGGCGGAGCGAGCTTAGGGAGGAGATGGCGTGGGAAGGCGAGGAGGACATGAGGCGGAGGTATCCTCACTATTCCCGCCTCCGGGTAATTCACTTTCCTACTTGTAAATTTTCGTTATCGTTTTTGCTAAGTGTTGTTTTGTGGCGTGTGTGGCTTTTGCAAGCTGTTAAGTTATGAAGAACCTTATCGTTATACGTCTTGGGAAGGAACATTCGGGACGAATGTTTCTAAGGAGGAGAATGTTATACCGTATTTCGGAGTATGCGTGGGGAATACGTCTGAGTTTGGCCTTAAAGTTAGGCTTGGGCGTTTATTTTTGGGCACAACTACAAAGCGAATAGTTTTAGGCGAAGCGTTTCCACAGTTTCGTAGGGTAAATTCGGCTATGCCATTTCTAATTTTTGCGAATTTTCCGAGAGGCGAAACATTTTGGACCAGCGGGAGGCGACACTTGTCACCTCCGATTGATGGATGTGAGGCGTTCTTAGGGCGAATGGATGGTCAAATTTTCAAGTAGTTGGTAGGATATTTTGTGTGCAAGTTGGCTAGGTACACTTGCCTAATCTTGGCCTTACACTTGCACAGCACTTGGCTACATCTTGGCCCTTGGTTGGCCATCCTTGACTATAAATACCCTCTTGAGATGAAGAGTTCTTCGTCCACAAAGCTTCAGTCTAAAATCCTCTCCTCTCACTTTGTAGCCTTTTAGTCCAAACACCCCACTTTTGAAGTTTGGCGAGGCCCCTAACCTAGCCAAAATCTACCCCCTCCTTGGTAGAAAAGTTGTCTTAGTATTGTTATAATGCCCAAATTACCTAGCCCAAATCCGTAGTACTTAGTAGAAGTTGTGAAGAACTTAGGTTTCCTTGGAGCATACAACTTAGGAGCAAAACCTTGCCCGGTGCGACTTTATCTAGGATATTATTGGGCTTACCAGGGTAACTAATCCTAACCCTCTTTTGAATTTGAGATTACATCCGTAGTAGTATAAGAATAAGTATAAAATACTTAGAAGAATATCACGAGAATAGAATTGGGTTATCACGGAGAATGGTTTAAAGAAGAAATATCAAATTGTACTTACATGGAATTTGTTTTCTGATGAACTTGAGTAGCTCACGGGTAGGGAAAGTCTTGCCCAATTTTCCGTAGGATATAGAACCCTCTGTTTAGAAGCTGTTTACAAAGTAGTGCGAATGTTGATAGGCGTGTCGACTATTATAGGTTGATTCTTCTGCGCGACATATTCAACTTGGCAAGTGGTTTTATTTGAGAAGGTATGTGATTCTTCCTAAAGCATGATATTTTACAATATATATGAATGCGGTGAGCGTACATGTGTTAGCTGAATAATACTACGGCAATGCCTCGCGGCTTAAGCACGAATAATACTTACTGATGCCTGTGGCTTTGAATAATAAGAAGCGAAAGCATTTGAAAGAATCTTGAATCATTTTTATGAAGAGAACTAATTGGTTTTAAAGCGAAGCTTAAGAGTTATACTAGCTTTATGGGAAGTTAAGTATAACCAGCAACATTGATAAAAGAAGCGGTTTGCCTATGTGTTTATAACGGACTTATATTGAATTGTGAAAGAATAATAAGATGGTTTGGTAAGTAGACGTGATATGATGCTATGTGTGTTAGTGTCTTTGTAACGTTTGTATAAGAGAGTATTCTTGTTGTGCTTATGTTGTTTAAAGATAATTTGTTAGGTTAGTGTACTATCACTCGCCTCTTGACATATTACAGGGGTTGGCGCCTCCGATGCGGGAGTAAGCTTCGGCGATGCAGGACCGTGATTCGAGAATACCTCATGCGGGTCGAGGACCTATGCGGAGCTACGGGAGTTCGGAGTTAGTGATGCGGGGTTATACCTCATGCGGTCTATGTGGCCATGCGGACTACGAGTCGGGGCGATCAGGAGTAGCTACCCTCGATGCGGGGTTATGTACCTATGCGGGCTATGTGAGTGGCTATGCGGACTCTGAGTCGAGATTAGGCTTGCATGGTGATACTACTGACAGTGGCCCGCTTGATCATTCGCGACCTAGAAAAGACACATTACAGTTTACCTATTGTTGCTCTTGTTTATGATGTAGCTTATGCGGTCCGCTTGGTTGTTTCATACATACTTGCAAAGCGATTTTAAAATGATATGTTTTCATTTAAGTATTTCTGATTTCATATACTTAGTACTGTTATCTTGACCTCCTTGGGTGCGTTCATGCGGTAAGGGGCAAGCGGTGCTAGATCCATTCTTAGGATCTCTACGTTGGTGTCGGGAGCTCCGTCCTTTCGAGGCTCTACTTTTGGGTATGATCTCCTGTTGTAGATAGTTTTATCTGGTCGGTATGGCGGGCCCTGTCGCCATAGTTGTATATTTCCTTAAGTGCATGTAGTCATGTTATGCGATTATCGGATATGCGCTAAACCATGTTTATATATATATGCGAAAGGCGCGTTTTCACATAAGCGTATGTCTTATTTTATAAAGCGTTTCATGTCTTGTTTTATATTTCCGATTACTCGATGTATGACTACTTGGGTGCCGGTAAGGCACGATCCACGAGCCGAATGGGTCGTGGATGCATCGCTATGGGACTCTCTCATCGACAACTCCTCACACTGGATATCTGAATGGTGCGCTCTGAAGCGGATCTCAGCGCATATCAGTAACATGTAGACACGTGAAAAACTGGATGTACGCCAAGATCGGACGGCAGATCTAACTCATAGCAACCTTGCCCACTCTTCGACAATCTGATACGCCCAATATACCTTGGGTGAGTTTCCTTTCCTCCCAAATCTCATCACACCGCCGTGGGTGACACTTTCGAAAAGACCGATCATTAACCTCAAACTCTAAGTGTCGACGCCGATGATCTGCGTATGATTTACGGTGACTGCGGGCTGCCAATAACCGCTCTCGGATAAGCTTCACCTTATCCATCGCTGTGAACCGTCGCCCGATTAATCGCACTTCTCCCACTTCAAACCAACTTATCGGTGACTGCACTTCATAAAGTATAAGGCCTCATAAGGCGCCATCGAACACTAGAATGGTAGTTGTTGTTATAAGCAAACTCCACAAGAGGTAAATGATCCTCCCACTACCGAAATCAATAACACAAGCCCGCGACATATCCTCGAGTTAATACGGATAGTGCGCTCGGCTGTCCGTCCGTCACGAGGATGAAACGCCTCGAGACTCACTGTGTCCCTAATCCCTTCGAAAGACCTCCGAAGTTAGCGTGAACTGACTCTCTATCTCGATATAATCGACACCGACTCCGTGCAATCTCACAATCTCTCTAATATATAATCGGCATAGTCCTCGCAAAACGTCGTCTGGCGGAAGAAAGTGGGCTGATTTCGTCGACAACAATAACCCAAATGGAATCATGTCTCCTGCGGGTGCGAGGTAACCACGTAATAAAGTCCATGTTGACCACCTCCCACTTCCACGTGAATATCAATATTTGTAATAGCCGCGAACCGCTTCGTGCTCAACCTTAACCTGGCGACATTAGACACTGGCAACAAACCGCCACGTCCTCTTCAAACCATCCCACCAATACACTGAGGTCATGGTACATCTTAGTCGACCGGATGAATCAATAACGAGCACCGCGTGCCTCACGAAATCTGGCGGCGAAGTCTCGCATCGGGAACACACAACCGCCTCGAATCTTAGCACCCCATCGGTGCTACCAAATGAACTCTTTCTTCCGGAGAGCTGCGTCTCGATGCCAGTACCAAAATCGGATCCTCACATCGCCTCTTCACCTCGCCGGCGATGGAAGACTGGCAACCTCTCGAACCAATTCGTTACTAACGGAATCAACCAAGCGAACCCCAAGGCTTGCTAGCGGTGTAACTCTCGGACCATATCCCTTTTCTCTGCGAACATCGGATAGACTACCCATCAATCTGCGACTAGGCGTACGCGACTACATTGGCCTTCCGGGTGGTGAATATCAACATCGTAATCCTTAAGTAGCTCCAACCACCGTCTGCGCCGCAAGTTCGGCTCCTCCGGTGAAGATGTCTGCACTTCGTGTGTGTAAATGTCCACATGAACTCCATATAAATAATGTCTCGATCTTGAAGGCATGAATCATCGCTGCGGCTCCAAGTCATGTGTGGGATAGTTCTTCTCATGTTTCCTAAGCCGTCGGATCATAAGCTATAACCTTGCCGTCTCTGCATCAGACGCACTCAAGCCCGACAATTCGACGCGACAATAAACCACATATCCATCTAAACCTGCGGAAGAGTAAGAACGAGGCGGTCGTCAACTTCTCCTTTAGCAACCGGAAACTTTCCTCACAAGTATCCGTCCATCGAACATAGCCGCTCGAGTCGGCTTAGTCAAAGGTCTTTGAAATAAGCAAAGCGCTTACAAACCTCCGATAATAACTGCAAGGCCCAAAGCTGCGCACTGCAGCCGGTAGTGGGTCTAGGCCAAGTCTCGATCGCCTCGATCTTTCTTTGTATCAACCCGAATACCATCGGCTCAGATAACATGTCCTAAGAAAGCCATGAAGCGGCCAAAACTCGCGATTTCGAGAACTTGGCATATAATGCCGGTCCACGAGGACTCCTAACACCGTCTCAAATGATCTGTATGCTCGCTCGTGCGCGAATACACGAAGATATCATCGATGAAAACTATAACGAACATATCCAAGAATGGCACGAACACCCTATTCATCAAATCCATGAATACATTTGGGCGTTGAGTGACGAAAGACATCACCACGAACTCATGGTGCCCATCTGGGTCTGAATGCGATCTTCGGGATATCTGCCTCTCTAACTTTACTTTGATGATAACGAGCGCAGTCTATCTTGGAAAAACATCTCGCACCGCTGGTCAAACAAATCATCGATCACGGGGAGGATATCTATTCTTGATAGTTACCTTGTTGTTTGCACATGTAATCAATACACATCTGCGGCGTCCCATCTTTCTTCTTTACAAATAACACCGGTGCTCCCGGGGAGAAACACTTGGCTTTGATAAAGCCTTTTCCAAAGAAATCTTTGGTGGTCCTTGATTCCTTCAACTCGGCGGGTGCCATCACGTATGGCGGGATAGATATCGGTCGAGTGTCCGTGCCAAATCGATGCAAAACTCAATCTCCTCTCGGGAGAGGATACGGAAGCTTCGTCGGGAAAACGTGCGAAACTCTCTAACCACGGAGCGAAGGTCGGTATCTCACTCTCGATGTCGAATACCCAAACCAAATGGTAAATATACCCTTTCCGTACCATCTTCCTAGCCTTGAGGTAGAAATAAACCTACCCCCGGCGATGCGGTATTCCTTCCACTCGATAGGCTCGCCAGAAACGGAACCGAACTAACCTCTCTGCGGTCCACGTTGGCATAGCAAGACGCTAGCGATCCATACCCATAATCACATCGAAGTGCATGCGTGTCCAACTCTATCAAGTCGACCAGAGTCGGCGACCATCTAGTCCTTTGGGCAAGCCTTATATACCCGCATCGCCTAACAGAAGCACCGGCGGCGTAGCCACCTCAAAGGATTCTATGGACTCGGGCTTTATCCCTATTCTACCAAAGAATATGAGGAGATATATGGGGCGGTAGAACACGGATCTATCAAAGCATAAACATCACGGCAAGAAACCAACAATGTACTGTGGCGACATCGGTGGCGCCTCACGGTCTGGCGTGCGGACATAGCATAAATGCGGTTCGAGGACCTGGGCTCGAACCTCTACCACGACCCTGCGCGGCGCATGCGTCGTGAATACCACGCCTCGGGCGCATCGCCAGCGATGAAGATCCGACCATCGACCACGTCGGTGAGCCATTATATTCCCGCCACCTGCGGACGGACAATCTCTCCTCAAATGGCCTGGCGCCGCAAGAATAACAAGCTCACGGAGGAACACGACACCCCATAATGGCAATCACCACATCGACCACACCGAGGCATAGGTGGCCTCGTCGTGGAACTACGGTCCTGCGAAACAGAAGCCACGGAACCTGTCCCGCTCCCGAATACTCATGCGTCCGAAGATGGTGGAGGCGCTCTGGGCCGCGTGGTGTAAATCTGGTTTCTTCTTTGGGGTTGTCTACCACAAAACTACCAGAGGACCTGCTGTCCTGCCTCTTCTGCGATACAGCCGATCCATCGGCCGGCCCTGCGTTCTCGCACGAGAGCATGTGTGCGTGCGGCAATGTCCATGCGGTGGAGAGCCACCCCGAGCAACTCGGCCAAGTGATCATCGAGTCTGTGACATAGCGGTGCACCATGTCCTCCATATGCGCTACGATGCGGGCACATACCTGCCAATGAATCAAACTCACGTTGTATTCGGACCGTCCGCCCATTCGTCTCGGCGTCAAAAATCTATCGGCGAGCCCTCGCCATCTGCGGTGGCAAGAAATGGCCAAGTAACGCCTCGAGAACTCGTCCCAATTTGGATGTGCATGCTCCCCGGGGCGGTTCCACTAATCATACGATCCAAGCTGCGGTGTCCGCGGCCGATGCGAACCTAATACCGACTTCGGTCTCCGGCCGATCACCCTCACGATCTCTGCAGAATCGGATAAACTCCTGCGGATCATCCTCGAGCCTCGACCCATAAAACTCGGTGGCTGCGACTCAAAAGTCTCTCGATCTCGCTAGCGGCTCTGGTGAACCACGAGTCTGGCCGGATCGCTGTCTCCAACCTATCCTCGCATCGCCACGATCACGGCGATCGGATATCTCCTTGTAGCCCATATCCTCGCCTGGCTGGTGGAGGCTCGGTACGCGGTCTCGGCGATCGGCTGCTGCGCCTCGACTCATTTGGGGTTGGCGACGTCGCAGAACTTCGCCGTCAAAACACCTCGTTCGTAAGGCGAGGGCTCGTGCCTCGTGACCTCGGTGCCTCTACGGTAGTTCCTCTCGCCTTGCACTTCGGGCTGCGGTTGCTCAGCGGAGACATAAGCGTCACAGGAAAAATACGTCGGAGGAAATTCAACCTATAGCACATTCTATTGCACGATCTTAGAGTGAAAGAATGGGAACCAATCCTAAATATCCTCGCAGCCTCACGATTATAGATGTGGTGCATAACACACCGATAATCAAGACTCTACTAGGTACGGCACAGAGACTCTTTCCGAGGATTAATCGCTCGATACCACTTTTGTCACGACCCAAACCGGACGTGACCGGTGCCTTAACCCGCACCCTAGTGACACAACATCGAGAAAACCTGGAATGTAAACTCAAGATAAACAACCATTAAGATATAGAATAGTCTAGCCCAAAGTGGCTAACCCAAAAGTACATAAACCGAACGATTACATCCTTAACGAACCAAGTTCGACAAGACTACGCCCTAAGAATGAATAACACTACGACGACGGGCCCCGTCATGCCCCGAGTGTACAAAATATCAACGACTCAGGAGAACCATACCAAAAGTCGAGCCTCCAAGAAATGGAGCTCGACACTGAGTACAAGATCCTAGGAATGAGGATCTACCACCGCTTCCTTACCTGGCGATTTAACGCAGCCCGAGGAAGGGGGTCGACACAACGTATCAAGTATGTAAATCGAAAATACGTAGTAATATTATAAGTCCAAAATACCGAAGTTATAGATAAAACCAAATTATATCAGATCGTGCCTTACTAATAATGAGAGTAACAAGTATACATTTTATAGCATAAAAATAGGAGGCTCATGATCAAACAGGTACCTCGCCTGTAGTATCATTAATGATCCTACTCCTGGGACTATTTCACCCGCATAGGTCCTGTGGACCCGCATGAGGTCATCCGCCTCGTCATGGGACTGTTTCACCCGCATGGGACTATTTCACCCGCATGGATCCTGTGGATCCGCATGAGTACCATCGCTGCACTCGCACGGGACTATTTCACCCGCATGGATCACATGGTCGGATCCGCGTGAGTACAAGCGCCGCACTCGCATCATGGGTAGCAAATCCATGGCATAAATAATAACCCGGGGTTTACCCGTAACAATATGAATATATATAACATAGCTCATCCGGCTATTAAACATAACATAAGCACTACCGGCCTATCACATCACAACATAAGCACTACCGGCCTATCATAACTTAAGCAAGTTAAGAATCACCTAACTTCTTATTAATAGTATTAATACATCCTCTCATTTTAGTATACCTAAGGCACGATCATGTCTTTTAATAAAAATCAGAATTTAACCTAAGTATCATGTACTTAACCTTTTAAGAAATAACTCTTTTATACAAAAAAATCCCAAGATACTAATCACCATAGTATCAAGTTACGATTTCTTTTCAAACAAGTCACATTTCCTTTTAAAACTATCTCAAGCTTCTAAATTAAGTGACTTCATTTCTTGTAAAACCTTAGACAATTCATGCCTTAGAACCATTTTCCTTTCACAAGTTCAAATCATCAAAACATTTCTCCATTAAACTTTCACAAACTAATATAACCAACTCCCATAAAGCGTTACATTAGAGTTAAACAATAGTAAAACACATTCCCTTAAGTCCAAGGGATTTTTATACTTTCTTTTAAAACGAAGCAAGTATCAAATACTTATAACAAGCGAAGATTTCCAAATCTTGACGTCTACCGTACTACATAGTACAACTAATCATGCTCAAGAGATAGGAAAGCTCCACATACCTCTTCGGTCAATCCACAAGCTAAGTCCAATTTACCGCACGTAGTATGTCAACCTAAAATGACCACAATACGTTTATCAAGCTCTAATTACAATGCATAATTTTTCCAAGTTAAAGTCACCAATTTCCTACGGAAAATTGGGCAGCGTTTCCTTTGTTTCTACATACATTGCCACCTTTTCCAAGGTCGATTTTTAACGCTCAAATGCCATGTTTAAGGCTCAACAACCAACCAACACCAAGGGGATTACACACCTAAACTTTGGTGTGTAAAAATTCAGCCCCACAAGTTATAACAACTAACCCAACAAGTCTAATGTAGTATTTAGGCAACAACATGCTCATAAAATCCCCCTAACCAATTCTTTCATAATCACACCCCATTTCTTACATGCAACTACTCTAAGTGCATTTTTCCAACTACAAGTTCTTCCTATTAAACATGCAACACCCAATACCAACTACACGAGAAGAAATGTTACCTTAAGTTTTAGCCAAACGTATTCCAACACCTTGCTAGCCTTTTTCTCCAAGAACACCACCACAATAGCACTTCTAAGCTAGTCACAAGCTTCCTTCTTGCCTTTAACTTTTCAGATTTCCTTAGGCTAGAACACTTCTTGAAGTTTTTAGAGAGAAGGGGGAGCTCAAGCTTTGGAGAGAGAGAGAGAGAGAGAGAGTAAAGATGAAAGATGGAAAAGTGACCAAGCCTCGTCAATTATATTGCATGCATTCGAAAATCAGATGGGGACACTTGTCACCCTCTCACGGCCTCTTTTAAAACAAAAATCAGATTTTCTAAGTTTTTCCGGAATTTCGCCTCGGCGGGCTGTTTCGGCTGGCGGCTGCGCTCTGCGGACGGATCTTCGGCGCTCTGCTTCCGGCCCGGCTACTGGAACCAGCGCCTCACGCACTTCACCTTGGCGCGCGCTGCCTCCGTTGCCGCGGCTCTGAAGCCCCTGAACGTGTTTCTCTAATTTCTCACACGGCCCCACACGCACGGCCCGAACCACGGGGTATAACAGAAATATAGAAGATTTTTGCAATGGAGTTGAGCGTTTATATATCCTAACCGGAATATAAAACAGTCTAGTTAACCTGCTATCTTAACATAGAAGAAGAACCTTTATTGTTGCATTAAGGATTAAAGCGAGTGGATAGTCGAGGAGATTGAAAGCCTTATTTCCACCATAAATGATTCAAATAAAGTACTTTAGTTAATTTCTGCAATTACTTCAGTAGTTTATAGATAAAACCAAAACAAAATATCGATAGTCAAATAGATAACTTAGGATAGATGTTTGGTAATTGAAAATCAGTCACTGAGGACGATATTCGGTCTTACCAAGACTATATTACCTGAGCGATACGTACACTTACGTAAAGCATAAGGAAAATCGCTAACAATAAGTTCCCGGCGATCTTCGCCGCAGCAATGACAGCCAAAGGCGGAGTGTATCCGCAGAGCTTCAGCTCCATCGCTCCCCGCCACTGCGCTACGTTACTGAACCAGCAGCGGTCAATCGCAATTGAGAAACTTCGAATCACAAACTAACTCTCATTGTTTTTGTGAGAAATTTATCGAAGAAAAATCGCAACAATCGAAAAACTGCTTCAAATTCTTACTGATATGGACATGAACGCGAAATGAATTGAATCGAACAAGGCTCTGATACCATGTTAAAATAAGGCCTCATCATGAAGCTTAAGTACTGTTACATCTAGTAAACCTTTGTATCGATGTTCACATTCACCTTGCGATCATTGTATATATATAATGTGAGGATTATGAGTTAGAACTATGAAAGGAAAATGAGTAGAAGAAGATGGGAGATGAAGAAGATGAATGCAGAGAGAGAGACATGTCAAAAAAAAAAAAGTTTTATTTTTGTGGGAGCTTTCCTTTGTATTTTCTCTTAATTGAAAATACAAGTGTCAACCTATATTTATAATGCTGAAGTAAACAACTAGACTAACAACTAATTAAAACTTTAACCAATCAACAATTACCTAACAAACTTGTAACAACTTAACCACTTCCTAACAACCATTTAAATGATTTGCATCATGTATCTCTACAACATAATGGATGTACGAGCATAGTATACAACTACTACTAGTGCTTTGAAATGGTAAACATTATGATTACAATACAATAGACTTGAAGTCTAACAAGTGTTGTGATAACTACAAGAGTTTATGAGGTCTTGATCTTCTGTCTTGAATGGTTCTTTAGTCCTCCGTCTTGGATCTTCGTTCCAATTGCTACAAGTCTCTTGATCTTGATAACCTGAAACCAATAGACACCAAATTCCTACTTGTTATAACTGTGATTAGTCAAGTGTTAGCACTCAGTCCTTAAGACAATATTGCCCCGTGTAAATCCTTTAACGGCTATTGGAAACTTGTCTCCTAAGATAAAACATCATATAAACAAATTAGCAAAGGAAACTAAAGTGTTTCTCAAGAAGAACTTTTGAGTGTGTGAGAGATATTCTAGAGAGGAAGAAGTTCAGAAAATTTGAACAATACAAGTATGAAGTGTGTTCTTGAATTGAGTCAAAGGCTTCAATTTATAGTGTGTGTAAGATGACCTCTCATCTAGCTAACTAATGACAATAAATGGCCATGTAATGACACTTATGGAGGTGTGTTATTCAACCAAATAATGGCTGAATTAATGAGATAATTCATGGGGAATCAATGCCCAAAACCAGCCTAAAAGTCAAAAAAAAAAATCAGCTCTCGTCGCAGCATTTTTCCTCCGAAGCGCCACGGCTCCGGCGGTGTTGCGCCGCAGCCCTTCACAGCTCTGTGGCAATTTCCGACTCGTTTCATCTTTTACATATTATACATTTCTTCCTTCATTTACCAACGTGGAACACATGTCATTTGGCCAATAACCGTCCATCATTCTATGTCTCAAACATTTTACTTACGTACCAATATCTCTTTCACTTAATGAAATTTATGATACTTGGCACTACGTGTGCACGTGTGTGGAAATGATGTTTCCGACGTGCGAGGCCTTAATTATTTGAGTTATAAATAATGGGTTAAACTTGATTCCACATTAGTAAATTTCCAACAATCTCATCTTGAAAGAGATTTTGGCGCACCCACATAGTACCTTTCTAGTAATCTCTCGGCGGATCGATGTTGCATCTGGATAGGTAGCCGTGGCTTTGAACCTTCCGTAGTAGAATACCATCGGACATACTTACTGCGCGGTGAACGTGATGTCTTGAATCGTCAGTGTTTAGTGTATGCCAAGACAATGGTACCAACACAACATCTTTCCTTACTCTGTTTTTCTTAATATTTTGTCCGTTGTGGTCGTGGACACACTTGGATTCTTAAGTGCGTTTATTTGAGGCGGTCAGTCCTCACACTTAAATAGATGGTCTCCCACAAGGTATCATGTTATACCCCACTCTACGAGTGTTAGGAACCATTAAAAGTTTCCCCAAACCTAACCTCAACCGTTGAGGATCATTAAATGTTTTGTAAACTTAACCTTTACCCATGCTGCAGATAACACTTAATGTTTATCATGGGAATGACCTTGGATTCATATTTCTATGAAGAAATCATTATCCGAAGTGTTTTTGCTTCCACCGAAGAGCTCCACTGAACTTTTACGACTTAATGTTCCCATAGAACCTAATTCCTGGTATCTCCAGTCAGTAAGGTTGGGTGTCCGCGGTATCAGTTCTTAGTGATTAAGTTTTAGGCCCATTCCCCTAGACAGACAGAACTCTTGATCTTCGGGTAGTCCCTTAATTAAAGGGTTCATTATATCATTTGATTTAGTAATCAAAGATGTGTCACCCGATCAACTGTCATACTGTCTTATATCTGCGACATATATGTCCAGACGTCGTCATCCATGCCCTTACAGTGTATAACTGACGAAAGCACGAGTTACTCCCGATAAAGGACATCCTTTAAGAGGTTGTGAAGTTACTCAACTTCTCATCATGCTTTGTACAAAGCGATAAACTCAGATTCCATCACGAATCGGTCGATGCAAATTTGCTTAGAGGATTTTCCAAAGACACACCATACATATCCATGTGTCGTTGTGGTGTTCTTCAAGTCTGATGTCCAGTTTGCATCACTGTGTTCTCCCAGAACCACTGAACATCCAGAATACCCTAATCCATAGATAAACGAATAATTTAGATACCGTCATATCTCATTTAAAGCCTTATATATTGATCATTACTAGTGAACCTTAGTTCAACCAATCTTATTTTTGAGTCGATACCAGGTCAGTTGTAGTGTGTAAGATACATTGAACTACACGTGACCTGCGCATATCGCTCCTGGTATATGGGCGCACCATGATTCCAATCCATTGGTGACTTCAACGAGACTGTCAAAACACCTCACAGATGAGTTTGGAATTAGACTAGTCCGTTAGACGTCTTAGAAATCACAATTCCTAAGATGACATCTGCAATATCCACATTGTCACGCCCTTTTTCGACCGCGACATTTACAACTCCTTCTTAATAAAATGTTAGAAAATAAAATGCTAAAAATGCTAAAAGATGCTAAAAGGGCTAAAATGCTAAAGTGGTTGCTAAATGCTAAAAGGGTTCGCGGAGTCGCCACCTAATTATTTTTGGTGAATTAGGACACCAAAATGTTAACTAGGTTAAAGTCAACATTAACTCCATTTTTATGGTCTGCAAAACAATGTGAGATTATGAGCAAGGGTTCTTTATTATCCTAAAGGGAAGGAGTTAGGCACCCTAAAGGATCCGCTAACTTGCGGTTGTCCGTTCAAACCTAGAGAATTATTATTGCTAAGAATGCATGTTTTGAAAATATTTGAAGAGAGAGATGATACAAGTGTTTATAAAAGGATGCATTTTGATAAAAGATTTATAATGCTAATGCTATAACAATACATGTAAAGTCTAAAGGTATGCATTTATTTATAAAAGAAATGATGCAAAGTTGATTTATTGACTAAATGCATATATTTACTTGCTAACTTAATCTTGATTAACATAAGTATAACATGATGCATAAAATACTTAATTTTGCAATTGAGAGGAATCTAGGCCTGAATTTCATGATTAGATATGCAAATTAAATTGTTAGGCAAAAGTTTAGACATGCATGACAAGCCATTAATTAGAAGTGCATTTCTGATTTTAAAACTACCCGCCAATTTATTTATTCAAAGGCTAATTGTTCTATGTCTCCTATTAATTACAAAGTTAGATAATAAAATTACAAATAATAAAATTAAAGACACGAATGAGGCAGGGAGATTAAGAGAGTAAAAATGAGTTGAGATGGATGACGACGTCATTCCACCCTTATTTGTTTTGAAATTCTTGAAGCGGAAATGCGGATGAACATGGATGCGAGTCTTCATTTGAAGTAGCTCATGACGAGTCTCGCAATGAGACTCTTCATTCGGCTCCGATGCATTTCATGTAAAAAATAGGAAAAATATAAGGATTAGTATCAACCCAAATAATACTCGATGTAAATAATTAAACCTTACTAAAAAAGGATAATAACAGGAAGTGTCCTTCATGATTACAGGAAATTCATTAGGCCAAAAATGGATCATGATAGACCAGGATATACCAAACATACATATTTCTTTAAAATGATCGAGTATGCAATAAAGGGCGAATATTTTGAAATATTTCACAATATACATTGCTTATGCCAAAAAAAAAAAAAAAACCCACACATGGATTGTGGACAAGAAAAAAGGTGCATATTTTTTTTTTTTTTTAATTAGCAGGAAACGGCCAAATGGTAACATTCTGGATATATTGGACTATATAGGACCATACACACAAAATCATATTCATACTTGCCAATCAAACATAATAAAGTTCCCCAAAACCAGACATCACACGACTAGCAAGGCTACGCAAGGCATCATAAACTAGTCAATTACACAAGATGGATGACGACTGCTGCAGCTAAGTACAGACTGATCTTGATGCACAAACGCATAAAATTAATAGACCAGAAGCGATATATTTAATTCTAATCCAAGCCTGGAGCAGGTAAGTTGATTGGCTAACATGAGAAAGGGAAAGCGGAAGAAGATGGACAAGCATTTTTATTTTTTCAATTGAAAGCGACTTAGGTGTGATTTAACTTAAAGCGAGCCTTCGACAAACCCAATAATTAAAGCCAATTTATTAGCACACATATAGATGGGAATTATAATACAGAAATAGCCCCAAAGAAATACATACAACATAAATGAATACCTGTTGCAGTATATAAGTTCTCAAATATGATGTAAGTATACTAGAGTTATGTGCATACTCAATGCTACATGTTGGGGATAAGGAAACTGAATACTAACATTCTTCATGCTCAATTATTCTAAAAGAAAAGGGAGAACATATTTACATATTTCACTGCATTTTTAAATTAGTGTAAACATACTATCATGTAATTAGTTAACTACATCATTTTATAAACCTTTTAAGCATCCTCAATTATCCTAACTACCTCCACACATGTTTGTAGAAGAGAAACATGATTTCAAGCTGAACTATATGCAACATATGACTAAAATTGACCTGTAATAAATATGATTTCATCGCATGTCGCTAACACCGATGCTTTTAATCAAACTCACTTCATTTCAGAGAGATCGAGAGACATTGCAAACCATCATAGTGATGCTTTTTAAGACTAGAACAGATTAGATAAGATGCAAGCAACTTAACACTCAAAGTACAATATATTTAGAGTATTTAGCATGTTAGAATGGAGGCAATTCTGATTAATGAGAAAAGGCGAAGTGTAATCAGCTTATCAGTCATAGCCAGCATACAAAAATAGTTAGATGACTCCATACACTCAGCTTGTTAACCGAATGGACAAGAATGAATTCAAACTAGGCTATCCCAAATAAACATCAATTTTCGACAGGCATACTCATAGTTAACATCCTAGATTCAAACAGTGACTAATTTGTTCAGTCACATGTGCAAATACACCACGGATGCCAGTATTAGCCTAAACGCATTAACAATCACAATCTCGAAGATTAATAACAATTAACATTAGATTAAACAGGTTTAGCAATTAGCTTAATAAGCATAAACAGTCGCCGACATCGATTTAACGCACGCTTAACAGTCGTTCAAAACACATATTGTACCCATTAATGTTAAAACGAAATCTATGACTATAAGGGTAAAATATTACCTTCTTCGGAAAGTGAACCGAGGCAGCGAATTAAGTCGTCGATCCACTCGGAGGGTTTATTGCTTATGCGATTCGAAGGCGATGAGGTGTTGAATTACTTCTAACATTAAAGTATTGATTCTTAGGCTGATTTCTTGATTTATTTCCACTGATTTTCCTATACTTCCCGACTGCTTTTCCTTCTGTCTTTTCGAATTTCTCCCTAGAAACCGATGCTTAGCCCCCTAAAATGCTGATTTTCAAATTGATTATTTTACTGACCTTTTTCTCTGTCAAAAAACTGATGCCCTATTGCATGTATAAACGACTCTATATGTAGTCACGATTTTGGTTCCAAATTAGGTAAACCTTTTATGGTGCGATTCCTTCTGCGATTTGGTATCAATTTTTACCATTTTGGGAGGATTCTTTAGGTATATTCTGGTTAGGGTAATTTTGGATGTCGATTTGGTTAAGGGAAGCTTGGTTACGCCGGATTCTCAGGCGAGAATCCCGGCTGGGCGATGGGGGTGCGAGGGTGAAGTGCGGCGGCTGTTAGGTTTTTAGGTTAGGGATATTTTATTGTGTTTTAAAGGCTGCTGGGGGCGAAATAAAGAGGCTGGGGTGATGGGCCAGCGGGTTGTGGGTTTAGTGTTGGGTAGATTTTGTGGGCTGCGAATTAAATTGGGCTGCAAGTTTTAGTTTAATTTGGGTAGAATTTAATTTAGGTAGAGTTTTAATGTTGTGTTTTAATTAGTGATAATAAAAATGGGGTTTAAATTGTTATTAAATTATTTTAATACTACCTTAGGTGCTTGAATAGTTTTAGCTCGGGTTTAAATTATTACGAATCGTTTTAAAGTAATAAAGGCGAGCGTGCTATTAATTTAATGCTTTTTTATAATGCGATACCGTTATTAAAATCTTATTTATTATGCGTATTTTGTGATGTTAAATTAAAATTGAATGGGGTTTATGTTGACAGTCAATTTTGACCCGTTTTTTGTATATTTTCGTGCAATTTTAAGTATTTTAGCACATTGCAGTTTAATCGTTATTTTGCATTTTTTACATAATATTCTGTGTTTATTTCTTCACAAAAATGGCATTGCATCTCTTTATTTTAAATTAAGCATTATGTCTTTGTTAATATTATGTTTTTTATTTTAATAATATTTGCATCTCTTTAAATAATTAATTGACATCCCGTTTTTACTTTTAATCAGGCATTAAACATGTTTTAAATATTGCATTTTAGTATTATTGCATCGACATTTGAATTTTAATAATTTTGCATCTTTTTAAATAATTTTTCTTTAAATAATTAACCAGCCTTGCATTTTGTCAAACCAGACCAGTCCAAGACACAATTTGAATCAGTACAACCCAACACCATTTTAATTTCATCCAAACACTCTTTTATTTTCCCCCCTAAATTTTAAACCCCACTTTTCATTTCCCCCCAAATACCAAACCCTAATCCTACCCTATAAAACAAAACATTTCCCCCCCAAAACATTGGACCCCAGCACACTTCATCTCTCAAAGATCATCCTCCGGCCTCACTTTCTCCTTAACCCATCCGTCGCCGCCTGCCTTCACGGAGCTCCAAGCTCCGGCGAACACCTCATGAGCAGCAGACGCACGTCTCACCCTACTCGCTCCGTCACCCTCTTTCCCGATCCGTCGCGCCCGATCCTCACCGGCGAACCACCAGCACCACCGCGCCTCACGCGCGAACACCTCCACGCAGCGGCCAACACTCTCCGCACCCTCGCGGCCAACGGCCTAAAAAGAACTCCCTCATCCCTCACTCTCTCGCCGCCCCAGCTCCCTCTCCCGTCGACTTCCACACCTCACCGGCGAATCACCGCCATCTTGCACCTCCCGCCGCCGCCACTATTTCCGTCGACCTCTGTCACCCCCGCATCACCGTCGAACTCACCACTGTCCATTAACCACTGGCGGCGTCGCTCCGGTGTTGCACTGTTGAAGTGATGTCGCCGCGCCACCGCTTTTGTGTTCCGAAATCACTTGTTTGTGTCCTTCGTGGCTATTATATTATCGATCGTTGGGTATTTTTACTTCTACGATTTTTCTTGTCTTAGGAGTTTTAAGACTCGGCGACCTTTGGAAACGGAAGGATTTTACGATTTTCTATATTTGTTGGTTGTTCTTGTTGGTGGGGTGACTTATTTCATTGTGTTGTTATTCTTTGGACTGATTTTCGCCATTTTAATGGACTGATCTTCCGTCGTTGCTACTAATTTTGGTTATTTGTTCGGCTGGTTTTAGCCATGGTGCTGGACTGATTTTTAGGCTATTTGCTACTAATTTTCGGCATTGTTACTACTGTTTTTGGCCATATTATTGGACTGGGTTTGGTGTATTGCTATTGATTTTGGGCATTTTTTGTTGGTTTACTGATTTAGAACAAATACTACACTGTTGGACTGGTTTTAGCCCTGGTGCTGGACTGATTTTTAGGCTATTTGCTACTAATTTTCGGCATTGTTACTACTGTTTTTGGCCATATTATTGGACTGGGTTTGGTGTATTGCTATTGATTTTGGGCATTTTTTGTTGGTTTACTGATTTAGAACAAATACTACACTGTTGGTATTTTACTGATTTGAACAAGATGCTACACTTGTTTGGCCGATGAAAAAGTTATCCGTCGATTTTTTAGGCCTCCACAGTTGCAAAGACGGAAAAATAAAATAATGAAGCTTTCTGGGCAATGATGATTTCTTCCACTTACACCGGATAACCAACATGCGCTGTGGCAAGCGAATTCTCGCACCGCACTTGTTTAGTCATTCTACTTCATATTTTTTACATATCTGAGCCCTCCGTGTTTAAAGCTATTACTGTTTTGGCGCGGACCCGAATGTTTTATTTATTTTATTATTCTTAGCAATATTGGCCGATGAAGGAATCTCCGTCTGATTTCCAAGGTCTTTCCTGTACAAAGACGGATTTATTTTTGGCTTTATTTATTAATTATTGCTATTAGTTTAAAAATTATTTATTTTATTACTAACACTTTTACTAAGTGTCTATACATGTACCCGAAGATCATCTTGTGCAGAAAGCCTAAAAAGGGTTAAAGATGTCCCGGATTCTTATCTCATGTCTCATTTAATTTTAGTTTTACTTTTGTATTGCATTTTATTTTAATTGTAAATTATGTAAAAATGCTTAGAATAGGTAGAATAAAAGCCAATATATAATTAACCTAGGTTTGAACGGATAACCGCAAGTTAGCGGATCATATAGGATGTCTGACCCCTTCCCTTTAGGATAATAAAGAACCCTTACCTAGAACCTCACATAGCTTTTCGCAGACCTTTAAATGGAGATCATTTATAGCATTTTTATGCTATTTAATAAGTGTTCTAATTCACTATAATAATTAGGTGGCGACTTCTTAAATACATCTAGGAATCAACCATACGTAGTACTCCCGTTTTCGACTCCGGTTAAAATGGGGTGTTACAGTTTAGATTATTATTAAATTATTTAAATGCTAAATGCAGATATGACATTTAAGGATTGCTTAATGCTTTTACAAATGCGACGCTATTAAAACGCATGTATTAGATTAAAATTAATTTAAATTACAAATAATAATTATGAAATTGCCTTGCGTATTACTAAAATGTGAATATGCTATTTAATACGACGTCATTGTTAAATTATTTATTTTATGTATTTATTTATTTATTTATCATTAAGAATTGTTTGAGTTTTAATTAATGGAAAATAGGGCTTAAATTACGAATAATATTAATGAAATTGCTTGTTATTAAAATGACGAATGCGGATGTGAGACTCAAGGTGTGCTTAATACTCTACGTAAAATGCGGTGTCATTATTATATTGTTCATTTATGCGTGTATTAATATTTTATTGTTGCATTTTATTATTATAACATTGTTAAAAAACATTGGAAAATTTAATGTAATTTTATAGTTAATGACTGGACGAGAGAGTCAAAATTGGGTGTCAACAACTTGTCCCTCTTTGTATGGAGATAATGGAAGAGTCTTCGGACAAAGACGTTGACTTATAGCCAATTTTGTCTCGATCCTCAGAATTAAAAATGTTGGGCAATTAAGACAAGGCTGACGCAAAATCAAAATTTATCCCAGTGTCGAGTTATGACGACCTTTGCCGTCATCGGTCAAACACCAAGCGCCGACGGACTCAAATCGTCTCAGTGTCGAGTTATGACGACACTGGGCTACTATGGTCAAACACCAAGGCGGGCTAACACGGATTCAAAATTTGTCCCAGTGTCGAGTTATGACGACACTGGGCTACCATGGTCGAAACACCAAGGTGGGCTAACGCGGACTCAAAATTTGTCTCAGTGTCGAGTTATGACGACACTGGGCTACCATGGTCAAAACACCAAGGCGGGCTAACGCGGACTCAAAATTTGTCTCAATGTCGAGTTATGACGACACTGGGCTACCATGGTCAAAACACCAAGGCGGGCTAACGCGGACTCAAAATTTGTCCCAGTGTCAAGTTATGACGACACTGGGTCGTGATGTTAAAATAAAAAATAAACTGGCTTGAACTTAAGGGTGTACCGGTATCGACTTATGATGATGCTGGATTTATTGGTGATGTGTGATGAGTGGACCGACGCTCGAGCCCGCTTCTGCTATTCGTTGGGAAGGTTGGCCCCCCAACAAATTGTCCCGGTTCGCTGTAAGAGGAAATCCACGGTGTGCTCCTGCTCCTGCATGCTAAGACTTAAGCAAACGGTTAGTGCATAACTGTTACGGCAAAATGATAACGCATGAATTTATAAGCAATGTAACTGTGTGAGTAGAAAATGTTATCCTGTAGAAATGTGATGCTTGTTATGCTGCAAATGCTGCGATTTTCATCCATGCACGGACGCGTTGCGATTGTGAATGCGGATATGTTGTCCTTGCTGCAACTGCCCCTTTAGATTGAAGCTCTGTAGACTAAAGCTCAAGAAAAAGTTAGTGCGTAACTGCTAAGACAAAATAATAAAGCATGAATATATAAGAAATGCAATTCTGGGAGTAGAGAAAGTGTCCTTGCGTAGATGTGATATGCTGATGACGTCGTATTTTGGACGGGGAGTCGTTTCGGACTTGGCGTCGTTTTCGGACTTGACATCGTTTTCGGACTTGACGTCGTTTTCGGACTTGACGTCATTTTCGGACTTGGCGTCGTTTTCGGACTTGGCGTTATTTTAGGACATGACGTCGTTTTCGTACTTGGCGTCATTTTCGGACTTGGCGTCATTTTCGAACTTTGGCGTCGTTTTCGGACTTCACATCGTTTTTGGACTTGGCGTCGTTTTGGGACACGATGTTGATGAAGACGTCATTGTGTTGATCCTACTATTCTTGTGAATTAATGCTCCTGCGTGCTAAAACCTTGTGAAAATGTGCATAGCGATTAAATCAAAATAATGAATATATGAAAAAAATAAAAATTTGTGAGTAAAGATCCATGATGTCGCAGGATCTTTGCTGATGTTGATGTCATCTCTGCTTTCGGACTTGGGATCGCGAATGTCAATATCGCTCTGCACGGACTTCTTTGCTTGAATGCTTCTTTGAACGCCGCTAACGCCGATGTAGCCTGCATGCGGACTTCTTTGGATCCGCGAATGCTTGCTGAATGTTGCGAGTGCTGATGTAGTTTCTGCGCGGTCTTGCTGGAACTGTTCCTGTAAATTAAGGACCATGTAGGCTAAAACTTAAGAAAAATTAGTGCATAAATTCTAAGGAAAAATGATAGAGCTTGAATGTGATTTTGTGAGTAGGGATGTTGTAATGCGCCGAAGGTGTCGTTGTTGCAGATGCTGGGGCGTCATTGTGTTGATACTAGCGACGTCATTATGTTGAAGCTGATGGCGTCAGGGTGTTGACGATGCTGGTGGCGTCATGGTATTGACGATGTTACTGATACTCCTGTGAATTGAGGGTCCGGTAGGCTAAAGCTTAAGAAAAAGTTAGTGCATAACTGCTAAGAAAAGTAATAAAGCATAAATATATAATCAATGCAGTCAGGTAGATATGAATGTCATCCTGTGTAATGCGATGAAGATGTGATTGATGACGTCGTTGTCTGGACGTGTTGTGCTGATGACGTCGTTGTCTGGACGTGTTGTGCTGATGACGTTATTGCCTGAACGTGTTGCGCTGATGACGTTATTTCCTGGATGTGTTGTGTTGATAACGTCGTTGCCTGGACGTGTTGTGCTAATGACGTCATTGCCTGGACGTGTTGCTGTTGGCGTCATTACATAGACGTGATGTTGATGGCGTCATTGCGGATGACGTCGTTTTCATGGACGTAATCGCCGGCGACGCCGTTCGACGTGTTGTTCGGCGCCGCTGCTGCGCAGACGTACGCCGATGGCGTCATCGCGCAGACGCACGCCGGCGACGCCGTTGTGTGGATGTAATGTTGATGACGTCGTTGCTCGGACGTGCCGCTGCCGGGCGCTGCCGGCAGACGTAATGCCGATGGCGTCATTGCGCAGACATAATCGCGACGCCGTCGTTGAACGAGCGCCGCTTGGCGTCGTTGCAGACGTAATGCCACCGGGCGTTGCAGACGTGATGCTGATGACATCGTTGCATGGACGTGCTCTTCGGGCGTCGTTGCAGACGCACGCGATGGCGCCATTGCGTAGACGTAACGCCTTTGGGCGCCGTTGCAGACGTACGCCGCCGGGCGTCATTGTATGACGACGCTGTCGCTGCCGCATGACGCGACGTGACGATGACGTCTTTGCGTAGACATAATATTGATGACGTCGTTGCCTGGACGTGTTGTTGATGCTCCTGTAGAATAAATGTTCCTGCAAGCTAAGTTTGAGAAAAATTAGTGTATACCTGTTAAAACAAAATGATAAATATATATGAGAAATGCAATTCTATGGGTAGAGATGTCGTCCCTGATATGCAAGATGATGTGAATACTGAGATGTTGTCCTTGCACGAACATGCTAAACGCTGCAACTAACGAATTGCCATGATGCATTTGTTGTGTGCGCGTGGGTTGCAAAATTTGACTTTAGGCCCGAGCTGATGCGTTAGAACTTGTTGCGGAATTTTGAATTTTGATTGTTGATTGTCGATGCCCTTTCGCTTCGCCGCTTCTATCGCGAACTTTGGATTGTTGTCATATCCTCCGCCTCGCCGCTTTTCTGCTTCTGCTAATATGGAGGACCTGCGCTCAAAGAAAACTTGTGAGTTTGGGAGGGGGGGGGGGGGGGTGTGGTCGATTCGTATCTGACTTCGCAGCTTTGTTTATTGACATCTGCGCGCCTGGCCTGTTTGGACCTGCAACCCCTGTCTGGTTTCCTACCTTGTCCCAGTTTGAATATGCAAAGGACGTTTGGCCTAAAGTGAGTCTCAATGGAGTTGCTTGTATGTTATAGTATCTCGTTATTTTCAAAACAAATGGAAAGTTTCTTAATGATGTGACCGAAGCCGATTTAGGCCGCCTACGTATCCCCATGAGGGAATCAGGCCATGACGTAGTTCATTACAAGCGAAATTGGGTAAAAAATAAAATTTCTAAAGGTGGGACCGAAGCCGATATGGCCGCCTACGTATCCCCACGAGGGAATCAGGTCACACGTAGTTCCAATTACATGAAAACTTAAGCAAAACATTATTAAAACTTAAATATGAGTATTAAATTATTCTGCTAAACTAAATTGTTCTTCTTATCTAGACTCTAGGCGGACCAGAACAAGGGTGCAAATCCAATCTACCAATATGCCTCATTGCTCTGCATCATGGCTGGCTGGGTCTTCGTGCTCTGCTATCAGTATCTCATTCTTTTGACTTCTGCGTGGCGCACGCTTGGATAAATGTCCGATTCAGGCAGAGCGGGTTCTGGACAGGAAACACCTCTCTTCCTTTGGGGTTCATTGTACTTATTGGGGGAGGCCTCCTCCACCTGAATGACTCCCTCTTTTATCAGCTCCCTTACTTTGTCTCTGAGTGTATAACACTTTCCCATGTCGTGTCCGATGACTCCAGAATGGTATGCACATCTTTTGTTCTCATCATGAGCTTTGGACTTGGGATTGGGAACATTCTTTGGAATTGGCTGGAGTATCCCCGCAACTCTCAACCTCTCGTACAACTGCGACAAAGGCTCGGCTAAATGGGTGTATATTTTGGCTGGCCTTTCTGTGGCATTTAGGTGGGGTGTGAAGATGCTTAGGGGACGAGCCTTTGGCTGTGGCGTATACACGGGTGGGTATCGCAAGGGGTTGTCGTATGTATTACGAAAATAGGTTTGTGGTGACTTTTAATCTTGGTTTGTGTTTGGCTGGGGTATGGTAGGCATTTGGTTTTGTGTGGGATATATGGGTGCATTGTATATTGGCTGAGTGTGGTAAATGAGATATGTAGTAAGAGGGTACTGGTAATAATTTTGAGGATTTTGATAGTTTTGGTTATTTGCAGTGACGAGTGCTTTAGTGAGGTTTCAGAGCCTTTTAATTTCGGCCTGCAGGGTTGCCATTTGCTGCGGTAATTGGGCGAGGTATTCGATCGGATCTACGTTGCTTTTCTTTTCTGAGACCTCTGCTTTGTCTATAGGAACCAAGACGGGTTCCGACTCGTTCTGCTCAAATGCCCTTGAATTAGTCATGTCGCTGGATCGTGCCTTTGATCTTGTGAAATATCGATGCTCTGTCATTGCTTAGTCAAATACAAATCGACCTTTGGGGAAGATGATAAATCCTTTTAAACAAAATGTAGCAAATTGCGTTAGTGTAAAGCACACGATTTTGCAAAGGTGTAAATAACATTTAGCAAGTATATGTTGCACATTAATTGTCACATTGCAGGCGAGTCCTAACATGCATGGGGACCCCTTTATGCCAGAGGTAGGCCTAAACGTCACTTATGCGAGACCATGATAGATTTGTCCAAACTGTCAAACTGCAATACTTTTGTTGGAAATGGCGACCAAATGATGGTGCACTTTTTCCAATTTCAGCATGTCATGATTAGGCTTGGGTTTGTCTATCATTGTCACGCTACACATAGTATGCTGGTTGGTCGTTGGGTTGAGAAACCCGTCGACAAGTTTGGTGTTTTCCTAATTGTGGTGTCGATACCGAGGACCGACCCACCTAAGGTAAATGCATGCATGCCTTGAAATAAAGGGTGGTATAGCTCTATCCTGAGTTTCTAAGATTTGGCTTTACTAGACGCAAGGTTCCCGAGCGGACAACTCGAGTGAGAAGGCTACGCGACCACCGGTTAGACCGGGCACTCTACGTATATTACCAACTCTCCTAAATTTGGGTGTTGAAGAAAGAATTTTGCTGATGCACCAAGCGCACCTCGCATGTAGTGTGTGATAGTGTGAATTTTTTAGAGTGGAAGAAATATGAGCGGATTGCCAGTTTAAGGAAAACAGTAAAGCAAATAGCAATTAAAACAATTAAACATACAAAATTAAAACAAGTAATTTTAAGGCATTTAAAACAAATAAAAGTAAATAAAACCAAGCAATAATAAACCTAGGTTTGCTATGGTAAGAAACTCAATTCCCCAGCGGAGTCGCCATTTCTGTCACGCTTTTTTTCGACCGAGACATTTACAACTCCTGCTTAATAAAATGTTAGAAAATAAAATGCTAAAAATGCTAAAAGATGCTAAAATGCTAAAGTGGTTGCTAAATGCTAAAAGGGTTCGCGGAGTCGCCACCTAATTATTTTGGGTGAATTAGGACACCAAAATGTTAACTAGGTTAAAGACAACATTAACTCCATTTTTATGTTCTGCAAAACAATGTGAGATTATGAGCTAGGGTTCTTTATTATCCTAAAGGGAAGGGGTTAGACACCCTAAAGGATCCGCTAACTTGCGGTTGTCCGTTCAAACGTAGGGAATTATTATTGCTAAGAATACATGTTTTGAAAATATTTGAAAAGAAAGATGATACAAGTGTTTATAAAAGGATGCATTTTGATAAAAGATTTATAATGCTAATGCTATAACAATACATGTAAAGTCTAAATGTATGCATTTATTTATAAAAAAATGATGCAAAGTTGATTTATTGACTAAATGCATATGTTTATGCGAACTTAATCTTGATTAACATAAGTATGACATGATGCATAAAATACTTAATTTTGCAATTGAGAGGAATCTAGGCCTGAATTTCATGATTAGATATGCAAATTAAATTGTTAGGCAAAAGTTTAGACATGCATGACAAACCCTTAATTAGAAGTGCATTTCTGATTTTAAAACTACCCGCCAATTTATTTATTCAAAGGCTAATTGTTCTATGTCTCCTATTAATTACAAAGTTAGATAATAAAATTACAAATAATAAAATTAAAGACACGAATGAGGCAGGGAGATTAAGAGAGTAAAAAGGAGTTGAGACGGATGACGACGTCATTCCACCCTTATTTGTTTTGAAATTCTTGAAGCGGAAATGCGGATGAACATGAATGCGAGTCTTCATTTGAAGTAGCTCATAACGAGTCTCGCAATGAGACTCTTCATTCGGCTCCGATGCATTTCATGTAAAAAATAAGAAAAATATAAGAATTAGTATCAACCCAAATAATACTCGATGTAAATAATTAAACCCTACTAAAAAAGGATAATAACAGGAAGTGTCCTTCATGATTACAGGAAATTCATTAGGCAAAAAATGGATCATGATAGACCAGGATATAACAAACATGCATATTTCTTTAAAATGGTCGAGTATGCAATAAAGGGCGAATATTTTGAAATATTTCACAATATACATTGCTTATGCCAAAAAAACCAAAACCCACACATGGATTGTGGACAAGAAAAAAGGTGCATATTTCTTTTTTTTAGTTAGCAGGAAACGGCCAAATGGTAACATTCTGGATATATTGGACTAGATAGGACCATACACACATAATCATATTCATACTTGCCAATCAAACATAATAAAGTTCCCCAAAACCAGACATCACACGACCAGCAGGGCTACGCAAGGCATCATAAACTAGTCAATTACACAAGATGGATGACGACTGCTGCAGCTAAATCTGATCGATCTTGATGCACAAACGCATAAAATTAATAGACCAGAAGCGATATATTTAATTCTAATCCAAGCCTGGAGCAGGTAAGTTGATTGGCTAACATGAGAAAGGGAAATCGGAAGAAGACGGACAAGCATTTTTATTTTTTCAATTGAAAGACAACTTCCGTGTGATTTAACCGAAGCAGTAGCCTTCGATAAACCCAATAATTAAAGCCAATTTATTAGCACACATATAGATGGGAATTATAATACATAATTAGCCCCAAAGAAATACATACAACATACATGAATACCTGTTGCAGTATATAAGTTCTCAAATATGATGTAAGTATACTAGAGTTATGTGCATACTCAATGCTACATGTTGGGGATAAGGAAACTGAATACTAACATTCTCCATGCTCAGTTATTCTAAAAGAAAAGGGAGAACATCTTTACATATTTCACTGCATTTTTAACTTAGGGTAAACAGACAAGCATGTAATTAGTTAACGACATCATTCTCTAAACCTTTTAAGCAACCTCAATTATCCTAACTACCTCCACACATGTTTGTAGAAGAGAAACAAGATTTCAAGCTGAACTATATGCAACATATGACTAAAATTAACCTGTAATAAATATGATTTCATCAGACAAGCTGGTAACACCGATGCTCTTAATCAAACTCACTTCATTCTACAGAGGAGACTGAGAGACATTGCAAACCATCATAGTGACAGTTTTTTAAGACTAGAAGAGATTAGACAGTATGCAAGCAACTTCACAAACAAAATACAATATATTTAGAGTATTTAGCATGTTAGAATGGAGGCAATTTACAGTTAACAGGAAAAGGCAGTAGTGTAATCAGCTTATCAGTCATAGCCAGCATACAAAAATAGTTAGATGACTCCATACACTCAGCTTGTTAACCGAATGGACAAGAATGAATTCAAACTAGGCTATCCCAAATAAACATCAATTCTCGACAGGCATACTCATAGTTAACATCCTAGATTCAAACAGTGACTAATCTGTTCAGTCACATGTGCAAATACACCACGGATGCCAGTATTAGCCTAAACGCATTAACAATCACAATCTCGAAGATTAGTAACAATTAACATTAGCTTAAATAGGTTTAGAAATTAGCTTAATAAGCATAAACAGTCGCCGACATCGATTTAACGCACGCTTAACAGTCGTTCAAAACACATATTGTACCCATTAATGTTAAAACGAAATCTATGACTATAAGGGTAAAATATTACCTTCTTCGGGCAGCGAACCGAGGCAGCGTATCAAGTCGTCGATCCACTCGGAGGGTTTATTGCTTATGCGATTCGAAGGTGATGAGGTGTTGAATTGCTTCTAACATTAAAGGATTGATTCTTAGGCTGATTTCTTGATTTATTTCCACTGATTTTCCTATACTTCCCGACTGTTTTTCCTTCTCTGTCTTTTCGAATTTCTCCCTAGAAACCGATGCTTAGCCCCCTAGAATGCTGATTTTCAAATTGATTATTTTACTGATCTTTTTCTCTGTCAAAAAACTGATGCCATATTGCATGTATAAACGACTCTATATGTAGTCACGATTTTGGTTCCAAATTAGGTAAACCTTTTATGGTGTGATTCCTTCTGCGATTTGGTATCGATTTTTACCATTTTGGGAGGATCCTTTAGGTATATTCTGGTTAGGGTAATTTTGGATGTCGATTTGGTTAAGGGAAGCTTGGTTATGTTGGATTCTCAAGTGAGAATCCCGGCTGGGCGATGGGGGTGCTAGGGTGAAGGTGCGGCGGCTGTTAGGTTTTTAGGTTAGGGATATTTTATTGTGTTTTAAGGGTTGCTGGGGGCGAAATAAAGGGGTTGGGGGTGATGGGCCAGCGGGTTATGGGTTTAGTGTTGGGTAGATTTTGTGGGTTGCGAATTAAATTGGGCTGCAAGTTTTAGTTTATTTTGGGTAGAATTTAATTTAGGTAGAGTTTTAATGTTGTGTTTTAATTAGTGATAATAAAAATGGGGTTTAACTTGTTATTAAATTATTTTAATACTACCTTAGGTGCTTCATAAGTTTTAGCTCGGATTTAAATTATTACGAATCATTTTAAAGTAATAAAGGCGAGCGTGCTATTAATTAATGCTTAATGTTTTTTTTTTATAATGCGATACCGTTATTAAAATCTTATTTATTATGCGTATTTTGCGATGTTAAATTAAAATTGAATGTCGTTTAGATTATTATTAAATTATTTAAATGTTAAATGCAGATATGACATTTAAGGATTGCTTAATGCTTTTATAAATGTGACGCTATTAAAACGCATGTATTAGATTAAAATTAATTTAAATTACAAATAATAATTATGAAATTGCCTTGCGTATTAATAAAATGCGAATATGCTAATTAATACGACGTCATTGTTAAATTATTTATTTTATGTATTTATTTATTTATTTATTTATTTATCATTAAGAATTGTTTGAGTTTTAATTAATGGGAAATAGGGCTTAAATTACGAATAATATTAATGAAATTGCTTGTTATTAAAATGATGAATGCGGACGTCAGACTCAAGGTGTGCTTAATACTCTACGTAAAATATGGTGCCATTATTAAATTGCTCATTTATGCGTGTATTAATGTTTTATTATTGCATTTTATTATTATAACATTGTTTAAAAATTTTGGAAAATTTAATGTAATTTTATAGTTAATGACTGGACGAGAGAGTCAAAATTGGGTGTCAACACACATCCTTTATGTTGAAACATTATTTCAACCCACTCTTTAGTCTCTAGGATCAGACTACTCTTTGTGATCAACATGTCATCTACGAAAAGGCATATCATGAACGAGTCAGAATTACCTTTCATGTAGACACACTTGTCACACATATTTGTGGAGAAACCCTTCAATAGTAGAGTACATATCAGATGTTTCGTGCCAATGCTTCGGGGCCTGTTTCAGCCCGCACAGAGATTTGACAAGTTGATATACTTTCTTCTTTTCCCCGAAACCACATACCCCTCGGGTTATTCCGTATTACTTTCTTCTTCCACTTTCGGACCTTTGGTTTTCCAACTGTTGGTTTTCTAGCTTCAGAGTCAATGTTTCTGTAGTCAGATTCATCGTTTCTGTTTTATGTAAAACTTCCAGGACCAAAATGTAAACATTTCAGGGACCAACAAGGAAGTTCAGGAAGAAGCCCAACAGTCCATCAAACCAACTCTCTGATTAGGAATGTTGTATCAACATCCATATCACGCAAGACTGTGGTGACCCTGAAGGTTAAACTATTCATATAAGAGCACGTGTTCAAGTAGTCGATGCCTTATACTCGTCAGTAGATCCATCTAACTTTGTACTCAATTTGAGTATCCACTTTTACAACCCAGAGGTTCTTTTTACGGAGGAAGATCAACCATCACACAAGTGTGGTTCTATCTGATGGAGTCTATTTTTATTTTTTAGCTTCTTTCCAAAGCAATACTTCTGGAGATGACAATTCTTTGTTAATTTTCCATGGTTCATTCTCAACCATATAAGCTAGAAGGTCTGGAACAAGTCTTTGTCCCCTCTTTTTGCTAAGTCTCGGTTAAACATCTAGAATCCCTGAGTTCTGTAGATCTGGAGCATTAAGCTCCGAATAGTCAGCAACTTTTGAGTCCTATAGATCTGGAACGTCTAGTTCCGTACAATCAGGCACTCGCGGGTTCTTGTTAACCTTTAACAATTAATTTTTTTCCTTATTAAGGAAAGCTATCTTCAAAGAATTCATCATTCTTTGATACCGAGTTGCGATATACACTACTGTTATTTGCAGATCCAGTGGATATACAATCTACATTCTTAGGTCCGACTTGACCTATTTTGGCTTTGGTATATCAACACTTGCCACACTACCCATATCACAACATTTGTATATGGGATTCTTTCTATGTTTCACATGGAGGGTGATCCTTATCCTTATGCGGAGTTTTCGTTAAGAATCGTATTAGCGGTAAAGATCGCATTGCCCCAAATATCTTGGGCATACGGATCTGCGCTTGGCAAACACCGTTGGTCTGAGGTGAGTAAGGAGCAGTCATTTGATAAATGATGCTTCATATTTTTCCCCTCTATCCCTATGAATTCCTCAATCCGTAGGCTTTCAACTTCTGTTTCCGAAGCATCGCGGCCTTTACTGGGAGGCACCACGGCGCCTGAAATACAGTAGCCAACCAAGCTTCAACAGGGTCATCCTTGCTTTTTAACAAACAAAGGAACCGCTACGTTGTATCATCGTCGATGAAGATCATAACGTTCTTATCTCCCCCTTCTATTTGTACAAGCGTCAAATCACCCACGTAGGTGTGACTATGTTATAGATGAGATGTGCTTCTTTCGCTATTCCTTTGATGGAATGGAAATGTGATTTTGCCTCTTTGCCTACCTCACATTCATTTGAGGGTTTATGTCGACAGACGGCAAAAATCTCAACTTAATTAGTTTTGAATGACTTTCTATTTAACGTGTCTTAATCTATGAAGGCATAGATGCACGTATTACAAATATATCATTCATTTGGCTACAAATGTACTGCACCATTCTTAGTTATTACAGACCTATTGTGCAAGACTCAAGCCAGTTTGACCAATATCGTCCTTGTAACTAAGTTTGAGACATGTATCACCTCTTGTTAGAGTGATCTCATTCCCTTAGGTCCTTTGAGAGCAACCTCTTCAACTTCTTCTACTTTGAAGGTGGTGTTGCTTCACATGAACAACCTATTGCCCGTGGTTAGGGCATAACCAGATCGTATGAGATCTAGATACTCTGGCCCACTTCAGTTGTCTTGGCAGACTGAGTGTCCAATTTGTTTTCTGCCTTTCTTTAGGCCTTCAGATCATTTAAGATCTGAAAACTCTGGCCCACTTCAGTCGCCCATAGGCTTTGTATGACTGAATGTATAATACTATCCTGGTAAAAGATGAATCTTCTGTCGGAAACGGTGACAGAATTATCTCTAGTCCTCTAGTCCTTGTCTTTAGTCCTCTTCCCTTGCTTAGGATTATCCAAAAATCTAGTTATTACAATATAAGTCCATTTCTTTTAGGCCATTGTTGATAATAGCCCAATCTTTAAACGGGAAGGTAAGTAGTCTAATTTCTGATTTTAAGGTGTAGGGAATATAATTTTTTTTTAATCAAAACACTTCATATTCCTAGCCTTGTTTTATTCCCTTTTATTAAGAATTCTCTAAGCATATTATGGACAAGGAAGACTAATTAACTCATACCTTTGGAATCTGGCCATTGTCAGTGACGTGTCCAAATTCTCCTTTCCATGAGATGTAGACTTTCTGCTACAAGACGGATCACCATCTTCAGCATTCTCCTCATGTCCCATTTGACAACCTCAACCTCTTGTGGGCGCTTGTTACCACCACTCTCGGGAGCGGTGATAGCAACTCTTCCTAGACCCTTAACCTTGCTAGCATGACTGTCGGCAATATCTTCAAGTTCAGGATCATTCAACAAAGATATCCCCTTTAACGGAACAAATCTGTAACTATCGTCAAAGAGAGACCCAAAACTAGGACCAGATCTGCTGGCATACATATTTCTAGCACTAGTACCAATATTGTCTTAAGATTGTGAGTTACATAATGGATGTACGGGAATAATATACAACTACTACAAATGCTTTAAAAGGGTAAATA
The DNA here is from genome assembly GCA_029844215.1 of Przewalskia tangutica. Taxonomy (NCBI): domain Eukaryota; kingdom Viridiplantae; phylum Streptophyta; class Magnoliopsida; order Solanales; family Solanaceae; genus Przewalskia; species Przewalskia tangutica. The sequence goes on from CM056719.1 coordinate 147,644,858, forward strand.
ATATGATTACAATACAATAGGCTTGAAGCCTAGCAAGTGTTGTGACAACTACAAGAGTTTATGAGGTCTTGATCTTCTGTCTTGAATGGTTCTTGAGTACTCCGTCTTGGATCTTCGTTCCAATTGCTACAAGTCCCTTGATCTTGATAGCCTGAAACCAAGAGACACCAAATCCCTACTTGTTACAACTGTGCTGAGTCAAGTGTTAACACTCAGTCTTTAAGACAATATTGCCCTGTATGAATCCTTTAACGGTTATTGACAACTTATCTCCCTAGATAAAACATCATCTAAACAAATTAGCAAAGGAAACTCAAGTGTTTTTCAAGAAGAACCTTTGAGTGTGTGAGAGATATACTAGAGAGGAAGAAGTTCAAAAAATTTGAACTATACAAGTATGAAGTGTGTTCTTGAATTGAGCCAAAGGCCTCAATTTATAGTGTGTGTAAGATGACCTCCCATCTAGCCAACTAATGGCAATCAATGGTCATGTAATGACACTTATGGAGAGGTGTTATTCAACCAAATAATGGTTGAATTCATGAGCCAATTCGTGGGGAATCAATGCCCCAAACTAGCCCAAAAGTCAGAAAACTTTTCAGCTCCCGTCGCATTATTTTGCCTCTGAAGCGTCGCGACGCCGCAGCTCCAGAAACTTACTGCCCAATTGGCACTGCGACGCTCCAACGTCGTGACTCCGACAGTGTTGCGCCGCAGTCTTTCACGGCTCCGTAGCGATTTCCGACTCGTTTCATCTTTTATACATCGTACATTTCTTCCTTCATTTACCAACGTGGAACACGTGTCATTTGGCCAATAACCGTCCATCATTCTATGTCTCAAACGTTTCACTTATGTACCAATATCTCTTTCACTTAATGAAATTTACGATACTTGACACTACGTGTGCACGTGTGAGAAAACGACGTTTCCGATGTGCGAGACCTCAATTGTTCGAATCATAAATAATGGGTTAAACTTGATTCTACATTAGTAAATTTCCAACATTGTTTTCGGTACTTGATAAGATCCTATCACGATCTAAGCTTATGATACATATATTCGGGGACGAAGCCTCACATGCCCCACTAGGGGCTATAGATCCCAATTTTTTTTACTATTACTACTATATTAACAATTGCCAAAAAAACCACCCAAAAAAAATATTAGCCCCAGCCTTTTGCTACACTTAAATTATCCAAGCCCAATAAATTTGCAAAAGGAATCCATAAGCCCAACAAAAGAAACAAATACTAGTCTATGAATACACAATAAAGTCAGCGTATGTGTTGATTAAAAAATAGTGTTGCCTTTCTCTATTAAAATAACAAAAACACTTTGTCTTCTTCATGGTTTCTGTCACGACCCGATCCGACGGGCCGCGACCCGATGCCCTAATTGGACGTCATTAGGGACTCATCACTCTTAATTCATTTAATACCGAGATCTATGGAAATTTCGGCAGCACAACGCTACATCTATAACATATCCCAAAATAGGCGAGCCGAAAATGATGCCTTACACAACTAACCAACAACCACAACAGGCTATCCGACTAGGCTGCCACCAAATAGCATCATATAAACAAAGGAACAATCCAAATAGGCAAGCCGGCAAGGCTTCCCCACCATATACGGGAACATCCCAAAACAAGCGCAACAATACAGTTGACTAAAATGCATAACAACCTTCACAAAACCAAACACACCTACCACCCACAATTGTCTACATACCTCTAAGAGTACGACCACGACATAAGACGAGACAGGACCCCGTCGTGCCCATAAATATGTACAATAAAAAATATGAGAGGTTCTGTACCAATATAATCGGCTTCGGAACAATAGAGTTTTCCAGCAGCTGAATAGATGTCCTAGACTGGAGGGTCACCTATCTGAACATCAGAACCTGCGGACATGAACGCAGCCCCCCGGGAAAAGAGGGTCAGTACGATAGATGTACCAAGTATGTGAAACTGGAAAATACTGTAATTGAAATCATAATAGTTCAACGTATAACATGGGCCAAGTATGAAATCAACTCAACAGTACAACTGTGCTTTATCAAATGAGAGTAATGAAAATCAGTTCTTACCTTTTTAAAATATGCAAGTCATGCCAAATCATGAACTCCTATCCTCAGGATATAATAGCACGGGACTCGAACCCGTCTAGGTACATATATATCATGGGACTCGAACCCAAGTAAGTATGTATATGTCATGGGACTCGAACCCAAGTAAGTATATATATCGTGGGACTCGAACCCAAGTAAGTATATATATTGTGGGACTCGAACCCACGTGAGTATGTGAAATAATATAATATCATGGGACTCGAACCCGCATCATGGAGAGCTAATCCATGGAATAATAATAATTCGGGAGTTTAACCTGCTTGAGACTCGAACCCAAGTAATATAATAATAATAGCCGGGACTCGAACCCGGAACATATAATATGTTGCCGGCCCTCTATGTGAGAGACTCGATGAATGTGCAATATGACTTGGCACCAGTAGATGTCATGAGCAACTATATGCAATTTAGAAATCATCTTTTGAGTTTCGATAATATCATCATAATAAATCCTTTTACTGAAAATCATAGGCACTCGTCATAGCAATTATCCTTTAAAACTAACTTTGTAGAAAATCATGTGCGTCCGCCGTACTTTTATTAAAATCATGTCAAATGAAAGTTTGTTTCACAAAATCATGCCAAAAGAAAGAAGGATAGTCTCACATACCTCTTAGTCGCTCAATCAATGTAAAACTAGGATGCGTCTCGTCTAGTATGTCAGCCTATAATAATAATAAGACCATTAATTCTAGGACTCCTAACGTAAGTTATTTGAATAACGGCTTCCTTAATTCTATAAAAATTTGGGCAGCATTTCCTCTGTTTATGTGCGTATCCTCAATTAACCAACAATCCAAATCAACCAGCAATTCAAATCAACCAATAATTTAAATCAACCAACAATCCAACCATTTCAATATGTAATCTAACTAGGCTCCATATACCGCATATACGCCGTCATATAACCTTTTCTCGTTACTTATGAAAGACAATAATTTAAATCATCAAGGTGATTATCGCACATATTTACCATATTCATTCAATACTTAAAATGTTACGACAATGTCTAAAAAGATTTCACAATTCCTTTCTTGGTTTCTTAAATTCATTTCGTCTCGCGTCACCTTATATAACTAATTACATCACCAAGTACCAATGCTTCTTTCAATTGTTAACACACAATTAGTGACGATGTCAATAATAGCAACAACGATTATATGGCACCAAAACATCCCGTAAAGGGTCTCACAATATCCGGAAGTTATTCATGAGTTTTAGGTCATTTAACATGCAACCATTTACTCTTTCCTTAATTAATAATCCAACTTATTTTCCAACAATTTCATATAATGAACACATCTTAAATCTTCACAAGTTATTCCATTTTTAACACACAATTAGTAATGGAATTTACAACACAACATACAAATCCAACGCATGCCCAAAATAGTCCAATTTCGATTCAACATCCAAATTCCACATGCATTTTCTAAATTCAAGATTTCTTCCTAACACAAGTCCATTACTTCAACTACAACAATATGCAACTTTGATTATAGCATAGAAAGAAGAATTTTCATACCTTAATTTAATCCCCAAAACAGTCCCGATTTTTAGCCACTGCTTTGTCAGCTGAACTTGTAACGTCCATAACTCTCTACTCCGGTGTCTTATCGACGAGAGGTTTGTTGCGTTGGAAACTAGACTCGATGAAATTCATTCTAGGATTTTGAAACACCCAAAAATGCCTAATATACTAGGATATATACCCTTCCAAAGTTGACTAAAAATCTGCCCATCAGTCCCGATTTTGCCACTGTTTTCGCTCCAATTTTGGCTTCAATTTCACACTTCTTCAATTCCAAATCGACATGCAACAATTCAATAATGTTACTCCATCATTCCTTATATTTTTCTTGTCAAGAACTTCATCTTAAACTTGAAAATTCTGGGCTAAAACTAACGGTAACAGTGGTGTCGAGACCCGCTATTTTTTTGTGAAATTTGCTTGGCTAAATATTTTGTGGGAGACTTAATCTAGGGAAAGAAGTGAATTGAACCTTAAATTCTTACTTTGGGGAGGGTGGTTTCGGTTTTGGGGAAGGAGAAAGAGGAGTGGAGTGTATTTTGAAATGAAAATGAGAATAAGAAGATGAAGGAGTTTGTTTTTAAGTTTTAGAAGAAGGAAAATCTGATTTTTTTTTTGTCTTTTAATCCCCTTCTCTTAATTGTTTAATTAAAAAGGGTCCCTCTATTAAAACAAGCTCCCCATAAGTCCCCATACTCCTCATGTCAAGATTTTTAATACAATACTTAATCCATAACTCCATTGGGGCAATCTCTACTACCCGTATTAATTCTCATCGTCACATTAGTTGTAACCAACATTTTTTTTTCCGGCATCACATCCTTTGGAACACCAACTTCCGTATTTAGTTTGTATAATTATAATTTATATCCAATATCTGAATCTTATTCCTTAATGACGTTCTTAATCCTTGTCTTAACTTACGAGGTGTAACAGTTTCACACTCGAAAGTCGAAACCAACTTAGAAATTGGCGATTCTTCTTCAGTTCTTCCGGTTCTTTTCTTGTGATCTTCTTCAAGACTTTGGTTTTTGGTCTCATCTTTATTTAGTACATGTAAGATTTTTCCATCGTCTATTCAATTTCATTCTAATAGTTATTTTATGTGAACCCTAATTAGTGCAAATTTATTATTATTTGAATTAATTAGTGTTTGATAAATGATCATATAGTTTTGGATTTTTGTAGAACATTATTGTTGTGGATTTAAGATTGTATTGATGGAGAAATTTCTTAAAGGAAAGTCTGCAATGGTTGATTCTTCTAAATCAAATGCTCAAAAGAGACATTCAAATGTTGAAATTGACTTCGACGAGCTCCCGACAGACCCTGGAAAGCGACCAACAATATGGAGTTACGATTGTTACACCCCGTAATTCGGGTCATGCTTATGAGAACGTACGAAAGGAATTAAGATTTAAATTTTAGAAAGATAGGTTGACGGAATGTTTCGAACGGGTTTTAGTCAACTTTGAGGCGGTTTATGTCCAGTTGCATTAGGAGTTCTTAGGTGTTTCAAAAGCCTAGTATGTAGTTCGTCGAGTCTAGTTCCCAACGCAACAAACCGTCCATCGATAGAACATCGGAGTAGAAATTTATGAAAGTTACAAGTTCAGTGCGCAGTCGAGCAGAAAAGTATTTTCGGTCAGGGGCCACAGCGCCGCGGCGCCGGATGCAGGGCCGCGGCGCCGGATATGCTGAAAATTCTCTGAAGTTGCAGCGCCGCGGCGCCGGAATGCAGGGCCGCGGTGCCGGAAGTACTGAAGTTCTCGGAGGTTTCAGCGCCGAGGCGGGTTTTTGCGAAATCTGGGGGAAAAATCAGAAGATATTTTCTTTTAAAAGGCCATGGGAGGGTGACAAGTGTCCCTCCCATCTGATTTTGTGGAAGCACTATTTATTGACCAAGTCTTGAGGACTTGGTCATTCCTCACAAACCCCCTTCTCTCTAAAAATTTCCTCTTCCTTCTCTCTAAAAATCCCTCTCCCTTCTCTCTAAAAATTCAAGAAGAAACCAAGGCCTAGAGAAATTTCAGAAACTTGGCAAGAAGGAAACATGTTGACAAGCTTGTAGGAGGTTTGTGGAGGTGATTGTGGAAAGAAGGCAAGTGAAATTTGTTGGACTAATTTGGGTAACTCTAAGGTAACAATCCATTCTCCTTTATAAGTAAATTGTGTTGCATGTGTGGAAGAAAGGACTTGTAGTTGTCAATATTGCTCTTATATATATTGCATGTAGGAATAACGATTTGGCTTTGAAAGGATTGGATAAGGATGATATGTGAGCATGTTATAGCCAATATACTACCTTAAACTTATTGGATTATTTAAATTGTATTGTGGGGCAGAATTTTACACGTCCAAGATAGGCGTGTAATCCCCTTGTATTGCTGAATTGTTGGGCCTTAAATGTGGCGTTTAGTAGTTGATATCGGACCTTGAAAAGGTGTAAAAGTATGTAGAAACAAAGGAAGTGCTGTCCAATTTTCCGTAGAATAAGGGGCTTTTCAATTAGAATGTTCTACGTTGAAGCTAGAAGCTAATGAACGTATTATGGTCATTATAGGTTAACATACTACGTGCGTTATATTGGGCTTTTTAGTGGATTTACCCGAAGAGATATGTGAAACTTTCCTATCTCTTGAGCATGAATAGTTGTACCTATATAGTACGGTAGACGTACAAGACTTTGATATCCTTTACTTGTTTTAAGAATGTCCAAGTCGGTTGAGTTAGGGGATTAACTCATTTGTTTAAAGTAGTAAGGATGTCTTAGTTTTCAAAGTTAAGGGACTTGAAGTGTTTTAAAGTATATGATACTTGTTTCGTTTTAAACGTATAAGTCCCTTGGATATAGGAAAATGTAATTGACTAATGTATAAAGTTAATATAACGACTTTATGGGAAGTTGGTTATATTAGCTTTATGGAAAGTTAAAAAGCGAGATCTACTCTAAGTAAAATAAGTAAGGATAAATGACTTGAATTTATGAAAGGAAAATCGATTTTTAAGGCATCAATTGCCTAAGGTTTAAAAAGAAAAGGAGTCACTTGCTTTAGAAGCCTAAGTATAATTCTAAAAGGTATTGTGACTTGTCTTGAAAAGTAGTTGTGACTGGATACTACGATTATTAGTATCTTGGAAGTTTTATATGAAAAAGAGTTATTTTTAAAAGAGTAGAAGTATGTAGTAATTGGGTTAAACTCCCGGATTTTTATAAAGACATGTTAGTGCCTTAAGTAAACAAAAATGAGAGTGTATATGAACAAGACTAATAAGAAGTTAGGGGATTTCTTAACTTGCTTATATATTGTATGATAAGCCGGTAGTGCTTATGTTATGTATGATAGCCGGTTTGTGCTAGTGGTATAATTATTCATTACGGTCATTCCGGGTTTGTGGCATTTGCATATTCCGTGTGGATTTGCTACCCATGACGCGAGGAATACCTCGTGCGGTCCGTAAGGGCTTATGCGGATGAAATAGTCCTACGCGGGCGGACGATCCTATGCGAGGAATACCTCACGCGGATCTACGCGACCTATGCGGCGGATACATGCGGCGAGGAATACCTCGTGCGGGTCCGTAAGGGCTCACGCGGTGAAATAGTCCCGCGAGTAGTATTGCTTATCGATACTACGGGCGGTGGCCCTACTTTGATCATGAGCCTCCTATTTTTATGCGAAAGTGTATACTTGTTACTCATTGTTAGTAAGGCACAGCAATCGTAATTTGATTATCGTCCATGTCTCCTTTTTACTTAGACTTATGATATAATTACGATTTTTCCGCTTTTACATACTTGGTACATCTGTTGATCGACTTCCCGGCCGTGTGTTCATGCCGCAGGTAGGGGTAAACAGGTGGTGGATCCTCATTCTTAAGATCACTGATCAGGTGTTAGAAGCTCCATTTCTCCGGAGGCTTGTTTTTTTGGTACGATTGTCCCTGATGTTGTAGATATTATGTACATTCAGGGGTATAGCGTGGCCCTGTCCCGCCATTGTTGTTATTCCTAGAGGTCTGTAGTCACATTTATGCTTTGGATTGTAAGAACAAGTTGTACTATTTTACTTTTGGTTATGTATATTCTATGAAAGGCGGCCTTATCGGCTAGCCTGTGATGTTTATTGTCTAAACATGTTTATGTGTTGTGTATGTTCCGTTGCTATTCTCTGATGTATACCTGAAAGGGGTGCCCAGGTAGGGCACCAGTCGCAGCCCGGGGTCGAGCCGTGACAAAAGTGGTATCAGAGCGATTACTCTGGCGTGTCTACAGACCGTGTCTAGTAGAGTCTTGATTATCGGTGTGTTGTGCACCACATCTATAGTCAGGAGGCTACATGATATTTAGGATTGGTTTCCATTCTTTCACTCTAAGATCGTGCAATAGAGCTGTGTTATAGGCTGAACTCCCTCTGACATATTTTTATGTATCAGATATGCCTCCACGCAAGGCAACCGCGGCCCAGAAGGGAAAGGCAGCTGAGGGATCTGCAAGTAGGACGCGGAGGGTTACGAGGCACGCACCCGTCTTTACGAGGTGATGCCGGACGGCGAAGTTCCACGACGCCGCCGGCCCCAAGAGAGTTCGAGCAAAGAAGCGGCCATCGAGACCGCGTACTGAGCCTCAGCCTACGACCGGCCGAGTATGAGATTACGTGAGTAGATCCGATTATTGACCAGATAGTAGCGTGGCGCACGATGAGCGGTAGCCAACCCTAGAGCCGACAGTTTACGGATTGAGATTTTCGGTTGTCATCCACCCGAAGTTCTATGGCTCGAGATCAGGAGGATCCTCGAAGTTTATTCGGCGATTCTGACGGACTATGAAGATGCTTAGGGCCTCGGAGGCGAGTCGTCATGCTAGCCTCTTACCGATTCGCGATATTGCGTTGAACCGGTTTGAGTCATGGAGTTGTCTAGAGGTGAGAGTGCTCTTCCGGTTTGAGAGAGTTCTCGAGAGGCCTTCCCGATCACTTTTGCCTCCCGAGATGAGAGAGCCGCGTGGACAGATTCTTGACCTTGAGGCGAATGGGAGGACTATTAGAGAGTACACCGAGTTTGACTCATTGGCCATGTCGACACACCATTGTAGCCGCATGGCGCATGCAGTTCATCGCTATGTGATGGGGCTAGACCGTCATATGATTATTGCATGCTTGGGGGTGGCCCTTCATCCAGGTATGGATATTGCCAGGATGCAGGCGTATGCGCAGGGGATAGAGGATAGAGAGAGGGAGGATCAGCTTGACTCAGGCCAGCCCAAGAGGCCATCTGGCAGGTCTCGGGGCGCTTTCGAGGCGACACCTCGCAGAGACTAGATCCACATTTCAGCCGATGCAGTGCCCCTTCCGGTTTTCCGGCGCGAGGTTGATCAGCGGCATTCGTGGAAGGTCGGGCTCTGTGGCTTCGGGTTTCGTGGAAGGCAGAGACCGGCATCGATCGAGACCACCCACATCCCGGTGTGTTCGATGCGGTAGGTCTCACTCGGGCGAGTGTCGTATGGCTTCGGGAGCTTGTTACTCTTGTGGCCAGCAGGGCCATTTGAAGAGAGACTATCCGACCAGAGGCGGTGGGAGTGTTATGGTTCAGCCGACAGGGTTAATTCCTGGATCTTCGTCTTCGGCGGTTATGCGCCCCGGAGGGCAGGGTGTTCACGGACCAGCAGGCCGCGGCAGGGTGATGGGGTCCTAGTTCAGGTCCTCGAACCGCATTTATGCTATGTCCAGCCGTCAGGACCAGGAGGCGTCACAAGATGTCATCACAGGTACATTATTGGTTTCATGTCGTGATGTATATGCTTTGATAGATCCAGGTTCTACCATGTCCTATATATCTCCTCATATTGCTGGTAGAATAAGGATAGAGCCCGAGTCCATAAAACCCTTTGAGGTGGCTACGCCAGTAGGTGATTCGGTGGTAGCTGAGCGAGTATATAAGGCTTGCCCAGTGACTATATACAGTCGTTATACCCTATTCGACTTGATAGAGTTGGATATGACGGACTTTGATGTGATTATGGGTATGGATTGGCTAGCGTCTTGCTATGCCAATGTGGACTGTAGAGAGAGATTGGTACGGTTCCGGTTTCCTGGGGAGTCGGTTATCAAGTGGAAGGGGAATACTGCATCGCCAAGGGGTAGGTTTATTTCTTACCTCAAGGCTAGGAAGATAGTGCGGAATGGGTATATCTACCATATGGTTCGTATTCGACATCGAGAGATACGGACCTTCACCGGTTGTTAGAGAGTTTCCAGACGTATTCCCAGACGATCTCCCGGGTATCCCTCCTGAGAGGGAGATTGAGTTTTGCATTGATATGTCGCCAGACACTCGACCTATATCTATTCCACCATACAGGATGGCACCTGCTGAGTTGAGGGAGTTGAACGACTAGCCGAATGATTTGCTGGAAAAAGGCTTTATCAGGCCTAGTATTTCTCTCTGGGGAGCGCCGATTTTATTTGTAAAGAAGAAGGATGGGACGCTGCGTATGTGTGTTGATTACAGGCAGCTGAATAAGGTAACTATCAAGAACAGATACCCCCTCCCCAAGATTGATGATTTGTTTGACCAGTTGCAGGGTGCGAGGTGTTTCTCCAAGATAGACCTGCGGTCTAGTTATCATCAGGTGCGAGTTAGAGAGGCAGATATCCCAAATACTGCATTCAGGACCCGGTATGGGTACTATGAGTTCAGGGTGATGTCTTTCGGGTTGACCAACGCCCCAGCAGTATTCATGGATTTGATGAACCGGGTGTTCAAGCCATTCTTGGATATGTTCGTTATAGTATTCATTGATGATATCCTGGTTTATTCGCGCACAGAGCATGACCATGTAGATCATTTGAGGACGGTACTGGGAGTCCTCCGGGACCGGCAATTATATGGCAAGTTCTCGAAATGCGAGTTTTGGTTGGCTTCAATGGATTTCTTAGGGCATGTTATTGGGGCCGATGGTATTCGGGTGGATACAGCAAAAATTGAGGCAGTCAAGACTTGGCCTAGACCCACTACACCGACGGAGGCGCGACTTTTGGGCCTCATGGGTTATTATTGGAGATTTGTGGAGAAGTTTGCTTCCATTTCAGCACCTTTGACTAGGCTGACCCAAAAAAACAGTTATGTTCCGGTGGACGGATGCTTGTGAGGAGAGCTTCCGCCATCTTGAAGGAGAAATTGACGCCGCCCGATTCTTACTTCCGAGAGGTTTAGACGGATATGTGGTTTATTGTGATGCGTCGGGTGTCGGGCTTGAGTGCGTCTTTGATGCAAAGACGGTAAAGTTATAGCTACGATCTCGGCACTCAGAAGCATGAGAAGAACTACCACACACATGACTTAGAGTTGGCAGCAGAGATTCATGCCTTGAATATCTGGAGACATTATTTATATGGAGTTCATGTGGATATTTACACAGACCACAAGAGCCTCCAGTATATCTTCAGCCAGAGGGAGCTGAACTTGCGTAGAGACGGTGGTTAGAGCTACTTAAGGATTATGATGTCGATATCCTATACCACCCAAGGAAGGCCAATGTAGTTGCAGATGCCCTTAGTCGCAGATCGATGGGTAGTCTGTCAGATGTGCAGCCAGAGAAAAGGGGCATGGTCCGCGAGTTACATCTGCTAGCGAGCCTTGGGGTTCGTTTGGTTAGTTCTAATAGTAATGGGGTTCGGGTTCGAGAGGTTGCCAAGTCATCCATCGTCGAGGAGGTGAAGAGGCGACAGTATAAGGATCCGATTATGGTGGTATCGAGATACGGCTCTTCGAGAGGGGAAGAGTCTATTTGAAGTAGCACCTGATGGGGTGCTAAGATTTGAGGGCAGGTTATGTGTTCCCAATGTAGCAGGACTTCGTCAGCAGATTCTGGGGGAGGCACACAATGCTCGTTACTCTATTCATCCAGGGTCGACTAAGATGTACCACGACCTCAGAGGTATGTATTGGTAGGATGGCCTGAAAAGGGACGTTGCGGAGTTTGTGACGCAGTGTCCGAATTGTCAACAGGTCAAGGTGGAGCACCAGAAGCCTGGTGGGTTGTTGCAGACGATAGAGATTCCGATATGGAAGTGGGAGGTGATCAATATGGACTTTATTACAGGGTTACCTCACACTCAGAGGAAGCATGATTCCATCTGGGTTATTGTCGACGCCGATCTTAAATCAGCCCACTTTCTTCCAGTCAGGACGACTTTTTCGGCCGAGGATTATGTTAGATTGTATATCAGAGAGATTGTGAGACTGCACGGAGTTCCTATATCGATTATTTCGCATGCAGGAGCCGCCACGCTAACTTCTCGAGGTCTTTCGAAGGGTTAGGGACACAAAGTGAGTCTCGATCGCATTTCATCCTCAGATCGACGGACAAAGCCGAGCGTACTATCCGCATACACGAGGATATCTTTGCCCGTGTTATTAATTTCAGGGGTAGCTGGGAGGATCATTTACCTCTTGTGAAGTTTTCATATAACAACAGCTACCATTCTAGTATCCAGATGGCGCCTTATGAGGCCTTATATAGGAGGAAGTGCAGGTCACCGATAGGTTGGTTTGATGTGGGAGAAGTTAAGTTAGTCGGCCCGGACTTGATTCAGCAGGCGGTGGATAAGGTGAGGCTTATCCAGGAGCGGTTATTGTCAGCTCAGAGTCGACAGAAGTCGTATGCAGATCATCGGCGTCGACACTTGGAGTTTGAGGTGGATGATTGAGTCTTCCTGAAGGTATCACCCATGAAGGGCGTGATGAGATTTGGGAAGAAGGGAAAACTTAGCCCAAGGTATATTGGGCCTTACCAGATTGTCCGTAGGGTAGGCAAGGTTGCCTATGAGTTGGATCTGCCGTCCGATCTGGAGGCAGTACATCCAGTTTTTCATGTGTCTATGTTGCGAAAGTGTATCGGAGATCCATATAGAGTGCACCCGATTTGTGATGTCCATGTGACAGAGGGGTTATCATATGAGGAGAGTCCCATAGCGATACTCGATCGTCAGGTTAGGCGACTGCGGACAAAAGATGTGGATTCCGTCAAGTCTTATGGCGGAATGAGAACAGAGAGGAAATGACATGGGAAGCAGAAGAGGACATGATGAAGAAGTATCCTCACATGTTCCCTACACCTCCAGGTAACCCACTTTTCCTACTTGTTAGTTTTAATTTGGCAATTATGCTTAAGTATTGTTGTGGCCGTATAGAGCGTTCTTTTTGCAAGAAGAATAGTTAAGAGGGTCTATGTCGATATTGTGATTTAAGTAAGCATTGAAGGAACATTCGGGACGAATGTTTCTAAGGGGGGAGAATGTTACACCTCGTAATTCGGGTCATGCTTATGAGAACGTATGAAAGGAATTAAGATTTAAATTTTAGAAAGATAGGTTGACGGAATGTTTCGGACAGGTTTTAGTCAACTTTGAGGCGGTTTATGTCAAGTTGCATTAGGAGTTCCTAGGTGTTTCAAAAGCCTAGTATGTAGTTCGTTGAGTCTAGTTCCCAACGCAACAAACCGTTCGTCGATAGGACATCGGAGTAGAAAGTTATGGAAGTTACAAGTTCAGTGCGCAGTCGAGCAGAAAAGTATTTTCGGTCAGGGGCCACAGCGCCGCGGCGCCGGATGCAGGGCCGCGGCGCCGGATATGCTGAAAATTCTCTGAAGTTGCAGCGCCGCGGCGCCGGAATGCAGGGCCGCGGCGCCGGAAGTACTGAAATTCTCGGAGGTTTCAGCGCCGCGGCGCCGAGGCGGGTTTTTGCGAAATCTGGGGGAAAAATCAGAAGATATTTTCTTTTAAAAGGCCATGGGAGGGTGACAAGTGTCCCTCCCATCTGATTTTGTGGAAGCACTATTTATTGACCAAGTCTTGAAGACTTGGTCATTCCTCACAAACCCTCTTCTCTCTAAAGTTTTCCTCTTCCTTCTCTCTAAAAATCCCTCTCCCTTCTTTCTAAAAATTCAAGAAGAAACCAAGACCTAGAAAAATTTCAGAAAGGTGGCAAGAAGGAAACATGTTTACAAACTTGTAGGAGGTTTGTGGAGGTGATTGTGGAAAGAAGGCAAGTGAAATTTGTTGGACTAATTTGGGTAAACTCTAAGGTAACAATTCATTCTCCTTTATTAGTAAATTGTGTTGCATGTGTGGAAGAAAGGACTTGTAGTTGTCAATATTGCTCTTAGATATATTGCATGTAGGAATAACGATTTGGCTTTGAAAGGATTGGATAAGGATGATATGTGAGCATGTTATAGCCAAGATACTACCTTAAACTTATTGGATTATTTAAATTGTATTGTGGGGCAGAATTTTACACGTCCAAGATAGGCGTGTAATCCCCTTGTATTGCTGAATTGTTGGGCCTTAAATGTGGCGTTTAGTAGTTGATATCGGACCTTGAAAAGGTGGAAAAGTATGTAGAAACAAAGGAAGTGCTGTCCAATTTTCCGTAGAATAAGAAACTTTCAATAAGAATGTTCTACGTTGAAGCTAGAAGCTAATGAACGTATTATGGTCATTATAGATTAACATACTACGTGCGTTATATTGGGCTTGCGAGTGGATTGACCCGAAGAGGTATGTGAAACTTTCCTATCTCTTGAGCATGAATAGTTGTACCTATATAGTACGGTAGACGTACAAGACTTTGATATCCTTTACTTGTTTTAAAAATGTCCAAGTCGGTTGAGTTAGGGGATTAACTCATTTGTTTAAAAGTAGTAAGGATGTCTTAGTTTTCAAAGTTAAGGGACTTGAAGTGTTTTAAAGTATATGATACTTGTTTCGTTTTAAACGTATAAGTCCCTTGGATATAGGAAAATGTAATTGACTAATGTATAAAGTTAATATAACGACTTTATGGGAAGTTGGTTATATTAGCTTTATGGAAAGTTAAAAAGCGAGATCTACTCTAAGTAAAATAAGTAAGGATAAATGACTTGAATTTATGAAAGGCAAATCGATTTTTAAGGCATCAATTGCCTAAGGTTTTAAAAGAAAAAGAGTCACTTGCTTTAGAAGCCTAAGTATAATTCTAAAAGGTATTGTGACTTGTCTTGAAAAGTAGTTGTGACTGGATACTACGGTTATTAGTATCTTGGAAGTTTTATATGAAAAATAGTCATTTAAAAAAAAGTAGAAGTATGTAGTACTTGGGCTAAACTCCCGGATTTTTATAAAGACATGTTAGTGCCTTAAGTAAACAAAAATGAGAGTGTATATGAACAAGACTAATAAGAAGTTAGGGGATTTCTTAACTTGCTTATATATTGTATGATAAGCCGGTAGTGCTTATGTTATGTATGATAGCCGGTTTGTGCTAGTGGTATAATTATTCATTACGGGGTCATTCCCCGCGTTTGTGGCATTTGCACATTCCATGGATTTGCTACCCATGATGCGAGGAATACCTCATGCGGGTCCGTAAGGGCTTATGCGGGTGAAATAGTCCCATGCGGGGCGGACCAGTCCTATGCGAGAATACCTACGCGAATCTACACGACCTATGCGGGCGGATACAGTCTATGCGAGGAATACCTCATGCGGGTCCGTAAGGGCTCATACGGGTGAAATAGTCCCAGGAGTAGGATTGCTTAATGATACTACGGGCGGGTGGCCCTACTTTGATCATGAGCCTCCTATTTTTATGCAGTAAAGTGTATACTTGTTACTCTCATTGTTAGTAAGGCACAGTGTACTGTAATTTGATTATCGTCAATGTCTCCAGCTTTACTTAGACTTATGATATAATTACAGTATTTTTCCAGTTTTACATACTTGGTACATCTGTTGTACTAACCCCCTTCCTCGGGGGATGCGTCCATGCCGCAGGTAGGTGTATGATTGCTTGCTATTTGAGGCGAAATAGTTAGGATATGCATGTTAGGGAGATGACTCAGACATTTCTTTGTTAGCCAATTCTTACCACTTTTTCCTATCTCTGACATTAAAAATATCCCTAGTCAGCCCCTTTGAGCCTAAACAATAAACTTTTTTTTTGACACCCCATAATTCCACACTTGTGTCATAAGTGAAAATATGAAATGATTGGAATAGAAAGTGTTAAAAAAGAGACAAAAAGAGTGAACAAGTTTGATGCACCCCAATAAAAAAGTAATAAGAAATAGGCAAAAGTCTAAGTTTGGGGGGTGCCTGTGATTCATAATACACTTCACTCTCTCAAAACAAAAGAGGGGAAAGATAGATACGAAGTGAAGAAAGGAAATCATAAGAAAAGGGAAGAATTGAAAAGCAAAAGAGCTTATGGTACATAAAATGAGTCTAAATGTCTATTTTTACCTACCCATGTCTAAGCCTACATTACAACTCTGAAAAGTCCTGAAGATCTCTTAGATGCATATCCATGATTAGTGGAGAATAGCAAGTAAACATGACATAGGATTTTGAAATTGACATGCCTAATTCAGTATTCTTACTTCCATTAAGCATGATTAAAATGAGTTTGCGAAATATCTAGCCTAATGTGTTTAGAATGCTAAAAATTCATGCTATATGTTCCTGCATATTATTCTGCTAACCTTCATGTTTTCCTAAGTAACACCAATGCAGCAAAGTGATCAATGTCGTTGAGTCTTTCTATTTTTTTCTTTTTCCTTGTGTCTTTATTTCTTTCTTTTGATCTTTGCTCGAGGGCGAGCAAATGTTAAGTTTTGGGGTATTTGATCGGTGTATTTTATATACACCTTTTGAGTCATTTTTAGTGAGTCTTTTGTCCATTTTTGTACAAATACGTGTCGTCTTAGGATAGATTTTCTTCCTTTTGAGTCATATTGGTTTAAAGTGGCTCATTGGCGAAAAAGGAGCAAAAAGAGGGCAGAAACGGAGGTTCCAGAGCTCGAAAAGCGAGAAAGTGGCGAACCAGGCACATAACGTGCAGCGCGGCCTCCAGCCAGGCGCAGGCCACGCGCGCCTAATCTTCAGTCTCGCAGAGTTCCGGCGCGCGCTGCAGAACGGCGCCGAGGCGGGAAAAATCAGAATTTCGAATGGACAATGGGCCAGGCCTGAAGGAAAACCTGCATCACGTTTTGGAGACTATAAAAAGAGAACCCTATGTCAGATTTAAGGGTTCCTCTTCTTGCCAAATCACAACACTTTTGGGAGATCAAGATTGGAGACCTTTTCTTAGTAAATTCTTGTTCTTGTTTTACTTTCTTTACAGTTTATGTTGGATATTGATTTAGTTCTTGTCATGTCTATGGCTAGGAACTAAATCTACTTAGGGCTTTCCATGTCAATTCACTTGAACCTTATCTTTATGAATTAATGCATGTTTTGGTTCTTCTTCTTGTTGTTGAGATTTATTCAATATATGTTTTGATTGTTTGGTAATTACTTGATCACTAATTATCATAATTCTTATGATTTCTAACCGAAATCCGAAAGGGGAGGTTGTGAATATGATGTAGTTGGATAAACATAGGTTAAATCGTGGACGAAAGTACCCCGATACTTGTGTAGTATTAATAAGATTTTTGGTCTTAATCCTCCTCTAGAGTCAATCTTATCACCGAAAGGTAGAAAGGTGTTGTACTGGGGTTGAGTGTTTATATAACCTTAACATGAGTATAAAACGGCTTAGTTAACCTGCTATCTCAAAATAGAAGAAGAATCATAATTAATTGCATTAATAAGTAAGTTAAGCGAATAGTTGAGGAGATTTGGAAGCCATATTTCCACATTACTGAAGTAAAACAACATAGTTTAAGTAGTTTTCATAATTCTAGTCATAAACAACATATCAATTATCGGTCACCAAATAGATAACATAGAATAGAATTTGGTACTTGAACATTAATCCTTGGGGACGATAACTCGGTCTTCTAAGACTATATTACTTGACTCGACACGTGCACTTGCGTAAGTGTGTGCATAAATCGCGCATCAATATCTCCATGCATACACTCTAGAAAAACAGGAAATTCAATGTCAACTTTCATTGACGATGGTCTTGTTATTAATTTTTCTTGACAATAAGCAGCACATGAAAATTCACCACTTTGAAGAATATTCAAGTTCTTAAGTGGATGTCCATTTGAATTTTCAACGATTCATCTCATGATTATTGATCCAGGATGACCTATTTGGTCATGCCAAAGCACAAAAGTACTTGAATCATTAAAGTTCTGGTTTATGATAGAGTGTGCTTCAATTGTATTAATTTTTGCATAATACAAGCCAAAAATAAATTTTATAGTTTCTCAAAGATATATTTCTGGTCGAGAACATGTTTGGTAATACGAAGATATTCACATTTATTTCATTTAAGGTCTCAACATGATACCCATTCCGCTAGATATTTTTGAAACTCAACAAGTTTCTTGGGAATTTAGAAGAGAACCATGCATCTTCTATAACAAGTTTCTTGGGAATTTAGAAGAGAACCATGCATCTTCTATAACAAGTTGTCCCCTTAGGCAGAAATATAGTAGCTCTTTCAGAGACTTCAATTAATTTAGAATTACTAGAAATTGTACTAACATTTGACCTTTTTCTAAGAAAGTGAGAAGGATATCTTGCATTTTTAATATGGCATGTGTTGTTCCACTATCAATCACACAAATATCTCCATGATTGATCATTGATCCAGATAAAATTTGAGAATTTTTTTTATATTCTTCAAAATAAAAATATAGACAAAGTGAATATATAGTAGATATCATTATCAAAACATGATTTACACTTTATTCACAATGCTCATAACCGTACAAATCAGATCACTAAAATAAAACATGACTTATATTTTAACATGATTATACTAGCTAATACAAACAAACATGAATTACATATATCAAGTTTCTATAGATTAATCTCTGATTACAAGATCTATTTCTGAGAGTACAATAATCAGCTACATCCAAATGCATGAAGTCATCATTATCTTCAGAAATAAAATTTGCTTCAACATTCTTTTTTGTCTTTTTGAGGGAGGTTTGATAAAGCTCAACCAGGTGCTTTGGCGTATGATATGCCTCTTTCCTCCACATCGATAGAATTTATTTTCTAAACTTTTCGTTTGCACCATTTCATGATTTTCATCATTCTTTTTACACTGTTGATGTTGAAGGGTATTATTTAATGCAGAAAGTTGCCGAAAAGGCAAACGGGAATATAGCAACCTTGGTGGAAAAGGTTATAAAAGGGGATTAAGCTGTTAATAGGGCTAAAGCCCAAGGAAAGAAGTTCGTGCAATCAAGGAAAAAAGCCTTCGCCTTCTTTTTTTCAAAATGAAAAAGTGATAACCATGGTCTCTTTGTAAAATTGTACATTTTTCTTTAATGGCTCTTCCCTGCTGGCAGTTGATAATATGGATTCATTTTACTCAAATTTGGATTTGAAAAAAACGAGTAACTCATTTTAGGTATTCTCAAAATCCACCAAGACAAAGAAGGTGATAGGATAATTGCAAGGTTCAGTGTCCAAGGTTTCAAATAGAGATTCCAACATTGATTTTCCTCATGGGGTAAGTTCGTCCTGTTCTTCTTCTAAATTATTGGGAAACATTAACTTATGCTATCGTGCTTCATTTCTCTAATTCGATTTCAAGAGTTAATGATTCCTATTTATTTTACAAAATGTCATTTCAAGTAGGTGCATTTTTACAATTGATTTGCCACTTGCCAGGTTACTATCCTGTAACAAAGTAGCAGAAATATCATCCCTTTCCATTTATATTGTTGATCTAGCTAGATCATAATATTTGTAAGTGTTGGTCTCGGGGTACAACTATGGAATAATAAAAACAAATTGGAAATTAACTCAATTCGATTGCTGGAACAGTTTGCAAATATCGGCGAAAATGTCGTCTGACATAACTGACGACATTTCGGTAAAAACAGTGTTCAGTTAAAAACAGAATAAAACTTTTGAAGAATAAAATGCAGCGGAAATAATAAAGACACAAAAGTTTAATTTTCATAGGTTATAATATAACCCATGATGGTCAATGACCAAAGTATTGTATATATATGTATATACAATTGATATCCTTTCTTTATAAGATTTACAAGATTATACAAAAGGAATAAAAAGGTTAAGTCGCAGATGACTTATGTCTGAAAAATCTATCTAAATAGAAGTGACAAACATCTCATTACAATCGCTCCATACAAAGCTAATCTAGAATCTGAAACAGCGACTGAAATGTCATGCAGAATGTCGTCACAAACTCAGGCAACATTTTGTGATCCAGATTTCTGAGAAGAAATCCCGAGAGCTCTCTTGGTATTTTTACATTTTGTTTCTGGATATTGATTCACTGATCTGCCCTCTCTATTTATAGTAGAGAGTCCTCCTTGAAAAGTTCAATGAATCGTTGTGGAGGTTGAGCTAAAAGTGGTCACGTGTGGCAAAAACTTGAGGAGTAATTTTCTCAACAACTTGAACTTTTTCTTCCCTCGTCTTGCTCCTTAAGTTAAGCTATCTCTTGGACTTAGTCTTCCACGTTTTCAATCTGCTTCAAAGACTTCTTGCCAAGTCAAATTGCCATGTGATAAAAATGTCACACATTTCTGAAATCTGTCCGTGAAGATAGGCAAAACAGTTACCAGAATGTCGGCAAGAATGTCAAGACATTTGTTCCGACATTTTCTGATTTGGACTTAGTACAAAAAATGATATGTTAGGAAAAATATCATAACACAGATCCTAATATTAACAGTAAGTATATCTAAAAAAAGGAACAGTGCACATTCCATGATTTATTGAGAGGTCAAACAGATCATTTGAAACTTTCATCATTGAATTTCCATCTGTTAGCAACCACCTTCAATAAAGAATTAAGAGAAAGGAAAGAATAAGATGATAGTGTATTTTCATTTATAGTTTAACTTCTAATTGGTTACGTATTGAAGAGCGTATGCACCCTTTACTTGAGGTGCATTTACATAGATTTTATTCATCTCTTCGTAAGATATAGTTATAGTTTGGGCTGTGTTTGTAGCTTTTTCTTGCATTGTCATGATAGATTATTCTTTATTTTTGTGTCTGTTATCTTAACTCTTGAAGTAATGATGACTGATATATTTATTTTCCATGAATCAAAATTACATCTTTCTATTTGTCTATAAGTTCAGAATTACCTACTCACACCCACCCAAGCCCTCCCTCAGGGGCGGACGATTTGTGTTTAGGCTTGTTCAACTGAACAAGCGTGATATTTTTTTTGCAAAGCTATTTTTCACTTTTGAACAAGCACATCATCCTCATTCTCTTATACAACGCTGTGATTTTTTTTTATATATATTTCGAACAACCACTTCAAACGATGTAAATCCGTCACTCCCCTCTCTGATAATAAATAAGTGAACCACGAACCAGGAGTTGAACAACTAAAGCTTTTGCTAAGCAGTCTGATGATATCACTGGAGTCAGGACTCAGGGATTATATTTTCTCTCTTTAGGTATTTTTGTCTGATGCCATGAATTTGCAATATCTCTCTGTACTTTAGTCTATATATGTTTATGTTATAATTGCAAATTGAAAGTATGTATGTCCTAGAGACGATCTTTATTAGAGATAAAAATGTATTTGAACACATTCGTATTATTAATGAGATTAATATTTATGACATTTGTAACTATTGAATTATTGTTTGATTGTTTGTAATTATTCATATATGTGCATCACTTGAGCTTACGTTGTCATTAATAGAGTGAAATATTAATGATAGAACATAATTCTCAAAATAGTCTCGACTAATAATTATCGAGAATGGATATCGATGATATGCTATAAGTCGGCATGTGGTCTGCATCACATTCTCGGAGAATGTCGTATGTCTCACATCTACGAGTAATGGTTACTCGTGATGGACACATGAATACTTTGAAGAAGTATTGTACTTTGGAAGTATTGGTATACTCTGCTGATAAGCTATTTGTTATACATGTTTATAGTATTATCGGCGTGTGGAATCTAAAGGTAATTCCACTTGAGGTCAATACACACATTGTTTACAGAATGATGTACTTTGATCAAATTCTAAGCTTAAACTACTCTGAATAAGATACAACTTGTGTTGGGTGCATCAGGATGTAAATCAAGGTGGTAGTTGAGCCAAGAATAAGATTCATTCATCGATTGGAAATTCGAGAGATCACTCAACTTTTCAATGTTATTAGGTTGACTAAAGTCACTGGCCAGTGCAAGAGAAATATTTAGAATATGGTCTAGTTGTCAACTAATAAATGTGAGATAAAGTTATTAAGCCATTTGGATAGACACTTGGAAAATTCTAAGTTTAATCGAGTGTGTCGTGAATAAAAGGAGTTTATAGTTCCGCATAAAGGTTAAGTTTGTTGGATTCATATAAACCTACTTCACATATTGAGTTCATCATACGACACAGTATAGGAGTTTCGTATGGACCTTAATTAGATTAATGTCGATATGTGAATGCCTATAGGGTCACACTATATGCGACTGACTCTTCGATCTAAGAGTGTATTGAAAAAGTATTAAGTGTTCGATTGAGAATCGAAGTATTTAATTTATAATAATTAAGAAATATTTCTATTTGATAGAAATTATTTAATTAAGTCAAATTGGATTTCAGATTTAATTAAATGTGTTGGATATATTATATGAGTACTCATACAAATACAGGGAAGACATTGGGCCAGAAATTACTGGCCCAAGTTGTAGCCTTGGTCGTCCACTTGGAATGGGCCAAGGTTTTTCTATTTTCTATTTTGTCCTAAACTCCTATATAAGGCTGTTCATTTCGTATTATCCGATTCGATCCGACATTTCGAATATCCAAAAAATTTGGATCGGTAAAATTATGATCCGAATCTGATCTGAAAAAAATTGGATAATCGAAAATCGGATATTCGAAATTTTCGGATCGAATATCCAAAATTTATAAGTGCAATAGTAAAACTCCTAAATAGAACTATTCTAAGTGTAGCTGTTCTAAGAAAACTATTACTATAAGTTGCTTTCCCCGCCCTCCTTACAGTCGAGTGGCTAAAACTCCTACTCGAAATTACTGTGTGCCTATTTGGAGCTTTTCACAGTAAAAGTCAAGTGTGTGTCAACTGTCAGCCACTTGGGTAAGGAACTGAAACTGGGGAGTTACCAGCAATGTCAACCCAACTGGCAAGTTCTCAGGGACTAAAGAACCAACAATGTCAGCATTGTCAATTTTATTTTCACATGCTATTGAGCTATCCCCTCAATTCTTTTAGCGTGCAACATGAACTCTGTTTCAAACATTTTAAATGTAAAATTATTGTCTATCAGATCATAGGTCTGATTATGTATATTTTAGACCACATACACAGTGGTAAACAAAAACACATGGCATGCCACATGTGTCAAACATGTACCCATTAAAAGAGAGTGAGCAGGACTAATTCTATAACAGTGTCATAATAATGAGTATAAAGCTCGCAAATTGCATTTCAGTTATTACTTATTAATGAAATCCTCCCCATTGATATTTGAACAAAATGATACATGATAATGAATACAAAACATTTGATCCCGCGATCCACCATATGACTGAAGGCAGTGAATTCCAAGTTTTCAGCTTTTCCTCTCCCAGTCCTTTCAAGTGCCAGGTTTGCAGAGCAACATCATTCAAAAGTATCCAACGACTCAAGATCAATTGTTGGTTGCTCCATAGTCAAATCTTTCATACCTACAAAAGAAATATCACAAGGTAAAAGATAGTATTAGCATTAAGTAAACAAAAATACAAATGTAATAATATATTTTTAAAAAATTTGAGATAAAACTAACCATCTTCCATATTCTCCAACTCAAACAAACTTTCCTAGGCTCATGAGAAGTTCGAAGTCAATCTTGAACACATATAATAGCCTCCGCCATTCTTGAAGTCAGAGAGGTACGAAATGAATCAAGCACACGTCCTCCGGTGCTAAAAGCACTCTCTGAAACAATAGTAGATACAAATATAGCAAGTACATCACGAGCCATGAGTTGAAGGATGAGATATGTCTTAGTTCTATCCTTCCACCATTATAAAATATCAAAGTTCGCATTATTATGCTCACAATCATCACTCAAATATTTTTCCAATTCATTTTTCCTCTCACTAGTTTCCACACCACCCTTTTCCCTTTGATATTTAAGAGTCATGAATTGTTCAAAATCCATGACCCCCTTCTTTTTTCCAATCCCGTCATTATTCAAATTAGGTGTAGAGGAAGAAGAATTTGATTCTTTTTCTTTGTTTTTTGATGAAGGTATGGAAGAAATATAAGTATCAAACAAATCACGCAAAGTGACTCTTATTTTTAGAGATAAGAGGCTACCTTGTTCATTCCCATAAGAAGATTCTACAACTCAATCAACATAACTCAACTTATGTCTTGGATCTAGGACTAATGCAACAAACATTAAAATATTGAGATTGTTGACATTCCCCCAATATTTGTCATGTTTCAATTTCATTTGTCGAGCCATGTTTCTTATACCTTCATCCTCATCCCCACAATATTGTGAAAGCATATTTTCAACACCAAATGCATCATGCACATAAGAATGCAGTCACATAGAGAGACCCGGACAACCTCAAAGTGGCATCATAAAATATTTGCAAAAAAGGCAATAGCACATCAACTTTATTCCAATCATTTTCATCCGGCTTACCACCAAATTTTCTAAGCTCTCTAACACATGCATTATCTCGAGAGTGCAAGTTAATAAAAGTCTTTTTAAATTTCATGGCGGATTCAAGCATCAAATAAGTTGAATTACATCTCGTATCAACATCCAAACACACGAGACTCTTAGTTTCCAAATTCTCTTCATTGCACAAGCCTTAAATTTCTGAAGTCTAGCAAGAGAAGATCTAACATATCTCACACTACCACAGATTTTCACTATGGAACTATCAAGATCTTTCAGTCCATCTCTCACAACCAAATTCAATATATGAGCAACACATTTCATATGTAAATCACCATTTAGCGCACTAGTTTGATGATGGTTCATTCTTCTTTTCAAATATTGAATATCTAAATCATTTGAGCTAGCATTATCCATAGTCACAGTCAATATTTTCTTAATCCCCCATTCATTCAAATATTTTTCAACCGCCCAATCAATGATTTCCCTACTATGGTCGGCAATTGGACAAAAATTAATAATTCTTTTATGAAACTTTCAATTTTCGTCAATAAAATGAGCGGTGAGACACGTATAACTCAAATTTTATCCAAAAGTCCATGTATCAGTTGAGAGACAAATCTTAGAAGTTAGACCTCTAAAAAATCTTGTAATTTTTTTCTTTCCTCAGTGAACAACTTATAACAATCTCTTATTATGGTAGCACGTAAAGGCACAACAAAAGTAGGATTTATTGCTTTACAAAAATATCAAAAACCTTCGCGCTCTACAAACATGAAAGACAACTCATCAACAATTATCATCCTAGCAAGTGCTTTTCTAGTGAATTCTTGATCAAAATCCCACAACTTTGAAATATTCACAATCTCAGTAGAGCCATCTTCTTTAGTAATTGCTTTTGGTTCAAAGTCTATTAACTTTTGCTTTAAATCTAAATTGACTGGACATTTTTTACATCTTTGAGCATGATTTTATAAAGTAGTACCATTCGACCCTTTACAACGAATAAAACATCACAATGACTACACCTAGCCACATCAGGATCACTAGTAACTTCATAATGAACCCACCATTTAGATTTTTTCTTCCTAACACGTTGAGAATGAGAAGAGCTACCACTTACAGTAGGAGGTAAAGGAGGGTTTTTTTGTTTGCTTGAGGACGATGAAGGAGCGTCTTTCTTTCTCTTAGTTGGTGGAGCCGAACGTTTCTTTACTTCTTCTTCCACATTTGCCACTTCATCCTCAAATATGCACACATTTTCAATGTTTGTATCCACTTTTATGTCATCATTGCTCCCACTGAAATTACTACATTATTGAATATAAAATTAGCAATCTTTAATGTAAAAAAAAAAAAAAAAAAATAACAGTGGTGTAATCAACTATGCGATTCACAGCTCAAAGTGATGAATGGTACACTAATCTTTGCAGAAAATAAATAAAATTAACAGTGGTGTAATAAAAAAACTTAACATTGTAATCTGTAAAATATATTATGCAGTCTCAAAGTATTCACAAAACAAGATTCACAGGTTTCCCTATTCTTCAACAACAATCCAAACACCCCTTTAATTGTAAATTTGGCCATTATCAACAAAAAATAAAGAAATAAAAAATTTCATGTGATGCATCTCAAAGTATTTGTGGCCGAAATCCACACACACAAAAAAATAACAATTTGTGGGCGAAGCCCGCAATACATTAGAAGATTTCTAAGGGCATAAATGATTGTGGTCGAAATACACCATTGTGGCTGAAATCAACTAAATACACCATTATCTCCCAAAGATTAATAAATTGAAAAAGTGAAAAATTACCTCATTGTGGCCGAAAATTAGTAACAAATGAAACACCACTATCTGAACTCGAAGAACCCTTTTATCACAAATAATTGATATTTGATGGACTTTTCGAAGATCTATGGACTCTGGTCTCTGATGGAGTGCGGCGACCTATAGAGTGAAGATTGAAAGTGAACACTGAAATTGAAGAATGAAGTGTGAACAATCCTAATATTTCAGATGGGCCATAAAGAAATATTTCAGATGGCCCAACGAAATATTTCGAAGTAAGTACCTATAGCAGGAAGCCCAATGAAAAGTAAATGATATTTCGGATTTTTTGGGTATTCGAAATTAAAAAAATTGTGATCCGTATCAAGGATCAGATATTTGATTTTTCGGATCGGATTGACCGGATCAAGAATCGGATCGGATTATTATGAACAGTTCTACTCCTATATATACAACACGTACTCCATAATTATGAGGTTACAGAAAATAACTTCTCAGTTCCTAAAAGCAAGATTTCCTAGCTTTCTTGATTAAGAGATACACTGGAGTTAGATCTTGCAGTCGAGAAATCAAATCGCGTTGATATCTTAGTGTTGAATCCCGCATTTGAAAACCTGTAAGTTTTCTTTATCATGTTTTGAACATAGTTGATTATGAAAGTATATGTATGTCCTAGAGACAGTCTGTATTAGGATAAAATGTACTTTATACATATTCATATTTATATATTAATGATGATTAATATTATGACATTTGCATTTGTTGAATTATTAGTTGATTGTTTATAATATTTCTATAAATGCATCCCTAGAGTTTACATGTTTATTAATAATGTGAGAATTAATATTATAACGTAACTCTTAAACTATGATCATCGAGATTGACATGAGACCCATAACAATTTGTTACTTAACTTGAGCACAACAGAAGATGACTACTAAACTACTCACTTAGATAATACTAGATGATGAATAGATATGAATACAATAGTTTGTTAATATGGACATATTAGAAGAAGGAGTTGGTAATAATGAAACTTTAAAACTAAAATTTATGTCGCGTTTTTATCACTAGGGACTAGTAATAAGCTGGTTAGGGGGTGTGATTAGTGTGTAAATATGCATATGTTATAATAATTGCATGTGTATTTTAGTTGTTATTGTATAGTATTTGTTGCATATTTATACGTAATTTTGTATTTCATAAGTTAGCCACAAATATCTATTTTTCTATAGTAATGGAATACTTAAGCATGATTGAACAGTTAGTATGTGTATTGCTTGATGTCTATGCCATAATATAAATTACACTCATCCAATTTTTGTAACACTAATGTTTTTGGATACTCAAGACAATGTACTAAATATATAAGTGGGTATATAAAATCAACTTTGCAATTTGAAAGTCCAATTAAGATTACACAACAATTTTGTCCAAATTTTGGTTGAGTTTTTATCCATGACACATTTTTGTATTTGACCAATATATCAAGCTATACACATACTATTGATCCAATTCCAGTTGCATTGGTTAGATAACGCATGTATGTACAACTCTTATCAAGGCCCAAACTGCTGAAAACATTGGATTCTAGAGTCAAATTGACGATCAAAGTGTTCATCATAACAATGCTCCGGATTTCAAACTCTACATGACACAATTTGGCATTTAATTCACTATAATTCACACAAAAATCCAATTGATCAACCACCAGCTAGAAAGTGTAGATAAGATCTACTGCTACAATTTTGAAAAGTTTGAAGATCATTGAATGTGTGCAAGTGGAGCTTTGAATCGTGTAAACTCGTCATAACAATCTGCCAAAGTTGTCAATATTCATTTAACCAAGGAGCAGTAATTTGACCATAACGTTCACATTAAAAATCCGATTGAAGAGATTCAACCTGATCTGGAAATCTACCGCAACGTCCCACAATTGATATGAAGAAAGCAATTTAAGATTGCAATAGGAAGCTTGTCCAATTTAGCAATTAATGAGCGGACCCGAAATTATCCACAATAATGCAAGTCTTCTCAACTTTGGAGCCTATATAAATGGGCCTTTGGCAAACCATTTGGGGCATCACTCTATTTGTAATATATCTCATATATTAGTAGTATTTCTCTGAAAAATATGAGTTTTAATTATTATATTATGAGTAGCTAAACCTTTAGCTAGAGCTAGGGGCGAAGCTTAAGTAAGATAGTAGTATTGTTCTTGGCTTTTCAAAAGGTCTTCAATGTTATATCTTTTTAGTTGTCTAACGAGATATGTCAATGATTTTGTTTTGTGAAAACTTTGATTTGTTGTAGACATATTTGGCATAATGAATGCTTAGTTTTACATAACAACAATTGATTTCATACTCTTTAAGGGAACTAGAAAGATAATTTTCAACAGTTATAAACTTTCAAGTGCTTAATGTTTTTATCTTTCAATTGAAATCACTTGATTTTTAGATTTCAATTGAGTTATCAAATATAGCCAAGAAAAACTCTATTATTTTACTTAAGTAGAATCCCAGAGCTCTAGTACGTAGTCCACTATATAAAGCCTTAAAATTCACAACTAGATTGACATTCTAAGTCTTCAAAATATCCATGTGGTTCGACACTCGGAATTCCGAGAAATTTATTACTTGAGACAAACATATACTTGGGTGTGTAACGATAAAGTTCTATCAAGTTTTTGGCGCCGTTGCCGTGGATATCCCTTGGAGAATGGTCCATCTCTTTGTGTATTTTTTAAGTAAGACTCCAAAAGGTTGGTAATTTCTTTCTTATTCTTTTGTATTTTTTGTTTTGTTTTTGGTAAGCATATGTAAATAAGTAGTATTTAGGATAGCATAACTACTCATTGTGTGTTTATAATTTATATGCATAATTGGTTACCTGATTTAAAAAGTGATCGACTAATAAGGAGTGAAATAGATAATTCGGGTAAAAATTTCAAAAACATGGCTGAAGGTGATATAAAAAATTCTAATGAATTAATAGGAAACCATTAAGTGTGTTCCATGTGAGATTTCTTATAACATCAACGTAATACTATTCCATCATACTTTGTTTATTCATAAAATGCTCATAATTTTAAACTCAAGCCCGGTACGATCCAATTACTTCCCAATTTTCATGGACTTGAATCTGAAAACCTTTATTTGCATTCGAAAGAATTTGAGGAAATATGTGTCACTTTAAACGATACAACATGGGGTAGCCAAGTTGGTGTAGCAGTAGAGCGCGGGACCGCAAGGTCACGAGTTCGATCCCCTGCATAAACCTTCTTGGTTGAGCACATCACATGACTTGCGTTTATGCAGGTTCTACCGGCGTGGTTTGCGGGCTATTGCGTCGGCCCGGTTTACCCATGCGACTCGAAGAGTAGCTGCGGTTTCCACAAAAAAAAAAATCAATTAAGTTAAAGTTATTTCTGTTTTCTCTCAAAGATAAGGCAAAAATATGGCTTAATTTTTTAAGACCTGGATCAATTACATCTTGGAAACAAGTGCAAACCTAGTTTTTAAAAAAGTTCTTTCCAATTCATAAAACAAATTCTTTGAAAAGCAAATCAAAAACTTTTTTCAAAAGCCTAATGAACAATATTTTCAATGTTGGGAACGTTTTAAATATTTGTTGAATTCTTGCCCTCACCATGATTTTGAAAATTGAAGAACTGTAAGTTTCTTTTATGAAGGCTTAAACTCTGAAACGAAACAATTTGTGAAAATGATGTGTAATGGTGAATTTTTAGACAAAAATTCTGAAGATGCACTTGAGTATTTAGACCATTTAGTTGATAAAACTCAGTGTTGGTATAATGAAAGTACTTCAGAAGGTTCAATTAGATCTAATCTTGAAAATACTAATAAAGGAAAGTATTATCTTAGTCAAGAAGATGATCTAAATGTCAGAATTGTCAGTCTAACTAGAAAAGTTGAAAACATGGAGTTAACTAATCTAAGGAAGTCAAATTTGTGCAAAACAAAGACTAGTGTGATATTTGTGCTGTTGAAGGAAATTTAACAAATGAATGCCCAAGAATTCCCGTCTTCAAAGAGATGTGTCATGAACAAGCAAATGTGATGTCTAACTTTAAGAAACCATTCCCATCTACTTTTCCCGAGACATATAATCCAAATTGGAGGAACCACCCCAACTTTAACTGGAGGAATGATAATAATGTTCAACATTTACCCAACCAAAATTCCTCAAACTCTAATTTCACTCCATACACTAGAACACAAACAAAAAGCCTTGAAGAAACATTACAAATATTTATGCAGGGTCAAACAACGATCAACGACCAAACTTCACAAGCCATCAATGAAATTAAAATAATATTGTCTACGTTGACAAATTTCTTAAGAACAACTGAAAAAGGGAAGTTTCCGGCTCAAACTCAACAAAATCCTGCTGGTCAATGCCAAATCTCTGCCGAAACATCACCAGAAAATGTCAATTTTGTTACTACCCGACGAAGTGAAAAAACAATTGACAAGACAATTCACCTCAAAGATCCAGAATCAGGCTCTACTTCAAGTTCACATGATGAAGATAAGTATGACGGTAAGAATGCTGGTATTCTAACTCCTAGTAGAAGACCATCACCCGCTCCTTTTACTCAAAGATTACATCCTATTAAGAAGTTGAATCAAAATCCTGAATTTTTTGAAATTTTGAAGCAAGTAAAAGTTAACATCCCCCTACTTGATGCAATAAAACAAATTCTATCTTATGCCAAATTTTTGAAAGATTTGTGTACTGTGAAAAGAAAATTAAATGTTCAAAATAAGGCATTTCTAATAGAGAGTGTAAGTTTAATCATTCAACAAGAAACTCCACCAAAATATAAGGATCCTGGTTGTCCAACTATATCTTGTGTAATTGGTAATACTAAAATTGAGCATGCACTTCTTGACCTTGGAGCGAGCGTTAATATTTTACCATTCTCTGTGTACAAACAACTGGATTTGGGAGAACTAAAGAAGACTCATATCACACTTCAATTGACAGATCGTTCAATAAAAATTCCAAGAGGTATAGTGGAGGATGTATTAGTTCAAATTGATAAATTTTACTTTCCTGTAGATTTTATTATTTTGGACACACATACAGTTTCAAATCCAACATCTCAACATCCCATCATTTTAGGAAGACCGTTTTTTGCAACCTCTAATGCTTTGATAAATTGTAGAAATGGAGTTTTGAATCTTTCTTTTGGAAATATGACTTTGGAGTTAAATGTTTTTAACATTTCCAACAACCACCAAATAATGATGAAGTATATGAAATTGATGTAACTGATAAATACATTCTTGAACATTTCATGACCTCATTTTCTGATCCGTTAGAAAATTTACTAACAAATGATTTGATTAATGAGGACAGTTTGGAGTTTGCTTCTATGTTTCAGACTTCACAGATTCCAGAGGCTAATGGATGGAAGCTTACGTTTGAAAAATTATCAAAATCAGGAAAAGCTCAAATTCCATCAAGTGTTCAACCACCAGTGTTAGAATTGAAGCCTTTACCATCAAGTTTGAGGTATGCATATTTGGGTGATAATGATACATATCCGGTAATAATATCTTTCAAATTGAACCATGATCAAGAGCATAAATTATTAGAAGTACTAAAAGTTCACAAGCATGCAATAGGATGGACTTTGTCTGACATAAAAGGAATTAGCCCATTAATTTGTACTCATAACATTTATTTAGAGGAAAATGTTAAACCCTCTATGCAAATGCAACGAAGGCTAAACCCGAATATGAAAGAAGTAGTGAGAAGTGAAGTCATTAAGCTTTTAGATAATGACATTATTTATCCTATTTCCGACAGTAAATGGGTAAGTTCTACTCAAGTTGTACCTAAAAAAGTGCAGAGTACTTGAGAGTAAAAATGAAAATAATGAATTGATTCCCACTAGAATTGTTACTGGCTGGAGAATGTGTATTGACTACAGGAAATTAAATTTTATGACTAGAAAAGATCATTTTCCTTTGCCTTTCATGGATCAAATCTTAGAGAGAATTGCAGTACATGCTTTTTATTGCTTCCTAGATGGATATTCAGGGTATAATCAAATAACAATTGCACTTGAGGACCAGGAGAAAACAACATTTACATGTCCGTTTGGAACATTTGCATATCGAAGGATGTCATTTGGACTATGTAATGCCCCAGCCACATTCCAAAGATGTATGATAAGTATTTTCAGTGATATGGTTGACCTTTTTCTCGAAGTTTTCATGGATGATTTCTCTGTTTTTGGAAACTCATTTGATGATTGCTTAATGAACTTGGCTAAAGTATTGACTAGATGTGAAGAGAAAAATCTCGTTCTTAATTGGGAAAAATGTCATTTTATGGTAACTGAAGGGATTGTATTATGACACATTGTTTCAACAAAGGGAATAGAAGTTGATAGATCCAAAATTGATCTAATTGCTAATTTACCAACACCAAAATCAGTAAAAGATATTAGATCATTTTTAGGACATGCTGGCTTTTATAGAAGGTTCATAAAAAACTTTAGTGCAATTTCTAAACCAATATACAATCTTTTATTAAAAGATGCTACATTAAAATGGACTGATTCTTGTGAAAATGCTTTTGTAAAACTCAAAGAAATGCTCACTTCTGCACCTATTACGCGACCCCCAGATTGGACTTTGCCCTTTGAAATAATGTGTGATGCTAGTGATTATGATGTAGGAGTTGTTTTAGGACAAAGAAAAGATAAAAAAAAAACATGTGATCCACTATGCAAGTAAAACTCTTAATAGTGCTCAAATGAACTATTCCACTACTGAAAAAGAACTGTTTGTTGTGGTATTTGTATTAGAAAAATTTAGATCATATCTAGTTGACTCGCTCATTATTGTGTATACTGATCATGCAACTTTAAAATATTTACTAGCAAAGAAAGATGCAAAGCCAAGGTTGATTAGCTGGATTCTTTTAATCCAAGAATTTGATATAACAATTAAAGATAAAAAAGGAGTTGAAAATGTTGTGGCTGATCATTTGTCTAGACTTACATGTGATGAATCTTTTGAGACATGTCTCATAAATGACTCTTTTCCTGATGAACAACTCTTTTTTGTATCTAATTTTTCATGGTTTGCAGATATTGCTAATTTTCTATCTACAGGGCAAATTCCAAATCATTGGAATGCACATGATTTGGAATGCCTCGTGCAATCATTAGTGATGGCGGTTTACATTTTTTTAATAGACCATTTCAAAACTTAATGAAAAATATGAAATTAATCACAAAGTGTCAACCCCTTATCATCCAAATACAAGTGGAGAAACTGAACTTGCTAACAGAGATATCAAACATATCCTGGAGAAAACAGTTGGCCCAACTCAAAAAGATTGGTCTCTCAAGTTGACTGATGCACTGTGGGAATATCGAACATCATTCAAAACATCTTTTGGTATGTCCCCTTACCGACTTGTTGTTGAAAAACCTTGTCACTTGCCTGTTGAAATAGAACATAAAGCTTTTTGGGCTATCAAAATGTTTAATTTCAATTTAGATAAAGCTAGTTCATTGAGAAAACTTCAACTAAATGAATTAGAAGAAATCAGAAATGAAGCATATGAAAATTCTAGAATTTACAAAGAGAAAATGAAAGTATTTCAAGACAAACACATTGTTATAAAAACTTTTGAAATTGGGCAAAAAGTTCTTGTATAATTCTAGATTACACTTGTTTCCTGGAAAGTTGCGGTAAAAAATGGTCAGGACCTTTTACTCTAAAAACTGTCTTTTCATATGGAGCTGTTGAAATTGAGAATCCAAGAAGTGGTGACATTTTCAAAGTCAATGGAAAACGTTTAAAAGCGTATCTTGAAAGTTTTTCAAAAGAGATCGAGTCAGTTTCTTTGGCTGACCCTGTTTACAAGATTTGATTTTTTTGTGTGTTTATTTTCAAGTATAATTGTCTTTGTTATTATTATTTTTAGTATTTCTTTCTTTATTCTTCTTTTTTCTTTTTTTCGGTATAAATGGCGGATTCGGTACTCCGTGACTCTCAAGTCGGAATATCAGTTGCCCACAAAAACTGAGTTGTACATAAATATATATATAAAAAAATGTTTTTCCCCCTATTTTTAACGGTAATGAACAATATTTTTATCACTTTTCCTCTTCCCCTTCAACAGTCATTTTTACAAATTTTACACCATAAATACCTCATTCTCTTCCCATTTCTAAACATATTTCCTTAAACTCTCTCATCCATGCAAACCAAATGAATAAATATTTTTTTGCCTTCATCACTCTTGTTTTCGTTCTTATGCTCATCGTTAGTTATAATCAAGAAGAAGAATTTTGTGTACCATACATAGTAGTCATGGCACTCACTGCACAACTTTTAGGTTTCGCCTGGGCTATAGCGTTTTTATGTGATATGTAATGTAGTAGCCGTAAAAACGAATAAAACTTTGATTCTGTTATTTTGGCTCTCATATTTGAATACAACTCTTAAGCAATTTGATAAAATGAATGTGGTTATTTCTTCTTTGAACAAATGTTTTCCCTTCTACGATAAGAATGATTTGGTTAAAATTTACCATGGCTGATGCGAGAGATTAAGGTTACTAATGATTAAGGGTCTTCCAGTTGATTTATGTTGGTTGATAGAAGCAAAAGTCAGGTTTGGAGGTGAGTTCACAAACTCATTTGTTCCACGCTTGGCTGGTTTGGGTAAGAGTACATATTCTAAAAAACGATGAGCTAAAAGAATGAATGTTTGCAACAAATGTGCTAGATGGACTTGTAACACTCGTTGTAGAAGTATAGGAATGACATCCAACAATCGATATGATAAGATAGATTTCATTAAGAATGGGCTGAGTAAGGAGACTTTGGATGATATTCATTTGACTCTTGAGACACATTCTTGTGGAATGGTGCAACGTCATATTATCGATTTATGGGGGCAATTTAGAAGAGAATATGCACTTAGTCTCGGGAATCTGACGTTAAAAGACCCTGTTTGCCAATTTTTAAGAAAATTGGATGGGAAGCTTATCCTCGACTCATAGAAGGTGTTTAAGTCGTTTCTGGACGTAAAACCAGAGGAAGATGTGAGTCACAATCACAACTACTGTTAGTTGGACCTTTAATTCTGATATTTTTTCAATAAATAGTGCATCTAGAGTCGTACCATGTACATTTTTTACTTTCCCTTTGTATATAATGCATCATCTAGTTTATCGCAAACAACTCATATAATTTTTAGTCTTGAGAGAGAGCTAAAAAAATGACAACATCATCATCTCCAAAGCTAGCTTCCATTTGTGTGCTTGGTGGGTCTATTAGTAAAAATAATGAATACCAAGTGTCAACAAATAAACTTGAAAGTGTGCCAGCAAAGAAAAAAATCAATTTAGTAAATGAAGGCAATACACTTGGTTTAACAGGGAATGTAGCGTTGACGACATTCTTTGGAGAGACCAAAGTTTTATAAATAGTCCTGACTGCTCTTAAAAAGTTTTTTGGAAATACAGTGGGTAAGATAATAAAAGTTTTATCCATACAAGAGAGGGTACCTAAAATGTTGGAACATTCGGATGCATTCATAGCTTTACCAGGTAGACTTGGAACTTTTGAGCACATCATTCATATTGCTTATTGGTTAGCGCTAACTATTCATTCAAAGACTATTGGGTTACTAAATGTTAATGGTTTTTATGATGGGTTACTAACTTTTCTAGATCATGCAGTCCAACAAGGTGTCATGACAGAACAAGTACGTCAAATCTTCCTATCAGATTCAGACCCTGAACGGTTAATTGAGAAACTCCAGGTCTTTGAGTTTAAATATAATTCAATTGCTTCTCAATTACATTGGTTTGGTGACCGTGGAAAAAAAGAGAAAGGTTGATTTAGATTTACGGTTATAACAATAATCATTTTTGTAATTTTTTTTGTTTGTGTGTGTGTTTCAGGTTTATTTTCTTCAATTTTCTGTGGAATCATGTAATATCTTCTAGTTTTGCAACTCGAGCTTTGAAACATTGGGGACAATGTATTGATTGGGTTGGGGAGAGAATTAGTAGACATCCCTTTTAAAAAAAAATCAAATGTAAAAATGGCAGAGTAAGGGATAAAAATGATCATTGAGACGCATAAAAAAAATTATGCTTACTTGAATTCCTTAACTTCAATATGTGCAATAAAACAAATTTGACACATTTTATTTCTATTATAATCTTGTATTATCTAGTAGTTGGTTATTAAGTCATCTTTTTTTCACACACACACACAGTGACAGATGATTTGTGGGTTGTAAATTGAATAATTCTACTAATTTCTTTGCTTTACAAATGACTGCAGCTAAATGATTGAGTTTTAAAGTAATAATAATAAATAAATAAATAAATGAATACTCCTGAGATGGAGCGTAAAATGCACTTAGGAGGGAGAAGAAAAATGAATATTCCTGAGATGGAGCGTAAAATGCACTCAGGAGGAAAAAAATGAATATTCCTGAGATTGAGCGTAAAACGCACTCAGGAGAAAAAAATAAAATTATAAACCCACCCAAAAAGTGTTAGCATCAGTAAACATTGAGATAGTAGTTTTATGACATGAGACTCATAACAATTTGTTACTTAACTTGAGCACAACAGAAGATGACTACTAAACTACTCACTTAAATAATACTAGATGATGAATAGATATGAATACAATAGTTTATTAATATGGACATATTAGAAGAAGGAGTTGGTAATAATGAAACTTCAAAACTAAAATTTATGTCGCGTTTTTATCACTAGAGACTAGTAATAAGCTGGTTAGGGGGTGTGATTAGTGTGTAAATATGCATATGTTATAATAATTCCATATGTATGTTAGTTGTTATTTATAGTATTTGCTGCATATTTATACGTAATTTTGTATTTCATAGGTTAGCCACAAATATCTATTTTTCTATCGTAATGGAATACTTAAGCATGATTGAACAGTTAATATGTGTATTGTTTGATGTCTAGGCCATAATATAAATTACATTCATCCAATTTTTGTGACACTAATGTTTTTGGATAACTTTTCCTACCTACATATTCCTTAACCATTTACCTAAAGGATTCCATAACCTTTTCTACCTACATAATCCCTAACCCTTTACCTAAAGGATTCTTGAGCTATAAATAGTCTCTACATCATTAGAAGAATTCATCCATCACCCATTCCATTCTCCATCCATCATTCTACCACATTCCATCTTGTAAATATTCCACAACACAATCCTTGGATGCTAGAAGGCTTGGAGACTTGTTCTTGAGTATTTTTCTTTTCTTTCTTTTTGCTTTGTTTATTTCAGTTCATGTATGGAGATTATATTAGTTTTTAGCGTGACTATGGCTAGGAGCTAATTACTTTATTAGGGATTTTCTTGTGATTCTCTTGAAACTCTTATTCATGAATTAATACATTAGTTGATTTCTTCTTCACTTGCTTAAGATTTATTCAATAGTTGTTTTGATTGCTTGATAATTAACTGATCACTAGTTATCATCACTTATATGAGTTCTAATCGAAATCCGAAAGGGGAGATTGTGAAAATGCTATAGTTGAATAAACATAGGTTTAAATCGTGGACGAAAGTACTCCGATACTTGTGTAGCTTAATATGTTATTGCTCTTAAGCCTCCTTTGTAGTCAATCTTGTCACCGAAAGGTAGAAGGGTTCTCCATTGGGGTTGAGTGTTTATATTACCTTAACAGGAGTATAAAACGGTCTAGTTAACCTCTGCTATCTTAACGTAGAAGAAGAAGTTAGTCCAATTGTATTAAGGATTGAATAGAGTGGATAATTGATGATATTGGAAGCCCTAATTCTCCATCATAACTGATTTAAATCAAAGTATTTTCATAATTAGTTTATTTCCTGCATTATTAGTTTAGAATTCCAACTCAATTAACGTTAACCAAATAGAAACTAAAACATAGATAATCGGTACTTGAAAACCAGTCCCTGAGGACGATATTCGATCTTACCTAGACTATATTACTTGTCACGATACGTGCACTTGCGTTTAGTGTGTGCATAAATCGCGCATCAAGTTTTGGCGCCGCACGGGATTGGCGATTTCAATATCGATTTATCTATTCTTATTTCTAATTTGGTTGCTCCAAGAACAAGTTTCTAACTTGTTCTGCGAGCATCTTTTTATCACATTTTGTTGTTTTCTTATTTTGCAGGTTAAATTAGAAAAATAAATGAAAATAAAAAAAAAATATACAGGTCCATGGACTACTACTTCTATCAGGGGCAGTGGAGTCATCAACAGCAACTTAACCCACAGGTTCCAGAGGAAGATCTAGATGAGTTGCAGGCAGGCATACTCAGGCTCACCAAGTGTCAAGCTCAGTTTATGGATGAGACAAGAGTGTCCCTCATAAATTTGGAGACACAAATAGGGCAACTAATGGATAGGATGAGCAATACACTTCAAGAAAGTCTGCCTAGCGACACCGTTGTGGAAAGTGATAAGCAAATTGAGGAACCTGAACCACACCCAGTTGTTGAGGAATCTGGCGAGATAGTTGGTGTAGAGAAGGAAAAGATTACTGAGATCCAATTATTCACTTTTTGGATTCTTTGGAAATTCTTTTTCCTGTGCCTATTGCAAAAGAAATACCACCATCGGTCACTGTTGATCCCCAAATAGGAAGTCCATACCATCAAGGGCACCCCCTAAAGTTGAGAGATGTAGGGAATTTCACTGATCCCTACATTATAAAGAGCCTAAAAGACAAGTCTATCTTGTGTACTTGGGAGATAATCTTATGTCTGAAGCCCTTAGTTGAAAAAAGTGTTGTAGGAATAGTGAGTGCAACAATAACTATGCGGATTGCAAGCAGTTCGCAGAAGGATCTAATGGGCACTCGTAAAGGTTAACTGCGTCCGGCTAAAAGACGTTAAAGAGAGCGCTTGTTGGGAGGCAACCCAATGTTTATTAATTATGTTATTTTAATTTTTATTTTTAGTTTGTTTTATTTTATCTTGAACAGTCTCACGGTCTTGGGTTCTTTTTTTGTGTTGTTGTATGACAGGTGGACTAAGAGCAGACCCCGAACAGAAAAAGGAGCAAAAATGCTGAAAAAAGGAAAAGTCGTCGTCAGCGCCGCGACGCCCATAATCAGCGTCGTGGCACCGGAACTTCAGATAGCCGCAGATTTGGGCGCCACGCCAATCTCGTGCCATGGCGCGGAACTTCGTAGTCATATTCCGCAAATTCGTAATTTTTCCTCCTGCACTCCGTATGACCGATGTGTTGTGTCGATGAAGTTGTCCCTATTTTTTTTTAGTCTTGCACACATTGGGGACAATGTGTGATTTAAGTTTGGGGGGATATTTTATTATTTTTGAGTCTTTTTGATTTGTTTTGGTATTTTTGAGTTTTTTTTTTTGAGTCATAATTTTTTTTTAAGATCATGCATGTTGTGGTTACTTGAAACGCCTAGTGAAGTAAAGTAGAATAATGTAATGGAATTAGAAGCAACCATCTGAACACTTAGGATAGATATGCCAAAAATTCATGAATTCGAACTATTTGGGATATCTTGCTTGATTTATGCATTGTTAGTGATTAAACCTATGTGTCTGCTTGCTTGCTATTTGAGGCGAAATAGTTAGGATATGCATGTTAGGGAGATGATTCAGGCATTTCTTTGTTAGCCCTTTCTTACCATTCTTTGCCTATCCCTGACATTACAATTGAATCCCTAGTCACCATTTGAGCCAAAAATAAGATCTTTTCTTTGACACCCTAAAATTCCATATTTGTGCCATAAGTGAAAAAAATTGAGTTGTTTGGAATATAAAGTGTTGAAAAGGAGACAAAAGAGAGTGAACAATTTTGATGCACCCCAATGAAAAAGTAAGAATAAATAGGCAAAAGCCTAAGTTTGAGGGTGCTTACTATTCAAGAGGGGAAAAATAGGTATGAGGTTAAAAAGAGAATCAAAAGAAAAGGGAAGAATTTAAAGCAAAAGAGCTTATGGTACGTAAATTGAGTCTAAATGCCTATTTTTACCTACCCATACCTAAGCCTACATTACAACCCTGAAAAGCCATGAAGATCTCTTACATGTGTACCCATGATTAGTGGAGAATAGCAGTAAACATGTCATAAGATTTTGAAATTGACATGCATAGTTAGGTATTCTTACTTCCATTGAGCATGATTAAAGTGAATTTGCGAAATATCTAACTTGATGTGTTTAGAATGCTAAAAATCCATGTTATATGTTCCTACATATTATTCTACTAACCTTCATGCTTTTCTAAGTGACAATTGTGCAGCAAAATGATCAGTGTCTTTGAGTCATTTTATTTTCTTTCGTGTCTTTGTTTATAATTTTTATCTTTGCTCGAGGGCGAGCAAAGGTTAAGTTTGGGGGTGTTTGATCGGTGTATTTTATATACACCTTTTGAGTCATTTTTAGTTAGTATTTTACTCATTTCATTTATGTTTAGTATAGTATTAGGGTCGTTTTCCTTTCTTTTGTGTCACAACGGTCAGAAATGGAGAAATGACAAAAAGGAGATGAAATGAGCATAAATGAGATGGACTTGCACACTAAAAGGACCAAGAAATGAAGTTAAGTTCCGAAATATAGATGAAATCGTATCAAGACCAAGAACAAAGGACGAAGAAACAAAAATCCTAAGAATCGCCACACGGCCATACGACCTCCGAATTTTCCAAAAGCTCTCGATTTTCAGGCGAGGCGCTGATTGCAAGGCTACTACGACGCGGATTTCTAAATTTTGGGCCGAATTTGACACATTTACAGGGTCCAAAAGGGATAACTTTTCCTACCTACATAATCCTTAACCCTTTACCTAAAGGATTCCATAACTTTTTCTAAACCCTTTACCTAAAGGATTCCATAACTTTTCCTAAACCCTTTACCTAAAAGGATTCCATAACCTTTCCTACCTACATAATCTCTAACCCTTTACCTAAAGGATTCTTGGGTTATAAATAGTCTCTACATCATTAGAAGAATTTATCCTTCATTCCACATTCCAATCCATCACCCATCCCATTCTCCATCCACCATTCCATCTTGTAAATATTCCACAACACAGTCATTGGATGCTAGAAGGCTTGGAGACTTGTTCTTGAGTATTTTCTTTTCTTTCTTTTTGCTTTGTTTATTTCAGTTCATGTATGGAGATTATATTAGTTCTTAGCGTGACTATGGCTAGGAGCTAATTACTTTATTAGGGATTTCCTTGTGATTCTCTT
Organism: Przewalskia tangutica; assembly: GCA_029844215.1. Classification (NCBI taxonomy): domain Eukaryota; kingdom Viridiplantae; phylum Streptophyta; class Magnoliopsida; order Solanales; family Solanaceae; genus Przewalskia; species Przewalskia tangutica. Next base: position 147,686,206 of record CM056719.1, read on the forward strand.
GAAACTCTTATTCATGAATTAATAAATTAGTTGATTTCTTCTTCACTTGTTTAAGATTTATTCAATAGTTGTTTTGATTACTTGATAATTAACTGATCACTAGTTATCATAACTTATATTATTTCTAATCGAAAGCCGAAAGGGGAGATTGTGAATATGCTATAGTTGAATAAACATAGGTTTAAATCGTGGACGAAAGTACCCCGATACTTGTGTAGCTTAATAGGTTATTGTTCTTAATCCTCCTTTGTAGTCAATCTTGTCACCGAAAGGTAGAAGGGTTCTCCATTGGGGTTGAGTGTTTATATTACCTTAACAGGAGTATAAAACGGTCTAGTTAACCTGCTATCTTAACGTAGAAGAAGTTAGTCTAATTGTATTAAGGATTGAATAGAGTTGATAGTTGATGATCTTGGAAGCCCTAATTCTCCATCATAACTGATTTAAATCAAAGTATTTTCATAATTAGTTTATTTCCTGCATTATTAGTTTAGACTATATTACTTGTCACGACACGTGCACTTGCGTTTAGTGTGTGCATAAATCCCACATCAAGTTTTTGGCGCCGTTGCCGGGGATTGGAGTACTTTCAATATCGATTTATCTATTCTTATTTCTAATTTGGTTAGCCAAGGAGGTATGTGATTCTTCCTATCCTCTTGAGCATGATATTTGTAAATATATAGTACGATAGACGTACGTGTATTAACTAAATTTGGTTTCACTTTGGTGTCTTTTGACTTGAGTTCTAAATGTTAAGAATCTTGAAATATTTCAAAAAGAGTTATGAATCATTATTCTAAGGAAATTAATATTTGGTTTTAAAAGAACAAGTTCTTTGGTTTTCCAAACAAATGTGAACGCCGCGTTAGCTACCCCGACGCGAGTGTACTCACGCGGGTCCACATGACCTACGCGACTACGAGTCCAGAATCACTCCGTGTGTTACGTCGATCGAGAATACCTCATGCGGTCCTAGTGGCTACGCGGACTACGGTAGTCCGTGATATGCCGCGAGTTAGTTACCCCGGCGCGTGAGTACCTCATGCGGGTCCACGGGACCTATGCGGACTACGGAAGTCCAGGATTAGGCTCGTATAATGATATTATGGGCGAATAGCCCTGCTACGATCATCATCGGCCTAGAAAAGACCGGTTGCGTTACACCTGCTTACTCTTATTTATGTTTTGGCACTGTGTGCGGTTAATTGGTTTTCATACATATCTGTGGATTTGGTTTGGAAATGTTATGATTTCATTACGATTTTCAGCCACATACTTGGTACTGTTCAGATCGACCTCGCCGAGTGCGTTCATGCCGCAGTCGAGGTACATCGGTTGTTGATCCTCGCTCTAGATCACCGCTCGCTTTTAAGCCCCGTTTCTCCGAGGCTTATCTTTTGGTATGATTCCTGTCATTGTAGATTTAGGTACATTCGGTGTATGACGGCCCCGTCCGTCATAGTTGTTACAAACTCTGAGGTCTGTAGTCCTGTTGTAAATTGGGTTTTGTAAAGGATGTAACTGTTCAGCTGTTGTTATGTATAGTTTCTGAAAGGTAACCATTTTGGGTTAGCCTGTTTCTTATTTATATTGTTTCATGTTTATGAGTTTACTCACCGGTTTTTTCTCGATGTTGTATCACCAGGGTGCCCGGTAGGCACGATCACGGGCAGGTGGTCGTGACAAAAGTGGTATCGAGCGCTTAATCTCTGAAAGTGTCTACGCACCGTATCTAGTAGAGTCTTGATTATCGTGTGTCTGCACCACATCTATAATCAAGCAGGCTACAGGATATTTAGGATTGATTTCCATTCTTTCACTCTAAGATCGTGCAATAGCCGTGTTATAGGTTGAACTCCTCCGACATATTTTTATGTATCGCTTATGCCTCCACGCAAGGCAACCGCGACCCGGATGGCAAGGCGGTGAGGAGCCGCTAGTAGGACGCAGAGGGTTACGAGGCACATGCCCGCCTTTACCGAGGTGATGTTTGACGGCGAGTTCCACGACGCCGCCAAATTTCAAAGAGAGTTCTGAGTCGCAATGGCCACTAAGACCGCTAGACAGCCTCATTCAGCGGTACCTGGAGCAGAGGATACGGGCTCTGCGAGACGACCCGATTATTAGCCAGATCGTGGCAAGGCGGGAGACGACGGAGACAAGCTCCGGTTGTACCCGTAGTTCCCAGGACCGATACGAGACTTCGGACTTTATGAGTCGCTTCACCGAGTTCTATAGGTCGAGGATCGAGGATGATCCTCGTGAGTTTATCCGACGATTCTGGCGGATCGAGAGTGATCAAGGTTTCGAGACGAGTCGGTAGTATTGGGTTCACATCGGCCGCGTGATACCGCATTGATACGGGTTTGATCTACGGTAATCGTCCCGGGGAGCATGCGCTTCGGTATTTGGGATGAGTTCTCATGGCGCTTAGCCATTTCTTGCCTCCGCAGAGATGAGAGCTCAGCCGATAGATTGACGTTGAGACAGAGCGGGCGACGGCCAGAGTACAACGTAGAGTTTGACTCGTTGGCTCTGTACGTCCCCGCTTTAGTGGCCGACATGGAGGACAGAGTGCACCGCTATGTCACAGGGCTCGATGATTACTTAGCAGAGGGTTGCTTGGGAGTAGCTCTTCAGCCGGGCATGGACATTGCCCGCACGCAGCTTATGACTGCAGGTGAGAGCGGAGGGCCGACGGTTGATAGATACCGCAGGCAGGCCGTGACAAGAGGTCCTCTCGTAGTTTTGAGGCGGACGACCGCAGAAAGATCGGATTTGCACCTCATCCGGCTCGTAGCGCCTCCACCGCCTTCCGACGCCCGGTATTCGAGCGAGTCGTGCCCTGTGGCTTCGGGCATCCAGGAAAGCAGGGATGCTATCCGATCGAGACCACCCCCCTCTCGGTGTGGCCGATGTGGTAGATCCCATTTCGGGAGTTGTGGTAATACTGTGGGGCCTTACTACACTTGTGTCCAGCAGGGTCATATTTCAAGGGATTGTCGGACCAGAGGCAGCGCAGATGGTAGGGTTCAGCCTACAGGGTCATTCGTCGGGTCTTCATCTTCACGCTTATCGCCCGAGGCGTGGTACTCATGGGCCATCGTCGCGCAGAGGTCGTGGCGTGGTCCTAGTTCCGGTCCTCGTAACCGCATTTATGCTATGCCCACCGCCGACTGCGAGGCGCCTAGATGTCGCAGTACATTATTGGTTTCATGTTGTGATGTATATGCTTTGATAGATCCAGGTTCTACATTGTCCTATATATATCCTCATATTGCTGGTAGAATAGGGATAGAGCATGAGTCCATAAAACCTTTTGAGGTGGCCACGCCAGTAGGTGATTCGGTGGTAGCTGAGCGGGTATATAAGGCTTGCTCAGTGACTATATACAGTCGTCAGACCCTAGCCGACTTGATAGAGTTGGATATGACGGACTTTGATGTGACTATGGCTATGGATTGGCTAGCGTCCTGCTATGCCAATGTGGATTGTAGAGAGAGATTGGTACGGTTCCAGTTTCCTGGGGAGCCGGTTATCGAGTGGAAGGGGAATACTGCGTCGCCGAGGGGTAGGTTTATTTCTTACCTCAAGGCTAAGAAAATGGTGCAGAAGGGGTATATCTACCATATTGTTCGGGTATTCGATACTGAGGCCAAGATACCAGACTTTCAGTCAGTTCCGGTTGTCAGAGAGTTTCCAGACGTATTCCCAGACGATCTCCCGGGTATCCCTCCTGAGAGGGAGATTGAGTTTTGCATTGATATGTCGCCAGACACTCGACCGATATCTATTCCACCATACAGGATGGCACCTGCTGAGTTGAGGGAGTTGAAGGACCAGCTGAAGGATTTGCTGGAAAAAGGCTTTATCAGGCCTAGTGTTTCTCCCTGGGGGGCGCCGATTTTATTTGTAAAGAAGAAGGATGGGACGCTGCGTATGTGTGTTGATTACAGGCAGCTGAATAAGGTAACTATCAAGAATAGATACCCCCTCCCCATGATTGATGATTTGTTTGACCAGTTGCAGGGTGCGAGGTGTTTCTCCAAGATCGACCGTGGTCCGTTATCATCAGCGCGAGTAGAGGCGAGATATCCCAAGCGCATTCAACCCGTACGGGCACCATGAGTTCGGTGATGTCTTTCGGGTTGACCAACGCCCAGATTCATGGATTTGATGAACCGGTGTTGAAGCCATTCTTGGATATGTTCGTTATAGTATTCATTGATGATATCTGGTTTATTCGCGCGACGAGCACGAGCACGCAGATCATTTGAGACGATGACGAGTCCTCCGACCGCAATTGTATGCCAAGTTCTCGAAATGCAAGTTTTGGTTGGCTTCAGTGGCTTTCTTAGGGCATGTTATCGGGGCCGATGGTATTCGGGTTGACACAAAGATCGAGGCGATAATACCGCCTGCACCACTACACCGACGGAGGTGCGTAGCTTTTTGGGTCTTGCGGGTTATTATCGGAGATTTGTGGAGAAGTTTGCTTCCATTTCGGCACCCTTGACTAGGCTGACTCAGAAAGCAGCCATGTTCCAGTGGACGGATGCTTGTGAGGAGAGCTTCCAGTTACTGAAGGAGAAATTGACGACCGCCCCATTTCTTACTCTTCCAGAGGGTTTAGACGAATATGTGATTTATTGTGATGCGTCGGGTGTCGGTTGAAGTGCGTCTTGACGCAAAGACGGTAAAGTTATAGCCACGATCTCTCGTGACTCGAGAAGCACGAGAAGAACTACCCCACACATGACTTAGAGTTGGCGGTGATTCATGCCTCAAGATCCGGAGACATTATTTATACGGAGTTCATGTGGATATTTACACGGACTACAAGAGCCTCCAAAGATATCTTTAGCCGCAGGAGCCGAACTTGCAGCGAGGCGGTGGTTAGAGCTACTTAAGGATTATGATGTCGATATCCTATACCACCCAGGGAAGGCCAATGTAGTTGCAGATTCCCTTAGTCGTAGGTCGATGGGTAGTCTGTCAGATGTGCAGCCAGAGAAAAGGGGCATGGTCCGCGAGTTACATCAGCTAGCGAGCCTTGAGGTTCATTTGGTTGGTTCTGATAGTAGTGGGGTTCGGGTTCGAGAGATTGCCGAGTCGTCCATCGCCGGCGAGGTAAGAGGCTACTGATGAGGATCCGTGTGATGCGGTATCGAGATCTGACTCTTCGAGAGGAGAAGAGTCTATTTGAGAGCACTGGGGTGCTAAGATTTGAGGACAGGTTATGTGTTCCCGATGTAGCAGGACTTCGTCAGCAGATTCTGGGAGAGGCACACATTGCTCGTTACTCCATTCATCCGGGGTCGACTAAGACGTACCATGACCTCAGGTGTATATATTTGTGAGATGGCCTGAAGAGGGACGTTGCAGATTTTGTTGCGCAGTGTCCGAATTATCAGCATGTCAAGGTGGAGCACCAGAAGCCTGGTGGGTTGTTGCAGATGATAGAGATTCCGACATGGAAGTGAGAGGTGATCAATATGGACTTTATTACAGGGTTACCTCACACTCAGAGGAAGCACGATTCCATCTGGGTTATTATCGACAGGCTGACGAAATTATCCCACTTTCTTCCAGTCAGGACGACTTTTTCGGCCGATGATTATGCTAGTTTGTACATCAGAGAGATTGTCAGACTGCACGGAGTTCCTATATTGATTTTTTCAGACAGAGGAGCCCAGTTCACGGCTAACATCTGGAGGTCTTTCCAGAAGGGTTTAGGGACACAGGTGAGTCCGATGCTGCGCTTCATCCTCGGGCCAAGCGGGCGGCGAGCGTCTTATCCGTAAACTTGAGGATATGCTACGGGCCTGTGTTATTGATTTCAGGGGTAGCTGGGAGGATCATTTACCTCTTATGGAGTTTGCATATAACAACAGCTACCATTCTAGTATCCAGATGGCGCCTTATGAGGCCTTATACGGGAGGAAGTGCAGGTCACCATAAGTGGTTTGATGTGGCGAAGTTCGATTAGTCGGACCGCACTTGATTCGAAGCGGTGGATAAGGTGAAGCTTATCCAGGAGCGGTTATTGTAAGCTCAGAGTCGACAGAAGTAGTATGCAGATCATCGGCGTCGTCACTTGGAGTTTGAGGTGGATGATTGGGTCTTCCTGAAGGTATCACCCATGAAGGGCGTGATGAGATTTGGGAAGAAGGGGGAACTTAGCCCAAGGTACATTGGGCCTTATCAGATTGTTCGTAGGGTAGGCAAGATTGCCTATGAGTTGGATCTGTCGTCCGATCTGGAGGCAGTACATCCAGTTTTTCATGTGTCTATGTTGCGAAAGTGTATTGGGGATCCATCTAGAGTGCACCCGATTTGTGATGTCCAGGTGGCAGAGGGGTTATCATATGAGGAGAGTCTCATAGCGATACTCGATCGTCAGGTTAGGCGACTACGGATAAAGGATGTGGCTTCCGTCAAGGTCTTATGGCGGAACGAGAACAGGAAAGAAATGACATGGGAAGCAGAGGAGGACATGATGAAGAAGTATCCTCACTTCTTCCCTACGCCTCCAGGTAACCCACTTTCCTGCTTGTTAGTTTTTTAATTTGGCATTTATGCTTAAGTGTTGTTATGGCCGTGTAGAGCGTCTCTTTTGCAAGAAAAATAGTTAAGAGGGTCTATGTCGATATTGTGAATTGAGTAAGCATAGAAGGAACATTCGGGACGAATGTTTCTAAGGGGGGGAGAATGTTACACCCCGTAATACAGGTCATGCTTTTGAGAACGTACGAAAGGAATTAAGATTTAAATTTTAGAAAGATAGGTTGACGGAATGCTTCGAACGGGTTTTAGTCAACTTTGAGGCGGTTTATGTCCAGTTGCGTTAGGAGTTCCTAAGTGTTTCAAAGGCCTAGTATGTAGTTCATTGAGTCTAGTTTCCTATGCAACAAACCGTTCGTCGATAGGACATCGGGGTAGAAAGTTATGGAAGTTACAAGTTCAGTGTGCGGTCGAGCAGATAAGTATTTTCGTCAGGGCTGCCACGGCCACGGCTTTTCGGGAGTTCTCTGGTTGCAGCGCCGCGCCGAATGCGGGCGCGCGCTGAAATCGGAAATTTTGAGGTTTCAACATGAGTCGGCAGGCCGAGGCGGGATTTTTGCGAAATCTGGGGGAAAAATCAGAAGATTTTTTTAAAAAAGGCCCTGGGAGGGTGACAAGTGTCCCTCCCATCTTATTGTGTGGAAGCACTATATATTGACCAAGTCTTGAAGACTTGGTCATTCTTCACAAAACCCCCTTCTCTCTAAAAATCTCTCTTCCTTCTCTCTAAAAATTCCCCTCCCTTCTCTCTAGAAATTCAAGAAGAAACCAAGGCCTAGAAAAATTTCGAAAAGTGGTAAGAATGAAACTTGTTGACAAGCTTGTAGGAAGTTGGTGGAGGTGATTGTGGAAAGAAGGCAAGTGAAATTTGTTGGATTAATTTGGGTAAACTCTAAGGTAACAATTCATTCTCCTTTTTAAGTAAATTGTGTTGCATGTGAGGAAGAAAGGACTTGTAGTTGTCAATATTGCTTTTAGGTATATTGCATGTAGGAATAACGATTTGGATTTGAAAGGATTGGATAAGAATGATATGTGAGCATGTTATAGCCAAGATACTATCTTAAACTTATTGGGTTATTTAATTTGTATTGTGGGGCAGAATTTTACACGTCCAATTAGGCGTGTAATCCCCTTGTATTGCTGAATTGTTGGGCCTTAAATGTGGCGTTTGGTAGTTGAATTCGAGCCTTGAAAAGGTTCAAAAGTATGTAGAAATAAAAGAAGTGCTGTCCAATTTTCCGTAGCATAAGGAACTTTATACTTAGAATATTCGACGAAGAAGTCTAGACGTTAATAGACGTATTTCGATTATTATAGGTTGATACTCTACGCGCGGCACATTCGACTTGGCAAGTGGATTTAGCCAAGGAGGTATGTGATTCTTCCTATCCTCTTGAGCATGATATTTGTAAATATATAGTACGATAGACGTACGTGTATTAACTAAATTTGGTTTCACTTTGGTGTCTTTTGACTTGAGTTCTGAATGTTAAGAATCTTGAAATATTTCAAAAAAGAGTTATGAATCATTATTCGGAAGGAAATTAATACTTGGTTTTAAAAGAACAAGTTCTTTTGGTTTTCCAAACAAATGTGAATGTTTTGATTTATTACAAAGTTTAAGTGTTATACTAACTTTATAGGAAGTTAGTTATAAGTGACTTAAGGAAGATAAAAAGAATGGTTTACTTACTTGTTTGTAGAAGCCTTGTAATGATGTCTGAATGTGTGGTAAGTTGGCTTGAGAAGTAAACATGTTATGTTACTATGGGTGTTAGCGCCTTGAGTTTTGTTGTGGTAAGGGGGTTCTCTCGTTGTGCTTATATCGTTTATGATAAGCTGGTTGTGCTTGTGTATATCACCTACCCCCTCCCGACTTGTTATGATGCCGCGGGTTAGCTACCCCACGACGCGGAGTACTACGCGGGTCCACATGACCTATGCGACTACGGTAGTCCAGAATCACTCCGTGTTACGCCGACGCGAGAATACCTCGCGGTCCTACGGCTACGCGGACTACTGAGTCCAGATATGCCGCGTTAGCTACCCCACGATGTGAGTACTCACGCGGGTCCACGGACCCATGCGCGACTACTAAGTCCGTGATTAGGCTCGTATAATGATACTACGGGCGAACGGACTCGCTACGATCATCACGCCTAGAAAAGATCGGTGCGTTACACCCGCTTACTCTTATTTACGCTGTGGCACCGTGCGTTAATTGGTTTTCATACATATCCGTGGATTTGGTTTGGAAATGTTATGATTTCATTACGCATTTTCAGTTTCACATACTTGGTACCGCCTTGACTCCATCGTGGCCGCGCTCATGCCGCAGTCGAGGTACATCGGTTGTCGATCCTCGCCTTAGGATCACCGCTCGCTTTGGGAAGCCCCGCTTCTCGAGGCTTATTTTTGGTATGATTCCTGTCATTGTAGATTCAGTACATTCAGTGGTACGACGGCCCGTCCCGTCATATTTGTTACAAACTCTAGAGGTCCGTAGTCTGTTGTAAATCGGGTTTTGTAAAGGATGAATCGTCACCGTTGTTATGTATAGTTCGAAAGGTAACCATTTTGGGTTAGCCTGCTTCTTATTTATATTGTTTCATGTTTATGAGTTTACTTCACTGGTTTTTCTCGATGTTGTATCACCAGGGTGCCCGAGGTAAGGCAAACACGCCCGTCGGGTTGTCAGGACACGGTTGCTCCAAGAACAAGTTAGATTCATGAGCATCTTTTTATCACCTTTGCTGCTTTTTCTTATTTCGTGTTAAATTCGGGAAAAAATGAAAAAATATATACAGTCCACGGACTACTACTTATCGTGGCTGGAGTCATCAACAACAGCTTAACCCACAGGTTCCAGAGGAAGATCTAGATGAGTTGCAGGCAGGTATACTCAGGCTCACCAAGTGTCAAGCTCAGTTTATGGATGAGACAAGAGTATCCCTCAAAAATTTGAAGACACAAATAGGGCAACAAATGGATAGGATGAGCAGTACACTTCAAGAAAGTCTGCGTAGCGACACCGTTGTGGAAAGTGATAAGCAAATTGAGGAACCTGAACCACACCCAGCTGTTGAGGAATATGGCGAGATAGTTGGTGTGGAGAAGGAAAAGATTACTGAGATCTAATTATTTACCTTTTTGGATTCTGTGGAAATTCTTTTTCATGTACCTATTGCAAAAGAAATACCACCAACGGTCACTGTTGATCCCCAAATAGGAAGTCCATACCATCAAGGGCACCCCCTAGAGTTGAGAGATTTTGAGAATCTCATTGATCCCTACATTATAGAGAGTCTGGAAGACAAGCATGTCTCGTGTACTTGGGGGATAATCTTATATCTAAAGCCCTTAGTAGAAAAGATTGTTGTAGGAAAAGTGAGACCTGCAACAATAACTATGCGGATTGCAAGCAGTTCGCATAAGGATCCAATGGGCACTGTGAAAGGTTAATCGCGTCCGCTAAAAGACGTTAAAGACATCATTGTGAGGCAACTCAATGTTTTTTAATTATGTTAGTTTGATTTTTTCTTTAGTTTGTTTTATTTTGTCTTGAACAGCTTACGGCCTTGGGTTCTTGTTTTGTGTTGTTGGATGGCGTGGATCAAAGCTAAATTGAGGAAAAGGAGCAAAAATGCCGAAAAAAGGAAAAGTCGCTGGCACTACGCGCCTGTAATCACCGTGGTGCCTAACTTCAGAGCCGCAGATTAGGGCGCCACGGCGCTAATCTCGTGGTCGTGGCGCCGAACTTCAGAGAGCCATATTCCGCAAATTCAAGAATTTTTCCTCCTGCACTCGTTATGACCAGGTTGTGTCGCAGTTGTCCCTATTTTTTTTTTTAGTCTTGCACACATTGAGGACAATGTGTGATTTAAGTTTGGGGGGATGTTTTATTGTTTTTGAGTCTTTTTGAATTATTTTGGTATTTTTGAGTATTTTTTTGAGTCATAATTTTTTTTTTAAGATCATGCATGCTGTAGTTACTGGAAACGCCTAGTGAAGTAAAAGTTGAATAATGTAATGGAATTAGAAGCAACCATCTGAACACTTAGGTTAGATATGCCAAAACTTCATGAAATCAAACTATTTGGGGTATCTTTCTTGATTTGTGCATTGTTAATGATGAAAACCTATATGTCTGCTTGCTTGTTATTTGAGGCGAAATAGTTAGGATATGCATGTTAGGGAGATGATTCAGGCATTTCTTTGTTATCTCTTTCTTAGAATTTTTTTTGCCTATCCCTAACATTCAAATTATATCCCTAGTCAGCCCCTTTGAGCATAAAAATAAGACATTTCTTTGATACCCTATAATTCCATATTTGTGTCATAAGTGGAAAAAATTGAGATATTGGAATACAAAGTGTTGAAAAAGAGAAAAAAAAGAGTGAATAATTTTTTATGCACCCCAATGAAAAAGAAATAATAAATAGGCAAAAGCCTAAGCTTGGGGGTGCCGACTATTCATAATACACATCATTCTCTCAAAACAAAAGAGGGAAAAAATAGGTATGAAGTGAAAAAGAAAATCAAAAGAAAAGGGAAGAGTTGAAAGAAAAAGAGTTTATGGTACGTAAGTTGAGCCTAAAAACTTATTTTTACCTACTCATGCCTAAGCCTACATTACAACCCTGAAAAGCCCTGAAGATCTCTTATATGTGTATCCATGATTAGTGGAGAATAGCAAGTAAACATGCCATAGGATTTTGAAATTAACGTGCATAGTTAGGTATTCGTACTTCCATTGAGCATGATTAAAGTGAATTTGCGAAATATCTGACTTGATGTGTTTAGAATGCTAAAAATCCATTCCATATGTTCCTGCATATTATTCTGCTAACCTTCATGATTTTCTAAGTGACAATTGTGCAGCAAAATGATCAGTGTCTTTGAGTCATTTTATTTTCTTTCGTGTCTTTGTTTATATTTCTGATCTTTGCTCGAGGGCGAGCAAAGGTTAAGTTTGGGGTGTTTGATCGGTGTATTTTATATACACCTTTTGAGTCATTTTTAGTTAGTATTTTACTCATTTCATTTATGTTTAGTATAGTATTAGGGTCGTTTTCCTTTCTTTTGTGTCACAGCGGCCAGAAATGGAGAAATGGCGAAAAGGTGATGAAATGAGCATAAATGAGATGAAATTGCACACTAAAATGGCCACGAAACGGCTTAGAAAGGTCCGGAAATATAGAAGAAATCAGACGAAGACCGAAAGAACAGAGGACGAAGAAACGAAAAATCCGGAAGAATGCCGTCACCGGCGCCGACCAGTGAAGTCGTTCGAAAGCTCTCTGATTTTCAGGCGCCGTGGCGCCCGACTGCAAGGCCACGGCGCCGACACGAAAATTCTGAGTTTTGGGCCTAATTTGACACGTTTTCAAGGTCCAAAAGGGATAACTTTTCCTACCTGCATAATCCTTAACCCTTTACCTAAAAGATTCTATAACTTTTCCTACCTACATATTCCTTAACCCTTTACCTAAAGGATTCCATAACCTTTCCTACCTACATAATCCCTAACCTTTTACCTGAAGGATTCTTGGGCTATAAATAGTCTCTACATCATTAGAAGAATTCATCCATCACCCATTTCATTCTCCATCCATCATTCTACCACATTCCATCTTGTAAATATTCCACAACACAATCCTTGGATGCTAGAAGGCTTAGAGACTTGCTTTTGAGTATTTTTCTTTTCTTTCTTTTTGCTTTGTTTATTCCAGTTCATGTATGGAGATTATATTAGTTCTTAGCGTGACTATGGCTAGGAGCTAATTACTTTATTAGGGATTTCCTTGTGATTCTCTTGAAACTCTTATTCAAAAATTAATACATTAGTTGATTTCTTCTTCACTTGCTTAAGATTTATTCAATAGTTGTTTTGATTGCTTGATAATTAACTGATCACTAGTTATCATCACTTATATGAGTTCTAATCGAAATCCGAAAGGGGAGATTGTGAATATGCTATAGTTGAATAAACATAGGTTTAAATCGTGGACGAAAGTACTCGATACTGCGGTAGCTTAATATGTTATTGCTCTTAATCCTCCTTTGTAGTCAATCTTGTCACCAAAAGGTAGAAGGGTTCTCCATTGGGGTTGAGTGTTTATATTACCTTAACATGAGTATAAAACGGTCTAGTTAACCTGCTATCTTAACGTAGAAGAAGAAGTTAGTCCAATTGTATTAAGGATTGAATAGAGTGGATAGTTGATGATCTTGGAAGCTCTAATTCTCCATCATAACTGATTTAAATCAAAGTATTTTCATAATTAGTTTATTTCCTGCATTATTAGTTTACAATTCCAACTCAATTAACGTTAACCAAATATAAACTAAAGGATAGATAATCGGTAATTGAAAACCAGTCTCTGAGAACGATATTCGGTCTTACCTAGACTATATTACTTGTCACGACACGTGCACTTGCGTTTAGTGTGTGCATAAATCCCACATCAGTAAATATGCATATGTTATAATAATTCCATGTGTATGTTAGTTGTTATTTATAGTATTTGTTGCATATTTATACGTAATTTTGTATTTCATAGGTTAACCACAAATATCTATTTTTCTATCGTAATGGAATACTTAAGCATGATTGAACAATTAATATATTTATTGCTTGATGTCTAGGCCATAATATAAATTACATTCATCCAATTTTTGTGACACTAATGTTTTTGGATACTCAAGACAATGTACTAAAGATATAAGTGGGTATATAAAATCAACTTTGCAATTTGAAAGTCCAATTAAGATTACACAACAATTTTGTCCAAATTTTGGTTAAGTTTTTATCCATGACACATTTTTGTATTTGGCCAATATCTTAAGCTATACACATACTATTGATCTAATTCCAGTTGCATTGGTTAGATAACTCATGTATATACAATTCTTATCAAGGCCCAAACTGCTGAAAACATTGAATTCTAGAGTCAAATTGATCAAAGTGTTCATCATAACAATGCTCCGAATTTCAAACTCCACAGGACACAATTTGGCATTTAGTTCACTATAATTCACACAAAAATCCAATTGATCAACCACCAGCTAGAAAGTGTAGATAAGATCTACTGCTACAATTTTGAAAAGTTAGAAGATTATTGAATGTGTGCAAGTGGAGCTTTGAATCGTGTAAACTCATCATAACAATCTGCCAAAATTGTCAATGTTCATTTAACCAAGGAGCGGTAATTTGACCATAACTTTCATATGTACTTTGATCATGTCCTAAGCTCAAATGTCTTATAGGTTGATACGCGACTTATTTTGGGTACGTTACAAAGTGGATTAAAGGTGGTAGTCGAACCAAGATTAGAATTCATTCCTTGAATGCATATTTGAGAGAACACTCAGGTACTCATACGATATTAGGTTGACTAAGTCGTTGACCAACGCAATGGACATGTCTGTGACATGGTCCTGTTGTCAACCAATATAGATGAGTTATAATGATCAAGCCATTTGGATAGACACTTGACAAATCCTAAGCTTGATTGAGTGTGTCGTGAATGAAAGGATTTTATTTTCCCACATATAGGTTCAGTTCACATGCTTCATGTAGCTAAACTTTACATATTGGGTTCGTCTTCCCGCAGCTTCAGAGTTCGTGAAGATCTTAATGTAATTAGTGACGATATGTAAAGGCCCGGCGGTAACACTAAGTCAAATGTTCGCCGATCAAGGATGTAATTGAAGGAGATTATATATGTTCGCTGATAACCCAGATATCGAAATGGAACAAGACAAAAATCGGGATGCGATCATGTGCCAAACGCTGTAGGCACCGCATGCCACTTACTCAGATCGCGTGCCGAGGCGCTGCTCGCACCGAATCGCCTACCGCCGACTTGTCTGGCCGGGCCCGCCCATGGGAACCCTAAAGTTGAACTCTTCAACTATAAATACAGGGCTTCCCCTCCCATTTCAACACACCAATTGCAAGAGACAAATCTCTTCTAAAGGTCTGTCGGAATCCCTAGCATCCTAGATTTAGCAATTATATCAAAGTTTTCCAGAACTTACAAATCGAGGGACGTTTGCGTGTGCACACTCAGACTACACAAAGCTTAAAGATTCGCGGATTGTTATCTACAAAATCTAAGTCTTATGTCGAAGTATTACATTATGCTTTGTGTTTATTTTACATCATATTTTCATACTACAGTTTGACCGAAAGTCGGGATTGAAACATAAATTTTTAAATTCCGCTACGTGTACGAACCCGACTAAAATGCCTACAGATTATCGTATAAGCCAATGCTAAGAATATATGTTGTTGGGTAGGAAAATTTTAAACTTCTGTTGTACTTACAAATCCAACAAATCCCAACACAAATTACATGGAGGGTTTATTTTATGGGTCTATATTATGGGGACATGAATTTGCTGGGGAAGCACACTGGCTGAACAGAAATTGCTTGTAGCTTTGACGGTCCAAATTTGTGTAAAGGAACAAAAACAAAATCAATTTCCTTTGTCATAGACTATTGGCGAATTCATATTCTATCAATTTCCTTTGTCATAGACTATTGGCGAATTCATATTCCTCAATATGTGTTCTTTGTTGCTATTATATTGTACAATGTTTTTGTGTATGCATCCTTTTAGTCAATAATAGTACATCTTTGCTCTTTTTCTTTCTTTCTTTAGGTATTTTTGTCTGATGCCATGAATTTGCAATTCTAACTAACGTGGCAGGCCTCAGATGGATTTTTAAGTTCCCCTCCTTTCATTCTTGTAGTGTAGTAAAGGGAGTCAAGAGCAGTGGAAGAGGAACTGGCATATGGTGTAAGATGATATTAATCTCTCTTGAGGAGTCTTCTCATTAATATCAAAGTATATATAGAGTATAATATTCATCTCTTATACAATAGGAATCCTAAGCCTATACAAAAGAGGAATCATAGTCTTATCATAATTATATTTACACAATATATGAAAATATTCTAATTATGGGTAAGGATACAATTGTTTATATAATATACATGTTTACACACACCCTCAGTCGGAGCGGGTGGAGGCCGGACGCTGAGACTGGATCTGAAGTCAAGAAATAACTGTATGGGAAGTCCTTTGGTAAATATGTCTGCATACTGATAGGATGATGGAACATGTAACACTCTGACATGACTTACCACAACTTTCTCACGAACGAAGTGTAGGTCTATCTCAATATGCTTAGTTCGCTGATGTTGAACCAGATTATGAGAAAAATAGATGGCAGAGATGTTATCACAATACACAATAGATGCCTGAAGCAAAGGACACTGAAGTTCTAATAGTAAATTTCTGAGCCAACAAATCTCAGCTACCACATTTGCAATGCCTCAGATCACTTCAAGATCGATCAAGATAGGTAGTGCGTCGCCGATGCATCAAGAAATCAGATTATCCCCTAAAAATACACAAAAGCCGGAGGTGGAGCGTCGCGTGTCCGGACACCCTGCCCAATCTGCATCCGTATAAGAGAGCAACATGTTTGGTGCAGAGGGGTATAGGTGCAAACCATAATCAAGTGTGCCCTTAATGTATCGAATGATACGCTTAAGAGCAGTGAAAACGGGACTCCCTAGGGCATGCATGAATAAGCCTACCTGCTGAACAACATAAGCAATGTCTGGCCTTGTGAATATGAGATACTGAAGTGCACCTGCAAGACTCTTATATAGAGTAGGATCGGAGACTGGAGCACCATCCATAGCACTGAGCTTAGATTTCGAATCAACTGGAGTAGGTGAAACTTTGCAATTCGCCATCTTAGCCCTGTACACAATCTCCTATGCATACTTACGCTGACATAAGAACATGTGGTTGATAGACCTGGTCACTGATATCCCCAAAAAGTAACTCAGTTTTCCCAAATCAGTCATTGCAAATTCGGACTTAAGCAAGACAATAATCTCATTTTTCAATCCGTCGGAGGAGGCAGTAAGAACGATATCATCCACGTAAAGTAATAAGTAAGCAATGTTACTACCTCGATGAAAAATGAAGAGTGATGTATCACTCTTGCTGCATACAAACCCAATCTGCAAGATATATCTGGCAAATCGATCATACCACGCACGGGGGACCTGTTTCTGGCCATATAGTGACTTACGGAGACGACACACATAGTGAGGAATCATTGACGGGCGAACCGGCGCTGATGACGTAGTATGTCTCTCTCGATCCCCATGTAAGAATGCATTTTTCACATCGTCGATAGATCGCCGGTGTTTGCCCAATGACAATGCTCAAAATTATGCGGATGGTAGCGGCTTTGACAACCGGCCAAGCGTCTCACCACACAATCAATACCCTCCCGCCGATTTGTGTCATTAGCCACAAGTCGCATCTTATACCTCTCAAGAACTCCACCGCTCTCGAATTTATAACGAAATAGCCACGCATAACGAATCACATTCACCCTCTCGTGTCCCAGTACTAGATCGCACGTGTTGTTATGTTAAAACATTTAATTTCTGACATAGCCGCATTCCACCAGGGTCTTGTTTGACCAATATAAGGTTCTTGGGATCGTGAAATGGTTTGGGCGCAAGTTAAATTGACTTTGGGTTTGAAGATTCCATGTTTTGCACGAGTTTCCATTTGGTGAGTGAGATAGTGGGAGGCTCCAAGGCGGAGGGATGTGTTGGATACGGAGGCGTGGCCGACGCCAGAGAGGTACCGCGGTGCTATGATCGGGTCGCGGCGGCCGAAGGAGCCGCGCGCGCCGTGGCGCCGTGATCGGCGTCGCGCTACCGAGGACCGGCACCTCTGAAGTTTTCGCGTCGCGCGCCAAAGATCGGGTCGCGACGCCGATGAAGTAGGAACCTATTCGCATGAGATTTGGTGCCGCGGTGCTGACGCTGATTCTGCGGCAGTGCTATGCTCTAGTTAACTGAGGATGATGAGAGAGATGGCAGGCTCGTCAAGAAAAGAGTAATCCAGTTTTTGGAACTGTTTAAGATTCGAAAACGGGAATGTGGTCTCGTCGAATATGACGTGACGAGAGATGTGGATCTGATGAGTGGAAAAGTCATAGCATATATAGCCCCTATGGTTCGATGGTAAGCCTAGGTAGACACACAGAGTGGACACCCGGGCTAGTTTGTGCGGGACAGTAGAGGCAAGGTTAGGATAGCATAGACAACCGAATATCCGGAGATGATCATAAGAGGGGACTCTATGATTGAGGATTTCAGTATGGGCCATATTGTGAAGGGTGCTAGTTGGGAGAATATTGAGAACGTATTCTGACATTTTAGCAGCATAGACCCAGAAGGACGGAGGTAGGGAGACATGAATCAATAGAGTGTGAATTATATTATTAATTGTACAGATGATTCTTTCACTTTTTACCGCTTATGGGAGCAAGGTGAGAAGAGA
This sequence comes from Przewalskia tangutica, assembly GCA_029844215.1. Lineage (NCBI taxonomy): Eukaryota > Viridiplantae > Streptophyta > Magnoliopsida > Solanales > Solanaceae > Przewalskia > Przewalskia tangutica. The sequence goes on from CM056719.1 coordinate 147,704,167, forward strand.
AATACCATGCCATTATTGGTACAAAAACGGTGAAACATAGAGTTATTGAATTCACGACCATTATCGCACTGAAAAGATTTTATACCTTTTTCAAAATGTGTTTGAATGAATATTCGAAACTCAAGAAATTTGGCAAACACTTCTGATTTAAATTTGAGAGGATACAACCAAACAAAGTGAGAAAAATCATCTAGTAAGATAAGATAGTATTAATGACCGAGAGAACTAGCAACAGGTGATGTCCATAAATCGGCATGTATAATATCAAAAGGTGCAAAAGTGACACTAGTAGATGATTTAAATGGAAGACGAGTATGTTTGCCTAAAGAACAAGAAACAGCTGGCAAGCTTTCCATTACAAGTAATGAAATTATTGCCTCTAAGAAAATGGAAAATCGGGTTCCTGACTCAAGCCTATTATGTCATGTTGAAGAAGAAATGGCCGCTAAAGAGACGGAGAGCTAGATCCGCAAAAGAGGAGTGAATGGATATAGATACCTCTGCTATTACATTCAGAAGAGGTGTCCCCGTATGAAGATCTTTCACAAGGAAACCAAAAGAGTCAAAATCAACAGAGACAGAGTTATTACGAGTGAATTCATGATAGAGATTAGATTCTTAATCATACGCGGGGCATATAGGTATTTTGAAGGAATGGATTAGGAGGTGGTGTATAAGATGTACCATAACCCTTCATCGAATGCAGCGCCACTACCAACTATCACAAATCGAGGACGCTTTAGACCTGGGTCAGGGAATATTACCCGCAGACCGCACGCGAGAAGTGGCCGAGTCCATGATCGCTTGTTGTCGCCGTTGGAACTGGCCGTGCATGAAGTGGGTTTGATGCGGATATTGAACACGCCGGTGGTCGAGCAGGCCCAACAACCCGAGTACCGGTTGCAAGGTCGCGGTGTTACCGGCGCAGGCGCGCTACAGTAGGATATCGCTGGGCGCCGCGCTCGAGCTGATTCTGCGGGCCCTGTTGTTGTTGCTGCTGATTCTGCTGCCCGCGACCCCTGCCATGACCACAACCTCCTCTACCGCGTCCCTTTCCACCCTTTCCACCGCGTCTCTGTTGCGGTTGATAGTTTTCTGGCGGCATTGGATCGTGAGGGCGCGTTTCGACAACTAATGTCTTCTGATTGTGCTCATCCTGCTTAGCACTTCGAGTTTCTTCGAGCAACAACTGCGAGCGAGCTTTGTTAAAACTGAGAAGCGGATCTGCCTGTTGAATTATGGCGGCTAACGTATCATAGTCTCCTTTAGGAAGACCTGCAATCAATTGCAACATCATCTTAGTATCCGAGACAGGCGTGTCAACGTTGGAGAGTTGATCCGCCAAGAGTTTCAACTATCTGCAGTACTCAGTCATGTTGGAGAAATTTTCAAGGCGTGTATTGTTAAACTGTTCCTCCAAATACACCGCACGAGTGTACTTGTTATCTTGAAAGATTTCCTCCAAGCGGTTCCATAAATCAAGGGCTGTGGCGCCAAATTTCATGATAGTAAGAAGAAAATCCTGAGAAATACTACCATAAATCCATTGTTTGACGCCGGCGTCTAGACGACGCCAAGTAGACTCATCAACCTCCGAAGGGCGCAGAATAGTGTCATCAATATGATCAAGAACGTTATAGAGACATGCATGATTACAAAACAGTTCAACCCATGGGGGAATACTGATTGTTTTCTTGATCAAGAAGAATGAGAATAGAGTTCTTGATGTTTGTAACAGTTAGTGCGGGATGAAAAGAGGATGACAACGTGGTGGTGAGATTTGTGGAGGTGGAAGTGTCAGAAGTATTGGAAGAATCCTGCGTATCCATTTAGAGAAGAGAGGAAAGAAGAAGAAGCACAAAAACCAAGAAATTTACGGCGGTCAGGCAAGGGAGGGCTACAAGTAGACGAGAGGAGATTTCTAGGGTTTTGTGTGCTAGGCTCTTGATATCATGTAAGATGATATTAATCTCCCTTGAGTAGTCTTCTCACTAATATCAACGTATATATAGAGTACAATATTTATTCCTTATATAATAGGAATCCTAAACCTATACAAAAAAAGAATCCTAGTTTTATCATAATTATATTTACACAATATATGAAAATATTCAACAATTGTTTTTATAATATAGATGTTTACATATGGATAGAGCAAAGTTTCAGCTGACCTATGTTGACTACGACTACTCGCCAAGAACTGCTCAAATCATATTTTTAGTGGACCTTAATCTTAGTTGTATTCTTGATCTCAACAAAACATAATATGTATATGAGCACTTCATTATCAGACACTGAGCATTTCATATATGCATACCTCATTCTCATGGAAACAAAGCTCAGTTTTATAGTATTGCTTCCTTCTTTTTTTGATTGGGTAGTCCTATTAAGCAATTAAAATGCTTTTTCATTCAGTATTTTATATGAATATAAAATACTTACTTAAAGTTCGTTTTATCTAAAAAATTAAATTGCTTAATGGGATAAATATTTTGTCGATGATGTCATATAAGAAACATCAATCAATTTTGGGAATATAATTATATCAAGGACTAATCAATAGTATTACGATTGGTGTATTGATGTAGATATGTAAAAGATAATTTTTTTTTTTGTATAAAACTTATAAAAATAAAATTTTAGTCATTTTAATTTTCTAATAATCGCAAGAAGCGCGTACATATTCGCTAGTCTGTAAAAATAGATAAATACAAATCCTTCATTTTAGTTGCGCCATTTTAGGAGGCCTTTGTCTTGCTTTTATTTGTTAATCACACCCCTAATCAATCGGTTTACACCTACGCGCTTTTGTCTTGCTTTTATATATTTATATATACTAGTCTTTACTCTTTATGCATGTGCTTTGCACGAATATGACGGTTATTATAACATTTAGTTAATAAATATTTGCATCTGGTGTGATCACCTAATTAATATCTAAATTTAATATAATTAGATATTATAAAAATATTTTTAAAATATTGATCGATTTTTATTTCCCTTAAATACTAAAATATTTATTTAATAACGTAATTCAATGTTGGATATAATGTCATTCCGAAAGTTTCTATAAATTGCATTCCTAAAATTCCTAACGCAAATAAAAATATCCTTTTAAGAAGCTAACATCTACCGTAAATAAAAGTTTATTGTTGGTAGACTTCTTCATGTTTAGTTTCATGGTTGATTAGTTTTCTCATATATAATCCTTTAATGAATTGTACCCAATATCAATTTTGTAGGATCGCGTATGTGTAATTTAAATCATAAAAGAATTCCATTCTTGGGTGATTTACAATTATATCCTTAAACTATACAAATATTTAAAAGTATAAAAGTCGATTAATATTTAGAGGTTATTATACGTGCAAATATACATATATCCCATGATAATTAGAAATATAAACAGGGGCGGACTAACGAAATAATCATAGGGTGGACCAACTAAAAAAAAAAAATTAGCGCTCAAATAACTATATTACAATAGCAATTTACGTTCTTTCGAATCACGAAAATCATTGATAATAACATCTATGTAAAAGTCATCGATAATTTCTCTTTCAATATACAATAGCAAAGTATTTGTAAGATAATCATCTGACATTTTGTTGCGGAGTCGACTCTTCACAATTTTTGTAGCTGAAAATGTATGTTCATTTGTTGTAGTGGAAACCGGAAGCGTAAGCACAAGAGAAACCAATCTGAATATCAACGGATAAATTTTCGATCTTCCTGTATCTATCATCCACTTACACAACATAATAATACTTGAAAGAGAATTCGACTCCTTATCATCAGATACTTCAACTCCAAAGTGTCTTAACTCTATTATCAACAATTGCCCCAATTCTAGCTCTGTAAAATCCACTGGATAATATTTTTTTGCTAGCTCAGAAATTCGCTCAACATCAAATGAAACGTATTCTCTCTTGGATCAAGAGCACAACTAAGAGAAATCAACTCCATTGCTTGCTCACTGAAACGACTGTTTAACTCTTGGTAATATCAGTCTCCAAAATGAATTGCAAGGTCATATACCATGTTTCCCCGGTTTTGAAAGTCGTGAGGTCATTGGTTGCATATGTTATTTTATCTTGGTAATATCAGTCTCCAAAATATTCCGGTGACCTCATTGTTTGATCAATTGACCTCACGACTTTCAAATGTTGAAATAAACTCGTAGGTAAGTCTCCCGAGAAGGCATTGTAAGATAGGTCTACAATTCAAAACCGGGGAAACATGTTTTCAATTCTTGAAGTTCTAATGGATCCATGCAACTTATTTGATCTCAAGCTTAAAACTTGCAGCTCAGGCAGAGTTACCAACCACGTGGAGAATGTGTCATTGAGGTGATTGTCTCCTAAATCAAGAACTTGCAACTCTTTGCAATTGACCTTCATTTTGAAGATTGTCTCCATTCATTACAGAAGTTTATTTGATCCAACAGGATGCTTTTGTCACATCAGTGGTTAGTGTTGTGCTGTTATACTTCTAATTTACTTTTCTTATATAAGATCAATAGAAGTAATTTTTAGAAGTGTGGTGTTTACAGAATTTACATTCAATGTTTTGTTTTAGCATGTCAATGAATTAAGTTGCATAGACCATCTTAAGGTGGTGTTTATAGAATTTACATTTACTGTAGTAACTTTAAAGCAGCTTTAAGTTTCCGGTTAGTATGGTAGTTAGAACTTTCTAAAATTCGATATTCTAGAATTGGAGTCACTTCATGTTTAACACCTCCTTCGAGGGCACCTACATAGTGAATCAGCTGGAAGCCAATCCAAGTAATGAACCTGATTACACTCGAAAAGAGTTCAGACCTATTCCTTGTTGCATACCGACCGTTTTTCTCCCTTTAGATTTATCAGAAAGAAAATTCAGTACTTCTTGATTGTGAATGTTTGAACCGATTGGCTAAATCATGGTTTTCTTTACCAAAGCCTAGTGAGTGCATAGAAAGGACCATTACAGGAAATGTTCAACATCCATATGGATGTCACTTATCAAGTTTGTGAGATATTGTTGTCAAACTAAAAGGAGAAATAAAGTACTATTTTGCCTATTTGTTACATTTAGGACCAATATCTTAGGACCTTAGCTTGTTTCATAATATTTATGTGATAGCTTTAGGTAGGGTTTTGGCAAGAACATGTGATTGTTGTATACCAATTTATGAGTAGATAGCTGTCATTGCCTTGCATATTTTGGTTAAGAGTATCACCTATTTTGTTATCTCAATCATTTTGACCAAAGAGTTCTCAGGACCAAGTCTGGGAATGGAAAAGATTTTGATATAGATTGCTTCCTCAGCGCGCAAAATCAAATTAGTCGGGCTCCAAAACGGATACCAAACATCTGGTAGGAGACCCTCACCCCAAAAAGAAGAAAATAGCACAAGGACCACAAGTGTCAAAGATTGTTATCCAAAATATCCATCTCGTGAAAATGTGATGGAACAAATATGAAAAGAGAACAAGATACTTCATATAAACTTAGTGAAGCAATCTATGGCAAGGTGTTATGGATTTGAAGTCATAAAAGATCGGAATTTTGCAATGTATATAAATTATAATTATAATGAGCATAAAGAACATTGGAACTCATAGACAATGTTTTAACATTTTTATAGAAACTGGCTGGTCTGTGGGCAGAGAATATTAAGGTAGAAATAATACTCGTAGTAATTCAGGAAACTTTAAACAAAATCAATATAAAGATTCCTTGAACAATGTCTAATTATCCAATACATCTACACATTTTCTTTGTTCAAACACTTCAAATTACATAATTTAACTTCATAGAATAAAACCTTGTGTATCCTCACTAATCTGATGACTTTCCTTTATCATTTCTTCGAAATTATCCGCTTATAGCACAATATTGCATCAACTTTTACAATATTTATTATTTATTTTAACTATCTGCATTAATTAGTATGAGTTGTCCACTACAGATATAACTCTAATCTCTATACCATTTAATGAAATTGAATTATTCAAACTACTCAAAACCCATCCCCAAGGGCCCTCTTGAAGTAGAAGGATAAGCATTGTATAATATGCATTTATTATTATAAATTAATATGAGAATGGGTTGATAGAAAATAATTATAATTGTGGTCCAAAGCAGCCAAGAAATGTATGTTTGTGCAAGCGAATGGTTAAGATAATGAAGACTTGAAACCTCGTTAAGATAGGGTACGTTAAATCAATTGATTTAATATTAATAATTAGAGATTAAAGTAAAAATACATACACCATAAATTAAGTACAATTAAGTGATAAATACACACCATACATTTAGGCCTCATTTATTTTAATTAAGATTAAGACGTCTGAATCTTAATGATTAAGGTGTTATCTCTAGATCTGAGAACACTGAATGATTAAGATTGTTTGTTTTTAAACATCTGAATGTGCATAATGATTTATTTAAACATAATAAAAATACAATTCAAATTTAAAAGTAACTAAATATTCAAAAATAAATATAAACAAGTAAATATTATTTAATAAAATGAGAAATAATAAAATATTTATGTTTGATAATGATGGTGGAGATGCTTTGTAATGGTGATGACGGTGATGGTTGATGTTAGTGGCTAGTAACTGTGGTGGTGATGATAATTGTGATTGTAGAGGTGGTTGGGGTTATAGTGACTGACGCGATGGTGGCGGTACGATTGGTAGTGATGGTTGTGATGGTGGAGTTGATGGATGTTTGTAATTGGCGGTGTTAGTGGTGATGGCTGAAGAATGCATAGTGGTTGGTGATGGTGTCAGTGGTAGTTGGTGGTGGTGCTAGTTATGATGATAGATGTTGTTAATAGTAAGGATTGACCGCAATGGTGGTAGTGGCGATGACGGTGATGGCTATTTATAAAATTATAATGATGGATGTGGTAGGTTTGATAGCGACTGACAATGATAATTGCCAATTATGATGATTGTGGTTTTGATGGCTGAGGTGATCGGTGGTTGACAGTGATAGTTGTGATAGCGGAGATGGGGATGGGTGGTGGTTGGAGAGTAGGTGGGGTGGGGGTTTGGAGGGGGTGGGGTGGTTGTGATGATAGAGGTGATTAGTGGTGGTGGAATGGGTGGTGGTTGTGCCCTGTGGATGGGGTGGGTTAGGAGTGGAACTGGTGGTTGCGGATAGAGTGGAAGTAAAACTTATTCATACAAAAATACATTTTAATGATATTAAGACTTTGTTCAAGATCTTAATGATTAAAATCTACTTAAATCAAATAAGTGCTTAGATCTTAATGTAAATAAATGCACATAATGACCTGAAATGTGAACCATTTAGATTCAGGCCTCCATACAAAGAAAGGAGGCTTAATGACTATTGCGGATATGTATTATCAGTCTGAAATGGAAGGATGTGTATCTCTGCTATACTGGTTGACGTTGACATGACGCACTGGACAAATATACTTATTTCGTGTTTATACTAAATTGATGAATTCAAAATATTTATAAAATACACATATTAATCACTTAATTATAAACAAGTAATGAGTGTTTATTAATTTCAATTGCTAAAATTAAGGATACGTTTGGTTCGAGGTAATAGAATCAGGGTAAGGGAATGGAATCTCCTGATTACCTTTGAAGTTGTTTGTTTGACCTATTTTTCCATTCCTTTTACCCTCTTTTTTTTTTCCATTCTCTTACATTGATTCCCCACCCCTTAGGTATTTTCATTCCCTTTCCCCAATTCATTACCCGGACCCCGGACCCTCGACCCCTGACCCCGTTTCCATTCCGTTTCTGAAACAGATCCAAACATATAGGAACAATCAGGGTAATTCCTTTCTATTTCCTTACTGGATTTCATTTCGTTTACCCTGCGCGAACCAAACACATCCTAAATTGCTTGAATTCGTATAAAGTCCGGGTATAAATAAATATTTATCATGGTACAAAAGTTTGGGTGTGCCGAAATTATGACAAACTATGAATAACCACCTCTCAGGTAGGATATTAATTTTTCTCTTCAAAATAAATTAGAGTTAATATTTTCATTAGTTGCATTAAAGAGGGGAAAAAAGAAATATTATTAACAATGTGAGAATACAAACTTGATGTTGTAATTTTAACCTCTTAGGAGTATTATTTAATAAGGTAATTGAAATCTCCAAGTTGCACAATTAGCTTTTGATACCTCGTTTCAGGTTCTCTCAATCAACTTCTAACTCCTCTCAATAGTGTAGCCTATTGGAGACACAAATAATATTATATTATTATATTTGTTTATTTTGGGAATCCATCACCAAATATGACAAGAATCATACTAAATTTTCCTCATTAGGTTTTGACGGTTTGTTTTCCTCAAGACATTATAGGGTCCCTACAATTTGACCTAAGAAAACAAAATGGAGCAAAAACATAAGAGAATTGTTCATTGAACCTAGATAAAGATGCGATATCAGGGTGTAATGAAAAAAAAATCTTGTCATTATATAATGTTATGAAATTGTTAGACAATACCACAAACATTCTGTGAACTTGTCAAAAATATTAATACTATAATGTAGCAGTATAGATTCTCAGGATCAAAATTAATTGTTGATAGCACATGAATATTAACTTCCAAGATTTTATTGTTAGAATAATCCAACATTGAGCCCTAAAAACATGTAAGATATGAACTTGTGCTATATTTTTTTTTATAAAACCCTTCATTTCTCTTTTATTTCGATGTAGGATTCAGCTAAAGTGTCATGTGCACCTCGTGATCTTCAGAAATTTATCAGTCTAGAAGTCTATCAATTCTGCTTAACCCATATTCATTGGCCCACCCTCGGTCGGGTACATCAGACAAAATTCCTATATCGGAAAAACATATAATTTCTAGATCGGTCACTGCTTAAAACTTTGTTAGTTGCCAGTGCATATATATTCTGATTAAGATTTGGGATCTAATATTCAAATGTAGAAACAGTGGCACCATTTGATTGATGTCTCTGTTAGTAAAATATGGGATAATATTGATTAAAGAAAGGACAGTGGTGCATTAAGTTCCCGCTATGCGGTAATATTGATTAAGACAAATAAAATAATAAAGAACAACTTATCGAATCACAGTTGTGTCGTGACAAGTCATTGTCTTGAAAGCGATTTCGGATCAATTCCAGTGCAAATCGTTTAGCCCGGTTGCTTTCCAAGGTTCCAAGCACTTCCGGACACTTGCACTAGTGACTGAAAGTTTGGAATTTGCACAAAGTATTTTGCCCAGGAAACAGAAGAAAGAAAATATCTTTGAAGAAGATGATATATTTTTCTGTGTGTCAATAATAGGGATTTCTACCTCTATATATAGGTTGATGTCACGATCTCGATAGCAAATATTGAAATATGAAATGTCTCTAACGCTCAGAGAATAATGAATGAGATCTGAAACGTCTCCAATATTTAGAGAAATAAAGATCGACATTAAGACATAGTATTTATGGATAATGACTGTTACAACAATTAATTCTGAAGTAATGAACTTTGACTGGTACCGAAAAATTATGATTCTGGAAGAATAAGTCTTGACCGATAACAACTAACTCCGGAGATAGAAAAGCTACGTCTGGACTTTAATCCGGAAGCATGAATTTAGACAATTTCAGGTAAGCTCAAAAATAACAAAATAATATTTTACAAAATCGGAATTGAATTAGACTTCACGTATACCTCACACGCATGGAGGGGGGAGGGGGGTAAATCAACTCGTTTTTCCTACGATGTCCAACTCTCATGTGCGCGGGACTCGTCCCTTTTCCCAACTCTTTACAAGCCCAATAAATCACATTTCAATATAAAGTGGAAGAGGGAACTTTCCACCACCAATGTGGTACAAAGTGCATTTTACAAAAGTCAAGAAAGAGAGAATGAAAAGGAAATCTGTGATTTTGCATTATTTAGAATAAATGAGTATATGAAATGGGATAGTAACTCTTACAATCCCCCACTAATGCAAAGATAAAAAATCTGGGAAAAAGGAAGGGAACATGTACTTAAGTATTAATATCTTTCGATTTGAATTAACACATAGTGAAGTGAGACAACAACTAATATCTAAAAAGTGAAGTACTCTTGAACTGATTGGACATAAGTTGAGACCCTCACAACACATAATATATTCTTTAATTTATGCAAACTCCGCGATACTAACATAGTTCTTTCATGGTCATGCACACACCCCTTGGGTGTAATGAGAGCTCCAGAAAGATGGCTTAAGTCTTTCATAAAATGCGATCACATATTTACACTCACGTAAATGATTCCATCAATTCTATCTCATAGACCATCTTAAGGTTGGAATCATTAAGAGAAAATAAGCCCAACCTTATAAACACTACCACATGCCACAAAGATAGAAAATGTAGTGTATATTGACGGTCTATATGGCTTTGTTTGACCACAAATGGATATCCACCATATTACCTCAATCAATATGCTTTAGCCCCTATATTAACATTTCAAGGATCATCTTCCTTACTAAATCCTTAGTTAAAAAGGATCCGCCAAATTTCTTTTGGACCTTACATATTCCAAGAAAAATAACATCATGCTTCAACAACTGTTTAACCACACTATGTCTGACACGTATATGTCTCTTTTTACCATTGTACACACTGTTCTTTGCAATCCCAATTGCTGTTTGTGAATCATAGTGTAAGGATACTAGAGAAGCTCGTCTTCCCACAATGGCATATCTGTCAAAAGGTTTCTCAACCAGCTTCTTGCCCTGTCAAATTCAAGAGCAATAAACTCTGATTCCATAGTAGAACGTGCTATATAAGTCTTTTTGAAAGACTTTCATGAAATAGCACCTGCACCCAAAGCAAACACATAGCCACTGATGGATCTAACTTCATCCTTATCAGTTACCCAGTTTGCATCACAAAAACTTTCTAAAACAACGGAAAATTTATTAAAATGTAAACACCAATCTATAGTACCTCTCAAGTATTTTAACAAACGATGAAGAACATTCCAATGATCACTACTGGAACTATGTGTAAATCTACTGACAACATAAGCAATATCAGTCCGAATATAGTTCATGAGAAACATTACACTCCCAATTATTTTAGCATATTCAGTTTGTGAAACACTAGTTTCTTTATTCTTTCTCAAGTGTATGCTAGGATCATAAGGAATTCTCACTGGAGCAACATCAAAATAATTAAACATTTTTAACATATTCTCAATGTAATGAGACCGACAAGGACTTCCTCAACTTACATACTTTGATCATATCATTTTATAATAAATACAGGTATCTGAAGCATTAACAACAAAAATATCATCCACTAATATATCATTAAATATTTTATACCACTGCTTAGGTGCTTGTTTTAAACCATACAAGGACTTCCTCAACTTACATACTTTGTCTTCCTGTCCTAGGATCACAAAACCCTCAAATTGAGTCATATAGATCTCCTCTTCTAGATCACCATTTAGAAAAAAATATTTTAACATTTATTTTGTGTACCACTAAACTATGAATAGCGTCAAAGGTAATAAGATATCTAATGGTCGTTATTTTAGTCACATGAGAATACATATCAAAGTAATCAACACCTTTTTTTGGTTAAAATCCTTAATCACAAGTCTAGCCTTATATTTATCAATTGTTCCATCAGGTCTCAAATTCTTCTTAAATATCCACTTGTTACTTATGGATTTAGAACCTTTAGATGAATCATGCAAGTCCCTAGAATTATTAGAAACTATAGAATTTAATTCACTTTTAATGGCTTCATTTTAAAACATAGCATCTATTGACCTTATAGATTCATCATAAGTCTTAGGGTCTTCTTTCATTAATTAAATAGATACTAATTCATCATTTAAGACCTCAATATCATCATTTAAGCAATATCAGGACAAGTATAGTTCATGAGAAACATTACACTCCCAATTATTTTAGCATATTCTATCACGACTTCTTTTCAGGAATCGTTGTGGTACCTACACATTCCCACCGATAGGCGAACCACTTCCCATATACATAAAATAGTATGAAAGAAATGCAGAAATAAAATCCAATACATCAATACATCTTCAATATTTGTTTGTGATACAAAATCACTAATGCAGAATACAAGTGTAAATGAAGACAACAAGACCAAAGCTGAATACAAAATTAAATGTCTAACTACGTCTTTTGAATCTAAATGTAAAGTCAGAGTAAGAGAATAATCATCCAAGGCATGCCGAAAGAAGCATCATCACCCTGGAATGCCGAAATCCACCTGATTGGACTCACACTCAAGCTCGCGAACTAGTAGAGTATCCTTTATTTACATCAGAAAAGATGCAACAAGTGTAGCATGAGTACACAACGTACTCCGTTGACATTATAGGCCGACAATGACGGAAGATACATAACATAGATAAATATCAAGTTGACACCAGATAATCCTATACTAGACAGTTCAGTAGCCCATATACGTCATGTTGTACACATATCAATACACTGATTCAATAAGTCACAATATTCACATAAGGTTCTATTCACAGTCAAGTACAATTAATTTCTTCAGTCAATGCTTTGACCTTCGTCTCTTTTGCCCTTTTAATTCATTTTTTTCATGTGTAGGGGCACTTTTTTAACCTAATCGATAGTTGTTAGGATGAATCACACGTGGGAGAGATATGAAATCTCTGAGCAGACAACAATCCAATCACACATACATGGACCTTACTATCATAGTTCCCACGACTAGTACTCTCTTGTCTAAGTCATATTCAAGATTAACCCCACTTACCCAACCTTAACATAGCAATAAATAAATCAACACTTAGATCATAACAACTCTTTTAGAACACTTTTCAAGAGTATTATACTTAGGCTAGCCATGCCAACATTAACTCCTCTATTATTCTTAGTCTTAGATTTGACTAAGTCTCTATACAATTATAGTCTAACACACCTAGATCATTCAACGTTTACCTTCCCAAGGGAAACATTTATCACATGTTCCTTACTAGACTCAGGACCTAATCATATAGTCAATTCACAGACAACACACAATGCACATATTTTCCGTTGATCTAGATAATGATCCTGACATATTGACACTTTCGACCACAATAGTAGTAGACATCAAAGACTAGACTTACCATTTATAACCATCGAATCCATGTGTAAGAAATCAAGCCACACATGGCAACCAATTCATTATTTATTCAAGTATTCACATATCCAATACCTAAGTATCTTTATTCAATTTGTGAAACACTAGTTTCTTTATTCTTTCTCAAGTGTATGCTAGGATCATAAGGAGTTCTCACTGGAGCAACATCAAAATAATTAAACTTTTTCAACATCTTCTCAAAGTAATGAGACTGACACAAAGAAAAATCATTAACAGTTCTTTTGATTTTAATTCCTAAAATCACATCTTCTTCTCCAAGGTCTTTCATTTCAAACTTATAAGACAAAAAGTCCTTAGTCTTATTTACAAAATTCACATTAGGACCAAAGAATAACTTATCATCCACATATAAACATATAATCACACAATTTGATCATGTCATTTTAGAATAAATACATGTATCTGAAGCATTAACAACAAAATCATTATCCACTAATGTGTCGTTAAATTTTTTATACCACTGCTTAGGTGCATGTTTTAAACCATACAAGGACTTTCTCAACTTACATATTTTATCTTTCTATCCTGGGACCACAAAGCCTCAGGTTGAGTCATATATATCACTTATTCTAAATCACCATTTAGAAAAGTCATTTTAACATTCATTTTGTGTACCACTAAACTATGAATAGCGGCTAAGGCAATAAGAGTTATAATGGTCACTATTTTAGTCACAGGACAATATGTATCAAAGTAATCAACACCTTTCTTTTGGTTAAAATCCTCAATCACAAGTCTAGCCTTATATTTATCAATTATACCATCAGGTCTAAATTTTTTCTTAAATATCCACTTGCTACTTATGGGTTTAGAACCTTTAGATTGTAACACCCCATTTTAACCGGAGTCGAAACGGGATTACTACGTATGGTTGATTCCTAAATGTATTTAAAGGAGTCGCCACCTAATTATTTAAGTGAATTAGGACACTTGATTTATTGCAATAAAATACTGCAATTAATCTCCATTTAATGGTCTGCGAAATTAATGAGATTCTGGATAAGGGTTCTTTATTATCCTAAAGGGAAGGGGTTAGGCATCCTTTAAGATCCGCTAACTTGCGGTTATCAGTTCAAACCTAGGTTAATTATATGTTGACTTTTATTCTACCTATTCTAAGCATTTTTACATAATTTACAATTAAAATAAAATGCAACGAAAAAATAGTAAAACTAAAATTTAAATGAGACATTAAGATAAAACTCTGGGACATCTTTAGCCCTTTTTAGGCCTTCTGCACAAGATGATCTCCGGGTACCTGCATAAGTACTTAGTAAAAGTGTTAGTAATAAAATAAATAATTTTGAAGTAATAGCAATAATTAATAAATAAAGCCAAAAAATAAATCCGTCTTTTGCACAGGGTAGGCCTTGGAAATCAGACGGAGATTCCTTCATCGGCCAGTATTGCTAAAAAATAATAAAATAAATAAAACTTTCAGATCCGCGCCAAAACAGTAATAGTTTTAAACACGGAGGGCTCAGATATATGTAAAAATAAAGTAGGACAGCCTAAACAAGTGCGGCTGCGAGAATTCGCCTTGCCAGCGCATGTTGGTTATCCGGTGTAAGTGGAAGAAATCATCCTTGCCCAGAAAGCTTCATTTATTTTATTTTCCGTCTTTGCAATTGTGGAGGCCTCAAAAATCGACGGATAACTTTTTCATTGGCCAAACAAGTGTAGTATCTTGTTCAAAAATCAGTAAAATACCAAGAAGTGTAGCAACATGTTCAAAATCAGTAAAACCGGCCTAAAATCAGTAGCAAATAGCCGAAGATCAGTAGCAAAATAACCTAAAAATCAGTCCAGCACCATAGCCAAAATCAGTGTATTCCCAAGTAAAACATTCGGTTCAAACATGGACCAAGAAGAAGCGCAAAATAAACCAGCAAACCAGATCAACAATAGACTAAAAACAACAACAATATCCAGCGTAGTATGAAAAGGTTCCTCGCAACCGCCAGAAAATGGCTCAAAAACCCAAACAGAGTAGCGTCGCCTAGAAATACCACAGGAGCGAACGAAAACAATGCACGTCAGTCCATTTGTAAAAGCAAACAACAAGCCCCCAACAGTAAAGCCGACAAAGTCGCCGGAGTTCTAAGACTCCGGCAGGTTACAAAAATAACAAAACTCAGTCCAAACAAACCGCAACATACATAATAATAACGAAAATGGAAACAAACAGCGGCGTCGCTTCCACGACGAGGTCGCCGGAGCAACGCCACCGCAGTGGTGAGGTTCGACAGTGAGCGTTGGTTTGGACGGGACAGTGACGGGAGAGGAATGGATGTAGACGAGGTGTGGTGGTAGCCCGATTGTGATGGTGACAGTGGGGAGGGCGACGGGATGGTGGCGACGTTCGCCGGCAGTGATGGTGACAGAGGTCGGCGGGTGTTGGTTCGACGGGGGGGAGATAGGGAGAGGGCGAGGGAGAGGTGAGAGGGGGAGAGTGGGTTGTTGCGGCTGTGAGGGTGTTCGCCGGAGCTTGGAGCTCCGGCGAAAGGCGGCGACGGGAAGGAGAGCTAGGGTTTGAGAAATGAGAGTGAGGGCTGCTGAAGTTAAATCGTGGGCTTGTGATGAAGTTGCGGCTGAGGGCTGATAAGTATAATAAGGCTGAGAGGGGGTAATAATAGGGTGTGTTGGAGAGGTGTAGTAGGGTAGAGGGTGATAGACGGTTGGCTGCTTAAATAGGGTAGAAGTAGGGTAGGTTTTATAGGGTGAGATTATGTTTAGGGTTTAGGGGTATTGGGCTTTGGGTATTGGGTATTGGTTATTGGGTATTGGGTTTGGGTATTGGATGAAAGTGTATTGGGCTTCATTTTTTGTTTTGATTTCTGGCGGATTGGAATGATTCAGATTATGCCCTGGACTGGACTGGTTTGACAAAAAATGCAAAATTGATTAATTATTTAAAAGGAAAATTATTTAAAGATACAAATTATTAAAATGTCAATGCCTGATGCAATAATAATAAAATACAATATTTAGCAAATATTTAATGTCTGATTAAAAGTAAAGACGGGGTATCAGTTAATTATTCAAAGAGATGCTAAAAAATGTTTAATACCTAATTAAAGGTAAAAAACAAAACATGATGTCAATTTACAAGAATAAACAACATAGAATGTTATGTAAAAAATATACAAAATGTCAAAAATGATGATAAAATGCGGTGTCCTAAAATGCTTAAAATTGCAAGAAATGCCTAAAAGATGGATCAAAATTGGGTGTCAACAATTGTCCCTCTTTGACCGGAGACGATGAAAGAGTTTTCGGACAAAGACGTTGACTTGTGGCCAATTTTGTCCCATCGTCAGAATTAAAACAAGGATTAAGCAAAGAATGGGCAAAAGCCGACACTGGGTCGCTATGATGCCAAGGTAAAAGACAAAGCTGTTTAAAATTTGTCCCAGTGTCGAATTATGAGACACTGGGTTGCTGCAATGCTAGAAAATAAGATGAGATACGTAGTAATCCCGTTTCGACTCCGGTTAAAATGGGGTGTTACAGATGGCGACTCTGCTGGGGATAATCAGGTTCTTAACCATAGCAAACCTAGGTTTATTAGTGCTTGGCTTTATTTGCTTTTATTTGTTTTAAATGCCTTAAAATTGCTTACTTTAATTTTGTATGCTTAACTGTTTTAATTGTTATTTGTTTTTACTGCTTTCCTTAAACTGGCATTCCGTTCATATTTCTTCCACTATGGAAAATTCACACTATCACACACTACATGCGAGGTGCGCTGGGTGCATCAGCAAAATTCTTTCTTCAAAACCCAAATTTAGGAGAGTTGGTAATATACGTGGAGTGTCCGGTCTAACCGGTGGCCGCGTAGCCTTCTCACTCGAGTTGTCCGCTCGGGAACCTTGCGTCTAGTAAGCCAAATCTTAGAAAACTTAAGATAGAGCTATACCACTTTTTTTTTAAGTCATGCATGCATAAACCTTAGGTGGGTTAGTCGCGGTATTAACTCCACAATTAGAAATCCACCAAACTTGTCGACGGGTTTCACAACCCAACGACCCATTAGCATACTATATGTAGCGTGATGATGATAAACGGATCCAAGCCTGGTCATGACACACTGAAATTGGAAAGAGTGCACCGTCATTTGGTCGCCATTTCCAACAAAACATTACAGTTTAACGGCTTTGACCTATTTATCATAATCTCGCATATCTGGCGTTTAGGCCGACCTCTGGCATAAGAGAGGTCTCATGCATACTAGGCGCGCACTTGATTTGCATTTTTTTTGTTTACTATTGTTGTCGCTAGCAATTCTGTACATATTATTACCCTTTTAACCCCTGTACATATCATGCTTATAATTCCGGCCACAAGTATTTGCATTTTTGCACTTTTTGTTGTCACATTGCAATCAGGACTTCTACTGCGTAAATCGCTCTTGAACAACACGATTTGGACTTTGTGAAACATCAACCACCAGTCCGGTCGAACCAAGCAGGGGAGTCTTTGACTATATTGTCACGCCCTTACATTTTACTATTTTTGTGACTTGCCTACTCTCACTCATTTGTCATATTTTTGCAGGAAGACCGTCCTCGCAAATAGTCGAGGGCGGACAACAAAAAAGAGGAAGAAAAAGAAAAGAAAATCATCCCAAGAATGAGTTGAGTTATGTTGTGGAAGAAGTCAGTTTATACCAGATTCAACAAAGCATTGCTCTGGGACTTATATTTTGCATTTTTATACAAATTCAATTGATATGTCTAATATTAATTACATAATTCTTTATCATGCATTTTACAACTTAATCATTCCGAACTACGCGTGTCTAATTCTCACCATACGGTGTGATACGTAGGCAACCCATCTAGGGTTCGACACCACCACAAAAAAAAGAAGACATATTTGGTTTACCCACTCATTGCATTCAATTATTGCATTTCAATCATTCTATCACATTCATTCATGCATTTCATTCATTCCATCACAACCATTCATGCATTCATTACATTCTTTTATTTTGCATTAGTCTTATAGTGAACAATCATTTGTTTTGAACAGCTTTACTTTTGCATTTCTTTCATGAATAAATTCTTTTAAATCATACGTTTTATAACATATCTGAACGAACTACGCACACCTGATTCTCGTCAAAGATGAGATACGTAGGCAGCCCTACTCGGGTTCGGTACCATTTATCCAAAAAAAATACAAAACATTTTATTCAAAAAGCAAAAAAAAAAAAAGGGGCTCTTTTAAGTGTCATTGTTTGATTTGGTTGATACCAACCACGATTAGGAGTGTGCAAAGAAAGACCGAGTAAATAGTATGGGTTGACTTCGTGGTAAACCATAGATTCTTTCGTACCTCTCACGCACACCTGTAATGACATGCTTGCATGCTTTTAAGACAAGAGCGAAACCAACCTCATTGTTTCATGTGCATTGTGTGGTGAGTTTTAGAATCAGTTCAATTGCATTGCATTGTGATCTAGAACTTGGCCCGCATGTTTGTTGAGGCGAACCCCTGAGTAACGTTTAGTGTAGGAAATGATCGTAGGCTTTCTTTGATCCGTTTGAGCCTTTTTGACCTGCAAATAATATTATCCGTAGTACACCTCTTTTGAGCCTAAAGCCTATTCTTTTGACAACCGCATATTACACCTATACCGCTTTCGAAAGTCACGCACTATCCTCTCTTGGCCGACCTCCCGAGCGCTTTGGAAATGTGCAAGTGGCTGACGAAATTCTGCGTCGAAGTTTGCAAAGACGAAATTGTCAAAGTCTCAAAAGGGAAAAGAAAAACACAGAGGGCGACTTCAAAAAAGGAAGAAATCAAAAGCCCCGGCATTATAAACAAAAAATGAATGAAATGAGAGAATAACTTTGGAAAAAGCGGGCTCCAAACGAAAGATTCAATAGAAGTCGATCTGAAAAAGCGGGACAAAAAAAAAGGAAAGGAAAAAGCGGTCGGCATTAAAGCACAAATATCAAGCACGGACGTAGTCCAACGCTCGAGGAGGATTAGTCACTTTTACCCAAATGATATTCATCCTTCCCCAAACCTACATTACTGAGCCCGTGTGACAAGTCTCACATGATCTTATCGAGGTTCTCACATTAGTGGATACTTACATGGCGGTCAAGCCTATGGTATCACAATTGCATGCATTGAACATCTTTTTGAGTGTGGCGCATCTAACGTCCCAAAATTCCAAAATCTTTGGAATATATGTGAGAAATGAGACTTTCTTTCGGTGAGGCATTTGAAACGTGAGATTACGTGTAGTTCAAACCTTGGCAAGCAAGTGTGTCGATACTTAGGTGTCTGAGGTACCATTTGAAACTATAGGAATTACCCAGAAGTCAGTCTTGGTTAGATTGTAAGTGAATAACGGAACTCCTAAGCACAATACTAATTGTTGATATCAACTGTAGTCAGAACGTGATGATGTCTTTCTACTTTTCAAAAAAAAAAATGCATATAAATCTTTATTCTTTGCATCATGAACTACGTCTTGACACGATTCCTCAATGGATACGTGGCGGCCACATCGCTTAACCGGTCGCATTATTTGAAAACCCATAAAATCCTTATTTTTGCATCACGAACTACGTTTTGACTGATTCCCTCGGCGGGATCGTGGCGGCCACATTGGCTTTGCCGTTTTTAAAATTGTACAGTCATTTTTGCATCACGAAATACGTCTTGACCTGATTCCCTCAGCGGGATACGTAGGCGGCCACATTGGCTTCGGTCCACATTGTTAAAATAAAAAAAATAAAAATAAAAATCTTTATTCTTTGCATCACGAACTACGTCTTGACCTGATTCCCTCATAAGGATACGTAGGCGGCCTAAGTCGGCTTCGGTCACACCATTAGAAATCTTCTCATTGGCTCGTGTGCGACGGAATGCGTTTGATTATTCTGAAAAGAGATATGAGCAATTTCCGCCAGAGTTAAGTCTTGCCCATGCGCCCCGCATAATGAAAACTGGGACAATTTTGGGAAATGCACCATGAAGAGATCATAATAAGGATTCCTAAAGCAATCAGCAATCGCAGCATTCAGCAAGTCCGCACAGAGACTGCATCAGCACAACGTCTATGCAATGACGTTATCTCAACCCAGGTGAGTCACAAGGCAGGTACGTCCATAAAATGACACCATTTCATTGTAAGCCTAAGCAACGGCTTCATTCATGTTTCGTCTATACAACGACGAACATTTGCATCTCGTCCATACAACGACGAACATCTGCATCTCGTCTATACAACGACGAACATCTGCATTTCGTCCATACAACGACGAACATCTGCATCCCGTCTATACAACGACGAACATTTGCATTTCGTCTATACAACGACGAACATCTGCATCTCGTCTATACAACGACGAACATCTGCATCTCGTCCATACAACGACGAACATCTGCATCTCGTCTATACAACGGCGAACATCTGCATCTCGTCTATACAACGGCGAACATCTGCATATCGTCTATACAACGGCGAACATCTGCATCTCGTCTATACAACGACGAACATCTGCGTCGTTTATACAACGACGAACATCGCATTTCGTCCATACAACGACGAACATCTGCGTCTCGTTTATACATCTGCGTAACATCGCATCTATACGGCGAACATTTGCATTTCGTTTATACAGCGGCGAACATCTGATTCGATCATACAACGGCGAACATCTGCATCTCGTCCATACAACGGCGAACATCTGCATCTCGTTTATAAAGCGGCGAACATCTGCATCTCGTCCATACAACGGCGAACATCTGCGTCTGATCTATCTAACGGCGAACATCTGCATTTAGTCCATACAACGACGAACATCTGCATCGTCTATACAACGACGAACATCTACATTTCGTCCATACAACGGCATAACATCGCATCTCGTCCATACAACGACATCATGCGTCGTCCGTCTGACAACGAACATCTGCGTCGTCTATCTGACGGCGAACATCTGCGTCTCGTTTATGGCGACAACGCCATACAAGGCGTCATCGCATTCGTCCATACAACGGCGAACATCTGCATCTCGTCTATACAACGACGAACATCTGCATTTCGTCCATACAACGGCGAACATCTCGTCTCGTCAATACAACGCTTTAACATCTGCGTTTCGTCCATACAACGGTTTAACATCGCATTTCGTCCATACAACGACGAACATCTGCATCGTCCATACAACGACGAACATCTGCGTCGTCCATACAACGACGAACATGCGCATCTCGTCCATACAACGACGAACATCTCGATTCGTCCATACAACGATTTAACATCTGCATTTCGCCTGACGGCGAACATCTGCATCTCGTCTATACAACGACGAACATCTGCATTTCGTCCATACAACGACGAACATCTGCATCTCGCCACTACAAGACGGCGTATCATCACATCACTTCATTACATCTACAAACACCATGTCTTTTCCAGCACCACCTCACCTGCAACCCAGTGTCAATCATACTTCGACACTGGGACAAATTTTGAGTTTTGCGTCTGCCTGTCTTATTTTCTAGCATTGCAGCAATCCAGTGTCTCATAATTCGACACTGGGACAAATTTTAAACAGCTTTGTCTTTTACCTTGGCATCATAGCGACCCAGTGTCGGCTTTTGCCCATTCTTTGCTTAATCCTTGTTTTAATTCTGACGATGGGACAAAATTGGCCACAAGTCAACGTCTTTGTCCGAAAACTCTTTCATCGTCTCCGGTCAAAGAGGACAACCGCTGACACAATTTTGACCCATCTTTTAGGCATTTCTTGCAATTTTAAGCATTTTAGGACACCGCATTTTATCATCATTTTTGACATTTTGTATATTTTTTACATAACATTCTATGTTGTTTATTCTTGTAAATTGACATCATATTTTGTTTTTTACCTTTAATTAGGTATTAAACATTTTTTAGCATCTCTTTGAATAATTAACTGACACCCCGTCTTTACTTTTAATCAGACATTAAATATTTGCTAAATATTGTATTTTATTATTATTGCATCGTATATTGACATTTTAATAATTTGTATCTTTAAATAATTTTCCTTTTAAATAATTAATCCATTTTGCATTTTTGTCAAACCGATCCTGTGGCATAATCGAATCACCCAATCCGCCAGAAATCGAAACCAAAAATGAAGCCCAATACACTTTCATCCAATACCCAAACCCAATACCCAATAACCAATACCCAATACCCAAAGCCCAATACCTCTAAACCCTAAACCTAATCTCACCCTATAAAACCTACCCTACTTCTACCCTATTTAAGCAGCCAGCCGTCTATCACCCTCTACCCTACTACACCTCTCCAGCACACCCTATTATTACCCCCTCTCAGCCCTATTATACTTATCAGCCCTCAGCCGCAACTTCATCACAAGCCCACGATTTAACTTCAGCAGCCCTCACTCTCCTCTCTCAAACCCTAGCTCTCCTTCCCGTCGCCGCCTTTCGCCGGAGCTCCAAGCTCCGGCGAACACCCTCACAGCCGCAACAGCCCACTCTCCCCCTCTCACCTCTCCCGTCACCTCTCCCTCGCCCTCTCCCTATCTCCCCCTCGTCGAACCAACACCCGCCGACCTCTGTCACCATCACTGCCAGCGAACGTCGCCACCATCCCGTCGCCCTCCCCACTGTCACCATCACAACCGGGCTACCACCACACCTCGTCTCCATCCATTCCTCTCCCGTCACTGTCCCGTCCAAACCAACGCTCACTGTCGAACCTCACCACTGCGGTGGCGTTGCTCCGGCGACCTCGTCGTGGAAGCGACGCCGCTGTTCGCTGCCCGCTGTTTGTTTCCATTTTCGTTATTATTATGTATGTTGCGGTTTGTTTGGACTGAGTTTTGTTATTTTTTGTAACCTGCCGGAGTCTTAGAACTCCGGCGACTTTTTCGGCTTTACTGTTGGGGGCTTGTTGTTTGCTTTTACAAATGGACTGACGTGCATTGTTTTCGTTCGCTCCTGTGGTATTTCTAGGCGACGCTACGTTCTGTTTGGGTTTTTGAGCCATTTTCTGGCGGTTGCGGGGAACCTTTTCATACTACGCTGGATATTGTTGTTGTTTTTAGTCTATTGTTGATCTGGTTTGCTGGTTTATTTTGCGCCTTACTGCTGGTCCATGTTTGAACCGAATGTTTTACTTGGGAATACACTGATTTTGGCTATGGTGCTGGACTGATTTTTAGGTTATTTTGCTACTGATCTTCGGCTATTTGCTACTGATTTTAGGCCGGTTTTACTGATTTTGAACATGTTGCTACACTTCTTGGTATTTTACTGATTTTTGAACAAGATACTACACTTGTTTGGCCAATGAAAAAGTTATCCGTCGATTTTTGAGGCCTCCACAATTGCAAAGACGGAAAATAAAATAAATGAAGCTTTCTGGGCAAGGATGATTTCTTCCACTTACACCGGATAACCAACATGCTGCAAGGCATTCTGCACCGCACTTGTTTAGGCTGTCCTACTTTATTTTTACATATATCTGAGCCCTCCGTGTTTAAAACTATTACTGTTTTGGCGCGGATCTGAAAGTTTTATTTATTTTATTATTTTTAGCAATCTTGACGATGAAGGAATCTCCGTCTGATTTCCAAGGCCTACCCTGTGCAAAAGACGGATTTATTTTTGGCTTTATTTATTAATTATTGCTATTACTTCAAAATTATTTATTTTATTACTAACACTTTTACTAAGTACTTATGCAGGTACCCGGAGATCATCTTGTGCAGAAGGCCTAAAAAGGGCTAAAGATGTCCCAGAGTTTTATCTTAATGTCTCATTTAAATTTTAGTTTTACTATTTTTTCGTTGCATTTTATTTTAATTGTAAATTATGTAAAAATGCTTAGAATAGGTAGAATAAAAGTCAACATATAATTAACCTAGGTTTGAACTGATAACCGCAAGTTAGCGGATCTTAAAGGATGCCTAACCCCTTCCCTTTAGGATAATAAAGAACCCTTATCCAGAATCTCATTAATTTCGCAGACCATTAAATGGAGATTAATTGCAGTATTTTATTGCAATAAATCAAGTGTCCTAATTCACTTAAATAATTAGGTGGCGACTCCTTTAAAGACATTTAGGAATCAACCATACGTAGTAATCCCGTTTCGACTCCGGTTAAAATGGGGTGTTACATAGATAAATCATACAAGTCTCAAGTATGATTAGAAACTATAGAATCTAATCACTTTTAATGGTCTCTTTTCAAAACATAGCGGCTATTGACCTCATAGTTTCATCACAAGTCTTAGGGACTTCTTCCATTAAGTAAATAGACACTAATTCATCATTTAGGACATCAATATTACAAATCTCAATAAAAATGCAATAATAAAATCAAGACCAAAGCTAGTCTCAATTCTACGTCTTTTACTCCTTCTAAGTTCAATTTCATGCTCATTATTAACAACATTAGAAGAAGGCACAACATGAGAATTAACAGACATAAATGTAGACGCATTATTTTGCATATCACTAAGCACATCATTTTTCAAGAAAAAACACGCTAAAAAATTATGTATCTCTAGATTCACAGATAGAATAATCATTCAAACACATAAATCTACAAGAAACACTATTTTGAGCATAATCAATAAAGACATTGTTGAAAGTCTTAGATCCTACATTTACTCGTTTGAAATCAGGTATACCAACCTTAGTCAAACATCTCCACACTTTCAGAAATTTCATGTTAGGGAAAAACTCTTTCTACAATTCATATGAAGTCTTATCTAAATTATTATGAGGGAATCTATTAAGAATATAATATGCAGCCAAAATATCTTCTCCTCACATATTGTCAGATAGACCCGAATTTAAAAGCATAGAGTCCATCATTTTTTTAAGGGTTCTATTTTTACGTTCAACTACACCATTTTGTTGGGGAGTATAGGGAGCACTATCTTCATGTATAATACCATTCTTTTCACAAAAAGCCTCTAGAGTAATTCGTTATTACGATCTTCTTTTTTGATGTCAAAGACCAGAAGCTACGCCCAAATTCTCATTGAATCTCGGTTAGTTCTTAACAACGATGACTATTCATTTAAGTCTTCGGGTAGCACCACTAGATCTTCAACAACTCTTTTGGTATGAATAGTTTATCGGTATGGGCATGTATGTTCTTATTTGGACAACTTGTTTGGACTACTGAATTTATGTTCTTAATTTCTTGGCGTGGATATTGGCAGAAATTGATTGAAACTTTAGCATGAGCTCATTAGTACTATATGCACCACTCCTATCATATCTAAGTATCTTGATTTTCCTGTCTAATTGATTTTTTACTCATGCTTTGAATTTCAAAAATATGCTTTTAACCTCATCTTTAGACTTAAGAAGATATACTTAGTGTATCTAATAAAGTCATCAACAAAAGTAATGTAATACTTCTTTCCACCTTTACTAATAATATTTTTGAAATCAGTTATGTATGAATATACTAGTTCAAGCAATTATGTGTTTCTACTAGTAACAAATTTAAAAGATTTCTTAGCAAGCTTTGCTTCTACACACAAGACACTTAGAAAATTCATCAACTTTTATCGCATGAATTAATTCTATTTTCTAAGTCTTTAGAAGCAATATTGACATGACCTAGTCCATGTCATAAATCAACATACTCAACAATATAAGCAGAACTGGAAACATATTATTGATAGTCTCTTGAACAATGTTCAGTACAAACAGACCTCCACTAAGATATCCCTTTTCAACAAAGTCTCTTCCACGAGAAATAATTACTTTATCGGCTTCAAAAATAAGTTTAAGGCTGACTTTGTTGAGTAGTGCTTCAGAAACTAAGTTTCTATGAAGAGAGGGTACATACATAACATTGTTCAAGGTCAGAGTTTTTCCAGAAGTTAACTTAAGGAGAATTTTTTTCTTTATCCATAACTGCATCAGTAGTGGAGTTACCCATATAGACACACTCACCATGGTGTTGACACCCAATTTTGACCCTCCCGTTCAGTTCTTAACTATAAAATTACACTAATTTTTAAAATAATTTTCTATAATAAAATGCATCAATAATACATTAACACATGCACAAATAAGCAATTTAATAATAGCGCCGCATTCTAAAATATTAAGCACTAATTAAATAGCACGCCCGTCTTTATTTTTATAATAACTTAAATTAATAAAACACCTAAATAATTTAATCACAATTTTTAATTCATAATTTACCACTAATTAAATACCTACTACCTAAAACTAACTTCTAAAACTAATACCCAATTTAAACTAATCAGCCCACCTAAATAACTATACCTTACCCGACCCATTTCCCCAAATTTTTCCCATCTTCGTCCCAAACTAACACTCATCTCCTATAACTCAAACTCAACCCTCAAGATCAACTCCCATCACCGACAACATCCATACCTAAACCTGCGAAATCTGAACCCCCATCAACTCTCATCTACCACGAACCACCCTCATCTCGCCCATGCCCTGCAGTCCCTAAAATCCGCGATTTGAACCAACAAATCTTCCAAAAAAACAGACCTCTAACATCTATTTTTCGAATTCAAACTCAGTTTTTGCCTATAAAAAACCCCTTCATTCTTCATTGAAGGGGGGTCGGAATTGGAGAATTAGTCTTGAAAAATCATCTCTTGGTTCGTTATTTAAAAAGAGCATAGGATTCGGGTTAGAAAGGCAAGAGTAAAATTCGCATTTCATTTTGATCGATTCCAAATGAACATAGCCATAAAACATTCATCTCTTAATCGCATAAACAACAACACTCTCGAGCGGATTCGACGAGTCGAGACGGCCTCGATTATTTGCGAAGTCAAGGTCGAAACCCAAAATTCCTCTCGCATTTTATTTTCTGCATTGTTTATGTGTTGTGTGGTACTGTCAATTCGCTACTGTTAATTTAGAGTGTGGTACCTCTGCCTAGCTTATGTAGTTTATATCAGTGATACTACGTTTTTGGTTTGATGTGTATAGCATTGTATGGTTCAAGTGTAGACGGTAATGGACATCTCAGGACTTAATTTGAACATATTATCAGATCATACATACTGATATAGTATGTTAGATGTTTATGTCCAAGTGATTAGTTAATATGTGTTGGTCTAGTACTGTATCTGAGCATGAGATATAATCTTCACTTAAATTTCTTATAATGTGCATATAAGTGTAGCAATATCTGATTTAAACTTATCTAGCCTAGGTTTAGGTATACTCTATTCTTAAGAGGATTATAATGTGTTTTAGTGATACACTATAGAATGTCTGACTTGTTTGGTTTGCTTAGTTTAGATCAAATGTGATGACATGGTCCAACATTGATTTTTATGTGATTGAAGCTTGAAGGGTTAACATGATGTTCTGGTTTATTTTAGAAGTCATGTTTGATACATTTAACACAGGTTGCTTGCATTTCGATCCTAATATGTATAGTATGTCCCTACTAGGTCTTAAATGTATCTTGATTGAGGCTTTGGTAATTTGTTGACTTAAAACTTGTTTAGCAACCATGTAAATTGTGTCATCTCTGATCTTAAAATACCAATATGTGTAATATGACATAAGCTTGTCTAAATCTGGCATCACCAGCTCTGAATACTTAGAATCATGTCCTTAAGATAGTCATATGTTCACTCTACTTGTCTTCCATATTTGTTGAATTTACCATAAATCTTCCGTCACATGCCTAGATATAAAACTGTCCCAGGTCAGCATGCAAGGTCACCCTTGAGTCCTATTGTAGCATATTCATTTTACTGAATTATGGTGAACTGCTTAATACCGTTTAGATAATCATGTGTATCTAGAATGTCGTCTCTTGAAATGCCCACATATGCGATTTATCATTGCTTTTGACAAACTTTGGTTGTTGGATACTCATTCTTTTCCTTCTCCTTTTTGGCACGGTCCGAGCACAATGGGAGCAAAGCACCAAGATCATTAACACTTTGATGTCATAAATCTTACTCTATAATGAGCAAGCTGCTGCAGTTTTGGCCATTTACACTTCTGTTGGGAACATTTTACTGCTACACTTTTGAGCATATCTGATATCCATCGCCGCTGTATTTTGAGCCTAACCGCTGGTGGCTTCTTGGCTAAAAACCTGTTACTTTGAAGTTGTTTGGACAGTTGGTGCTGCTACGAATTAGTTGCTGCCTTTGGCGATAATTCATTAAGATTTCTTCCACATATGCTCTTCAAATTTGCTGCTGGTTCCTTGGCCAAATTTGAGTCGCTGCTGCTTTGTTCTCATGCCCTTCTGCTGCTGCATTTTCAGCCTTTTTGGCTACTGGTTTTAACCATTTTCAGACGGATTTAGCTGCTGGTTTTGGCTTTGTGTTGGGCTGATTTCGATCATCTTTTGGATACTGTTTTGGCATTAAATATGGGACTGTTTTGGCATTGTATTTGGGGCTGTTTTGGCCTAAATTCGGGACTGATTTTAGCCATGTTGCTGGGCTGATTTTTGGCTATTTGGCTACGGATCTTGGCCATGTTTGTTATCGATTGGGGCTGTTTGTCGCTGCATTTTCAGCTCATTTGTCTGCATTTTCAGCTCATTTGTCACTGCATTTTTAGCCTATTTGCCGCCATCGCTGATCGCTTATCGAGCTGATTTTCGATTCTTTTTGGCATCCGCGAGTGAAAACTCCGGCCATTCTCAAGTTTCCATGAGTTTGGGATGTGTCGTCATTATTTCTACCGCTTTCGCTTGTTGTCGGACTAATGTTTGACGACTCCCTTTATCTATTTATTATCTTTGATTTGAACTTGATACTACATCGCCAAAGAAGGATTTATCCGTCGATCCGAGGCCCCGTGGTAGCGAGACGGAATATGTGGGCGAGGAGGAAAGTGAAAAGATTAGACGAGAATGCATAGTATCGTTCACCAGGAGGCGAGTCGACCGCCGCCGTAGCGATATTGGCTTCTCATGTCTTAGTATCCTTGGCATAACACTAGCTGAGCCCACACTATATAAAAATATATCTTTTACAATATATTTTACATATATATATATACATACATTGTGTTTATTTGGTAATTTATTTATTATTTACTAACTCTTCTACTAAGTGTCTTTTGCAGGTACCCGGAGGCGCACCCCAAAGTTAAATCATTCGCATAAAATGAAATAAAAGCGAAAAGTTGCTAATTTCCCTTCATTACATCTTTTATGATTATTTGCTTTTATTACTATCTTGTTAAATATATATTTATTTTAAATATTTGCATGCCTAGTTTAAATATCGTTTGATTAGTTTAATAATTAGAACACTTTTAGAATTGTAAATTGCATGTTAGCACAATAATTTTTTAACCTAAGTTTGAACGGACAACCGCAAGTTAGCGGATCATTTAGGGTGCCTAATCCCTTCCCTTTAGGATAATAAAGAACCCTTACCTAGAATCTCACATAGCTTTCGCAGACCTTAAAAAATGGAGATCATTCGTAGTATTTTATGCTACATTTTTAGTGTCCTAATTCACTATAATAATTAGGTGGCGACTCCCTTTAAATAGGATTTTAGGAATCCAACCATGTAGCAGTAATCCCGTTTCCGACTCCGGTTGAAATGGGGTGTTACAGATGGCGACTCCGCTGGGGATATTTAGGTTCTTAACCATAACAAACATAGGTTAATTACTGTGCTTTATTTTTCTTATCTGCTTAAAATTGCTTCTTCTGTGTTTTACATTCATTTGCTTTTATGTTTTGTCTAAATTATTCTACTTTACATATAAATATTTGCATATTGTCTTAACTGCTATTTGTTACCGCTTTCCTTAAACTGACATTCCGCTCATATTTCTTCCATTCTGGAAAATTCACACTATCACACACTCACACGCCAGCGTGTGCTTACACTGCAAATTTCTTTCAAACACCCAAATTTAAGAGAGTTGGTGTTTTGCGCGAGAATCCGGTCCAACCGGTGGTCGCGTAGCCTTCTCACTCGAGTAGTCCGCCGAACTCAAGGCCTAGAAAAGCCAAATATTAGAAACTTAAGATAGAGCTATACCACCCTTATTTTAGGGCATGCATGCATTTACCTTAGGTGGGTCGGTCCCTGGCATCGACACCACAATTAGGAAGACACCAAACTTGTCGACGGGTTTCTCAACCCAACGACCAACCAGCATATTATGTGTAGCGTGGCAATGATAGACAAATCCAAACCTAATCATGACATGCCAAAATTGGGAAAAGTGCACCGTCATTTGGTCGCCATTTCCAACGAAAGCATTACACTGGGTAGGCCTGGACAGATCCATCATAACCTCGCATATGTGACGTTTAGGCCTACCTCTGGCATAAAGAGGTCCCAAACATATTAGAACACGCACTTGATTTGCAATTTGCTTATTAGTATATATTGCCTGCAACTTTTTGCATATTATACTAACTTGGTTTGCTTCATTTGTTAAAGGATTATTTTTGCCTAGCTTATCCCCAAAAGGTTGATTCGCGTCGACTGGTAGAAGCACAATCATCCAATAAATGACTAATCCAGAGGCACCTAACGAAACAACTTAGACTCATCCTGCTCCGTAGAGGACGCAGAGGCGTTAGAAATGAAACACCAATGATCAACACTCGCCGAACTATTGCAAAGAAATGGAAGTCATGCAAGCCAAATAGAAAGGCTCAAATATCACGCACTTGGAACTACGTGTGACCGGATTCCCACTACGGATACGTAGCGGCCGTCTCGCCGGCCCACCTTTAGAAATTTTAATTTCACCCAATTTCGCTTGTAATGAACTCACGCCATGACTGATTCCTCACGAGGATACGTAGCGCCTAAATCGGCTTCGGCCACACCATTAGGAAACCTTCCTTATTTTTGAAAATAACGAAAACACACATAATATACAAGCAACCCCATGGAGACCCACTTTAGGTCAAACACCCTTTGCATATTCAGAACTGGGACAAGGTAGGAAACCAGGCAGGGGTTACGAGTCTCAAACAAGGCAGACGTCCGAGCATCAAGAGTTAGAGCTACAAAGTCCGCACAAATCAACAGCCCCTTTCAAATCTCACAAATTTTCTCTTGAGTACATATAATGTGGTGGAAATTTGACGACGTTGAAGGATTTTCGATCGCATTTCGCCACAGGCCACATTCTTATCCTCATTCATTCGCTTTTTGCATATCTATAACACTAATTATTGATCTATCTTTTGATTTTTGTAGGAAGTTTCACATAGCATTCACCGCAAAGCCATAATCGCACGCGCCTATCAAGGCGCCATTTGGCTCACAGGCCATTCTCATCCTTATTTCTCAATCATTTTACAACTCTAATTATTTTATTCGGTTTATATTCGCAGTAATTTCATCATAGTGGCCCGCCCACCGGTTGAAATCATCTTATTACGCCCACACAACGACGTCCTCCTATTACTCGCTATCAATGATATCCTTTATTACGCCTATTCAACGACGCTCATCTTATTACGCCCACACAATGACGCCCTCCTATTACAACTATCAATGACGTCTATTACGCCTATCCAACGACGTTCTTTCTTATTACGCCCACACAACGACGCCTCCTATTACGCTTATCAATGACATCCTTTATTACGCCTATTCAACGACGCTCATCTTATTACGCCCACACAACGACGTTCTCCTATTACGCTTATCAATGACGCCCTCTATTACATCTATTCAACGATGTTCGCCTTATTGCGCCCATACAACGACGCTTTCTCTTATTACGCCTATTCAACGACGCTCATCTTATGCGTCCCACCTAACGACGCCATCTTATTCCGCCTATCAAAGACGCCTTCTTATTATGGCCGCACAACGGCGTTAGCTCAATTACGCCTATCAACGACGCCATCTTATTACGCCATGCCACGGCGCTTATCTATATTTCGTCTTACAACGACGACCCGATCACGCCCACTAACGACGCCATCTTATTAGGCCTATGCAATGGCCTTATATACATTTCGTCTATGGAACGACGACCCCTATATCTCGTCCACACACACGCATCATCTTATTACGCCTGAGCACTGGCGTCACCTGCATCAACGCCTGAGCACCGGCGTCGTCTAAATCACGCCTGAGCACCGACGTTATTTAAGTCAAACGCCTGAGCACCGGCGTTATCTGCATCAATACCTGGGCACCGACATCATCTACATCACGCCTGAGCACCGGTGTCATCTTTATCACAATACGGCCATAAAACGATGCCACGTCCGAAAACGACGCCCAGTCCGAAAACGACGTCGAGTCCGAAAACGACTCCGAGTCCGAAAACGACTCCGCGTCCGAAAATGACGCCACGTCCGAAAACGACGTCACGTCCGAAAACGACGTCGAGTCCGAAAACGACTCCGAGTCCGAAAACGACTCCGCGTCCGAAAACGACGCCTAGTCCGAAAACGACACCACGTCCGAAAACGACGCTAAGTCCGAAAACGACGCCACGTCCGAAAACGACGCCCAGTCTGAAAACGACGTCGAGTCCGAAAACGACTCCGAGTCCGAAAACGACTCCACGTCCGAAAACGACGCCAAGTCCGAAAACGACGCCAAGTCCGAAAACGACGCCAAGTCCGAAAACGACGCCATCATCAGCATATCACATCTACGCAAGGACAATTCATCTACTCTCAAAAATTGCATTTCTTATTCATGCTTTATTACTCCGTCTTAGCAGTTATGCACTAACTCTTTCTTGAGCTTTAGTCTACAGGGGCAGTTGCAGTAAGGACAACATATTCACATTCACAGTCGCAACGCGCGTCGTGCGGCGAAAATCACGATTTGCGCAGCGTCGATTTTCGCAGGATAGCATTTTCTACTCGCACAGTTACATTTGCTTATAAATTCATGCGTTATCATTTTGCCTTAACAGTTATGCACTAATCGTTTGTTTAAGTCTTAGCATACAGGAACAGGAGCACAACGTGGAACTACCTCTTACGGCGAACCGAAGCAATTTGTACCTCGAATGTCGATCCGCTCTCCTCCAGCATCCTGCAACGCCAATAACCCCAGTGTCATCATAATTCGACACTGGGACAAATTTTAAATCTACTTCCGCTTTGGTTTTTTCTAGCGTCACAAAACCCAGTGTCATCATAATTCGACACTGGGACAAATTTTGAGTCCGCATTAGCCCGCCTTGGTGTTTTGACCATGGTAACCCAGTGTCGTCATAACTCGACACTGGGACGAATTTTGAGTCCGCATCAGCCCGCCTTGGTGTTTTACCATGGTAGCCCAGCGTCGTCATAACTCGACACTGGGACAAAATTTTGAATTTTGCGTCAGCCTCGTCTTAATCGCCCAACATTTTTAATTCTAAGGATCGAGACAAAATTGGCTTTAAGTCAACGTCTTTGTCTGAAGACTCTTCCATCATCTCCATACAAAGAGGGACAAGTTGTTGACACCCAATTTTGACCCTCCCGTTCAGTTCTTAACTATAAAATTACACTAATTTTTAAAATAATTTTCTATAATAAAATGCATCAATAATACATTAACACATGCACAAATAAGCAATTTAATAATAGCGCCGCATTCTAAAATATTAAGCACTAATTAAATAGCACGCCCGTCTTTATTTTTATAATAACTTAAATTAATAAAGCACCTAAATAATTTAATCACAATTTTTAATTCATAATTTACCACTAATTAAATACCTACTACCTAAAACTAACTTCTAAAACTAATACCCAATTTAAACTAATCAGCCCACCTAAATAACTATACCTTACCCGACCCAGCCCATTTCCCCCAGCCTTTTTCCCATCTTCGTCCAAACCAGAACACCCATCTCCCTATAACCTGAAACTCAACCCCTGCGCATCAACTCCCATCACCGACAACATCCATACCTAAACCTGCGAAATCTGAACCCCCATCAACTCCCATCTACCACGAACCACCCTCATCTCGCCCATGCCCTGCAGTCCCTAAAAATCCGCGATTTGAACCAACAAATCTTCCAAAAAACAGACCTCTAACAGCTATTTTTCGAATTCAAACTCAGTTTTTGCCTATAAAAAACCCCTTCATTCTTCATTGAAGGGGGGTCGGAATTGGAGAATTAGTCTTGAAAAATCATCTCTTGGTTCGTTATTTAAAAAGAGCATAGGATTCTGGGTTCCGAAAAGGCCAAGAATAGAATTCGCATTTCATTTTCGGATCGATTCCAATAACATAGCCATAAAAACATTCATCTCTTAATCGCATAAACAACAACACTCTCTGAGCGGATTCGACGAGTCGAGACGACGCCTCGGTTCGCTGCCTGAAGAAGGTCAGCAAACCCAAAATTCCTCTCGCATTTTATTTTCTGCATTGTTTATGTGTTGTGTGGTACTGTCAATTCGCTACTGTTAATTTAGAGTGTGGTACCTCTGCCTAGCTTATGTAGTTTATATCAATGATACTACGTTTTTGGTTTGATGTGTATAGCATTGAATGGTTCAAGTGTAGACGGTAATGGACATCTCAGGACTTAATTTGAACATATTATCAGATCATACATACTGATATAGTATGTTAGATGTTTATGTCCAAGTGATTAGTTAATATGTGTTGGTCTAGTAATCAGATTCGAGCATGAGATATAATCTTCGCTTAAATTTCTTATAATGTGCATATAAGTGTAGCAATATCTGATTTAAACTTATCTAGCCTAGATTTAGGTATACTCTATTCTTAAGAGGATTATAATGTGTTTTAGTGATACACTATAGAATGTCTGACTTGTTTGGTTTGCTTAGTTTAGATCAAATGTGATGACATGGTCCAACATTGATTTTTATGTGATTGAAGTCAAGGGTTAACATGATGTTCGGTTTATTTTAGAAGTAATTTTTGATACATTTAACACATGTTTCTTGCATTTCGATCCTAATATTTATAGTATGTCCCTACTAGGTCTTAAATGTATATTGATTGAGGCTTTGGTAATTTGTTGACTTAAAACTTGTTTAGCAATCATGTAAATCAGGTCATCTCCGATCTTAAAATACCAATATGTGTAATATGACATAAGCTTGTCTAAATCGCATCACCACCAATACTTAGAATCATGTCCTTAAGATGGTCATATGTTCACTCTACTTGTCTTCCATATTTGTTGAATTTACCATAAATCTTCCGTCACATGCCTAGATATAAACCGCCCCAGACAAAGATGCAAGGTCACCTCGAGTCCTATCAGTAGCATATTCATTTTACTGAATTATGGTGAACTGCTTAATACCGTTTAGATAATCATGTGTATCTAGAATGTCGTCTCTTGAAATGCCCACATATGCGATTTATCATTGCTTTTGACAAACTTTGGTCATTGGATACTCATTCTTTTCCTTCTCCTTTTGGCATGGTCCGAGCACAACGGGAGCAAAGCACCAAGATCATTAACACTTTGATGTCATAAATCTTACTCTATAATGAGCAAGTCGCAGCTTTTGGCCATTTACACTTCTGTTGGGAACATTTTACTGCTACACTTTTGAGCATATCTGATATCCATCGCCGCTGTATTTTGAGCCTAACCGCTGGTGGCTTCTTGGCTAAAAACCTGTTACTTTGAAGTTGTTTGGACAGTTGGTGCTGCTACGAATTAGTTGCTGCCTTTGGCGATAATTCATTAAGATTTCTTCCACATATGCTCTTCAAATTTGCTGCTGGTTCCTTGGCCAAATTTGAGTCGCTGCTGCTTTGTTCTCATGCCCTTCTGCTGCTGCATTTTCAGCCTTTTTGGCTACTGGTTTTAACCATTTTCAGACGGATTTAGCTGCTGGTTTTGGCTTTGTGTTGGGCTGATTTCGATCATCTTTTGGATACTGTTTTGGCATTAAATATGGGACTGTTTTGGCATTGTATTTGGGGCTGTTTTGGCCTAAATTCGGGACTGATTTTAGCCATGTTGCTGGGCTGATTTTTGGCTATTTGGCTACGGATCTTGGCCATGTTTGTTACTGATTTTTGGGGCTGTTTGCTGCTGCATTTTCAGCTCATTTGTCGTCAGATTTTCAGCTCATTTGTCGCAGCTTTAGCCTATTTGCCGCCATCGCTGATCGCTTATCGAGCTGATTTTCCGATTCTTTTTGGCATCCGCCAGAGTGAAAACTCCGGCCATTCTGAAGTTTCCAATGAGCTCATCGTGTCACATTATTTATACCGTTTTCAGTTGTTGTCGGACTAATGTTTGACGACTCCCCCCCCCCCTTTATCTATTTATTATGCTGATTTGAACTTGATACTACACTGGCCAAAGAAGGATTTATCCGTCGATCTGGAGGCCCCGTGGTAAGCGAGACGGAATATGTGGGCGAGGAGGAAAGTGAAAAAGATTAGACGAGAATGCATAGTATCGCTCACTGTGAGGCGAGTCGACCGCCGTAGCGATATTGGCTTCTCATGTCTTAGTATCCTTGGCATAACACTAGCTGAGCCCACACTATATAAAAATATATCTTTTACAATATCTTTTACATATATATATATACATACATTGTGTTTGTTTGGTAATTTATTTATTATTTACTAACTCTTCTACTAAGTGTCTTTTGCAGGTACCCGGAGGCGCACCCCAAAGTTAAATCATTCGCATAAAATGAAATAAAAGCGAAAAGTTGCTAATTTCCCTTCATTACATCTTTTATGATTATTTGCTTTTATTACTATCTTGTTAAATATATATTTATTTTAAATATTTGCATGCCTAGTTTAAATATCTTTTGATTAGTTTAATAATTAGAACACTTTTAGAATTGTAAATTGCATGTTAGCACAATAAATTTTTAACCTAAGTTTGAACGGACAACCGCAAGTTAGCGGATCCTTTAGGGTGCCTAATCCCTTCCCTTTAGGATAATAAAGAACTCTTACCTAGAATCTCACATAGCTTTCGCAGACCTTAAAAAATGGAGATCATTCGTAGTATTTTATGCTACATTTTTAGTGTCCTAATTCACTATAATAATTAGGTGGCGACTCCCTTTAAATAGGATTTTAGGAATCCAACCATGTAGCAGTAATCCCGTTTCCGACTCCGGTTGAAATGGGGTGTTACACATGGAACAACACCTTATTTGCGCAAAGATGCCTTGAAGCGATGTGTCAAGCACCCAATCTGCATTATTAGCCACCAGATTTCACAAAAGTTAAGAAAAAGAAAATAAAAAGGAAATCTTTAATTTAGAATTATTTAGAATTAATGAGTATACGAAATGGGATAATAACTCTCACAGTCTCCTGTAAGGAAGGCACCAAATTGAATGGATACAAATGGACCTGCCATGGTTTGTTGCATGCATTCATTTTCAAATTTATTTATTACAAGTTTGCCACGATTGAGTATCGGTCCGGGTCCGGGTACCCGATCTCTACATTTTGGAACCGGAACCGGACCCTATTTTATTGGTTCCTAATTTTACTACCCGGAACCTATCCGTTATTCTAATATATCTACCCGGAACCTACCCGTTAGTGTCGGTTCCGGTCGGGTATCTAGGTACCCTGTACCCGTGCTCACCCCTAATATTTGATATTAATGAGAAGACTCCTCAAGTGAGATTAATATCATCTTACATAGTATCAAGAGCCTAAAATAAAAACCCTAGAATTTTTGTTCTTGCAGCCACGCCCCAAGATCCTCAGCGCGCATCCCCTCTCCTCCCTAAATTCTTGGTTTTCTCTCCATTCCTCTCTTCTCTAAATGGATACTCAGGATTATTTCAATACTTCTAACGCTTCCACCTCCACAAATCCCACCACCACGTTGTCATCCTCTTTTCATCCAGCCCTAACTGTTACAAACATCAAGAACTCTATTTACATTCTTCTTGATCAAGAAAATGCATGCATTCTCCCGAGTCAATCGCTTCGTAATCATGCATGTCTCTATAACGTGCTTGATCATATCGATGCCACTATTCCGCGCCCTCCGGAGGTTGATGATTCTACTTGGCGTCGTCTAGACGCTGGCGTCAAACAGTGGATTTATGGTAGTATTTCTTAGGATCTTCTTCTTACTATCATGAAATCTAGCGCCACAACCCTTGATTTATGGAACCGCTTGGAGGAAATCTTTCAAGATAACAAACACACTCGTGCGGTGTATTTGAAGGAACAATTTAACAATACACGTCTTGAAAATTTCTCCAACATGACTGAGTACTGCAGACAGTTGAAACTACTGGCGGAGCAACTCTCCAACGTCGACACGCATCATACGCTAAAATGGTGTTGCAATTGATTGCAGGTCTTCCCAAAGGTGACTATGATACGTTAGCCACCATGATTCAATAGGCAGATTCGTTACCCAATTTTAACAAAGCTCGCTCGCAGTTATTGCTCGAAGAAACTCGACGTGCTAAGGTGACGAGCACCATCGGGCGCGTCGTCAAACGCGCCCACAAGATCCAACGCCGCCAGAAAACTCGCAACCGCAGCAGGGACGCGGTGGCGTGGCCGCGGCATGAGAGGCCGCGTCGTGCGGTCGCGATGCAGTAATCAAGAAGAACAACAACAGGCCCGCACCGCTCACAGCGACGCCTAACAATACAGACAGTACACAAGGCCCTCGGAGGAGTCTTCTCATTAATATCAAATATATATAGTGTACAATATTCATCCCTTATACAATAGGAATCCTAAACCTAATCACAAGAGGAATCCTAGTCTTACCATAATTATATTTACCCAATATATTAAATATATTCGAATTATGAGTAGGGATACAATAATGACAACTATACACATTTACAATTTCTTATAAAGATTTATTTATTTTCAAAGCTCAAATCGAGACCATTGATTATAAGATGAAGGAAGTTCATACAGTGCACCATATTTTATGGTGGTCACGATCACCTAGGTATTTTTTGAAAATTAATATACCATTTCCGATGTATATCATTTGTATTTTAAGATCTTTACACCCATTTAAGATATTTAATAACCCTAATTATAAAAATATTTATTTAAACTACTTTGAATCTTTCCCTTCAAAATCTCACTTAATTATCAAAAAGCTGATTGAATCAATAATGATGAATTTGGGAAAAAGTAATAAAAAAATATTATTTCTTAGACGTCAAATAATATTTTTTACCATATGAAAATAATATGGACCGAACGTAATAATAATACTCACTCTCCGGTGGCTAAAAAATTCCACGAGTTTCCTACGTTGATTTCAAGTCATGGTATTAAACGAATCTATATAATATGGAGCAAATACTTACCTATATCGGGTGTATACATCAAATTAATACACATTTTGTCCCAATTTATATGACATATTTTTTTGTCAGTCCAAAAAAGAATGACACACTTTCTTATTTGACAATAATTTAACTTTAAACATTATATTTTACGCTTAACGAGATGATTTATAATCATACAAATATTTTTCTCTTGTTTTAGACCACAAAATTCAAAAGTCTTTCTTTATTTTTTAAACTTCGTGCCCAGTCAAATTATATTATATAAATTGATACGGATGGAGTACATTCTACACATGATTAAGCAGATTAGGTCATTTCCCTTTCACATCTGACCGGGGTGTATTGACTGCCCCATTTGAGCCCGCAGGCCAACATTCGGACTTCAGAGCATGTAGATGCCAAAGCACACCAGAGGTACGCGCTGCTTGCCAAAATCAAAGGGATGGCTTCAACGAGTGTAGTATCGAAAGTTGCTTCTACCGCCCCTTAATCCACGCTAATAGAGGTGAATTTAGAATTTGAAGTATATGTGTTTATACAGTAGCTTCAAGTTAATATACAATAATATCTAAGTTCCTAATTAAATATTTATTGATAGTTTGTAGATTTTTAATACGTATACATGATCCGAGCAAAAAATATTGAGTTCATGTGAATTTATTGACGACTCTAGATTCGCCCGTGCACACCGGACGCTAAGTAAGTTGAGAAAGCTAAACAAAGAGCACTAGTAGCTAACGGGTAAAAAAAGACATTTCGGTGCACTAAGCTCTCGCTATGCGCGGGATCCAGGAAATGATCGAACACACTAGTAGCTAACGGATAAACAAACAAATGAACAACATAACCTATGATAAAGATAAGTCAGGGCGTAGCTCAGTTGGTTCCAGGGTGGTAGATTGCCTCCAAATAGGCAAATTCGAGCCCTGACAGTCGCAGTGTGAGAGTTTCATTCCTCCTTTGTGGGGATGACTCCTTGGGGGCACCAGACATTGTGCCTCCCACTTAATGGGCCGTTGAATCACCATGATTTACCTCCTTCACCAATATCTATGGGACTGGGGGTAGGGCCCTGTGAGTGAGGGCATTTCACCTTTTTGGCCCCAAGATAAGTCAGGAAGGAAAAAAAATTCAAATATAGCTGCAAGATAGTGAAGTTCGATAAAGTTGCTTATGCCTATTTAAGTGACACTCAAGTAGTGTTGTTATCGGACCGGTCCGGTCCGGGTATCAGCTTACCGGGACCGGTCCGATAAGCTTATCGTCCGACCGGACCTGAAGGTTTCGATCCCGAACGAACCGGTCCCGGACCGAAACCTTATCGGTCCGGTTCTCGGTCCGGACCGGTAAGAATTTTCCGGGTCGGGCCATTTTTATTTTTTTTAAAAATTGAATTTCCAATACTGAAATTGACATTCTCGGACGCGGTTACACGCAATTTTTACGTTGAAATCAATTGTACATCGCGAGATATTTAGATTTGAAAAGGGAAAAAACGTAACGATTTGGGGGAAAAGTGAAATT
This sequence comes from Przewalskia tangutica, assembly GCA_029844215.1. Lineage (NCBI taxonomy): Eukaryota > Viridiplantae > Streptophyta > Magnoliopsida > Solanales > Solanaceae > Przewalskia > Przewalskia tangutica. The sequence goes on from CM056719.1 coordinate 147,745,115, forward strand.
GAGGGGCAAGATGAACGTTTTTGGAGAAATCGGCTGAAGCAAACGGACTTTTAGTCCGTTTGGAATTATTCGTCTCGAAAAAATACGCGAAATCAAAAAAAAATTAGGTAAAACGGACGTCCGAGCGCAAAGTTATGACCATATAAAGTTTGATCAATTTACAACTAATTAGAGAGATGCGAGGGACCTGGGTGGCTGGTGGACTGGGGGTGGGGTTGGGGGTGGGGACCGTTACGAGTATTTTACCGGGTTACCGGTCCGGTTCCTTATCGGTCCGGATATTTTTTTGATACTCGTATCCGGACCGTTAAGGTTTCGATCCGGTTCTCGAGTATATCTGAACCACTAACAGCCCTACACTCAAGTACCCATCAAGATCAATTTGTAGTAATACTTTAGCTGAAAAATATTTGAGAACATTTTATTAGGAGGGGTCCCTTTTTTTTTTTGTTACTAGCACTTCAGAAATGACCACTAGAGGATAGTTATGTGACATGATTTCTCTGGCTCATGTTTCCTTTTATTACCTGGCTAATTCTTCTTTCTCGTGGGCAGTAAAAAGAGTAATTACCTAATAAGAGAGAATCGATGCAAAATAGTCCTTTACACGTAGAAAGGATAGACGCTCCTCAATCCCACCATTCTCTTGTCGTACAAGAAGATTTTAAATAAAAATTGAATCATTAGTTAGATCAAAATTAATAGTGAACTCATAAACGAACTAGTCTAGAGTATATATGTCTAAGGGGCCGGATTGATCCGGAACCGGACCGGTCAACCCGGTACAAAATCCGGTTCGGTCCGGACCGTAAGTTTTACGGGTCGGGGGCTTATTACCACCCCAACCCGCACGGTTACGCAGAAATCCGTAAGGATCCGGATCGGCCAGGTCACGACTGCTCGGCTCGTGGATCGTGCCTTACCCGCACCCAAGTAGTCATACATCGAGAAAACCAATGGAATATAAACAACCAAGATATGAGACAGTATAAGTAAGACACAGTTTCTGGGAAAAAGTTGCCTTTCGGAATAATGTATATAAATAACCCAAAACGAACTGTTACATCCGTACCTTACAACAGGTATACAGAACTCTAAGAGTTTATAACAACAATGGCGACAGGCCCCGCCATACCTCAATACAAATATCTACAACGGCGGGGACCATACCAAAATGCTAAGCTTCCGAGAAACGGAGCTTTCCAACGCTGGCGATGATCCTAAGAACGGGATCAACAGTAGAGTACCTTTACTGCAGATGAACGCAGCCCGGGCGAGGTCAAGACAACAGTACCAAGTATGTGAAATCAAAATACAGTAAATGAAATCATAGTAGTCTATATAAGGCGTGAGATGTATGATAAGCCAACACTACAGATTCACAATAAATAAGCGCCATGCCAAGTCGAGACTCATGCCTCAAAGTCATCACAATAACTGCAGACGGTAAGTACGAAGGCATAGCCGACTACTAAAACCCAGCATCAACAAGGTCACAAATCAGACATGAGATCTGTCTGCATCATTACATGATCAAAGCCGCCACTCGCCCGCAGATCTAATGTGCGCGATCTAGTCCTCGAACTTCCCGCACTCCGCGATAGGCCAAACAGATAGGCCCGCATGAGGTATAACCCCGCATCGAGGGTAGCTACTCCCGGCGTCCCTAGACACGCCGTCCGCATGGCTACAAGAACCGCATGACCACAAGGGCCGTGATACTAACTCGAACTCCCGCAGCCGCATAGGCCATCTGCACCCGCATAAGGTATTCTCGAATCATAGTCCATCGACTACCGAAGTCTACCCAGACGGAGGGCTTAATAACCCCTGAGTTATGAATGATATAATATCAACATAACCGCTTATTGCTAAACAACATAAGCACAAGGAAAAATCCCTTTACACAAATATCACAAGATACTAACTCACGTAGCATCCTAACATGTTTACTTATCAAGTCAACAAGAAAATATTACAAGACTATCACAAATCAATACAACCAAGTTATTCACACAAGGTACTTGCTATATTATGTTAACAAGTTCGGGTTGTTAGCCCCAAAGTACTTCATGTATTACTCTTTTAAAAGATCCGTTTCTTTTACAAAAGTCACACAATACCCGTAGTATAAAAATAGAGTAATTATCTTTTGAAGTTCATTAAAACACTTCTCCTTGTAAAATCAAGTACAACATTCTTTTCCTAACGTTCAAGTTTGCCTAATTTCAATTACTCAAGTTTCTCATTTTCGAAAGGGTTTGTAGTTCATAGTTTTAATCCTTTAAAACAATTTGAGAAACATATACCCTCAGTGTGAGTAGGTTATTATTATTCGTAACAATCTTATTACAGCAGCCATGATCTAGTAAATGTAATATCCTTTTGTCTCATCTTAGCTCCTATGCAGATGGAAGTTTCTACTAGTTTTAATAATACCTTATTAGTCAAAATAATTCCCTTTATTAGCGCTGTGGTTTGTTCGACATTTATTCTGATTGGTAAAACATCATTCCTTTTGAAAACCAAAAATACTAATTACTCACTAATGAGGTTTCACACTTTTTAACAAAATTCATATTAGTATAATAAGTCAAGTCTCTTATTTCCTTAAATCAATAAATCGTTCTTTTATCACTCTTAAGCCGTTATACCTAACCTCCCATAAAGCTAGTATAACTCTTCACTTTTAAAACCAAGTGTTACTCTTCCGTTAAAAATGATTCAAGATTCTTTTGAAATGTTTTCGCTTCTTTATTATTCAGCTAGTGAGGCATCACGCAAGTATTATTCGAGCTTAAGCCAGGCATTGCCGTAAGTATTATTCAGCTTAAGTCAAAGACATTGCCGTAGTTATTATTCGCTTAACACACGACGCTTCACCGCACTATATATATTGTAAAATATCATGCTTTAGGAAGAATCACATACCTTCTCTAAAAACCTCCCGCTAAGTCAATATGTCGCGCGCAGAGTATCGACTCATAAATACCAACACGCCTATCAACGCCCGCATCAGATCGCATAAAAGTTCTAAGCAGAGGGTTGTTATTCTACGGTCATTTGGGCAGCACTTCCCTACCCATGAGCTACTCAAGTTCATCGTGGAAAACAAATTCCATGTAAGTACTGCTTCTATTATTCATCTTTTAAACCCTTCTACCGTGATAATGATTCAATTCTATTCTGCAATATCCTTCTAAGTATTTAATACTTATTCCTATACTTCTACAAGATATATATTCTAATTACAAAAGGAGGATAAGGTTATTTACCTGTAAGCCCAATAATATCCTAGATAAAAGTCGCACTGAGCAAGGTTTAGCTCCTAAGTCAGGCGCTCCCAGAGTCTAATAAAACCTTAGAAGTTCTTCACAACTTCTACTAAGGACTAAGGGATTTGGGCTAGGGTAATTCGGCATTATAACGATCTGAAGGCAACTTTTCTACCGGGAGGGTAGTGTTTGGCTAGGCTAGCTTTATGGGTTGCTCTGCCAGGGCTTCTCAAAAGGGGAGGGTGTGTTTGGACGAAACAACAAGAGGAGAGGGAGGGATTTGAGACTTAGATAGATTGCTCAATTTAGGATGAAATAACTCTTCAACAAGGGGTATTTATAGGTCAAGACACGGCCAACCAATGGCCAAGATTATGCCAAGTGCAAGACAAGTGTAGGTGAGGATTTAGGCAAGTGTCCTTGGCCAACTTGCACACAAAATATCCTACCAACTCCAAGACAAAACAAGCCATCCCAATCCCCTATCACGCTGACATCCATCAATGAGAGGTGATGTGTCGCCTCTCGTTGGTCCAACGTGTTCGCCTCTCGGAAAAATCCGCAAAAATTAGAAACGACATAGCCGAATTTATCCTACGCGAGTTGTGTAAAACGCTTTAAAAACGACTCTAAACGCGGGTGTTGTGTACAAAGTGGAATTCGCCCAAGCCAACTAGGGTGTGACACGTGTCGCCCTCCTACTCGTCCAAAATATTTCATCTTCCGAAAATATCCACAATGGCCAAAATCTCGAAAACAAAGTGGGCCCCACAAAACCGTAAATTTTCTCCCGTGGGCCCCACGTGACCATTTCCGCAAATAAAATTCCATAATTCTCTAAAATTCCAAGAAGTCCGAATACCAAATCTGGGAATCCAATTCCCATTAACGAATCTTTTTCCTTCACAAAAACCGGAAACTTTTCCGTGGAAAAAAATCACCACTTTCTTCCATTCCAATTCCAATGTCGTATTCTCGTACGTACGTCCTCGCATACATACCTTGAAACTACGGGGTATAACATTCTCCCCTCCTTAGAAACATTCGTCCCGAATGTTCCTTCTAGGTATCAAAACAAACAGGCGCCCGTATAGTCCTTACTGCTATACTTACGGATGCCACGCCTGGTCACAACACAACAAGCGCGCATACTTATTTCCAAGTCCACGAGGAATCACCTCTATCACAAAAATATTCCTACTCGAGATCTAAAAAGATGCTCCCTTCGCCCCTACTCTTTACAAACGAATGATCACACCTATGCTCGTAATACATGCTCGTTCTTCCCTTACTCGCCGTGATACCACTTTTGTCACTTTGTCGCGAGCCCTGCTCCGACGACCCAACAAATGGTACCGCCGCCATGATCCTCGAGGATGTCGACACTTCTTGTACGCTCGAACTCTTACCACCCTTCATATCGCTTAGTTTCCAAATCTCGGTTACTATCTCTAACGTGGTCATCATTAATCGGGAACACTCGGGTGGATTTCGATACTTTCCCGAACATAACAATACGAAAAGATCGGACGTCGCCTCCTAAGTCGGACGGCAATGCTAACATATAGGCAACCTGGCCTAATCTTCACATGAACTCAAAAGGCCCTAAGTAACACGCTAAGTTTCTCTGTTTCCAAAACTCACACCCTATCCACATCTGGAACAACTCAACCAACTATTCGAACCTTGCCAACATCGAACCAATCGATCGGCAACTTATACTTCCGCCCCTACAAGGCTTCCTAAGGCGACATCCGAATCAAAATGGTAGCCTAAACATTCCTCTACAGAGACAACAATCCCCACAACTATTCACGAAATTCAAACATCGCCAGGCGAACGCGATTCTCGAGACTTACCCGAGTTCTTAACCCCGCTCGTAAAACTTCCAAAACAAAGAACAGCTGCACTGGCTCCACTGTCTGTCATAAGGTGAAGGTAGGCACCCCCTGCAGCCTTACAACCTTTCTCGCATAATCACCCCTACCGAGTACACACTGCCTAGAAGACAAGACGGCCGACCTCGCCGGCCCGACCATCGTCGAATGTATCCACGAACTCAGACGTTGGTTAACTAAACTTGGGCCTAACATCCTAGTGACTCTACCACCCGTGACCACAAAAACTGACCCCACCACCAAATGTGCCACGGGTCGACCCGCCACACGGCCTCAACCAACCCAAGAACGCAAACACTAGCTCCCGATTAACTAATCATGATTCCCAATCACGCTTAACACAATGCTATCTCAAAATAATACTTAAGATATTCGCTACACATATAAATCTCTAAAGGGTTAAGGATATACCAGATTCTACGCAGACTTCCCTTAGGTCGCCCTAATCAAACCCGCCTCGGGCGATACCGTGGGCGTGATGATCTATCCATCGATCCCAAGGCCGAGTCTCTACATCCGCACCACCCCGGTCGGACAATTCCTCGCAAATGGCCTCGCTGGCCGCAAACATAACAAGTCGACGCGAGGAACGACACTCAATGCATGACATCGACCACAACGGCCACACCGAGCGGGGTGACCTCCTCGCTAACACCTCCTCTCCGAACCACCGCATCCACAATCGTCTAGTAGCCGAGTCCTCGCATTTGTATCCTTCCTCATAGAACATTCTTGCTATACGGCCTCGACGGCCGCAATAAAAACAAGCACCGTAAAAAGACGCACTTCCCGGATGACACCGCCACATCCGTGAACACCGAGGAAAATCGAACCCGTGGAGGACACTGCAGATCGGGCGAGGCGCATGTCTAATCTGGCCGAGGCGATTCGCCGAGAGTTACCAAATGATCCCGCCAATCGGGCCCTCTTCTCGCCGCTCTGGCCACTGGCCGATCTCTACCTCTCTCGGCCGCAGACATAATCTCGAACGCAAGCCCGCTCGCCCTCGATCAAGAGCTACTCTCACAACCCTTCTTTAGATAAGCATCAATATCCTTGGAATACCAGACATAAAATACTCTGCCGCTAAGTCCTTTGCTAGCAACAGGCCGCTCTCTTCCAATCCATATTTTCTCGCTCCAAGCCGTGGAACCGAAAGTCCAGATGTCATGACCGCAGAGGGAATCGCCGCCGCGCTAAACTCCTATCACGCGACGCCTCGTAACTCCTCGCATTTAAGCATCACCTCAGTGATGATTGGGCTGTGCCCTTCTAAATCTCTCAGATTTACTCGCCGCTTCCTTTACGCCGCTTCTTCGGGCCCGAAGCTGGCGCGAGGCATCATCGTAAAGGAAAGGAATACGTTGTAGGGTCCAACTTATAACACATTTCTAAAGCACGATCTCAGAGTGAGAAGAATGGAAACCAATCCTAAATATCCTATAGCCTCACGATTATTGCGTGCGCACAACACACCGATAATAAAGACTTACTAGATACGGCTCAGTAGACACTTTCCGAGGATTAATCGCTCGATACCACTTTTGTCACGACTGCTCGGTTCGTGGATCGTGCCTTACCCGCACCCAAGTAGTCATACATCGAGAAAACCAATGGAATATAAAACAACCAAGATATGAAACAAGATAAGTAAGACACGCTGGGAAAGTTGCCTTTCGCATAATGTATATAAATAACCCAAAACGAACAGCTATATCCCACCTTACAACAGTCTCATGGACTCTAAGAGTTTAAAACAACAATGGCGGACAGGCCCCGCCATACCCGAATACAAATATCTACAACGACAGAGGACCATACCAAAATGCTAAGCTTCCGAGAAACGGAGCTTTCCAACGCCAAGCGATGATCCTAAGAACGGATCAGCGAGAGTACTTTACTGCGGCATGAACGCAGCCGGGCGAGGTCGATAACAGTACCAAGTATGTGAAATCAAAATATCAGAAATGAAATCATAGTAGTCTATATAAGGCAGAGATGTATGATAAGCCAACACTACATTCACAATAAATAAGCGATCATGCCAAGTCGTGGACTCATGCCCTCAAAGTCATCACAATAGAACTGCACGGTAAGTACGAAGGCATAGCCGACTACTAAAACCTACATGCACTAACAAGGTCACAAATCAGACATGAGATCTGTCTGCATCGCCACATGATCAAAGCCGCCACTCGCGCAGATCTAATGTGCGCATCTAGTCCCGAACTTCCCGCGACTCGCATAGGCCAAACAGATAGGCCCGCATGAGGTATAACCCGCATCGAGGGTAGCTACTCCCAGCGGCCCTAGACACGCCGTCCGCATGGCTACAAGAACCGCATGACCACAAGGGCGCGATACTAACTCGAACTCCCGCAGCCCGCGATAGGCCATCTGCACCGCATAAGGTATTCTCGAATCATAGTCCATCGACGCTGAGTCTACCCGACGGGAGGCGCTTAACTCCCGAGTTATGAATGATATAATATCAACATAACCGCTTATTGCTAAACAACATAAGCACAACAAGGAAAAATCCTTTACACAAATATCACAAGATACTAACTCACGTAGCATCCTAACATGTTTACTTATCAAGTCAACAAGAAAATATTACAAGACTATCACAAATCAATACAACCAAGTTATTCACACAAGGTACTTGCTATATTATGTTAACAAGTTCGGGTTGTTAGCCCCAAAGTACTTCATGTATTACTCTTTTAAAAGATCCGTTTCTTTTACAAAAGTCACACAATACGTAGAGTATAAAAATAGAGTAATTATCTTTTGAAGTTCATTAAAACACTTCTCCTTGTAAAATCAAGTACAACATTCTTTTCCTAACGCTCAAGTTTGCCTAATTTCAATTACTCAAGTTTCTCATTTTCAAAGGGTTTGTAGTTCATAGTTTTAATCCTTTAAAACAATTTGAGAAACATATACCCTCATGTGAGTAGGTTATTATTATTCGTAACAATCTTATTACATGACCATGATCTAGTAAATGTAATATCCTTTTGTCTCATCTTAGCTCCTATGCAGGATGGAAGTTTCTACTAGTTTTAATAAAACCTTATTAGTCAAAATAATTCCTTTATTAACGCTTTGTGGTTTGTTCGACATTTATTCGATTGGTAAAACATCATTCCTTTTGAAAACCAAAAATACTAATTACTCACTAATGAGGTTTCACACTTTTTAACAAAATTCATATTAGTATAATAAGTCAAGTCTCTTATTTCCTTAAATCAATAAATCGTTCTTTTTATCACTCTTAAGCCGTTATACCTAACCTCCCATAAAGCTAGTATAACTCTTCAGCTTTTAAAACCAAGTGTTACTCTTCTGTTAAAAATGATTCAGTATTCTTTTGAAATGTTTTCAGTTCTTTATTATTCAGGCTTAAGCCGTGAGGCATTGCCGCAAGTATTATTCAGGCTTAAGCCGTGAGGCATTGCCGTAAGTATTATTCAGGCTTAAGTCAAAGACATTGCCGTAGTTATTATTCAGTTAACACGTATGACGTCACCGCACTATATATATTGTAAAATATCATGCTTTAGGAAGAATCACATACCTTCTACGAAAACCTCCCGCCAAGTTGAATATGTCGCGCGCAGAGTATCGACCTATAATACCAACACGTCTATCAACGCCCGCATCGCATGCATAAAAGTTCTAAGCAGAGGGTTCGTTATTCTACGGTCATTTGGGCAGCACTTCCTACCCTGAGCTACTCAAGTTCATCGTGAAAACAAATTCTATGTAAGTCTGATTCTATTATTCATCTTTTAAACCCTTCATCGTGATAATTGCCAATTCTATTCTGCAATATCCTTCTAAGTATTTAATACTTATTCCTATACTTCTACGGATATATATTCTAATTACAAAAGGAGGATAAGGTTATTTACCTCGGTAAGCCCAATAATATCCTAGATAAAAGTCGCACTGAGCAAGGTTTAGCTCCTAAGTTGTGCGCTCAGAGTCTCGATAAAACCTTAGAAGTTCTTCACAACTTCTACTAAGGACTAAGGGATTTGGGCTAGGGTAATTCGGGCATTATAACGATCTGAAGGCAACTTTTCTACAAGGGAGGGTAGTGTTTGGCTAGGCTAGCTTTAGAGGGGTTGTTTCTGGCCAGTGGCTTCTCAAAAGGGAGGGTGTGTTTGGACGAAACAACAAGAGGAGAGGGAGGGATTTGAGACTTAGATAGATGCTCAATTTAGGATGAAATAACTCTTCAACAAGGGGGGTATTTATAGGTCAAGACATGGCCAACCAATGGCCAAGATTATGCCAAGTGCAAGGCAAGTGTAGGGTGAGGATTTAGGCAAGTGTCCTTGGCCAACTTGCACACAAAATATCCTACCAACTCCAAGACAAATTAAGCCATCCCAATCGCCCTATCACGTGTGACATCCATCAATTGGAGGGTGACAAGTGTCGCCCTCTCGTTGGTCCAACGTGTTGCGTCTCTCGGAAAAATCCGCAAAAATTAGAAACGACATAGCCGGAATTTATCCTACGCGAGTTGTGTAAAACGTTTCGTCGAAAAACGACTCTAAACGGGTGTTGTGTACAAAGTGGAATTCGTCCAAGCCAACTAGGGGGGGGGTGACACGTGTCGCCCTCCTACTCGTCCAAAATATTTCATCTTCCGAAAATATCCACAATGGCCAAAATCTCGAAAACAAAGTGGGCCCCACAAAACCGTAAATTTTCTCCCGTGGGCCCCACGTGACCATTTCCGAAAATAAAATTCCATAATTCTCTAAAATTCCAAGAAGTCCGAATACCAAATCTGGGAATCCAATTCCCATTAACGAATCTTTTTCCTTCACAAAAACCGGAAACTTTTCCGTGGAAAAATCACCTCTTTCTTCCATTCCAATTCCAATGTCGTATTCTCGTACGTACGTCCTCGCATACATACCTTGAAACTACGGGGTATAACAAGTTGAACCGATAACGGGAAACCGATAACCTTACCGGTTAACCGGTCCTGTTACACCCCGTATTGCCAAGAAAATGAGATGAGAACGTACGTGAGAAAATAAGATTTGAATTTTGGAACGAAAGGAAAAATCACTTTTTCCTAAGGAGAAATTCGGAACTTCGTGAAGGAAAAAGGTTTATTGTCACGCCCTTTTCCGACCGCGACATTATTCTAGTGAAAACTGCGGCTTTCAGATGTTAGAAAATAAAATAAAAAAGTGTTAAAGGGTGCTAAAATGCTAAAAGGGTTCGCGGAGTCGCCACCTAATTAGTTTTGGTGAATTAGGACACCTAAATGTCAACTAAGTTAAAGTCAACACTAACTCAATTTAAATGGTCTGCCAAACTTAATGAGATTCTGGGTAAGTGTTCTTTATTATCCTATAGGGAAGGGGTCAGACACACTAAAGGGTCCGCTAACTTGCGGTTGTCCGTTCAAACCTATGGTTAATTATTTATGCTAAGAAAATGCATTTTTTTTGGAAAGTACTTTAAGCAAAGATATTTGTAAGTATAAAACGTATTTTTTGACCAATGTGAGAATGCAAGATTTAAAATATATAAAGTTAGCTTTGGTTTAAAAACATACCTCTTAAAGTAATTAGAGAACATATGAAATTATTTTATAAGGTGTAGATATTGCTTAACAGAATATAGAAATAATAGTGCAAAGTTCTTATGGCAAAATAAATACCTATAAAGTAAAATGTAAAATGTCTTTTATGCAAGGGGCAATAAATTATGATAAAAATATTTTTTTATAGGAATGTTAATAGGAGTTTATCAAAAGATGGGTTAGGAATATTTTGATGAGTAATTCCCTAACTATATGACTAGTTATGCAAGTGAGGATTATTAAGCGATTTAGTATATCTTAAACTATGTATGACAAGTTTTAAATAATTAACTTAAAAAGGAAACAAATTTTAATGTCACAACTACCTCTTAATAACGATTTCAACCTACTAATGTAATGTTAGCGTTAGACAATTAATTTACAATAAATGAAATGGGGACAGTGTAGGAAATAATAAGACGACTCGAGGAATGGCGATGTAATTCGCCCATGGTTTGGAATTTCTGATGCGGATAACAAGATGCACACAAATGCGGGTCTTCTTTTGTTGTAGCTTGCAATGAGTCTCGCCATGAGACTCTTCATTTTTTTTTGCTCCAATGCGTTTCATGCAAAAAAGGAAAAGAAGATAAGGATTAGTATGTAATCTAAACCTTATTACATAATAAGCATTGACACATAAGTTAAACACATAGCTCGCTCCATTTCAACCATTAAAGGGATTAAACTGGCCTAAAACACACTCAAATAAATTTTACCAAAAAAAAAAAACAAAGCCTTAAGATATGCATGGGGGATGAAAGACACAATATCGGCCCGGTGTTGGACCCACTAACAAACAATATGCAGTAAAGCAAAGCAGGGCCAATGATTATTCAAATCACCTTGGACTTTAGTTACATGCAATAATGGGCAAATTCCAATTTCTTTCATTCTTACTCACACATGGAACAGATGCGGATTTTTCATTTAAATCAACTGAGAAGCCCGGATTTGGGATGTTGAACTATAGCTAGGAAACTGAAATGTTGCATGCTCGGTCACATAGGGTAAAGATTGATTCCTACTATATTATTGTCACTCCAGTTCATTCAAGCTCAAGAAAATTATCAAGGGAGTGATTTTAGTTTTTATTCCAAGCAGATGGGAGATTTTCCTTGATCTATAGTCAATTTTAGAGGATGGACTCAACGACCTTTCAACACATTTCTATAACAAATGACTTAACATGTAATCCCATATTGTAAACGGACGATCAATTCAGAAGGCATATTTCAAAGTATAAAGATGAACCGATAGCTATTCAAGATAGTATTGAAGGACACCGAGTTGTTCTCGACCAGTTTAAAACTTACATACATGATACACTCAATAGCCTATCGAATATGAAAGATATACATGATACTAGAATGACATACATAGGACACAATATACGGACATAGTCAAACAGTTTCATGGTCCTGTCTATAATTTAAAGGCCTCAAGATGGATCACAACTAGCATCAGAAGATCTAAACTCGATGTAGCACACTGAACAAGACACATAGGCTATAGGACCTATAACATGCTGCTGAAAACGATCTCAAGTGAACTGATTAGACATCATATCAACTTCAAAACAAAGAATATGCCAGTAAGATTAACATGGCCTTAAGGCCATTACAACTTCATGTTATGCTTGGTACAGTGATACATGGGTATCTCTTAAAGGGGTATGGGTTAAATTACTCTGACAGATGTATCGGATTGACATTAAGGTATAAATAGTAATGATGTATTCGGATCTAGACAAGTCACCTGTCCTCAACAAGACATCAATTAGTCACTGCCTGAATCATTTAGCTACATATAAGCTTCTGAACAGATTTCTTAACGACTTTTAGGCACTCATTGATATTTCCAATTTTTTTAACCAGTTGGCAACTTGTTATCGGCTTTTAGGATCAACTTAGGGTAGATTTCGATGATATTAGACATGTCGCACATGGATTCATGTTAACCAGGGAAGGCAAATGAAGAAAACATGTGTTCATATTTCTAATTACGCAGGTTCTTGCCTATATCGTGAATGCAAAATAAGCCATTATAACGTTTGCAAATATCATTCATGAATAAATCGAACACGCCTCACATCAGTTTAACACATATGGATAACAAACGACATTATACTGACATATGTCTCAAGTAAACATACATCGTACAAATCGTAAAAAATATAAATCAACAGAAAATTGGGGAAGTGATGAGTTTACCTTCTCCGGGCAGCGAACTGAGGCAGCATATCAAGTCATCGATTCACTCGGGGGGTTTGGTTGTTATGCGATTTGAAAGGAAAATAAAGCTTTGGGACGATTTTACTCGTATTATGCTAAAACTGAAGAGTTTCAGAGTTTTCTTTTCCAATCTTGCTTGGATTGCTATTAAGATTATTTTGTTGTGTAGATAGGTGCTCCTCAAAAAATGCTTTTCCCCCGAATCCCCTTGCATGTAAGGATCCATTGATTTATATAGCCTTGACTTTGGTACTTAGTTTGGTAAGGTTTGCTGCGATTTCCTTTTGCGATTTGGTGCTGATTCCATTCCTTCTTGGTGCTGATTCGGGTGCTATTAATGGGACCATTTGGGCAAGATTTGGGGTGTGTCTTATGGTAAGGGACTGATGGAGATTTATTTTCCATTTTTGGGTGATTTGACTACGGGATGGATGATTCTTATTACCGAATTTCTCATCCGGAAAATCCGGCGGGGTCTCGCTGGTGGTGAGTTGTCGGCGGCTTTCAGTGTGGACAGATAGGGTTTTTTTTCTTCTGATTTTCTTGTTTGGACGATGGGGGTACAATAAAGGGCTTGCGGGTTGGCCGGGTTAGTGGGCTGCTGGACTGCGGTTTTTGGGAATTAAATGGTGGGCTTGAAGATAAAGCAAAGGGTATTGGGCTGGTAATTATTTAATTAGGTATTAGTTTTAGGTGTTTTAATTAGTGATGAATAAATGAGGTTTAAATTATTAAATTATTTAAATGCGGATATGATAATTAAGGATTGCTTAATGCTTTTATGAATGCGACGCTATTATTTAAAATCTTATTTATTGTGCATATTTATTAAATTAAATTATTTTAATATGACTTTAGGTGCTTTATTAATTTTAGCTTGGGTTTAAATTATTACCATCATTATAGAATTGCTTTGCGTATTAATAAATGTGACTATGCTATTTGACGCGACGTCATTGCTAAATTATTTATTTACGTATTTATTATTAAAATTATCAAGAATTAATGGAAATAGAATATGGCTTAAAATTTATAAATGCGGGCGCGAGACTCAAAGTGTGCTTAATACTCTACGTAAAATGCGGTGCAATTATTAAATCACTTATTTATGCGTGTATTAATATTTTATTGTTGTATTTTATTATTATAACATTGTTAAAAATTATTTGGAAAATTTAATGTAATTTTATAGTTAATGACTAGACGAGAGAGTCAAAATTGGGTGTCAACATTTATAATTTGGAATTTGATTCTCAAATTTGGTATATGGAATTATTATAGTACATTGAAGTTTTGGATTTTTAAGTCTCGGATTTGGTCATGTAGGGTCCACAGAAAAATTTACGATTTTGTGGGGCCCACGAGATTTTTAAATATTTTGACCAAGTATGGAAATTATTGGTGAAGAAATAATTTTGGACCAATAGGAGAGTGACACGTGTCACCCCCCCCCCACTTGTCATTGACTTGGACTTAGATATTTTGAAGGAGGACAAGTGGACATAGATCCACATACACTTGTCAAGATATCATCCTTTGAGATGATTATATATACATAGCAAGAGTGCAAGTCATCTAACACTTAGCCATATTTCATTACACAAATATATCTCTCTCCTCTCTTGTGCTCTCGGCCAAGGTCCATATTGGAGACCAAAAATTCTTAAATCTTCCAAGTTTAGTTCACTAACACAAGATTAAGGTCCCTAACCAAGTGTTAAGCCAAGATAACACTCCATTAACCAATAAGCCTCCATTGGCCGAGAATGAGGGTGAAACCCTAGGGGTTTTCGTCGACTTTTTGGTGATGGAACGTGAAGGGAAGTTGATCATAAGCTTATAGGGGTTACGTATATGTGATTGGAACTTGAAGAAGTGGAGCAAAACGAAAACTGCGGGCCAATCTTCTACGGACTGATTTTAGCGTTTTTGGCCTATTTTAAAGGTAATGATTCTTCTTATTTTAAAGTAATTGGATATTACTTATTTTTGTTATGTATGGATGAGCATGTACTAAAAATAATGAAGATTAAAAAGGATTTGGGCCGTTTTTTGGAAGTTGGGCCGAGAGTGAGCTATTTTCGGGTCTTGGATTCGTTGGTTATTATTGTCGTTATTTACACTTGTTTCATATTATATAATGAAGGAAATATTGTTGTTGATAGTTTATATGAATTATATAACATGTTGAAAGGTGAATTGGATATTAAGGAATTGTGGAAAAGGGCTTTGGATATGTAGTTGTTGTTGGCCGAGAATTGGCTAGAAGTTGCTGGATATTGTGGGCAGTCTTGGGACTATTTTCATGTGATTTGCATGCTGGAAATTTGGTATAAATATTGCATGTTTAGTGTAATAAATGACTAATGAAAGTCCTAAGTAATAAGGGTGTTAAAGGCTTCACATTGTACCCTTAATGTTGGTTAATTATGGACTGTTTTGTATAGGTTGTGGGGCAGCATTTTACACGTCTAGTAGGCGTGTAATCCCCTTTGGTTGTTGTATTGATTGTGCCCTTAGTCGGGGCTTGTTGATTGTTGAAATTGAGCCTTGAAAAATGTGGAAAAGTACGTATAAACGGGGGAAGTGCTGCCCAAATTTCCGTAGAAAAAGAGGACCATTACTTGGTATAAGTCTTATACTAGTAAGCTTAAAGTTGATAGAAGTGTTGTTGCTATTACAGGTTGAAGTACTACTTGTGGCATATTCTACTTGGCGTATGAAATAGCCGATAAGGTTGAAGTACCTTGAGACGTATTCTAGATTGTAGAGTTGGTTAGTCGCCAAAAAGGTATGTGAACTATCCCTTCTTCTTTTGGCATGATTTGGTTTTATAAAGTGAATGGATTTTAATCCTTGTTGACACTTGATTTGATTTTATAAAATGGAAGTTGTTCTATCCATTCTATTGATAGTACTTGGGGTTTCTAAAATGAAAGATTATTATATATATCCTATTGATAGTACTTTGGGTTTTCTAAAGAGTAAAGTGACTTGATTTTGAAAGTATAAAGTGACTTGATTTTGAAAGTGTAAAGTGTCTTGATTTTACACGAGATGTTCTATAACGATAGGTACATGATATTTTGGTGCCCAAATTTTCTAAAAAGATAGTTGATTAGATTGTTGGGTGCATGATATTTTGGTGCCCAGTTTTTCTAAAAAGATAGTTGATTAGATTATTGGGTGCATGATATTTTGATGCCCAAATTTTTTAAAAAGAGGTTACTTAGATTATTGGGTGCATGATATTTTGGTGCCCATGTTTTTCTAAAAAGATAGTTCATTTCATTATAACGATAGGTACATGATGTTTTGGTGCCTAGGTTTTTTATAAGAAGAGAGTTCATTTTAATGATTGGTACACGACATGGTGGTAACTTGGTTTTATTCCTTTGAGAGTCAAAAGAGTATTTGAGGGCACAGTTAAATCTTATTTTTAAAAGGATACAGTTGACTCTTATTTTATATGACACGGTTGGATATGGTATTTGATTTTCGTACTTGTCCCTGTCATCTTTTGGCCAGTTTGATCTTATTTATTGTACTTCATGTTTGCATACTTAGTACATTGTTGTACTGACCCCCTTCTCCGGGGGCTGTTTTCATGCCCGCAAGTATAGGTACTCAGTTGGGTGATCGCGAGCTTAGGATCTCCATCCAGCTTCTATTAAGACAACTCCGCCATTCCGGAGTCTTGTCATTTTGGTACGGAGTTTGTATTGCAGTCTTATGTTTATTCAGAGGTACGGCGGGGCCTTGTCCCGTCATAGTTGTTGTCAAACTCTTAGAGGTATGTATTCATATGTGGGGTGGACTTGGGTACATTTGTAGTTTTGTTTGTTATATATATATATATATATATATATATATATATATATATAATGACACTTATCGGCTTTGCCTTTGCTCGTTTTAAAAAAAATGTCATTTAGCTTCCGCGGATTATATATGTTGTATGGGTAGAAGGGTGTCCAGGTAGGGCACCAGTCGCGGGCCCGGGATTCGGGTCGTGACAGGTCCGGACCGGACTGGTAAGGTAAAAAATTAAAATTAAAATAAACAAAAGGTTGTTGGCCCAACGGTAATATTACCGTTGGGGGTGGGGCAACGGTCTTAAGATCATTTTTGGCATTTTTATTTTATTGTTTTTTAATTTTTTGTTAATTACATTTTTATCCTTTAAAAAATCTATAAATACTCTACATTCTTCTCATTTTTATCACACAATTATTTTTACAATTCTCTCAGTTCTCAATTCTCATACTCTCTTAATTCTCTATATTATCAATTCTCAAGTTATTATTATTATTATTAATTTTCAAAGTAGGAAGACGCAAGACTTCGAGCTTCGAGTTTCAATTGAGTTCTGAATCCCGAAGTCTGGTACACTCGTTTCATTCTCTATTTATTTTATTAAATTGTCATATTTATTTGTTGATTATTTAAATTAAAATTAAAAATTAAATATTTTATAATGGATAAAGGTAAAACTATTTCAAGTGGTACAAAATCTAAAGGTTCTTCATCATCTAATCAAAATATATATTATGATCAAATGGAAGAAGATTTTGAAATAGAAGATAATTATTATGATAATGCTCATATAGATAATATTGTTGAAATCGAAACTCATACACATACTAGTGTGTCTTCTATCAATGTTAGTACTACTAGTCGTACACCTCCTTTACCAGTAGTAAGGAGTAGGAGAATCAGAATAAGGAGTAAAGTGTGGAAATTTTATGAGAGAATTGAGGACACTGATAGAGTTAGATGTAATATTTGTGGGGAAACTTATAAACATGGTAATGACGGGGGGACGATCACTTTAGTTAGGCATGTACAGAGAGTTCATCCGACACACTGGTCAACAAAAAATTAAGTATAAAATATAAAGATGCAGTTACATTATTTGATAATTGATAATTGAACAACTCTGCTACTAATCTTCGTTCTAATTCTGTTCTGTGTCTACATCTGTAAGATTCAATGAAGACGATGATAATGAATCTAGATTCTAGATATATGGAGCACTTTTATAACTGTACAAGTTGCGGCGGAACCGTGGAAACGGGACTGGAATTTCAACTCCATATTTAGAGGCTATGGATATGGAGCATCACCAATTCAATCAACCTATAAATTTCGAAAAACTTTGTAAAAGGATACATAATATGTAAATAAAATTATTATTACTTCATTATGTACTCTTATTAACATTATGAATAATGAAAGTTCGAAAGTTTACATCTTATCATTAGTTTTTATTTTATTATCTCTTTAGTTGTTATTTGTTAACTTATGTCTACTAATTTAATAAATTAATAAATTTTCGGAATAAATTTTTTTTTATATAGTTTATATAACTACAATATAAAGTATAAAGTTATAAACTATATTATATTATTATATTACATATTTAATTTGAATTTAGTTAAATTTTCAAAATTTACAAAAAAAAAATACAAAACCCGGATCGGTAGGCCCGGTTCAACCCGGACCCGCACGGGCCGACCGAAAATCCGGTAATGAAATGGATCGGTAGGCCCGATAATCCAGTGAATCGGATCGGTAACCGGTTCAACCCAGTAACGGGCTACCGGTCTGGTCTGGATCGATCCGCTAGACATGTATAGTCTAGAGCATGAGACATGACATAAATACTGCTTAGTTTTAATGATCTCAAGATTATCTTAAAGCAGCAAAAGTTAATATTTTAATTATGTGAAAATAAATAAATGTTATAATGGAATATATTTGTATAGTTGGTTTAAATATGAAGTTACTATTTGAGATTGAGAAGTAATCGATTAGCTGATTGATAGTTAGTAGCAATGCTAAAAAAGAGGAAGTACTGACTTATAGATTCTATAGCTAAATAATAAAATTCATTACTAATTTTATTTAGTCAATTAGCGATAAATTATTTTAAAAAATATTATTAGCTCCAAACTATTTAGCGACGAAGTTCATAACTATTTTTTTTATAACGTGTTTTGATAAAATAATTTTCAAAATTCTTAATGAAATTATCAATATATATGACAATATTTCATCTGTCTTCATTCATGTGAAAAGTTCAATATGGTTAAAATTATGAATATCCTATGTGAATTCAGGCATGTATTATATTTTTAAAAATACAATTTATATATTTAAAAAATATATAAAAGGACTCTAAATTAATTATAAGTACTAATTTAAAATATTTAAAGTAAAATTTCTATCTTTGGACTGACTTTTCAAATATTAATATTTTTTTACATAAAATGAAACGAAGAGAATAATAAACGAGGAACAGTAAGCTTCATTTTGCTTGAGGAGAAATATTGTATTATAATGGGGGTGCAACAAATAGATCATTCTAGAGGTCTGACGTTCTGTCCAATGAATTATTTAAATTTAAATTCGACACATGATGTTAGATTTGCTACTCAAAGTCTAAAACAAGGAATGCCAAGTGATGATATTGTCTGTGAATGACCAAGCTACTGAGAATGGACCATGTGTAATACTTTTTAATTTTCTATTATATACTTATAGGTGTATAAATTAATTATTATTATAGACTATGGAATTTAGAGCCAGATTATGTGCATCTACATATTTCAAAAACTTGAATCCAAGTGTATGATTGCAGCACAAGGTCCCACCATTTGAATTAGGTCTCGTGAAATGGACAATAATAGTTAATTACCACGTATAGTGTGTTTGGATGGATTTTTTTATTGATTGAACAAAATATTTTGAAGATATTTTTTCTAAGAAAATAAGTTTCTTAAAATTAGAAAATGACTTCTCTCGTAGGTGTAGGTAAGTGGGAAGGTGATTGAGGTATAATCATCTCGAGATCGCGAGTTCGAATCCGTGTAGTGACAATCTTTGCTGAAATATTACAAGGGTTGTTGCTGGGTTCATGTCCCGTTGGTCTTGTCCCTTGCAGGACTGCCCCTCGCGCATATCCCACGATTTACATTCCACCTGAACAAGAGGCCTCTGATACAAATGAGGGATTTCGCCTTCGGGACTTTTCCCTCAAAAGGAAAAACAAATCCCATATAAGGATAACTATTCCAGATATTGTACTTTTTTTTCTAGCTACTCATCTCACTCACCCTCAAGAGTAGATGCAACTTGTCGATGTCATTCATATGAACACTGTATTTCCGATGGAGTGTACACTTGCGTAAAAAATTATTATAAGTGCAATAAAGAGTAGATATAAATCTGTAACTTTAAAAGTATAATGGTCTAATACAATAGAGAGTAGATATAAACTCTCGGGCACCACCACCGACCCCGACTCCACATATGTCTGCAATTAGGTTATTTATAAATATTTTTGAGAAATTATTTATGTTTGCTAACGTACCAGTTATCCGAAAATAAATAAAAAATCACTTATTTTTCAAATTGTTTACTAGAAATTATTTTCTTTACTACCAAACACACCCTAAAAAGGAGTAAGAACAGAATATGACTGTTAGAAGAGTTTATGAGAAGACATTCTGCTGTATAGCACCATATTATTTTAAGACTGAGTTCCACTTTTATGTTTCATATAATTTAAGTATATTTTAGCTTTGTTAATAAGAAAGTAAAATATAAAAAATATAAAAAGTTAGACAGAAAAAAGACGTGCATTGGGAGAAATGAATGCTCTTTTTGTTGAATGAAACAATCGATTACCCACATTTGTCCTTAGAAGATTCCATTTCTTGATTAGGTTAACCGCAAAGTATAGTTTAGTACACAATCTACCAAAAATGCCCAATTAAGGATCTTTCCAAGTTTTTCCTATCGAGTTAAGTATACATATGGTGTAATTAAAGACAGGATCAGTGTAATTTAATTTATTAGTAGATTAGTTAATATCTTTATTAGGTTATGTGACAGTACATCATGAATGGCAGGCTTGTTATACCACTGCCGAGAATTGCAATGCTTCATCCACACAGCAAGTGCACATGCATCAGCAATACATTGGATAATTTGGATGATTAAGTAGTTAGAGTTTGTTAGAAAGTTGTTGAGTTAGTTTATAAGTTGTTAGATGATTAGTTATAGGAGACTTCACTAGTTATAGGAGACTTCACTTCGTGCACTTCATCTTTTCCCTTTTGGATCTCTATAAATGTAACCCAATGCTCACATTGTGAGATAGAGAAAAATATAGAAAAGCTTCCACAAAGTGTTTTCCCTCTCTTTCAATTCTTCTCTGCTATGTACCCGATTGCACATGCAATCTGAAATTGATGCAATCATAGCAAATTAACATGATATCAAAGTCTTTGCAAGGAGAATCGAAGATGTATATGCATATACCAAAGTAGAATGTCGAAGATGAACTCGACATGAACTCGATGAAACTCTGAAATGATTTTTGGAGTTTTCGATCCAATTTACAGTGTTTATTTTCTATGTCTGTGAGGAGAACAGTCACAATTTATGGAGAATATCAACACACTTCCAGTAGATGCAAGAATTGGAGCAGATAGTCAAAATTCTGCTTCAAACATAGTAGATCACAATCATCCTCTATTTCTGAGTGCATCAAATTCAGCTGCTGCAATACAAGTAGAGATTCAGTTAGCAGGTATGGAAAGTTATAATCTATGGAGTAGATCTATGAAGCTGATTTTGTTAACGAAGAACAAAATTGGATTCGTAGATGTATCTATTAAACGAGATACATTTGGTCCCAATCAAGTAAGGTAATGGGATCGATGTAATGCTATGGTTATCTCTTGGATTATGAGAAATGTTTATAAGAATTTGTTGAGTGGTATACTGTATAGATCTACTGCCTATGCAGTATGGAAGGATCTAAAGGAGAGGTTCGATAAGATAAACTTATCCAGAGTTTATCAACTGAAGAGAGAACTTGCAATGATGAATCAGAGAGTTTCACCTGTGTCGAGTTATTATTCAAGGATGAAGGATATATGAGATGAGATGGACTCGATCATCCCTCCACCAACATGCGATTGCACATATCCTAGAGAATATATAGAACACTTGGCCAATCAAAGGTTGCTAGAATTCCTAATGATATTGAATGATGGTTATAACAGGCAAAGAGTCATATACTTTTGATGTCTCTACTTCTAGTGTTAACCAAGCTTATGCAATGGTTGCAAAAGATGAAAGTCAGAAATTCATAGCAGAAGAACATTCATATGGAAGAGAAGCTACTGAAAACATGGCATTGATGAACAGATTTCCTCAAAATAAGAAGAAGAAACCATCGTATGCATTCTGTGATTATTGTCAGATGAAGGGACACACTAGAGAATGATGTTTTAAATTGATGCATTGTGATTACTGTAAGAAACAAGTAAATGTTAGGGATACATGTTATAAACTCATAGGTTATCCCTCAGATGTTAAAGGAAAACAGAAGGTGAATATAGTCATGACAGGGATGCCACATATGGAAGGACATGGAGGTTGCAGACAACCATCCCAGGATCAGCAGGAAAAACTCAATTATTTGCTAAAATCATGTACTCTAGACAAGTTAGAAAAGGTGAAGGCCATGATGAACCAACCAGATGCTAGTGCACAACATGGGAATGCAACAGTTCCTAAGGCTCATATGGCAGGTATACCTGTATCTAATAAAGAGAGTACTTGGATAGTTGATTCAGAAGCAACTAACCATATGGTTAATAATAAGAGTATGATTGAACAACCTCATATGTTAGAGAATGCAGAGCAAGTTCAACTGCCTACTGGTGATACTGCAACTATTACACAGACTGGAAATTGTAGTATAACAGGAGGAGATCTTATAAAACATGTGCTATGTGTACCAAGATTCAAATTTAACCTGCTTTCAGTTTCAAAGTTAACAAGAGAATTGAATTGTAGTGCAAGGTTTTTTCCTGATTTCTTTGTACTACATGATCTCTTCATTGGGAAGGTAAAGAAGATTGGTAAAGAGGTAGATGTATTATACATGTTGGAGTCAAAAGGAAGGTGTCTTGATCATATGCAGACACATGCACATATGGCAGCAATGACAGCAGCTGAGTTGAATGCAGAACTTTAGAACATGAGACTAGGACATGTGCCAATGAGTGTTCTTAGAAAAATAGATAGTTTCAAAAATAAACCTAGCTTTACAATTCAACATTGTGGAGTTTGTCCTATGGCAAGTTAAACTAGAATGCCATTTCCTGTTAGTAGTACTAAAACTAATAATGTTTTTCAGTTGTTATATCTTGATGCATGGGGACCATACAAAACTCCCACTTATACCGGTATGATGTATTTTTTTACTGTTGTTGATGACTATACCAGATGGACCTAGATATTTTTGCTGCATATTAAATCTGATGTTGTTACTGTTATAAAAAATCTCTGCACACTGATCAAAACTCAATTTGATATAGGTTGAATGTGTTAGATCAGATAATGGTTCAGAATTCTTTAACAGTTCATGTAATGAGTTATTTGCTCAGTTAGAAATTGTGCATCAAAGTTCATGTTCATATACTCCTCAACAAAATGGAGTAGTGGAAAGAAGACATAGACACATATTAGAGATTGTCAGGGTCATTAAATTCCAAAGTTATTTACCAGTAAGATTTTGGGGAGAGTGTGTGAAGGCAGATGTGTATGTGATCAATATGATTTCCTCTGTAGTAATAGGGAATGTTTCACCTTATGAGAGGTTGTATAGAAGACCTCCAAACTTGTCATATATGAGGGTGATGGGATGTCTGTGTTATGCCACCAACTTACTAAAAAGGGATAAGTTTGAAATCAGGGCCATAAAATATGTATTGCTTGACTATGCTTCCAGGCAGAAAGGATACAAGTTATTGAATCTTACTAACATAACTGTTTTTATCAGCAGGGATGTGGCATTCTATGAAGACATATTTCCTTTCAGACAAAACAAGCAGCAGGACTCAACTACTAACAGATATGTCCCTCCAGTCTCTGAAGAATACATTGATGTTATACCAGATGGAGATGTAGGCCAAAAGACTATTGAGTTAGATGGAGCAAGGACAACAGTTGATGAATGAGTGCCTGATGAAGCAGAGATGTTGTATACTCAATATGAAAATACAGTCATTGATACAATTTATGATTCCCCACATGATGTGTCCACTACTCAGACACCACAAACAATAAGAAGATCTCATAGAAACTGAAGACCCCCTACATGGATGAAGGATTTCATACAGCCTACAACAGATTCAAGGAGTGTGCAAACTTGCTTGTATCCACTATCTGATAGACTGATACATTCAGTTATGCTGGGCTCTCATCAACTTATCAGAGTTTCTTGGTGGAAGTTGCAGAAGAGTATGAGCCATAATCATATCATGAGGCAGTCAAAGACAACATGTGGGTAGAAGTTATGAAAGTTGAAGTTCAGGCATTGGAAGATAATCATACCTGGGAGATTGTGGATCTGCCAGCTCAGAAGAATGCCATAGGTTGCAAGTGGGTGTACAAGATTAAATACAAGGCTTCTGGTGAGGTTGAAAGGTTTAAGACAAGGCTAGTGGCTAAGGGATACAATCAAAAGAAAGAGATAGATTATCAAGACATTTTTTCCCCAGTGGCAAAGATGGTGAATGCAAGGTCTGTAATCTCCATTGCTGCATCAAAGGGATGGATCGTGTACAAAATGGATGTATTCAGTGCATTCTTGCAAGGAGACCTTAATGAGGAAGTCTTTATGAACTTACCACAGGGTTTCACACATAAGCAAGGGAAGGTATGCAGGCTGTTGAAGTCTTTATATGGGCTGAAGCAGGCTTCAAGACAGTGGAACATAAAATTAACCACTGCCTTGTTATCCTCAGGATTTACTCAGAGTCATTTGGATTATTTTCTTTTCACTAAGAAGGATAATCACAGGATGGTAGTGGTCCTTATCTATGTGGATGATTTTATTGTCATAGGGAATGATGAGCTTCTCATTCAAGAGACTAAGCTGAAATTGCAACAGAACTTCAAGATCAAGGACTTAGAAGAATTGAGGTATTTCTTGGGTTTTTAATTTGCCAGGAACAGTAGTGGCATTGTGATGCATCAACGAAAGTATGCATTAGAATTAATAACTGATTTGGGATTAACAACATGCAAGGTAGTTGGCTCACCAATGGAGCTAAATGTGAAACTCACTTCACTTCTTTATGATCAAAAGATAACTGCTGATACTGTGACTACTGGAGAAAAATCTGTAATCAATGATCCCCTATTGGATGATCCAGTCAGCTATCAAAGACTGATTGATCGACTCTTATACTTAACCCACACCAGGCCAGATATAGCCTTTGCTGTCCAAAATATGAGCCAATTCATGCAAGAACCTAAGGCTTCTCATCTGATGGCATCACATAGGGTGATCAGATACATCAAGCATTCTCCAAGATTGGGCATTTTCATGCCCTCAGGAGGTTCTGCACAGCTATCAGCTTACTGTGATGATGATTGGGCCTCATGCCTCAACACTAGGAAATCCATAACAGGGTATTTGGTATTCTTTGGTGCATCCCTCATTTCCTGGAAATCTAAGAAACAACCAATTTATGCGAGCTCGAGAAGTTCGAGTACAAGAGTTTAGCTTCAGAGCGTAAGTGATGGTCCGCTTGGTTTGTTCATTGAGCTAGGTATCCAGTTGCAGTTGCCTATTCCTTTGTTTTGTGACAGCAAGTCTGCTATTCAGATAGCGGCCAACCCTGTTTTTCATGAACACACGAAACACATTGACATCGATTGTCATTTTATTCGAGAGAAGGTGCAACAAGGACTAGTTTCTACCATATATGTTCCTACTGCAGATCAACCTGCTGATGTGCTGACCAAGAGTTTAACTCAGGGTCATCATGCTCATTTAGTATCCAAGCTAGGACTGAAAAACCTATTTTCAGTACCTAGCTTGCGGGAGGGGGGGTGGGGTGTTGAGTGTACCACTGCCGAGAATTGCAATGCTTCATCCACACAGCAAGTGCACATGCAGCAACAACACATTGAATAATTTGGATGATTAAGTAGTTAGAGTTTATTAGAAAGTTGTTGAGTTAGTTTATAAGTTGTTAGATGATTAGTTATAGGAGACTTCACTTTGTGCACTTCATCTTTTCCCTTTTGGATCTCTATAAATGTAACCCAATGATCACATTGTGAGATAGAGAAAAATATAGAAAAGCTTCCACAAAGTGTTTCCACTCTCTTTTGATTCTTCTCTGCTATGTACCAGATTGCACATACAATCTGGAATTGATGCAATCCTAGCAAATTAACAAGGCTGACGAGGACGGGTCAAAGAAAAGGACTGACAGTCTTCTATATTGGCAAGCTTCTGAAGAATTTTGTGTAGAATAGTGTAAATCTCCTTGAGTGAAGTCTTTTCATTAATACAATATATATAAGTGTATACAAAGGTAATCCTAATTGAATGAGAATCTCTACTTTACATAATTACACTAAAATATTAAGTACATAATATATGGAGAATATACGAAATATATTCTCTAAGTACATAATATATATGGAGAATATATGAATATATTCTCTATCATACCCCTCAGTTAGAGCGGAAGGAGACCGGACGTTGAGACTGGATCTGAAGTCAATGAACAACTGCCGAGAAAGTTCCTTAGTAAATATATATGCGAACTGATAGGAAGATGAAACATGTAACACCCTAACATGACCCATGAGAACCTTTTCACGAATAAAGTGAATATGCATCTCAATATGCTTGGTTCGTTGATGCTGAATCGGATTATTAGACAAGTATATGTCTGATATTTTGTCACAATAAACCAGAGATGCCTTATATAAGGGGCAATGCAGTTCTAGAAGGAGGTTTCAGAGACAACATAGCTCGGCAACAACATTCACAACGCCCATATATTCTGCTTCTGCACTCGAACGGAACAACGTGACTTGCCGTTTGGCAGACCACAAGATGTTGTTTTCCCCTAAAAATACACAATAGCCAGAAGTGGATCGACGTGTGTCCGGGCAACCTGCCCAATCGACGTCCGTATATGATATCAGCCTGGACGGTGCGGAGGGATAGAGATTAAGACCATAGTCAAGAGTATCCTTAAGGTACCGAATGATACGCTTAAGAGCGGCAAAGTGAGGCTCTCTGGGAGCGTGCATGAACAAACACACCTGCTGAACAACTGATGCGCGAAAAGATGCACACACTTTAACGCAAGTGCACGTTATCGTGACAAGTAATATAGTCCTGGTAAGACCGAATATCGTCCACAAGGATTAGGGTTCAAGTACCAACTATCTATCTTTTGGTATCTATTTGGTAAATTGATGTTTGATTTTGTTGTTTATAACTAAGAATTATAAAAACTAATTTAACTAATGAGTTTACTTCAGATGTGATGGGAATAGGGCTTCCATGTCTCCTCGACTATCCGCTTATGTTATTTATTAATACAACGAATTATGGTCTTCTTCTCTCGGAGAAAGCGGGTTCTGAAATCGTTTTATATTCAGTTAAGGATATATAAACACTCAACCTGATGTGCACCTTACCTACCTTTCGGTGATAAGGATAACTCTATAGGAGGATTAAGAACAAAAACCTAGTTAAGCGTCACGCACCATGCGCAAAATTAGGGTTTTTAAGCCTCTCATTAACGCTACATAAATAATTGAGGTATTTTCATCCCCAATCCAAGAATGTCTACCCAACTTACAGCATATTCACAATCTCTCCTTTCGAAGTAAATTAGAAATCATATAAGGATAATTAGTTGTCAATTAATTACCAAGCATTCAACGCAATTATTGGATAAATCTCTCAAAGAAGAATAATAACCATAAACATGTATTAATTCATAACATAAGTTTCTAGTGAATCAACATGGAAAGCCCTATAAGAGAATTAGTTCCTAGCCATAGATATGACAAGAACTAATTCAAAAGTCATCATACAAAAACTGAAATAAAGAAAAGAAAAAGGAAAGAAATTACTAAGTTTAGGTCTCCAATCTCCAAGCAAGAAAATCTTGAGTTGTGCAAGAAAGGAACCTTAAAATGCTAGGGTTCTCCTTTTATAGTCGAAACCGCCTTAACTTTTCCTGTGTCCGGCCCGAATATCGTCAAAACCACGATTTTCAGCGTCGGCGGCGCCTGCACACGTCAGCCGGCGCCGAACTGTGGCGCCGTTGATTTGGCGCGCGACCGATTGGCTGTTCGAGAGCGCGGCCACTGCAACTTCTGTAGCCTCTCTGATGATTAGGCGCCGCGGCCCTGCACCTGTTGACATGAGGCGCCGCAGCGCTGGGACTTCTGCAGTCTCTCTGGATATTGGGCGCCGCGGCGCTGACCTGGGTTTTTGCCTCGTTCGCCACTTTCTCTGTTTTTAGCTCTGGAACCTCCTCTTTTGCCCTCTTTTAGCTCCTTTTCCGCCATTTGGCCATTTTAACCACTTTGACTCAAAAGAAAGGAAAACTATCCTAATACGACACTTATTTGTACAAAAAGGGACAAAAGATTAACTAAAAATGACTCAAAAAGTGTATATAAAATACACCGATCAACAACATATGTAATATCGGGACTAGTAAATGTAAGACACTGAAGAGCACCAACAAGACTCCTATAAAGATAGGTATCATGTCACGACCCGACCCGACGGGCCGCGACCTGACGCCCTAACTGGACGCCATTACACTAACCTGTCACATAATCAACTGACATTTAAGGGTAATAGAAAATTCGACAGCATAACGCTACATCTATAACATAAGCCTAAATTAGGCGAGCCGACAAGGCTGCCTTACACAACTAACAAACATGTCACAATAGGCTAGCCGACTAGGCTGCCACCAAATAACATCACATAAATATGGAAACAATCAAAATAGGCAAGCCGGCAAGGCTGTCACTATATACGGGAATCTCCCCAAATCAGAGTACAACCGCACATATATAAAAAAAAGATTCACATCTCTACATACGTACAACCCACAACTGTCTACAGACCTCTAAGAATTCGACGATGACAAATAACGGGACAGGACCCCGTCGGGCCCGTAAATATACATAAGACAAAATAATAGGGCTCTGTACCAAAATGACGAGCTCTGAATCAAAGGAGCTCTCCCAAATAGCTGAGCAGGAACCTAGACCAGAGGATCCCCAAACTGAATACCTATACCTGCGGGCATGAACGCAGCTTGGGGAGTCGATAACAGTAATGCAGTATGTAAACAAGAATGCGATAAATCGGATCATAAGCATAAAAGGAATGACAGGGCAAGTATGAAAATCAAATACCAGATCCTACCGTGTCATATAAAATAAAAGCCAACTGTACCTTTTTCAAAGAGAGTTATTTTTAAAACCATGTATGTCTAGTCATGTAATCATATACTCTATATACATCTCATGGGAATCTATCCCGCATCGTGAATACAAGTTCACGGACAACACACATCTCATGGACTTTCAATAAAATCTTTAAAACAAACTTCCATTTTAGGAATATTAAGACAATACCATGCCTTCCTTTTTAGAAATACTATTTTCACAATAAGAGTTATCTCATAATCACGGACGTTCTCACATGATTTCCATAAGCACATATAAGTCATAATCATGGACATACTCACATGATTTTCGTATAATATATAAGTCATAATCATGGACATACTCACATGATTTCCGTATAATATATAAGTCATAATCATGGACATACTCGCATGATTTTCGTATAATATATAAGTCATAATCATGGACATTCTCACATGATTTCCGTAAGTGATCGGTG
Organism: Przewalskia tangutica; assembly: GCA_029844215.1. Lineage (NCBI taxonomy): Eukaryota > Viridiplantae > Streptophyta > Magnoliopsida > Solanales > Solanaceae > Przewalskia > Przewalskia tangutica. The sequence goes on from CM056719.1 coordinate 147,774,922, forward strand.
TATTTTATATACACCTTTTGAGTCATTTTTAGTTAGTCTTTTGCCCATTTTTGTACAAATATGTGTCGTCTTAGGATATATTTTCTTTCTTTTGAGTCATAATGGTTTAAAGTGGTACATTTGTGAAATGAGCGAAAAGAGGGCAGAAACAAAGGTTCCAGAGCTCAAAAAGCTAAAAAGTTGACAACCCGGGCGAGAAACAGGCGCCATGAGCTACCAACCAGAAGATCAGGCGCCACGCCAAAGAACAGAGAGCGCAGAGTTTAGCCACGGCGCGATTCAGGGCAGCGCCGAGGCGGGAAATCAGCCAAATCCGAATAGGAATGGGCCAAGGCCAAGAAGGAAAAGTTGTTGAACATTTTTTAGGCTATAAAAAAGACCTTTTTAGGTCAGATTTGGGGATCCAACACTTGACAATTCATCACTACTTGGAGATCAAGATTGGAGACTTACTTTTGTGTAATTTCTTATTCTTTATTTTATTTCTTTTTAGTTTATGTTGGATATTAGTTTAGTTCTTGACATGTCTATGGCTAGGAACTAACTTAATTTAGGGCTTTCCATGTCGAATCGCTTGAACCTCGTTCTTATGAATTAATGCATGTTTGGGTTTCTTCTTATTATTGTTGAGATTTATTCAATAATTGTTTTGATTGCTTGGTAATTAATTGATCACTAATTATCATAACTTATATGATCTCTAATCGAAAGCCAAAAGGGGAGATTGTGAATATGCTATAGTTGAATAAACATAGGTTTAAATCGTGGACGAAAGTACCCCGATACTTGTGTAGTTTGATAGGTTATTGTTCTTAATCCTCCTTTGTAGTCAATCTTGTCATCGAAAGATAGAAGGGTTCTGCATTGGGGTTGAGTGTTTATATTACCTTAACAGGAGTATAAAACGGCTTAGTTAACCTGTTATCTCAAAATAGAAGAAGAACCATAATTATTTGCATTAACGAGTAAAACGAACGGATAGTTGAGGAGATTTGGAAGCCATATTTCCACCATATCTGAAGTAAAATAAAGTAAATTAGTTAGCATCTATAATCATAGCTATAAATAATTCATCAAATTATCGGTTACCGAATAGATACGACAGAATAGAGGTTGATAATTGAACACTAATCCCTGAGGACGATAACTCGGTCTTCTAGACTATATTACTTGTCACGACATGTGCACTTGCGTTTAGTGTGTGCATAAATCGCGCATCAAGTTTTTGGCGCCGTTGCCGGGGATTGGCGTAGTTCAATATCATTCTATCTATTCTTAATTTCTAATTTGGGGTTTTTTTTAATTATTTCTGGAAACCGTGCGCCGTGATCTGTTTGTTGATTTTGATCTGTTGCAGGCATCTAGTTTATGCGAAGGAGAAGAGGAGCAGACACACTTGTTCCCTTCAACCCGGAGATTGAAATGACTTGCAAGCAGAATCGGAGACACAAACGAATCTTGGCCTTAATAGGGAGGCTTGCATAATAACAATGAGATGAACGAAGGGTTAGGTGATCATCAACCTAACATGAGGATGCCCCGGAGGTTACCAATGGATGTGGAAGAAAGGTCGAGTCAGCCGAGAAGCTTGGGAGATTATGTGCTGCCAAGGGTGAATGGAGCACAAACTTGCATCAGGCTCCCAGTAATAGGAGAAAATAATTTCGAAATCAAGCTTGCGATCCTGAGTATGGTGCAGAATACAGTTCAATTCGGAGGGTTGCCATCTGAAGATCCTCATATGCACATAGCAAATTTCTTGGAGCTGTGTGCAACTTTCAAGTATAATGGTGTTACTGACGCCGCCATCCGATTGAGGCTATTTCCCTTCTCACTCAGAGAAAGAGCAAAAGTTTGGTTGAATTCCTTGCCTACAGATTCTATATTCACATGGCAAGAGTTGACACAGAAGTTCTTGGCAAAGTTCTTTCCACCGTCTAAAGCCGCTAAGCTGAGAGGAGAGCTGAACAATTTTTACCAGGCTGATGGAGAGTCACTCTATGAGGCTTGGGAGAGATTTAAATATTTGCAGAGAAAGTGTCCACATCATAGCATTGAGCTGTGGAATTTGGTCCATATTTTTACAATGGGCTAAGCGGGATCACAAGAACCATCATTGACGCAGCTGCAGGTGGAACCTTCATGAGGAAGACAGCACATGAGGCCCATGATTTGCTAGAAGACATGGCCACCAATAACCATGTGACAGATGATAGAGGGGTAAATGGAAGGAGAGCAATAGGAGTTCATGAGATTGATGCCATCACCGCGTTAAATGCACATGTTGCTCTCTTGACCAAGCAACTGCAGCAGAACACAGTGTCAGTGAATGCAGTACAGATGCCATTGAGTTGTGAGATGTGGGGGGGAGGGGGTCCTCATACCTTTGATAGGTGCCCATCAGCAGACCCCAACAACATCTCTATTGAGCAAGCAGAATGTGAGGCAGTGGGGAATTACCCAAGGCCCCAGAACAACCCCTATTCAAATACCTACAATCCAGGGTGGAGAAATCACCCTAACTTTTCATGAAGGGGTGATCAAGGGCAGCAGAAACAGTTTCGAGGCCAATACCAAAATCAGCAACCATTTAGCCAGGCCTTATCTTCTCAACAATTCAGTGCACCTGCTCAACAAGAAAAGCCAGATGAGTTGAGAGCAGCCCTGTTGACACTCACCAACTCACATACCCAGTTCATGGCAGAGACAAGATCCTCTATCAGGAACTTAGAGACGCAGGTGGGACAGCTAGCAAAGATGGCAAACAACAGACCACAGGGCACTCTTCCTAGTAATACAGAGATGAACCCCAGAGAACAGTGTCAGGCGGTGCAGCTGAGGAGTGGAAAGCAGCTAGAACAGCCTACACCCCAGCCTGTGGTAGAACAGAGAGTTGAGCAGAGAGTAGATGCAGAGAAGGAGGGGGTCACTGAAGACCGCCCCATTTTAGAGAAGGCTCCAACAGTTCCAGTGAGGGAATACACAGAGAAGATTCCTTACCCTCAGAGGTTGCAAAGGAAAGAAGTTGATAAGAAATTCTCCAAGTTCTTGGAGGTATTTAGAAAGCTGCACATTAACATCCCTTTCATTGAGGTGTTGGAGCAAATGCCTACTTATTTCAAATTTATGAAGGAAATTCTTGGGAAGAAGAAGAAGCTAGCTGAGTATGAGACAGTGGCATTGACAGAGGAATGCAGTGCCATATTGCAGAAGAAACTGCCCCCCAAGCTTAAGGATCCAGGGAGCTTTACATTACCTTGCACAATTGGCAGGGTGACATGTAACAGGGCCCTGTGTGATTTGGGGGCCAGCATAAATCTCATGCCCTTGTTCGTTTTCAAGAGGTTGGGTTTGGGTGAAGCCAAACCAACCACTGTGAGCTTGCAGTTGGCGGATAGGACAGTGGTGCATCCCAAAGGAATGATTGAAGATGTATTGGTTAAGGTGGAAAAATTCTTCTTTCCTGCGGACTTCCTCATCCTTGATATGGAGGAAGATTATGAGATCCCTATCATATTGGGAAGACCATTCTTGTCAACTGGGAGAGCCCTGATTGATGCGGAGAAGGGCGAGCTGACACTTAGAGTTGAGAATGAAGAGATGGTGTTCAAGGTGTTTAAACACATCGTTGAACCCCCAGTCACAACCAAGTGTTTTGCCAAGATCACAAGACATCGGTTGAGCAGCCAAAGCAAAGCAAGGGAAATCGATGCGCGAGACAGGTGAGCAACGTTAAACCTTCTCTTGAGAAAAAGAGAAAAGAAAAGCAGAGCGAAAAATGATTATGAAATGGATAGGCTGTGGGGTTAATTTACCCCATGCCTCTTGATAAGGAACTTGCGTCCGGCTAAAAGACGTTAAAGACAACGCTACTTGGGAGGCAACCCAAGGTTATTTTATCTTATGCAATTTAATTTTAGTTAGAACAGTCTCACGGGAGGTATTGTTTGCATGCTGTGATGACAGGTACAGGGCCAAAAATTGGAGGACGGAGATGTGAAGAGAAGAGAAAATCGGCTCGGCACCACGATGCCCAGCAGAGGACCAGGGGCCGAGAATGCAGAAAGCCGCAGGAGGTTAGGCGCCATGGCGCCGAGAATGCAGAAAGGCACAGGAGGTTGGGCGCCACGGCGCCGGATGCATGGCCGCGACACCGAAAGTCCAGAAGGTCTCTGAAGTTTGGGCGCCGTGGCGCCAAATCAGAGCGCCACGGCGCCGGAAGTTCAGAGGGTCGCAGATGTTTGAACGCCGCGACGCCGATCTCAGGGCCACGGCGCCGCAACGAAAAATCTGAAAAATAAAAGAGCTCTAGAAACGATTTCCCTCTTCCATTCTGACGGAATTTCTGACGTTATCTGTCGTGCATTATCCGCCGCCACCACCACCATTTTAGACCAAGTTTGTAAGTTGTCCTATTTTTCTTTTATTTTTGAGTCTTGCACACATTAGGGACAATGTGTGATTTAAGTTTGGGGGGTGTTTTATTATTTTGAGTCTCTGTGATTTGTTTTGTGTGTTTTTGAGTCATAATTTTTTTTAAAGATCATGCATGCTGTAGTTACTTGAAACGCCTAATGAAGTAAAGTTGAATAATGTAATGGAATTAGAAGCAACCATCTGAACACTTAGGTTAGATATGCCAAAAATTTATGAAATTGAACTATTTGGGGTATTTTGCTTGACTCATGCATTGTTAATGATTAAACCTATGTGTCTGTTTGCTTGCTATTTGAGGCGAAATAGTTAGGATATGCATGTTAGGGAGATGATTCAGACATTTCTTTGTTTAGCCCTTTCTTACCATTCTTTGCCTATCCCTGACATCACAATTATATCCCTAGTCAGCCCCATTGAGCAAAAAATATGACTTTTCTTTGACACCCTATAGTTCCATATTTGTGCCATAAGTGAAAAATTGAGATGATTGAAATATAAAGTGTTGAAAAGGAGACAAAAGAGAGTGAACAATTTTGATGCACCCCAATGAAAAAAAAAGTGTAATAATAAATAGGCAAAAGCCTAAGTTTGGGGGTGCCTACTATTCATCAGACACTTCATTCTCTCAAAACAAAAGAGAGGAAATATAGGTATGAAGTGAAAAAGAAAAGGGAAGAATCGAAAGCGAAAGAGCTTATGGTACGTAAATTGAGCCTAAATGCCTATTTTTACCTACCACTGCCTAAGCCTACGTTACAAACCCTGAAAAGCCCTGAAGATCTCTAATATGTGTATCCATGATTAGTGGAGAATAGCAAGTAAACATGCCATAAAATTTTAAAATTAACATGCATAGCTAGGTATTCTTACTTCCATTGAGCATGATTAAAGTGAAATTGCGAAATATCTGACTTGATGTGTTTAGAATGCTAAAAATCCATGCTATATATTACAACATATTATTCTCTTAACCTTCATGTTTTTCTAAGTAACAATGATGCAGCAAAGTGATCAATGTCTTTGAGTCATTGTATTTTCTGTTTCCTTCGTGTCTTTATTTCTTTCTTTTGATCTTTACTCGAGGGCGAGCAAAGATTAAGTTTGGGGGTATTTGATCGGTGTATTTTATATACACCTTTTGAGTCATTTTTAGTTAGTCTTTTGCCCATTTTTGTACAAATATGTGTCATCTTAGGATATATTTTCTTTCTTTTGAGTCATAATGGTTTAAAGTGGTACATTGGTGAAAAGGAGCGAAAAGAGGCGAAAGCAGAGGTTCGAGCTCAAAAGCTAAAAAGTTGGCAACCCGGCGAGAAAGCAGGCGTGGCTACCAACCAAGCATCGAGCGCCACACGCCCAAAGAACGCGAAGTTTTAGCGCCACGGCGCGATTCTGCGAACAGCGGCGGAAAATCAGCCAAATCCGAATAGGAATGGGCCAAGGCCAAGAAGGAAAAGTTGTTGGACGTTTTTGAGGCTATAAAAAGGACCTTTTTAGGTCAGATTTGGGGATCCAACACTTGACAACTCATCACTACTTGGAGATCAAGATTGGAGACTTACTTTTGTGTAATTTCTTGTTCTTTATTTTATTTCTTTTTAGTTTATGTTGGATATTAGTTTAGTTCTTGGCATGTCTATGGCTAGGAACTAACTTAATTTAGGGTTTTCCATGTCGAATCGCTTGAACCTCGTTCTTATGAATTAGTGCATGTTTGGGTTTCTTCTTATTATTGTTGAGATTTATTCAATAATTGTTTTGATTGTTTGGTAATTAATTGATCACTAATTATCATAACGTATATGATATCTAATCGAAAGCCGAAAGGGGAGATTGTGAATATGCTATAGTTGAATAAACATAGGTTTAAATCGTGGACGAAAGTACTCCGATACTTGTGTAGTTTGATAAGTTATTGTTCTTAATCCTCCTTTGTAGTCAATCTTGTCATCGAAAGATAGAAGGGTTCTGCATTGAGGTTGAGTGTTTATATTACCTTAACAGGAGTATAAAACGGCTTAGTTAACCTGCTATATCAAAATAGAAGAAGAACCATAATTATTTGCATTAACGAGTAAAACGAGCGGATAGTTGAGGAGATTTGGAAGCCCTATTTCCACCATATCTGAAGTAAAATAAAGTAAATTAGTTAGCATCTATAATCATAGCTATAAATAATTCATCAAATTATCGGTTACCGAATAGATACGACAGAATAGAGGTTGATAATTGAACACTAATCTCTGAGGATGATAACTCGGTCTTCTAGACTATATTACTTGTCACGACATGTGCACTTGCGTTTAGTGTGTGCATAAATCGCGCATCAGTAAGCGCATATAAGTCATAATCATGGACATTCTCACATGATTCCCGTATAATAAATAAGTCATAATCATGGACATTCTCACATGATTTCCGTATAATATATAAGTCATAATCATGGACATTCTCACATGATTTCCGTATAATATATGAAGGTCATAATCATGGACATTCTCACATGATTCCCGTATAATATATAAGTCATAATCATGGACATTCTTACATGATTCCCGTATAATATATAAGTCATAATCATGGACATTCTCACATGATTTCCGTATAATATATGAAGGTCATAATCATGGACATTCTCACATGATTCTCGTATAATATATAAGTCATAATCATGGATATTCTTACATGATTTCCGTATAATATATAAGTCATAATCATGGACATTCTCACATGATTCCCTTATAATCCTCGGGTATGTGCATGCAACGTGTCCCGGCCCACCATGGGACTCGGTGTAACAATGCAATCATATGACATTTTAAACCATCTTCTGACTTCCCATAAAGCCATTATAACAAACTTTTATTTTAGAAAACTAAGACACTACCACATCTTCTTTTTACACAAATCGAGGCACTATCACCTCTTTCCTTTTAATAAAACCAAGACACTATCATGTGATGTAAATTAGGGAGTTGGACTCCAAAAGTATTAAGTACATCCATTCCTTTTTTTAAAAAGAATCCTTTCATATAATAAACCTCAAGATACTAACACCCGTAGTATCAAGACACTTCTACTTTCAAAATCAAATAACCTATACCTTTAAAGTCATTTCCACTTATAAAATAAATCAACTTATACTTTCAAAACCAAGTAACATATACTCTTAAAACCAAGTAACATATACTTTTTAAATTTAACTCGAGGCTTTAAAATCAAGTAATTTCTACTCTTTAAATCAAGTCACTTACATATTTTGAAACCAAGTCATTTATACTTCATATAACTCAAGTCGCTTACTTTCAAAATCAAATCATATATTCTTTCAAAATAAATCAAGTCTCATGACTTTCAAAACCAAGACAAGTATACTTCAATAAGCAAGACTAGTATACTTCAAGAATAATCATGCTAATAGAAAGAAGTTAGTTCACATACCTTAGAGTTCTTCTACCAACCCGCTAAGTGGAATACGTTCACGTAGCACTTCCACCTATCACGACAATAGCATGTCTAATAACTACATGCCTTTAAGGGGAGGTTAGGGACTTAAGTAACGTTCCTATTTCTACGAAAAATTGGGCAGCACTTCCTTTGTTTCTACGTACTTTTTCAATTTTAAAAAGACCCAATTTCAACAATAACCAAGCCCCGGCTAAGGGCACAATCAACAATTAATCCAAAGGGGATTACACGCCTACTAGACGTGTAAAATTCTGCTCCACAATCATATGTAAACAGTCTATAAAATGCATATAACAAGGTTCAATAATTTCCATACCAATTTCGGCCACAACGTCACTACTCTATGACTCTTTCCTTAATTCTTAATCCAACTCACCTTCCAACAATTCCATATAACAAATACATCTTTAAACATAAATGTTTCATTTCAATTCTCAACACGCAATTAGCAACCATAATAACAACAATAACACTTTAATCCAACATGGTCCTAAAATCGGCTACAACACTAAATTTGTCACATGCATTGCCTAAACTTCAAGTATCTCTCAACATACATCCATTAATTCAATTATAACAACATGAAACTCAAATTATATCATAGAAGGAAGAATTTTATACCTCAAACAAAGCCAAAACAACCCCTAATTCGAACCCACTGCTTCGCCGAACAACCCACGGTTTTATCAACTTTTCTTGCCTAATTCCTCACTTTTTCAACTCCAATTCAACATGCATAATCTATGATGTTAACCCATCATTTATACACATTTTATCTTTCAAAAACTTGTCTCAAAAACTTGAATTTCTCTGCTTAAAATCGGCCAGCAGTGGCGGAATTCACTGTTCTGTCAGCTGAAATTATAACGTCCATAACTTTCTACTCCGATGTCCTATCGATGAGAGGTTTATTGAGTTGGAAACTAGACTCGACGAACTTAATTTTAGGCTTTTGAAACACCTAAAAACTTCTAATATACTAGGAGATATACCCCTTCAAAATTGACTAAAAATCGGCCCAAAATTTCGGCCAGCAGCAGTCCCGATTTTTGCCCACTGTTTTCTTCAATTTCCACCATTTTCTTCAACTATAATAACATGACTACAATCTACAAGTTTAATCCACCTTTCATACATGTTTTTTTCTTCCAAAAACTTTACCTTAAAAATCTGAAAATCTCTTGGCAGATTCGGTTCAGTGGTAATGCCGAAATACCCACTGATTTGGTGTTTATCTTGGTTTATAATTTTGTAACAAAACTTAATCTAGAAAGTAGGTGATAAAAGCTTAAATTTTGGTAAGGAATGGAGTGTTTTTGGTTGAAGAGGGAGAGGAGAGGGTGATGAAGTGTAAGTGATATTTTTGAGAATGAAGAGTTGGGGTCATAAGGTCGAAATCTGAAAATTTAGACTTTTTTTTGTCAATTTGGTCCACTTCTCATCATTAATTAACCTTATGCCCCACTTCTTTAGAATCTTAATTTCCGCTTCTTTTAATTCCCGAGAATTTCATAAGGTCTCGTATTCTTCATGCCGTAATTCTTATAATATGTTACTAATCCTTAATGGGAATATATATAACTATCATTTTCCATTTTCATTGACACGTTTGTAGTAACCAAAAAAATAATTCCGGACTCACATCCTTTGAATACCAACTTCCGGATTAGCTTGTATAAATATATTTTATATCCAATATCCGAATCTTATTTCTTAATGACGTTCTTAATTATTGTCTTAATCTTACGAGGTGTAACAAATCAAGTACCGGATCTCCGTCATTGGCACTGAATTTCGAATTCGAGTTGATTGGATTGGGCATGATATTGCAGTTTTCCATTTTAACCATGTATACAATATCTTCTGCATACTTACGCTGACATAGGAACATGACATTGGCTGATCTGGTCACTGAAATCCCCAAAAAATAACTCAACTTACCTAAGTATATCATAGCAAATTCGAATTTGAGCAGGGCTATTATCTCGTGTTTGAGTACATCAGAAGAAGCAACCAGAACAATTTCATCCACATATAGCAGGAGGTATGTAGTGTCACAACCCCGAGGAAAGATAAAAAGTGAATTATTACTTTTGCTGCACACGAACTCGATCTTCATAATGTAAGTATCAAAATACTCATACCAAGCCCTGGGGGCTTGTTTCCATTCATAGAGTGACTTACGTAGACGGTAGACATACTGAGGAGCCTCTGGATGCACAAAGCCAGACGATTGATGCATATAAATTGTTTCTTTCAAATCCCCATGTAAGAACACATTTTGCACATCAATATAATGAATCGACCAGTTCTTACCTATAGCTATGCTCAAAACCGTGCAGATGGTGGCTGACTTGAACACCGGACTAAAAGTCTCACCACAATCAACACATTTTTGCCGCCCCGTGCCATTTGCCACAAGTCTAGCCTCATGACGTTCAAGCTCACCACTATATCTAAATTTTTGGCGAAAGAGCCACATACAACGGATTACATTCACATTCTCAGGCCGCGGAACAAGATCCCAAGTGCGTTGTGTAGTAAATGCATCAATCTCCTCACACATGACCGCATTCTAATTCGGATCAAGCTTGGCTAAAATTGAGTTTTTAGGTAGAGGTGAGATGGTCTAAGTGGATAAGTTAAAGGTTAAAGCGGACCTTAGGTTTGAAAATTCGGTGTTGGGAACGAATTTCCATGTGGTGGGTTGGAAGCGGGTTGGGGGGTAGTGCGGTTGATGACGAGGGATGTAGAGACAGTGTCTCGGGAGTCGGACTGGGAGGCAGAGGGCTGGGCTAGAAGTATGTCGGATTGATGGGGGCAGTTACGGGAGATAAGAGTCGGTGGCGGGGTACGGTGGGTAGAGGACGGGGATGATATGGGTGAAGTCTGGTTGGTGAGGCAGTGAGGTCGATAGTTGGGAGATAGGGATTGTGGGGCCAGAACTGAGGTAGGTCGTGTGGTGGTGTTCGACGGGATTAGGTGAGTGTGTTTACTGATGACTGGTGGGGGGGTCGACTCAGAGGGTGGTGGGGGTGGTACGGCCGGATGTGGTGGATATTGTAGTGTGTTTTGGACTAGAGGGGAGGTGTCTGGATCATCAAGAAAACCATAATCAGTGGCTTGGAATTGTTGGATGTTGGCAAATAGGAAAATGTTCTCCTCGAACGTGACATGTCGTGAGACTATGATTTTGCATGTGGACAAGTCATAACATAAGTACCCACTACTGTTCGATGGGAATCCTAAGAAGACACACAAAGTGGTGCGAGATGCTAATTTGTGAGGAACTATGGTCTAAAAATGCGAAGGTGACTATAGGAAGGGATCCGATAGAATAGGATGTATGTGGGGTCCTGGAGAGTACGGGTAGGTAATATATTAAGAATGTATTCTACCATTTTAACATATATACCCAAAAAGTAGGGGGAGAGATGCATGAAAAGTAATGTACGAATCATATTATTAATGGTGCGGATAATTCATTCAGCTTTGCCATTTTGAGGGGAAGTATGGGGGAAGGAGAATTGAAATACAATGCCATTATCCGAACATAATTTGTGAAAGAGGGAATCATTAAACTCACGACCATTGTCACATTGAAATGTCTTTATGTCTCTTTCAAATTGTGTTTTAGCATATGTACGAAATTGAAGAAATTTGGAGTACACTTGAGACTTATATTGGAGAGGATCGACCAAAAAGAAGTGAGAAAAATTATCCAATAACACTAAATAATATTTATGACCCAATTTTCTAGTAATAAGAGATCGATAAATTCGCATGAATAATATCAAAATGAGAGAAAGTAACTCTCAAGGATGACATAAATGGAAGTCTACATCACGGTCAATATTCAAAATAGTCTCCCCAACGAAATAATCTAAATTACTTATTTATAGTCTAAGACCAAGTTATTACAAAAGAGGCCCAAAAGTGACATTCTTGAATTGCAAAAATAATCAAAACGCTGAGCTATCACGGTCCGTTAACCATCTGTGAATCGCAGACACTGTCTGTGACATGATATGCTATTCACATGTCATATTTTTAGGCAATTATTCCGCTTTAAAACGTAGCTTGCAGACGTGACTTATGGCACCATATGCGATTCGCAGGTGGTGTTTCGTGCACCATTTTTTGCCATGTCACCTTCCCATGCTATCACAACACTTGAAAACCCCGGGATGACTCCAAGAACCTTTCTCTTCATGAATAACCCTTTAAGTACTTAGAGCTCACGAGCTTGACTCCTTGTGAATGATCTTGAGGCAACTTGGGTATTATCACACGTCACAACTAATAATTAATGAATATTTCCAAGTAAATTTCAAGAAATTGAAATATCATAAAACTAAAAATTGGATATTAGTTATAAGGCATAATACACAAACAAACACTCAAACTTGATTTTAGCTGACAACTAAAAGCTTTAACTTTGAGAATGCACATCTAGATATGTACTCGTCTTCGATGTGACGGTTGAACAATTCCACTTACAAAATGATCATCTAGACACCTCCAAAATTTAAGTGTCAGTGTCACGTCACCATCGAGTGTGCATGAGACAGACAAATTGATTGTTTATATGTACACTCCCAAAGTTGGAGTGCTTATTTGTCAGTTGAGGCAAATTTGAGCAAAAAAGGCAGCCTGGTGCACTAACCTCCCGCTATGCGTGGAATCCGGAGAAGGGCTGAACCACAAACGTTTAATGTACGCATCCTTATCTTGCATTTCTACAATAGGTTGTTTTCATGACTGAGACAAATTTTAGTGTATGTTTATATATTATGCCTAGTTAAAATGAAATAGTTTAGCACGTGTACTAGGTTAAATATTTACCATATTTTATATTGTATAATTACGGTAGAATTGGGATCATTATTATAGAAAGATTCAACATTGTACACATATATATATTTGTATTAATGAGAAAGGCTCCCCAAGAGAGATTAATACAATTCTACATAGTATCAGAAGCCTAAACTCCAAAACCTAAATTCTTTTTCCTTTCATTTTCTGGCGGTCTTCCCGAGACATAGATCTGTGCTTTCTTTTATTTCCTCTGCCTGTCAGCAGACCTGTCCGCCTGTCCCCTCCCCTTTTCTTTTGTTTCCCGTGAATCGCCTTTCTCTGTTCCAACAATGGTTGTCTTTTCCCCTTTGTCCCCTCTTGTCAAAAGGGAAAACACATCATCTTTCTCTGTTCCTTTTGTTTTCTTTCATTACCCGAAAATAATTAAAAGTTTGTCCTTCACCCGAGAACAAATAAATGGCTTCCTTGACCGCCAACAGTATGATAATGCGTGGTATATGGATACGGGTATCACATCTGATCTTATCAATAATTCAGGTAATCTTCCTCAATTGCGCCAGTTATCAACTCCACAATTTATTATGGTCGATAGTAGTCACCGCATTCCAATTCAAGATTTGGCCACACCCTTACCTCACCACCACATCCACACTTCTCTCTTAAAAACGTCTTTTATGGCCCAAACATTATCAAAAATCTAATTTATGTCAAAAACTTTGCCACCGATAATTCTGTCTCAATTAATTTTGACCCAATTGGATATTCCGTAATGGACCTTCGTACCGAAAAACCCTTTACGAGATGCAATAGTGAGGGGAACCTATATATCCTTTCCTACCCACATCCGTTGCTAGTGTCACTCCTCCCACTGTTTTAACAACCATATCTCCCTCTACGTGGTATAGTAGACTTGGTCATCCCGATTATCACATTTTTTATTCTCTTAGAAATCAAAATTTAATCTAATGCAACAAAGAGAATCTTTCTCATAGTTGCTCCGCGTGTCAGTTAGGGAAACACGTCCGACTATCATTTATGACTTCTATGAGTACTACTTTCTCTCCCTTTGATATTATTCACGCTGACGTATAGACATCTCCCAAAACCAGCAACTTAGGCCACAAATACTATCTGGTATTTTTGGATGATTTCTCTCACTTTCGTTGGGTCTATCCACTCAAACTCAAATCTCAAGTGTTGTCCAAATTTGTTGATTTTTGTACACTTGTTAAAATATAATTTTAAAAGACATAAAATCATTTCAATGTGATAATGGTTGAGAGTTTAATAATTCCCTATTTCATAAATTTTGTGAGGCTAACGACATGGTTTTTCATTTCTCGTGCCTATATACCTCTCCTCAAAATGGTAAAGCCGAAAGAATTCTCCGAACTATTAATAATATGATTTGTACCCTTTTTTTTCATGCGTCTCTCCCTCTTACTTTTTGGGTATATGCACTAAAATGGTAGAACACATTCTCAACATTTTACCTACCCATACAATTCAAAATAGGACACCCACCAAAATTCTCTACCGTGGATCTCTACCTATGATCATCTTAGAATTTTTGGTTGTATGTGTTACCCTAATCTGACATCCACGGCCCCCACAAATTGGCACCCAGAATTATTCCGTGCGCCTTCCTCGGTTTCCCGTTAGACAATAGGGATACCTGTGCTATGAGCTCTCCACCGACAAAATCATAATTTCTCGCCACGTCAGTTTAGTTGAGTATGTTTTCCCGTTTGACAACATTAAAAAATTGTGAGTCACTGATTACCAATTAGAAGATTCAGACCCATCACCACTTGTCCAACAAGAATTCCGTCAGACTGTCACTATTCTGGCGGTGGCAGGCGCACAAACAGCCACCACCAGCAGTCCGATCGTCAGCTCCTCAACCATAAAATTCGCTCTACCATCACCACTGCTCTGTCAAACCCCGGTCGGGGCATTTCCACCTCCGGCATCTCCCCCATCGTCCCCAGCCAGCTGCGTCAGTCCAACATCGCAACCCCGTCACTGCCATTTGCCGTTGTCACCACTGACAATGTCTCTGCGCTCATGTTACCGCCTCTATCTCCATCACACTTGTCGCTCATTTCCACCACCTCTGGCAATCGGCATAACTTCTTTGGATCACCACCAGTAATCATCCATACCACTAACCGGAACCAACCACCACTATCTACTGTGTCGCAGCCTCCAGAAACTACCATAGCCGCTAACCTAGTCAACCACCCCTCAATCAGAACCACGACTACAACTACTCCCAGTACCCGCAACACTAATACCACACCACCGGTACAGTCCCAACCCACCACCAACACCATACCCAACATCACTCGCTTCCGTCATCCAGACCCCCATACCCGTCGACATACCCAGGTCTAAAAACACATTAAATCCCGTCGCCCAGCACTCAGATCCAGCCACTGCTACCAAATACCGAAAATGTCCCTTCCCCTACCCACCATATGGAAACCCGTGCTCAACACGACATTTTCAAATCCAAAGTCCAGTTCAATTTATCCACTCAAATCGTGTCACCTATACCCAAAAACTCGAAATTAGCCAAACTAGACCTCAATTGGAATACGACCATGTGTGAGGAATTTAATGTTTTAACCAAACATCACACTTGGGATTTGGTTCCTAGACCGGAGGAGATGAATGTGATTCGATGCATTTGACTTTTTCACCATAAAATAGAGACAATGGTGACCTAGAGAGGTACATGGCACGCCTTGTGGCTAATAACACTAATCAACATGAGAGTATAGATTGTGGTGAGACATTCAGTCTGATTGTCAAACCGGCCACCATTCGTGCAGTTCTCAGCATTGCTATGGGTAAGCACTGGTCTATTCATCAGCTTGATGTGAAAAATGCATTTCTATATGAGGATTTTAAAGAAACAGTTTATATGCATCAACCACCTGGTTTGTCCACCCTGCAGCCCCTCAGTATGTATGTCGTCTCCGTAAGTCACTCTATGGCTTGAAAACATGCCCCTAGAGCGTGATATGATCATTTTGCTCAGTATATCATGCAGCTTGGGTTTGTGTGTAGCAAGTGTGATAATTATTTATTTATTCTTCATCGAGGTAGTAACATTGCATATTTATTACTGTATGTTGATGATATTATGCTTACTGCCTCTTCAGAGTTGTTGAAATATGAGATCATTACACTGCTCAAATCAGAATTTGTTATGACTGACTTGGGAAAGTTGAGCTATTTTTTTTGGATTTCCATGACTCGCTTTGCCAACACTATGTTTCTCTATCAACATAAGTATGTCGAGGAGATTGTCTACAGGGCTAAAATGATGAATTGTAAGATCATGTCTACTCCAGTTTACTCTAAATCAAATCTTAGTGTTTTGTATGGTGATCCAGTGTCAAATCCCACTCTTTATAGGAGTCTCGCAGGTGCACTCCAGTACCTCACTTTCACCAGGCCTGATATTGCTTATGTTGTTCAGCAGGTATGCTTATTTATGCATGCCTCTAGGGGGCCTCATTTTACTGCCCTAAAATGTATCATTTGATATGTTAATGACACACTTGACTATGGGTTGCATCTATACCCCTCAGCTCTAACCAGGTTGTTGTCATATACATATGCTGAATGGGCAGGTTATTAGGACACACGATGCTCCACCTCAGACTACTGTGTTTTCTTAGGGGATAATTGATCGGTGTATTTTATATACACCTTTTGAGTCAGTTTTAGTTAGTCTTTTGTCCCGTTTTGCACATATAAGTGTCGTATTAGGATAGTTTTTCTTTCTTTTGAGTCAAAATGGTTAAAATGGCCAAATAGCGGAAAAGGAGCAAAAAGAGGAGATGCCAGCCGAGAGAAAGTGGCGAGCGAGGCGAAATCGGACCAGCGCGGCTCTCCTGTAGCCAGCGGTGGCGGCGCCAGCTGTGAAGCGAAGGCTTCGGCGCGCGGCTACCGACAGCGAATCAGGCGCGGCGCCTAAACATCCAGAGCTACGAAGATACTGGCCATGGCTACCGAGCAGCGAGATAGCGGGCGGCGCCAAAACAAGCGACGGATTGCGAAGCGCGCGGCTCGCATGCGCGGCAAGCGAAAAAATAGGTTTTGAGGCGGATTTTGGGTCGGGCTGAGGAAAAGTTGATGCGGTTTCGGCTATAAAAGGAGAACCCTAGGCAGTTTTTGAGGGTTCCCCTTCTTGCACAACACAAGACTTTTGGCTTGGAGATTGGATACCATTAATTTAGTACTTTCTTTTCCTTTTCTTTACTTTATTTCAGTTTTTGCATGATGAACTTTGAATTAGTTCTTGTCATCTTTATGGCTAGGAACTAATTCTCTTATAGGGCTTTCCATGTTGAATTACTAGAAACTTATGTTATAAATTAATGCATGCTTATGGTTATTTTTCTTATTGAGAGATCTATCCAATAATTGAGTTGAATTCTTGGTAATTAATTGACAACTAATTATCACTATATGATTTCTAATCGATTACGAAAAGGGGGATTGTGAATATCTTTGTAAGTTGGATAGACATTCTTGGATTGGGGATGAAAATACCTCAATTATTTATGTAGCGTTGATGAGAGGCTTAACAACCCTAATTTTGCGCATTGTGCGTGACGGTCAACTAGGTTTTTGTTCTTAATCCTCCTATAAAGTTATCCTTATCACCGAAAGTTAGGTAAGGTGCGATACTGGGTTGACTATTTATATAACCCTAACGGGAGTATAAAACGATTTCGTAAACCTGCTTTCTCCTAAAGAAGAATACCATGAGTTAATGCATTAGTAAGTAGCATAAGCGGATAGTAAGGATACATGGAAGCCCTATTCTCATCATCACTGAAGTAAACCCTTTATAGTTAACATAGCTTTTATAATTCTTAGTTATAAACAACCAATCAATCATAAATTCACCAAATAGATACTAGAAAATAGATAGTTGGTAATTGGACCCTAATCCTTGTGGACGATATTCGGTCTTATCAAAGACTATATTACTTGTCACGATAACGTGCACTTGCGTTTAAAGTGTGTGCATCTTAACGCGCATCAAGTTTTTGGCGCCGTTGCCGGGGATTAGGCAATAGTTCAATATCAAATTTGTCTATTTTTAATTTCTAATTTGGTTTTTATTTTAATTTTTAATTTTTACGTTTTTCTTTTGAAAATTCGAGGTGCCGTGATTTGTTATGCATTTTGATCTATTTCAGGAAGTCAGTTTATGCGAAGGAGAAGAGGAGCAGACACTCTTGTTCCCTTCAATCCAGAAATTGAGAAAACCTGCAAACAGAACAGAAAGAATCAGCGGATTGCAACCTTGTTAGAGATGAACGGCGTTCAGAACAACAACGGGATGGGAGAAGGGTTAGGTGAGAATCAACCCCATCCAGGAATACCTAGGCAAGCGCCAATAGACGTGGAAGAGAGAGTCCAAATCCAGCCAGAAAGAAGTTTGGGAGATTATGTCTTGCAAGAGTGAATGGAGCACAGATTTGCATTAGGCTCCCTGATAGAGCCAACAATTTCGAAATAAACCGGCGATTACGAGCATGGTACGGCCTGTGCAATTCGGAGGCGCCATGGAGGATCCACGTATGCACATAGCTAATTTCTTGGAGCTATGTGCCACTTTCGAATATAACGGCGTTCATCGATGATGCCGTCAGTTGAGGCTCTTTCCCTTCTCACTCGAGGATAGAGCAAAAGTATGGTTGAATTCCTGTAGATTCGATTTTCACATGGCACGAGCTGGCACAGAAATTCTTAGCCAAGTTCTTTCCTCCGTGTAAAGCAGCAAAACTAAGAGGGGAGTTGAACAACTTCTACCAAGCAGATGGAGAGTCCCTATATGAAGCTTGGGAAAGGTTCAAGGATCTACAGAGAAAGTGCCCACACCATTGCATTGAGTTGTGGAACTTGGTCCACATCTTCTACAACGGGCTGAGCAGTACAACCAGAACTATCATAGATGCAGCAGCGGGTGGAGCATTCATGAGGAAAACAGCCCACGACGCTCATGAGTTATTAGAAGACATGGCCACTAACAACCATGTCACGGAAGAGAGGTCGACAAATGGGAGAAGAACAGTGGGAGTCCACGAAATAGATGCTATTGCTGCCTTGAATGCCCAAGTGGCTCTTCTAGCGAAAGCAACAGCAAGAACATACATGTCGATGAATGCGTGCAGATGCCTAAGGTCATGAGATATGTGGTGGCCCACATACATTTGATAGGTGTCCCTCAGCTGATCCCAATAACATACCAATGGAGCAAGCAGAGTGTCAGGCAGTAGGTAATTATCAAAGGCAACAGAACAACCCCTACTCCAACACTTATAATCCAGGGTGGAGGAACCACCCAAATTTCTCATGGAGAGGAGACCAGGGGCAGCAGAATCAATACCAGCGGCGAGAATCGCATAACGGGCAACAGAACCAATACGAGGCGATGCGAACCAGCAGAACGAATCAGCGACCGCTTCATTCAAGCCCCACAAAGATCAACGATCAATGCACCGGTTCGAAGAAAAGCGAGACGAGTGAAAGCGGTGACAACGCGATGCGGACCCGATTCATAGCGAAGCTAGATCCTCATTCAGGAACTTGGAAATTCAAGTGGGTCAGCTAGCAGCAGCAAACATCGACCACGAGGGCATTGCAAGTAACACGAGGTAAATCGAGGAAGCGATGCGAGCGAGTGCAATTGAGAAGCGGCAAACAATGAGCGAACGATGGTGAGAAGAAGGCAGAGTTAGAAAAAGAGAAGGTGATTGAGCCTAGCCCAGTGATAGAGAAAACTCCAGAGAAGGAGTATACAGAAAAGATCCCTTTCCCCCAGAGATTACAGAGGAAGGCGGTCGATAAACAATTTTCCAAAATTTTGGAAGTATTCAGGAAGCTGCATATCAACATACCTTTTATAAAGGCTTTGGAGCAGATGCCTTCCTATTTCAAGTTCATGAAAGAAATTTTGGGGAAAAAGAAGAAGCTGGCGGAATATGAGATAGTAGCACTAACAGAAGAGTGTAGTGCTATCCTGCAAAAGAAGTTGCCACCAAAGCTAAAGGATCCTGGCAGCTTTACACTACCTTGCACAGTGGGCAGGGTGACTTGCAATGAGCTCATGCGATTTAGGGCAAGTATAAATCGATGCCTTATCGGTTTTAAAAGATTGGAGTTGGGAGAGGCCAAACCAACCACTGTGAGTCTATGACTAGGCGGGGCGATGGTGGTTCATCCACGAGGAAAAATTGAGGACGTGATTGTGAAAGTAGGAAAATTCTTCTTTCCTGCAGATTTCCTCATTCTTGATATGGAAGAAGACGCAGAAATCCCTATCATATTGGGAAGGCCATTCCTAGCAACGGGGAGAGCATTGATTGATGTTGAAAGAGGAGAGTTGACATTAAGGGTGGAGAATGAAGAAATGGTGTTTAAAGTGTTTAAACATGTCATCGAACCACCACCCATGAGTAAGTGCTTTGCAATCAGCACCATCAAGCCCCCCTATGAGCCATTACAAGTCAACCAAAGAGCGATGAGCCCAAGAAAGCAGGCATGGTTTGCTGAAATGCCACTAAAGGAGGTAAGTGTTCCTGAACCCCCCCTTACTGATAATGCTAAAAAGAAAAGAAGAAAAAGGAAACGCCAAATGTGGAGGAAATGGATTGGTTGAGGACTTAATCCACCCCAAGGTTATTAAGGCTAGGGAACTTGCGTCCGGCTAAAAGACGTTAAAGACAGCGCTACTTGGGAGGCAACCCAACGTTTTCAATTATGTTATTTTAATTTCTGTCTTTAGTTTATTTTATTTTTGTCTAAGAACAGTCTCACGGTCTTGGGGTCTTGTGTTTGTGCTGTGATTGACAGGTACAGGGAAATATACTGAAGAAAAGCGGCGCCAAAAGAACTGAACAGTGCTGAAGTTTAAGCGCCGCGGCTCCCAGGAGCAGGGCCGCGGCTGCAGAAATCCAGAAAATGTGCCAAGTTTAAGCGCCAGAATGTAATCAGAGCCCTGATTCCAAAATCAAAAACCTAACTTTCCCTCTCCAAAAACCCACGAAATTCCAGAAATTTACCCACAAATCCTCCACAAATCCAACACAACCACAACCTAAACTCTTAAATTCCTAAAAACCCCCAACTATCTCAAACAACGAAGCTCCATTCCATAAACCTCAACCCACCAATTGAAACAAGAACAGCGTGAAACTCTCATAAAAAGGTAATCCCTATCTTTGTTCTTGAATCCTTTTACTGAAGTCATAGGAGGTAGTAATTTGGAAGAGTATTGTAGTTGGAGTAGTTTGGGGTGCTGAAAAGTGATTGTGAAGTTTGGAGAAAAGAGTAGAAACGGAGATTGTGGGTATTGCGTAGAAAGGTTGAAGTTCGGAGGTGTTGTATTCGCTGCTAGTGTTGAGTGTGTAGGAGAAAGTTGTGCCACTAAAGTATAAGCTGCAGATTTTGTTTTAAAAATGGCCACCAGGAAGAGAAGAGGCTCCACATCCACCCCAACCCACCAATACGATGAAAATAGGTTTGTGAGCTACCAAGCCTACCAAAGATACAAAAAGATTGATACCAGACCCCTAATACCAGAAAGGGGAATGGACTACCAGAGGGGGTCATATGGGGAGGAAGACGTTTATGAGCCCATCCGGGCTATGATTGAGCTAAGGGGGTGGAAGAGATTTGTCAATCCGTGAAGATAGCACCGAGAAACACAACAATAGTGCGTGAATTTTATGCGAACTTTCGGAGAGAGTGGAAAGGGGTGCTTTGTAAGGGAGTTTATGTATGCGTGATGCCAGAAGGCGTAAATGCACAAGTGGAGACGGTTGATGTTGAAGGAGGAATTGGTGATCGGAGCCATTTTAGAACATGGTCTAGGAGCACCGACAACATCAAATGGGATACCGATTGCAACACCGTCGACTCCCGAGCCGCTTTTGAGATTGGAAGAAATGGATCGAGCACCGAGCGGTGCCAATTAACAAAGCGGCCAAGGCTTGTTGTATTTTGTCGATGCCGCGTGATTCCATCCACGCACTTCACCGAGTGCGGAAGATAGGATTAAGTTGATTTATGGAATTATGAGGTGACAATTGATGTGGGAAAGAAATAATGCGAGCATTGAAGAAATCAGCGAGTTGGTGACAACGGTGGATTGGGACACGCGGCTTATTACCGCCTATGCCACGTGAGTGCGGTCCCACAACTACCCACGATACTCATGAAAGAAACCAGCTGCGGTGTCCCATGGGATAGTGCACTATTTCCCGGACCACTAGCCCCAAGCCGTGACGGAGAGTACAACCACCGAAGCAGCAGCAGAGGCCGCCATGGATGAAGATGAGCACGAAATAGGGGGCTCAATATGAGGCGAGACCCCGGCCAACCAACCACGAGAGCGAGAACCTCGGAGCCCACATGGGGCAATTGTACCAACATCGAGAGGAGATGATGCAGACCTTGCAAACAGAGTACAAGGACAGAAGAAACGAGGCACCAAATCGACGGCGAGTGCCTTGTTCAACCAATGGTCGATGCATTATCCACCGCCACCACCACCATTTTAGCCGAAGTTTGTAAGTATCTTATTTCTTTTATTTTCTTTGAGTCTTGCACACATTGGGGGCAATGTGTGATTTAAGTTTGGGGGTGTTTTATTTGTGTGTCATGTTATGTTTTATTTAAGTCTTTTTATTTGTTTTACGTTATTTTGAGTCACCAAAATTTTTTCTTTTTTGAGTCATAATTGCCTGTCAAAGATCATGTATGCTGTAGTTGCTAAAAACACCTAGTGAAGTAAGGTGGAATAATGTAAAGGAATTGAAGCAACTATCTAAACACTTAGGTTAGATATGCCAAAAACTCACAGAATCTGTCTATTTGGAGTTTCTTGCTTGAGTTATGCATGCTAAATGATAAATGCTTATGTGTTATGATTGCTTGCTATTTGAGGCGAAATAGTTAGGATATGCATGTTAGGGAGATGACTCAGGCATTTCTTTGATAGCCAATTCTTACCATTCTTTTCTATCCTGTACTTCAAAAAAAAAAAAAAAAAAAAAAAAAATCCCTAGTCAGCCCCATTGAGCCTAAATTGGAAACTTCTTCTTTGACACCCTATATTCCCACAAATTGTGCCATAAGTGAAAATATGAAATGGTGGAGTACATTGTGTTAAAAAGAAGAAACAAAAAGAGTGAACAAGTTGATGCACCCCAATGGAAAAGTAATAAGAAAGAGGCAAAAGCCTAAGTTTGGGGGTGTCTATTAGTATAATACACTTCACTCTCCCAAAACAAAAGAGGGGAAGGATAGAATTGAAGTGAAGGAAAGAATCAAAAGAAAAAGGGAAAAATTGAAAAGCCAAAGAGCTTATGGTACAGAAAAATGAGCCTAAATGCCTATCTTTACCAACCCCTACCTAAGCCTACATTACAACCCTTAAAGTCCTGAAGATCTCTTTTATGCATATCCAGAATTAGTGGAGAATAGCAAGTAAGCATGCCATAGGAATTCTTGAATTTATATGCATGATTTAGTATATTGACTTTCATTAAGCATGATGAATATGAGTTTGCGAAATATTTAGCTTCATGTGTTTAGTGTGCTGAAAATTTCATGCTATATGTTCCTGTATATTATTCTGCTAACCTTCATGTTTTTCTAGTTAACATTTATGCAGCAAAAGTGATTAATGACAGGGAGTCTTTTATTTTTCGTTTCTTTGAGTCTTTTATTTTATTTCTTTCTATCTTTGCTCGAGGGCGAGCAAAGGTTAAGTTTGGGGGTATTTGATCGGTGTATTTTATATACACCTTTTGAGTCAGTTTTAGTTAGTCTTTTGTCCCGTTTTGCACATATAAGTGTCGTATTAGGATAGTTTTTCTTTCTTTTGAGTCAAAATGGTTAAAATGGCCAAATGGCGGAAAAGGAGCAAAAAGAGGGCAAAAGAGGAGATGCGGCCAGCAGAGAAAGTGGCGAACGAGGGCGAAATCCAGACCAGCGCCGCGACGCCTCGCAGCCAGCGAGGGCGCGGCGCCACTATTCGTAGAGGCGAAGACTTCGCCGGCTACCGAACGGCGAGATGCAGCGCGCGCTAAACATCCGAGAGCTACAGAAGATACTGGCCGCGGCTACCGAGCAGCGAATGGCGCGGCGCCAAATCACTCGACGGATTGCAGAAGTTCCGGCGCCATGGCTACTGGCGCCGCACGCGAAAAAATAGGTTTTGACGGATTTTGGGCGAGCTGCAGGAAAAAGTTGAGGCGGTTTCGGCTATAAAAGGAGAACCCTAGGCGCTTTTAGGGTTCCCTTGCACAACACAAGACTTTTGGCTTGGAGATTGGATACCATTAATTTAGTACTTTCTTTTCCTTTTCTTTACTTTATTTCGTTTTGCATGATGAACTTTGAATTAGTTCTTGTCATCTTTATGGCTAGGAACTAATTCTCTTATAGATTTCCATGTTGAATTACTAGAAACTTATGTTATAAATTAATGCGCTTATGGTTATTTTTCTTATTGAGAGATCTATCCAATAATTGAGTTGAATTCTTGGTAATTAATTGACAACTAATTATCACTATATGATTTCTAATCGATTACGAAAAGGGGATTGTGAATATCGTAAGTTGGATAGACATTCTTGGATTGGGGATGAAAATACCTCAATTATTTATGTAAGCGTTGATGAGAGGCTTAACAACCCTAATTTTGCGCATTGTGTGTGACGGCCAACTAGGTTTTGTTCTTAATCCTCCTATAAAGTTATCCTTATCACCGAAAGTTAGGTAAGGCGCGACATGGGTTGAGTGTTTATATAACCCTAACGGAGTATAAAGCGATTTCAGTAAACCCGCTTTCTCTAAAGAAGAATACCATGAGTTAATGCATTAGTAAGTAGCATAAGCGGATAGTAAGGATACATGGAAGCCCTATTCTCATCATCACTGAAGTAAACCCTTTATAGTTAACATAGCTTTTATAATTCTTAGTTATAAACAACCAATCAATCATAAATTCACCAAATAGATACTAGAAAATAGATAGTTGGTAATTGGACCCTAATCCTTGTGGACGATATTCGGTCTTATCAAAGACTATATTACTTGTCACGATAACGTGCACTTGCGTTTAAAGTGTGTGCATCTTAACGCGCATCAATAATCTTATTTTTTGGTTTGCCAAGAGGCAACCCACACTGTATTGTTCGAGTGTAGAAACAAAATACAGAGGCGTTGATAATGTTGTTGCTGAGATCTGTTGGCTTCAAAACCTTCTTTTGGAGCTTCAATGTCCATTATGTAAGACTTCTTTGGTTTATTGTGATAATATATCCGACGTATATCTGTCTCATAATCCGGTTCAGCATCAGTGAACCAAACACATTGAGATGAACATCCACTTTGTTCGTGAGAAGGTTGCTCTTGGTCATATCAGGGTATTACATGTGCCTTATTCATATCATTATGCAGAAATATTCACAAAGGGCCTTCCTAGTCATCTCTTCCTCGACTTCAGATCCAGTCTTAGCGTCCGACCTCCTCCCGCTCTGACTGATGGGGTGTATTAGCACGTGTACTAAGTGTACTAGGTTACATATTTACCATATTTTGTATTGTATAATTATGGTAGGATTGTGATCCTTATTATAGAATGACTCAACATTGTACACCTATATTAGTTAAAAGGCATAATACATAAACAAACACTAAAACTTGATTTTAGCCGACAACTAAACATTTTAACATTGAGAATGCACTTCTAGATATGTACTTGTCTTCGATGTGACGGTTGAACACTTCCACTTACAAAATGATCATCTAGACACCTCCAAAATTTAAGTGTCATGTCAGTGTCACATCTCCATCGAGTGTCCATGAGGCACATTTGAGACAAATTGAGGTGTTTATATGCGCACTCCTAAAGTTGGAGTGCTTATTTGTCAGCTGAGGCAAATGTGAGAAAAAAAAAGGCAGTCCGGTGCACTAAGCTCACGCTATGCGTGAGATCCAGGAAAGAGCTAGACCACAAGAGTTTAATGTACGCAGTCTTATCTTACATTTCTACAGAAGGTTGTTTTCATAACTGAGACAAATTTGAGTGTCTGTTTATATATTATGCCTAGTTAAAATGAAACATGAATCTAATTTTGGGAAGGTATTACGAGTGGTTGATCTTCTTTTTTAATGTGTGAACGAAAATTTGATATTAAAAAAATGTTACGTCACAAGTAAAGTAATGATAGGAGTTTTGATACGAGTGGTTGATCTTGCCTTTAACCACGT
The DNA here is from genome assembly GCA_029844215.1 of Przewalskia tangutica. NCBI lineage: Eukaryota > Viridiplantae > Streptophyta > Magnoliopsida > Solanales > Solanaceae > Przewalskia > Przewalskia tangutica. The sequence continues at coordinate 147,800,959 of CM056719.1, forward strand.
TTAGAGAATTTTGTTTATTTTATAATGTAATATAACAAAGATATTCCCTCGGTTTCATAATAAGTATTTTTTAGATTTTTTATTTTGTTTCAAAATAAGTGATGATTTAGATTTTAAGAAGACATTAATCCTATTCTTTTAAAACTATCCTTATTTATATAATCAAGAGTCATTAAGTAATTTTTCTTTTTTACATATTTAATTAGGGGTAAGATAGTAAAAACACTTTATTTTTTATTTTTTATAAATGAACATTTTCTTAGGGGGTGTGCATAAATTAAAAAGTTAAGTTATTATGGAAGGGATGAAGTAATTAACAAAGTCATTGTCAAATACTCAAATGACATGTTTATGATACTGTTCAGATGGAATATAATTTATCCGCACTACACTCAAAAACATCCTGAACTTTCCTAGAACTATCGGAACAGTTTTCAAATAGTTTCGAATTGGACAAGCTATTGAAGTTGAAATTTAAGTAGTTAACCATGAACACGCAAACGTATTGGATTTATTTTATATGAAGAAAAATGACAAGGGGTGTAATAGAAGTGCTTACCATCAAAGAATGTGGGGCAGTGAATGAGGCTGCTCATCTCTTAATTAAAGATTTCGGGTTCGAGTTCTGGATATGAACAAATCCTTAGTAAGGAGCGTTTCCCCCAAATGGACCCTATACGGTGCGAATTCGAATATAATCGGACTTCAATCCGGATACCGAATACTGAATGGAAAACCAAAAAAATTAATAGATAATTGTATTGGGAAACAGATTTTATTTTTAAAAAGGTCAACTTTGAATGACAACTTGAAAGAGCAATTTAATTAAGGGACAAATAAGGTAGCCTGTTGGACTGTTTCGGATTTGAATTATGAGAATACATTACTGTTTAATAAGGAGTGCTAAAATTCTTTATTGTGATTCTTTTTTTACTACGAATAAGTAGTATAGAAGAATTTTTGCTTTTATGTATATTGTGATTCCAACTTCTATAAGTCTTATCAAATAGTCGTTGTGTTTGGGTCGGTGCTTGCACTTACTATGCCTTAGACAAGGTGAGGCAATCACTAAGATTTAGATAATACAAACTTCAAAGCTGTTAGGGGTCGTTTTATAGCGGGATAAGATTATACACGTATTAGTAATGTAGGTATTCGTTATGTTGATATTAATAATACAACTATTAGTAATGCAAATACTAGTTATGCAAAGTTTAGTTACGCAGATATTATAATGCAGAGTTTAGTTATGCATGGTTTAGTTATGTATACATTATTTTTTGAATGTTGGTTGTTATATTAAAATTTAATAAATATTATATATAATTTTTAAAATTAAAATATTTGTTTATAATTATTAAATATATAATTTACGAATATTGCTTATTAATTATGCGCAGAACGATTGATTGAAGAAGAAAAATTGTGAATTGAGATGAAGAGGAAGAGAGGGAAAGAAATGATAGAAAGTGAAATTGGGGAAGAAGCTCTGTATTCTGTGTTGCAAAAACAGAAAATGAATTTGGATTACCATATATGTATCTTAATTGTTCTATTTATAATCATCTAACTAACTATAACTAATTGTAACTAACTCTTAATTTATTGTAATAAACTCTAACTAATTCAATATATTTCAATAATAATCAAAATTAAAATATTATTTATTTAAAATATATTAAAATATTATACTTCATCCGTTTCAATTTAAGCGTCTTAATTTGATTAGACATAAAATTTAATAAATAAATGAAGACTTTTAAATATTGTGTTCTTTAATTGAAAATCTGTGGGTCCTTTAAATCTAGGATCATAAACTTTTTCAAAACTTATTAAAAATATACAAAAAAATACTATTTTTGAAACAAATCAAAAAAGAAAATAATAAAAGATAAACACATAACATTTTATTACAAGCCAACAGCTTACTGTCCCAAGGTTTCTATGGACTTGTTGAAATGATACATAGGTATGTAGGAAATACAGGAACTACAACAACTTATCGTATTAAGGATATCTACAAGATTTGGGGATTTCTAGATCATTTTACAATCTTTCTAAGGACCCGTTTCGTATAGCTTATTAAAAAGAGTTTATAGGAGTAAAACTTTTAGCAGTAGAGTTTTTTTAAGTAGAGCTTTTATGAAAAAATTGTTAGGTGTTTGGTTGCCAATAAAAAAAGTGTTTTTGTATAAAAAACAAAAAAGTAGAAAGTCAAAATAAGTTCTACTCAAGAAGCCCAAATTTTGAGCTTCTTCCAAAAGTGATTTTGGAATCCAAAAATATTTATTCATTTGTCAACCAAACACTCCATTTAAAGGCCAAAAGTGTTTTTGACTTTCCAAAAACATTTTTGGCCTTTGAAAAAGCCCAACCAAACGGGCACTAAGTGAGCTCAAAAGCCAAAATATTTAATTTTCTTATTCAAAGAAAAACACATAAATAACCCCTTTTAACAAAAAAGGTAGTATAATCTAATAAACTAAAAATCACAAATGATAATAGTGAAAACAAATAGTCACTAATATTCAACATCTTCATTATCATAATAATAATTATTGTTCTATTTTTTATTTCAAGGATAAAGAAGACACTAAATTAAATTAACAAATATATTATAGATAATATATCAACACATAATAAAAATACCTCACAAAACTAAAACAAAATTGCATATAAATACTTATCGTCCTATATTTATATTTCTCTTAGTTTATATAAGTCCAACTATAATAAGTATTATATTAAATTTATAAGGTAATACAAATACTTATTTGATAGAATATTTTCATATATTGTATATTATCATTGCTAGAATATTATCATATTTTGTATATCTTTTATATTAGGTAAATTTATATTTCAATTGTAATTAGAAATATTTAGTTACCTAGTTTGTAGTCATGTAACACTATATATATTGTACATAATAATCTATGAAAGACAATGAACATATTCCTACATGGTATCAGAAGTCAAACCCTAATTTCTTTTCTCCCCAAGTCGTCGCCCAATCTCTCGACCGACCTCCATCCTCCTTCCTCCCCCTCCCCCAATTTTTCTTCCAATTTTCAAAAATTCTCCTCCCCTTTTCTTTCCTAATTTTCAATGGCGGAACAACCTAAATTACATCCTGCTCTTGCAGTCAACAACATCAAAAAAATTTATTCTCATAACTCTTGAGATGGAAAAAGTTCAGTATTACTCTTGGACAAAATTGTTTAAAATCCATTGTCGTGTATACAAAGTCATCGATCACATCATTCCTCCAAAATCCAAGCCCACTGTCGAACCCCTGGAGAGACATGATGACGAACTTTGGTCACATTTGGATGTTGTTGTTCTACAATGGATCTATGACACATTCTCGAACGATCTATTACATACAATAATTGAAACCGACGCTACTGCACAACAAACTTGAGATCGATTGGAAAATCTTTCACGATAACAAGACATAATGTGCCTTGTATTTGGAAAATCAATTCAATGATATTCAGCAGGATGATTTTTCCAATGCATCGACCTATTACTCTCCAATGTCGGTGCATCGGTCACCAATCAACGATTGGTGATGCAACTCATTGCGGGTTTGAATGAATCGTATGAAGGCGTCGCTACCATCCTCCAACAAAGCATGCCATTGTCTCCATTCTATGACGACCATTTGATACGCATCCTTAAAGAAATATGGAAAACCAAACGGGTCACGACCAACACAATCACCATTGACGTTGCCCTCGTCACCAATAGCGGCCCAATTACCGACTCGAGGGACTCAACCTCCTCCCTGCCATACCAATAAGCCAATGATCCAAAGCGTGGCTCACAATCTTGGACCAAGAATAAAGGGCAAAATTCTGGCCGAAGTCGCGGTGGCTAAACCAGAAATAGTGGTAGTGGTGGTCGAGGGCAACCTCCACCAGCCGGCAGTCACCCACCGCGGTAGCAACCTACCGCGGTAGCAGCCCCCGCTATGAGCTTCCTACCCACCATGGGCTGCATGGCTCCCACGAGCTTGGGATGCTCCACCGTGTCCCTATACGATGTCGTCTTAAGCCCCACATTCGGTCTGATAGCCCCAGCCAGGCATGCTCGGTGCACGTTCGTAGTAGGCATACAGTGCAAATGTCTCTCATCCTTCAACCTACGCATTGACTGATATTGAGGCGGCTATGAACACGATGCCTCTTAATGCACCAGGCGATGGTTGATACATGTATATTGGCGCCACATCTCATATGATGACATCCCAAGGTACTCTCGCGTCTTATTTCAATATGATCAATTTAAATCAAAATATTATTGTTGGTAGTGGACAAGACATTCCCATTCGAGGTTATGTACAATCATCCCTCTCCCCACCACATGCACTGTTAGTCTTAAACAATGTTTTCTATGCCCCGAACCTCATTAAAAATATAATCTAGGTGCGTCGTTTCACAACCGACAATAATGTTTCTCTTGAGTTTGATCCTTTTGGTTTTTCTGTGAAGGATCTTATGACATGGATGCGAATAATGAGATGTGACAGCACCAGAGACCTCTATCCTATCACCACCACCGTCGGTCATATAGCCTCCTCTCCATCAACCTTTGAAACTCTTTCTTCTTCTTTATGGAATAATAGATTAGGACATTCGGGAGATTCTGTTTTATGCTCCCTTAGCAAAAATAAATTTATTCAGTGCAAACATGTCTCTACTACTCTTGTCTGTGAATCTTGCGTTTTTGGGAAATATGTCAAATTACCATTTTATTCTTCATCCACATGTACTTTAATGTCATTTGATATAAAATACAGTGATTTATAGACTTCTACCATTTAAGCATGATCGAGCATAGATATTATGTGTTGTTTTTGGATGATTATTCCAACTTTCTGTAGATTTTTTCCATTGGTAAGTGTATTCTATTTTTGTATTCTTTAGTGCTTTCATAAAGACACAATTTGAAAAGAATATCAAATGTTTTCAACGTGACAGTAGAAGGGAAATCGATAATCAACAATTCAAAATGTTCTGCGTCAAACACAACCTTATTTTTCATTTTTTCTGTCCACATACCTCTCCAAAAATAGAAAAGTCGAACGGAAAATTAGAACCATAAACAACTTAATTTGTGCCCTCCTTCCCCACGCCTCTATCCCCCCAATTTTTGGAATTACACACTTTCAATGACAATCTATCTCTGGAACATTCTCCCAAACAAGTCTCTCACTCAAGTTCTCCATCTCTGGGATCCTTCCTATAAGTATTTACGAACTTTTGGATGACTATGCTAACCCATCCATCCCTCTACTCAAATCAATAAGTTGCAACCTCAGACATCCCCGCGTGTCTTTCTTGGTTAACCCCAATCATAGAGGTTACAATTGTTACGACTTATCAAGCCGAAAAATAATCATTTCTAGGCATGTCATATTCGATGAGTCTCAATTTCCATATGCCAAGCTCAATTCTCCACCTCCAAATTTTTATGACTTCCTAAATGATGGTCTAAATTCCCTTTTAATCCATCACTTACAAAATCAATCATCACCATCACGGATAATCGGCCCTACCACTGCCATCCTGAGGCTTGTAGTCCACCCAGCCTCGCAGTGGAAGCTTCGGACCAGCCTATCACAATCTTTCATCTCGACTTTCTCTCGACCAGTCGAGCCTCGGAACAACCCATCACGATCTTTTGTCTTGGCTGCCTCTCGGCCAGCCACCGCTCTTCCCGACACAACTGCCCTATCTCATCAACACCCCTCACTCTCGATCTTATTCCCAGTCTCGCCACCACGTCTCAGCCACCACCTCCCAATATCATTCCACCTCCAGCGGCACCCCGACGGACAATGGAAACTCATGCTATGCACTACATTTCCAAACCCAAATGACTATTTAACTTATCCATTTTTGTTGCCCTTCTTCTGTCCATTGTAATCCGAAAGATGTCTTGTCTAATCTTAATTGAAAAAATGCAATGATTGACGAATATAATGCACTTATTGAAAATAAGACGTGAGATCTAGTACCTCGTCCACCTGATGCTAATATTATTCGTTCTATGTGGAATTTTTCACATAAAAATAAATTTGATGGTTCTTTTGAGTGGCATAAGACTCGTCTTATAATTGATGGTAGGTCTCAATAGGTGGGAGTGGATTATGCTGAAACTTTCAGCCCAGTAGTGAAACAGGTGACTATTTAGACAGTTTTCAGTATTGCTTTGTCCAAAACTTGACCCATTCATCAGCTTGACGTCACAAATACTTTCTTGCATGATGACTTTTATGAAATCGTATATATGCATCAGCCTATGGGATTCAGGGATCCAGTTCATCCAGATTATGTGTATCTCTTGAAGAAATCACTCTATGGACTGAAACAGGATCCTCGTGTAGTACCAATGGTTTGCTGCATTTATATCCTATATCGATTTTTCACATAGCAGATCTGATCATTCAATGTTCATCTATAGCAAGGGTAATGACATGACATACATCCTACTATATGTTGATGATATCATCCTCACTACATCTTCTGATGCACTTTGTCGGTCCATCATGTCACTCATTGCCTCTGAGTTTGCTATGCATGTGGATTATTTATTTGTCAAAGGAAGTACACCGAAGAGATTCTTGATAGACCAAGCATGACGTCTTACAAACCGTCCCACGTATCGGTGGACACTAATTCCAAACTTAGTGCCTCTTCGGGTTCCCTATATGTTAACCCAACTCACTATCGCAGTTTAGCAGGAGCATTACAGTATCTCACTTTCACGAGACAAGATATATTCCTATGTCGTGCAACAAATATGCTTACATATGCATAGATCGACGGATGCACATATGAATGCGATCAAACGTATTTTGCATTATGTACAAGGTACTCTTCACTTCGGTCTCCACTTGTACAAGTCCACACTCTCTGGTCTCACCTCTTATTATGACGCTGACTGGGGTGGTTGTCCGGACACTCGTCACTCCACATCAAGTTACTGTGTCTTCTTCGGAGATAGTTTGCTTTCTTGGTCTTCTAAAAGACAACCTACTCTGTCTTGATTCAGGGCCGAAGTCGAGTACAGAGGAGTCGCAAATGTTTTCTCCAAGTCTTGTTGGATACACAACCTTCTGTTGGAACTTCACTGTCCAATTCGCAAGGCTACATTGATCTACTGTGATAATGTCAGTGCGATATATCTCTCCGAAAATCACGTTCAACATCAGCGGACTAAACACATTGAGATGAATATTCACTTTGTACGTGAAAAAGTAGCTTGTGGCCAAGTTCGTATCCTTCATGTTCCTTCTAGCCTTCTAGGTATCAGATTGCTGATATATTCATTAAAGGACTTCCGCACATTCTTTTTGATGATTTACGAGTCAGTATCAGCGTACGGGAACCTCCCGCTTCGACTGCGGGGGTGTGATAGAATATTTCCATATATTGTATATTACCATTTTTAGAATATTATCATATTTTGTATATCTTTTATATTAGGTAAATTTATATTTCAATTGTAATTAGAAAGATTTAGTTACCTAGTTTGTAGCCATGTAACACTATATATATTGTACATAATAATCAATGAAAGGCAAGAAACATATTCCTACGTTATTAAACAATTTTACAACAAATTTACGAGTACTTATTTAAAGATGTAACTCCAGATATTATTACAAGTACGTATTTTGATATATGAAATTACTATTACTACTTAATTAAAACTAGTAACAGACCAAATACACAAGTATCTTTATTCTTTAAAACTAATAAAAATTCGAACTTACATACAAAACAATGAATCAGCGGTGAATAAAATGTTGGCACAAAAGAGCGTCGCAAAAGACTTTTTAGATGCGACTGCTTCTCCGTCACTGCTATTATGTTTCAGTAATATTAGATTATAAAAATATTACATATTTGTGACGATTTCTTCTCCATCGCTGCTAATTACGTTTCAGTAATATTTGATTATAAAAAATATTACATATTTAAGGCGACTAAGATTAAGTCTCCACTAAATATATCATATTTGTTGCGGTTATACGGGTCGCCACAAAAACTATCACCTTTTGTGGCAACTAAACAGAGTTACTGAATCCTTACTTATAGCGGCAATATTATAAGTCAGCTACAAATGGTCGCCACAGAAAATTATATTTCTTGTAGTGTGCCTTGTCGAGGTATGAGACATGAACATGATATGAATGAATTCAGAAAATAATCCGCAATGGCTAACATGAAGGAATTTTCCTAACTGGGCGAAGTGATCCTTATCCTACGTTGACAAACATTCTCAGTAATCTGTGCAACTCCCAAAACATAATATGGATGTGATTGGCTAGAAAGCCTATAAGTTGTACAACATGACTTGAAGACATGAATATATATATATATATATATATATATATATATATATATATATATATATATATATATATATATATATATATACGAAACAAGAAAAACATGTAAGATTCATGGATTTGAGCAATACTAATTGTAAACGTGTATATTAGTATAATAAAATACCTACTCATAATTAGAATATATTTCATATATTGTGTAAATATAATTATGATAAGATTAAGATTCTTCTTGTAATTAGGACTAGGATTTCTCTTGTATAATGGATGAATATTGTACACTATATATATTGATATTAATGAAAAAGACTCCTCAAGGGAGATTAATATCATCTTACATGATATCATTAGACTAATTTTCTGATTTTTTACCCTTAAACCCATCGCATTAGCCACATCTAATGCAACGATACTACATATAGCGTTGCATTAGCCTTATATGACCCGTCGCATTAGATAAAAAATGTAGTAGTGTCAAGAGCCAAAACCCTAAAACCCTAGAAAATCTATCTCAAAGTCGTCGGCCAACCACCCCTCCCCATCGGGATCCGCCGCGGCGCACCACCAAATTTCTTGTTGTTTTTGAGTCTTTTTTATTTGTTTTGTGTGTTTATGAGTCATATTTTTTTTATGATCAAGCATGTTGTAGTTACTTGAAACGCCTAGTGGAGTAAAATGGAATAATGTAATGGAATTAGAAGCGACCATCTGAACACTTAGGTTAGATATGCCAAGAATTCATGAAATCAAACTATTTGGGGTATCTTACTTGATTTATGCATTGTTAATGATTAAGCCTATGTGTCTGCTTGCTTGCTATCTGAGGCGAAATAGTTAGAATATGCATGTTAGGGAGATGACTCAGACATTTCTTTATTAGCCCTTTCTTACCATTCATTGCTTATCCCCGACATTAAAATTGTATCCCTAGTCAACCCCTTTGAGCCTAAAATAAGATCTTTTATTTGACACCCTATAATTCCATATTTGTTTCATAAGTGGAAAAATTGAGTTGTTTGGAATATAAAGTGTTGAAAAAGAGACAAAAGAGAGTGAACAATTTTGATGCACCTCAATGAAAAAGTAATAATAAATAGGCAAAAGCCTAAGTTTGGGGGTGCCTGCTATTCATCATACACCTCATTCTCTCAAAATAAAAGAGGGGAAAGATAGGTATGAAGTGAAAAAGAGAATCAAAAGAAAAGGAAAGAATTTAAAGCAAAAGAGCTTATGATACGTAAATTGAGCATAAATGCCTATTTTTACCTACCCCTGCCTAAGCCTACATTACAACCTTGAAAAGTCCTGAAGATCTCTAGTATGTGTATCCATGATTAGTGGAGAATAGCAAGTGAACATGCCATAGAAATTTGAAATTGACATGCATAGTTAGGTATTTTTACATCCATTGAGCATGATTGAATTGAATTTGCGAAATATCTGACTTGAGTGTTTAGAATGCTAAAAATTCATGCTATATGTTCCTGCATATTATCCTACTAACCTTCATGCTTTTCTAAGTGACAATTGTGCAGCAAATTTGTTATACCCCGTAGTTCTGGCCATACGTGTGAGAGCGTGCGAAAGCATGTAAGACTTAAAATTTTCAAAGGATAGGTTGACGGATTGTTCCGGACGGGTTTTAGTCAACTTTGAGGCAGGTTATGACCCGGTACATCGAGAGTTCCTAAGTATTTCAAAGGCCTAGTGCGTAGTTCGTTGAGTGTAGTTTTCAACGCAACCAACCGTTCGTCGATAGGACGTCGGAGTAGAAAGTTATGGGAGTTACAAGTTCAGTGCGCAGACGGACAGAAATGCGTTTCGGGCAGAAGCGACAGGGCCGCGGCGCCGGAAGTTCCGAAAGTCCGCAGAAGATTCAGCGCCGCGGCGTCGGCTGCAGGGCCGCGCCGCCGAGGCGGGAATTCTGGCGGAAAAACTTAGAAAAATCAGATTTCTCTTTTAAAAAGGCCATGGGAGGGTGACAAGTGTCCCCCCCCCCCCATCTGATTTCTTGCATGCCTTATATTGACCAAGTCTTGAAGACTTGGTCATCTTTCAATCCCTCTCTCTCTCTAAGCTTAAGCTCCCACTTCTCACTAAAATTCCAAGAGGAATTCAAGCCTAAGGAAAAATCTGAAAAGTTAAGGACAAGAAGGAAGCTTGTGGCTAGCTTGTAGGAATCATTGTGGTGGTGTTCTTGGAAAAGAGGCTAGCAAAGTTGTTGGAATAGTTTTGGCTAAAGCTCCAAAGGTAACATTTCTTCTCTTATAACTAGTATTAATGTTGCATGTGAAGAAGAAGGGATTTGTAGTAGTAAATAATGCACTTAGAGTCATTGCATGTAAGAAATATGGTTTGAATGTGAAGGAATTGGTTAAGAAGATATTATGAGCATGTTGTAGCCTAAAAATTACCTTAGACTTGTTGAGTTAATTGTTGTACCTTTTGGGGCAGAATTTTACACACCCAAATTTACGTGTGTAATCCCCTTTGAAATGTTTGGATTGTTGAGCCTTAAATGTGGCGTTTGGATGTTGAATTCGGCCTTGAGAAAGGTGGCAAATTATGTAGAAACAAAGGAAATGCTGCCCAATTTTCCATAGAATTTAGTGACTTTTGAACTTGGATTATGCTACATTGAAGTTAGAGGTTAATAAACGTATCATGGTTATTTTAGGTTAACATATTACCTGCGGTAGTTTGGACTTAGCAAGTGGATTGATCAAAGAGGTATGTGGAGCTTTCCTATCTCTTGAGCATGAATAGATGTAACTATGTAGTACGGTAGACGTACAAGATTTGGTATTCTTACTTGTTTTAAGTATATAAAGACTTGTTTCGTTTTAAGAATGTATAAGTCCCTTGGTTAGGGGAAAAGTATAATTTTACTAAAGTGTAGGGTTAATATATCAACTTTATGGGAAGTTGGTTTATTAACTTCATAAAAGGTTAATGAGAAGAGATTTACTCTAAGTAAAATAAGTAAGGACAAATGATTTGATTTATGAAAGGCAAATTGATTTTAAGGCATCAATTGCCCAAAGGTTTTATATGAAAATGAGTCACTTTTAAAAGAGTTGAAGCATGTAGTACTTGGGTTAAATTCCCGGTTTTCTTTTATTAAAGATATGATTAAGTGCCTTAAGTAAACTAAAATGAGAGGGTATATGAACAAGGCTAATAAGAAGTTATAAGTTTTCTTAACTTACTTATGATTATGATATGATGACAGTTTGAGCTAGGGTAAGAGTATATCTGAGGGGCAAGCCCCAAGATCGTTATACCACCTTCTCCAGGGTAAGAGTATGAATGAGGGGCAAGCCCCAAGATCGTCATACCACCTTCTCCAGTGTAAGAGTATATCTGAGGGGTAAATCCCCAAGATCGTTATACCATCTGCTCCAGTGTAAGAGTATATCTGAGGGGTAAGTCCCCAAGATCGTTATACCATCTGCTTCAGGGTAAGAGTATATCCGGCGTAAGTCCCAGATCGTTATACCACTGTTAGTGGATTTGCTACCCACGATGCGAGGAATACCTCATGCGAGTCCTTATGGGCTTATGCGGGTGAAATAGTCCCGTGCGGCGAGTCTGACTATCACGAGAATACCTCGTGCGGGTCCACAAGACCTATGCGGGTGAAATAGTCCCAGGAGTAGGGGTGCTTATTGATACTACGGGCGAGGTACCCTGTTTTGAATCATGAGGCCCCTATTTTATGCAGTATTATATATATATACTTGTCACTCTCATTGTTAGTAAGGCACAGTAAAAGGTATTTTGATTATCTTCCATGACTCCAGCTTACTTTTAGACTTATGATATCATTATTACAGTATTTTCCAGCTTTACATACTTGATACATATTGTGTACTGACCCCCTTCCTCGGGGGCTGCGTTCATGCCGCAGGTAAGGGTAAGTAGATTGTGGGTCCTCGTTCTTAGGATCACTGTTCCGGTGTCAGAAGCTCCATTCCTCCGGAAGCTTATACTTTGTCGGTACGGATTTTCCCTGATGCTATAGGTATTGTGTACATTCAGGGGTATGGCGGGGCCCTATCACGATTGTTATCCTTAGAGGTCTGTGGTCACGTATGTGTTTTGGGCTATAAGAACAAGTTGTACTACTATACTTTTGATTAGTATGTTTTTATGGAAGGCAGCCTTATCGGCTGGCCTGTGATGTTACCTTTTTATAAGTTATGTGTTATGTATGTTCCGCTGCTATTCTCTGACGTATGTCGACGTGGTACCGGTAGGTACGATCGCGGCCGAGTCAGTCGTGACAAAAGTGGTATCAGAGCAGTTAGTCCTCGGAAAGTGTCCACAGACCGTGTCTAGTAGAGTCTTGATTATCGGTGTGTCGTGCACCACATCTATAATCAGGAGGCTGCAGGACATTCCATTCTTTCACTCTAAGATCGTGCAATAGAGCTGAGTATAGGTTGAATCTCCTCTGATGTTTTCCTTTATATATCAGTTATGCCTCCACGCAAGGCAACCGCGGCCCAGAAGGGCAAGCGGTGAGTGCTTCTAGTGGGGCGGAGAGTCACGAGGCCTGAGCCGATCCTTACGAGGTGATGTTTAGGCGGCGAGTTCCACGACGTCGCCCGGCCTCAGAGTTCGAGGCGTGAGCGGCTCACGAGACCGCGATGCGGAGCCTCCATCCCGATCGGTCCGAGTATAGATTACGGGAACAAATCCGCTTATTGACCGATATAGTGGCGGCGGCGACAGAGCGGCGACCAACCCAGAGCCGACGGTTCTGATTGGGATTTCTGGGTTGTCATCCACCCGAGTTCTATGGTTCGAGATTCGAGGAGGATCCGAGGAGTTTGTCACGGCGATTCTGACCACCGTGCAGTGCTTAGGGCCTCGGAGAGTGAGTCCGTTATACTAGCTTCTACCGGTTGCGCGATATTGCTGGCCGGCGGTTTTGAGTCATGGGTATTGTCGAGAGGTGAGGATGCTCTTCCGGTGTTTGGGAGGAGTTCACGAGGCTTTCTGGATCACTTCTTACCTCCCGAGATGAGAGAGCGGGTAGATAGATTCTTGACCTTGAGGCGGGGCGGAGGACTATCGAGAGAGTCTGACACGAGTTTGACTCGCTTGGCGGTATGCACACACCATTGTAGCGGACATGGCGACGGGTTCATCGGTATGTGATGGGGTTAGGCCGTCATATGATTCTGCATGCTTGGGAGTAGCTCTTGGTGAGGATGGATATTGCCGGGATGCAGCGTCTGAGGATTGAGGCGAGAGAGACGGATCGGCTAGATTTAGGCCACCGAGGCGGGGCAGCGAGGTCTCGAGGTAGTTTTGAGGTGGGCGGCCTCGGCCAGACTAGGTCCACATTTCACCCGGCCTGAGTGATCCTTCTCGATTTTACGGCGGGAGGTCCGATCGGCCGGGTTATTCGAGAGCGAGCGGGGCTCCAGGACTTGAGTTTCGAGAAAGCGAGGCCGTCACTGTCGAGGCCACCACATCTCGGTTCGCTCGTCACGGTAGGTCTCATCCGGCGAGTGCGTATGGGTTGAGGCGTGTTACTCTTGTGGCAGCGAGGCCATCGAAGAAAAATTGTCCGTCCCAGGCGGCGGGGCGTTATGGTTCAGCCCGGCGGTCGATTCTTTGGATCTTCATCTTCGATGGTCGACGCCGGAGGCGTGGTACTCGTGGCCAGCAGCCGCGAAGCAGATCGTGGTAGGGGTCCCAGTTCTAGCGGTCCTCAGAACCGCATCTATGCTATGTCCAGCCGTCAGGACCAGGAGGCGTCACCAGATGTCGTCACAGGTACATTGTTGGTTTCTTGCTGTGATATATATGCTTTGATAGATCCAGGTTCTACCTTGTCCTATATATCTCCCCATATTGCTGATAGAATAGGGATAGAGCCCGAGTCCATAAGACCTTTTGAGGTGGCTACGCCAGTAGGTGATTCGGTGGTAGCCGAGCGGATATATAGAGCTTGCCCAGTGACTATAGACAGTCGTCGGACTTTAGCCGACTTGATAGAATTGGATATGACGGACTTTGATGTGATTATGGGCATGGATTGGCTAGCGTCTTGCTATGCCAATATGGACTGTAGAGAGAGATTAGTTCGATTCCAGTTTCCTGGTGAGCAGGTTATCGAGTGGAAAGGGAATACTGCATCGCCGAGGGGTAAGTTTATTTCTTACCTCAAGGCTAGGAAGATGGTGCGGAAAGGGTATATCTACCATATGGTTCGGGTATTCGATATTGAGGCTGAGATACCGGACCTTCAGTCAGTTCCGGTCGCAAGAGAGTTTCCAGACGTGTTCCCAGACGAGCTTCCGGGTATCCCTCCGGAGAGGGAGGTTGAGTTTTGCATTGATTTGGCGCCAGATACTCGACCGATATCTATTCCGCCATACAGGATGGCACCTGCCGAGTTGAAGGAATTGAAAGACCAGCTGAAGGACTTGCTGGAGAAGGGCTTTATCAGGCCAAGTGTTTCTCCCTGGGGAGCGCCAGTGTTATTTGTAAAGAAGAAGGATGGGACGCTGCGCATGTGTATTGATTACAGGCAGCTGAACAAGGTAACTATCAAGAACAGATATCCCTTTCCCAGGATTGACGATTTGTTTGACCAGTTGCAGGGTGCAAGGTGTTTTTCCAAGATAGACCTGCGGTCTGGTTATCATCAGGTGCGAGTTAGAGAGACAGATATCCCAAAGACTGCGTTCAGGACCCGGTATGGGCACTATGAGTTCAGGGTGATGTCTTTCGGGTTGACCAACGCCCCAGCAGTATTCATGGATTTGATGAACAGGGTGTTCAAGCCATTCTTGGATATGTTCGTTATAGTTTTCATTGATGATATCTTGGTGTATTCGCGCACAGCAGGAGCATCTGAACCGTTTGAGGACGGTATTGGGAGTCCTCCGAGACCGGCAGTTGTATGCCAAGTTCTCGAAGTGCGAGTTTTGGTTAGCTTCGGTGGCTTTCTTAGGGCATGTTATCGGGGCCGATGGTATTCGGGTTGATACAGCGAAGATTGAGGCAGTCAAGACTTGGCCCAGACCCACTACACCGACGGAGGTGCGCAGCTTTTTGGGCCTTGCGGGTTATTATCGGAGGTTTGTGGAGAAGTTTGCTTCTATTTCAGCACCATTGACTAAGCTGACTCAGAAGGCAGCTATGTTCCGGTGGACGGATACTTGTGAGGAAAGTTTCCAGTTGCTAAAGGAGAAATTGACGACCGCCTTACTCTTACAGAGGGTTTAGATGGATATTTGGTTTATTGTGACGCCAGTGTCGGGCTTGGAGTGCGTCGTCGATGCAAAGACGACAAGGTTATAACCACGCATCTCGACTTAGGAAGCATGAGAAGAACTATCCCACACATGACTTGAGTTAGCGCGATGATTCATGCCTTGAAGATCCGGAGACATTATTTATATGGAGTTCATGTGATATTTACACGCACCACAAGAGTCTCAAAGATATCTTCACCAGAGGAGTGAACTTGCGGCGAGGCGGTGGTTGGGCCGCCAAGGATTACGATGTTGATATTCTATACCACCGGGGAAGACCAATGTGGTTGCAGATGCCTTAGTCGCGGTCGATGGGTAGTGCGTCGATGATGACACCAGATAAAAAGGATATGGTCCGAGAGTTACATCAGCTAGCGAGCCTTGGGGTTCGTTTGGTTGATTCTGATAGTGATGGAGTTCGGGTTCGAGAGGTTGCCGAGTCTTCCATCGTCGAGGAGGTGAAGAGGCGACAGTATGAGGATCCGATTATGATCCGGTATCGAGATGCCGCTGTTCAGAAAGAGAGGAGTCTGTTTGAGGTAGCACCTGATGGGGTGCTAAGATTTGAGGGCCGGTTGTGTGTTTCCGATGCGGACAGACTTCGTCCAGATTTCGGGAGGCACACGGTTTCGTTATTCTATTCATCCGGGGTCGACTAAGATGTACCATGACCTCAGATGCGTGTATTGGTGGGATGGCCTGAAGAGGGACGTTGCGGAGTTCGTGGCGCAGTGCCCGAATTGCCAGCAGGTCAAAGTGGAGCACCAGAAGCCCGGTGGGCTGTTGTAGGCTATTGATATTCTGACTTGGAAGTGGGAGGTGGTAAATATGGATTTTGTTACAGGGTTACCTTCCACTCAGAGGAAGCATGATTCTATTTGGGTTATCGTCGACAGGCTGATGAAATCAGCCAATTTTCTTCCAGTCAGGACGACCTTTTCGGCCGAGGATTATGCTAGATCGTATCTGAGGAGATTGTGAGGCGCACGAGTGCGGATCGATTATTTCGCATGCAGAAGCCAGTTCACGGCTAATTTCGGAGGTATTTCTGAAGGATTAGGGACCAGTGAGTCTCGACGGCGTTTCATCCTCGTGACCGACGGACAGCCGAGCGCACTATCCGCATAACGAGGATATGTTGCGGGCTTGTGTTATTGATTTCAGGGGTAGCTGGGAGGATCACTTACCTCTCGTGGAGTTTGCTTATAACAACAGCTACCATTCTAGTATTCAGATGGCGCCTTATGAGGCCTTATATGGGAGGAAGTGCAGGTCATCGATAGGCTGGTTCGAGGTAGGAGAAGTTGATTAGTCGGGCGGACTTAGTTCACAGATGGATAAGGTGAAGCTTATCCAGGAACGGTTGTTGGCAGCTCAGAGTCGACAGAAGTCGTATGCAGATCATCGGCGTCGACACTTGGAGTTTGAGATAAATGATTGGGTTTTCCTAAATGTATCGCCCATGAAGGGCGTGATGAGATTTGGGAAGAAGGGGAAATTTAGCCCAAGGTACATTGGGCCGTATCAGATTGTCCGTAGAGTAGACAAGGTTGCCTATGAGTTAGATCTGCCGTCCGAGTTGGAGGCGGTACATCCAGTTTTCCATGTGTCTATGTTACGTAAATATATTGGAGATCCATCTAGAGTGCACCCGATTCATGATGTCCAGGTGACAGAGGAGTTATCGTATGAGGAGAGTCCCATTGCGATACTCGATCGTCAGGTTAGGCGACTTCGGACGAAGGATGTGGCTTCCGTCAAAGTATTTTGGCGGAACGAGAACAGGGAGGAGATGACGTGGGAAGCAGAGGATGACATGATGAAGAAGTATCCTCACTTATTTCCTATACCTCCAGGTAACCTACTTTATTGCTTATTAGTTTGATTGACAATTTTGCTTGAGTATTGTCGTGGCTCGTGGAGCATCTTTTATTGCAAAAAAAAGAATAGTTAAGAGGGTCTATGTCGATATTGTGATTTGAGTAAGCCTAGAAGGAACATTCGGGACAAATGTTTCTAAGGGGGTGAGAATGTTATACCCCGTAGTTCTGGCCATACGTGTGAGAGCGTGCGAAAGCATGTAAGACTTAAAATTTTCAAAGGATAGGTTGACGGATTGTTCCGGACGGGTTTTAGTCAACTTTGAGGCGGGTTATGACCCGGTACATCGAGAGTTCCTAAGTATTACAAAGGCCTAGTGCTTAGTTCGTTGAGTCTAGTTTCCAACGCAACCAACCGTTCGTCGATAGGACGTCGGAGTAGAAAGTTATGGGAGTTACAAGTTCAGTGCGCAGACGGACAGAAATGCGTTTCGGGTAGAAGCGGCGTGGCCGCGCCGGATGCAGGTCGCGCGCGAATATTCGAGGGTCGCTGAGTTGCAGCCGCTGGCGCCGGAAGCAAGCCGCGCGGAAGTTCCGAAAGGCCGCAGAAGATTCAGCGCCGTGGCGCCGAAGCAGCGCGCCGGAGTTCAAAGTCCAGAAGATTCAGCGCCGCGCGCTGGCCAGGCCCGGCGCGAGGCGGAATTCTGGCGAAAACTTAGAAAATCAGATTTCTCTTTAAAAGGCCATGGGAGGGTGACAAGTGTCCCCCATCCGATTTCTTGCATGTTTTATATTGACCAAGTCTTGAAGACTTGGTCATCTTTCAATCCTCTCTCTCTAAGCTTAAGCTCCCACTTCTCTCTAAAATTCCAAGAGGAATTCAAGCCTAAGGAAAAATCTGAAAAGTTAAGGACAAGAAGGAAGCTTGTGGCTAGCTTGTAGGAATCATTGTGGTGGTGTTCTTGGAAAGGAGGCTAGCAAAGTTGTTGGAATAGTTTTGGTTAAAGCTCCAAAGGTAACATTTCTTCTCTTATAACTAGTATTAATGTTGCATGTGAAGAAGAAGGGATTTGTAGTAGTAAATAATGCACTTAGAGTCATTGCATGTAAGAAATATGGTTTGAATGTGAAGGAATTGGTTAAGAAGATATTATGAGCATGTTGTAGCCTAAAAATTACCTTAGACTTGTTGAGTTAATTGTTGTACCTTTTGGGGCAGAATTTTACACACCCAAGTTTACGTGTGTAATCCCCTTTGAAATGTTTGGATTGTTGAGCCTTAAATGTGGCGTTTGGATGTTGAATTCGGCCTTGAGAAAGGTGGCAAAGTATGTAGAAACAAAGGAAATGCTGCCCAATTTTCCATAGAATTTAGTGACTTTTGAACTTGGATTATGCTACATTGAAGTTAGAGGTTAATAAACGTAGGTTGACATATTACCTGCGGTAGTTTGGACTTAGCAAGTGGATTGATCAAAGAGGTATGTGGAGCTTTCCTATCTCTTGAGCATGAATAGATGTAACTATGTAGTACGGTAGACGTACAAGATTTGGTATTCTTACTTGTTTTAAGTATATAAAGACTTGTTTCGTTTTAAGAATGTATAAGTCCCTTGGTTAGGGGAAAAGTATAATTTTACTAAAGTGTAGGGTTAATATATCAACTTTATGAGAAGTTGGTTTATTAACTTCATAAAAGGTTAATGAGAAGAGATTTACTCTAAGTAAAATAAGTAAGGACAAATGATTTAGGCATCAATTGCCCAAAGGTTTTATATGAAAATGAGTCACTTTTAAAAGAGTTGAAGCATGTAGTACTTGGGTTAAATTCCCGGTTTTCTTTTATTAAAAATATGATTAAGTGCCTTAAGTAAACTAAAATGAGAGGGTATATGAACAAGGCTAATAAGAAGTTATAAGTTTTCTTAACTTATTTATGATTATGATATGATGACAGTTTGAGCTAGGGTAAGAGTATATCCGAGGCAAGCCCCAAGATCGTTATACCACCTTCTCCGTGGTAAGAGTATGAATGAGGCAAGCCCCAAGATCGTCATACCACCTTCTCCGGTAAGAGTATATCCGGCGGGTAAATCCCCAAGATCGTTATACCATCTGCTCAGCAAGAGTATATCCGGCGGTAAGTCCCCAAGATCGTTATACCATCTGCTTCAGGGTAAGAGTATATCTGAGGCGTAAGTCCCCAAGATCGTTATACCACCTGTTCCGTGGATTTGCTACCCACGATGCGAGGAATACCTCATGCGAGTCCTTATGGGCTTATGCGGGTGAAATAGTCCCATGCGGGCAGGTACAGCCTATGCGAGGAATACCTCATGCGGGTCCACAGGACCTATGCGGGTGAAATAGTCCCAGGAGTAGGGGTGCTTATTGATACTACGGGCGAGGTACCCTGTTTTGAATCATGAGGCCCCTATTTTATGCAGTATTATATATATATACTTGTCACTCTCATTGTTAGTAAGGCACAGTAAAAGGTATTTTGATTATCTTCCATGACTCCAGCTTACTTTTAGACTTATGATATCATTATTACAAAGATTTTCCAAATTTTTACATACTTGGTACATATTGTGTCGACCCTTCCTCGGAGCTGCGTCATGCCGCAGGCGGTAAGCAGCGGTGGTCCTCGTTCTTAGGATCACTGTTCCGGTGTCAGAAGCTCCATTCCTCCGGAAGCTTATACTTTGTCGGTACGGATTTTCCCTGATGCTATAGGTATTGTGTACATTCAGGGGTATGGCGGGGCCCTATCCCGCCACAGTTGTTATCCTTAGAGGTCTGTGGTCACGTATGTGTTTTGGGCTATAAGAACAAGTTGTACTACTATACTTTTGATTAGTATGTCTTTATGGAAGGCAGCCTTATCGGCTGGCCTGTGATGTTACCTTTTTATAAGTTATGTGTTATGTATGTTCCGCTTCTATTCTCTGACGTATGCTCGATGGTACCGGTGAGGTACGATCAGCGCCCAAGTCGGGTCGTGACAAAATTGATCAGTGTCTTTGAGTCATTTTATTTTCTTTTCTTTCGTGTCTTATTTCTATCTTTTTGATATTTACTTGAGGGCGAGCAAAGGTTAAGTTTGGGGGTGTTTGATCGGTGTATTTTATACACACTTTTTGAGTCATTTTTAGTTAGTATTTTACTCATTTCATTTATGTTTAGTATAGTATTATGGTCGTTTTCCTTTCTTTTGTGTCACAGCGGTCAGAAATGGAGAAATGGCGAAAAGAATATGAAATGAGCTTAATTGAGATGGAATTGCACACTTAAAGGGACCAATAAATGAAGTCTAAGAAGTCCCGGGAAGTATAGAAAAGATCAGATGAAGCCCGGATGAAAATTGGACGACAAAGCGAAGAACCGCCGAAAAAACGCCATCGACGCCGCGGCACCTGGCAGCAGAAGTTGTCCGAAACTCTCTGATTTTCAGGCGCCGTGGCGCTCGACTGCAGGGCCACGGCTCTGACGCGGTATTTTTGACGTTTTGGGCCGAATTTGACACGTTTTCATGGTCCAAAAGGGATAACTTTTCCTACCTACATAATTCCTAACTCTTGACCTAAAGGATTCTTGGGCTATATATATTCTCTACATCATTCTCTAGAGGGAGAGATTCCATCCATTGTACATACAACACAACTTAGGAGGCTAAGATTGGAGGCTTTTCAAGTATTTTCTTTTTCTTCTTTTGCTTTGTTTATTTCAGTTCACGTATGGAGATTATATTAGTTCTTAGCGTGACTATGGCTATGAGCTAATTACTTTATTAGGGATTTCCTTGTGATTCACTTGAAACACTATTCATGAATTAATATATTAGTTTAGTTTCTTCTTCACTTGTTTAAGATCTATTCAATAGTTGTTTTGATTGCTTGATAATTAACTGATCACTAGTTATCATCACTTATATGAGTTCTAATCGAAATTCGAAAGGGGAGATTTTGAATATGCTATAGTTGAATAAACATAGGTTTAAATAGTGGACGAAAGTACCCCGATACTTGTGTAGCTTAATAGGTTATTGCTCTTAATCCTCCTTTGTAGTCAATCTTGTCATTGAAATATAGAAGGGTTCTCCATTGGGGTTGAGTGTTTATATTACCTTAACAGGAGTATAAAACGACTTAGTTAACCTGCTATCTTAACATAGAATAAGAAGTTAGTCTAATTGTATTAAAGATTGAATAGAGTGGATAGTTGATGATCTTGGAAGCCCTAATTCTCCATCATAACTGATTTAAATCAAAGTATTTTCATAATTAGTTTATTTCCTGCATTATTAGTTTAGAATTCCAACTCAATTAACGTTAACCAAATAGAAACTAAAGCATAAATAATCGGTACTTGAAAACCAGTCCTTGAGGACGATATTCGGTCTTACCTAGACTATATTACTTGTAACGATACGTGCACTTGCGTTAAGTGTATGTATAAATCGCATATCACACTTCTCCACAAAACGGTAAAGCTGAACGAATATTCGCACCATCAACAATATGATTCGCACTCTATTGATTCATGTCTCCCTCCCTCCGTCCTTCTAGGTATATGCTGCTAAGATGTAATAATACATTCTAAATATTCTCTCAACTAGCACCCTTCACAATATGACCCCTACCGAAATCCTCTATCATAGAGTCCCCTCTTACGATCATCTACGGATATTCGATTGTCTATATTATCCTAACCTTGCCTCTACCACCCCTCACAAACTATCCCCCGGTCCACTCCATGTGTCTACCTAAGACTTCCGCCGAATCATAGGGGCTATCTTTGCTATGACTTGTCCACTCGTCAAATCCACATTTCTCATCACGTCACATTCGACGAGACCACATTCCCGTTCTCGAATCCTCAGAAATTTCAGAAATCGGATTACTCCTTTCTTGACGAGCCTTCCATCTCCCCTCTCATTCTCAGTCAACTAGATCATAGCACCGCTGAAAAATCACATTCTCTGCCCAGTGATCCATCATTAGCGTCAGCACCGCGGCCCCAAGGGGAGGAGCCGCGGCGCCAACCTTCTAGTGACCAAAATAATTTTCACCGTCATCAGCGCCGCGACCCCAAGGTAAGGCGCCGCAGCGCCAATCTTCCAGTGAACACTGTACCGCAGGCACCGCGGCCATTGATCACTGCGCCGCGGTGCCTTCGACGACACTTCTTCCACCCTCCCCTTATCCGACATTACCCTCTGTATCGGATTCCACCACTCAGCCACCACAGACACCCACATTATGTTTCGACGGACATTGAGCAAGTCATGCAAAATATGACTCTCAATGTTCCCGATGACAGTTGGTACATGAACACGGGGCAACTTCTCTCATGACGACATCCACATGTACTTTCTCGTCTTATTTTAATATGAGCAATAATAAAAATATTGTGATTGGCAGTGGACAAGAAATTCCAATTCGTGATATTGATCAATCCAAAATACCACCCCCCCCCTTACCCACCTTTACTGTTAAACAATGTCTTACATGCACCTAAACTTATTAAAAACTCGATATATGTGTGTCGATTCACTATTGAAAATAATATTTTTATTGATTTTGATCCATTTGGGTTTTCTGTGAAGGATCTTCAGATGGAGATGCCACTAATGAGATGTGATAGCACTGGGGACTTGTACTCCATCACCATCACCATGACTACCAACAACCAAGCCACCTCTCCGTCAACCTTTGCTGTTTTATCTCCTATGTTATGGCATAATCGTTTGGGACACTCGGAAGCACCTGTGCTAAACTCCCTTTAGAATAATAAGCTTATTGATTGTAAACCATTTTTGGGTTCTCATATTTGTCAATTTTGCATTTTGGAGAAACATGTTAAACTATCATTTTTCTTTATCTACTTCAAACACTATTATGTCATTTGATATCATGCATAATGACTTATGGACATCCCCGATTTTAATTTCAGTTTGTCATAAATATTACATGCTTATTTTGGATGATTACTCTAATTTTCTTTAGACATTTCCAATTGGAAAAAAATCACAGGTTCACAAATATTTTCTTGCAATTTAGTGTGTTCATCCAAACACAATTTGAGAAATTAATTAAGTGTTTCCAATGTGACAATGAGAGGGAATTTATAAATGACCAATTTAAGGAGCTTTGTCACAAAAATGGTATGGTCTTTCGTCTCTCTTTTGCACATACTTTTCATCAAAATGGAAAAACTGAATGAAAAATAAGAGCGATAAATAATTTAATCTGCACACTTCTTGCTCATGCGTCTGTACCACCATCATTTTGGCATCATTCTCTTCAAATGACTACATACCTCTTAAACATTCTTCCTAGCAAGATACTTTTAAACTACCCACCCACAAAAAATTTCTATCATCGGGTCCTCCTATACATAGTTAAGGATTTTCGGGTGTTTGTGTTATCCTTTTTTACCTTCCACGATGATAAATAAACTTCAAGTCTGTTCCACTTCATGTGTATTTTTAGGATATCCACAAAACTATAGGGGCTGTAAGTGTTATGATATGTCGAATTTAAAAAATATCATCTCTCGTCATGTTATTTTTTATGAGTCCAAATTCTCATTTGTTGATATACAAACACATTCCCCACCGTCGTATGATTTTTTTTGGATACGGGGGTACATATTTTTTTGCAATATGATTTTAATAACCCAAATATGAGGGGGGCCCCCTCTTCCACATCCTCAGACCAACACACTGCCCAAATTGGGCCAACCCAAATGAGGGAGCCCATTACTCCCTCACCCTCGATCTACAACACTGCCCAAAATGGGCCATCCCAAATTACTCTCTCTCCCTTGGTCCATTGCACTGCCCGACATGGGCCAACACTCTACTATGACCCAATAAAAATCAGTCTAACTAAGGGATCTCACGACTCCCTCTCTATTTTTTCCGAACTGACAATCTGGCCCACTGCCTTCAGCCCAACTCAAGAGGCCTACTCCTATCTTGGTTGAAATTTCAGTGACCCAACAGCCCATCTCGGCCCTAACACGGTCCGTTGAAACTCGTGTCATACATGGAATTTTTAAGCGTAAGCGTCAGTTTAATCTTACGTCCCCTGTTCAACAATTTTCAATTCCCCAAAATCCAAAAGTTGCCTTATCGGATCCGAATTGGAAAGATGCCATGATAGATAAAATTAATGCTCTTATTAAAATAATACGTGGGAGCTAGTGCCCCGTCCATCTAATGTGAACATAATACGTTCTATGTGAGTTTTTTGTCATAAAAAATCTTATGGTTCATTTGAGAGACACAAAAGTCTTCTTGTTGGTGATGGCAGATCTCAACAGGTTGTAGTGGATTATGGTGAAACTTTTAGCCCGGTGATTAAAACAACTACTATCAGAACAGTTCTCAGTTTGGCTCTGTCCAAATCATGGCCCATTAATCAGTTGGATGTCAAGAACACATTTCTACATAGTCACCTACAGGAAATAGTTTACATGCACCAGGCTTTGGGTTTCCGAGATCCTATTCATCCTGATTAAGTTTGCTTGTTGAAAAAATCATTATATGATTTAAAGCAGGCTCCCAGGGTGTGGTACAACAGGTTTGCAGGTTTTGTCTTCACACTGGGGTTCTTACATAGTAAATCCGATCAGTCTTTGTTAATTTATAAGAAAGGGAATGACATGGCATATATTCTTCTCTATGTGGATGACATCATCCTCACAGTATCATCTGAGTCACTTTGCCAGTCTATTATGTCCCTCCTTGCTTGTGAAATCCGGGAAAAAAAATATATATAGTTGTGGTTGGGTTAATAAATATATATATATATATAAGAAAACAAAGAATAAATTGCATGGAATAAAGTTAGTGTTAAAGTTGGATAAATAGATAGATGAAATGAAAATAAGAAAACAAAAAAAAAACAAAAAAAACAAAACAACAACAAAAAAAAAATTAAAAAAAAAAAAAAAAAATTGCAGCATGCACGTAAGTGTGCCATTCCCTTCCCCCCCTTTTCATTTCCCCTCCAACTCTTGTCATTCCACCTCCCATAGGTTATAGAAAACTCTCCACTTATACATTGTATTTACACACAAACAAAGTACATAACATAAAGGTTAGAAAATCAGGAAAAAACAAGTGAAAAGAAGAGGAAAAAATCTGGAAAAAATACCAAGAGGGCAAGAAGAACAAGAATCAAAATACTAGAGAGTAAGGATAATTTTAGCAACCACACAACAATAATCTTCACACTTACAAGGTGAGTTTTCTCACTCAGAAATTCTTGGTAACATCCTTTATTTTTAGTTCAATACATGTTGGAATAAGAATTGAGTGTTGAAAAGAAATATTGAACTTTTGATGGTTTAGATAACTAGTTGCGTCATGAACTTTACGAACTGTTCTCACTGAGTTATAATTGTTAGAACTTGATGAAATTCGGAAGAATTGTACACCTCTCTAATATGATCATATAGAACCAAAAATGAGGTAAAATGGACATACGGTTTGAAAGTTATCATAGTTCAAAGTTCCTGCCTTAGATTTGGTCGAAATTCGGAAAGGCATAATTACGGACTGTTTTTATTGGGTTTTACTTATTAGAATTATATGAAAATTTATATGGTTGTAAATCTCTCTGTTACGGACAGATATATATAAATATTTATTAAAACGGACTTACGAGTTGAGAGTTATTGTAGCTTGAAGTTGCTGCCTCGGATTCGTCGGAATCCAGAAGAGCAGGACGTTGAAACGTAAAACTGTACTAATCTGTTCGGAATATGAAAATTGTTGCTAAATGAAAGTTCTAGATATCTTTGTTGTGGACATTTTGAGACCTTACGGGGGTCTATCCGACTTACGGATTGAGAGTTATTGCTATTTAAAGTTTCTGCCTCGGATCTATCGATATCCAGGAAGGGCAGCGAATAAAAGTGTAAAACTGTACCAAATGGTACAGAATATGAAAGAATGGTTCACACGGAGACGTGTAGCTCTCTGTTCTCGTCGTTTTGAGAATTTATGGGGATTGAACGGGCTTACAGATTAGGAGTTATGACTATTATAAGATTGGGTGTTGTTTAATAAAAATTCTGCCGAAACAAATTTCATGTGGCTGTTTTGAGGATAAATTTGTGTTAGTTACCCAAAGTAGTTTTAAATGAAATTTGGTACAGTGAAAGATCCCCGTCTTACCTTAGTTTCCGCTTGAGAAACACCTTAGTTGGAGTTATGGTTAAAAAGTTATAATCGTTACAAGTATGAATGACAGAATGTTAGAAAAGAGAATAGTATTTATTTGATCTTCTGAAAAATATGAAAAGTGAATACGTGTTCACATAAATATATAGATATATAATGGATCGGGTTGCACGCCGCAACAAAACGTAAAGTGAATACGCGTTCACAAATACGTAAACATAATGGATCGGGTTGCACGCCGCAACAAAACGTAAAGTGAATATATGTTCACAAATACGTAAATATAATGGATCGGGTTGCACGCCGCAACAAAACGTAAAGTGAATACGCGTTCACAAATACGTAAATATAATGGATCGGGTTGCACACCGCAACAAAACGTAAAGTGAATACACGTTCACAAATACGTAAATATAATGGATCGGGTTGCACGCCGCAACAAAACGTAAAGTGAATACGTGTTCACAAATACGTAAATATAATGGATCGGGTTGCACGCCGCAACAAATATGAAAGATGAATACATGTTCACCTATATATAAATATGAAAAGTGAATACGCGTTCACAAATATATAAATGTAATAAACATGTGGAAATGCAGGGGAATGTCTTAACGTATAATACGAGATAAAATGAAGTGTTAGTTAAACCGAGAATTTCCCATGAGGAGTTGTTGCATATTTAAAAATGTTGTAATCTGGTATGTTTTTGCAATATGCTTATTACGTTATAATGTTATTGCGCTTGGAATATTGTGGTGTTACTTTGAATTGCAGGGTAAGGTTCTCACTCAGCCCCAGATGGTAGGGCTGACTCTTTATTTAACATGTTTCAGGAAAGGGTGATAGAGGAAAGGCTCCACGCCAAGGCTAGCGATCGTCCCGCAGCCTCTTGTCATACCAAGTCCATTGTTTCGGGCTTGGTACTCGTCAGGTTCAGAATGTCAGTTCCAATGTCTCGGGAAATGCCCGTGTGGAATGATCTCCCTTACAACTTAGAATAATATTTGTCAGTACGTCTATGTAGAAACAATGTTTGCACGAGCATGGGCTCGCGTTATATTTTCAATAAAGTCATAAACAAATTTCTTTATTGTTATTTTTATTAATAGCTCCGTATTTGAATATAAGTTTAAATTTCTAAATAAAGAGAATTAAATGGTGCTCCTGGTGAAAAATAATTGTCCAGGTGCCATCACGCCCTAAGTAAAGACTTAGGAAAAGTCGGGGCATGACAAGTTGGTATCAAAGCTAAACCAGGTTAGGAGATTCTAGGAAGTTTCTTCGAGTTGGGTGTTTGAACGGTTACTTATTGCGACGGTGTGCGCGCCACCTTAGTAATAAGTAAACGGAATAACATCCTAAAGTTTCACTTCTTTCCTACTCTTCTCGTGCCTACCTTGAGTCTTTTCAAAGACTTGATTTCTCGTACTACCTCCTTCACACGGGTTAGAAAAGGGGATTGTACAACGTTATACTGACTAATATGATTTGTGTAGATGGTGATTATAAGGCGAGTTCCAACAAAAAGGGAAGTACTCATGGAACAGGCAAAGGAAATGAGCTCTGAGGAGTTCATGCGTCGCAAGATGGACTCAGAAGGTGATTTTGATGAGTACATTGATGACACAATCGTACTATGTACATATTTGCTTAGGACTAGAAGGAAAAGACGTTCATACGACCCGACCTTCTTCAACTTTCCAATTGGAGTCATACTACAGATAATAGTCAATTCCGTCCCAGAAAAGTTTCATTCCGCATTCAGAAAGGCAAGGATGCTAAGAGAAGATATTACAGAAAATTCATTGCACCAATTTCTGCATCATGTAAGATGGGTAAGGTATAAAATGAACTATATGGAAAGAGAAGCAAAAAGGAAGGTTCACAGGGAGTTGAATGCCAACCTGCAGAATAGACGAATCATGCGGTTAAGCCCTTTAGAACGCGTGATAGTAGGTGTCTGTTCCAGTACAAGGGCTATAGCGGGTTGCTGACAACGGCGAGTTGACTGATGTGATGTATTGTAGTCATGACATTGTTATTTTAAAATATGATGAATGAAGTGCTATGAATACAAGAAAGAAAGGATATGTTTTATTAAATTATTTTTCTTGTTGGCATATTGTGGTGTTGCATGCTTATGAACTATAAGAAAATTTAGGAGCTAGAATAGACATTCCGTCTTCTAAAATATGAGTGTGTTTGTCTTCACAGAAAATGGTGAATTCACAAATCCCGGGGGCTCAAGAGAGGTTCATCACGAAGCTCATGTACCTCCAGTTGACGTAGTGGTGTCTGAAGGGAGCGGAGAAAATGTCGGAGAAAATGTTGAGAGAACGAGAGTCAAATGGCCCAAGAAACGGTGGGACAAAAACTAGATAGACTCATAGAGTTAATGGCACCGCAGATTCCACACATGGTTCCGCCCGCACCTAGTGTCTCTGCCATAGCCCCAACTGTAACTGCACGCCCAGTGGACCGATCATGATCGCACCATAGGCCGAGTGTAGAATCCCAAGCGCACGATAGGCTATGGGCAAACTTTATGAGAAGAGAACCACCGATTACTGGAAGGACCCCAAGGCCGACCGATGGTATTCCTCGATGAAGTTGAAGATTTAATGTTCACATTGGGATGCGTGGAGACGCAGGGCGCCAACTTGGTAGGCGCGACTAGTGGATGACGCAGGGGTGTGGTGGAGGAATTTTAGGAAAAATCGCCCCGATGTCACCACCAATGACTGGGAGGTTGAGCGGCATTCATTGAGAAGTTTATGCCTAATACGGCGCAAGGATGCGCTCGACGAGTTTGAACAATTGAAGCAAGGTGACCGCAGCGGTACAAGAATATGATACACGTCGTGAGGTTATCGGATACAACACACATGTCGTCCCTACGTAAAATGGATAGAGTCAAGCGATTTGTAGAAGGTTTAAACCCGAACATAGCAGAGAAGGTGGTGGCGTTAGCCAACGATCGAACTTATCTTCAGATTGTCGATATGGCTTTGAGGGTAGAAGGTTTCGCTAAAGCAAAAAGAGAATATTCGCAGAAGAGATTTCGGACGTCAGGATCATTTAACCAGAGTCAAAATCGAAGCGGGAGTTTAGTAAGGATCTTCGTGACCGAACCAATCGCGGTCGATCTTATTTCAAGCCTAAGGGGCACAGTTGGTCTAATTACCAAGGTAGCAAGGACAAGGCCACCAACCCTAACACAGGAGGCGACAAACCGATTTGTAAGATTTGTCGAAGAAAACACACTGAAGAATGTCGGCTCTTAACGAAGACATGTTATAACTGTGGAGAGTCAGGCCACTATGCCGAGGATTGCGAAGAGGACCCAAACTCAATATATTCAGGGGAGGTCCGAAGCAACCACAATCGCCACGGGAAACTGGAAACCAACCCCGCCAGAGTCAGGGAGGTCAACAACCCAACAATTTAATCGGCCACGCTTTGCCCCAGAGGAATGAGGCAGAAGCATCTAATGCGGTGGTCACAGGTATTTTGCTAGTCTCGAGTATTCCTGCATTTGTATTATACGATCCCGGCTCTACATTTTCATATGTGTCAATGAGCTTTGCTAAGAATTTACATGTAGAACCTTCTTATTTAAGTGAACCTGTTGAGGTTATGACACCAGTAGGGGCCTCAATTTGGGCCTCTCGGGTGGTAAATAATTTTCCATTAGAAGTGAATGGCAGGGGAACAATGGTGAACCTAGTACTACTTGATATGGTAGACTTCGACGTCATTTTGGGTATGGATTGGTTGTCGGCATGTTATGCCATGTTGGATTGTCGACGAAAGATAGTGAGATTAACTTTTCCCGGAGAACCAGAAGTTGTTATAAGGGGTAGGGTTGGAATATCCTCAGGTCAGTTTATTTCCTACCTTGGGCTCAAAAGTTATTGAGAAGTCACAGAGTGGAGTATGCATATCTGGCTAATATAGTGGATACCCAAAAAGAATCCTCAGCGGTGAATGATGTTCCTATTGTTCGAAATATTCCTGAGGTTTTTCTGAAGATCTTCCAGCCTTCCTCCTGGATAGAAGTGGAGTTTGCTATAGAGTTAATTTCGGGTACAAGACCCATTTCTATTCCTCCATATCGAATGGCCCCAGCTGAATTGAGGGAGTTAAAAGAACAATTGAAGGATCTTCTGGATAAAGGC
Organism: Przewalskia tangutica; assembly: GCA_029844215.1. Lineage (NCBI taxonomy): Eukaryota > Viridiplantae > Streptophyta > Magnoliopsida > Solanales > Solanaceae > Przewalskia > Przewalskia tangutica. The sequence goes on from CM056719.1 coordinate 147,831,801, forward strand.
TTTATAAGGCCTAGTGTTTCCCCTTGGGGTGCACCAGTCCTGTTTGTGAAAAAGAAAGACGGATCGCTCCGAATGTGCATCGATTATCGGCGACTCAATAAGGTCACGATCAAGAACCGATACCCATTACCAAGAATCGATGATCTTTTTGACCAACTTCGCGAGCTAGCTATTTTTCCAAGATTGATCTCCGTCGGGATATCACCGGTGAAAATAAATCCGGATGATATATCCAAAACAGCCTTTAGAACCCGTCGGCCATTATGAGTTCTTGGTCATGTCTTTGGGTTAACCAATGCCCCAAAGACTTTTATGGATTTAATGAGCAGAATCTTCAAACCATTCCTAGATTTGTTCGTGATTGTGTTCATAGATGATATCCTAATCTACTGAAGAGTGTTGAAGAACATGAAGAGATTCGAGGTAGTGCTTGAAGTCTTGAAACAGAGAAACTATATGCTAAATTTTCAAAGTGTGAATTTTGGTTGGAAAAGGTAGCCTTTTTGGGCCATGTTGTGTCAAGGATGGAATTATGGTAGACCCAGTAAGATAGAAGAAGAAAGAAGCGCCAAACCGACCACTCCGGCAGAGGTTAGAAGTTTCTTGGGTTTGGTGGTATTATAGAAGATTCGTAAAAGGTTTTCTAGTCTCACGCTCCTTTGACCGGTTGACTCAAAAACGGTTAAGTACGTGGTCGAAGCATGTGAGGCAAGTTTTGAAACTAAAGGAATTATTGACTCGCACTGCCTTAACCTTACCATCCGCATGCGAAGGGTTCACGCCTATTGCGATGCCTCAGAGTTGGGTTATGATGTGTCTTGATGCGATTCGGAAAGGTTATGCGTATGCATCTAGACAATTGAAGATACATGAGAAGAATTACCCAACTCATGACTTGGAATTAGCTGCGGTGGTGTTTGCCTTACGAATATGGAGACATTATTTGTATGGTGTGCATGTGGATATATTTACAGATCATAAGAGTTTGCAGTACATAACCACGCAGAAGGATTTGAATCTCCGACAAAGAAGATGGTTAGAGTTGCTTAAGGATTATGACCTTAGTATTCTTTACCATCCTGGGAAAGCCAACGTGGTGGCTGACGCACTCAGTAGGAGATCAATGGGCAGCTTGGCCCATTTGGCAATACAAAAGAGGGGTATCGTTCGGGAGGTACAAAGATTGGGAAACCTCGGGGTTAGCTTAACTGAGATGGGTGAAGGTAGGGTGGTGGTACATGATACCTCGCAGTCTGCCTTAGCTTCGTAAATAAAGAAAGTCAGTTTGAGGATACGGAGTTTGTTGGATTTCGGGAGAGAATCCAACAGGGAAAACCTTCACAGTTTACATTGGGAGATAATGACGGAACCCTTCGGTTTAAGGGTAGGTTATGTGTTCCTAAGGTAAAGGATCTAAGGAGGAAGATCTTAGTGGAGGTCACAACACAAGATATTCCATTCATCCAGTGGTCAACAAAATGTATCGGGACCTCAAGGCAAATTGCTTGGTGGGGACGGATGAAGAAAGACGTCATGGAGTTTGTCGGAGGTGTCTTGTATGTCACAGTGAAAGTGAACATCAAAACCCGCGGATTACTTCAGACATTGGAGTCCCCATGTGCAAATGGGAGGCGATTCATATGGATTTCAGAATCGGTCTACCAAAACTCGAGAAGCGGTACGATTCTATTTGGGTGATTGTTGATCGACTTACAAAGTCAGCCCATTTCTTACCAGTCAAGACTACGTATCGCGCACCACGATGCACGCATTTACTTGAAGGAGATTGTGCGGTTACACGATTCCTTTACAAATTATTTCAGATAGGGGTTCCCGATTCACCTCACACTTTTGGCAAAGTTTCCAGCAGGGTCTCGGGACAAAAGTTAAGTTAAGCACGGCTTTCCACCCGCAAACAGATGGGCAAGCTGAGCGAACAATTCAAACACTTGAGGACATGTTGCGATCTTGTGTGTTAGATCTTCAGGGAAGCTGGTTGGACCATCTATGTCTAATTGAGTTCGCCTACAACAATAGTTTTCACTCTAGCATACAAATGGCCCCGTTTGAAGCATTATATGGACGAAAATGTAGGTCTCCACTTGGATGGTTCGAGGTGGGTGAGACGCAACTGTTCGGACCTGAAGTCATTCAAGAAACAAATGATAAGGTACAGATGATTCGGGAGCGGATCAAAACAGCTCATAGCCGTCATAAGTCCTGTGCGGATCATCGAAAATGAGATCTTGAATTCCAAGAGGGGGAGAAAATATTTTTAAAAGTGTCCCCAATGAAGGGAGTGCTGCGTTTTGGTAAGAAAGGGAAATTGAGCCCAAGGTTTATTGGGCTATATGAGATCTTGCGAAGAGTGGGGAATGTGGCTTACGAATTAGCACTTCCACAAGAGCTGGAAGCAGTGCATCCGATATTTCATGTGTCAATGTTACGAAAATACTTGCACGATCCAAGTCACGTCATCCTTCCCCAGGAGATAATTCTTAATGAGGAGCTTCAATATGAAGAGGCTCCGATAGAAATACTTGATAGAAAGGTCCAACGCCTTAGAAATAAAGATATTGCTTCCGTGAAAGTCCTATGGAAGAATCACTCCACAGAGGAAGCCACCTGGGAAGCGGAAGAGGCGATGAAAGTCAAATATCCATTCCTATTTGACTAAGGTAATAAAAAAAATGCATTACATAGTACTTCATATGTGTGCCATTTGCGTGTCTATATGCATTGTGTTACAACCTTATTCTCATTCGAGGACGAATGCTTCTTAAGGAAGGGAGAATGTGAAGCCCCAAATTAGTGTTACAATAACAATAAACATTATTGTGTCTATGTGATTATCTTACGACCTTATTCACATTCGAGGACGAATGTTGCTTAAGGAGGAGAGAATGTGAAATCCGAAAAAATATATATATATATAGTTGTGGTTGGGTTAATAAACATATATATATATATATATATATATATATAAGAAAACAAAGAATAAATTGCATGGAATAAAGTTAGTGTTAAAGTTGGATAAATAGATAGATGAAATGAAAATAAGAAAACCAAAAAAAAAAAAAAAAAAAACAACAACAAAAAAAAAAAAAAATTTTTTTTTTTTTTTGCAGCATGCACGTAAGTGTGCCATTCCCCTCCCCCCCTTTTCATTTCCCCTCCAACTCTTGTCATTCCACCTCCCATAGGTTATAGAAAACTCCCCACTTATACATTGTATTTACACACAAACAAAGTACATAGCATAAAGGTTAGAAAATCAGGAAAAAACAAGTGAAAAGAAGAGGAAAAAATCTGGAAAAAATACCAAGAGGGCAAGAAGAACAAGAATCAAAATACTAGAGAGTAAGGATAATTTTAGCAACCACACAACAATAATCTTCACACTTACAAGGTGAGTTTTCTCACTCAGAAATTCTTGGTAACATCCTTTATTTTTAGTTCAATACATGTTGGAATAAGAATTGAGTGTTGAAAAGAAATATTGAACTTTTGATGATTTAGATAACTAGTTGCGTCATGAACTTTACGAACTGTTCTCACTGAGTTATAATTGTTAGAACTTGATGAAATTCGGAAGAATTGTACACCTCTCTAATATGATCATATAGAACCAAAAATGAGGTAAAATGGACATACGGTTTGAAAGTTATCATAGTTCAAAGTTCCTGCCTTAGATTTGGTCGAAATTCGGAAAGGCATAATTACGGACTGTTTTTATTGAGTTTTACTTATTAGAATTATATGAAAATTTACATGGTTGTAAATCTCTCTGTTACGGACAGATATATATAAAGATTTATTAAAACGGACTTACGAGTTGAGAGTTATTGTAGCTTGAAGTTGCTGCCTCGGATTCGTCGGAATCCAGAAGGGCAGGACGTTGAAACGTAAAACTGTACTAATATGTGGGGAATATGAAAATTGTTGCTAAATGAAAGTTCTAGATATCTTTGTTGTGGACATTTTGAGACCTTACGGGGGTCTATCCGACTTACGGATTGAGAGTTATAGCTATTTAAAGTTTCTGCCTCGGATCTATCGATATCCAGGAAGGGCAGCGAATAAAAGTGTAAAACTGTACCAAATGGTACAGAATATGAAAGAATGGTTCACATGGAGACGTGTAGCTCTCTGTTCTCGTCGTTTTGAGAATTTATGGGGATTGAACGGATTTACAGATTAGGAGTTATGACTATTATAAGATTGGGTGTTGTTTAATAAAAATTCTGCCGAAACAAATTTCATGTGGCTGTTTTGAGGATAAATTTGTGTTAGTTACCCAAAGTAGTTTTAAATGAAATTTGGTACAGTGAAAGATCCCCGTCTTACCTTAGTTTCCGCTTGAGAAACACCTTAGTTGGAGTTATGGTTAAAAAGTTATAATTGTTACAAGTATGAATGACAGAATGTTAGAAAAGATAATAGTATTTATTTGATCTTCTGAAAAATATGAAAAGTGAATACGTGTTCACATAAATATATAGATATATAATGGATCGGGTTGCACGCCGCAACAAAACGTAAAGTGAATACGCGTTCACAAATACGTAAACATAATGGATCGGGTTGCACGCCGCAACAAAACGTAAAGTGAATATATGTTCACAAATACGTAAATATAATGGATCGGGTTGCACGCCGCAACAAAACGTAAAGTGAATACGCGTTCACAAATACGTAAATATAATGAATCGGGTTGCACGCCGCAACAAAACGTAAAGTGAATACGTGTTCACAAATACGTAAATATAATGGATCGGGTTGCACGCCGCAACAAATATGAAAGATGAATACATGTTCACCTATATATAAATATGAAAAGTGAATACGCGTTCACAAATATATAAATGTAATAAACATGTGGAAATGCAGGGGAATGTCTTAACGTATAATACGAGATAAAATGAAGTGTTAGTTAAACCGAGAATTTCCCATGAGGAGTTGTTGCATATTTAAAAATGTTGTAATCTGGTATGTTTTTGCAATATGCTTATTACGTTATAATGTTATTGCGCTTGGAATATTGTGGTGTTACTTTGAATTGCAGGGTAAGGTTCTCACTCAGCCCCAGATGGTAGGGCTGACTCTTTATTTAACATGTTTCAGGAAAGGGTGATAGAGGAAAGGCTCCACGCCAAGGCTAGCGATCGTCCCGCAGCCTCTTGTCATATCAAGTCCATTGTTTCGGGCTTGGTACTCGTCGAGTTCGAATGTCGGTTCAATGTCTCGGGAAATGCCCGTGTGGAATGATCTCCCTTACAACTTAGAATAATATTTGTCAGTACGTCTATGTAGAAACAATGTTTGCACGAGCATGGGCTCGCGTTATATTTTCAATAAAGTCATAAATAAATTTCTTTATTGTTATTTTTATTAATAGCTCCGTATTTGAATATAAGTTTAAATTTCTAAATAAAGAGAATTAAATGGTGCTCCTGGTGAAAAATAATTGTCCAGGTGCCATCACGCCCTAAGTAAAGACTTAGGAAAAGTCGGGGCGTGACATTGCTTCAGAATTTGCTATGAAGAATTTGGGCCCCTTAAACTATTTTTTGGGCTTTGTTGTAACTCAATATGCAGGTGGTCTATTTTTGTGTCAAAGAAAATATGTCGAGGAGATAATTAACAAAGCATGAATGTCATCCTGCAAACCATCACACATGCCGGTAGATACCAATGCTAAATTGTGTAACTCTTCAGGTTCTCCATACAGTGATCCAACACATTACCGCAGTTTAGCAGGGCATTGCAATATCTCACTTTTACGAGACCTGATATCTCATATGCAGTGCAACATGTCTGTTTACATATGCATGACCCGAAGGAAGAATATATAGGGGATCTCAAATGAATTTTGCGGTATGTTCAGGGTACTCTTGATTTTGGCTTGCATCTGTATAAAGTCGACCATTTCTGGTGTCATGGTTTATACAGATGTTGATTGGGGTGTATGCCCAGACACAAGGCGTTCCACCTCTGGTTATTGTGTGTTTTTCGGAGACAACTTAATCTCGTGGTCGTCTAAACGCCAACCAACACTATCCCGGTCGAGTGTTGAAGCAAAATATTGAGGAGTAGCTAATGTTGTCTCTGAATCATGTTAGCTCCGTAATCTTCTATTGAAACTTCGTTATCCGATTAAAAAAAGCAATTGTGGTCTATTGTGATAATGTGAGTGCAATATATTTGTCAGGAAACCCTGTCCAACATCAACGCACAAAACACATCGAAATGTATATTTTATTCGTCCGCGAAAAGGTTTCACGTGGACAAGTCTGTGTTCTCTATGTACTGTCCCGCTATCAGATTGTACATATATTCACGAAAGGTCTTCCGCGCATATGATGATTTTAGGGACAGTCTCAGCATACGAGACTTCCCACTAAGATTGCGCGGACCGTTAGATATTATGGAAATAATTCAAATCAAATCAAATCAAATCAAATCAAATCAAATATTATATAATTAGGTTGTCATTATAATTAGCATATTATTAGGATATTTTATCTTAATAGTAGTCTAGATTGATTCTTATATGAATGTATATATATTATATTCTTGGAATGAAATAAAGTACTAAAAATATTTCTTCACTCTCTGTTATGTAGTAGCATAATGGAGACAAAATTAATATTGTATTATTCTATTTGTTTATTTTGGGAACCCGTTAGAAAATATAACATAACTGTACATGACCTCAATACTTTAACACACCTTAAAATCTATGAAACCGGCCATACTAGATTTTCCTCACTAGGTTTTGACAATTGTTTCCCTAGGCATTTTAGGATCCCCTACAGTTGACCTAAGGAGAAAGATGGAGCAAAAGATAAAGAGAATTGTTCTTTTTTTTTTTTGGTATTCAAGTTTGCACATGACTATTTCACTAGTATTATCTAGACGTCCTGAAGATGATAGATCTGATTCTTCATCGCTATCACCAAGGTAAACCGTGGGATGTGTTTTATTAGTCAGGGTCTGAGAACGGACAATTAATTAATGACACAAGACTCAATCCCTGTCGGGGATCGATCCACACTGCGCATGCCAGCGCGTCTTAGCGTCAATTCTTTGCCATTGAAATTGGGAAATAATTCGGTGAGAGAAGACTCAAACACGGAACCCCTCCCATACCCTTAGTAAAATGACCAGAGGGCCAAACACTTTTGAGTAGAGAGAATTGTTCATTGAACCTAGATAAAGATGTGAAAGCATGGTGCGATAAAAAAAACATTTTCTTGTCATTATATAATGTTACGAAACTGTTAGACAATACCACAAACATTCCGTGAACTTGTCTAAAAACATTATAATCTCCCGTCCTAATTTATATGAAACTCTTTCCTTTTTAGTGAATTAAAAAAGAATGATATTTTTTTTTAAAATTTAGTAACAATTCATTTTTAAATTTACTTCTATACTCTTAATGAAATTATTTCTAGCTACACAAATTTCTATTATTTTAAATCATAAATTTTAAAAGTCTTTCTTTATTTCTTAAATTTTGTATCACGTGAAGATATTCATATAAAATGGGACGGAGGAAGTACTATATTATAATGTGGCAGTATATATTCTCAGGATCTAAATTAATTAACTGTTGATAGCACATGAATAACTTCCAAGATTTTATTTTAAAAATAATTCTTACAACTGTTCTTTTTGCATATAAGTTCTTAATTTAATGATATGCAGCCAAAATCAGCATAGATTTATTAAGAAATTAAAATCCTTTGACTTCTTAAGCTCGTTCAATGCATCAATTTCTCCTCATCACATATCCTCCAAAAATTTCTTAATATATCAAATTCCTTGTTCAACATAAACTTTTAGTCAATCTGACACTTAAAAGCTGATGAACTAATTTATTCTCTCTGTTGGGGTTGTGGGAGGGTAACCTAGAATATACGCACAATTAATTAAACAAATGATTAAACAAAATCAATTTCATAAGCAACACAATATATTGAGCAATTAATATTTCTTAACTCTACCCTATCTGTATTTCCTTGTATTTTGAAGAGAAAAAAAAGTCTTTTTATTTTCCTTCAACAGTCTTTCATTAGTATTTGTAAGAATGGATCTGGGTCTAACTCAACCCCAAAAGCTAGCTTGTAGGGTGAGGATTGTTCAAGTCCATATAAAGAGTCCATGTTCCCATTCCATTACCGATGTGGGACTCTTAACAATCTCCCGCACGCCCAGACCCCGATAACTGGAGCGTGAATAATATAATTTGGAGGCCCAACATCAGTGAACAAAGAATTGGAATGAGTCTGACTCTGATACCATGTAAAGTATTAAGTAAGCAGTGCTACTACCTCGATGAAAAATAAAGAGTGATGTATCACTCTTGCTGCATACAAACCCAATCTGCAAGATATACATGGAAAAACGATCATACCACGCACGGGGGGCCTGTTTCAGGCCATATAGTGACTTACGGAGACGACACACATAGTGAGGAACTGCTGGATGGGTAAATCACGGCGGTGACGACGTAGATCGCCTCTCTCAGATCCCCATGTAAGAATGCATTCTTCACATCAAGCTGATGGATCGGTCAGTGTTTGTCCATGACAATGTTCAAAATTATGCGGATGATAGCCGATTTGACAATCAGGCTGAATGTCTCATCACAATCAAAGCCCTTATGCTGATTTGTGCAATTAGCCACAAGTCGTGTCTTATACCTCTCAATATCTCCGCTGTCTCTGAATTTGTGACGAAATAGCCATAGACAACGAATCACATTCACCCCCTCAGGTCTAGGTACTAGATCCCATGCGTGTTGTTTAGTTAAAACATTGAATTTCTCAGACATAGCCGCATTTCAATTAGGATCTTGTTTGACCAATATAGGGTTCTTGGGAATTGGTGAAATAGTTTGGGCAGACAAGTTAAATTGGACTTTGGGTTGAAGATTCCATGTTTTGCACGAGTTTCCATTTGGTGAGTGGGGATAGTGGGAGGCTCCAAGGCGGAGGGATTTGTTGGATATGGAGAAGGAGAGACTAACGTTGTAGGAGGCACCGCGGTGCTTGAAGGAGAAGTTGGCAGCGCCGTGGCGCCGTGATCAAGGGCTGCGGCGCTGGAGGACTGACATATCTCTCAGAAGTTTTGGCGCCGCGGCGCCTAAGCACTGGGACGCGGCGCTGTCGACGGTGAAGCAGGAACCTGTTCACAGGAGTTTTGGCGCCACGGCGCTTACCCTTAGGGCTGCGGCGCTGACGCTAATTCTACGGCAGTGCTATGCTCTGATTGACTAAGGATGATGGGAGAGATGACAGGCTCGTCAAGAAAAGAGTAATCCTGTTTTTGGAACTTTTTAAGATTCAAAAATGGGAATGTGATTTCGTCGAATGTGACATGACGAGAGATGTAAATCTGACGAGTGGACAAGTCATAGCATAGATAGCCCCTATGCTTTGGCGGAAAGCCTAGGTAGACACATGGAGTGGACCGAGGGGCTAATTTGTGAGGAGCAATAGAATCAAGGTTAGGATAACATAGACAACCGAATATCCGAAGTTGCTCATAAGATGAGACTCTATGATAGAGGATTTCGGTAGGGGTCATATTGTGAAGGGTGCTAGTTGGGAGAATATTGAGGACGTATTCTGACATTTTAGCAGTATAGACCCAGAAAAACGGAGGTATGGAGGCATGAATCAATAGAGTGCGAATCATATTGTTAATGGTGCAGATGATTCTTTCAGATTTACCGTTTTGAGGAGAGGTGTGAGGGCAGGAGAAGCGAAAAACCATGCCATTATTAGTACAAAAATGGTGAAATATAGAGTTGTTGAATTCACGACCATTATCGCACTGAAAAGATTTTATACCTTTTTCAAATTGTGTGTGAATGAATGTTCGAAACTCAAAAAAATTTGGCAAACACTTGCGATTTAAATTTGAGAGGATACAACAAAACAAAGTGAGAAAAAGCATATAGTAGGATAAGATAATATTTATGACCGAGAGAACTAGCAACAGATGATGTCAATAAATCGACATGTATAATATCAAAAGGTGCAAAAGTAACACTAGTAGATGATTTAAAAGGAAGACGAGTATGTTTGCCTAAAGAACAAGAAACGCAGTTTTAGGCAAGCTTCTCATTAAAAGTAATGAAATTATTGGGTCTAAGAAAACTAAAAACTGGAGCTCCTGGATGACTAAGCCTATTATGCCATGTTGAAGAAGAAATGGCCGCTAGAGGTACGGAAGAGCTAGATCTGGCAGCGGAGGTGGGAGTGAATGGGTATAGATCCCCCGTGCTATTGCATCTCGTAAGAGGTGTCCCCGTATGAAGATTCTTCACAATGAAACCAAAAGGGTCCAAATCAACAGAGACAGAATTGTTACGAGTGAATTTGCGGATAAAGATTAGATTCTTAATTACATGTGGGGCATATAGGGTATTTTGAAGGGGGACTGAATTAGGAGGTGGTGTGTATGATGTACAAAAATCTTTTACTGGAATGTGGTGGCCACTACCAACTGTCACAAATTGAGGATGCTTTAAACCAAACAGTTTGAGAATATTACCTGCAGTCCGGGTGAGGTGAGAAGTGGCTCCGGAGTCCATATGCTTGATTGTTGTCATTGTTGCATGTTGAGATCTGAAGGCTCGACCTAACTCGGTGAGTGTCGCCTTGGACGCAGGTCTGAACCGCCGCGTACGTGAAGTGAGCTTGCTGCGGGTACAAGAATTGTCGAGGGGCTTGAGCAGGGCCCAACACACTGTGGTGAGAGAACTGGTAGAAGGGTTGCTGGAACTGGAATGGCGGCGGCACCGCGGCGCTATATGGGTACTGTTGGGGCGCCGCGGCGCTGAACTGATTCTGCGGGCCCCGTTGTTGTTGCTGATGGTTCTGTTATCCGCGACCCTTGCCACGACCACGGCCTCCTCTGCCGCGGCCCTTGCTACTATTGCCACCGCGTCCCTGCTGTGGTTGAGAGTTTTCTAGCGGCGTTGAATCTTGAAGGCGCATTTCGACAGCTAACGCCTTTTGACTGTTCTCATCATGCTTAGCACGTCGAGTCTCTTAGAGCACAACTGCGATCGACTTTGTTAAAGCTGGGTAACAGATCTGCCTGTTGAATCATGGTGGCCAATGTATCATATTCACCCTTGGGGAGGCCAACAATCAATTGTAACACCAGTTTGGTGTCAGTAACAGGCGATTCGACAACATCAAGTTGATCCGTCAGGAGCTTTAACTGTTTGCAGTACTCAGTCACATTGGAAAAGTTTTCAAGACGTGTATTGTTAAATTACTCCTCTAACTACACAACACGGGTGTGCTTATTGTCCTGAAAAATTTCATCCAAACGATTTCACAAGTCACGGGCTGTGGAGTCAGATTTCATGATAGTAAGAAGTAGATCCTGAGAAGTACTACCATATATCCATTGTTTGACGCCGACGTCTAGATGACGTCAGGTAGAATCATCAACCTCCGGAGGGCGCGGAATGGTGTCATCAATATGGTCAAGCACATTGTAGAGACATGCATGATTGCGAAACAGTTCAACCCAATGAGAATACTGACTGTTTTCTTGATCAAGAAGGATGGGGAAATGGTTCTTGATGTTGGAAACAGTTAGAGCGGGATGAAAAGAGGGTGACAACTTGGTGGTGGGATTTGTGGAGGTAGAAGATTCAGAAAGTGTGAAAGAATCAGGGATATCCATTTAGAGAAGAGAGGAAGAAAAGAAGCACAAAAGTCGAGAAATTTGATGAAGGGCCGCGGCAGTGCAGTGGGGAGGGCCGACGACAGGAAAGGGAATTTCTAGGGTTTTTTGTGGTAGACTCTTGATACCATGTAAGATGATATTAATCTCCCGTAGGGAGTCTTCTCATTAATATCAAAGTATATATAGAGTACAATATTCATCCCTTATACAATAGGAATCCTAAGCCTATACAAAAGAGAAATCTTAGTCTTACCATAATTATATTTACACAATATATGAAAATATTCTAATTATGGGTAGGAATACAATTGTTTCTATAATATACATGTTTACACATAGGATTACTCCAATATCTTTGTAGAACCTGGTATTTATGCTTTTCTGACAAAAGAATGGATTTTTGGCCTAACTAACCCCAAAAACTAGCTTATAGGGTGAGTATTGTTCAAATCTATATAAGGAGTCCATGTTCTCATTCCATTATCGATGTGGGACTCTTAACAATATTATCTGAATTGGTCAATCCTCCTATTGGAGCTTTTGGATGGCAATTTTAACCAACCACCATCAGTTATATATTGACTTGTTGGTAAGGTAAGAGCTTCAAGACAAATTTTTGGTAGCCCAAGTATAACTCGTTTCGTTAGCAACTTATCCTAAGATATCTCCTTATAATTAGTGGTGAATTCGAATAAGTTCCACACAACTTAATAATTTAAAATCGAACATTATATATACCTTTATGAAAATCAATTAGAGTTATATATATTGATCTAACGATTACAGAAAATGTGTTGTCTGAATTCTGGATGTGTCACAACTTGATAGGAGGGTTAATTTAGCTGTTAGTTTTCAGTGCATAATTCTGATTTAAGATTTGGGATCTAATAGGAGTATTCAAATCCAGAAACAGTGGCATTATTTGATTGATGTCTCCTGTAAGGAAGGCACCAAATTGAATGGAAACAAATGAACCTGCCACGGTTTGTTGCATGCATTCATTTTCAAATTTATTTATTGCAACTGTTGACTAGTACACTGTGTTTCAGTGATATCTAGGCCACTTCAACTAATCTCCCGGGCTCGTTTGGTACGTCGTACTGAACTGTATATTTTTATATTGAAATGTATTGTATTGTAATGGACTTGACTGTATTAATATATAATGGACGATATTAGAATATTAATATGTAATGGACTGTATTGTTTTTTTTTTTACGTTTAGTACAGTCCAGAGGAGATCCATATACTAGATGTGTCTCAAAATGACAGTTGAAATGTACTATTTTTAGAAATAGTACAGTTTAGTCCGGCTGAAAACGCTGTATTATTTTTGTCCAGTGCAGTCCAATGTACCAAACGTGACCATAGTGGAGTACATCTTTTGACAAAAAAAGTAAAGAGAAAATATTTTGTAGTACAACCAATTAAGTCATGATTTATCTTTATTTTTGTATAATCATATAATATTTAATACTTTGTAGTTTGATTAACACGAACTCGCGTCTAGTAGGACCTATTAAGGTTGAAGGATCTCATACATCATATCACATTTTTTGGTGGTTATAATCACCTAGATTTTTCTAAAAATTAATATACCACCTCCGTTTTATATCACGTGTATTTTAAGATTCTTACGCATCCGTTAAAAATATACTTAATAGCTTTAATTATAGGAGTATTCGGCTAAGCTACCCTTTCTAGGCATGTCATATTCGATGAGTCTCAATTCCCCTTTGTCAAATTCAATTCTCCTTCTCTGAATTCCTATGACTTCTTAAATGATGGCCTAAATCTCCTTCTAATTCATCACTTACAAAATCAGTCACTATCATCACCGGCGCCCACCCAATCCATGTCGTCCTGAGTCAGGCAACCCATCCAGCCACATAATGGGAGCCTCAAACAAATTTCTCTCGCTTCCGATTCGTCACGCCCTACAAAGATCCTCGCCCTCTTCCGACACCACCGCTGCCTCTACCCACATTCCTGATCCCACCCAACCCCTTTGGCACCCCTATGGACAATGGAAACCCATTCTATGCACGACATTTTTCAAACCCAAATGACTATTTAACTTGTTCAATTCGGTTGCCCCTTCACCTCTTTCTTGCAACCCTAAAGATTCCTTGTCCGATCCTAATTGAAAAAATGCAATGATTGATGAATATAATGTTCTTATTGAAAATAAGATGCGTGATCTAGTACCCTCGTCCTCCTACTGCTAATGTTATTCATTCTATGTGAATTTTTCGACATAAAAAGAAATCTGATGGTTCTTTTGAGAGGTACAAAGTCTGTCTTTTAGGTGATGACATGTCTTAATAGGTGGGAGTGGATTGTGATGAAACTTTCAGCCCGGTGATGAAACCGACAACTATTCGGACCGTTCTTAATATTGCTTTATCCAAATCTTGGCCTATTCACCAGCTTTATGTCAAAAATACTTTCTTGCATGGGGACCTTCATGAAATAGCTTATATGCATCAGTCTATGTGATTCAGGAATTCGGTTCATACAGTTGACGTGTGTCATTTGAAGAAATCACTATATGGACTGAAACATGCTCCTCGTGCATGGTACCAATGATTTGTTGATTTTGTGTCCTCTGTCGGTTTTTTTACATGGCAAATCTGATCATTCACTTTTCATCTATAGCAAGGGTAATGAAATGACATACATCCTATTATATGTTGATGATATCGTCCTAACTACATCTTCTGATGCACTTCGTCGATCTATTATGTCACTCATTACCTCCGGATTTGTTATGAAGTATTTGACTCCCCTAAGCTATTTTTTGGGCATTGTTGTTACGAGATATGCAGGTGACTTATTTTTTTGTAAAAGGAAGTACGTCGAAGAGATCTTTGACCGAGCAGACATGACGTCTTTCAAACTGCCCTACACACCGATGGACACTAATTTCAAACTCAGTGCCTCTTTGGGTTCTCTGTATGCCGACCCGACTCACTATCACAGTTTAGAAGGAGCATTGCAGTATCTCACTTTCACAAGACCAGATATGACGTGCAACAAATATGCTTACATATGCACAGCCCGACGGATGAACATATGAATGCACTAAACGTATTTTGCGATATGTACAAGGTACTCTTCACTTCGGCCTACACCTGTACAAGTCATCACTCTCTGATCTCACATATTATTCTGACGCTAACTGAGGTGGTTGTCCGAACACTCATCGATCCACGTCGTTACTGTGTCTTCATCGAAGATAGCTTTCTTTTTTGGTCTTCTAAAACACAACCTACTATGTCTCGATCCAGTGCCGAAGTCGAGTATAGAGGAGTAGCAAATGTTGTTTCTGAGTCTCGTTGGATACACAACCTTCTGCTGGAACTTGACTACCTAATCCGCAAGGCTACATGGTTTACTGTGATAATGTAAATGTGATATATCTCTCCGGAAATATCGTTCAACATCAACGCAGTAAACACATTGAAATGGATATTCACTTTGTACGTGAAAAAGTAGCTCATAGACAAGTTCGTGTCCTTCATGTTCCTTTCCGATATCAGATTGTTGACATATTTACTAAAGGACTTCCGTGCATACTCTTTGATGATTTCTGAGTCAGTCTCAGCGTACGAGAACCTCCTGCTTCAACTGCAGGGGTGTGATATAATATTACAAGAATATTTATGTATCATTGTATATCTTTTATATTAGGTTAACTTATATTCCGATGTAATTAGAAAGATTAGTTACCTAGTTTGTAGTCATATATATAATTATGTAACACTATATATTATACACAATAATCAACGAAAAGCCGGAAATATATTCCTTAGTATATCTTTTTCTAAGTCATCAATCATGTTCTCTTTGTTCACTTTTTAACATACTTCCTCTTTTTACATTTTATTTTTTCTATTTCCACTACAAAAAAATGGCCTACGGTGACAGTCTTAGTGTGACGTTTTTTTAAACTGTCACATAGTATGACAATTTTTCCGTTGATTTCTCGGTCAACAGACACTTATGACATAAGTGTCACAGTTATATAAACTGTCATAAATTTATGACAGGAATATGACAGTTATTTAAACTGTCACATATTGTGTGACAGTTTTTTTGCGTTGAGCCATTTTTTTAAAGTCGACCCGACCCAATCCTTAAAATTTAGACCATCTAAATAACACATTTAGGTCGAAAAAAGGCTCAGGCCCATCTAACACAATTTTCTTAACATTCAGCACGCATTCATCTTCATTTTTTAACATTCAGCTAAAAAACGCTCTCAGTTTTTTCACAAAAAAAATTCATCACAAAAACATTTCATGCTTTCTTTCCTAAAATCTGAGCCCTTAAATCGAAATCTGAGTTGTTAGCCCTAAATCTTACTTTCTTCTTTCGGTCTTTTGTTCTTAGCCCTAAATCTGGGCCCTAAAATTTTCACATGCAAACCGAAATCTGAGCACATGCAAACTGAAATCCGAGCCCTAAAATTATTCTAAGCTAAGAAAAATCATTGTGTGCCCTAAAATTGCTGGTTTCGTTGCTGAGCTTAGGTATATTAAATTAAAAAAATTGTAGTGGTTTTTTTTAAATGTGGTTGAATGATATGTGTGCATGCCTTTTGTTGTGTGTCAGGTGTTGTTCTTATAACTGTTCATTGATGGATAAGTCTTGGATGTCATGTTCTCGATTATCACATGAATATGATAAAGGCGTTAAGAAAATTTTTCAATTTGTTGTAGCCAATGTTGTACACAGTAGTGTGATTAGGTGTCCTTGCACTCAATGTGGGAATTTGTCTTTTCAGTCAGTGAAAGTTGTATCTGAACATTTGTTCTTTCATGGGATAGATAATGAATATAAAATCTGGTTTTGGCATGGGGAAATGTCTGGAAACATGGACTCTAGAATAAGTGACCAGTTTGAGTCTAACTATAATGATGGGGACACTATATATATGGTTACTGATGCTTTTAATAATTGTATCGATAATAAAACTTTTAAAGAGATTCTTGAAGACGCAGAGAAACCTTTATATCCAGGATGCATAAATTTCACTAAGTTAGGTGCTCTAGTTAAACTTTTTAATATCAAGGGTAAGTTTGTTTATCTGACAAAAGCTTTTCTGAGATATTGAATCTTATATCTCAAATTTTGCCTGAGGGAAATGAATTGTCTGTGTCTTTTTATGATGCTAAGAAAATAATGACTGCTTTAGGGTTAGAGTATATTAAAATTTATGCATGCCCTAATGATTTCATATTTATAGAAAACAATATGAAAAACTGGAAAAATACTCTACATGTTCTGTTTCAAGATGGGAAAAATGGGAGTGAAGAAGATAGAGTAGGGATACCCTCTAAGGTTTATGGTACTTCCCTATTATTCCTATGTTCCGTCGAATGTTTCAGTGCTCTCAAACAACCAAATAATTAACTTGACATGCAAAAGAGATGATCTGAGATGGGAAGCTTCGAAATCCAGCGGATTCAAAAGCTTGGGAGTTAATAGATGAGAAGTGGCCTAAATTTGCAAAAGACCCTAGGAACCTTCGTCTAGCTTTATCGGCAAATGGAATCAACCCACATAGCTCCCTTAGTAGTACATATAGTTGTTGGCCAATTGTTCTTACAACATACAACCTTCCCCCGTGGCTTTGTATGAAAAGAATTTTTTTGATGTTATCTCTCCTAATATCTGGTCCTCAACAATCGGTGAATGACATTGATGTCTACTTAGCACCTTTAGTAGATGATTTACAAATCTTATGGGAAGACGGGGTTGAGTGTTTTGATTCTTTCAAGAAAGAGGTATTCAATTTGTGGGCTGTTTTGATGTGGACTATAAATGACTTTTCTGCATATAGGAATTTAGCGGGCTTTATCGTTAAGGGTTATTACGTGTGTCCATATTATGGTGTTGATACTTCCCGATGTAGAGTTCGACATAGCAAGAAAAATGTATATCTTGGTCATCGTCGTTGTCCTCTAGAAGGACATAATACAGATGGCAAAAATCTGCCTTTGACAATGAAATAGAAGAGCAAAATGCCCCTGTACAGTTGAATGATGAGGAAATATTATACTTAGTTGAATGTGTTGACAATACATGGGGGAATAAAATTGGGAAGAAGAGAAAATATGGGGATGATTCTGATGAGAGATTATGGTGGAAAAAGAAATCAATATTCTACAATTTAGAGTACTGGAAGCACTTACTTGTGAGACTCCAATTAGATGTTATGCATTGAAAAGAATGTGTGTGAGAGTGTATATGAGACTTTGCTTTATATTCCGGGTAAGTCTAAAGATGGCTTAAAGTCGATGATGAACCTAGTTGCTTTGAAAATTAGGGGAAAGTTAGCACCGCAAGTTAAGAAAAAAAATAAGATTTGGCTTCCTCCAGCATGTTACACATTGACAAAGGAAGAGAAAATGATCTTTTGTAAATGTTTAAAAAACATTAAAGTTTCGAAAGGATATTCTTTCAATATTCGGAGCCTAGTTTGTATGAAGCAATTGAAACTTCAAGGACTGAAGTCCCATGATTGTCATGTTTTAATGCAGCAACTTTTGTCGATTGCATTAAGGAGTTTGAAGAATAAGCATGTTAAAAAAACAGTCATGATGTTATGTTTTTTTAATGCTTTATGTGCAAAAGTTGTTGATGTCACAACATTAGATCAGTTACAGAAGTATCTTGTAGTAACTTTTTGTTTGCTAGAAAAATGTTTTCCTCCATCTTTCTTCGATATAATGGTCCATTTAATAGTGCACTTGGTAAGTGAGGTGAGACAACGTGGGCCTGCTTTTCTTCGTTGGATGTATACCTTCGAGAGAAATATGAAAACCTTGAAGAGTTATGTGAGGAATCGTAATTGTCTAGAAGGTTGTATTGCTGAGAGTTATACTGCTGAGAAAGGCTTAGAATTTTTCTCCACATACATGTCAAATATGAAAACTGTTGGTGTACCGGAAGGACACATGCAGTGTATATCAACTGAAAAATCAACTGGTGGACTGGAAATAATCCAACCTGATTCAACTTTGTTATTCCAAGCCCACTTGTGGATTTTGGAGAATACAGTTGAAATTCAACCATTTATTGGGTAATTTATTATTTTCTTAGTTAAAATACATGTCTTGTTGCTTGTTTTTTTATACATATTATCACTGAAATGTGTTCTGTTCGTTTAATGGGGAAGTGAACATTTTGAGTGCATAAGATTAAAACATTCAAAGAGATCTGAGCAGTGGTGTAAGACTAAACACAACAAACACTTTGCTGCTTGGCTCAAGAATAAGGTCAAAATCATATAGTTATATTATGGTTTTCATTTTTTATTTTAGTCTGTATGACGTCATAAGTTATTGATTATGAATTGCTTTCTTAGGTTTATGAATTAATACGCAATGGTGTTGAAGTTTCAGAAACTTTGTGTTGGTTGTCTCATAGTCATTCTCCCATTGTTTACAAACATTCTGGATATGATGTGAATGAATATCATTTTCAAACATGTGAGCACGACTGTTATGCATATTTTATATACCCTTTTGAGTCATTTTTAATTACTATTTTACTCGTTTTTATTGTGTTTAGTATAGTATTAGGCTTGTTTTTATTTCTTTTGAGTCACAACGGTCTAAAATGGCAAAATGACGAAAAGGAATGAAAAATGGGCATAAAAGGAGGAATCCGAGGCAGAAAAAGACAGAAAATGAAGACCCGGACAAAAGCTAGGCAGCGCCGCGGCGTCAGTCAACAGGGCCGCGGCGCCGATGCGGAAATTTCAGTTCCGAAGTTATTTTGGTCAAGGGCAAAAGGGTCCATAGGGCACGAAATTTGCAACATACTTAAGCCCTAGGGTTTGCTATAAAAGAGAAGGAGGCTGACCTAAAGGAGGCATCTTGTACATATTCTAAAAACCCTATTCTACACCACACAATACCGTTCAGATAGGAATCAAGGCAGAAGATTGGAGACCTGTTCAGTTATTTCTTTTCTTTTCTTTCATTTTTAATTCAGTTTATGTATGCATTTTGTGTTAATTCTTAGTGTGACTATGGCTAGGAGCTAAACACTTTATTAGGGCTTTCCTTATGAATCACTTGAAACTTCTATTAATGAATTAATGCAGTAGTTTGATTTCTTCTTCACTTGATTAAGATTTAGTTAATAATTGGTATGAATGCTTGATAATTAATTGATCACTAATTATCATAATATATATGATTTCGAATCAAGAACCGAGAGGAGAGATTTGGATATGCTGTAATTGACTAGACATATGTTAAAATCGCGGACGACAGTACCCCGATACTTGTGTAGAATTATAGGTTACTGTTCTTAATCCTCCTATGTGGTAAATCCTATCATAAAAATATAGAAGGTTTTGCACTGGGGTTGATTGATTATATGTCCTAACTGGAATATAAGACAGTTTAGTTAACCGCTATCTTAACGTAGAAGAAGAAGTTATTCTAGTTGCATTAAGGATTGAATAGAGTGGATAGTCGAGGATTTTTTGGAAGCCCTAATTCTTTCATAACTGAACACAACTTAAATAGTTTAGTTAATTCTTGCACTTATTCTAGTAGTTAAACAAAAACCAAACTCAATTATCGATTGCCAAATAGATAACATAAAATAGATGAACGGTAATTAGAAACTAGTCTTTGAGGATGAATTCGGTCTTATCAGACTATATTATTTGTCAACGATGCGTGCGCTTGCGTGAGCATTCGAAATATCGCTAAGAAGTTTTTGGCGCCGTTGTCGGGGACTGACGTACTTCTAATATCGAATTATCTATTTTTATTTATAATTTGGACATATTTTTATTTTTATTTTTACTATTAGAACCATGTTTCCTTGATTTTGTTTGTTGATTTTGGTCTATTTCAGAAATCTAGTGCATGCGAAGAAGGAGAGGAGCAGATACACTTGTTCCCTTCAACCCTGAAATCGAAAAATTGTGCAAGCAAAACAGGCGTGAGAAAAGAATTGCTGATTTACTAGCCATAGAAAATCAGCAGAACAACAACGGGGTACCTGACGAGGGGTTGAATAATGAGGTACCGGTTGCCATGAGACAAGTCCCACCACCTGCAGAAATGAGCTTGGGAGATTATGTTTTACCCACGGTTACTAGTGCACAGACATGCATCAGGCTCTCAGCAATAGGGGCGAACAACTTTGAAATCAGGTCAGCCATCCTGAGCATGATCCAGAACAGTACAGTTTGGGGAATTGCCATTTGAAGACCCCACATGCACATTGCTAAATTTCTGAAGCTGGTGTGCCACTTTCAAATACAATGAAGTTACTGACGATGCCATTAGACTGATGCTCTTCCCGTTCTCACTTAGAGACAGGGCCAAGAGCTGGTTGAACTCACTACCTGCCAACTCCGTCACCACCTAGCCCAAAAGTTTCCTGCAAAGTTAAGAGGAGAGTTAAACAATTATTACCAGGTAGATGGTGAGTCACTCTATGATACGTGGGAGCGATTTAAGGATTTGCAAAGGAAATTTCCACATCATGACATAGAGAAGTGGATGTTGGTCCACATTTTATATAATAGGTTGAGTGGTACTACGCGTACCATCATTGATGCGGCAGCAAGGGGTGCTTTCATGAGAAAAAGTGTCAATGAGGCACATGAGTTACTGGAAGATATGGCTGCTAACAATCATCAAGGGGTAGATGACAGGTCAGTGACCAGCAGGAAGGCTATGGGCATACATGAACTAGATGCCATCACTGTCCTAAATGCACATGTGGCCCTTTTGACAAAACAACTACAGCAGAACACCTTGTCTGTGAATGCAGTCCAGATGTCGGTTAATTGTGAGATTTATGGTGGGCCGCACTCTTTTGACAGATGCACAGCGGTGGATCCCAATAATGTGCCAATGGAGTAGGTGCAGGCAGTTGGGAATTTTCAGCGGCCGTATAACTCCAATACATACAACCCAGGGTGGAGAAATCACCCTACCTTTTCGTGGAGAAACGATCAACCCCAGCAGCAACCATATCAAGGTGGTTACCAGAACCAGCAGGTACAAAATCAGGCTACTTCATCCCAACAGTTTAGACCACATATACAACAGGAGAAACCTGACGAACTGAGAGTTGCATTGCTTACACTCACCAATTCGCAGAATTAGTTCATGTCTGAAATAAGGTCCTCTCTCAGGAGCTTGGAAACACAGGTTGAGCAACTTGCAAAGATGGTGACCAACAGGACGCAGGGCACTCTCCCAAGCAATACAGAGTTAAATCCTTGAGAGCAATGTCAGGCAGTGTTGTTGAAGAGTGGAAATCAGTTGGAGCAGGGTGATCCCCAGCCCGCAGTGGTAAGAGAAGGAGGGGGTCACTGAGGATCGCCCTACAGTGGAGAAAGCTCCATCAGCACCTTTGAGGGAATACGTTGATAGAATCCCTTACCCTCAGAGGTTATAAAAGAAGGCAATATACAAGCAGTTCTCCAAGTTCTTGGAGGTATTTAAGAAACTTCACATAAATATCCCCTTCATTGAAGCACTAGAACAGATGCCATCATACTTTAAATTCATAAAAGAGATACTTGGAAAAAAGAGAAGGCTGACGGATTATGAGACAATATCTTTGACAGAGGAGTGCAGTGTCATTCTGCAAAAGAAACTGCCTCCTAAGCTGAAGGATCCAGGAAGCTTCACCTTGCCCTGCACTATTGACAAGGTAACATGCAACAGGGTCTTGTGTGACTTAGGGGCTAGTATCAATCTTATGCACATGTCTGTATTTAAGAGATTGAGTTTGGGGGAACCCAAACCAACCACAGTAAATTTACAGTTGGCCGATCGAACCGTAGTGCACTCCAGAGGCATAATTGAAGATGTGTTTGTCAAGGTGGGAAAGTTCTTCTTCCCAGCAGACTTCCTCATCCTTGACATGGAAGAAAATGATGAAATATCCATCATTTTGGGGAGACCATTCCTTGCAACCGGGAGAGCCCTAATTGATGTAGAAAAGGGAGAACTGAGACTAAGGGTCTAGGAAGAGGAGATGGTCTTCAAGGTGTTCAAATCCATCATTGAATCCCAAGCCATCAACAAGTGTTTCGCAGTCAGCATAGCTGACACAACAGTTCAGCCAGCACATGCCATAGCTAGGGAGATCATTCCTACAGCGGTGAACCCACATGTCAGCAAGAATGCTGAAACAAAAATTGATGTCATGAAAGCCGTCGAACAGGTAAGTCTTACTGAGCCCCTCTTATGAAAAAGAAAAACAGAGTACGAAAGAGGAAGATGATTTTGAAATGGATAGGTTGTGGGGTTAAATTACCCCAATGATTTTTGATAAGAAACTTGTGTCCGGCTACAAGACGTTAAAGACAGCGCTTCTTGGGAGGCAACACAAGGTTTAATTTATGCAATTTAGTTTTGTTTGAACAGTCTCACTTATGGTATTTTTGTGCTGACAGGTGAAGGAATGAGACACGAAGCACGGAAAAATATGGAAAGAAGAAAATCAGTGCAGCGCCGTGGCGCCCAGAAGCAGGGTCGCGGCGTCGAAAGTCCAGACATGTGCAGGAGTTGCAGCGCAGCGGCACCAAAATACAGGGTCGCGACGCCGATTTATCAGAGGAGTGCAGAAGTTTGGGAGCCGCGGCGCCGGGACGGGTTTTCAAAATATAAATCCCCAATCTTCTCCCACAATCAAACATAAACCTTCCCCTCTCTAAAAATACCGGACATCCGCTCTCCCACATGCAAGAATCTTCCACAAACTCCATTAAATTCTTCCAAATCAAACACACTATCACCACCAAAACCTTTCAACCTTCTCCACAATCATTCAACTCACTTGGGCTAGAGCAATTTCGACAAGATTCGTCAAAAGGGTAACTAATATATTACCCTTGAGTTGTTGCTAGCAACTTGGGATTGTGATTTGTGGGTAATTGGGTGTGAACTTTAGTGTGGGTTGCGGCGTGTTGGTGGGCTGTGTGTGTTGTTGTGTAGTGTGTGGTTTGTGGTGTATTGTGGTGTATTTGTGGGTGTATTTATGTTGTGGTTTGGTGTTGCTTGGTTATTGTTGCGGTATGGAGTGAAAAATTGTTGGGAAATCTCAAAGAAACAAAGGAAACGCTGCTAATAATTTCCCAACAACTTTCAATAATGACTTCGAGGAAAAGAACCGCCCGAACTACCTCATCTTCATTTGTCCCAGATCATGATGTTACCCGATTCACCAACCGGAATGCGGAGGATCGGTACAACAAAATAAGTAGTAGGGCAATGATACATGAGCGATGGATGGATTATCAAGCCGAACCACTCGATGAGGATGATGTTTATGAGCCCATTAGAGCTGTGATTGAAGCTAATGGGTGGGAGAGGTTTGTCGATAATGAAGCTATTCCACAACAGAATGTCAGCTTGGTGAGAGAATTGTACGCCAACTACCCAGAACAAAGCAATGAGAGATGCTTTGTAAGAGGGTGTCATATCCCATTTAGTGCTGAAGCAGTGAATGCTATGTTTGGGACAGCTGATATTGGAGACCAGGGCAACTATCTGACCCATTTCAGAACCTGGTCTAGGAATGCAAACCACATATACTGGGAGACAGTTACGGAGACCCTATGTTATCCAGGCGCACAGTTTCGTTATTCCCGCAGCGGGGGCAGAGGACTTGCCAGGTGCCAGTTCAATAGAGTAGCCAAGGCTTGGCTATATTTCGTAAGTGCACGCTTGATTCCATCGACTCATTTCACTAACGTACCGACAGACAGAATCAAGCTCATCTTTGGCATCATGAGGGGCCTGACTATTGACATTGGAATGGAGATAGCGCAGAGTATTGGGGACATCAGTAGATTGACTACCACTGGCGGGTTGGGACATGGTTATTTCATCACTGCACTATGTGCTAGGCATAGAGTCCCAACATTCGCCACAGACATTCTTGAGAAGACTCTGCCGCCCATTACACACAGTCTAGTTCATGCATACCCAGACACTGTGAACTCAGGGGATAAGAGACGAGGTCAAGAAGAGGGTGGAGCAGGCGCAGCTGCAATGGAGCAAGAGGAGCCAGAGCCTGAGGCAGCCACACATTATGAGCCAGGGCAAAACAGCCACCAACCTCCTTTAGCCTTGGAACCTCCAGTGCCAATCATGGAGCAGATGCTCCTAAATCAACAATAGATGCTGCGGAACCATGAAAGCATGATGCAAAATCAGCAGCAGATGATGCAAGAGCATAAAGACCTGAGCCAGCGCGTCAATGACTTAAGCACCATTTTCAACATATGGTCAATGCAGTATCCGTCGTCACCACCGCCATTTTAAACCGCTAATGTCTGTAAGTCGTTCATTTTATTTATTGAGTCTTACACATTTGGGACAATGTGTAGTTTAAGTTTGGGAGGAGTTTTTATTCTATTTGTGTTTTTGAGTCTTTTTTATTATGTTTTTGTGTTTATATGAGTCAATTTTTTTTTATAATCATGCATGTTGTAGTTGCTTGAAACACCTAGTGAATTAAGTAGGATAATGTAATGGAATGATATGCAAAAATCTGTGTGCTTAAGTTAAATATGTCAAAGATTCATGAAAATCTGATTAGTTGGAATATTCTGTGTTTAGCCTGTGTATGTCTATTGCGAAAAATGTCCTGCGTGCTTGTTATTTGAGGCGAAATAATTAGGATGTACATGTTAGGGGAAGAATTCAGGTATTTTTTTGATAGCCCTTCTTGCCAGTCATTTCCCACCTGCACTTAAATGTATCCCTAGTCAACCCCGTTGAGCCTAAAATAAAAAGTTATTTCTTTGACACCCCAGATTCACTTATGTGTCATAAGCAATAATTGATGATAGTGATTAAAAAATAGTGAAAAAGAAATACAAAAAGAGAGCGAAAATTATGCACCCCAATTAAAATATGAAAAAGCTTAAGTTTGGGGGTGCCGATGTGAATGTGTGTTTATGATCTCAACAAAAAGAGAAAGGGGATTAATGGGTATGAACTAAAAAGAATACCGCAAAGAATGAGAAAATAGTTGAATGAAAAGTGCTTATGGTACGTAATTGAGCCTAAATGTCTAATCTTACCTACCTCTGCCTAAGCCTACATTACAACCCTGGAAAGTCTTGATGATCCCTAGTATGTATGTCCATGATTAGTGGAAAATAACAAGTGAACAGACTATATTACTTTGAGAAAAATAAAATGAAACTGACATGCATAATTTATGTATTCATGCTTCCAGTGATTGTGACTGAAATGAATCTGATAAATATCTAACTTGAAATTCTATATTGTTAAATGCATGCTACATCTATTCTTGCATATTATCCTAACTAACGTTTACGTGTTTCTAAGTGACATTGTGCAGCTACTTGACCTGAGTCTTTGAGTCTTTTGATATTTGTTTTTTTGTTTTGTTTTTTTCTTTGCTCGAGGGTGAGCAAAGTTCAAGTTTGGGGGTTTGTTAGGCATATTTTATATACCCTTTTTGAGTCATTTTTAATTAGTATTTTACTTATTTTTGTTGTGTTTAGTATAGTATTAGGCTTGTTTTTCTTTCTTTTGAGTCACAACGGTCCAAAATGGCAAAATGACGAAAAGGAATGAAAAAGGGGCACAAAAGGAGGAATCCGAGGCAGGAAATGACATAAAATGAAGACCGACAAAGTCAGCAGTACATGGCCGCTGATTAGCAAGGCGCCGAATCGCAGAATACCCACGTAAGATTGGCGTCGGGCGCCGTCACAGGCAACAATACGACGCATAAATTTTAGTTCCGAAGTTAATTTGGCCAAGGGCAAAAGGGTCCATAGGGCACGAAATTTGAAACATACTTAAGCCCTAGGGTTTGCTATAAAAGAGAAGGTGGCTGACCTAAAGGAGATATCTTGTACATATTCTAAACCCTATTCTACCCACACAACACCGTTCAGATAGGAATCAAGGCAGAAGATTGGAGACCTGTTCAGTTATTTCTTTTCTTTTCTTTCATTTTTAATTCAGTTTATGTATGGATTTTGTGTTAGTTCTTAGCATGACTATGGATACGAGCTAAACACTTTATTAGGGCTTTCCTTATGAATCGCTTGAATCTTCTATTCATGAATTAATGCAGTAGTTTGATTTCTTCTTCACTTAATTAAGATTTAGTCAATAATTGGTATGAATGTTTGATAATTAATTGATCACTAATTATCATAATATATATGATTTTGAATCAAGAAATGATAGGAGAGATTTGGATATGCTGTAATTGACTAGACATAGGTTAAAATCGCGGACGACAGTATCCAAATACTTGTGTAACATTATAGGTTACTGTTCTTAATCCTCCTATGTGGTAAATTCTATCATAGAAATATAGAAGGGTTCTGCACTGGGGTTGAGTGATTATATGTCCTAACCGGAATATAAGACAGTTTAGTTAACCGCTATTTTAACGTAGAAGAAGTTATTCTAAATGCATTAAGGATTGAATAGAGTAGATAGTCGGGGATTTTGGAAGCCATAATTCCTTCATAACTGATCACAACTTAAATAGTTTAGTTAATTCTTGAAATTATTCTAGTAATTAAACAAAAATCAAACTCAATTATCGATTGTCAAATAGATATTATAAAATAGATGAACGGTACTTAGAAATCAGTCTCTGAGGACGATATTAGGTCTTATCATACTATATTACTTGTCAACGATGCGTGCGCTTGCGTGAGTATTCGAAATATCACTAACAAGTTTTTGGCAATTCGAAAGACACAGAATATTGTTGTAACTATTATTGCTTCAACCATGCAAGTTGCGAGTTCTAAGGATCAAAATCCTAAAACTCGTGGCATGGGATTTTACAGAGTTGTAGATAAGATTTGGGATATCAATTACAATATGTTTACAGTTGCAGTTTTCAAGTGTGATTGGGTAGAGAATGCTGGTGGTGTCATATTAAAATATGAGCTTGGATGCACACTTGTAAATCTCAAACGATTAGGCCATAAGTCAGAACCATTCATTTTGGCTTCACAGGCAACACAAGTGTTTTACGTATCTGATCCAATTAATGAAAAGTGGTTTGTAGTGTGTTGTATGCCGAATAAAGGTAATGATGATGATATAGACAATATGATGGATCATGCTCCCACTGCAAATGCAATACCGGTGAATGATGAAGACGACTTTGGTGTATACTTAGGAGGTGGAAAAGATGAAATTTGGTGTAATTAGTTGTGCATGTTTTGGTGCAAGTATAGATAAGTTTTTGATGTTTTGACTTGATTATGATCAATTATGAATCATATTTGATGTTTTGATTTGATTATCATCAATTATGAATCATTTTTGTTGTTTTGACTTGATTATGATCAATTATGAATTATTTTTGCCATTTTCACTTGATTATAAATCATTTTTACAGTTTTGACATGGATAAGAAGAAGATACATATTGTAACAATGATGATGACCAACTGTCAGATGGTGTATCTGATGAAAATGAAGAGCATGCTGCTGCTGCAGTGCAATGCAAACTTAAACCCATTCCTAATTTTTTCGCTGGAGAAAATTCAAAAAACAGCGAAGATGATGGAGAAGATACAAGTGATGGAGATAAATCAGAAGATAACATATGTAGTAGAGGTGCTTCTGTTGGCCATAAACAAAATATGAAAAGAAAAAGATGTGGAAGAATTGTGGTTAAGTACAATAAGTTGGGGATTCCAATTGGCGAATCAGAAAATGATTTATGCACTCATTTAGGAGTTTTGGCCCGCACAACAGTGTCTATACTTCATGATGATTGGCGGTTGGTTCCGGAAGAAGAAAAAGACCGGCTTTGGGAATCTGTTAAGGTAAGTTCGTGTCTGATTACATTCAATCTCTTCTTCTTTTCACCTTCAATCTCTTCTTCTCTTCACCTTATTGCGTCTGGTGGACTGATTGTAGAAACTTATGACTGGTGATGGATAAGGGGCTGAAAATTTTGTGTAAATGTTATTTCAGGTACATTTTGTGGTTCATCCACCAAGTAAGAAGAAAATTCTACAAGAAATTGGACATATGTTCTGAAACTTCAAATACAGACTGACAAAAAAATATATTGTCCAACGTGTAAATGATCGTCAGTCGTTGTACACTCCTCCATTTGAACACAAACATATTACAAAATCTGATTGGGAGAAGTTTGTCAAGTCTCGACTTTCTGAAGACTTCCTGGTGAGTAAATGAACAAAACTAAATAACTTCTTTCAGATGTAGTTCAATAAATGAAAAAATAATTCTTTTCAAATTTTCATTAATCAGAAAAAAGTAAAGTTCCAAAAGTAAATATGGCAAAGAATAATTTGAATCATCGCTTGAGCAGAGCAGGATATACGGAGCTTATAGAAAAAATTGTAAGTATTATATTTTTATTTCAATGTAGAAAAATGTGCTTGAACTTAAACCATCTGACTTATTTTTTATTTAATATATAGTGCTCTTCATCCGGCGTTTCGGAGGAGCAGATTGATAAGAGTGAGCTTTGGAAGCAAGCTCGGATGATGAGAGATGGAAAATTTGACCCGAAAGTAGAAGTTGTTGTCAACAAAATTGTAAGCTCTCAATTATAAGAATACAGAATGCCTTAATTGACAAATGTAACTTTATTCAGGAAATGTCTCACCTGAATTCTATCTTACATTATTGTATTGACAGAAAAGTATTAGAAAGGATGTCGAAGAGGGTAAACTCAAGATTCGTGGAAAGAACGACATACTTTCAAGAGCTATGAAAAAGATTCTAAAAAATGCTCATATGCAAGAGACATATAAATTTTATACTGCTACTTTGTACATTCACACATTTGATGAATCTGCCTCTGGATGCAATAAGAGATTAGAGCAGTGACTGCTTAACGTTGAGAGTGAGTTGGAGGAACTGAGGAGCCAAGTTAAAGCAACGATTGTTAAACATTCAGATATGGCTAGTTGTTCCTATGCACCTCCAGATGTTGACAATGATGATAAGGACGACGTTGGTGGCCATGAAAAATCACCAAAGAAAGATCAAATGTTTGTCGTTGATGAAGTGCATCAGCCTACAACCAACCAACAGTTGCTGGTAGATGATGGTTATATGGTGGTGTTGAATGAACAGATAGATGTTTTAGAAAATGAGACGAAGAAAGGGAAAAAGAAAATTGGAAATCTTCCACAGCCAATGAGAAAAACATGACATTCAGGAGTGCAACAATGAGAACATAATGAAGTGCTTGCTATTTTTTGAGACATTGTGGACATGAGGTTGCAAGCAGACTATTTCGTACCATACCTTGTGGATGATTCTATTTTTTAGACCACAAACTCTGTCAAAGCTCATATTGACAAGGACGAATGCGAGACATTACTCAAAATGGATTGGTTAGGTGTTAATCAAATTGAAGTTTACATTTAGTACATCTTTTAATTTATTGGATGTTTTTTTACATTATGTTCTGTTGTGATGTGTGCATTTGACATTTGTTGGCCATGTTTCTATTTTAGCTTGTTACATGATAAATACAACCAGACGGGGAGAGGAAGAGTGCGACCATTTGGGTTTATGTTACCTGGTTTGGTGTGTGCAAATATAAATTCAAAAGGTAAACCAAACAGGCCACCTGAAAAAAGAGCAACAAGTCTATTTGATAGTTTTTTTGAAAGGAAAAGACGGACAATATATCTCCATGCCATATAATCCTCGGTATGTCAATTCTGTTTTCTTTATATGTTGTATTTAAAGTCTTTTTTCCCTTAATTAGCTTGACAAATACTAAATATACATGATTTGTAGGAATCATTAGGTATTGGTTGTTTTTGATGTATCTAAATTTGAGGTATACTATCTGGATTCTGTTAATATTGCACCTCATCAAGACTTGATAAAACTTATCACACAGTACATGTTGTTTACTTGTTATTATTTACTAACTTGTTTTAATATTGTTAGTCAATTATATTTCAAGAATGTTGACAAGAATGTTCTAATATTTTGTCATTTTTTATAGCGCCATGCGCATGTACACAACTCAAAAAGGTTATAATAAAAAATGAACTTTTTCTAGAATGCTGAAAATTGTTAAGATACTTCATTTTATTCAAGTCTTTAATTTCATCTAATGTAAATTTAAATTTGTTAAGATACTGTTTGCATCTATCTATATGTTCACGCTACCGCTGTATGTTTAAAATACATCCAATTTGTTTCTATCTTACATATCTAATGCATATCTTGGTAAAAGATGAGTTCAAAATATTTATGCTAACTGTTGTGGTTCTAAAAAGTATCATACTTTGAGACTCATTTTGTTGGTGTATCGTTGAGATGAACTGTTGCTGCTTCCGAGAATGCTGACTGCTACATTTTTGGGCTGAATTGTTGTTTGCTGCTATGTTTAAATTGCTACACCTGTTACTATTTTTATGCCACTTATGACTACTATTTAATTCTACTAGTTGCTATTGTTTGGCACTGCATTCTGGCCAAACCATTGCTTCACTTTTGAGCACAGTTGATGTTCACGATTATTGTATTTCCGAGCCTAATTGTTGATGGTTTCTTTGCTAAAATATGCTGCTATTAAGTGTTGCTGATTTGCTATATTTAGCTGTCCTCTTGATGAAATGATTAGCTACATTCTTGTCCTATGGAAGCTACTTCACTAAGGTCAAATGTTGCTACTTATCTAAAGTCAAGTGTTGCACTTTGTGGTATTATTTTGGTGTGATATATGAGAGTAGCTTTTCCTTGGCCTCTCAAACCAAATATTTAGACTAGAACTACAGATTACTTTTGCTTGCTGCCACTTAATCTAGGTGTGTGATTAGTTTGCTACCAGATTACTACATCAATGGATGTATCATACAAGAGGCTAATAGTTGTTGCCTTTTTCCTTTAATTCTCCTCTTTGCATTGTGTCGATGATGTATTTGTTCTCATCTTGTTTATCTTCCTGCTATTTACACCATTTTGTTTACCTTCCTCCTATTTACATCATCATACACCTGAAAAACTTTTGATTAATTCACTTGCATGTAATGATTACATGTAATGTAAATTCAAATTTGTTCAGTTAAGTAAATGTTTGAGTTAAATTTGCTTTAAGGTACCACAACAACCTAATGGATACGAGTGTGGTTACTATATGTTGCATTTCATTAAAGACCTCATGAATAATTTATCTCTGCTGCCAAAAAATGTAAGTAT
Organism: Przewalskia tangutica; assembly: GCA_029844215.1. Taxonomy (NCBI): domain Eukaryota; kingdom Viridiplantae; phylum Streptophyta; class Magnoliopsida; order Solanales; family Solanaceae; genus Przewalskia; species Przewalskia tangutica. The sequence goes on from CM056719.1 coordinate 147,863,740, forward strand.
CTAACATTATTTCTTGTTTATGTACCTGTCTATATATAGTTTAATTGATCTCTATTGTGTATTATAATTGATCTAACATGTTGAATTATATTTGGATCTAATTACATTAGAATGGCCTAATTATGATTAGAATTTTAATTGATCTCTATTGTGTTTAACAGTACAATGAAAATGAAGTTTTTTCACAACATGAGATTGATGAGGTCCGAATTGAGTGGACGCATCATTTTTCAAAGATTCTCCGTACTACAGAAGTTGTGCCACCTTCTTGATGTTTGGATAATATGTATTTAGGCTTATTTTGTTTTGTAAAACATGTTGTTTTGGATACATTTGGGAACAAGAAGATTTGTAACATGTTTGATTAATTAGTTACATTTTAGTTACAATCGTAAATGTTTCAATATTATATATTAAAATGATTTGATTAATTAGTTACATTTTGTATGTTCATAATGCTTTATTTGTAAGTTCTCGTCTGAATCTGATTGTTTTCCTCGCTCTACTTTGCTCTGCTTGGACTACTTTGCATGTGACTATGCTCGCTTGAGTAGGGTCTCCCAAAGCACCGCCTACCTATCAAGCGAGGTAAGGTCTCAGGTACACTTTACCCTCCTGCACCCATATTGTGGGATTTTCACTGGGAATGTTGTTGTTGTTGTATACCATTTTCCCACCAACTATTATTGAAAAATTAAAAAAAAATTAAATTAAATTAATTATTAAATACAACATGCGTCAAAATCAAATTTTTCGCAATTGTTTTATATTTAAATTATATTTATTAAAATTTAAATTTATTTAAAAATTTACCGCCAAAAAATATATTAAATTAATAAAATTTAAATATTTACCGCCAAAATTTGTAAATTCCCGGAAAAAAAAAACGTGAAATGTGTGACGGTTTATGCCTGTCACACTATGTGACTGGTTATTTAAATTGTCACCGTAGGGATGACCTACGGTGACACCGACTACTATGACACTTAGAACAATTGTCATCTACCTTCTACGGTGACAGTTTTTTATTTTATTTTTATAAGGCGATTTTTATTTATCGAGAATAAGAATACAGGGGACCCCAGAGGGGAAAAGTAAAGTACAAGAAGACCCGACTAATCCGACCGAGGCATGCAGGCCTCTAAAAGCAAGAGTGCAAAAAGAAAGAAGAAGCCAAAACCAAGTACTCTATGATCATCACAGAGTTTATAATACACTCTGTGATGATGTTACACAAGATAATGCTAAGGTAATGAGAATAAATTATAAGTACAAAGGTATAATCACGCTTTGGGCTTATAAAAAATTCTAGATGTTGTGTCTATTCCTTGTCCTCTTCCAAATATTGTTGGAACTTGATCATCTATATCTGGTTATATTGGGTAACGCCACGTGGTCAAGACATCGTGTTTTTTCTCGTCGCCCTCTTGTTTTTTTTGGTACTTGATGTGATGACGCGTGGTCGCCCTTATTTTTACTTGAACTCGTGATATTCTTATCTGCTCACCGCCATTCTATCGAACTCGTCGTGAGATGGACTTGCCCCTATGACTCGCTCCTCTTCTCTCGCTTCTCTCAGATTCTTTTGATAGCATTTCATATTCACCGCCTTCATCCGACTCAAACTCATCATCTTCCTCCTCATAATCATCACCGTTGTGGTTTTTCATAGTCTGAATCAAATCGTTTCTTCTTCATCTCAGAACTTCATATTCCTCTTCAGATCAATACAATCGCTACCCGAGGATGTAGTGCCATCGATTGATTTATCGCCTGCATTGTTGTCTCCATTTATGTCATTTAGTTTGGAAAACAGATTGCGATTACACGATTGAGCAGCAACGAGCCGCAGCTCTAGTTCTTCGTTGAGGCATGGATCTAGTTTTGTGTGTTGTGATGCTAGCCATAGCAATCTCCTCGGCATTTGATGTTATCCGGAAGTCATCGCTACTGTCCAATTCATCACCTGTAGACTCAAAATCAGAATCAGCATTAACAGCAGGAACAACAGCTGAGATAGCAGCAGTCACAGTAGCAGCCGCCCCAGTTTTTGTAGCAGCAGCAGCAGAAAGATCAATGTGAGCCGAGCTCTAGCGATGCACGAAAACCCGCAGGCGAAGAAGCAGGCGGATAGCAGAAGAGGCAATAGTCTTGGCAGCAGCAATGTGAGCATTATAGAATCGATAAAGAAGAAGAAGCAGAGCTTCACCAGAATAACAAGAAATAGGCGGCGAAGAAGAGCCTGGCAAAGAGCAGCAGCTTTCGGCGGCAGACTCACTGTCACCAACTGCAGCAAAGAAGAACCAAGCCAAGAAGAGCATCAACTCGCTCCAAACCAATCGCATCCTTCAGAACACCAAGAACAACCAAAACAGAAGCACGGTTGTAGAGCCAACAATTGCTGGTTGTCGACCAACAACAAATTGCAGCAAGAATGCTCCATCGTTAGCGGCAGCAGAAAAAAGCAGCAGCAAGAAGTGGCTTCAGCCTCGCAAAATGGCAAAAGAAAGAAGCGAATCAAGAAAGATCAAAGATGCCCGATCGACCAACAACACCAGAAGAAACAGCAGCAAGACGCGATGTCCTACATAAATGGAAGAAGAAGAAGAAGTCCCAGAATCTCAAAGAATAGCCTCAAGAACTGTTTTTGTTTAGGATGTTTATCCTTGTTTTGGGTTTTGTTATTTTTTGGTTGGATTTTGGAAGGTAGTTTTTGGGTTTGTGGGATATTCTTTTTTTTTTTTACCGGCAACCACCTGCCAATCATTTGGATTTTTGGAAGTTTGTTCTTTTAAGTTTTCAATTGGTTTTGGATTTTGTGGAGATTCTTTGGAAGGTAAAGGAGGAGGAGGATTCTCCTTCGAAGGTTTCAAAGAAGGATTTAGTTTCCAGCATCGATGCACATCATGGCCTTGAAGGCAACACTTAGTACAATACTTAGGAAGGACATCAAACTCAATTTTGTAAGAATTGGTATTGACCTCTCCATCCTTAACAATTTGGATTGTGAATTGGGTAGGATGCTCCCTCAACAAGTCAACCTCAACTTTGACTCGAGCACAACTAGGTCGGGTCTTATTTATGGTTGCTTTGTCTACACAAATAGGCCTACCAACAGCTGAAGCAAATGCCAACAAGGTTGACTCCTCAAAGTAGTTGGGCGGTAAGTTTGGAAAAGAGATCCAAGCCCAAGCAATGCTAGTCTCCTTAGTAGGGTCGAAGTTAATCCCCCATTTCATTGAACGCATCGGATGAGATACGTTTTTCTTCTTAATATCGAAAGAACCATTGATAGACATTAAAGCATCATAGTCCTCCTTAATGGAGCATCTAATGAGCACATGTCTACTACACAGATAACCAATATTGACACATGCTTTAAGCTTCAGTTGCTTAGGTATCTCAGTCCTTAAGAAATCAATGTCAGGAATTCCATGACTGAATTTACCTATTTCAGATTTTGTCTCACCACCAAGACATCTATTTCAGCTTGTTCAAACTTGAATGTAGGTTCCCCATGTAAGTAGGTTACCTGTTTAAAAGGCAGTGGAGTTGGTAATTGGCTTTTTAGAGTTACAGAAGGACTCACTGATCCATGAATCGCAGTTGAAGATTGAATAGCTTGAACATATTGATTTTCAAGTCGAATACCGCAATGCCACGGTGTTGGCGAGCAAAGAATCGGATCGCCATCGTTACCGGAGTAATTCGTTGAAAAGTTCCATTTTGATCCAACGACAAAGAATTGTTGCGTTGGGGATGTGGTAACGTTGGAAAATCGATGGTAGTGATCGACAACCTCAACGGGAGGTTGCCCAGTCGCAGCAGCAGCCATGGCCCTGACCTTTAAGTATGAAGGTGCAACAATGACGAAATGCAAAAAAGGTAGAAATGAGGCACGAAATTGGTATCAAAGTGTAGCTAGTAGCCAGAGGAACACAATGGTATACCACCCGACCCTCGACGACCATCGCATGCACTTCAGCTGCTCGTGGATTCGGGGTTTGAGAATGAGTGAAACGATGAAAAAGAAAGAGTCGCCGGACCTGGAGGGTATAGAACTGACGGCAAGGAGATGGTGAAGCTATTGGTACCACCCTCGAACCTCGACTTTGCCGGAGTTAGCCGGAAAATGGAAAAGACGACCGGAAAACAGGAGAGTTTTCGATCTGAAAAATCCAGTGATTTAGGTAGAATCGAAGGTCAAGGGTACTATGGAAATGACGGGCTAGAGAAGACGAAGCTATAGGTATAAGTTTCGTCTTCAATGGCTTACGGAGGTGGCCGGAAAAGGCTAAAAACCGGCGATGTTACTGTTCATCGTACGGAAATCGCCTGAGGACGGCTTTATTATTTTTTGAAAAAGTTATGAAAAAGTTATACGGTGACAGTTTTGGATCGTCACCATAAGCCATTTTTCTTATAGTGTTCAGTTTGAAGAAAACCCCGTAAAAATAGCATTTCTGCAAAAAATTAGAGAAAAACAAATCAAGCTAAATTTCACTTATTTAATTGTATGCGGGTGGGAGTTGGATATTGGTCAGGAAGAAGAAGAAAAAATGCAAAGAAAAAATGGATGGGCACAAAGGAGAGACTTGGAGGAGAGTGGTATGCAAAATGAACCCACTATCCAAGTGCAATAAGATGAATCACTACAACACTAAACATATTTGTCGATAACATTTATGTTGTCGGTTGAATATTATTGTTAAAAGTATTTTTCATAATAATAAAAGTTATTATATGCCGTTGCAATAATATTCGATGCAAAATGTTTTCGCAATAAGTTATTTTTTTGTTGTCATTTACGTTTTTTTTTTGCAACAATATATTTATTGTTGCTAAAGTTTTGTTGTCAATTTTATATTTTCTCGTACTTTTAATAGAGCCTCAACCATTTGATTTTTTTTCCAGAAATGACCATTCGAGGATAGCATGTGACATGATTTTCTATGGCTCATGTTTTCTTTTGGTACATGGTTAAAAAAAAGGGAAGTCATATGCATTAAGCTCCCGCTATGCGAAGTGGAAGGCCACCACAAGAAATTATCAGACATACGCCTTATCTTACAATTCTGTAAGAGACTATTTTCACAGCTTGAACACATGTTCTCCTGATCACATGCAACAACTTTACCGATTCTTTTCGTACATGACTAATTTTAAATTTTTGTGAACAGTTAGTTAGATCAAAATTTATATTGAATGAATGAGCTAGTCTAGAGCTTGATGCATGACATAAATACTGCCTAATTTTATTAATCTTAAGATTATCAAAAATATGATAGGTTGATACAATTAATAATTTAAAATATTAAAAAAAAGTGTGAAAAATCTTAGTAAAAAACGTATTTGATTCCCCTAAATAGTAATATCTTCGTATAAAATGGAAGAGAGATAATAAAAACGAATTATAAGCTTCATCTTGAAGAGATCATTCTAGAGGTTCTGACGTTCTGTCCAGTGAATTGTTTAAATTTAAATTCGACACATGATGTTAGATTTGCTACTCAAAGTCTAATACAAGGAATGGTCAAGGTGATGATATTGTCTGTGAATGACCAAGCTACTGAGAATGGACAACGTGTGATACTTCTAAATTTTATATTATGTACTTATAGTTTATTATTATTATTATAGTATATTAGTACATTGTTATATAGACTATGGAATTTAGTGCCAAATTATGTGCATCAACCAACATATTTCAAGAACTTGAATCCAAATATGATTGCAGCCCAAGGTTTCACCATTTGAATTAGGGTTCGTGAAATAGAAAATAATAATTAATTACCACTAAGGGTGTGTTTGGTATGAAGGAGTTTTTTAAAAAAAAACTTTTTTCATATTTAAAAAAAGACGAGATCAATGTAATTTAATTTATTATAATAAATTAAATAATATATTTATCAGGTTTTGTGATGCTCACGACGAAGGACGGGTCAAAGAGAAGGACTGTCAATCTTCTATTTGTTGAAAAATGAGTGCACATGATATCTTAAGTGAGTCTCATATCATATTGAAAGTGAAAGTGGAGCTTTATAAATTATATGCATATCACAAGTGCACATAATACACACAGTTTTGAGCTCGATATTGACGTAATCTAAAGAACAAATATGTGATATCTGTTGGGCAACATAAAATATATGTCATAGACTTGAGTTGTAACATGTTACCAATCATCATAGATATATTTCTATAACTAACTTCAAAATGACTTAATTATGTAAATATATCTACACATTTGCGCACAAAACTCACATTCTCATTACTAGCTACTACATACATTTTATTTTGTATTATGAATTAGTGGAGGGGAAAAAGGGGAACAAGATGAAAAGGGAAGTGCCGAAAGAATGAAAAAGATTATAAGGGAGGACAAGAAGGGAATGATGTCAAGAGATTAGGGGGGGAAATGAAAGGAATTAAATAAACAATGACTAGAGGACAATCTGCATATGCTAATTAAACATCTTAATTTGATCTCGAAAACGTCCCTATCCAAATTCCAACTACTCAATTTCCAATTTGTCTTCCTAATTGGATTGATAGTTTTATACAAACTAGTAAATGTGGCCGCGCTTCACGCGGTTAATAAAGATCTTATTAGATTTACAAACTAACATATGTACTATATCAAAAAATTTAACATATTTTGAAATATTCCTTTTAATCCTCTAATCCAAATAGAATAAATTTTAATATATATTTTTTATTATTGACACTTTGTTTTATATTTTTCTCTAACTTTTCATCACCTAACATTTAGTCTAGCACATTAGTTCTATCTGTTGATGTTGGATGGATGTTGTGATAACATCCGCATACGCCCGTGACTAGGGGTGTTCAGGTCCGTAACCGGACCGAACCGAATGGACCGAACCTAATCCAGAATTTTTTCGATCGAGACCGACCGGAAAATTCGGTCGGTCCTGCCCTGACCGATAATTCCGGTCCGCTCGGTTTTGGACCGTTTGACTGCTTTTTTTTTTGTTAAATGCAATTTATAAATTATAAATTTTTAAGAATGTGTTCGTTTATCAATCTCATTAAATATGTTTGTTTTTTTCCTTATCCTTCAATAAACTTTATTTCATTAATATGACTAACTTAAAGAAAATCACCAATGTACTTGGTTCAGATACTAACTCTTGAACTACTCATTAATTAAAGTTACACACCACATTTATATTTTTATTTTCTATTTGGAATTTGGACATTCCCAAACTAGGGTGCACAAAAGGTTAAAACCGACGACCAAGGCCGAAATTACAGACACTTGACCGAATGATTTGCCCAGTCCCCCACCCCACCACTCCCACCAAAGCCCCCACCAGCCCCCGCCAAAGACTCTCACCCACACCGGACGTATTGACATATCTAATATAGGTCAGAATTGATCAAACTTTATACGGTCATAACTTTGCGCTCGGACGTCCGTTTTACCTATTGTTTTTTTGATTTCGCGTATTTTTTTGATACGGGGGTGGCCAAACTGCATAAGCGGTTTGATTCCACCGATTTCTCCAAAAATATCCTTCTTGCCCCTCAATTTCTCTTTTCCCCCAAATCGTTACGTTTTTCCCATTTTCAAATCTAAATATCTCGCGATGTACAATAAATTTCAACGTAAAAATTTCGTGGCACCGCGTCCGAGAATGTCAATTTCAGTATTGGAAATTCAATTTTTTTTTTTAAAAAAAAATCCGGTCCATTCCGGTCCGGACCGGAAAATTCCGGGTTTTACCCGGACCGGACCGGAAAACCGGAATCCTTGATTTTGACGGACCGAGGACCGGACCGGAATCAACCGGTCCGGTCCATTCCGGTCCGGTTCCGGTCCGGTTTTCCGGTCCGGTCCTATTTTGTACACCCCTACCCAGGACAACATCACTTAGAACATAAGAACGTTGTCTGCGATGTTGTGACAACATCACTGACAACATCTCTATAAATGATTTTGCCTATTCTTCCGGCCAAAACAAGTTCTGTTACTGTGAGTTAAAAATGACCTAGGCAAGTTTACAATGAAGTTGTGTTTAAAACGTGGGAAAAGAAGCAGTCAAAGCTTGGAGGAGAAGCAGCGTGAAGATCAAGTCCAGATCGTTGAGCTTTTCATGGAGGAAGAACCGGTCCAAGCTGCAACCTTCTTTTACTCAACTCCCGCAACCAACAGTGAGTATTTCAAGTGAAGTTTCACACTATAAATAGAAGGGAAACTTCAGAGTATTGACATCCAGAATTAAACGAGAAGAATCACCAAGAGAGCTCTCGGATATTCACCTTAGAAACTGGATCAACACCTAGCCGAATGTAGTATAACAACAGCTAGTCCCACATTACTATTGCTGCCCATATTCTAGATCAAGCTTATAGTTGAAACAATTGTAATGAAGATGTTGTATTTGTCTTTTTAAGATCTTTTAACTTTAGGCTGAAGTCATCTACGACTTCACTTTTATTTGTAATTTCTTTTTCGCATTTATTGTTCAAACTTGTAAAAAGAAATTCATTTGTAATTGTATATAAAATATACAATACTTCGATCATCAACCATCAAGGGCTATATTAATATATACCCTTGAAAATATAAACCTTGTGTCTTTTACTTTTCCGTTGCATTTATTTTTTAAAAGTTTATAACTGTTTTATCACAATGTTGCCTCAGATGTTGACACAACATTGAAGGCAACATCCAGAAACTGTTTGTGTTATTTAAGCTGTTTCGTTTTTAATCTTACATATATTTGTTTATCCGTAGCCCCGGACCCAACAAGTGGTATCAGAGCCAACACTTAACACAATAAGTGTTTGATTCTGAATTTTACGGCTATGAACTCGGCTATTCAAAATGTTAGTAGACTTCCAATTCTTGATGGAACCAATTATGCCTATTGGAAGATTCGTCTTCGTTTTCATATCAAGTCAATTGATGTTCGAGCATGGAGATCTATCTTCGAAGGGTATGTGGTCCCCAAATATCCAGCAGACGAGGACGGTGATATTCTTACCAAACTCGAGTCTGAATGGACCGCGGAGGAGATCAACAGTGCTAGCTTTAATGAAAAGGCCCTAAATGTTATATTTGAAGGGTAGATCTCTACATGTTCAAACTCATCCAGAATTGTACAACGGCCAAGGATGCTTGGGAGACCTTACAAACTCATTGTGAAGGTACCTTAAGTGTACGACGTACAAAGGTACACATGATTTTGAGCCAATATGAACGCTTGAGGATGGAAGAATTTGAGGACATAAAATCCTACTTTGAAAAGTTAATTGACATTTTCAATCAGTGTCAAGTGCTTGGTTCTTCTTTGACCAACACACAACTTGTGGATAAAGCCCTCAGATATCTCCCTGAAAGATTTAATACAAAGCTTTGTGCTATTGAAGAGGCACATAATCTTGCTACTATGGATCTACATGCCTTGATGAGCATCTTTCAAACTTATGAGATGAACATAAAGAGTCAAAGAGATCTATATCAAGACAAGACATTGACACTCCAAGGACAAACCTCGGAAACTGAATATGAAAACGAGGAAAAAAACCTGAAGGAACTAGGAAGTGGTGCAATTGTTGCCTTACTCACTCGTCGATTTAATTCGATTGTGAGAAAGATCAACAATGATCGCAATAAGGCTAAATTAAACATCACCAAAATCCACTCTTCAATAAACATCCAACTAGGTCACCTCCTGAGCAAAGAAATCACAATCTATTAAAGAAATCCAACTCTGACAATACCAATTTTAATCCCAAACAACTCGAGAGAGTGCAGTATCATGCATGCTTGGGTTGGGGACAATATGTTAATGAGTGTGCAAACACCCTTAGAAAAATTGGTAAGGTTATGTGGGTAACCCTCAGTGATGATGAGAACGAAGAGGAGGAAGGAAGTCAAGAAGAAGAATCACAGGCAATGCTGGCAGCAATGTTCGAGCACTCACTGTCCGACGATGAAGATGTTGTTGACAATGTTGCGACAACATCAGAAACAACATTGGGCACAACATCTAAAATCCATGCAACATCAGAGAGGTATGTATACTTTGACTATTCTGATGTTAATTGTTTTAGTGGTTTTATTTCTTCATCTGAGGTTGTAGATTTGGATCTAGTTGGTTCTAAAGACGAAGTGATAAAGGAATTACAAGATATTTGGTAGCCTGGTCTTGACTCTTCTGTGTGGTATTCATTCTCGTTCCTTTGTAAGGCATTGATCACAGAATCTGAGCAATTAGACTCAAAAGCAAAATCTCTGGCTCTAGAGAATAGCAATCTGAAAGGCACAGTCAACCGATTAGAGGTGACACTTACTAAGAAGGACCTAGAACTTGGTAAGATTCGTGCACGATTGAACTTAGCTGAGACCACCTTCAAAGGATCAACACGGGAACCTCCAAACTGGATGAAATCTTGAACTTCAGTAAACCTGCAAGGGCATGGCTTGGGTATCAATCACTTGTTAAAACAAATGTCACGACCCGACCCCGGGGCCGCGGCTGGTGCCCTACCGGGGCACCCCGTCAGGTATACATCAGAGAATAGCAGCGGAACATACATAACACATAAACCTGTATAGAGTAACATCACTGACAAGCCGACAAGGCTGCCTTCCATAAAAATATACTTAATCAAAAGTATAGCAGTACAACTTGTTCTTATAGCCCAAAAAACCACGAACGTGACTACAGCACCTCAGAATAACAATCGTATGACAGGGCCCCGCCATACCCCTGAATGTACATAATACCTATAGCATCAGGGAAAAACACCGTACCAACAAAATAAGCCTCCGGAGGAATGGAGCTTCTGACACCAGACCAGTGATCCTAAGAACGAGGATCCACCACCTGCTTACCCCTACTTGCGGCATGAACGCAGCCCCCGAGGAAGGGGGTCAGTACACAATATGTACCAAGTATGTAAAACTGAAAAATACTGTAATAATATCATGAGTCTAAAAATAAGCTGGAGTCAGGGATGAAAATCAAATTACATTGTATTGTGCCTTACTAACAATGAGAGTAACAAGTATATACTTTACTGCATAAAAATAGGAGGCTCATGATCAAAACATGGTCCCTCGCCCATAGTATCAATAAGCAATCCTACTCCTGGGACTATTTCACCCGCATAGGTCCTGGGGACCCGCATAGGTCCTGGGGACCCGCATAGGTCCTGGGGACCCGCATGAGGTATTCCTCGCATAAGCTGTACCCGCCCGCATGGGACTATTTCACCCGCATAAGCCCATAAGGACTCGCATGAGGTATTCCTCGCATCATGGGTAGCAAATCCACGGAACATGTGGTATAACGTCTTGGGGGTTCTCCCCTCATTTATACTCTTACCCTGAAGCAGGTGGTATAACGTCTTGGGGGTTTACCCCTCATTTATACTCTTACCCTGGAGAAGGTGGTATAACGTCTTGGGGGTTTACCCCTCATTTATACTCTTACCCTAGAGAAGGTGGTATAACGTCTTGGGGGTTTACCCCTCATTTATACTCTTACCCTAGCTCAACCGGTCATCATACATAACATAAATAAGTTAAGAAAGCCCCTAACTTCTTATTAGTCTTGTTCATATACCCTCTCATTTTAGTTTACTTAAGGCACTAACATATCCTAATAAAAGAAATCCGAGAATTTAACCCCAAGTACTACATACTTCTACTCTTTTAAAAATGACTCTTTTTCATATAAAACCTTTGGACAATTGATGCCTTAAAAACAATTTACCTTTCATAAATCAAGTCATTTGTCCTTACTTATCTTACTTAGAGTAAATCTCTCCTTTTAAACTTTCCATAAAGCTAATAAACCAACTTCCCATAAAATTGTTATATTAACCTTATGCTTTAGTAAATTACATTTCTCCCATAACCAAGGGACTTATACCTTTTAAAATGAAACAAGTATCATATACTTAAAACAAGTAAGGATATCCAATCTTGTACGTCTACCGTACTATATAGGTACAACTACTCATGTTCAAGAGATAGGAAGGTTCCACATACCTCTTCGGGTCAATCCACTTGCTAAGTCCAAAATACTGCACGTAATACGTCAACCTATAGTGACCATAATACGTTTATTAACCTCTAGTTTCAACGTAGAATATTCCAAGTGTAAAGTTACTAAATTCTATGGAAAATCGGGCAGCATTTCCTTTGTTTCTACATACTTTGCCACCTTTTTCAAGGCCGAATTCAACATCCAAATGCCACATTTAAGGCCCAACAATCCAAACATTTCAAAGGGGATTACACACCTAAACTTGGATGTGTAAAATTCTGCCCCACAATGTATAACAACTAACTTAACAAGTTTAAGGTAGTATTTAGGCTACAACATGCTTACATATCATTCTTATCCAACTCTTTCATATCCAAACCATATTTCTTGCATGCAATGTATCTAAGGGCAATATTTACCACTACAAGATCTTTCTTCTTCACATGCAACACCAAAAACTAGCTACAAGAGAATAATTGTTACCTTAGAGTTTTAGCCAAATTATTCCAACAAGTTTGCTATCCTCCTTTCCAAAAACACCACCACAATAACTCTTACAAGCTAGCCAACAAGCTTCCTTCTTGCCACACTTTTCAGATTTTCCTCAAGCTTAGATTTCCTCTTGAAATTCTAGAGAGAAGGGAGAGCTTCTAATTTAGAGAGAGAGAAGAGTTTGAAGAATGACCAAGACTTGGTCAATAAGTAGTGCATGCAAAATCAGATGGGGGGGGGGGGGGGACACTTGTCACCCTCCCATGGCCTTTTTTAAAAACAAAATAGTTCAGATTTTCCCACTCAACTTCGCAGAACCCGCCTCGGCGCCGCGGCGCTGAAACCTCTGTCGACTCCCAGAACTTTCCGGCGCCGCGGCGCTGCAACTTCAGCGAACCCTCAGATCAGTGGCGCCGCCCGTGGCTCTCGATCAAACACCTTTCGTCCGATCACGACCGAACTTGTAACTCCCATAAGTTTCTACTCCGATGTCCTATCGACGAACGGTTGGTTGCGTTGGAAACTAGACTCAACGAACTACGCACTAGGCCTTTGAAACGCCTAGGAACTCTCAATGTAACGGGTCATAACCCGCCTCAAAATTGACTAAAACACCGTTCGAAACAATCCGTCAACCTACCTTTCGAAAATTTTAAGTCTTACTCCCTTTCGTACGCTCTCACACGTATTGCCAGAACTACGGGGTATAACATTCTACCCCCCTTAGAAACATTCGTCCCTAATGTTCCTTCTAGGCTTACTCGAATCACGATATCGGCATAGACCCTCTTAACTATTCTTTTTGCAATTAAAGACGCTCCACATGCCACAACAATACTTAAGCATAATTGCCAAATTAAAACTAACAATCAGGAAAGTGGGTTACCTGAAGGTGTAGGGAACAAGTGAGGATATTTCTTCATCATGTCCTCCTCTGATTCCCACGTCATCTCTTCCCTGTTCTCGTTCCGCCATAAGACCTTGACGGAAGCCACATCCTTTGTCCGAAGTCGCCTAACCTGACGATCGAGTATCGCTATGGGACTCTCCTCATACGATAACTCCTCTGTCACCTGAACATCACAAATCGGCTGCACTCTAGATAGATCTCCAACACATTTCCGCAACATAGACACATGGAAAACTGGATGTACTTCCTCCAGATCGGACGGCAGGTCCAGCTCATAGGCAACATTGCCTACTCTACGGATAATCTGATAAGGCCCAATGTACATTGGGCTAAGTTTTCCTTTCTTCCCAAATCTCATCACGCCCTTCATGGGTGATACCTTCAGGAAGACCCAATCATCTACCCCAAACTCCAAGTGCCGACGCCGATGATCTACATACGACTTCTGTCGACTCTGAGCTGATAATAATCGCTCCTGGATAAGCTTCACCTTATCCACTGCCTGCTGAATCAAGTCTGGCCCGACTAACTGAACTTCTCCCACCTCAAACCAGCCTATCGGTGACCTACACTTCCTCCCGTATAAGGCCTCATAAGGCGCCATCTGGATACTAGAATGGTAGCTGTTGTTATAAGCAAACTCCACAAGAGGTAAATGATCCTCCCAGCTACCCCTGAAATCAATAAAACAAGCCCGCAAAGATATCCTCGTTGTCGGATAGTACGCTCGACTGTCCCGTCGGCCCGAGGATGAAACGCGATCTTGAGACTCACCTGTCCCTAATCCTTCTCGAAAGACCTCCGAAGTTAGCCGAACTGGGCTCTTACGTATGAAATAATCGATATAGGAACTCCGCGCCTCACCATCTCTCGATATACGCCTAGTATAATCTCTACGAAAAAGTCATCCTGACTGGAAGAAAATGGGCTGATTTCGTCAGCCTGTCGACAATAACCCAGATGGAATCATGCTTCCTCTGAGTGGTAGGTAACCCTGTAATAAAGTCCATATTGATCACCTCCCACTTCCACATCGGAATATCAATAGCCTGCAATAGTCCACCGGGCTTATGGTGCTCAACCTTAACTCACGACAATTAGGACATCAGGCAACAAAACTCGCCACATCCTCTTCGTGCCATCCCACCAATACACACATCCGAGGTCGTGGTACATCTTAGTCGACCGGATGAATAGAATAACGAGCACCGCGTGCCTCCCGCAATCACGACGAAGTCTCGCTACATCGGAACACACAACCGGCCCTCAAATCTTAGCACCCCATCAGGTGCTACCTCAAATAGACTCTTCTCCTCCCGAATAGTCGTATCTCGATACCGTACCATAATCAGATCCTCATATTGTCGCCTCTTCACCTCCTCGACGATGGAAGACTCGGCAACCTCTCGAACCCGAACTCCATTACTATCAGAATCAAACAAACGAACCCCAAGGCTCGCTAGCTGATGTAACTCTCGGACCATATCCCTTCTTTCTGGTTGTACATCAGACAGACTACCCATCGATCTGCGACTAAGGGCATCTGCAACCACATTGGCCTTCCCTGGGTGGTATAGAATGTCGACATCATAATCCTTAAGCAGCTCCAACCACCGTCTCTGTCATAAGTTCAACTCCCTCTGGCTGAAGATATATTGGAGACTCTTGTGGTCTGTATAAATATCCACATGAACTCCATACAAATAATGTCTCCAGATCTTCAAGGCATGAATCACTGCTGCCAACTCCAAGTCATGTGTGGGGTAGTTCTTCTCATGCTTCCTGAGCTGTCGAGATGCGTAAGCTATAACTTTGTCGTGCTGCATCAATACGCACCCAAGCCCGACACCCGACGCATCGCAATAAACCACATATCCGTCTAAATCCTCTAGAAGAGTAAGAACTGGGGCGGTCGTCAATTTCTCCTTCAGTAACTGGAAACTCTCCTCACAAGCATCCGTCCACCGAACATACCGCTCGAGTCACCCTAGTCAAAGGTGCCGAGATGGAAGCAAACTTCTCCACAAACCTCCGATAATAACTGCAAGGCCCAAAATCGCACACTCCGCTTGCAGTGGTCTAGGCCAAGTCTTGACTGCCTCAATATTTGTTGTATCTACCCGAATACCATCGGCCCCGATAACATGCCCTAAGAAAGCCACTGAAGCCAACCAAAACTCGCATTTCGAGAACTTGGCATACAACTGCCGGTCCCAGAGGACTCTCAATACCGTCCTCAAATGATCCGCATGTTCCTGCTCTGTGCGCGAATAAACCAGGATATCATCAATGAATATTATAACGAACATATCCAAGAATGGCTTGAACACCCGGTTCATCAAATCCATGAATACTGCTGGGGCGTTGGTCAACCCGAAATACATCACCCTGAACTCATAGTGCCCATACCGGGTCCTGAATGCAGTCTTTGGGATATCTGGCTCTCTAACTCGCACCTGATGATAACCAGATCGCAGGTCTATCTTGGAGAAACATCTCGCACCCTGCAACAGGTCAAACAAATCATCAATCCTAGGGAGGGGATATATGTTCTTGATAGTTACCTTATTCAGCTTCCTGTAATCAACACACATACGCAGCGTCCCATCCTTCTTCTTTACAAATAACACTGGCGCTCCCCAGGGAGAAACACTTGGCCTGATAAAGCCTTTTTCCAGCAAATCTTCCAGTTGGTCCTTCAATTCCCTCAACTCGGCAGGTGCCATCCTGTATGGCGGAATAGATATCGGTCGAGTGTCTAGCGCCATATCAATGCAAAACTCAATCTCCCTCTCAGGAGGGATACCCGGAAGCTCATCTGGGAATACGTCTGGAAATTCTCTCACGACCGAATCGATCAAGGTCCGTATCTCACCTCGATCGAATACCCAACCATATGGTAGATATACCCTTCCGCACCATCTTCCTAGCCTTGAGGTAAGTAAAACCTACCCTCGACGACGCAAGATTCCCTTCCACTCGAGCAACCGGCCACCAGAAACCGAACTGCATCGCCTCTCTCATACCCACATTGGCATAGCAAGACGCTAGCCAATCCATACCCATAATTACATCAAAGTCGTCATATCCAACTCTATCAAGTCGCCAGAGTCCGACGATCGCCTATAGTCATCGGGCAAGCCTTATATACCCGCTCGGCTACCACCGAATCACCCATCGCATAGCCACCTCAAAAGGTTTTATGGACTCGCTCTATCCCTATTCTACCAAAGAATATGAGGAGATATATAGGACAAGGTAGAACCTGGATCTGTCAAAGCATATACATCACAACATGCAATCAATAATGTACCTGTGACGACATCTGGTGACGCCTCCTGGTCCTGACGCCTGGACATAGCATAAATGCGGTTCTGAGGACCGCTGAATCGACCCTACCACGACCCGCCGCGCTCGCTGGTCCATGACCACCCTGCCCTCCGGGGCGCCTGACTACCGAAGACGAAGATCTAGCAACTGACCCTGTCGGCTGAACCATAACACTCCCGCCGCCTAAAGACGGACAATCCCTCTTCAGATGGCCCTGCTGGCCATAAGAGTAACAAGCTCCCGAACCCATACGGCACTCGCCCGGATGAGACCTACCGCATCGAACGCACCGAGATGTGGGTGGTCTCGATTGGTGACAGTCGCCTCCTCAAGTCCCAATCGATCAACCTCCCGCCGTAAAAATCGGAAGGGCACTCTGTGCCGGCTGAAATGTGGATCTAGTCTGCCGCCGAGGTTGTCCGCCAAAATCGCCTGAGACCTGCGTCCCGCCTCGGGCTGGCTCGAGCCAGTTGATCCTCCTCTCTCGCCTCTATCCTCGCATACGCCTGCATCCTGGCGATATTCATACCTGGCTGAAGAGCCACCCCCAAGCATGCAGTAATCATATGACGGTCTAGCCCCATCATATATCGATGAACCCTGTCTGCCATGTCAGCTACAATGGTGTGCGCATACCTAGCCAATGAGTCAAACTCCAGGTTGTTCTCTCTGATAGTCCTCCCATTCTGCCTCAAGGTCAAGAATCTATCCACGCGCGCTCTCCTCAACTCAGGAGGCAAGAAGTGATCCAGGAAAGCCTCTGTGAACTCCTCCCAAACAGCTGGAAGAGCATCCTCACCTTTCGACAACTCCCATGACTCAAACCAGTTCAACACAATATCGCGTAACCGGTAAGAGGCTAGCATGACGGACTCAGCCTCCGAGGCCCTAAGCACCTGCATAGTCCGCTGTAACTGCCGAACAAACTCCTGAGGATCCTCCTCGGATCTCGAACCATAGAACTCGGGTGGATGACAACCCAGGAAATCCCGAATCCGTCAATCGCCGGCCAGGGTTGGCCGCCGCTCGCTGGCGCCGCCGCCACTATGTTGGTTAATAACCGGATCTGCTCCCCGTAATCTCTATACTCGGTCCGGTGTGGGATCGAGGCTCGCATCGCGGTCTCGATGGCGGCTGCCGCCTCGAACTCACTGAGGTCGGGCGACGTGGAACTCGCCGCCCGAAACATCATCTCTGGTAAGGACTGGGCCTGTGCCCTCGTGACCCTCCGCGTCCTACTAGCAGCTCCCTCAGCTGCCTTGCCCTTCTGGGCCGCAGTTGCCTTGCGTGGAGGCATAACTGATACATAAAGGAAAATATCAGAGGAAGTTCAACCTATAACACAGCTCTATTGCACGATCTTAGAGTGAAAGAATGGAAACCAATCCTAAATATCCTGCAGCCTCCTGATTATAGATGTGGTGCACAACACACCGATAATCAAGACTCTACTAGACACGGTCTGTAGACACTTTCCGAGGACTAACTGCTCTGATACCACTTTTGTCACGACCCGACCCCGGGTCGTGCCTCTACCGGCACCCCATCGTGTATACATCGAGAATAGCAATGAACATACATAACACATAAACCTGTATAGAGTAACATCACTGGCAAGCCGACAAGGCTGCCTTCCATAAAAATATACTTAATCAAAAGTATAGCAGTACAACTAGGGGTGCACAAAGGGTTAAAACCGGACCGGACCGAACCGAGGACCGAACAGTAGAATTGTCCGGACCGAAGACCGGACCGAACTTCTCGGTCCGGTCCAGGTTCGGTCTGGTCATTTTCGGTCCGGTCCGGTTTTTCGGACCGAATGGACCGAATTTGCCCTCACTTTCACCAACCCCGCTCAAACAATCCGTCAACCTACCTTTCGAAAATTTTAAGTCTTACTCCCTTTCGTACGCTCTCACACGTATGGCCAGAACTACGGGGTATAACAAAATGCTTCCAGGATCCATAGTAAATCTGAGAGGATAAAGTTTGTCAAAAAAAATGCTAATAATAACTCTCAGAACACTAAGGATAGATCGAAGTTTGGATGGAGCTACTGCAACAAGACATGACATCTTATGTCCTACTGCTACAAACTTTAAAACTTTGCACTCAGGTCATTGCCAACAATGTCGTCAACAATGTTTCCCAACATCACTGACAACATTCGAAGCAACCAGCCTGAGAGTAGAGAGAATAAAAGGTTTGAAAATATGTGGGTACCTAAATTGAACCTGAGGTGTAATGTGTGCATAACTGCTTTGCGTACTAACATTACATGATCTTGGTATTTTGATAATGGCTGCTCACGTCACATGACAGGTACCAAAAGTCTATTGAAGGATTATAGAGGATTCAATGGAGGATATGTGACATTTGGAGGAGAGAGTAAGAATAAGATAATTGGTAGAGGAACTCTCAATGTTTCAGATGTACCAACCTTGAAAAATGTCCTTCATTTAGAAGGTTTAGTTGCTAATCTTCTTAGCATAATCCAACCGTGTGATGATGATCTCAAGGTGAAATTTAACGAGCACGGATGCAAGGTTACAAATTCTGCAAATAACTGTGTCATGTTAGGGACCCGAACCGGAGATAATTGTTATCTCGTCGGTGGACAAGAATTTTGCAATTCCGCAAAGGTAAGTGACTTGACACTTTGGCATCAGAAGTTGGGACATGCCAATTACAACACCTTGGAGAAACTAATCTCGTTTGAAGCTGTTAAAGGCATTCCCATCCCTTTCTGTTAAAAAGTAAGATTTCGAAGATCTATCCTATTGTAAGCCTATATAAAACACTATGCGAAGATTGTTTGAAAGGAAAGCAGACCCGTGTCTCTCATAATGTTGTCCAACATGACGGACAACATTCATGTACGTCTCATTGTTTTCAATTATGACATATGGATCTTATGGGTCCTATTGAAGTAGACATCCTAGGAGGGATGAGATATTCATATGTGATTGTAGATGATTTTTTCAGATTTACTTGGATTTACTTTCTAAAAGAAAAATCACAAACATTTGACATGTTTAGAACACTTTACTCTAGAATTAGGAATCTATTTTGTTCTTCAATTTTCAGAATCAGATCTGATCATGGAAAGGAATTTGAAAATCAAACATTTGCAAAATTTTGTGAAAAGAAATGTATGTTCCATGAATTCTCGGCACCAAAGACACCTCAACAAAATGGGGTCACCGAGAAAAAGAACAGAACTTTACAAGAAATGGCTAGAGTTATGTTAAGTTCTAAGCAATTGTCAAAGAGATTTTGGGCAGAAGTCTTGAACACTGCATATCACATAACTAACAGAGTCTATTTAAGGTCAGGGACCAAGATGACGCCCTATGAACTGTTAAATGGAAAGAAATAAACATTGTGTTACTCTTATGTCTTTGGGTGGGTGTGCTATATTCTTAATGACGGAGATAAACTGGCTAAATTTGTCTCTAAAAGTGACAAGGAAATATTCGTTGGCTACTCTCAGAATAGTCATGCTTACCGAATATACAATCTAAGGACAAAGACCATACATGAGTCTGTTAATGATATTTTTGATGGTCTACTGGATATCTCTGGTAAATCATCAGAAAATAATATTGTGGTTGCAGTTCAAAAGGAGCAACTTATTGAAGAAACATATGTTGCCCCATATGTTGTCCCAACATCAGAGAAAACATCTAAACCATCAGAAGAGATCACAGTGGACGAAGTCGAGGAGGAGTCTTCTACTGAACTGAATGATCAAGTGAGAAGAGACCCTCCATCAAGGATTAGAAGGAACCATCCACCAAACCAGGTGATAGGGGGAGTTTTTTAGAAGATGCGTACAAGAGAGAAAAAGCCAGTTAATTATCGTGAAATGGTAAGGTATGTGTGTATGTCCACCATATACCAACAGGTTAGTCTTTCTTGTCTTACATCTACTTTGGAACCTAAAATCATTAGAGAGACATTAAAAGATAATTTTTGGATTCAAGCAATGCAAGAAGAGCTTGAGCAATTTACCCGAAATGAGGTTTGAGATTTGGTACCACGACCCAACAACACAAATGTTATTGGGACCAAGTGGATATTCAAAAACAAGTCAGATGAGTTAGGAAAGATTGTTAGAAATAAAGCTCGACTTGTTGCTCAAGGTTATACACAAGTGGAAGGAATTGATTATGACGAGACCTTCGCTCCCGTAGCTATAATTGAGTCAATAAGATTGCTTCTTGTCATTGCCTGTTATTTAAAGATTACCTTGCACCAAATGGACATTAAAGGTGACTTCCTCAATTGATACTTGGACAAGGAAGTGTACATTGAACAACCAAAGGGATTTGAGGATCCTCACCATCCATATCATGTATACAAGCTCAAGAAAGCTTTGTATAGATTGAAACAAGCACCACGTGCATGGTATAGTCGTCTAACTAACTTCCTTGTTGAGTTTGGTTTTACCCGTGGAGAAGCTGACAGAACCTTATTCATCAAGAGACACGGTGTAGATGTAATAATATCTCAAATCTATGTTGATGATATTGTATTTGGTTCGACTTCAGAATCATTCTTGAAGTCTTTTGTCGAAGCAATGTCGACAACATTTGAGATGAGCATGATTGGAGAACTTACTTTTTCTTAGGCTTGCAGATTAAACAGAATGAAGAGGGGATCTTTGTATCTCAAAGCAAGTATGCCAAGAATCTGGTTAGAAAATTTGGTCTGAAAAATGCTAAACACATGAAGACTCCTATGGGCTCTACGCAACAGGTATGTAAAGACGATGTTGAACAAGATGTTGACCCAATATTGTACCGATCTATGATAGGTAGCCTTTTATATCTTACTTCCAGTTACCCGGATATCATGTATAGTGTGTGTGTTTGCGTTAGGTTCCAAGCCAGTTGTCACGACCCGACCCCGGATCCGTGACCGGTGCCTTAACCCGGGCACCCTTGTGACACAACATCAGAGAAAACCAGCGGAATATAAACTCACAATAAACAATCATAATGATATAAAATAGTCTAGCCCAAAATGGCTACCTCAAAAGTACATAAAACCGAACAGTTACATCCTTAAACGAACCAAGTTATGACAAGACTACATGCCTCTAAGAAGGAGTAACACTATGACGGGACAGGGCCCCGTCATGCCCCTGAATGTACAAAACATCAACAACACCAGGGAGAACCATACCAAAAGTCGAGCCTCCGAAGAAATGGAGCTCCTGACACCTGAGTAAAAGATCCTAAGAATGAGGATCTACCACCTGCTTTCCTTACCGCAGATGAATGCAGCCCAGGAAGCGGGTCGACACAACGACTAAGTATGTAAATCGAAAATACCGTAGTAATATCATAAGTCCAAAATACACCAAGTTATAGGTAAAAATCAAATTATGTTGCAGACCGTGCCTTACTAACAATGAGAGTAACAAGTATAAGTATAATATCGCATAAAAATAGAGGCTCATGATCAAAACAGATCTCTCGCCGTAGTATCATTAAGCAATCCTACTCGGGATTGTTTACCCGCATGGATCCTGTGGATCCGCATAAGGCCATCCGCCTCGCATGAGACTATTTCACCCGCATGGGACTATTTCACCCGCATGGATCCTGTGGACCCGCATGGGACTATTTCACCCGCATGGACTCAGTGGGCCCGCATGAGTACAAGCGTCGCACTCGCATCATGGGTAGCAAATCCATGGAATACGCAGTAATAACAATGATAATACATAAATCAAGACAACTCGCTAGTATACATAACATAAGTCACACGCTTATCAGAATACTCAGTGATAACAATAATAATACGTAAATCAGCACAACCGGCTAGTATACATAACATAAGCGCTACCGGCTTATCATAACATAAACAAGATAAGAAATCTTCTAACTTCTTATGAACATTATTAATATAAATCCTCTCATTTTAGCTCATTAAGGCACTACATGTCTTTTTAAGAGAAATCCGGGAATTTAACCCAAGTATCACATACCGTAAACCTTTTTCAAAATGACTCCTTTTTATACAAAACTTCCAAGATACTAATACCCATAGTATCATGTCACAACCACTTTCAAAACAAGTCACAATTTTCCATTTAGAAAATATCCCAAGCTTCTAAATCAAGTGACTTCATTTCCTTTAAAACCTTAGGCTATTAATGCCTTAAAACAATTTACCTTCCACCAACTCAACTCATTTTCCCCTTGCTTATTTTATGTAAAGTAAACCCTTCTTTATTTACCTTTTTCCCAAACTAATATAACCAACTTCCCATAAAGCCGTTATATTAACATTTTACGTTAGTCAAACACATTTCCCTATGTCCAAGGGACTTACACCTTTAAAACGAAACAAGTATCATATGCTTCAAAACAAGTGAAAATTATCAAATCTTGTACGTATACCGTACTACATAGATACAACTACTCATGCTCAAGAGATAGGAAAGCTCTACATACCTCTTCGGTCAATCCACTTGTTAATTCCAACTATCGCACGTAATACGTCAACCTATAATGACCATAATACGTTTATTAACTTCTAGTTTCAAAGTAGAATATTTCCAAGTTCAAGGTTACTAATTCCTATGGAAAATTGGGCAGCATTTCATTTGTTTCTACTCACTTTGCCACCTTTTCAAAGGCCGATTTTTATCACTCAAACGCCACATTTAAGGCCCAACATCCAAACCAACACAAAGGGGATTACACACCTAAACTTGGGTGTGTAAAATTCTGCCCCATTAGTTATAACAATTAATCTTAACAAGTTTAAGGTAATTTATAGGCTACAACATGCTCACATAACTTCTTTAGCCAAATCCTTCATACCCAAACCATATTTCTTGCATGCAATGACTCTAAGAGCATTATTTGCTACCACAAGTTCTTTCTTCTTAACATGCAACACTAAAAACTAATTATAAAGGAAGAATCATTACCTTAGAGCTTTAGCCAAAATTTTCCCAACAACTTGCTAGCTTTCTTTCCAAGAACACCACCACAACAACCTTCACAAGCTAGCCACAAGCTTCCTTCTTGCCTTTACTTTTCAGATTTTTCCTAAGGCTAGAATATCTCTTGGAATTTTAGAGAGAAGGAGGAGCTTGAATTTTTAAGAGAGAAGGAAGAGTTTTTGTCTAAGAGAGAGATGAAAGATGACCAAGTCTTCAAGACTTGGTCAATATAATGCATGCAAAATCAGATGTGGGGACACTTCACCCTACCATGGCTTTTTAAAAGAAAAGATCGATTTTCCTAAGTTTTTCCGCGATTTCGCCAGCGCCGCTGGCATCACATGGCCACGCACTCTGCGGACTTCCGGAACTTTCGCGCCATGATTTCCATCGCGCGCCATGAATTCCGCCTTGGCGCCATGCCTCTTCCCGGCCATGGCTACGAGGCCCCTGACCGAAATTTTCTGATTTCGAGTCCTAACTTCTTTCGCACGACCCCATACGCACGGCCTGAACCACTGGGTATAACATTCTCCCCCCCTTAGAAACATTCGTCCCGAATGATCCTTCTAGGCTTACTCAAATCACAATATCGACAACGACTCTCTTAAAGACCAACAATTTAGGAACGTGGGTTACCTGGAGGTATAGGGAATAAGTGAGGATATTTCTTCATCATGTCATCCTCTGCTTCCCACGTCATCTCCTCTTTGTTCTCGTTCCGCCATAAGACCTTGACGGAAGCCACATCCTTTGTCCGTAATCGCCTAACCTGACGATCGAGTATCGTTATGGGACTCTACTCATACGATAACTCCTCTGTTACCTGAACCTCATGAATCGGATGTACTCTAGATGGGTCTCCAATACATTTCCACAACATTGACACATGAAACACTGGATGTACTGCCTCTAGATCGGACGGCAGATCCAACTCATAGGCAACCTTGCCTACCCTCCGGACAATCTGGTAAGGCCCAATGTACCTTGGGCTAAGTTTTCCCTTCTTCCCAAATCTCATCACGCCCTTCATGGGCGACACCTTCAGGAAAACCCAATCATGTACCTCAAACTCCAAGTGTCGGCGCACGACCGCATACGACTTCGCCGACTGGCCGCCAATAACCGCCTCGGATAAGTTTCACCTTATCCATCGTCACTTGAACCAAGTGCGCCCGACTAACCGAACTTCTCCTACCTCGAACCAGCCTATCGGTGACCTGCACTTCCTCCCGTATAAGGCCTCATAAGGCGCCATCTGAATACTAGAATGGTAGCTGTTGTTATAAGCAAACTCCACAAGAGGTAAATGATCCTCCCAGCTACCCCTGAAATCAATAACACAAGCCCGCAGCATATCCTCAAGTGTCTGGATAGTGCGCTCGGCCGTCACCGAGGGTGAAATGCGATCGAGACTCACCAGGTCCCTAACCCTTCTCAAAAGACCTCCGTGGTTAGCCGAGAATCGCTCATCTATCCGATATAATCGACACCGACTCCGCAATCTCACAATCTCTCTAATATATAATCTGGCATAGTCCTTAGCTGAGAACGTCGTCCTGACCGGAAGAAAATGGACTGATTTTGTCAGCCTGTCGACAATCACCCAAATGGAATCATGCTTCCTCTGAGTGGTAGGTAGCCCTGTAATAAAATCCATATTTATCACCTCCCACTTCCAAGTCGGAATATCAATAGCCTGCAATAGCCCACCGGGCTTTTGGTGCTCAACCTGACTTCACGACACCAGACATCGCAACAAAACCCGCCACGCCCCTCTTCATCCATCCCACCAATACACACACCGAGGTCATGGTACATCTTAGTCGACCCAGGTGAATAGAATAACGAGCACCGTGCCTCCCTAAAATCTGGGACGAAGTCCTCGCTACATCGGAAACACACAATCGGCCTCAAACCTTAGCACCCCATCAGCGCTACCTCAAATAGACTCTTCTTCAAGAGCGCATCTCGATACCGCACCATAATCGGATCCTCATACTGTCGCCTCTTCACCTCCTCGACGATGGAAGACTCAGCAACCTCTCGAACCCGAACTCCATCACTATCAGAATCAAACAAACGAACCCCAAGACTCGCTTTGACGAATCTCTGACCATATCCTTTTTCCCCGGTCAGACATCGGATAGACTACCCATCGATCTGCGACTGGGCATCTGCAACTACATCGCCTTCCCGGGTGGTATAGAATATCAACATCATAATCCTTGCAGCCTCCAACCACCGCCTCTGCCGCAAGTTCAGCTCCTCCGGTCAAGATATACCGAGGCTTTTCTCGTCCGTAAATATCCACGAACCCCATACAAATAATATCTCCGCATCTTTAAGGCATGAATCATCACGCTAACTCCAAATCATGTGTGATAGTTTTTCTCGTGCTTCCTAAGCCGCCGAGACGCGTAAGTTATAACTCGCCGCGGCCGCATCAAAGACGCACTCCAAGCCCGACACCGACGCATCGCAATAAACCACATATCCATCTAAGCCCTGGAAGAGTAAGGATCGGGCGGTCGCCAATTTCTCCTTTAGTAATCGGAAACTCTCTCGCAAGCATCCGTCCATTGAAATATACCGCATACGAGTCACCTAGTCAAATGGTGACATGGAAGCAAACTTCCACAAACCTCCGATAATAACTCGCAAGGCCCAAAGTTGCGCACTCCGATTGTAGCTGGTCTAGGCCAAGTCTTGATCGCCTCAATATTTGCCGTATCAACCCGAATACCATCTACCCGATAACATGCCCTAAGAAAGCTATCAAGCCAGCCAAAACTCGCATTTCGAGAACTTGGCATACAACTGCCCGTCCCGGAGGACTCCCAATACCATCCTCAAATGATCCGCATGTTCCTGCGCGAATAAACCAGGATATCATTAATGAATACTATAACGAACATATCCAAGAATGGCCTGAACACCCGGTTCATCAAATCCATGAACACTGCTGGGGCGTTGGTCAACCCGAAAGACATCACCCTAAACTCATAGTGCCCATACCGGGTCCTGAATGCGCTTTCGACATCCGCCTCTCTAACTCGCAGACTGATGATAAACTAACGCAGTCTATCTTGGAAAAACATCTCGCACTCGCAATCGTCAAACAAATCATCAATCCTGGGGAGGGGATATCTGTTTTTTATAGTTACCTTATTCAGCTGCCTGTAATCAACACACATACGCAGCGTTCCATCCTTCTTCTTTACAAACAATACTGGCGCTCCCCAGGGAGAAACACTAGGCCTGATAAAGCCTTTCTCCAGCAAATCTTTCAGCTGATCCTTCAACTCCTTGAACTCGGCAGGTGTCATTCTGTATGGCGGAATAGATATCGGTCGAGTGTCAGGCGCCAAATCAATGCAAAACTCAATCTCCCTCTCAGGAGGGATACCCGGAAGCTCGTCTGGGAATACGCCCGAAACTCGCTAACAACCGAACCGATCAAGGTCAGATCTCACCTCAGATCAAATACCCGAACCAAATGGTAAATATACCATTTCCGCACCATCTTCCTAGCCTTGAGGTAAGAAATAAACCTACCCTCGGCGCAAGATTCCCTTTCCACTCGATCACCGCCACCAGAAACCGAACCGTACTAGTCTCTCTTCATCCCATATTGGCATAGCAAGACGCTAGCCAATCCATACCCATAATCACATCAAAGTCTCATATCCAACTCTATCAAGTCACAGAGTCCGACGACCATCTATAGTCACCGGGCAAGCCTTATATACCCGCCACTACCACCGGCACCTACGGCGTAGCCACCTCAAAAGATTCTATGGACTCGTGCTCTATCCCTATTCTACCAAAGAATATGAGGAGATATATAGGACAAGGTAGAACACGATCTATCAAAGCATACGATCACAAAGAAGAAACCAATAATGTACTGCGATTTACATCGGTGACGCCTCGGTCCCGACGACCGACATAGCATAGATGTGGTTCGAGGACACTGAATGGAACCCCGCCACGACCCTTCGCTGCAGCCGCCTGCGTGATCACCCCGCCTCCGGCGCATTTCCACCGAAGACGAAGATCCACCATCGACCGCTACCGAGCCATCATATTCCCGCCGCCTCTGGTCGGACAATCTCTCCTCAAATGGCCCTGCTGGCTGCAAGAATAACAAGCTCCTGGAGTAACATGGCAACCCCCATAATGGCAATCGCCACATCGACCACACCGAGGTATAGGTGGCCTTAATCGACGGAACTCGTCCTCGGGAACCCGCCACGGAACCCCGTCCCGCCTCGAATACTCAGACGCCCCGGAAGATGGTGGAGGAGCACTGACCGGCCGTGGTGCAAATCTGTCTGCCTGGGTTGTCTACCCTAAAACTACCAGGACCTCGCTCCTGCCTCTTCTCGCGATACCTATCGATCCGCCGACCGCGTTCTCACACCTGTGCATATGCTCGCACGCGGCAATGTCCATGCCCGGCCAAGAGCTACCCGTGCAACTTCGCCAAGTGATCATCGAGTCTGTGACATAGCGGTGCACCACGTCCTCCATGTTCGCTACCAAAGCGGCACATACCGAGCCAATGAGTCAAACTCCACGTTGTACTCCGGACCGCCCGCCCACTCGTCTCGTCAAAAATCTATCGGCGAGCCCTTCTCATCTGCGGAGGCAAGAAATGGCCAAGCAACGCTCGAGAACTTCGCCCCAAATACCGGAAGCGCATGCTCCCCGACAGCTTCCATGAATCATACCCCAATCGCAGCTGTCTCGCGGCCGATGCGAACCTAATACCACCGACTCGCCCCAAGCCCCGATCACCTCGCGATCCGTTGTAATCGCTTGATAAACTCCCGAGGATCATCCTCGTGCCTCACCCATAAAACTCGTGGCCGCAACTCAAAAGTCCTCGCCTCGTTAGCAGCCTGTGTTGAACTACGGCATACCGAATCGCTGCTCCATCCTATCTCACGTTCGCCACGATCCCGGCGAATCGGGCCATCTCATTGTAGCCCATATCCTTCGCCTCGCCGCTGGATCGAGGCTCGTGTACCGCGTCTCGATGGCCGCCGCCGCTCGCATTTGGGTTGGCGATGTTGTAGAACTTGCCGTCCGAAACACCTCATCCGTAAGGATCGGGCACGTGCCTGGTAACCTCTGCCCTACTAGTAGTTCCCTCTACTGCCTTGCCCTTCTGGGTCGCGGTTGCCTTGCGTGGAGGCATAACTGATACAGGAAAAATACGTCAGAGGAAATTCAACCTATAACACAGCTCTATTGCACGATCTTAGAGTGAAAGAATGGAAACCAATCCTAAATATCCTGCAGCCTCCTGATTATAGATGTGGTGCACAACACACCGATAATCAAGACTCTACTAGATACGGCCTGTAGACCCTTTTCGAGGATTAACTGCTCTGATACCACTTTTGTCACGACCCGACCCCGGATCCGTGACCGGTGCCTTAACCCGGGCACCCTTGTGACACAACATCAGAGAAAACCAGCGGAATATAAACTCACAATAAACAACCATAATGATATAAAATAGTCTAGCCCAAAATGGCTACCTCAAAAGTACATAAAACCAATGCTACATCCTTAAACGAACCAAGTTATGACAAGACTACGTGCCTCTAAGGAGTAACACTATGACGGACAGGCATACCATGCCCCTGAATGTACAAAACATCAACAACACCAGGGAGAACCATACCAAAAGTCGAGCCTCCGAAGAAATGGAGCTCCTGACACCTTCGGCTAGTATACATAACATAAGCGCTACCGGCTTATCATAACATAAACAAGATAAGAAATCTTCTAACTTCTTATGAACAT
Source organism: Przewalskia tangutica (assembly GCA_029844215.1). Taxonomy (NCBI): domain Eukaryota; kingdom Viridiplantae; phylum Streptophyta; class Magnoliopsida; order Solanales; family Solanaceae; genus Przewalskia; species Przewalskia tangutica. The sequence continues at coordinate 147,893,285 of CM056719.1, forward strand.
TATTAATATAAATCCTCTCATTTTAGCTCATTAAGGCACTACATGTCTTTTTAAGAGAAATCCGGGAATTTAACCCAAGTATCACATACCGTAAACCTTTTTCGAAATGACTCCTTTTTATACAAAACTTCCAAGATACTAATACCCATAGTATCATGTCACAACCACTTTCAAAACAAGTCACAATTTTCCATTTAGAAAATATCCCAAGCTTCTAAATCAAGTGACTTCATTTCCTTTAAAACCTTAGACTATTAATGCCTTAAAACAATTTACCTTCCACCAACTCAACTCATTTTCCCCTTGCTTATTTTATGTAAAGTAAACCCTTCTTTATTTACCTTTTTCCCAAACTAATATAACCAACTTCCCATAAAGCCGTTATATTAACATTTTACGTTAGTCAAACACATTTCCCTATGTCCAAGGGACTTACACCTTTAAAACGAAACAAGTATCATATGCTTCAAAACAAGTGAAGATTATCAAATCTTGTACGTATACCGTACTACATAGATACAACTACTCATGCTCAAGAGATAGGAAAGCTCTACATACCTCTTCGGTCAATCCACTTGTTAATTCCAACTATCGCACGTAATACGTCAACCTATAATGACCATAATACGTTTATTAACTTCTAGTTTCAAAGTAGAATATTTCCAAGTTCAAGGTTACTAATTCCTATGGAAAATTGGGCAGCATTTCCTTTGTTTCTACTCACTTTGCCACCTTTTCAAAGGCCGGTTTTTATCACTCAAACGCCACATTTAAGGCCCAACATCCAAACCAACACAAAGGGGATTACACACCTAAACTTGGGTGTGTAAAATTCTGCCCCATTAGTTATAACAATTAATCTTAACAAGTTTAAGGTAATTTATAGGCTACAACATGCTCACATAACTTCTTTAGCCAAATCCTTCATACCCAAACCATATTTCTTGCATGCAATGACTCTAAGAGCATTATTTGCTACCACAAGTTCTTTCTTCTTAACATGCAACACTAAAAACTAATTATAAAGGAAGAATCATTACCTTAGAGCTTTAGCCAAAATTTTCCCAACAACTTGCTAGCTTCCTTTCCAAGAACACCACCACAACAACCTTCACAAGCTAGCCACAAGCTTCCTTATTGCCTTTACTTTTCAGATTTTTCCTAAGGCTAGAATATCTCTTGGAATTTTAGAGAGAAGGAGGAGCTTGAATTTTTAAGAGAGAAGGAAGAGTTTTTGTCTAAGAGAGAGATGAAAGATGACCAAGTCTTCAAGACTTGGTCAATATAATGCATGAAAAATCAGATGGGGGGGACACTTGTCACCCTCCCATGGCTTTTTAAAAGAAAAGATCAGATTTTCCTAAGTTTTTCCACTGATTTCACTAGGCGCGTGCATGGCCGCAACTCCCCGGACTCGGAACTTCGCGCGGCCCGATTTCCGCGCCATGATTCCGCCTTGCTGCGCGCACGCCTCATGGCCACTGAGGCCCCTGACCGAAATTTTCTGATTTCGAGTCCTAACTCCTTTCGCACGGCCCCATACGCACGTTCTGAACCACGGGGTATAACACCAGTCCCAAAGTATCTCACCTAAATGCCGTGAAATGTATCATTCGATATGTTGCTGGTACAAGTAACTTGGGAATTTGGTACTCCAAAGACACTAATCCTAATCTAATAGGATATAGTGACTCGTATTGGGCCGGTGATGTAGATGATAGAAAGAGTACTAGTGGTGGGTGTTTCTATCTTGGCAATAATCTAGTCTCATGGTACAGTCGTAAACATAATTGTGTATCACTTTCGACTGCCGAATTTGAATATGTGGCAGCCAGAAGTTGTTGTGCTCAACTGATTTGGTTACGACATATGCTAGATGACTATGACTTTTCTAACAACTTCATGATTTTGTATTGTGATAATTTGAGTGCTATTAATATTTCCAAAAATCCAGTTCAACATTCACGTATAAAACATATAGACATACAACATCATTTTTTTAAGAGACTTAGTGGAAAACAGCTAGTTCAAATCAAACATGTTGATACACTTCTTCAACTAGCTGACATTTTTACCAAACCTTTAGATCATGAGAGAATTTCCAGCTTGAAGAAATCTCTTGATCTTTGTTTTCTTTAAAAGATAAGATAGGCTAGGTAAATGTTGTCTGAAATATTGTCCTAACATTCTGGGTAACATTTACTGTAGAGTCAATATACATGATAAGTGTTGGGATGATGTTGCACAGTTTTTTCAATTTAATCAAGTATGACTCTGTAATGTCAAGTTCTGAATGTGATACCGTTCTCTGCAATGATATATATATATAAAATAATTATGTATATCATAAAAAAAGAGTATCATGAGAAAGGCGAAGCCTCTACTAAAGATTTGGATGTATACAAAAAGACCAAAGCTCTAAGATTGACATTGTTCCTATTCTATAGGAGTACCATGTGCTTAAAAGAAGAAAAAAAAAGGTTGAAAATACCTCAAGAAATTTCTGTATGTGGTCAACTAAGTTGATTAAGGACAATGGAAAAATGTAACATTAGTCCAGCGATCAGTCTCATAGGTAACATATACAGAAAATTAACTATCAAATCAGTAAATCCTTAGTCTCGTATTGCTTGTTTTAATTTGAAATGTTGCCAACATCATTAACAATACCGTCTTCCAGTATATTGATTAATTATGCTTATCGTGTTTATTTTCTTGTATGGTGCACGTCTCTATTTTTTTTAAAACGACTAATTCAAACAAGTTTGGATTGAAAGAGCCGTTATTTTTTAAATGATGTTGTAAAATCCCTTTGTTTTAGGTGTAAAGAGTCTCAATTCTTCTACACAATCTAAATTTAAGGGAAAAGGAGTTGAAGTGTGCTTATAATTTGCCATAATGAAACCTCCCATTTGTCTTGGTATTGTCACATCACAACCGAAAATCAGTCCATCAAATTGATGGAAGCCCAAACACCACCATCATTTCTTCCAAACCAAAACGTCTCCAACACACCTAATTCTTCAAAACCCTCTCCCATGTCCATTTCCCCAAACTCTTCCAACACCAAATATTACTCTCCAATATCGACTAGTCCGTCAACTAATAACAATGTGTACAAACATTATGTACTCATTAATGATTTGAGGCCAGTACAGGAAGACTACACTCAAACGATGATTCTGTTAGGTTTCGAATATTCATTACAGACAAGCTATCCAGGTGATACGGAAAACCCCATTGATGTTGATGCAACATCTGCTTTTTCAAATCTAGCGTCACAGCCTTCATCAAATTTTCAGACGAGAAGGTCAAAAAGGTTTTCAAAAACCAATTCGTTGATAATCAATATGCTAAAAGGTCAAAGGCAGAGTCGACTTTCCCTGTTGACACTAGTACTAGCAGCAGCACTGACACCAACTTCAGTGTGCACAGTCTTTCCGGAACACCTTCAACATCCACTCCACAAGCTGAACCGGAGAAGGAAGGAGAAGAGATGTCAGACGACACACCTCTGAGGAACTTCATTCCAAAAAGGGTCCGCAGAACCTACAAAAATGTTGCTGCAAGTGTTGCCTCAACATCGAAGGAAACAGAAGATAGAGTGGACCCAGACTGAGGAAACACCTGCATCTCCTCCATCAGAACACATCAATACAGAATTTGAATATGATTCTGAGGTAATTCCCTACTCTCTTTTGTTTCGAACAAAATCATGCTCTGTTAATTGGAATTGGTTCAAGAATAGAGCGATTAGAGGAGAGAAGGTTATAGACCTAAGTTCATTCTCCAACAATGGTTTAATTGATTTTCTAAGAGGTCGAATGGTCTTGAGTTCTGTGTCTAGAAAAAGTTCCTTCAGTGAGAAAGTGATTAGGGTGTTTTATGCGAACTTGACACATGTTGTCAAGGACACTACCTCAAAGAAATTTGGGAAAGTGTACATATACAAAAATGTATACAATTTTACACCTGCAATTATTAACTCCACTCTTGGGATAACTATAAGTGAAAGGCCTTCTCAATCCAATCCCACTACGGAAGAACTCAATACTATGATCAAGTACCTTACGGGGAATTTAATTAAGATTTGGGTACCTGATGCACGATTTATCACACACTAAACGCAAGTTCACGTGTCGTGACAAGTAATATAGTCTAGAAGACTGAGTTATCGTCCTCAGGGATTAGTGTCCAATTATCAAACTCTATTCTATGGTATCTATTTGGTAACCGATGATTGATGAATTGTTTATAACTATAATTATAGATGCTAACTAAATTACTTTATTTTACTTCAGATATGGTGGAAATAGGGCTTCCAAATCTCCTCAACTATCCGCTCATCTTACTTGTTAATGCAATTAATTATGGATCTTCTTCTATTTTGAGACAGCATGTTAACTAAGACGTTTTATAATCCTGTTAAGGTAATATAAACACTCAACCCCAATATATAACCCTTCTACCTTTCGGTGACAAGATTGACTATAAAGGAGGATTAAGAGCAATAACCTATTAAGCTACACAAGTATCGGGGTACTTTCGTCCAGGATTTAACCTATGTTTATTCAACTAAAGCATATTCACAATCTCCCCTTTCGGCTTTCGATTAGAAATCATATAGATTATGATAATTAGTGATCAATTAATTACCAAGCAATCAAGACAAATATTGAATAAATCTCAACAATGATAAGAAGAACCCAAAACATGCATTAATTCATAAGAATGAGTTTCAAGTGATTCGATATGGAAAACCCTAAATTAAGTTAGTTCCTAGCCATATACATGCCAAGAACTAAACTAATATCCAACATAAACTACAAAGAAATAAAACAAAGAACAAAGAAATTACACAAAAGTAGTCTCCAATCTTGATCTCCAAGTTTGTGATGAATTGGCAAAAGTGGGAACCCCTATTCTGACCTAGGAAGGTCCTTTTTATAGCCTCAAAAACGTTCCCAAACTTTTCCTTCTTGGCCTTGGCCCATTCCCATTCGGATTTGGCAGAATTCCCGCCTCGGCGCCGCGGCCCTGCACTTTGGGCGCCGTGGCGCTCTGATGCTGCTGGTTGGAGGCGCCGCGGCGCCGCCCTGTTTCTCGCCCGGATCGCCAACTTTCTAGCTTTTTGAGCTCTGGAACCTCTGTTTCTGCCCTCTTTTCGCTCCTTTTCGCCAATGTGCCACTTTAAACCATTATGACTCAAAAGAAAGAAAATCTATCCTAAGACGACACATATTTGTACAAAAATGAGCAAAAGACTAACTAAAAATGACTCAAATAGTGTATATAACATACACCGATCAAATACCCCAAACTTAACCTTTGCTCGCCCTCGAGCAAAGATCAAAAGAAAGAAATAAAGACACGAGAAAAAAAAGAAAATACAATGACTCAAGACGCTGATCACTTTGCTGCACAATTGTCACTTAGAAAAGCATGAAGGTTAGCAGAATAATATGCAGGAACATATAGCATGGATTTTTAGCATTCTAAATACATCAAGTTAGATATTTCGCAAATTCACTTTAATCATGCTCAATAGAAGTAAGAATACCTAACTATGCATGTCAACTTTAAAATCCTATGGCATGTTTACTTGCTATTCTCCACTAATCATGGATACACATATAAGAGATCTTCAGGGTTTTTCAGGGTTGTAATGTAGGCTTAGGCATGGGTAGGTAAAAATAGGCTTTTAGGCTCAACTTACGTACCATAAGCTCTTTTTCTTTCAACTCTTCCCTTTTCTTTTGATTTTCTTCTTCACTTCATACCTATTTTTCCCCTCTTTTGTTTTGAGAGAATGAAGTGTATTATGAATAGCCTAAGACTTCAAACTTAGGCTTTTGCCTATATATTATTACTTTTTCATTTGGGGTGCATCAAAATTGTTCACTCTCTTTTGTCTCTTTTTCAACACTTTATATTCCAATCACCACAATTTTTCACTTATGGCACAAGTATGGAATTATAGGGTGTCAAAGAAATATCTTATTTTTAGGCTCAAAGGGGCTGACTATGGATATAATTTGAATGTCAGGGATAGACAAAAATAGTAAGAAAGGGCTAACAAAGAAATGTCTGAGTCATCTCCCTTACATGCATATCCTAACTATTTCGCCTCAAATAGCAAGCAAGCAGACACATAGGTTTAATCATTAAACAATGCACAAATCAAGAAAGATACCCCAAATAGTCTGATTTCATGAATTTTTGGCATATCTAACCTAAGTGTTTAGATGGTTGCTTCTAATTCCATTACATTATTCAACCTTACTTCACTAGGCGTTTTCAGTAACTACAGCATGCATGATCTTAAAAAAAAATTATGACTCAAAAAATACTCAAAAATACACAAAACAAATCAAAAAACTCAAAAACAATAAGACACCCCCCCCCAAACTTAAATCACACATTGTCCCCAATGTGTGCAAGACTCAAAAATAAAAGAAAAAGAAAAACGGGACAACTTACAAACTTGGTTTAAAGTGGTGGCGGTGGCGGCGGATAATGCATGGACCACTGGTTGAACAAGGAACTCATCTCATCAAATCTTTGGTGCAACTGTTGTTGTTCCTGCCTTAGTTCTTGTTGTCCTTGCCTTAGGTCCTGTTGACCTTGTATCATTATGTCAAAATTCTGCATCATCCTTCTCTGGTTCATGAACAACTGCTCCATTATAGGCACCGGAGGTTCTAATTCCGGGGGTTGCTGGCGGTTGCTACCTGCCTCATGATGAGCTTTTGTCTCAGGCACATCTTCATCCATGGCAGCCTCTGCTGCTGCTGCTGCTGCTGGTGGTGGTGCTGGTCTCCTTCGTGCTGCTGCTGGAGGGACTGGTTCTGGGAAGGCATGCACTATCCCATATGACACAGGAGGTTGGCCCTTCTCATATGTATCAGTGGCTAGGGTTGGGACTCCATGTCTGGAACATAAGATGCAAATAAGTGATCCATGTCCCAACCCACCTGTAGTTACCAACCTACTGGTTTCTCCAATGTTTTGCAATATCTTCTTCCGAACGTCAATCGTCTTCCCTAACATGATTCCATATATCATTTTTATTCTATCTGTTGGCACTCTGGTGAAGTGCATCGATGGAATTAGGCGGGCACTGACAAAATATAACCAACCCTTGGTTGTTTTGTTGAACTGACATCTGCTCAGTCCTCTTGATCCATTTCTTGCAATATCATACTCACTTCGTGGTAGCATAATGTGCTTGCGACGATATCCCAGTCGATGTTGTTGGCGTCTCTAGACCAAGTTCTGAAATAGCTCTGATCATCGCCTCTTTCTTCAACGTCGGCTGTTCTTAATAGCTCATTCACCACTTCGGCCGTCCCAGACACATACTGTCCTCTCACAAAGCATCTACCATTTACCCTCTCCGGAAAGTTAGCATAAATTCTTTCACCATTACGGTGTTCTGTGGTGCTATTCTTTCTGGATTAACAAATCTCTTCCACCTCATGACCTCTATCATCGCCCGAATAGGCTCATAGGCATCTCCCTCCTCAAATGACTTCCTTTGGTACTCCATTCCTCTCTCAGGGATCAAGGGTCTAGTACTAAGTTTGTAATATCTATCTTCTGCTTTTTGACTAACAAACCTAGTAGTATCATATTGAGGGACGAAGGTGGATGTGGAAGCTCTCCTCTTCTTGGCAGACATATTTAGATAACTTCGGCAGCATTTTCTTTGTGTCAATGATATTACCCAGCAACTATCAATCAAACCAATCAACACACAGTGTAGTCAGCAAGCTACAAAACTCTTCAACCCCCAAACTTCACTCAAAGCACCGGTACAACACCTCACGCTCACTAGGTATAATCTTCCGCGAAATTTTCACACCTAACGTCAACACACCACACACCATCCACCAATAAAGCACCTCCCCAAACCTATTACCTCCCCTGATTGTATTGAAGATTTCAAGAAAAGTGATAAAAGTTACCTTGGACGATGTTCTTCAAGATTTTCTTGTTCCTAATGAAGTATTGAGGCAATGGAATGAGGGTTGTTGTTTTAGATGGCTAAGGGTGTAAGGAATTTAAGTACTTTGGTTGTGATTGAGTTTAGTGTGTGGAAGATTTTTAGGTAAAAGGGTTAATTTCGTGGGTTTTGGAGAGAGGAAGTGTTTTGGATTTTTGATTTGGAGAAAGGAAAATCGGATTAGGGCTCCTTTAAAATTCATATTTTTCATCGTGGCGCCACGGCCCTGCAATTGGCGCCGCGGCGCCCAAACTTCTGCGACCCTCTGAACTTCCAGCGCCGTGGGTGCTCTGATTCGGAGTCGCGGCGCCCAAACTTCAGAGATCTTCTGGACTTTTGGCGCCGCGGCCCTGCAACAGGCGCCGTGGCGCCCAACTTCCTGCGCCCTTCCCACACTTCCGGCGTCGTGGCCCTCTGCTGGGCTCCGTGGCGCTGAGCTGATTTTTTTCTTTTGATTTTCCCATTTTCGTCCTTCAAATTTTGGCCCTGTACCTGTCATCACAACATGCAAACAATACCTTCCGTGAGACTGTTCTAAGTAAAACTAAATTGCATTAAATTAAATAAAATAACCTTGGGTTGCCTCCCAAGTAGCGTTGTCTTTAACGTCTTTTAGCCGGACGCAAGTTCCTTATCAAGAGGCATGGGATAAATTAACCCCACAGCCTATCCATTTCATCAATATTTTTCGCTTCCGCCTTCTGTTTTTCTTTTCTCCTTTTTCTCAAGAGGAGGTTTAGCGTTGCTCACCAGTTTTGGCGAACTTATTTCCCTTGCTTTGGCTTGTGCTGGCTCAACCGATGTCTTGTGATCTTGATCGCAAAAACTTGCTTATGACTGGGGGTTCAATGATGTGTTTAAATACCTTGAACACCATCTCTTCATTCTCCACTCTGAGTGTCAGCTCGCCCTTCTCCACATCAATCAGGGCTCTCCCGGTTGCCAAGAATGGTCTTCCCAATATGATGGGGTCTCATCATCTTCCTCCATATCAAGGATGAGGAAGTCCGCAGGAAAGAAGAATTTTCCCACCTTAACTAAGACATCTTCAATTGTTCCCCTGGGATGCACCACTGTCCTATCTGCCAACTGCAAGCTCACAGTGGTTGGTTTGGCCTCACCCAACCCCAACCTCTTGAAAACGGACAAGGGCATAAGATTTATGCTAGCCCCCAAATCACAAAGGGCCCTATTACATGTCACCCTGCCAACTGTGCAAGACAATGTGAAGCTCCCTGGATCCTTGAGTTTGGGGGGAAATTTCTTCTACAAGATGGCACTGCATTCCTCTGTCAATGCCACTATCTCATACTCAGCCAACTTCTTCTTCTTCTCAAAAATTTCCTTCATGAATTTAAAATAAGTCGGCATTTGCTCCAATGCCTAAATGAATGGAATGTTAATGTGCAGCTTTCTGAATACATCCAAGAACTTGGAGAATTGTTTATCAACTGCTTTCTTTTGTAACCTCTGAGGGTAAGGAATCTTCTCAGTGTATTCCATCACTGGGACTGTTGGAACTTTCTCTAACATAGGGCGGTCTTCAGTAACCCTCTCCCTCTTTGCATCTACTCTCTGTTCTACTACAGGATGGGGTGTAAGCTGTTCTACCGCTTTCATTTCTCACCGCACCGACATCGCTTCTCTGGGGTTCATCTCTGTATTACTAGGCAAAGTGCCCTGTGGCCTGTTGTTTGCCATCTTTTCTAGTTGTCCCACCTACGTCTCCAAATTCCTGATAGAGGATTTGGTCTCTGCCATGAACTGAGTCTGTGAGTGTTAACAGGGTTGCTCTCAACTCATCTGGCTTCTCTTGTTGAGCAGGTGCATTAGATTGTTGTGAAAATGAGGCCTGAGTGAATGGTTGCTGATTTTAGTATTGGCCTCGAAACTGGTTCTGCTGCCCTTGATCACCCCTCCATGAAAAGTTAGGGTGATTTCTCCACCCTGGATTGTAGGTATTTGAATAAGGGTTGTTCTGGGGCCTTTGGTAATTCCCCACTGCTTGGCATTCTGCTTGCTCGATAGAGATGTTGTTGGGGTCTGCTGATGGGCACCTATCAAAGGTATGTGGACCACCACACATCTCACAACTCAATGGCATTTGAACTGCATTCACTGACACTGTGTTCTGTTGCAGTTGCTTGGTCAAGAGAGAAACCTGTGCATTTAACGATGTGATGACATCAATCTCATGAACTCCTATTGCTCTTCTTCCACTCACCCCTCTGTCCTCTGTTACATGATTATTGGTTGCCATGTCCTCTAGCAAATCATGGGCCTCATGTGCTGTCTTTCTCATGAAGGTTCCACCTGCAGCTGCGTCAATGATAGTTCTTGTGGTCCCGCTTAGCCCATTGTAGAAAATATGGACCAAATTCCACAGCTCAATGCTATGTGTTGACACCCAATTTTGACCCTCCCGTCCAGACAGTAGCTATCAAATTACATTAATTTTGCAAAATAATTTCTCATAATTTTTTATAATAAAATGTAACAATAAAATATTAATACATGCATAAATAAGCAATTTAATAATAGAATTGCATCTTACGTAGAAGATTAAACACTTAGAGTCTCGCGCCCGCATTTATTAATTTGAAGCCCTGTCGTTATTCTTAAATGATAATAAAATAGATAAATATGTAAAATAAATAATTTGACAATGACGTCGTGTTAAATATTCACATTTATTAATAGCAAGGCGATTTCATAATTCGTAATTTAAATTAATTTCAATCTAATACATGCGTTTTAATAATAAGCGTCGCATTCGTAAAGGCATTAAGCAATCCTTAAATATCATATCTGCATTTAGTATTTAAATAATTTAATAATAATCTAAACTCCATTCAATTTTAATTTAACATCGCAAAATACACAAAATAAATAAGTTTTAATAACGGCATCGCATTATAAAAATTAAGCACTAATTAAATAGTACGCCCGTATTTATTTTGTAATAATTTAAACTCAAACTTATACTAATAAAGCACCTAAATAATTTAATCACAATTTAAATAATCTAACTTACCATTAAATAATACACCTACAACTAACTCCTAAAAATAATACACTTAATACCTAAATTCTACCCAACCCAAAACCTTTAACCCGCTGGCCCAACACCCCCAGCCCACACCCGCAGGCCCAACACCCGCAGCCCACATCCCTTATACTTCACCCATCTCCCTCACAACAGAAGAAAACCTAATGTTCATAAATTCTCTTCTACAAATCGCCGCGCCTCCATCCCAATCCCGGATTTCTCGCCGGAAAACCTGGGCCATACAATCATCTACTTCCTTTCCACAACCCATATCCCAAACGGTAACAAATCCTTTCACCCCAAAAATGATTTCGAATCAAAATCCCCAAAAATCATGTCCAAAACTGCCCAAATGAAATAACCAAAATTATTCTCAAAATCATCTCTCAAGACTTACCATTTCTAGTCCAAAATCGAACCACATAACCCGTCGATTTCTTGCCATATTCATGCATCCTAAAAGGGGTATAAATGGGGGAAGCAATCGAAGCTTAGGGGGGGATCCGGAAAGAAAAAAAAAATCAACAGGCATCGGCAAGGGGAAAGAGGAACACAAGAAAAACAGATGAGAGAAACAGTGAGAACCAACAAAACAAGAATAAATTCTTCAGCATCGAAACAAATCGATCTAAAGCTTTGTCTCCTTTCAAATCGCATCGCATCGCAACTCCAAGTGGGTCGACGACTTGATACGCTGTCTCGGTTCGCTGCCCGGAGAAGGTAAACCCATTGTTTCTCGAGAAATTTCAATGCCTTATGCAATTTCATGTGCTCTGTTATATGTACTTATGAACATGCTTATTAATAGTGGTAAAAATGTTTATCATGTCTTAGCTTAAAAATAATAAAAAATTATTAAGGTCATCGACATAGATTTATAGTTGACATAATAAACAAAGTATGTGATTAATTGCCTGTTGAAAGAAGACTATGTTAGTGATTAGTGGAATGTTTCCTATGGTATGTTTATATTCAGCATTATATGATAGGTTTGTTGTTTAGTATAAGTTTGGTACAGATTTTGAGTCTATGGGATTAGTTGTTGGACATGTCGATTGAGAATCGGTGTTGGTTCAAGATTGTTAAACTAATACTAAGTTCTCCTAGTTAAAATACATGTTTGATGTCTTTGTTTATTTTCTTTGTGAATCATATCAGACCCCGCTCAGTTTTAAATGTCGATGCTCTATCCCGATATGGTTATACTTGTCCAAGCCGATATATGTAACCTTATATCTCGGACATTGCCCTCAAATAGTGAAAATCCTCTCTGTTGCCTTCCAGTTGGTGTCGTACTTGCAGTAATTTGCTTGGGTTATTTAGATATCCCTGCATATATCATTCTTAATTAATTTGAGGCCTACATGGCCATGTGAAGATGTTTATCGTGTCTTTTCCTCCTCTACTGTATTTATGTCTATGTGGTGCTTCGGATAATACTAAGCTTAGGGTCCTTGCTACCCAAGCGAATGTTTAGAAAGAACTGTGTTATCGCCTCTAGTGTTTTCTTGTTGTCGTTGTATATCTATGAAAACATTCACTTAGCGTTGATACAGGGCTAAGTAAGAATGAAAGAAGATCTCAATTTTGTGTCAGTTTTCATATGTTAATACCAGTAAATAAAAATAAATCCAGTGTGCTAGGTAATAAGGTCACTAAGTTGTTATACATTTGTATGTTAGTTGGCTAAGAATAATGTTTGTCTGACTTTTATTTCTAAGTGTTCACCCATACCCATGTTTACTGTTTAATTGTTATATATGTCTAACATGTAATGAAAATATACCTAGTACATCAGTCTTGCCACCCTATTTGAGGCATACTAGTTAAGGCCTGAATGTATCCCTGTTTTGTTAAGAATGAATGAAGATTTAGGTTCAAGACCATGTTTAGGAGTGAAATTTGAATTTTGTTATTTTGACCCCTACTTTGCTAAAAAAATGATAAATAGTAAGATGGTTTAATTTGAAATCCTGGCCAGTATGTCTTATGAGCTCATATGCATAAGTGTATAGGGGTAGAAATAGGATTGGAAAATTTGTACTAGCCTATGATAGCTTCTGGACCACTGTGTGTCTTTGTTGAGTATCGAATCTTTATATTATGTGTGCCTTAGCTTCAATGACCTGAATGTTTGAGATATTCTCTGCAAGGGATGGTTTAGTTCATTTCCGTATATTTTAAGGTTCCACTGAACTGCATGTGAGCTTGTGATAGACTGTTAAGTGTTCTAGTTGCATCCCCCACTTCTTGGCATGTTCCTAAATAAATTCTAACGATCTAAGTCATGTCTAATTCGAGTGTACGAATTGTCCATGGTTAAGTTTTTTTTAGGCCAAAGGTTAAGAAAGACACATGCATATCTCAGTATGATTTTGTTCTATTCATATATGATTCTTGCTTCATAGTTCTTTCACTATTGTTTTGTTTTCTCTGTCATAAGCATGAATTCTATCACTACTTAAATCAGTAATTTGCTTTCTTATCTTAGCATATTAGTCTTCAGTTCGTTCATTTCCAATTTAGTATAGATTAGTTTAGTTAAGCATAGTTCTGAGTTAAGTTAGTATTTTTACTAATTTTTCAATTCCCATTTTATATTGTCATCTGCTGGTCTTTACGTGCATGCTTGCTCAAATACAAACTATATGTCAAGTGTTTGTTTGTTATTTAATTATTTGGGCTCGTACTAATCCTTATTTTCTTTTATTTTACATGAAATGCATCGGAGCAACAAAGAGTCTCATGGCGAGACTCATCTTGAGCTACTTCAAATGAAGGCTCGCATTCATGTGCATCCACCTCGCATAGGAAAATTCCAAACCGCGGCGAAAGGACATCGCCATTCTTCGAGTCATCCTTATTAATTCATATCCTTTCCCCATTCATTTGTTGTAATTACTTGTCTAACATTACTCTAACATTAATATATTTAGAATAGCCTAAGCTTTAAGTCGCTATTAGAAAATAGTTCAACACTAGAAATTTGCTTCTCATTAAGTTAATTATTCTAGCTTGCTTAACTTATTTTTTGAACATCTCATCACGAGATTAATGCATCTTAAAAGAATTAATAACTCTTTCATTTATACTATATAATTTATTATCCACCGACTTTGCAAACAAAGGCCTACCTTTAATCACTAAGTCAACTATGCACAGTTATATTTTTAAACTTCTCATGTATAACACTTTATATGATCTCTTTCGAAATTAACTTTATAAACAAATCTTATAAACATTTTTTAGGAATGCATCTTTTTTACTTTTAAATTTGCAGGCACCTCTTCCCTTAAACTTTTTCAAAACATGCATTGCTAGCATAAATAATTAACCCTAGGTTTGAACGGACAACCGCAAGTTAGCGGATCATTTAGGGTGCCTAACCCCTTCCCTTTAGGATAATAAAGAACTCTTACCCAGAATCTCATTAAGTTTAGCAGACCATTAAATGGAGTTAATGTTTACTTTAAACTAGTTAACATTTAGGTGTCCTAATTCACCCAAATTAATTAGGTGGCGACTCCGTGAACCCTTTAGCATTTTAACACCTTTTTAAACATTTTTAAACATTTAACATTTTAGCATCCCTTTTAACATTTAGCACTTTTATTTATTTCCTAACATTTTTTTATTTAAGCAGGGTTCGCTAGAATAATGTCGTGGGTCGAAAAAGGGCGCGACAGAATGGCGACTCCGCTGGGGATTTTAGGTTCTTAACCACAACAGACCTAGGGTTATTATTTGGCATTATTTTGCATTTAATTGGTTGTGCTATATTTTGTTTTATTTATTTTAATTGCTACCTGCTTTACTGCTTTCCTTAAACTGGCATTCCGCTCATATTTCTTCCACTCTGGAAAATTCACACAATCACACACTACATGCGAGGTGCGCTTGGTGCATCAGCAAAATTCTTTCTTCAAACCCCAAATTTAGGAGAGTTGGTAACATACGTGGAGTGTCCGGTCTAACCGGTGGCCGCGTAGCCTCCTCACTCGAGTTGTCCGCTCGGGAACCTTGCGTCTAGAAAAGCCAAATCTTAGGAAACTTAAGATAGAGCTATACCACCCTTTATACTAAGTCATGCATGCATTTACCTTAGGTGGGTCGGTCCTCGGCATCGACACCACAATTAGGAAGACACCAAACTTGTCGACGGGTTTCTCAACCCAACGACCAACCAGCATATTATGTGTAGCGTGACAATGATAGACAAATCCAAACCTAATCATGACATGCTGAAATTGGAAAAAGTGCACCGTCATTTGGTCGCCATTCCCAACAAAAGCATTACAGTTGGACGACTTGGACAAATCTATCACAACCTCGCATATGTGACGTTTAGGCCTACCTCTGGCATAAAGAGGTCCCAAACATGTTAGAACACGTACTTGATTTGCAATTTGCTTATTAGTATATATTGGCTGCAACGTTTTGCATATTATACTAACTTGGTTTGCTTCATTTGTTAAAGGGTTATTTTTGCCTAGCTTATCCCCCAAAAGGTTGATTCGCGTTGACTGGTAGAAGCACAATCATCCAATAAATGACTAATCCAGAGGCACCGGAACGAAACAACTTAGGACTCATCCCCGTTCCTGTAGAGGATGCAGAGGCGTTAGAAAGGAGAAACACCAATGATCAACACCTCTCCAAACTATTGCAGCAAATGGAAATCATGCAAGCCGAAATAGAAAGGCTCTGAAATATCACAAACCTGTCTATTAGCTTGAATGCACCACTCCCAGAGGGAGGGACAAATGAAATCGTGTCACAAGCCCTTGAGCCTCCACTTCCCCAAAGCTCCCCGCAGAGGCCGCAACATACCAGCTCACACCAAAATGTCACTCGCCCGGTCAATTTGCAAACCGACTTCCAAAATGATCCGTTTACTACATACATATCTCAACCTCCACCTACTTATATCTCCTCACTCATCCCAAATTGCCCAGTCACCCAATACGAGCAGAGGACACGCATCACTAGTCCCAACAAACAATATGGGGGATTAGCACATCCGACCGAAAGCCAACCATTTATTATGCATGCATCCTCTCAAGAGACAGATCAGTACAGGGAAGTGGGGCGGCAGACTCGAGCTAGGGCTGATGAAAATATGGCAAAAGAAATCCGTAGTTTGAAAGAGGCATTCAAAAGCATTCAAATGAACAAAGGGGAGGAAGATTTAGAATATGAAAACTTATGTATGCACCCCGACGTTGAATTACCTGTGGGGTACAAGGTGCCCAAATTTGACATGTTCGATGGAAAGGGGAATCCTCGAGCTCATCTAAGGTCATATTGTGATAAATTGATTGGAGTTGGTAAAAATCAAGCAATCATCATGAAACTATTCATCAGGAGTCTAACCGGCGAGGCGCTGGACTGGTACACATGCCAAGACCCTCGAAAATGGGACGGTTGGAATGCCATGGCACAAGATTTCATGGATAGATTCAGATTCAACACTGACACTGTACCTGATAGATTTTATCTTATGAAACTCGAAAAGAAATCCACCGAAACTGAGGTGGCGGTCGGAAGCAGCAAAGGTCCAACCTCCAATGACAGAGAGCGAAATGACCACCTTGTTCGTGCAATCGTTAAAAGATGCGACGTATTATGAAAAGATGATCAGTGTAATTGGGCGAAGTTTTGCAGAAGTCGTGAGAATGGGTGACTTCGTGGAAGAAGGCATTAAGACAGGCAGGATTACAAACCTGACAGCCCTACAAGCAACTAGCAGAGCAATGCAGTCAAATTCCATCGGAGGTACCTCACAGAGGAGAAGAGATGCATCACCCTCCGTCATGGTCATTCAGGAGCATATGCCAGAACAACTTCCAGTGTATCAAAGCCCACCGCCTTCTTACCATCCATAGTCATATTATCAGCACTGCGCCACCCCATATCCTGTTTACCATACCCAACCAGCATACCCAAAATACTCACCACAATCACAAACACGCACACCAAACAGACCCAAACACCGTATAGATGCTGAGAGAAAGCCAACCAGAACCTATACACCTTTAGCTGAACCTATAGCCCAAGTGTATGAGAAGCTGAAAGCCGCAGGAATACTCCAGTCAGTTCCCATAAATACCCCCAGGCCTACTTCCCGAGGGCACGATGAAACCAAACATTGTGCATACCACTCCGGTGTCGAGGGGCATGACATCGCAAATTGTTATACCCTCAAAGACAAAATCGAGGAATTGATCAAAGATGGAGTCATCCAACGAGATTAATGCATCTTAAAAGAATTAATAACTCTTTCATTAATACTATATAATTTATTATCCACCGACTTTGCAAACAAAGGCCTACCTTTAATCACTAAGTCAACTATGCACAATTATATTTTTAAACTTCTCATGTATAACACTTTATATGATCTCTTTCGAAATTAACTTTATAAACAAATCTTATAAACATTTTTTAGGAATGCATCTTTTTTACTTTTAAATTTGCAGGCACCTCTTCCCTTAAACTTTTTCAAAACATGCATTGCTAGCATAAATAATTAACCCTAGGTTTGAACGGACAACCGCAAGTTAGCGGATCCTTTAGGGTGCCTAACCCCTTCCCTTTAGGATAATAAAGAACCCTTACCCAAAATCTCATTAAGTTTAGCAGACCATTAAATGGAGTTAATGTTTACTTTAAACTAGTTAACATTTAGGTGTCCTAATTCACCCAAATTAATTAGGTGGCGACTCCGTGAACCCTTTAGCATTTTAACACCTTTTTAAACATTTTTAAACATTTAACATTTTAGCATCCCTTTTAACATTTAGCACTTTTATTTATTTCCTAACATTTTTTTATTTAAGCAGGGTTTGCTAGAATAATGTCGTGGGTCGAAAAAGGGCGCGACACTATGATGTGGACACTTCCTTTGCAAATCTTTAAATCTCTCCCAAGCCTCATAGAGTGACTCTCCATCAGCCTGATAAAAATTGTTCAACTCCCCTCTCAGCTTAGCGGCTTTGGACGGTGGAAAGAACTTTGCTAAGAACTTCTGTGCCAACTCCTACCATGTGAATATAAAATCTGTAGGCAGGGAATTCAACCAAACTTTTGCTCTATCCCTGAGTGAGAAGGGAAAAAGCCTCAATCGGATGGCGTCATCAGTAACGCCATTATACTTGAAAGTTGCACACAACTCCAAGAAGTTCGCTATGTGCATGTGAGGATCTTCCGATGGCAACCCTCCGAATTGAACAGTATTCTGCACCATACTCAGGATCGCAGGCTTGATTTCGAAATTATTTGCTCCTATTACTGGGAGCCTGATGCAAGTTTGTGCTCCATTCACCATTGGCAACACATAATCTCCCAAGCTTCTCTCAACTTGGACCTGGACCCTCTCTTCCACATCCATTGGTAACCTCTGGGGTATCCTTTGGTTAGGTTGATGATTACCTAACCCTTCGTTCATCTCATTGTTGTTCTGCAAGCCCCCCATTGCTATTAAGGCCGAAATTCGTTTGTTTCTCCTATTCTGTTTGCAAGTCTTTTCAATCTCCGGGTTGAAGGGGACAAGTGTGTCTGCTCCTCTTCTCCTTCGCATAAATTAGATGCCTACAACAGATCAAAATCAACAAACGGATCACGTCGTACGGGTTCACGAATAAAAGAGAAAAATATAGTAATAAATAAAAACAAAAATAAAAACCAAATTAGAAATTAAGAATAGATAGAATAATATTGAACTACGCCAATCCCCGGCAACCGCGCCAAAAACTTGATGCGCGATTTATGCACACACTAAACGCAAGTGCACGTGTCGTGACAAGTAATATAGTCTAGAAAACCGAGTTATCGTCCTCAGGGATTAGTGTCCAATTATCAAACTCTATTCTATGGTATCAATTCGGTAACCGATGATTGATGAATTCTTTATAACTATAATTATAGATGCTAACTAAATTACTTTATTTTACTTCAGATATGGTGGAAATAGGGCTTCCAAATCTCCTCAACTATCCGCTCATCTTACTTGTTAATGCAATTAATTATGGTTCTTCTTCTATTTTGAGACAGCAGGTTAACTAAGCCGTTTTATACTCCTGTTAAGGTAATATAAACACTCAACCCCAATATAGAACCCTTCTACCTTTCGGTGACAAGACTGACTATAAAGGAGGATTAAGAGCAATAACCTATTAAGCTACACATGTATCGGGGTACTTTCGTCCACGATTTAACCTATGTTTATTCAATTATAGCATATTCACAATCTCCCCTTTTGGATTTCGATTAGAAATCATATAGATTATGATAATTAGTGATCAATTAATTACCAAGTAATCAATAAAATATTGAATAAATCTCAACAATGATAAGAAGAACCCAAAACATGAATTAATTCATAAGAATGAGTTTCAAGTGATTCGATATGAAAAACCCTAAATTAAGTTAGTTCCTAGCCATAGACATGTCAAGAACTAAACTAATATCCAACATAAACTACAAAGAAATAAAACAAAGAACAAAGAAATTACACAAAAGTAGTCTCCAATCTTGATCTCCAAGTTTGTGATGAATTGGCAAAAGTGGGAACCCCTATTCTGACCTAGGAAGGTCCTTTTTATAGCCTAAAAAACGTTCCCAAACTTTTCCTTCTTGGCCTTGGCCCATTCCCATTCGGATTTGGCAGAATTCCCGCCTCGGCCCTGCAACTGGCGCCGCGGCGCCGAAACTCCTGCGGCTCTCTGTACTTTGGGCGCCGTGGCGCTCTGATGCTGCTGGTTGGAGGCGCCGCGGCGCCGCCCTGTTTCTCGTCCGGATCGTCAACCTTTTAGCTTTTTGAGCTCTGGAACCTCTGTTTCTGCCCTCTTTTCGCTCATTTTCGTCAATGTGCCACTTTAAACCATTATGACTCAAAAGAAAGAAAATATATCCTAAGACGAAAGAAATGAGATTGATGAAAGAAATGAAAGTCTAAAGAAGTTATGAGTTACTTGGACGTACCGTCAGTGATGGAGGATTCCACGGGTATGCTTCCATTGTCTTGTTATGAGTTTACGTGGACGTACCGCCAGTGATGTGGGATTCCACGGGTATGCTTCCATGGTCTTAGTATGAGTTTACTTGGACATACCGTCAGTGATGTGGGATTCCACGGGTATGCACCTTGGACATGCTTACGATGAGGGATTCCGAGGCATGCAGTTTGAGGGGTAAGAGTATAAATGAGGGGTACACCCCCAAGACGTTATACCACATTCTTCAGGGTAAGAGTATAAATGAGGGGTAAACCCCCAAGATGTTATACCACCTATTCCGTGGATTTGCTACCCACGATGCGAGGAATACCTCATGCGAGTCCGTTGAGGCTTATGCGGGTGAAATAGTCTCATGCGGGTGAGTACAGCCTATGCGAGGAATACCTCATTGTCGCGCCCTTTTCCGGCCGCGGCATTTTCTAAATAAGCGAGCCCTGCTTTAAAAAATGCAAATGTCAGAAAATAAATAATAAAATGCTGCTAATAAGGTTTAAAAGGGTTTTAAAAAATGCTAAAGGGTTGCTAGGGAGTCGCCACCTAATTAGTTTGGGTGAATTAGGACACCTAAATGTTTAACTAGTTTAAAGTAAACATTAACTCCATTTAATGGTCTGCTAAACTTTAATGAGATTCTAGGTAAGGGTTCTTTATTATCCTAAAGGGAAGGGGTTAGGCACCCTAAAGGATCCGCTAACTTGCGGTTGTCCGTTCAAACATAGGGTTAATTATTTATGCTAAGAGTGCGTGTTTTGAAAATATAAAAGATGCTTCAGAATATTTTATAAAAGTAGGCATGTTGATAACAGTCCGTAAAACTAATGCTATAAAAAATAAAGCTTTAAAGTATGCATTTATATTGTTTATAGATATATGCAATGTTGGTTTATGATCAAAGATATGCTTTTAAAATCAAACATGTATGACGTAGTGCAAAAGGTAATTTTTTTTTGTTATTTTATGATAAGAAGGCTATTTAACATAAATTATTTATATTGTGCTAATAAAAGTGCTTGTGGGAAATACAATTTATTTTATCATGTTAGTTGCGAGTTGAATTATTTAGTAAAGCTTAGACATGCATGTCAAGTAACTTAAAGTGCATTTCCGATTTTAAAACTACCCACCCAATTTATTTATTCCAACGGGTTAATTGTTCTATGTCTCCTATTAATTACAAAGTTAAAGAATTAGGCAACAATTTAAACAAATAATATAAAAGGTGGATATGATCACGGCTCTCAAGACGTGTGGCGACATCGTCTTATCCTATTTTGTCTTAGGAATTTCTGAAGCGGGAATGCAAATGCGGGTGCGGGTTGCCATTTGAAATGACTTGCGATGAGTCTCGCCGTGAGACTCTTTATTTTGCTCCGGTGCGTGCCATGTAAAAAAAAAAGTGATAAGGATTAGTATATGCCCAAAACATTTAGCAATAAATAAGCATTTTAGCAAACATATTTCCTATCAAACCCAATGTATCCATGGAAAGAACAATGAGAATCAGTAGGCAAAACAGGCAGTGAGCAACGAGAAGCCAGCAGAAAGGACTTAGACCAAATAATTGTTATTATATTACTTCCAAAGCGAAGCAAAGACATTCGGTAGTAAAGTCAAAACAGTCCAAACATTTTAAATAAGAACCAGGCTTTAAAAATGCATACAGAGTAGAGCAAACATGAGACTTGAACATGCAATGAATACATATACTTATGCTTGTACTCTTGTACATCCCGGAGATGTATCCTCCCAGATTTAAAGCAAACAGGCTAAGTATGCACTAACATTTCAATTTTTAAAACCAAAGAACCAAACAGTAAGCCTAATACAGCTTAGCCTTGGTACGACCAAATTAGGCAGAAAAAAGTCCAAAGTGGGCCCAAAATAACATGTTACACTTGCCAAAGGAGCTTAATTAACCCCTGTATGCAGTAGGCCCAAGCGTGACAAATTATCAGAATTTAATGGAAGCAAACCACCCATGTGTGCGAGGGAGCCTAAAAATAACAATTCTCAACTTAACAATTCATTCAGTTCAAACTAGCAATCCTTAAGCAGGCGTGACATTTCAAACATGCATATATGCATACTTACAAGAAACTCAGTTTGACAGACCAAACATAAATAGATGAGATCCGGCGGTTAACGTAATCAACTCCACAGAATGTTAACATAAGGAAGATAACAAAAAGGGCATTATGTATTGTATACTCAGATTAGTATGTTCCTCCCTCATTTTCAAACCATATGAAGGGCAAGAACATGCTAAGAGTAATGCTAACAGACTGGAACTGCTTCTTTCTCACTGTATATTAAAAAAAATTATCCAAAATAAGCTTTACCGACAAATAATAGGCATCTTGAGTTCTTGTTAAACCCAAACTGCTTAAAACTAGGTGTGATATGATTTGAGGACCTAAACAACTCTTATTTCCCATAACAATTTCAAATCATTATAAGACCTATACATACTTTGGCAGATTCTTGAATGATATAGATGTGCAGAATAGGCCCAATAATGGGGTTATGCAAGTCATTTGGCTCTCATTTAACACTCAGCGATTACTGTTAGTTCAAATCCCAAAACACATTCATGTTCACTTCAACTACATAGGGATATAATGAAGATGATATGATCTGGTCTGGATATACAAGCTTTTAGACACGTATTCTGATTTCCTTTTAGTCTTCTTTCAAACACAACACCGAAAGGTGATTCATTGCACCAGATAACCTATTAGAATAGATAAATTTGCTAACTGAACATTAGGATAATATCATGTATGCACAGCATTCGTACAGCCCAACTAAGCAAATATTTGTCACTGAATCCGAGCCTCACTGCTCAGCAAAATAACCTCGCATTTACCTAATCCAAACAAAATGAGACGTACTTAATCGAATACACAGTCAACATAAAATACATGAACACACAAGCTTGAACAGTTATAACATAATGTATAAAGATTCTGATTTACTTTGAAATGCCTCATGACAAACTCGTCTGAATTCTATAAGCGCATGAGCCAAATCTCGGTTACAAAAGGACAAACATACTAACATGCCATGAATGCCAGTATTAACATAAGCACATAAACAAATACAATCTGAAAATACTTAACAGAAAATGCACCAATTCACATAAAGGACTGAAATTTGACAGGAAAGTGAATTACCTTCTCCGGACAGCGAGCCGGGGCAGCGTATCAAGTCGTCGGTCCAATCGACGGGTTTTGGGCTTTGCGATGCGAATAGAAAGGCAATGTTTGTTTGCTGATTTTTGGGCTGGAATTGAAAAAAAGGGGTTCGGACTTCCTATTGTTGCTGTGCTAATGGTCTAGGTGCTGAACCCTAACTCCCGATGCTCTGTCGATTCTTGCATCGAATCGCTTTCCCCGAGCCCTGCTCTGTGTCTATCGTACTATGCTCCCTGAATCCCTCGACTGATCTCTGAATCCCTGCTATCGTGTGTAAAACAATTGCTACCCCTATGCGTTATGTGAATCTGCTGGGTTCCCCCCTTTGCACGATAGGAGAAGACCCCCCTCTGCATGCCTAAATTGTTATGTATATATGGTTCCCATTTCGGGTTTTGATTTGGTAAGGTTTTCAATGCTGATTCTCGTGTGATTCGTGCTTGTTTTGGTGCGATTTTGGTGCTATTCTTAAGGCTGATTTGATGGTAAGAAATCGTTGGATGTGGGTGCATGGGTAAGGAAAGCTCCCGGATTCTCCGGCGAGAATCTCGGGGCTGCTGGTGTTGCGATGGGGAGGGGAAGAGGCGAGGTGCGGCGATCGATTTCTAGGGTTAGGTTAAGGTTTCTTTTAGGTTTTGTTGTTCTTTTGAGGGTGTGTGGAAGACGCGGAAAGGCTAAGGCTAAAATGAAGTTGGGGCGGGCTGTGTATACAAGGCGTGGGCTGGGCGGGCAGGTGGGCTTTGCGGGTCGCGGGAAATAAAGGGGACGTTGGGCCAAGGGAGCTGGGCCATGCGAACCGGGTATTGGGATGGGTAGAATTAGGTATTAGTTAGGTATTTAATTAATAGTTTTAGGCTTTTAATTAATGTTAATTAATTCTAGGTAAGTGTATTATTAATTAATTAACAAATGTGATTAAAATAATTAGGTGCTTCATTAATCTAATTGTTATAATAAATAAATGCGGGCGTGCTATTTAATTAATGCTCAATACTTTAGAATGCGACGCTATTATTTAAAATCTTATTATTATGCATTATTGCAAAAATTAAAATTGAATTGAGTTTATATTAAATTACTTAAATGCCGAATGCAAGTACGATATTTAAGAATTGTTTAAAGCCTTATAAATGCGACGCTATTAAATGCATATATTAGATTAAAATTGATTTTAAAGTTACCAATGATTACTAATAAATGCGGCTATGCTACTTGACACGACGTCGTTGCTAAATTATTTATTTTATGCATTTATTAATTATTTAAGAATTACGACAAAGCTTAGAGTTAATAAATGCGGGCGCGGGACTCTAAATGCTTAAGACTCTACGTAAGACGCGACGCCATTATTAAATTAATTATTTATGCCTGTATTTAATGTTTTATTCGCTGCATTTTATTATAAAAATCCTAAAAAATTATTTTACAAAATTAGTGTAATTTTATGGTTAATGGCTGGACGGGAGGGTCAAAATTGGGTGTCAACACTCATGCGGGTCCACATGATCCATGCGGGTGAAATAGTCCCAGGAGTAGGAGTGCTTAATGATACTACGGGCAGGTGACCTGGCTTTGATCATGAGCTTCCTATTTTCATGCAGTATGGTATATACTTGATATTCTCATTGTTAGTAAGGCACAATGTTCTGTAAACTGATTATTTTACATGTCTCCAGTTATTTTAGACTTATGAGGTATTTTGATTTTTTCGATTTGAATACTTGGTACTTGTTATCGACCTCGCCCGGAAGTGCGTTAATGCCACGAGTTGAGTCGTAGCTTTCTGATCCGCACTCTTAGGATCACTGTCAGATCTTGGGAAGCTCCATTTCTCCGGAGGCTTTGTCTTTTGGTACGGTTCCCTGAGGTTGTAGACTTTTGTACATTCAGGGGGTATGGCGGGGCCCTGTCCCATCACAGTTGTTATTCCTAGAGGTCTGTAGTCACATTTGTGGTTTGGGCTATAAGAACAAGTTGTACTTTTGAGTAATATACTTTTTATGGAAGGCAGCCTTATCGGCTTGCCAGTGATGTTTACTTTATACAGGTTATGTGTTATGTATGTTCCGCTGCTATTCTCTGATGTTTACCTGACGGGGTGCCCCGGTAGGGCACCAGTCGCGGCCCCGGGGTCGGGTCGTGACAATCTTGTACATACTTTTATTCTACTTTGGGGAGGCTAGGAAATGAGGCAAAACACAAGATTGGAGACGTAGTTCAAGTTATTTTCTTTTCTCTTTTCTTTGTTCTTATTTCAGTTCATGTTGGATATTGAATTAGTTCTTAGCATGTCTATGACTAGGAGCTAATCCTTTAATTAGGGCTTTTCATTGAATCGCTTGAAACTCATTTTCATGAATTAATGCATTAGTTTGGTTTCTTCTCCATCTTGTTAAGATTTATTCAATATTGGTTTGAATGTTTGATAGTTAACTGATCACTAATTATCATAATTTATATGATTTCGAATGGAGATCCGAGAGGGGAGATTTGAATATGTTGTAATTGAATAGACATATGTTAAAATCGCGGACGAAAGTACCCCGATACTTGTATAACATTTTAGGTTATTGTTCTTAATCCTCTTATGTGGTAAAATCTATCATAGAAATATAGAAGGTTTCTGCACTGGGGTTGAGCTTTTATATATCCTAACCGGAATATAAGACAGACTAGTTAACCTGATAACTTAACGTAGAAGAAGAAGTTATTCTTGCTGCATTAAGGATTGAAAAAAGTGGATAGTCGAGGATATTGGAAGCCCTATTTCCACCATAACTGATTTAAATCAAAGCATATTTAATTAACTCTTGCAATTGCTCTAGTAGTTTTTAGATAAAACCCAAATCAAACTATCATTAGCCAAATAGATAACATAGAGTAGATGTTCAGTAATTGAAAACCAGTCTCTGAGGATGATATTCGATCTTACAGACTATATTACTTGGAACGATACGTACACTTGCGTGAGCATTTGGAAAATCGCTAACAGATGCATATACACAATCTCCTTGAGATCACCATGTAGGAACTCATTCTTCACATCTAGCTAATGAATGGACCATGATTTTGAAAGAGTCAAACTGAGCACAATGCGAATGGTAGCCGGCTTGACCACTGGGCTAAATGTTTCACCACAATCCACACCAACCTCATGAGTCTTACCATCACCTACAAGATGAGTCTTATGCCTTGCAAATGAACTATTAGAATTTTTCTTATGAGCAAAAATTCACATAGACCGAATAATATAAACACCATATAGACGGGGTACCAATCCCATGTCTTATTATCAATAAGAGCATTATATTCATCGGTCATAGCAATTTTCCAATTAGGGTCATTTAAGGCAGACACATGATTACGGGGTAAGGGTTATTTAAGAACATTAAAATGTTTTTTTGGTTTAAAAATATCCCGTTGACTGTCAGTGACTAGACCATGACTCTGGGTTGGATTGGGTGAATTTTGAGAATTTTCGAAAATTTCCGTCGAAGGCGCCGCGGCGCTTGATGAACAGTGCTCTCTGGAATTTTGGTGACGCTGCACTGACGACGACGAAAAATTATTTTGGTTATTGGAAGATTGGAGTCGCGGCGCCTCCCCTAAGGGTCGCGGTGTTGGAGACGAATTGTGTGACAGATCTGAAAAATGACGGAGAATATAAGGGGAGATATCATCAGCCAAAAAAACATACGAACTAGGCATGAGTTTTTCTACTTTAAAGAAAGGAAATTGAGATTCATCAAAGATAACATGACGACTAATGATGATTCGTTTAGAAGACAAATCACAGTATTTATAACCACGGTGATTTGATGGATAACCCACACACAAGGAGTATACCGTGCATGAAGTTTGTTGATTGTGGTGGATGGAAATAGTGGAAAATATAAGCATCTGAAGACCCTAAGATGAGAATACGAAAGAGTCATATTGTATAATAATTGAAGAGGGAAAAAATATGTCAAACGTTTAGAGGGAAGAATATTAAGTAGATTTGTAGCCATTTGTAGCGCATGATGCCAAAACAATAGAGGGACGGAAGAATGAACCAATAAGGTGCGGATAATGTTGTTAATGGTACGAATTTTTCGTTTAGCTTTTCCATTTTGTGAAGACGTTTGAGGATAAAAAAACGAAAATTTATTCCATATTGAGCACAAAACTCCCTAAACTCCCCATTGTCATACTCTTTACCATTATCACATTGAATGTTCTTTATTTTTCGTTCGAATTGAGTTCTTATAAAAGCTCTAAAGTTTACGAAGATGGAAAAACTTGAGATTTTTTCGCAATTGAAAACGTCTATAAAAATTTAGGATAATCATCCAAGAATAAAACATAATATCGATGACCCGTAGAACTAAGAACGGGAGATGTCCATGAATCACTATGAATAATATCAAATGGCATTGAAGTATGAGAATTTGAAGCTACAAACGACAACTTAATAATTTTTCCTAAAGCACAAGATTGACAATTTAGAGTACTACGCGTACCCATACAGGAAATAGACTTATTTTTATCTAAAACAGACAAAATAGACGACATCGGATGACCTAGACGAGCATGCCACAAGGAAGGAGCAAGAGCTGCAAAGTGGATGGCATGTCTTGACGCGAGATGCTGAGACTTGGTGTGATTGAATAAAGATCCCCCCTACTATCACACCTCATGAGAGGACTCCCCGTCTTGAAATCCTTCACAGAAAACCCAAACGGATCAAAATTAATAGAAACTCAATTATCAGTGGTGAATTTACGGGCAGACACCAAAAGTTTAATTAGTTTTGGGGCATGAAGGGTATTTTTCAAGACAAGTGGTGGATGAGGAGGGGACAAAGTTTTATTACCATAACCCTTAATTGGAATATAATTGTCATTACCATAATTATACCACGATTACCGCTCAAATTGAAATAAGACGAGAGCGTACCTTGATCGGATGTCATATGAGTAGTGGCGCCCGTGTCCATGTACCAATTAGGGTCCGATTGAGTCAAGCCAAACGTGTGCATCGCGGCTTCAATGTCAGAGTGTGTGGGTCCTGTTGCGTGATAAGCCTGAGGTGGGTGATGACCGAGTATTCCGGATCTTGCCCCAGCCTATGTTGATCAAACCCGAGCTGATCAGCGCCCGGAAGAAGTGGGCCGTGGCGCTACTATCTTTGAGACGGCGCGTCGCGGTCTCAGATGTGTTAGGACCCATCGTCACCGAGGCCAGCTGTGGCCCACCGCGGGCCCTGCTTCTTGCCGCCGATCGCATGATGGATGACCCGCCACCGTCACCATTCCGGTTACCTCCGTTGTTTCCGCCGCGATTCTTGCCATTATTTTTCCGATTTTGGCCCTTCTTACCACCACCGTTGTTGTGATTCTGGGGCACGTTGGCTGGATTAGAAGGGAGAAATTTGAAGCAGTCATCATAACGACGGGGCTAGCCCCGATAGACATCTTTTTAGCTAAACCTGCTTTCTCCAAAGTGAGAATGGAGCGGGCTTGATAGAACTCCGACATGGGCTTACTTTGACGAATAACCGAAGCAACCCCGATATAGGATTCGGACAGATCGACAACCATCTGAAGGAAGAGACGAATATTAGTAACAGGAGAACCCACGTTGTGAAGCTGACCTGCCAAGTCTTTGAGGCATTTACAATAGAAGAAATGTTAGGAAAATTCGCCATATCAACTTGGAAAAATTCCTGCTCAAGGATAACAATTCGAGAATGATTGTTATCTTGAAAGATATCACGCAATCAATTTCACGCCGCCATAGCTGTGGAGTTGGGTTCCATAATAGTCTGTAAAAGGTCGAAGGATATATTGACATAAATCCACTAGAGAACCTTTGCATCAAGCATGACCCATAAGTTTGGATTTGCTGCTTTGGTGGGCACAACTGTTGTAGACGTAGACCCCGCCGTATCACCCCGTTGGAGGAGCTGGAGGGATGATGTGGTGAAGAACTTGATGTGTCATAGCATGAATCTTGAATAATTCCGCCCACGTCCCATATTGGACGTTTTCTAGGTCAAGAACAATAGGGAGAACACTCTTGATGTTAGAAACTGTGAGGACAGGATGGAAAGTGTTCTTATCAGTCATGGTGAGTAGAACAAACTTTGGACAAGATTTCGAGGGGAGAGGAGTTCTCGGAAGTTGCAGAAATCTGAGGGGGGGGGTCGGAAATTTCAGAAAATCCGAGGGGTGGGAGGGTTCTTTGTGTCACGGTATTTTGTCAAGAATTTTGAGAAAGAAGTGAGAAGCGGAAGCAAGGAAAATAACCTAGACTTTTGATACCACAAAAGAATTAATCCCTTGATTATTCTTATTGATGAAAGACACATATATACAAGTTATAATAGGAAAATCATATTCTTACTTTAAATATAAAACCATATTCTATATGAAGAATAATTATACACTTATGATAATATTATAATTTTTATTATGGTACAAGTCTAATACCAAATATATAAAAAATCAATCACTGTACACGAACAAGGGCGGCGGCGCCAAACTTCATTTAACACTTATAACAATAAAATCTTATTTAAATATCAATGTTATATGTATAGAATAGTCATTCCAAATAGTAAAAAAAATTGAAACCCAATAATGTTATGTTTTACTGTATTTGCCTATTTGGTGAAAATGTAGCCAGTGTCTCTCACCTACAGCTAAGTAGCAAAGTAGGTAACTGTTATCATTACAACCAGCTTGCAAACAACTAAAGCCTTATTAAAGAAACAGCGTTTTCCTTCTTCTTTTTCCCCTTCATTTCCTCTTTGGAGTTTCCTTTGTTTTTTTCCTCATTAAATCCATATAAATACACATCCATATTCTACTCACACTCTCACCTCACTTTCCCCCAAAACCCCATAATTCTCCTCTCCAAAAACAATGGCTTGTTCTTTTTCAAAATATTTTCTTCTTTTCCTTCTTACATTATTGAATATTTTCTACATTTCATTAGCAAAAAAAGCAAATTTCTCTATGAAATTCCCTCTTACTTCAACACCATTATCACATAATTCTTCATCTAAGTCTCTTTTTATTGCTTCCCTTATGGATAATTCTCATCATAATAGAAAAACTATGTCTAGAGTTCCATCTTTGAACTATAAATCAACTTTTAAATATTCAATGGCTTTGATTATTACACTTCCCATAGGTACACCACCACAAAATCAACAAATGGTTTTGGACACCGGCAGCCAACTTTCTTGGATTCAGTGTCACAAGAAAATTCCCAAAATACCCCCGCCAACGACGTCGTTTGATCCTTCTTTGTCCTCTTCTTTTTCCGTTCTTCCTTGTAGTCATCCTATGTGTAAACCCCGAATTCCTGATTTTACCCTACCTACATCGTGTGACCAGAATAAGTTGTGCCACTATTCTTACTTCTATGCGGATGGTACTTTGGCTGAGGGCAATCTTGTCCATGAAAAAATTACATTTTCTCGTTCCCATAGTACCCCTCCTTTGATTCTTGGGTGCGCGACGGAGTCCGATGATGCTGAGGGTATTTTGGGAATGAATCTTGGAAGGTTCTCTTTTACCTCCCAAGCTAAGGTACAAAAATTCTCATATTGCGTGCCGATTCGACAAGGTATAACTAGCCATGCAGTGAAGCCTATTGGGACATTTTACCTAGGTCAAAACCCTAATTCACGTACTTTTCAATACGTAAATCTGTTGACTTTTCCTCAAAGTCAACGTATGCCCAATTTGGACCCCCTAGCATACACCGTTGGCATGACAGGTATAAAAATTGGCGGGAAAAGATTGAACATTTCCACGAGGGTTTTCCGACCGAATGCTGGTGGTTCCGGCCAAACGATCGTTGATTCCGGCACGACATACACTTTTTTGGTGGAAGAAGCGTACAATAAGGTGCGAGAAGAAATTGTTAGGTTAGTTGGTCCGAGATTGAAAAACGGTTACGTGTATGGTGGTGCGCTCGATATGTGCTTCGATAGCCATCCGATAGAAATCGGACGGTTGATAGGTGACATGACATTGCAATTTGAAAATAGGGTTGAAATTTTGATCAATAAGGAAAGGATGCTGGATGAAGTGGAGGGTGAGATCCATTGTGTGGGAATCGGACGGTCAGAATCACTTGGCATAGCTAGCAATATTATTGGTAATTTCCACCAACAAAATGTATGGGTAGAATTTGATTTAAGAAATCGAAGAGTAGGTTTTGGAAAAGGAGAATGCACTAGGCAAGTGTAATGGGTACTAGTTATATACAATATTGGTACTTGATATGGTACATATATTTTATGAGACTTTAAGAAAGGTGGAAACTCGAAAGTCGAACCTCGAGGAGAAGGTCTTATTTTCCTGAATTTTCTGCATACTGCAGATACATATTAGATGATAATATGGAGTTGGCCAGGCCTAATTGAAGTCCTAATCGAACGAGGTTACAAAGATTGAGATCAGTGACATGACGATTCAAATTATGATACTTTAACCAATGATCTCGTGCGAAGGAGGACTTAGGTATTGTGCAGTGTAAAATAGTAATCTTAAAGATGATGAGAACATATGATGTATGATATGTATATGTACTTGAATAAATGTCATTCTTTTATTATATATTGTTCTTCCAACATTTAAAGTAGATTGACTTAGTTCTTATTGAGTTATTGTTTTTATTAATAGTCATAATGTAGACAAATGTTGTTGCCTATGTCAAATTCCATTTGATCTAGTTCACTACTTTTAAGATATTCTAAATTTTTGAATAATCTATTTTTTCTATAAGCAATGCCGTCAAATTTCGTTATACTAAATGGAAGTAGAGTCATACAACCTCATATTCGAACCGTGTACTAAACTAACTGTAAGTCGACACTGTTTGTGAAAAATCATGAATAATTTTTTTTGTGTGCTTCCATATACAAATATCCATGGCTAGATATTGTAATTTGTAAGTGTCAATGGACAAAAAAATATTACAAAAGACATGTTGTGAACAATGTACATATGCATGCACGCTTCCTGGTCCATATTTATGTTCGTGGTCGGCCATATAATTATTTAAGTTGTGGGACACACTTCAACTACTGGACTGTCTTATTAACTACTGACTCGTTTTTAGCTCTAGTTGTTAGTGGGGACATTAAATTATTACAATAATACTTTAATTTACTGTAGTAGTTATTAGTGATAGAATAATCATTATTAATATTGTTATTAATAATTATTATTATTGTAATTAGTGTAGTATCATTTATATATGGTAGGATGTAAAATATTTATTAGAGAGATTAATATTATCTTGGAAAAGATAATTAGACATGATCTTTTCCTTATCATTTACTTAATTGTAGCATGTTTAGTTGTATATGAACCACATTTGTGGAAAAAGAATATTGAGGAAAACATTCTAATTACTCTAATATTCTTACATGGTATCAGAAGATTAGGGAAAAAATATATCCTAAACAAATTACCTCTAAATTTTCGGCCCCCCTTCTTCCAAGCACAACCAACCGACCTCTCTTCCTCCATTTTTTTGTTATTCTCCATTATTGTTCTTATTTCGGTCAACAATGTCTGACTCCAAATCCACATTTCACCCCGCCCTTACTGTTTCTAACATCAAACACACATATTTCCATCACTCTTGAGATGGAAAATGTTCACTATGCTACTTGAGCGGAGCTTTTTAAAATCTGTTGCCGTTTCCACCGGGTTATTTAATACATTATCCCGCTGGCAAATGGAAAAGGAAAGGAGTTAACAACAAATGATGACAAAGAAACTATGAGAAACACTTGATGCCACAGTTCTCTCATGGATTTATGCAACTATCTCTCATGATTTGTTGCACATAATAATGGAACCCGACCTTACGGCATTGGAAGCCTGGAATCGTTTACGGGATATTTTTCAAGACAATAAAATTTCTCGCGCCTTCACATTGGAACAAGAATTCTCACCACCGATATGATAGATTTTCCGAATGTGTCGGCATATTGTCAATGTCTAAAAATATTATCGGATCAACTCAAAAATATTGGTTCTCCAATCACTAACAATTGATTGGCTCTACAACTAGTTCCCGGACTTACCGACGCATATAATGGCGTAGGAACGCTTATCCAACAAAGAAATCCTCTCCCACTTTTCTATCAAGCCCGCTCTACGATCATTCTTGAAGAGGTGGATTTTGCCAAAAATGTCGCAACCGTATCAAATTCCGCCACGATTGCCACCCCCAACACATGACAATGCTACCAATTGAACCTACACAACAAAATCGAGGACAAAAAAGGAAGAAATGCTGGTAAAACCCGGGGGGAAATCGAGGAAATAAGAAGAAGGGGGCCATCGGAATTCTGGGTCCTTAATGTTCTGAATATACACATAATATACATTTGTATATTGTATATTATGTGTATATTTAATAATTACATTCAAATCCAATCTTAACTTCTTTTGTTATTAAATTATAAAACAAAATTATGAAAGATGAGTTCACACAAAAAAAAATATGCTCAGGGAGAATTTATATAATAAATTCTAATTTGTTTGAGATTGAAATGTAATTATTGTTGCATGAATTAAAAGGACTACGTATTTCCATTAGTCGAATAATTCAGATCAAATTGTAAGGTCTCTTGTTGAGGTGAAATATGCAGTCAATGCTGTACAAGATAATCATACCATATATTTAGAGAAATGGTTACTTAAGATTTTTAGATTAATATATTATTATATGAAACGTACTAATTCTAAAAGATACTGTATTTCTTAAACTACTTCATTCATTTTAATGTATATGTCATACTTTCTTTTTTAACTCAGTCAAAATACATAATAATTTTATATTTGAAATAATCATTTTAATCTTTCAATGAGCTTTTATAGACACATAAATATTATAATATGTTTAAGTCATAAGTTTCAAAAAAAATTATAACTACACAAATAATGTGATGTATTTAAAAAAATTCAAAAGTATTTATTTTTAAAAAAAGTATATCAATTTTAAAGATGATCACATGAATTGAAACGGAAGAATTAATAATATTTAGTTCTTTATTAGATGACCATAAGTCATACTTATAATTTACAACTGTTGACAAATCATTATTTCAAGCTTTGCCTAAATTAAATAGGAGTAGTATCTTTGTTGACTAGGTCTACTCTATTTGGAAGAAAAAATGGAATGATACATCATTATAAGACAAGGTTGGCTAGTGGAAAAATGCAGTACCAAATCAAATGATGTCAACTTCAAGATTTTCATGTATATTAGCTGGTGCTAGACCTGATATGTAAACTTTACGAAACCTAGTTACGTACAAGAAGTCTGAGCTGGTTTATTTGACAGGGTCATTTGCACTTTGTCGTGTTAGTCTTTAATTTTTGTCGTCTAATAAAATTTATGTCTATTAGAACATAGATTCTTTAAAGAATTCGGATCCTTTAAAAAATTTATACCACAATAGGCATAAGTTTCATTTGATTGATAAAAATTAAAGACTAACTCATTTGAAGGAAAACTCGTACAATTAAATGTATTTGACATTCTGATAGTTTTAATTTACGTGACATAGTTTAATTTGATATAAAAATTAAGAAAAAATAAGAAGATTTGTAAAATTTAGTGTTTTCATATTTTTGTGATTATAATTTTTTTAAAAGTTGTGACTTATAACATGTCATATTACAATAGTAAAGCTGATTTTTTAAGTAAATGTTTAAGGGTATTCAAGAATTATTAATATATGTATAATTAGTCAGATTGATCTTTATACAAACACATAGCCATGATGTGAATCTTGTGAATTCTTAAATTCAAGGACGACAAAAGGAGACTGATTGACCACCATGTCATTCGCATAATATTTGTATGACCATAAACGTTCCTCAACAAAAGTAAAATGAAAAGTTATAATTAGATGTTTTTAAATAGAAAAATGTGTCAATCTATTAAAATGAATTAATAATGAAATATTATCACAAAACTGAAACTGGAGTAATATTTATTTATTTATTGTTGTAAAAAATGAGATTTATTTTCTTAAAACGTTGAAGTTTTTGAAAGATAAAAGTGATCCTAGTGGACCACATTACGAAAGCATAATGATCTTGTGATTCTTGTTATAGATAGCACAATAAAGCAGCTTTAGATCACCCAAGGTATTTGACTTGATAGTTCACATGTCATCACTTTGGAAGAGATCCGATGAGATAATATATAGCATAGACTAAATTTATAAGCACCAAAATATGTAGGAATCATGTACTATATCAATTACCTATTGTTATAGGTTAACTTTTATCTGACTGTGCAAGCAAAATTATAAACTCTCTGTAGTATACAAAACTTAAACTTTTGAAACGTGCACTCATAAGCAACAGAAATAAGTCAGACCAATAAGAATAACAGAGTCATTAACAACATTGCCAAATTATTGAGTGTATTTTATACACTTTTTTGAGTCCTTTTTAATTAGTATTTTATTCTTTTATTTTGTGTTTAGTATAGTGTTAGGTAGGTTTTTCTTTCGTTTGTGTCACAACGGTCATAAAGTAGAAGATACCACTTTTGAGGATGAAAATTGCACAAGCACAGCCCAAGGAATGAAGCTTAAAAAGTGTCAAGAAGAACAGAAGAAATCTGGCACATTTCGGACAAAAATCACAGAGGCACCGCGGTGCCTGGTCCAGCAGCACCGCGGTGCCATGGAACCGCGGTCAGGAAAATTAGCATCGAGGCATAAGAATTGCCCAGCAGCACCGCGGTCAGGAAAATTAGCACCGAGGCGTAAAAATTGCTGAAAGTCCGAAACTGAAACACCGTCGAAGGCACCGCGATCCTGGCTAGAGGCACCGCGGTGCCATATGTCCAGTGAGCTACAGTGGTTTCAGAAGAATTAGCACCGCGGTGCCTGCCAACGGAACCGCGATGACGACGCGTATTTTCAGAAAAGTTGGGTCGAAATTGGACAAAGGTAAAGGGGTCCGAAGCAAGGTTTTCTCAGATATAAATACCCTAAACCCTGTCATTATTAGATTATTCTACTTTGGAGAGGAGAAAAGGAGGCAAGACACAATTGAAGACATCTCATTGTTCAAGTTATTTTCTTTCTCTTACTTTATTTCAGTTTATGTTGGATTGTAAATTAGTTCTTGACATGACAATGTTTAGGAGCTAATTACTTTAGTAGGGTTTTCATCGAATCTTCTTGAAGCTCTTCATATAGTTAATGCATAGTTCTTGATTTCTTCTTCATCATATTAATATCTATTCAATATTGTTATGATTTCTTGATAATTAACTAGCTATTAATTGTCATCACTTATATGATTTCGAATCAAAAGTCTGAAAGGTGAGATTTGAATATGATGTAGTTGTCTAGACATAGGTTAAAATTGTGGACGAAAGTACCCCGATACTTGTGTAGTATTTAAAGGTTATTGTTCTTAATCCTCTTGTGTGGTAAAATTTATCTTAGAAATATAGAAGGTTTCTGCAAAGGTTGGACTCTTGTATGTCCTAACCGGAATATAATGACAGATTAGTTAACCTGCTATCTTAATAAGAAGAAAAATCATTAGCATTGCATTAACACGTGAAAAAATAGATAGTTGAGGAGATTGGAACCCTATTTTCTTCATAACTGTTATAAACCCAAAGTCATATAATCTTTAGTTTATTTTCTACAATTAGTTATAATTCTTAGTTATAATCATGAAACTAAAGAACGTCAACCAAATAGATACCGTAGGATAGATAATCGGTACTTAATAAATCAGTCTCTGTGGACGATAAACTCGGTCTTACAGACTATATTACTTGGAACGATACGTACACTTGCGTAAGCACTTAGAAATATCGCAACAAGTTTTTGGCGAATTCTTTGGATGGCGCATCGTTAATATCAATTTATCTATTCTTATTTCTAATTTGATTTTTTTATTTTCAGTTTTTTTTATTTTTATTTTTGCTTTAGTGTTGTTTGCCGTGATCTGTTTGCTATTTTTTATTAGTCTCAGGAACTTAGTTTATGCGAAGTAGGAGAGGAGAAGACACTCATATCCCTCTGAACCCTGAGATTGAAAGATTGTGCAAACAGAACACGAAAGAGAAAAGTGCAGTTGATTCCTTAACAATGGGAGATCAGCGAAACAATAATTTTGTGGATGATGAGTTACCGCCTGTCTGAAGACAAGTCCCTGCAGAAAGGAGCTTGGTGGACTATTTGATGCCTACTATTGCAGGGGTGCAGACTTGCATCAGGCTTCCAGCTGTTGAAGCCAATAATTTCGAAATTAAACCAGCAATCTTACACATGGTCCAAGGTTCAGTCCAGTTTGGGGGATTACCGTCTGAAGATCCTCATTTGCATCTAGTAAATTTTGAAACTGTGTGCAACCTTTAAATATAATGGTGTCACTGATGATGTCATATGGTTGAGACTCTTCCCATTCTCACTCAGGGATAGAGCAAAGTGCTGGCTGAACTCATTACAAGGAAACTCCATCACTACATGGCAAGACTTAGCCCATAAGTTCCTTGTCAAGTTCTTCCCTCCATCCAAAGCAGCAAAGCTCAGAGGAGAGCTTAATAATTACTATCAGATGGATGGAGAGTCACTCTATGATACATGAGAGCGGTTCAAAGATTTTCAGAGAAAGTGCCCACATGATGGGATTGAGAAGTGGATGTTAGTCCACATATTTTACAATGGGTTGAGTGGTACAACGCGTACCATCATTGATGCTGCAGCAGGCGGTACTTTCATGAGAAAGAGTGTCAATGAGGCACATGATCTGTTAGAAGACATGGCCACAAACAACCATCACGGGGCAGATGAGAGAGCAATGAACAGCAGGAAAGTGGCTGGGATTCATGAGCTAGATGTTATCACTGCATTGACTGCGAAGGTAGCCATTTTGACAAAGCAGATGCAGCAGAGTACCATGGCAGTTAAAGCATTTCAGACACCAGCTAGATGCGAAATTTGTGGGGGTCCCCATACTTTTGATAGATGCACAGCAGTGGACCCAAATAATGTGCCCATAGAGCAGGTTCATGCAGTGGGGAATTTTTAGTGACCCTACAACAATCCATTCTCCAACACATATAATCCAGGGTGTAGAAATCACCCAAAATTTTCATGGAAGAATGAACAAGGGCATCAACCACCATTTCAGGCATCATCCTCGAGCGATTGACTGCGGACTCTGAAAGCGGATGACATAAAAGCAGCATTGTTGACCTTGGCCAATTCTCATACTCAGTTCATGGTAAAAAGTAGGTCCTCAATTTCATCATTGGCCAATACCCAGACACAGTTTATGACAGAAACAAGATCCTCCATTAGAAACTTGGAGACTCAGATGGGGCAGTTGGCAGGGAAGTTGAATGACAGACCTCAGGGAACTCTCCCTAGTGATACAATGATGAACCCTAGGGAGCAATGTCAAGCAATCAGTTTGAGAAGTGGGAAGCGAGCGAGAGGCACCCAGCGGTGGTTAAAGGAGAAGGATGTGGGGCAGACAATTGAAGTAGTAAATGAGGGGGTTACTAATGACCGCCCTACTTTAGAGAAGGCTCCACCCGCAGTGATGAGGGAGTACACAGACAAAATTCATTACCCTCAAAGACTGCAGAAGAAGGCTTTGGATAAGCAGTTTTCAAAAAATTTGGAGGTATTTAAAAAACTGTACATTAACCTTCCTTTTGTTGAAGCCTTGGAGCAAATGTCAGTGTATGTGAAGTTCATAAAAGACTTTTTAAGAATAGAAAGCTGACAGATTATGAGACAGTGGTGCTGACAGAGGAGTGCAGTGCCATATTGCAGAAGAAACTTCCCCTAAAGTTGAATGATCCAAGAAGTTTCATCCTACCTTGCACCATAGGGAATATGACATGCAAGAAAGTCTTATGTGATTTGGGGGCAAGTGTCAACCTAATACACCTCTCTATGTTCAAAAGACTTGGTTTGGAGGAGACAAGACCAACCACAGTCACCTTGCAGCTAGCTGATCGCTTAGTTGTGCATCCCCAAGAAATTATTGAAGATGTGTTGGTACAAGTGGGTAAATTCATCCTTCATGTTGATTTCCTCATTTTAGACATGGATGAAGATGCAAATATGCTCATGATCCTTGGGAGACCATTCCTAGCCACAGGGAGAGCCCTCATTGATGTTGAAAAGAGGGAGTTAAAGCTCAGAATTCAAGGTGAGAAAATGGTGTTTAAAGTTTTCAAGCAGCCCACTGAACCTCAAGTCGATGCTAGATGCTTTGATGTTGGTGTAGTTTATAAAAAGGCTCCTCATGAAAGTTCCAAGGGTACTGATGCCCTTGATGGTAAGAGTTTTGCACCCGTAAATGATGTGGTGGATAAGAACAAGGGAATGAACCCTCCTGAAATGAGCCATGTGAAAAAGAAAAGGAGGAGGAAAATGGTGCTAAAGTGGATATGTGAAGGGGGCACTCTACCCCCTTGATTTAGTAAGTAACCTGCGTCCGGCTAAAGACGTTAAAGACAGCGCTACTTGGGAGGCAACCCAATGTTTTAATTATGTTATTTTAATTTTTGTTTCAGTTTATTGTATTTTATCTTGAACAGTCTCACGATCTGGTATGCTAGTGTTTTTGAATGACAGATGAAGGGCAGGACTCACTCCGAAGGACGAATGGTTAGCAATGCAGAAAACTGAAGACACTGGAACTTTTCGGCAATTAGCACCCCGGTGCCTCTTTCGCCTTTGTGCACAGTAATTTGGCCTTCCTCCCAGGCCTCTGTTATGACCGATGTGTTGTGTCAGTAAATTGTCCCTCATTATTTTTAGTCTTCACGCATTGGGGACAATGTGTCGATTAAGTTTGGGGGGATATCTTAATTTGTTTTGAGTCTTTTTATTGTTTTTTTAATGTGTTTTTGAGTCGTAAATTTTTTTATGGATCAAGCATGTTGTAGTTGCTAAAGATATTGAGTGGATAACGTGGGATAATGTAATGGAATTGAAAACAACAATTTGTGTGCTTAAGTTAGATATGCCAAAAATTCATGACATCTAATTATTTGGATATTGATGCTTAGCCTATGTGTGTCAGTTATGGAAAGAAAGGTTGAAAAATGTCTAAAAAATTTGTTTGCTTTTTATTTGAGGCGAAATAGTTAAGATATGTTTAGGGAGATGATTCAGACATTTCTTTGATAGCCCTTCTGACCACTCATTACCTATCCTGACATAAATTGTATCACTAGTCAGCCCCTTTGATCCTAAAATAAGATCTTTTTTTGACACCCTATGATTCCCGATTTGTGCCATAAGTAATAATTGAAATTATTGGGATGAAAAGTGTTGAAAAAGAATAAAAAAGTGAGTATAAATTTGATGCACTGATCGGTGTATTTTATATACACCTTTTGAGTCATTTTTAGTTAGTATTTTACTCATTTCATTTATGTTTAGTATAATATTAGGGTTGTTTTCCTTTCTTTTGTGTCACATCGATCAGAAATGAAGAAATGGCGAAAAGGAGATGAAATGAGCATAAATGAGATGGAATTGCACACTAAAAGGGCCAAGAAATGAAGCCTAAGAAGTTTCGAGAAATATAGAAGAAATCAGACGAAGACCGGACGAACAAAGGACGAAGAAACGAAAAATCCGGAAGAATGTCGTCACCGCCGCGCGGCAGCTGGCCACGCTCGACCATCAAGATGTTCCGAAAGCCTCTGATTTTCAGGCGCTGAGGCGCCAGTCTGCAGGGCTGCGGCGCCGACGGGGGATTTCTGAGTTTTTGGGCCGAATTTGACACATTTTCAGGGTCCAAAAGGGATAATTTTTCCTACCTACATATTCCTTAACCCTTTTCCATAATTTTTCCTAAACCCTTTACCTAGAAGGATTTCATACCTTTCCTACCTACATAATCCCTAACCCTTTACCTAAAGGATTCTTGGGCTATAAATAGTCTCTACATCATTAGAAGAATTCATCCTTCATACCATCCTTCATACCATCCTACAATCCATCACCCATTCCATTCTCCATCCACCATTCCATCTTGTAAATATTCCACAACACAATCCTTGGATGCTAGAAGGCTTGGAGACTTGTTCTTGAGTATTTTTCTTTTCTTTCTTTTGCTTTGTTTATTTCAGTTCATGTTTGGAGAATATATTAGTTCTTAGCGTGACTATGGCTAGGAGCTAATTACTTTGTTAGGGATTTCCTTGTGATTCTCTTGAAACTCTTATTCATGAATTAATATATTAGTTTGGTTTCTTCTTCACTTATTTAAGATTTATTCAATAATTGCTTTGATTGCTTGATAATTAATTGATCACTAGATATCATCACTTATATGAGTTCTAATCGAAATCCGAAAGGGGAGATTGTGAATATGCTACAGTTGAATAAACATAGGTTTAAATCGTGGACGAAAGTACCCCGATACTTGTGTAGCTTAATAGGTTATTGCTCTTAATCCTCTTTTGTAGTCAATCTTGTCACCGAAAGGTAGAAGAGTTCTCCATTGGGGTTGAGTGTTTATATTACCTTAACAGGAGTATAAAACGGTCTAGTTAACCTGTTATCTTAACGTAGAAGAAGAAGTTAGTCTAATTGTATTAAGGATTGAATATAGTGGATAGTTGATGATCTTGGAAGCCCTAATTCTCCATCATAACTGATTTAAATCAAAGTATTTTTATAATTAGTTTATTTCCTGCATTATTAGTTTAGAATTCCAACTCAATTAACGTTAACCAAATAGATATCATAGGATAGATAATCGGTACTTGAAAACCAGTCCCTGAGGACGATATTCGGTTTTACCTAGACTATATTACTTGTCACGACACGTGCACTTGCGTTTAGTGTGTGCATAAATCGCGCATCATGCACCCCAATGAAAAATATGCAAAAATCTAAGTTTGGGGGTGCTTGTTATTTATAATGTATCTCATTCTCTCAAAAGAAAAGAGGGAAGAAAATAGGTATGAAATTGAAAAGAAAGTCAAAAAGAAGAAAAATGAGTTGAATGAAAATGATTATGGTACGTAATTGAGCCTAAATGCCTACTTTTACCTACCCCTGCCTAAGCCTACATTACAACCAGTGAAAGTCCTGATGATCTTAAATAAGTATATCTATGATTAGTGGAGAATAACAAGTAAACAGATCTATAGCGTTTGGGAAAGATGGAATGAGATTGAGATGCATAGGTTAGGTGTTTGTATTTCCAATTGATCATGGTCTAAGTGAATTTGCGAAATATCTAACTTGAAATTCTAGATTGATAAATATTCATGCTATGTATGTTCTAATATATTATCCAACTTCCATCCATAATTTTGAAGAAGCAGTGCTATAACTACTTGATCCATCTTATAGAGTCTTTGTTTTTGTTTTTTGTTTTTGTTTAGTGTTTTACTTTAGGGCGAGTAAAGTGTAAGTTTGGGGGTGTTTGTTGAGTGTATTTTATACACTCTTTTGAGTCCTTTTTAGTTAGTATTTTACTCTTTTATTTTGCGTTTAGTATAGTGTTAGGTGTGTGTTTCTTTCGTGTGTGTCACAGCGGTCATAAAGGAGAAGATACCACTTTTGAGGACGAAATGAGCTTAATTGAGGATGAAAATTGTACAAGCACAACCCAAGGAATGAAGCCTAAAAAGTGTCAAGAAGAACAAAAGAAATCTGGCACATTCCGGACAAAAATCACAGAGGCACCGCGGTGCCTGGCCCAGCAGCACCGCGGTCAGGAAAATTAGCATCGAGGCATAAAAATTGCCCAGCAGCACCGCGGTCAGAAAAATTAGCACCGAGGCGTAAAAATTGCCGAAAGTCCGAAAACTGAAACACCGTCGAAGGAACCGCGGTCCTGGCTAGAGGCACCACGGTGCCATA
The DNA here is from genome assembly GCA_029844215.1 of Przewalskia tangutica. Taxonomy (NCBI): domain Eukaryota; kingdom Viridiplantae; phylum Streptophyta; class Magnoliopsida; order Solanales; family Solanaceae; genus Przewalskia; species Przewalskia tangutica. Next base: position 147,936,458 of record CM056719.1, read on the forward strand.
TGTCCAGTGAGCTACAGTGGTTTCAGAAGAATTAGCACCGCGATGCCTGCCAACGGAACCGCGATGCCAACGCGTATTTTCAGAAAAGTTGGGTCGAAATTGGACAAGGGTAAAGGGGTCCGAAGCAAGGTTTTTCTCAGATATAAATACCCTAAACCCTGTCATTATTAGATTATTCTATTTTGGAGAGGAGAAAAGGAGGCAAGACACAATTGGAGACATCTCATTGTTCAAGTTATTTTCTTTCTCTTACTTTATTTCAGTTTATGTTGGATTGTAAATTAGTTCTTGACATGACAATGTTTAGGAGCTAATTACTTTAGTAGGGTTTCCATCGAGTCTTCTTGAAGCTCTTTCATATAATTAATGCATAGTTCTTGATTTCTTCTTAATCATATTAATATCTATTCAATATTGTTATGATTTCTTGATAATTAACTAGCTATTAATTGTCATCACTTATATGATTTCGAATCAAAAGTCTGAAAGGTGAGATTTGAATATGTTGTAGTTGTCTAGACATAGGTTAAAATTGTGGACGAAAGTATCCCGATACTTGTGTAGTATTTAAAGGTTATTGTTCTTAATCCTCTTGTGTGGTAAACTTTATCATAGAAATATAGAAGGTTTCTGCATAAGGTTGAACTCTTGTATGTCCTAACCGGAATATAATGACAGATTAGTTAATCTGCTATCTTAATAAGAAGAAGAATCATTAGCATTGCATTAACACGTAAAAAAATAGATAGTTGAGGAGATTGAAACCCTATTTTCTTCATAACTGTTATAAACCCAAAGTCATATAATCTTTAGTTTATTTTCTACAATTAGTTATAATTCTTTGTTATAATCATCAAACTAAAGAACGTCAACCAAATAGATACCATAGGATAGATAATCGGTACTTAATAAATCAGTCTGGACGATAAACTCGGTCTTACAGACTATATTACTTGGAATGATACGTACACTTGCGTAAGCACTTAGAAATATCGCAACACAAATCATAGGCAGTGAATTCAGCGTTGATGCATGAAGTGTTTAAGGAAACTAGGAAACAATAGAATAAAATAGAATAGACCATCCTAACTAAAAACATAGACCATAATCAATTCTTTGACACAAGAAAGAATAGTCCTTTAGCTCGAACTCTTCAAAAAATATCGTTGAATGTGTGTCAGATCCTCCAAAAGCTATGCATTTTTACACAATCCGACACGAATCAGATAGCATTTTTGGATGGTTCGAGCAACATAGCCAGACGCTTATGAACAACTTAAGGTTTCCAGACAATGGTGGTCTCAGCAATCATGGAGGTAACAACGTACGGGTCCATGTTTGAAGCAGGCCTCCTGTCCTCGAAGTATCCCTTCCCGGCCTTCTCTATTTCTCTGCCTACACGAACAGAGCAGCCACGGTTTGCAACCCCCTGGACAAACAAATGTAGCAACATAAAGTGAGACACTGGATACACTTAGCCAGACAATTGTAACTGAAATATGTTTTGATTCTCGATATCAACATTGCATTAGAACTCTTAAGCGAACACACAAAGAACGAAGATTGTTTGGTAATCAAAGAATATAGAACTTCATGTTTCATTCAAGTGCTCAGATAAGGGAAAACCTTCTAGCTATTTGACAACATTGACATGCAGCAGAAAGTCAAAATCAAAATCTTAATTAAGTTCCATAGCAACCGACATTGCAGGTGTGTGTAGGAAGAAAGAGAGGGAATCAAACGATAGTTAAGTAGAAAAGATCTACTTAATCAAACGATAGTTTACGTACCCATTTGAAGGAGTTGATGTCAGCTGTTTCATGTTTTCCAGTGAGACGACGCTCATTGCCTTCACCATATGCAGCAATGTGCTCTTTGTGCCTTTTTCCAAGCTTGTCAATAGCCTCTTTGATGATTTCATAGCCCTTATTTTCCCTCATAGACTTGGTGCTGAAAGAAACATTACATGTCAATATTCTCATATATAGAGAGGGAGCAGGGAAGGGGAGATGGATGAAGATATAATCAGCTGCAACACTTCTATCTGAACACGTAACTACTTATTCATAAAATCAGTTTCAGCACTTGAAATGTTTTTCAGCACTTGATGCTTATCAGTAATTCTTAATCATTTAAGCCAAAAGGTCCTCATAATCGTATAGTAGAATAAAAAGACCACTCCTCTTACCTATAGTTTGTGTGAGCACCAGCACCGTTCCAATCACCCTGACAATAAAAGGGAAAAACATGATGTAAATACAAGCCTTATTCAAGAGAATTATCAGTTTGTGGAAAGTACAATTTAACTATCCGAAAGCAGATCAATCCAACACTCAAAATATACATAGCGGAAAGCTCACCGGGATCGGTTTTGGGTCAAATGAAACAACAACTCCAGAAACCTCAGCAATCCTCTGTTTAACACCAATACAAAATAAACAAGTGTAACAATCAAACTCCTCATTATAGATACAATTGAAGATTGAGGACTGAAGACTGAAGACGGTAAAAGTTTATAAAAGCCAAGGATTATACCTCAAGAATGTAACGGGCGGTCCACACCTCATCACCTGCTGAGATTCCTACAGCAGGCCCGACTTGGAATTCCCACTGCATAAAATTACACTATGTTTAACGAAAACGCAAAGAGGTGGAGTTCTTTCTGAAAACATAGGCTGATCTAGGATGTGTACACATACGCAAATAGAAATTTAAATTGTATACAATAAGATCACACTCCTTTTGAACACACCGACTCTATATCATGAATTCGCCTCTGGCCTCTGTTAGGAAAAGAAGTGGGACAGAAAAGAGGAAAAAGGAATATGTACCTGCCCAGGCATCACTTCCCCATTGACGCCGCTGATGTTAATCCCAGCTTAAAGACATGCCTTATAATGTGCCTCGACTATATCACGTCCGAAAGCCTTGTCAGCTCCAGTGCCACAGTAGTAAGGTCCCTAAATGCAATAACAAAATTCTGTTAGAGAACTTTCATCCTTTAGCAAAGGGAGAAGTGGCGAATTATAAATGATCTACCAAAAGAAGATAATTTGATGTACTTCAAAGATTCAAATATAAAATCAAGTGGTTGCGTAGTTTTAGCATGTTAATCAGAGTGGTGAGAATTTTTAGTTCAACAATGTTACAGGAAACTGATGCAAAGTAAAGGGAACAATGCCACTTTTTGTTTCTTTAAGTTAAAAGTCTCATATAACGTCACACTAATAGAACAAAATAAACAAGTTCGAGCTTTCCCATAGATTTACCAGCTCCTATTCCCATAGAACTTGAAATCTCCAAAACTTATAGTAAAAAACAAGCATCTTGACTATGTTAATAAGCCCAAAGTAAGTCGAAGTTATTAACTAGTACCTGAGCTCCAGGGAAACCTCCAATAGGCCATCCAAGAGGCCAATTAACCTCCTTTTGCAGGAACGTGTATTCTTGCTCGATCCCATACCTAATTGGATATGTTATTCCGACAATCAGAAATTTCTAAACGAGCACAATATAAACTTTAAGGACCGACAAAACTTGTGTTTAAAATCTAAATAGAGTTTTTCGATACCATGGCTCTTCAGCAATGACGTCAGGGTTGCTGAAAATCTTGGCAGCATTGTGCCTCTTGTTTGCTGGAATGGGATCACCAGCTGAAGTGTAAGAATCACACATGACCTTAAGAAATTAAACACACACAAATTTTAAAAATTCAACTTAGAAGAAAAGAATCCAAAATTAACAGTATCTAAAAGGCTATGTTGATACACTATATATAGAGGATTCGACATTTTTGAAAAGTCCGTGCAACATAGATACAACAATGAACCAACTCACCAAAATATTGTTGCCCCTCCTAAATGGATCCTTGAAAATTGCTTGAGGACTATTTGGAATTTCAATTTAATATGGTCAGATGATTTTCCTCAGAAAGGAAGGAAACTTAACGAAAATTTGAACGCTTAAGACAACTTACTATAGAATTACTTCGCTGTCTTCTCCAGAAGCTTGGCCTGTGCTAGACCCGTCATAGTTCCATTTGGGAAGTTGGGAAGGATCACTGATAGGACCTACAAGAGTCTGTAATTTAAAACAATTTTTGTTACGAAGTTAGTAATATTCAAGCACTCAAAAACCAAAAAAGAAAAGATTGTTATCCAAAATAGTAATACCCTGGCTTTGCTCCTGAGGTCCATACCTGATCCGCCAATCCTGAATTCATAACAGAAAAGAAGGATTTAAGTTATATAAGTACATAGTGATTTTTTTACATTATTAGTATAATTAAAGCTGTTACAAAAAGTTATTTACTCTATTATTCCACTTATCTTCGTCATTGTATAGAACTTAAACTAAACAAAGAAACGACTATCTGCAAATAACTCCCCAGTGAAGAAAAAAAAAACTAACAAAGAGATTCATGAAGATTGGATCTTTCTCTATAAGATCTCCCTAATTCAGAAGAAACAAAATATTAAAGCAAACATTTTGCAAATAATAATCTTTTCAATCACGCACGAACGATCAAGAGGGGATGCATATTATTTGCAGCACCTAGTATACATGAAATCTTTTTAAGACATATATGATATATTTGTAGCTGTCTTGCTACAAATGAGTAGTTGTGTCCTGGCACGATGCCAAAAATATGCATGATCTATAAATTACGGGGTGAAGGGGAGCCCTGAAGCAATAAAGTTATCATGATCTATAAATTACGGGTTCGAACCACTTATATTACACCCCTTAGAGTGTTAGCGTAAACGCAAAATACTATGATTCTTGATCAAACAGAGTAAACAATCAGACAAAACAGTGACACAAAAACCTAACACTATATATTTCAATCATCATAATTAAATCTAACCATATGTATTCAGCAATAATCTTCTCAGTGGATTCAGAGAGATTGAGGTTGATGAGATCTGAAAGCAGAGACATAATGAAATATTTTAAAAAAAAAACTATATTTTTTTGTGAAAATTAATTAACTAATGAATTGTGGAGTGTCCTGTTATCTTATAGGGTTGATTGTTATAAAAACAATCGGCAATTATTACGGATTATTTTTTTTGTGCTAATTTAATACATGTGTTCATATTTCATGTCTTAATTAATTCGTATAAAATAATACGTAATTTTTGGTATAAGTTAATTCGATATCAATCATAGAAGAACAGTCCTTTATGGTACTTAGTTATTATGCAGAGTACTCATTTTGTTCCATTAGTATAAAATATTTTTTAGCCCATTCTAAAAAGTATGACTCTCCTCTTTGGGTGAAACTACCTAGTTTGGCTCTAAATACTTGAAGCAAGGATGCATTAAGCGGAATTGGGAGTGCCCTGGGTAAACCATTGTATGCGGAAGATTGTACTACTAATGCTGATAGACCATCTTATGCGCGTATCCTGGTGGAAATGGATGTCACTCAAAGCTTGCTATGTAGTGTAAAGATATGTGATCCAAATGGGAAGGTGATTCACCAACAGGTACTATATGACTGGAAACCAACATATTGTTCAGTCTGTTGTCAAATTAGACATTCCTGCCCCAGCAATGCAAAGGGCAAAGGAAATGGAACAGGATGTGAAGCAACAAGAACAAGAAGCAAAGCAGAAAAAATAGGAGGTGCCTTATGTGAAACAACAGGTATGGACTTATAAAAGGAAGTTAGATCCAATTGATGATAAAGGCAGATGGTTGGACATGTTATAACTTGATAGCACAATGGCAGCTCTTGAGCACATGGGAGAAGAGCAGTGGCAGACTGTTACTGGGAAATCAGGGGCTAAAGCTACAGGGAAGAATACAGAACAACAGGATACAATACTTACAAATGCATACATTGCCTTAATGGAGAATCCAAATGGTTTTCAGGTATCCACTTCCTAGTTAGTAGGTGATTTGTTGATGACAGGTGTAGAAAGAGGTAATAGAGGTCCTCATTCTTCTATTGTGAAATGAATTTTGTTGATTGGAATGTAAGGGGAATGAATAAAGTGTATAAGCACAAAGAATTTAGGAGGTTTTGCAATACCAATAAATTAGTTTTGATAGTAGTTATAGAATAGAGTAAAGGCGAGTAATACATCTAAAATAATCACTAAAATAGCTGGCACATTACACTGAACTGCAAATTATGATGAAGCACTAGCAGGAAGAATATTATGGAATCAGAACTGTGGATTTTAATCCTACAGTAAAGCACCAGCAATTCATACATGGAAAGGTAACTGTATTACATTCACAAATTATTTTCGAACTCAGCATTGTATATGGCTTACATACCATACCAGATAGGAAATCTTTATGGAATGATCTCAAGGATATAATTATCAGCTTGAGTAGGTCGGGTTTGGTTATGGGAGACTTTAATATAATCTTGAATGCTGATGATAGTCTATGAAAGTCATGTTCTTGATAGTGAAGTAAAAGATTTTGGAGAATTTGTTCAAATCTCAGGTCCGATTGAGATGAAAATAGTTGGCAAGACACCTGGTCTAATAATCATGTACTTAGTAAGATTGATAGAATATTTACTAATGCAGAGTGGGTACAACAATGTCCTCATTTGGAAGGTACTATTCTGGATGCCCAATTCTCTGATCATAATCCATTGAATGTCTGTTTTGATAATACACCCAAGATAAGACATGGATCCTTTTAAGTTCTATAATTACCTTGCTGACCATCCATATTTCTTACATATGGTTAATGGCTGTTGGGGGAAACAAAGGCAGGGGACAACTATGATGAGAGTGGCAACAATTGAAGCAAGTCCAAGGTGGGGTAAAGAAGCTTTAAGAAACACACTTTTCTTGAGTGGATAAAAGAGTTGAAGAGGCAAAGAATGCTCTCCAGGCTATTAAATTTTAACTTAGAGATCACTCAAGATTCACAGAATTAATTCATGAGAGATTAGCAAAAGCAACAACTGGAAAAGTGGCTTCTGATAGAGGAGAGTATTATAAAATAGAAATCACGGGTGTAATAGCTAAAATTGGGGAACACAAATACTAGCTACTTTCATGCATGTTTGAAGAATAGACAAGCCCAAAATCAAATCAAGAGTCTAGTAAATGGCAATGGAACCCTACTACAATCAGAGGCAGAAGTGGAGCAAGAAATAATAAGTTTTATAAGGGACTTCTGGGTAAAGCAGCATCACAACTCCGTGTTGTGATACCGTATATTATGCTTAATGGTCCAACACTCAATAGACACCAACAACTTAGCCTAGTCAGGCCAGTTGAAAGAAAAGAGATAAGAGCAACACTACAAAGTATTAATGATAACAAAGCCCAGGGCAGAGATAGTTTTAATGTTTATTTTTTCAGACTTCAACTATGTGCAAAACCTGTCAATTGTGCAGGAATAACACTGATTCCAAAGGTCAAAAGTCCTTCATCCATAAAGGAATTTCGACCTATTTCATGTTTCACAGCTCTATATAAAATTATCTCCAAGGTCTTGACTAGTAGATTACAACCAGTGATGGGTCATTTAGTGGAAAACTCTCAGACTGTTTTTGTGTCAAAAAGGTCAATCTCAAACAATATACTTATCAGCCATGAACTCATTAAATGATATGGTAGGAATTCAATTTCTCCAAGAAGTATGGTGAAGGTGGAAATGCAGAAGGCATATGATTCTGTGGCATGATCTTTTGTGAAGCAAGTTAGGACTACTGAGATTTCCTGAGATATTCACTAATTGGGTTATGGAATGTATGACTATTGTATCCTATTCTGTGGTGATAAATGGGAAGGCTATTGTTCCTTTTGCTGCTAAAAGGGGGTTGAGACATGGTGATTTTATCTCTCCTTTTCTATTTATACTTGCCATGGAGTACCTCAATAGACTCCTCAAACCTTTGAAGCAACTAAAGATGTTCAATTACCATCAAAGGTGTGCCAAAGCTAATTTTGTGCATCTAGGATTTGCTGATGGCCTATTATTATTTTTCAGGGGTGATCTACAATAAATGAAGATCTTTCATGAAAGATTTTCAATGTTCTCTGATGCATCTGAATTTATTGCAAATCCACAGAAAAGTTCTATGTATTTTAGAGGAGTGCCATTGCCTATCCAGCAGTAAATCATGGATGAACTAGGCTATCAAAAATGGGATTTACCTTTTAAATATCTTGGTGTTCCATTGAGTACCAAGAGATTGACAATACTTCAATGTGAGCCCCTGATTGATAGAATGTTAGGGAAAATTACATCTTGGACTACTAGGTTCCTATCATATGCTTGAAGGATTGGGTTGATTAAGAGTGTGTTGTTTGCTATTCAGACATTTTGGGCCCAAATTTTCATCTTGCCTAAAAAGATCATTGAATTTATAGAAACTATATGCAGAATATTCCTATGTATTGATTCTGCTGAGTTTTCTAGGAAATTCCTCATAACCTGGGAAACACTATGCAGGCCTCTGGTAGCTGGTGGTATAAATTTTATCAATGTAGAATTGTAAAACAAGACAACTATATGCAAGCTACATTGGTATCTCTGTAAGAACAAAGAGAAGTTATGGGTGCAATAGGTACATGCTTATTATATAAAAGGACAAACAACATGGACAACATATCCCAAGTCTGCTTCTTGGGTAATTCAGAAAGTGTTTTAAGGCTAAGCAATATATGAAAGCTTCTGGAAATTGTGAGCAGGAAGTACTGCATATTGAGAAGTTTTCTATCAAATCAGTATACAAGCAGCTGCAAGGGGAGTATCCAAAGGTGCAATGGAGGAAGCTCATTTGTAATAATAAAGGGTGTCCAAAATGGATCTTCATACTAAGGTTGGCTATTATGGGAAGTTGGCTACTAAGAATAGGTTATCTAAATAGAGCATACAAACAGATCCTGAAGGTGTCTTTTGTAACTAATCACATGAAACTCTTTCTCATCTTTTCTTTCAATGTCCTTTCACTGCTGGAATATGGAGTAAATTATTATGTTGGCAAGGAATAGTAAGAGGTGTACAAGGATGGAATAAGGAAGTTGTGTGTGCGATGAGATATTATGGAGACCACAACAGGGGTGCATCTATATATCGTATTATGTTTTGTTGTTGTCTACCAGCTATGGAGAGAAAGGAATGTTGTTGTGTTTCGAGAAAATAGGAGAACTCCTCAGGTTATCATCAAACAGATTGTTCAGGAGGTGGTGTTTAGACTGAGTCTATTTCCTAAGCTTCCTAGATGTGTTAGCCAATTGAACTTCTATCTGGTATAGGCTGAGTGTCTATGTAGTTCTGGTGCATGTGCTGAGTACGAGTATGATCATTCAACTGGGGTATGTCCAGTTGGATGCCTAGTTTTTCTCTTCTTTTATCTTGAGTTGTAAATATCACCCTTTGTAATAAATAAAATATTTATTTACCAAAAAATTATGATGATATGCTAATTATTCATCGATATTCCATAATAAATTTATATGGTTAACATAATAATTTTTATAGTGTTACTTATGTTTTTAATATTGTGCATTAAAGGCCTAAAAGAAGGGAATATGGTGTGCTAATTCTTAGACCTAATTTACATTGATTAGCCAAACTTTAATAAGATGGCTATTTTCTCCCCCACAATTTCCTCTATTTTCTTCCCCTAAAATCTCTCCCATGTCTCTCTCTATGTATTATTGTGTATCTTTCCTCCACTTTTTCACTCTCTTTCCCTTCATCTTCTTAAACTTCTCCGATTAAAATAAAAAATCTACCACGATATATTATGACGCATTATGTATACATTTTGGAAATTCGATAGAGAAGAAGAGTATCATGTATGTAAATGCACGTCGCAACAAATATGTAAATGCATTGGATCGGGTTGCACGCCGCAACAAATGTATAAATGCAAAGAAATAACATAATGTGTGATATGGGATAAAGCAGAGTATTGGTTAAATTAAGAATTTTCTATAAGGAGTTGAGATGATATGTTGCACATAAATACTTACAGACTTGTATGTTAAAAGTGTTGTAACCTAATATGTTTTACAACATGTTTATTATGTTATAATGTGATTGTGCTTAAACTATTGTGAGGATACTTTGGATTGTAAGGCGAGGTTCTAACTCAGCCCCGGATGGTAGGACTGACTCTTTTATTTAACATGTTTCAGGAAAGCGCGATAGAGGAAAAACTCCACAACAAGGCTAGCGATCGTCTCGCAGTCTCATTGTCGTACCAAATCCATTGCTTCGGACTTGGTGCTTGTCGTGTTTAATATGTAGTTGAAAGGTTTAGTCTCAGTATCTCGGGAAATGCCCGTATGAGATTGTCTCCTTTCAAACTTGAAATATCCACTCTCATAAGTCTAGATAGAAACAAAGTTTGCACGAGCATGTGCTCGCACTATGATAAATGAAATTTATAGAAAATTTTCTCTACTTCTATTATTGTTATTATTTCCGCATTTAAATACACGTCTGAATTGAGTAAGAGAGAGAGTTAGATGGTGCTCCTGGAAAGAGATAGTTATCCAGGTGACATCACGCCCTAAGTGAAGACTTGAAAAAAGTCGGGGCGTGACATCAGGAGACAAGGATTATGCATTCTTAAGATATTAGGCTTTAAAGCTTCTAAACGACGAAAAAAATAGATTTAAACAAACCTAACCCGTATTATTATTTTATTATTTCATAATCACACAAAACAACCCAGGCTTTGATACCACTGTAGGGTTTTTGTTGGGTTCATGTACGCAACGGAATTTGAAAATTTTATGTTTCAAACCCAACAAACGACGAATTGCATGATAATTATGCAATAATATAAACATGTAAACATACAACATGTAGTGCAACCGTAATGCATCGATAGTAAACTTACCATTTTATAAATCTGGAATCTTTTCATATAATCTGAGGGTGCGCACGCAACTGTTCCTCGTTTGCAAGTTCCAAGAACTCCGATGTAATCGACAGCTAGGAAATCTGGCAAAGGTTCGAGAGAGAATATTTAATTTTAGGTCTCTAAGACTTAGAATGATATTAGAATAATAGTATATATGAATAGTGAAATGAACACCCTTTTTATAGCTGCGTCTTAGGGTTTAAAATGCGGCCTATAGTTCCCATGGGCCAGGGCCAGAAAACGAGGTGTAGTGGGTCAGTCTGACTGGTCCACTGCCAAGGCGGCGTCGCGGCTCAGGTAGGAGGCACCGCGGCCCTTGGTCATATGTGTCGCGGCCCTAGTCCATTTTAGGACGTCGTCTCATTTTCATTTTAATTAAATCTGAAATCCAATATCGACTTAATTAAATAATCATTATTCATTCAAATGTGTCGATCATAAATTGAACATTTATATTCTCTCATTACATCCTTCGATCAACGGAACAATTGACTTAGTGTTACCCTACAGACCTTCACATATCAACACTAATCATATTAGGGTCTACACGGAAATCCTAGACGACGTCGGAAGACGAACTCAATATGTGAAGTACAGTTACGTGAATCTGATAAACTGAACCTCTATGTGGGAAGATAAAATCCTTTCATTCATTCATGACACACTCGATCAAGCTTAGGATCTGTCAAGTGTCTATTCAAATGGATTGATCATTATATCTCATATATATTAGTTGACAATAAGACCATATCCTAGATATGTCTACTGTGTTGGCCAACGACTTAATCAACCTAATATCACTGAGAAGCTGAGTGCTCTCTCGAATATACATTCGAGGAATGAATCATAATCTTGGCTCAACTACCACCTTTAATCCACTTCGTAATGTACCCAATACAAGCCGTATCTCAACCTATAAGGCATTTGAGCTTAGAACAGGATCAAAGTATAGTACTCTGCAGACAAGGTGTGTATCGACCTCAAGTTTAAGGACTTCTATCTCCCACAAGCTGATATGTTTTAGGACATTGTATAACAAACAGTATATCAGCAGGGTATACCAATACTTCCAAAGTATCCATGTGTCCATCACGAGTAACCAATTCTCGTAGCAGGTGAGACATACTACAACCTCTAAGGATGTGATGCAGACCACATGTCGACTTATCATATATCATCGATATCCGATTCTCGATGATCATTAGTCGAGACTATTTTAAGAGTTACGTTATAATATTAATAACTCACACTATTAATAACAGCGTAACCTCTAGGGATGCATATTATAGAATATTATAAACAATCAACTAATAATTCAATAATTGCAAATGCTAAAATATTAATCTCCATTAATAATAATACGAATGTGTATAAAGTACATTTATCCTAATACAGATTGTCTCTAGGACATAAATATACTTTCACATTCAACTGGGGTATGTCCAATTGGATGCCTCGTTTTTTTTCTCTTCTTTTATCTTGAGTTGTAAATATCTCCCTTTGTAATAAATAAAATATTTATTTACCAAAAAATATATGATGATATGCTAATTAATCATCGATAGTCCATAATAAATTTATATGGTTAACATAATAATTTGTTATAGTGTTACTTATGTTTTTAATATAGTGCATTAAAGGCCTAAAAGAAGGGAATTTGGCATGGTGTGCTAATTCTTAGACCTAATTTGCATAGATTAACCAAACTTTAATGAGATGGCTATTTTCTTTCCCATAATTTCCTCCTCTCTTTTTGTTCCCCTAAAATCTCTATGATGTTTCTCTCTATGTATTATTGTGTATTTTTCCTCCGCTTTTTCGCTCTCTTTCCCTTCTATCTTTTTAAATTTCTCCGATTAAAATAAAAAATCTATCATGATATATTGTGAAGTACCATATATACATTTTGGAAATTCGATAGTGAAGAAAAGTACCATGATATATATTGTGAAGTACCATGTGTAACTACCATGTATACATTCTAAAAATTCGATATAGAATAAGAATACCATGCATACATTCTGCGAATTCGATAGAGAAGAAGAGTACAATGTATACATGGTAGAGAAGAAGAGTACCATGTATACATTACAATGTATACATTCGGGGAATTCAATTGAGAAGAAGAGTATCATGTATACCTGGTATATATTGTGAAGTACCATGTATATATTTTGAGATATATTGCGAAATACCATGTATACATTCTGATATATCATGTGAAGTACCATGTATATATTCTGACTATTATATTATTAGACAATATATATTTATTATGTATAAAAATGATAAAAATATCAAACTATGCATTAAATTTGCAGAACTATAACCTTCAAGTATACATTCCGAAATTCGATGTGGAAGAAGAATATTTTGTGTATTAATATTTTTAAATTATTTATATTTGAATATCATTTAATAACAAACTCTCCACTTTTTAAGTATAGAATGATTGGGTAAAATCTAATTAATATAGTATAGCATGATATTAAGGAAGAAGATACTTCTTCCCCTATTTTTAGGATAAAATACAACGTGAATAAAGAAAAACAATTGCAACCCTATTATTAAGCCTCCTTTTTTACTTAATTGGTTACATGGTTCCAATTTCTCTAGGCCTGAAATACGCTAACACGTTTTCGGTTAAAATATACCAATTTTAGTACATGTAGTAAAATGTCAATTTTAGATGGAAGGTATTTATGTTTTCTAATAATCTAGGGAGCGAATTGCCAAAATAGTGCTCTTTGAAAAAATTATTCTCAAAATACTATTCTCCCAAAATTAATTTTCATTTTACAACTAATTTTGTCACATGGATTGTCAAGTGGATAAAAACATATTAGTTAGTATTTAATCAATATTCCACATGTCACATATATTGTAGAAATGTAAATTTATAAGTTTATATTGTATATTTATTCTATTAAAAAAGTTAAAATATATTTTTTTTGTTTATTTTCGGGTCGACGTGGCCCGACATATTTTTTTTTTTAAAAAACGAAACTGAAAATTCAATTTTAAAAATAACAAAAATTCATTTTTTAAAAAACAAAACTAAAAATTCAATTTAAAAAAAATGAAAATTCATATTATTTTTTTTAAAACGAAAATTCATTTTTTTTAAAAACGAAACTGAAATTGATATACGTTGTCTTGCGAATTAATTATTACACAACTTATGCCGAATAACTTAATTATTACACAACTTATTTTCGGGTCGACGTGGCCCGACATATATTTTTTTTTTAAAAACGAAACTGAAAATTCAATTTTAAAAATAACAAAAATTCATTTTTTTAAAAACAAAACTAAAAATTCAATTTAAAAAAAATGAAAATTCATATTATTTTTTTTAAAACAAAAATTCATTTTTTTTAAAAACGAAACTGAAATTGATATACGTTGTCTTGTGAATTAGTTATTACACAACCTATGCCGAATAACTTAATTTTTACACAATTTATTACACAAAAATGATTTTTTTTAAAATTAAATTTTCAGTTTCGTTTTTAAAAAAATAAAAAAATGAATTTTCGTTTTTTTAAATTGAATTTTCAGTTTCATTTAAAAAAAAATCTGTCGGGCTACGTCGACCCGAGAATAAACAAAAATATATTTTAATTTTTCCAATAGAATAAATGTATAATATAAACTTATAAATTTACATTCCTACAATATATGTGACATGTGAAATATTGATTAAATACTAACTAATATATTTTTATCCACTTGGCAATCCATGTGGCAAAATTAATAGTAAAATGAGAATTAATTTTGGAAGAGTAGTATTTTAAAAATAATTTTTTCAAAGAATACTATTTTGACAATTCGGTCGAATTGAGGGGACGTACCTTTTGTAGAATGTAATCATGTATACGTAGGCTTGGGCAAAAAGGGAACCGGCTAGACTCAACTTGATTGGCTCATTTTGGTTATGTACTTATTACGTTGAAATTAAAATTCATCCATTAATCTTAATTAAGTTAGCTGAATATCAATTTAATAATAATTATTTATTGTAATAAATTTATAATTTTATATTTGCTTATTTAATTTGACGTAAACTTTTTATAGACATCATTATGTAAGAATATTCTATGGGTGGTGCCAAATGTTATTAATATTTCAAATTAATAGTTCAAAAGTTATAGAAATTTATGGCTCATTTGTTTGCACTTAATAAATGTCTGAATCTAAATTGTTCAGACCTTAGATCATTAAATGCATTTATTTAAATTAAGATTAAAATATTTATTTGGTCTGAGTAAGTCTTAACCGTTAAGATATTGAACAAAGTCTTAATACTATGAAGAGATATTTTGTATGGATGATTTTTACCACCACTCTGTCCTCAACCACCAGCTCCACCCTCCTAACCCCAACCTACCCCACCCACCATTTCCCCTCTCCACCTCTCAACCCACCACCACTAACCATCTCTGCCATCACAATCACTACCACTATCACCATCACTATCAATCACCACCACCCCACCCTCCCAACCTCACTCCACCATCATTAACCATCTCTGCCATCATAATCACCACCGTCTCCAGCCACAAACATCAACCACCTCTGTCATTACAATCACCACCGGTAATCACTACTGTCGGTCGCTACAACACCTACCACCTCCATTAATATAATTATATCAACAGTCACCACCACTGTCGCACCAACACCGTCGTCGTCGTTGCTACCGCTACCACTATCTATCACACTATTGCGGCCAATCCTTACTACCAACCACCTCTACCATCATAACTAGCACCTCCTCCAACTACCACCAACACCATTGTCAACCACTACACATTTTTAGACGCCACTAACAACACCGTCAACTACTAACATCAATCAACTCTACCATCACAATCACCACTACCAACCGCACCTTGGCTCCAATAACTACAACACCAACCACCTCTGCCATCACAATCTTCACCACCGCCACCACCACAAAGCATCTCCATCATGACTAGCGAACATAAATGTTTCATTTTTATCAAAGAATAATTCTATTTTATTATATTTATTTTAATTTCTAATATTTAGCTGCGTTGTATTTGAGTTGTATATTTAATATTTTTAAATAAATACATCATTCATATTCAGATATTGAAAAATAAATAATCTCAATCATTCAGTATTCAGATCTAGAGACAACATCTTAATCATTCAGATGTGCATTCAGATTCAGACGTCTTAATCTTAATGAAAACAAATGAGACCTTAATATTGCACAAATTGCTTGAATATAGTATTGCTTTAGTTCTATTATTTAATGTTTGCCTGAAAGTTTATTCTGTGTTCAATATTAAGTTAAGGTCATTTAAATTCGAGTTATTGTTTTGACTAAGAAATATTGAGTTAATGTCATTTAAATTAGAGTTCTTGTTTTGACTAATAGTGTATATATTTCAATCACACTTGCATGCAATTACAGTAATTCTTATATATTTCTTAATCAACCAATTTATGTTTTAATAGCATAGCACTATGTAGACCAAAACACTAAAGAGACGACTCGGACTGGCCTCGGCTCGGCTCAAGCTCGGTTGTAATTGACAAAGCTCGATTGAGCACGACTCAGTACTATCAAAAGCTCAAAAATTGGGGGGCAGAGGGTGCAATAGTGATAGGGTCCCAATGGAGAGTTTGCACTTGATGAATGAGTGCAGAGAACATTTCCATGCATAGGATAAATATATATGGAGACATAGGTCACCTTGCTGTATGCCTCTGCCCTCTAGTAGAAGAGAAATGGTTGGTGGGTTTGTTATCGTTCACTTTTACCCGAAGGCACAAAAGTTATTGGATAATTTATGGACTCTTGACCATATACTTTATAAAAGCTACCTTAATATATAACCCCAAAAAAGCTATCTTTATTTAATTTTGAAAGAAAACACTTATTTTTTAATACTTAAAATATTAGCAACCCTATAATTAAATTCTACCTAAGGGTTCCAATAATATTTAGTGTCTTACAAATAAAACACATAATGCAAGATAAAAATAAACGGGTTAGTAGGTATACCGGCCCACTAGTTACCGCGTACAAGAAAATAAAGACCTATTTTTTCTACGCCATTTCACCCATGGCTGGACTTCTACCATTTTTACCCATGGTGGGCCTTCTTGCAAATATATATGCCATTTTTACCCATGCCTGGGCCTTCGGACTACTTTCGAACTCGATGAAATAATATGTTATTGGCCCTCAGGCCCAACGGCTCAAACGATCGCGGTAATCATTAAAGTGTGGGCCCACAGGCCCACAAAACATGTACAAGGAGAGGGGAAAACACAAATATCAGTTAGAATGCACGGAATCTTTATCATATAAGGTGTAAATGGAGCAAATGCAGAAATGAAACCAACACACACACATATATATATATGTGTGTGTACACACATATATATATATGTGTGTGTATATATATATATATATGTATATGTGTGTATATATATATATATATATATGTGTATATACATATATATGTGTATATATATATATATATATATGACATCTCATACTGATTGTGGCAGTCCAGAATTCGTTAATGGACCTCAGAAAAAAATAAAAGAAACAATCCCAATAATATGAGTAAAATAACGGGCCTCATGCATGTAAATAACGCAAGCAAAAACAGAGGCTAAGCCCAAAGTATGTAATTCGCAGAACTGAAGGAAAAGATCAACCCAAAGGGATCAATAAGGCCCGCGCAAGTTTAGAGACACCCAAGAGTCAAGAAAACATAAGATATGCATCTTTTGATACTGCCACATACTGACATACATGATATACAAAAAATATATGGCAAGCCTAGAGATATATAAGAAAAGTCAAATAACTGATGTTAGGGAAGGAGAAAACGTGCATTGCAATTAGAAATGGGTTTGAATCTTTGGTTTTTGTTCAGAATTCCTCAAACACCTTAAATGTCAGACAAGAATCTTGTGGCATGGAATTCAATGATTAATGGGTATGCTTTAAATAGTCGACCTAATGAAACGTTGACCATTTTCAGGAAAATGGTTTTGGAAGGTGTTAGGCCAGATGGATTTACTATGGTCAGTTTGTTGACTGCTTCTGCTGAGCTTGGTGCTTTTGCTTTGGGTCGAAGGGCACACGTGTATATGTTGAAGGTCGGATTGGATAAGATTTTACATGCTGCAAATGTCCTTTTAGATCTTTATGCTAAATGTGGGAATGTAAAAGAGGCAGAGCAAGTTTTTGATGAGTTGGAGGAGGATAGTGTAGTGTCTTGGACATCTTTAATTGTAGGTTTGGCTGTCAATGGTTTTGGTGAGAAAGCACTTGAGCTTTTCAAGGAAATGGAAACAAAAGGATTTGTGCCTACGGAGATCACATTCGTCGGGGTCTTATATGCTTGTAGCCATTGTGGTTTGGTGGACAAAGGGTTTGCTTACTTTGAAAAAATGCAAAAATTGTTTGGAATTAAACCGAAAATTGAACATTATGGATGCATGGTTGATTTGTTAGGAAGGGTTGGTTTAGTGGAAAAGGCGTACAAGTATATTAAAGACATGCCATTGCAACCCAATGCCGTGATTGTGGGAGCATGTTGGGCCTTAAATAAATCTGGATATTTCAGCTCCAAGGGTGTTGTGGGAGCATGTTGGGCCATAAAGACACCTAAAAAGATATTTTCATAATTTGTGCATAAGAGTTTGAGAATCCATGTAGGTCACTGTCAACTTGAAGTCGAATATGTATCAACAGGTTAAGAAAGGAATTTGCAAGAACTCTCAGATACTTGATTTAATACACCTGCTGCAACATGGAACATGCGCTTTCAATTGGGTATTAACATCTTAAATATTGCAGATTATGCTAACTGAGTATATAATCTCACTAGCTGAAATAAAGGTGCAATCACCTGAAGTTATTAAAGGCTCAGTGAAATGAATCCCCCTTTGTTTAGGATCAGAAAACACCTTTCCCTTTTTGTTATTACAAAAGTAGCTAATCCTCTCAAGACTTGCCCAGGATGGTTACTTGATATGATACATAAAACACTGTAGAAGGGAGTTGAGGAGTATTTCTTCAGAAAGTATAGAGTTGCACTAATTGTTTACAAATCTGCCCACCGAGGAATGACTAGGAACTCATATCTTGCTTTCCGTAACTTTTCCTCGAACATAATGCAGTTTTGTCAATATTTTTCTCCAGCATCGTAGTATTTTTTTTAGAAGGCTACGCTTTGATTTCAGCAGCTTATGCAAAGCTCCAGGTCAAACTCTACAATTATGTTCTACCAATAATCTTTACAAGAGCAAGATCCATTGGTAAAATGATGAAACCGGCTACGATCTCTAATGACAATCTCTCGATCAAAGACCTTCGATGTTAGTTTTATGGCAAGATGGCAATCAGCACAGACCCTTAAGTTCTTCACAATTCTAATTGGGGCCCCAGGCGGTGTACAAATCAACATGAATGCAATTGCAATTTTTTCACTATGGTAAGCCAAAGCAGTCTCCTTCTCCTCTTCCTCTATATCAGCAAGCACATTTGAGGTATGAGGGACATAACCTTCCAATCTCAACAATCTAGTCATTTCTGCAAGCATAGCATATATAGCCTCAGTTTTAGGATGGGATCTATCTCCCATTACAAATTCATGCACATGATTCCCCAACTCAACCAGGCTATGCCCTGGGACTTTTTTCACCCCTTCTTTAAGCATAGTTCTCCGTAGTTGATGCACATCTGACCAACGCCTCTCAGCTGCATAAAGGTTCGAAAGGAGCACATAATCCCCAGAATGTTTAGGTTCTAACAGCTTAAGGTGATTTCTAGTCATCTCTGCTAGAGCTAAATGACCATGTATTGAGCAGGCACCGAGTAATGTTCGCCAAATCACGGCATTGGGTTGCAATGGCATGTCTTTAATATACTTGTACGCCTTTTCCACTAAACCAGCCCTTCCTAACAAATCAACCATGCAGCCATAATGTTCAATTTTCGGCTTAATTCCAAACAATTTTTGCATTCTTTCAAAGTAAGCAAACCCTTTGTCCACCAAACCACAATGGCTACAGGCATATAAGACCCCGACGAATGTGATCTCTGTAGGCACAAATCCTTTTGTTTCCATTTCCTTGAAAAGCTCAAGTGCTTTCTCACCAAAACCATTGACAGCCAAACCTACAATTAAAGATGTCCAAGACACTACACTATCCTCCTCCAACTCATCAAAAACTTGCTCTGCCTCTTTTACATTCCCACATTTAGCATAAAGATCTAAAAGGGCATTTGCAGCATGTAAATTCTTATCCAATCCGACCTTCAACATATACATGTGCGCCCTTCGGCCCAAAGCAAAAGCACCAAGCTCAGCAGAAGCAGTCAACAAACTGACCATAGTAAATCCATCAGGCCTAACACCTTCCAAAATCATTTTCCTGAAAAGGGTCAATGTTTCATTAGGTCGACTATTTAAAGCATACCCATTAATCACTGAATTCCATGCCACAAGATTCTTGTCTGACATTTCCTCAAACACCTTATGTGCATTTTCTGCTTGACCAATTGCTCCGTAGAAATGAACCAAGGAATTCTGAACAAACACCAAAGATTCAAACCCATTTCTAATTGCAATGCAATGCACCTTTTCTCCTTCCCTAACATCAATCACCTTTGCAATAGCTTTTAGAACAAAAGGGTATGTATGGGTGTCAGGTGCAACAGAATTCACACACATTTTATTGTGTATTTCAATTGCTGGATATGGGTTATCACTCTCTGCATAACCTCTAATCATTGTATTCCAAGTGAAAATATTTGGGAATTGAATTTGATTGAAGATTTTTTGTGCATAACACATTGGACCTGAAAGGGAAACTAGAGTGAAAATCAAGTACTTGCCCATTTCTGGGCTTGATAAAGGGATGCCACGCCTGATGGAAAATGCATGTACTTGCTTGAATTTGTAATTTGAGGAAGCACATGAAAGCAAAAGGGCAATGCATTTCTTCACTATGTATGGTTTTGTGGTCTCTCCACTGATGTTATTTGACTGCATGTCACACAGTCTGAAAGTGAGCTTTGCAGCACAACAATTGTTATACTCTATGCCACCAGGGAATTGTGAGTTGACAAATTATTTTCCCATAAGAAGTGATAGTAACACTTCGTATTCTATGTCTGAGGAGTTTAATGAACTTAACTTGCATATTATGTTGGGAATTTACTTACAATAAGTCAATAAGATTACGGTGGGGGGTGGATAAGATCAAATGGTGTTCAACTACTGCAAAAAACATGGCGCCTCTGAGATTTTGCCATGACGTCGGGGAGAGTGAGAGAGTAGCGGCGCTAGGGTTTGTTTGCCCTCTTCAATGGGCTGGGCCTGGTCCATCTTTGGACTGGGCTCAGCAATAAAAAAAGAAATGAGGCCCCCAAATTCGTGTAACTAAAAGGGGTTGGGAAATTTTACGAATGTGACCACACGGTCAAGTAATAAATAACCACTCTAATTTCAATTGTGGTCAAAACCGGCCAATTAAAACAATTTAAGGTTGAAACTAAAAAACAACCCCGATTAAAAATCCAATTAAGGAATAAAAAATGAGAGAATATTTAACACCTTATTTAATTAATCAAATTTCTTAATTTCACGAAGTAAAATATTTACCAATTTAATATAACTAATTTAGATAATTAATTGAATAAGTACCCTCTTTAATTTATAGAAATTGATAGGTATTTCTTAAAAACATGTAAAAAAAGACAAACGATATACAATAATATATTTGATAATGTTTTACCAAATAACATGGCAAAATGTTACCTAAATAGTTTCATAAAATTATTTTTACTTTGTAAAATACATATTTTCCTCCGTTTGTAACTCATAAATTATGAATAATTAAATAAAATATTGAAGGGTAAAAATTAGGTGTCAACAACTTCCCCTTCGTTGTTCGAGGATGGCAGGACTATCCATGAGTAACGAAATTTGACGAACCTGATTTTTACCGATCAGGACAAAATGCTTCTCGATTTTTGCGTAGTTTTCTAGAATTGTGACAGGACCCAATTTCTGGGTTTCCTACATATCTCGGGCTATATGGCATGCCCCAAACCATGACATGGAAATAACACGACACACGGTGCATGGCAGCATGTGACCGAGCGAACCAACTGGCTTGCTAAATCAACATGTGATATTAAAACATACTGAAAGAGGAAATAAACTATTACATGCTGATGTACTAAAAGTCTAGCTGAATAATTATTATGTGTGGAAAATACTGAACAAGTCTGAACATAGTAAAAGTGCTAACACGACAGTTATAAAAATTTGATAATCTCTGTCTAACCATTACTCTAGTCTATGAAGCCTCTGAAGAATACTGAGATGCTAGCTGTTTGTCGGGACAGAGCCCCCGACATACCTTACTGTATGTAATAAACTATAAAAACTGCAAAATAAATTATAAGGCCCCGTAAGACTGGGGCTCACCAACTCAGCTGATACTAGAGATCCTAGCGAGCATATGCATCGTCCTATAAATCATTACATGCATCGCGAGATACATGCCTCAAACAAAAGGGACGTCATCACATTTGAATTGTACTGATATATAAAACCAACTGAAGGAAAGAATTGTAAGCGAGGTGCTCGGAAAAGGGCAATCCAAATAATAAACAGGTAATAAATATTGATAACTTAAATGAACAACAAAAGTGAAGTTATGAGTACTCTCTACTTTGCATCTGAAATATTTGTTTATCTGTCTTTATATGTGTGGGGCCTTGGCTCAATAATAAATGCACAAACTATGGTCTTGGCCAAGTAAGTGCGTCAATCTATGGCCTTGTCCAAGTGTACATATGAGGGGTCTTGGTCCAATAATAAATGCACGACTATGGCCTTGGTCAAATTAGTGCGTCAGTCTATGGCCTTGGTAAGGTATACTTATAAATGAGACTTATGCTCTTGGGCAATCACATCTATGAAGGAGATAGTGAAAGGACTACCTCACATCTACCATCCTGACCAGCCTTGTGAATGGTGTCTAGTCGGAAAGCAATTCAGGAAAAACTTTTCAAAGGAGTCAGAGTCAAGAACCAAGAAGCCACTCGAGCTCATCCATAATGACGTGTGTGATCCGATCAAGCCTAGCTCTCTCGGTAACAGTAACTATTTTATTCTCTTTATTGATGATTTTTCAAGAAAAATCTGGGTAGATTTCTTGAAACAGAAGTCAAAATCTGGGTATATTTCTTGGGTATATTTCTCTTCATTTCGGTTGTCTGTGCTATCCCAACCTTAGTTCTATCTCCCCTCACAAGCTTGCTCCTAGGTCTACTCCCTGTGTCTTCCTAGGATTCCCGCCAAACCATAGGGGCTATGTATACTATGACTTGTCGACTCATCAAATCCATATATCTCGTCACGTCACATTCGACGAGACCACATTCCCGTTTTCGAATCTTCCAAAATTCCAAAAACCGAACTACTCATTTCTTGACGAGCCTGCCATCTCTCCCCTCATCCTCGAACAGATCACGTCCTCTGTTCCGTCGTCAGAGCCGCGACCTCAAGGGGAGGCGCCGTGACGCCTGATTTCCAGTGAGCAATCTTCAGGAATACCGTCGATAGTGTCGCGGCCCTGTGCTGAGGCGTCGCGGCGCCCAAACTTCAGAGAATCCTGTCAACCTTCTAGCGCTGCGGCGCTCGATCCAGGAGTCGTGACTCCTCCGACGGCTTCGCCCCCACCTTCTCCTTATTCAACTTTACCCACCGTCTTAGACACCACTCCGCCACTCACTATCCCTACTCATCCAATGGAAACTCGTTCAAAACATGGAATCTTCAAACCCAAAGTCCATTTCAACTTGTCTTCCCAAACCATCTCTCCACTTCCAAAGAACCCAAAATTGGCCAAACAAGACCCTAATTGGAATGCGGCTATGTATGAGGAATTCAATGTTTTAACTAAACAGCACACGTGAGATCTAGTACCTAGACCTGAGGGGGTGAATGTAATTCGACGTATGTGGCTTTTTCGTCATAAGTTCAGAGACAATGGGGATCTTGAGAGGTATAAGACCTGTCTTGTGGCTAATGGCACAAATCAGTAGGAGGGCATTGATTGTGGAGAGACCTTCAGCCCGGTTATCAAACCGGCTACTATTCGCACAATTTTGAGCATTGACATGGGCAAACACTGGCCGATCCATCAACTTGATGTGAAGAATGCATTCTTACATGGGGACTGAGAAAGCGATGTACGTGCATCGATCGCGCAGGTTCACCGTTCGTGATCCACTGTATGTGTCATCTCCGTAAGTCACTATATGGCCTGAAACAGGCTCCCCGTGTATGGTATGATCGTTTTGCCAGGTATATCTTGCAGATTGGGTTTGTATGCAGCAAGAGTGATACATCACTCTTCATTTTTCATCGAGGTAGTAGCACTGTTTACTTATTAATGTACGTAGATGATATTGTTCTGACTGCCTCCTCAGATAGATTAAAAAATGAGATTATTGCATTGCTTAAGTCCGAATTTGCAATGACTGATTTGGGAAAGCTGAGTTATTTCTTGGGGATATCAGTGACCAGTCTGCCAATCACATGTTCTTGTGTCAGTGTAAGTATGCAGAAGAGATAATGTACAGGGCTAAGATGGCGAATTGCAAAGTTATGCCTACTTCAGTCGATTCGAAATCTAAGCTCAGTGCTATGGATGGTGCTCCAGTCTCTGATCCTACTCTGTATAGAAGCCTTGCAGGTGCACTTCAGTATCTCACATTTATCAGGCCAGACATAGTATATGTTGTTCAGCAGGTGTGATTATTCATGCATGCCCCCAGAGAGTCTTATTTCACTGCTCTTAAGCGTATCATTCGATACATTAAGGTTACTCTTGTGTATGGTTTGCACATATACCCCTCTGCGCCAAATAGGTTTCTCTCATATACGAATGCAGATTGAGCAGGGTGTCCGGACACGCGACGCTCCACCTCTGGCTTTTGTGTTTTATTAGGGGATAATCTGATTTCTTGGTCTACCAAGCGACAGGCTACCCTATCTAGATCCAGTGCCGAGGCTGAGTACATAGGTGTTGCAAATGTAGTAGCTGAGATTTGTTGGCTCAGAAACTTACTATTAGAACTTCAGTGTCCTTTGCGTCAGACATCTATTGTGTACTGTGATAACATCTCTGTCATCTATTTGTCTCATAATCCGGTTCAGCATCAGCGAACCAAGCACATTGAGATAGACCTACACTTTGTTCGTGAGAAAGTTGCTCTAGGCTATGTCAGAGTGTTACATGTTCCATCATACTATCAGTATGCAGACATATTTACCAAAAGGACTTCCCAGACAGTTGTTTCTTGACTTCAGATCCAGTCTCAGCGTCCGGCCTCCTTCTGCTCCGACTGAGGGGGTGTATAAACGTGTAAATATAGGAAACAATATATTCCCTACTCATAATTAGAATATTTCCATATAGTAAATATAATTATGGTAAGACTAGGATTCTTCTTTTGTATAGGCTTAGATTTCTATTGTATAAGGGATGAATATTGTACTCTATATATACCTTGATATTACTGAAAGACTCTCAAAAGGAAATTAATATCATCTTACAATTCTGCGGTGAAAAATCTATCTCCCGTAATGGTATGTTAGGGAGTAAAACATTTATAATTTTTTGTATCTTTGTAACTATTTATCTTAGATTTAATTGTTGGCAGGAACATATGTAAATGGTTAGTTTTGAGTTCACATGAATGAATTAGCTTTTAAAAATTCATTAAATATTTAAATATATTTAATTATGAATTTAAATATTATTATAATATTAACTTGAGTTTACTATAAGAACTCATAACTTTTAAATCCTAAATTCTACTGTAATGGCTAGTTGGATATGTTTCATAGCTTGTTAGCAGTTTGTTAGGATACATAGTTTGTTACAATTTTTTTTCACTATGTACTCATAACTCCTTTCTTTTGTTCTATTATTAATTTTGTTTCTTTTTTAGGGACGTTTGTTTGTTGTTGACGAGATTAATTATAAGTGGTTGTTTCTGCAAATCAGAAAAATAAAATAATGCAACCTTCTAAGTATATGTAATCAGATATTTCCCCCAGATTTTTGGCAATGAGAACTGTTGATATTTTATGACCAAAATGACGAAATAGTCTAGGTAGAGCAACATAATACCTTCATCATGTGAATGATCGAAAGAATTATAGACAATAACTTTTAAAATTAAAGAGTTTAACTTCTAGGCATTCATGGTATTAAAAACTTTTTAATGCTAAGATCTGTTAAAAGATAACTACATACTTGTAATTGTTCATAATAAGTTGATTACTTACCTTGAAAATAACTTCCATAATTTGTTACTCTCTCATTCTCAATTTATGTGGATTGTTTGATTGAACACGAAATTTAAGAAAGCACGAAAGATTTGTGAAACTTGTGATCTAAAAGAACATATAAGTTATTGTGCGGCTATAAATATAAATCATCTCATTAAAAGTAAAATGAGAAGTTTAAAATGTGCAACTTTTTTTGGAACAAACTAAAAAGGAAGACGTGATACATAAAATGGGACAACAGGAGGAGTACAATAGTTAAAATTCGTTGTTAGTATAGAAATCTTTATAATGTCATCATAGGTACGGTGGAGCTAGGGGATGCAAGGGTCATCTATCTGAACCTTCTTTGCGAAAGAATTGCACTATATATAATGTTAAATATTATTATATATTTTATATATAATAGATGTTGAATCTCCTTAGTTCTTCGTCTAGTGAAAATCCTATCTCACCAAATGCAGTACAAAAATTATTTCTATTGTTAACATATGCGTTAAATCCGCTAAAAGTGCATGATTTATGTCGTAGGTATGCGTCACCACATGAATGATAAGAGAACTTGCTCAAGTATGCTTAATAATTCAGGTGGAACAATACTTATAATGGAAAATATGCTACATATAAATTTGTCCCTCATTTAATGATTTTACAACATAAAAAACTTACAACTATGCAGACCTCCAAGAAAGATAATGTTTTGTGTCACGTTGCACTCTTATCTTGTTACTTCCTTTATGCAGGATTTCATGTGAATGCCATAGACTATGACTACTCTTTCACTTCAGAGGCAAGTTATATGCCCAATCTTTACATGTATAATTTTCCTATAGAAACAGCGCGCATTATCGCTACAAAAAAAAAAGGATTAGCTTCGAACTTCGTTGTTAGTCTGTCATTACATTATTTGTAGCTAACAAAATATTTTATAATCTGTCGCTAAATAGATTTAGCGTAGAAATTTTATTGTTTAGTTACTGAATTTGCATGTCACTAGTTGCTGTCTTTTTTAGTAATGTATTGGTATTTTTTTTTTGAAAAAAAGTTGGTCTGAATTGATCGATTTTTCTTACTATGAATGCTTCTATATAGTGTTTGGAAAGCCCTCTAAATCCACAATATAGTGGAGGAATTGCTATAAATCCAGAAATCAATGATGGATTAAATGGATGGACACCATTTGGAAGTGCAAACATTGAGACAAGAACATCAAAATATAGCAATGTCTTCATTGTTGCTTCTCAAAGAACACAACCATCTGATAGTTTTTCTCAAAAGATTTATGTTGAGAAGGACAAAATGTACACTATTTCAGGTACATAATTCTTTTTGTTAATTTCATGATGCTTTACTTTAAAAAAGTTGAAAATTTTATGTAGTTTTCAATTGACACAACTTCGCTGGAAAATTATACTTATTTTTTTATCTATATATATTATATGTTTTGAATCCCCTTGGTTTATTTGTACGTGTACTTCTTTAGATTTTAACTCGCCTTATTAAAAATCCCAACTCTGACACTATTTTCAGATTATTTCTAATCTCTCTTTCCAACAAAATTGATCCTTTTTGTAAATGCATGGCTAGTAACAATATGTATCTAACTTTCACCTTACCCCTACCCTCCAAGTAATAAAAAAAAGTAACTAACTTGGTAGCCTATAAAACAAATTAAGCAACATACTGTGTATAATAGTATATAAGCTGGTTAATTAAAAGATACAGATAGTATAAAAGATATTATTTATGTTTTCAGTATATTTAAGTTATATATGATAGTAGAGTTGCAAAGTTTAGGTGAATTTACTGATTTAGTTTTTATCACTTTTTATAGCATGGATACAAGTGAGCCAAGGAAATGCTGATATAGTAGCAAAGCTGAGAACAACAACTGGTGATTTTCCCACAGGTTGGTGTTACAACGGGTTATTTTGCACATATTGACTAACCCTTATCAACCCAACCGAAATTTGGACGGATTAGATTATGATCCGTTCATTAATTTAATTCATTTTAACCCGTCTAAATTTGACCTAACCTGACGGTTTTTGACCTCTAGGTTGGACTGTTGCAACATCTGGATGTTGGTCTATGCTGAAGGGTGGTTTTAATGGAAACTATTCAGGCCCTGCTGAGCTATATTTTGAGGTTTATTTATTTAAATATGAAAATTTTAATTTCCACTTTACCAATTTTATTATATTTCTATGTACTTTCACATTGACATATAATGATTTAAATTTCAGAGCAAAGATATTAGCTCAGTTGAATTATGGGCAGATAACATCTCTATTCAGCCATTTACCTTGTTGGAATGGAAGTCTCATCAGAATCAAAGCATTGATAAGGTAAAAGTAAAACAACAACTTTTTTAGGAATTTTACATATTCAAAAGATAAATATATACATATATATTCAACTAAATTTTGAAATGAACACGAGCTTTGGAGCGACGGTAAAGATTATGTGACCTATTAATTGGTCACAGTTGGTTGCCCCTTTTATTACAATTTGAAAATTTTTCTATAAGAAAATACACTTTTTAATTGGGATTTAAAATGACATTTGCAGACTAGAATGAGCAAGGTGAAGTTCCAAGCTGTTGATCATCAAGGCCAACCACTAGTCAATGCTAAAATCTTGATCAAACAAACAAATGCTGCATTTGCAATTGGCAATGCTATTAGCTCTCACATATTGACCAATGTAGGCTATCAAGAATGGTACAATCCCAGGTTCAAGCTAACCGTTTTCGAGAACGAAATGAAGTGGTGGTTCACTGAACCGTTGTCCCCTGGAAAAGAGGACTACCATTTAGCTGACGCCATGCTTCAATACGTCAAGAACAACACCATGTTACTCCGCGGACACAACATAGTTTGGGAAAATCAGGATCAATTGCCTCCATGGGCGAAAAATTTGTCACCTCCCTTGTTACAAGCAGCGATTGAAAGGAGATATAACTCATTAATCCCAAGATTTCAAGGCCAAATGATGCATTGGGATGTTGATAATGAAAACATGCATTTTCATTACTTGGAAAGCCAATTAGGCATAAACTCGGCTTATTTCTACAAGAAGGCTCATGACATGGATGGCAATGCTATTATGTTCGTGAATGAATATGCTACGATTGAAAATCCTGATGAAACTGTTGCAAATCCAGCGAAATACTTAACAAAAATTAAGGAAATTCAATCATTGGGGTATGATGGACCTCTTGGAATGGGACTCCAAGGTCATTTTGATACTCCAAATATTCCTTATATGAGAAGTGCACTTGATATTCTTGCAACTGCAAATTTGCCTATGTGGATTACAGAATTAGATGTTTCAAGCAGACCCCTTCAGGTAAAGCCTTAGTTTACACTAGAAACAGAACTTATACCTGATCTTTTTCTCTAGCATTCAAGGCTCTTTATTTTGGACTGTATTTATGATATTTGGGCTCCGGGAGGAGGAGATGTATATTTAATTATTTACTAGGATACCCCTTTGGAGTGGAATGATGGATTGTTAACGGGGAAAACATAAATGATAGGTTTCATTTGTATACTTGGTGGAATCTGACATATTTTAATCAAATCCTTCGCATTTACTCGACACGCACTTGTATGATCTAGAGAGGATTACTTATCTTATTGCTTGTTGTTTTGTCTGGTCCCATAATACCACTTATCGTGTAGACGAGTGCTTGTTATTGTAGGCCACCTTGACTAGTGTAAAAAATGTATACGTTGTTTGTACATAAAAGTTAAGCTCATCATTAATTTCTTTTTTCTTTTTTTTGGAGTGCAGGCAGATTATTTGAATGACATAATGTGGGAGCTTCATGCACATCCAGGAGTAAATGGTATAATGCTTTGGTCACCATGGCAACCACAAGGATGTTATAGAATGTGTTTGACTGATAATGATTTCAAGAATTTGCCTACTGGAAATGTTGTGGACAATTTAATGAGGGAATGGAGTCATCAAGGCTTAATTGGAATTACTAATGAGAATGGATATTTTGAGACTTCACTATATCATGGTGATTATGAAGTGACAATCAAACATCCAGTTACAAGAAATAATAAGTCATTTGCTCATAGAATTAATGTAGCAAAAGGAAAGAAAAGTAGTACTAGTACCCTAGTGATGAAATTATCTACTTAGGAATTAAATTAGCCCTTCACTAATTCTATTTGATTAATAAAAATTTCCCTTCATTTTCCTCTTGACTTCATACTTTTGCTTAGTTTTTTTATTTCTAACAATTTCATTCGAGGAGATAGCTTGTGCGGAGTGGTACACGTAAAAAATAACCTATAGACTACTTTAATTTGGAAAGAGGTTATGAATATTACTCAATTATATTATAAATTTCATGCTCAATCAAACAGGTCGCATAAACTGTAAAGAATGGATTTTGGGCTTAACTCAATCCCAAAAGCTAGCTTGTAGGGTGAGGATTGTCCAAGTCCATATAAAGAGTTAATGCTCACATTCCATATCCGACGTGGGACTCTTAACACTCCCCCACACGCCCAGACCCCTGGAGCGTGAATAATATAATTTGGGGGCCCAACATCGGTGAATAAAGAATTGGAATGAGTGACTCTGATACCATGTACAAAATGGATTTTGGGCTTAACTCAATCCCAAAAGCTAGCTTATAGGGTGAGGATTGTCCAAGTCCATATAAGGAGTTAATGCTCACATTCCATATCCGACGTGGGACTCTTAACATAAACATATAAAGTTGGCATAATTTTTCATTTAGACTCCTCAATTAGAGGTTATACCTATATATATTAGACACTTCAAGGTCATTCTAAGTATATCTATTATATTATGAGGGCCCAATGATGTGGAAAAATGACAATTGAACAAAAACGCACTTGGGCTTAAAAAAACTTATAATTATTGCTATAAAAAGTAACTTTACTCTCTTTTTACAATATTTAAATAATCGATGAAAAGGTTAACAAAAGTGAAAAAGCATGGAATAGGTTGGCCCCTTAACTTTATCTTATTATCATTTCCTCCCTGTAAACTTTTTTGCATGGGATTTATACATAAACTAAACTTAAGAAGCAAGAACACAACCTTGCACATGTGCTTAAATACTCTCAGTCTCCACACAAATACATCTCTCTCTCTCTCACTCCCTCACTCCCTCACACACATTTTTTCAAATTTCAAAAAATGGCCAAAACACTACATTTATTTTTCACTCTCATTGCCATTACTTCCCTTTCTTTCTTCTCTCATTTCACCTACTCCGATTCCTCCGTAGACGCTTTCGTCTACGGTGGATGTTCACAAATAAAATATACATCAAACTCGCCTTACGAATCCAACCTCAACTCACTTCTCACATCCCTAGTAAACTCAGCAACATACTCATCGTACAATAAATTCAGTATCATGGGCTCAACCAAACAAGACATTTTATATGGGCTTTACCAATGTCGTGGTGATCTATCGATGCCCGATTGTACCACTTGTGTGGCCAAAGCAGTGAGTTCAATTGTCCAACTTTGTTCACAAAATTGTGGTGGTGCATTACAATTACAAGGGTGTTTTATTAAGTATGATAACACATCATTTCTTGGTGTAGAAGACAAGACTTGTGTGTTGAACAAATGTGGGCCGGATAGTGGGCTTGATGGGGATTCCATGGGCCGTGTTTTGACAAGCTTAAATGGGGCTGGTGGGCTTTATAGAGTTGGTGGGTCATCAGATGTACATGGTGTGGCCCAATGTGTTGGTGATTTGAGTATAGGCCAGTGTCAAGATTGTTTATCGGAGGCAATCGGACGGTTGAAAAGTGAGTGTAGTGGTGCTGCCTATGGAGATATGTTCTTGGGGAAATGTTATACTAGGTTTGTTACTAGTGGAGCTCATTTTGATACCAAATCTAATCACGGTAAGAAAAATAATTGTGATTTAATTTATATATACTGACATTATAAGAAACTTTTGTACATTTTATTTATGCAGCTAGTTCTCATTTTGAGAATGAAAAGACATTTGCACTTATTATTGGATTATTAGCTGGGGTTGCTCTTCTCATTATTTTCTTAACTTTCATTAGAAGAATATTTGGACCAAATGGTAAGAAAACCCTTTCTATATAAGTGTTTGATCTCTCATTTTAAGATTGACTTTAATTGATTCTGTTTTTTTTTTAAAATCTTTTTGCAGGTAAATAGAAAATATACACATGATCAACGTCAACTTGCATTCTTTGTTTTCTTTTCAAAAAGAGGATTAATGCATATGATATAGGAGGAAGAGAACTTTAACAAAGTGACATTCATGTCTAGAGATGTAAAGAAATTAAATATGCTTTTGTGAAGTTTCATTTGGATATGTTTTCATGTGAGGCATTTGATTATAATTAATGAAGTATTCTTTGTTGCATTATTTCGCAATAGCATAGTTAGTTTAACTATCATTTTCATATTCATAGTTCATTGAATTATGAATACATAACGATCTGATGAATTCCTCACGAATAAATTACACTAATCGGTCTCGGAAACATTTCAGTAGGGAGTGCTTAAATTAAAAATAGCTGGCGAATATATAATATATGTATAATTGATGTATATCAATGAAGAAAAATAATAAATTCTATCAACTATTTATGTAAATCCCTTTATTTTTTAAAAGAAAAATCATGAAGAGTTTTATCCTCTTTGATGGGCTTATATATTCAACGTGAATTTAGATTAACCAGACGCAACATATTATTTTCTAGCGGAAAGTTCACAAAGCACTATAGTAATTTGTAGGCTATTTACAGTGCATAACTATAGTTTATATAATTACATTTCGTAGCTACTGTTCAGTTGCTTTCAGCGTGTATCACATGTATTCGTTCTCGCTAAATGATTGTATCAACGAATACATCTTGTATCTGTTCAATTGGAGTTGTATATGTTTGCTTGGAGTTGTATCTGTTCTCTTGGAGTTGTATCTATTCGCTTGGAGTTGTATCTGCTTGCTAAACCTAGTTATATCAACCCATACAATTTCATTGGCTACATTGTATTAGCACATATTGTAGGAGTTTATGTCGGGTTCGTACACGCAGCGAAATTTGAAAATTTATGTTTCAAACCCAACGGCGGTCGAACTGCAGTATGATATGTAATGTAAAATATAAACACAAAGTAAATGTAAAAATTCAAACGAAGACTTACATTTTCGAAGCAGTCAGCCAAGCAGTTGAATCTTCAATCTTTGTGTAGTCCGAGGGTGCACACGCAAACGTCCCTCGATTTGTAAGTTCAGAGAACTGTGATGTAATTTGCTAAGTCAGGAATGCTGGAATTCTGATAGAGCTTTAGAAGAGATTGACCTCTCTTAGGTTTTTGGTGTATTGAAATGAGAAGAGGAGCCTCCTATTTATAGGATAAAATAAGAGCTCAAGGGTTTCAGTAGGTCGGGCCAGTAAAGCGAACTAAGCAGAATCGATTTGTAAGGCCACGACCTGGCACCGCGGTCCTCGATGAAGGCACCGCGGTCTTTGCATGTTCCCGCACCGCGGTCCTGAATCAAGGCACCGTGGTTCCGTCCTATTTTCTGCCCACTTTCTCATTTTAATATCTCGGTCATCAACCGAACATTTAGGTATCTCCTTCTAATTACCGACGGAACATTTGACTTAGTGTTACCCTTCAGGCCTTTAAATATCGTCACTAATTACATTAGGATCTTCACGGAACTCCCAAACTGCGCCGGAAGACGAACCCAACATGTAAAGTTTAGCTACACAAAATATGTGAACTGAACCTATATGTGAGAAGATAAAATCCCTTCATTCATGATACACTCAATCAAACTTAGGATTTGTCAAGTGTCTATCCAAATTACTTGATTATTATAACTCATCTATATTAGTTGACAACAGGACCATGTCACAGATATGTCCATTGCATTGGCCAATGACTTAGTCAACCTAATACCATATGAGTACCTGAGTGTTCACTCGAATATAAATTCAAGGAATGAATCTTTTCTTGGCTCACATACTGTCACGACCGACCGGCGCGGCGTACCCTACCGGGTACTCGTCGGTATACATCGAGAATAGCGGGAACATACATAACACATAACTTATAAAAGGTAAACATCGGCGGTACCGATAAGGTGCCTTCCATAAAAACATACTTCAAAAGTATAGCGATAACTTATTCTTACGACCTCAAACACATACGTGACTACGCACTCTAAGGACAACAATCGTGGCGGGGCGAGCCACCATACCCCTGAATATACACAATGTCTATAACATCAGGGACAAACCGTACCAACAAAACAAGCTTCCGGAGGAATGGAGCTTCTGACACCGGAACAGTGATCCTAAGAACGAGGATCCACCACCTGCTTACCACCTGCGGCGTGAACGGCCGAGGAAGGTCGACAATGATATGTACCAAGTATGTAAAGCGGAAAATCGTAATAATGATATCATAAGTCTAAAAGTGTTTGAGTCATAGATAATCAAAATACGATGCTGTGTCTTACTAACAATGAGAGTAACAAGTATATACTTTACTGCATAAAAATAGGAGGCTCGTGATCAAAACAGGGTCCCTCGCCCGTAGTATCAATAAGCACCCCTACTCCTGGGACTATTTCACCCGCATAAGTCCTGTGGACCCGCATGAGGTATTCCTCGCATAGTACATGCCGCCGCGTGGGACTATTTCACCCGCATAAGCCCATAGGACTCGCATGAGGTATTCTTCGCATCATGGGTAGCAAATCCACGGAACAGGTGGTATAACGATCTTGGGGATTTACCCCTCAGATATACTCTTACCCTGAAGCAGGTGGTATAACGATCTTGGGGATGTACCCCTCAAATATACTCTTACCCTGAAGAATGTGGTATGACGATCTTGGGACTTGCCCCTCATTCATACTCTTACCCTGGAGAAGGTGGTATAACGATCTTGGGGCTTGCCCCTCATTTATACTCTTACCCTAACTCAATCGGTCATCATATCATAATCATAAATAAGTTAAGAAAGCTTAACTTATTATTAGTCTTGTTCATATACCCTCTCATTTTAGTTTACTTAAGGCACTAACATTCTTAATAAAAGAAAATTCGGGAATTTAACCCAAAGTACCACATACTTATATTCTTTAAAAATGACTCCTTTTCATATAAAACCTTTGGGCAATTGATGCCTTAAAATCAAATTGGCCTTTCATAAATCAAGTCATTTGTCTTTACTTATCTTACTTAGAGTAAATCTCTTCTTATTAACCTTTTATAAAGCTAATAAACCAACTTCCCATAAAGTTGTTATATTAACCCTATACTTTATTAAAATTATACTTTTCCCCTAACCAAGGGACTTATACTTCTTAAAACGAAACAAGTCTTTATATACTTAAAACAAGTAAGAATACCAAATCTTGTACGTCTACCGTACTACATAGATACAACTACTCATGCTCAAGAGATAGGAAGGCTTCACATACCTCTTCGGTCAATCCACTTGCTAAGCCCAAACTACCGCAAGTAATATGTCAACCTAAAATAACCATGATACGTTTATTAACCTCTAATTTCAATGTAGAATAATCCAAGTTCAAAGTTACTAATTTCTATGGAAAATTGGGCAGCATTTCCTTTGTTTCTACATACTTTGCCACCTTTTTCAAGGCCGAATTCAACATCCAAACGCCACATCTTAGGCCCAACAATCCAACATTTCAAAGGGGATTACACACCTAAACTTGGGTGTGTAAAATTCTGCTCCATAAGGTACAACAATTCACTTAACAAATTTTAAAGTAGTTTGTAGGCTACCACATGCTCATAATATCTTCTTAACCAATCTTTTCATATCCAAACCACATTTCTTACATGCAATGAATCTAAGAGCATTATTTACTACTACAAATCCCTTCTTCTTCACATGCAACATATGTAACTAGCTACAAGAGAAGAATTGTTACCTTAGAGCTTTAACCAAAATTATTCCAACAACTTTGCTAGCCTCCTTTCCAAGAATACCACCACAATAACTCCTACAAGCTAGCCACAAGCTTCCTTCTTGTCTTTAACTTTTCAGATTTTCCTTAGGCTTTGAATTCCTCTTGGAATTTTAGAGAGAAGTGAGAGCTTTAGCTTAGAGAGAGAGAGAGAGATTTGAAAGATGACCAAGTCTTCAAGATTTGGTCAATATAAGACATGCAAGAATTCAGATGGGGGGTGGGGACACCTGTCACCCTCCCATGGCCTTTTTAAAAGAAGAAATCTGATTTTTCTATGTTTTTCCACCAGAATCCGCCTCGGCAGCCCTGCATGAGCCGCGCTAAACTTCCGCCACCTCACGTAACCCGCACCGCGGCCTCGCTTCCGCGCGGCTCTGCACTTCAGCGGCCTCGGAATATCCGTGCGCGCGCTCAGAGCTCTGTCCAAACACATTTGTCCATTGCGACCGAACTTGTAACTCCCATAACTTTCTACTCTGATGTCCTATCGACGAACGGTCGGTTGAGTTGGAAACTAGACTCAACGAACTATGCACTAGGACTTTTAAATACTTAGGAACTCTCAATGTACCGGGTCATAACCCGCCTCAAAGTTGACTAAAACCCGTCCGAAATAATCCGTCAATCTATCTTTCGAAAATTTTAAGCCCTACTCCCTTTCGTACGCTCTCACACGTAAGGCCGGAACTACGGGGTATAACATTCTCCCCCCCTTAGAAACATTCGTCCCGAATGTTCCTTCTAGGCTTACTCAAATCACGATATCGACATAGACCCTCTTAACTATTCTTTTTGCAATTAAAGACGCTCC
The DNA here is from genome assembly GCA_029844215.1 of Przewalskia tangutica. NCBI lineage: Eukaryota > Viridiplantae > Streptophyta > Magnoliopsida > Solanales > Solanaceae > Przewalskia > Przewalskia tangutica. Next base: position 147,973,521 of record CM056719.1, read on the forward strand.
ACGAGCCACAACATTTCTCAAGCATAATTGCCAAATAAAAACTAACAAGCAAGAAAGTAGGTTACCTGGAGGTATAGGAAATAAGTGAGGATACTTCTTCATCATGTCATCCTCAGCTTCCCACGTCATCTCCTCTCTGTTCTCGTTCCGCCATAATACTTTGACGGAAGCCACGTCCTTCGTCCGAAGTCGCCTAACCTGACGATCGAGTATCGCTATGGGACTCTCCTCATACGATAACTCCTCTGTCACCTGGACATCATGGATCGGGTGCACTCTAGATGGATCTACAATACATTTTCGCAACATAGACACATGGAAAACTGGATGTACCGCCTCCAAATCTGACGACAGATCTAACTCATAGGCAACCTTGCCTACCCTACGGACAATCTGATAAGACCCAATGTACCTTGGGCTAAGTTTCCCCTTCTTTCCAAATCTCATCACGCCCTTCATGGGCGATACTGTTACACCCCGTAGTTCAGGTCATGCGCATGAGGGCGTACGAAAGGGAGTAAGACTTAAAATTTTCAGAAGATAGGTTGATGGGTTGTTCCGGACGGGTTTTAGTCAACTTTAAGGCGGGTTATGACCCGGTACATTGAGAGTTCATAAGTGTTTCAAAGGCCTGGGGCGTAGTTCGTTGAGTCTAGATTCCAACGCAACCAACCGTCTCACGATAGGACGCCGAGTAGAAAGTTATGAGGTTACAAGTTCGGTCGCGCGGGCAGGGCGGCGTGTTGCGCGCGCGCGGGCGCGGCTACGAAGTCGCTGAAGGTGCAGCGCGCCCAATAGCAGTAACAGCGCGCCGCAGCAAGAGATCGAGAGGCAGTGGAGGTTTGAGCTGTATGGCGGGTAGTGGCTGCATGTGCGCCGGCATTTACAGGCGGAAAAACTTAGGAAAAGTCAGATTTTTCTTTTAAAAGACCTTGGGAGGGTGACAAGTGTTCCCCCCCATCTGAAGTTTCATGCAATATATTGACCCAGACTTGGACATTTTCTATCTTTCATCTTCTCTCTCTCTCAAACTTCCGTGCCTCTCTAGAACCCTAGAAATTCTTAGCCTAAGGAAAATCTGAAATTAAGGGCAAGAAGGAAGTTGGTGGCTAACTTAAAAGTGTTATTGTGGTGGTATTCTTGGAGGAAAGGCTAGGTGTTGGAATATAAAACTTTAAGGTAATGATTCTTCCTTTAGATTTAGTTTATAGTGTTGCATGTTAAGAAGAAAGAACTTGTGGTAGTGAATAATGCTCTTAGAGTCATTGCATGCTAGAAATGTGGTTTGGTTATGAAGAATGGGTTAAGAAGAGATTATGAGCATGTTGTAGCCTAAAAACTACCTAGAATTGTTAAGTGAATTATTGTAAACTTATGGGACAGAATTTGTGTAATCCTTTAAATTGTTGGATTTATTGAGCCTTAAAATCTTCTTTTTTGATTCTAAATTCGTCCTTGATAAATGTGTCAAAGTGAGAAGAAACAAACAAAATCCTGCACAATATTCTATAGAATTTTAGAGGCTTTGAGTTAGATTATTCTACATTGGAATTAGAGGTTAATGAACATATCACGGTTATTATAGGTTGAAATATTACTAAGTGGATTGACCAAAGAGGTATGTGGATCTTTATTATCTCTTGAGCATGAGTTTTTTGAACTATATAGTAAGTTAGAAGTACGTGTTTTAAATGAAGTAAATCTTTTTGTTGTACTTGACTTGTTTTACGAAAATGTCTAAGTTGAGCTAACCCACTTATTCCTAAGTAATGGTTTAACCTAAATAAGGTAGATAAGGATTTGTGACATGAAGAAGTATAGTTTGATTTGAAGTATAAGTCTCTTGGTTAATAAAAAGAACGAAATCTTTTGAAACATTATTTTCAACCTGAACCGAAACGGATTCTTGCCACATGGTCGATTCCTAAAATTGTGTATTTAAGAGTCGCCACCTAATTATTATAGTGAATTAGGACACTAAAAGTGTAGCATAAAATACTACGAATGATCTCCATTTTTAAGTCTGCGAAAGCTATGTGAGATTCTAGGTTTCTTCATTATCCGATCCGCTAAATCCGCTCAAACTTAGGTTAATATTATTGTGCTAACATGCAATTTACAATTCTAAAGGTATTCTAATTATTAAACTAATCAAAAGATATTTAAACTAGGCATGCAAATATTTAAAATAGATATATATTTAAAGAGATAGTAATGAAAGCAAATAATCATAAAAGATGCAATGAAGAGAAATTAGCGACATTTCGCTTTTATTCTATTTTACGCATGTGCTTTAACTTTGGGATGTGCCTCAACTTATAAAAGACACTTAGTAGAAGAGTTAGTAAATAATAAATAAATTACCAAACAAACACAATATATGTATATATATATATAGATATATATGTAAAATACATTGTAAAGATATATTTTTATATATGTTATGCCAAGGATACTAAGACATGCATTCTAGTCTAATCTTTTCACTTTCCTCCTCGCCCACATATTAGTCTCGCTTACCACGGAGGGATCGACGGATAAATCCTTAGTATCAAATTCAAAATCAAAATATCAGTAACTTGTTCAAAATACCAAGTGTAGTAACTTGTTCAAAATCAGTTTAATACCAACAAAAATGTTAAAAATATTCAAAAATAAAGAAATCACCCGAAAAAACAACGCCGCCGAGTTTTAAGGTCGCACGAGTTTTTAGAACTCCGGACGGCGGGCGAAAAGCGCGGAACGCGGGCGCGCGTCGGGCAGTTCTTCTTTAAAAAAATGAAAAGGCTGATTTCTTTTCTTTCTTTCTTCCAAAAACTTTTTTCCTTCCCCGTTCAGAACTATCTTTTGCTGCCCGCCAACGTGTGCTGCCCCTCCTCTTTGGTTTGAAATTTAAAACGGGGATGAAATAATGATATAAAAATTAATTAATTAAAAGAAAAATTAATTAATAAGATGCAAAATTATTAAAAAAAATGCAATATTTAGACAAATGTTTAATGTCTAATTAAAGATGTTAATTAATTATTTAAATATTATTAAAATAAAACGGTGTAGTAATAATAGAAACATAACATAACGCTTAATTTTAAAAATATAACGATAAAAAGCAAAATTGATGATTAAATCGCTCGGAATCATCATGATGACGACGGGCTGTCGTAATGACTATCCTATCGCAATATTTTAGAAATCAAGTAGATATATAATCGTGTTTTTTTTTTTTTTTTTAATAAAGTGATTTTAAGAGATGAAAAATTAGAATTTTGTTTGAGATGAGTTTTTGGCGTATCGTGCTAAATAACGCAAGGAATAACACAATTTCAAAACCAAGCTAGTATAGAATTAATACTAAGTGAATGCAGCAAAATAATGTAAACATTATAATAAGGCGCACTATATAGATATAGATTATGATAAATGTTTTGTTGAAAATAAGGTATATCGTCGTGACTTAAAAATCTTAAGTTTAGATTTGGCTTAGAAGACTACGCCACCGGATTCTCGCGTAAAATGCCAACTCTCCTAAATTTGGGTACTTGAAAATGCAGTTTAAGGAAAGCGGTAACAAATAAGACAATATGCAAAATATTTATATGTAATAATTTAGGCAAAACAATAAAAGCAAATGAAGCAAATTAAATAAAGAAATAAAGCACAATAAATTAACCTATGTTATTCCTAAAATTGTGTATTTAAAAATGCCACCTAATTATTATAGTGAATTAGAGTGTAGCATAAAATACTACGAATGATCTCCATTTTTAACCGCGTAAAGCTATGTGAGATTCTATTATCCTAAAGGGAAGGGGTTAGGCATCTAACTTCATGCTATCCGCTCAAACTTAGGTTAATATTATTGTGCTAACATGCAATTTACAATTCTAAAGGGTATTCTAATTATTAAACTAATCAAAAAGATATTTAAACTAGGCATGCAAATATTTAAAATAGATATATATTTAAAGAGATAGTAATGAAAGCAAATAATCATAAAAGATGCAATGAAGAGAAATTAGCGACATTTCGCTTTTATTCTATTTTACAAAGTTTTAACTTTGGGATGTGGACACTTAGTAGAAGAGTTAGTAAATAATAAATAAATTACCAAACAAACACAATATATGTATATATATATATAGATATATATGTAAAATACATTGTAAAAGATATATTTTTATAGTTATGCCAAGGATACTAAGAATATCGCTACGGGGCCGACTACTTCCCGGGTGAGCGACACTACGCATTCTAGTCTAATCTTTTCACTTTCCTCCGCCAAATTTCAATACATACTGGGGCCAGTATCCCGCTCGCTACCACTGAGCCTCCAGATCGACGGATAAATCCTTCTTTGCGCAAGTAGTATCAAATTCAAAATCAAGAAAATATCAGTAACTTGTTCAAAATACCAAGTGTAGTAACTTGTTCAAAATTTAATACCAACAAAATGTTAAAACACAAGGTAACCAAAAATCACCCGATAATAGGCCAAAACAAGACAACATGACCCAAAGAATCCAAAATCAATGGGGATTGTGGGCAACAGAATAAACGATATAGCGAGAATAAGAGTAAAACTCAAACATGAAATCAAACCAACGCAATAAAGAAAAAACCAGAAAATTAACCATCACGGAGTTTGAAGAACTCGGCGATATTCAAAATAAAGAAATCTCCCAACAACACAATGCAAAACAGATCCAATGTAACGCCAAAAACAACGTCGCCGGAGTTTTAGGGTGTTTTGAATGGAGGGTTCGCCGAGTTTTTAGAACTCCGACGAAAGCGCAGCGGCGGACGCGCGGGCGCGGCGGGGCGAGAATGAAAGAGATCGGGGGGTTCTTCTTTAAAAAAAATGAAAAGGGCTGATTTCTTTTCTTTCTTTCTTCCAAAAAAAATCTCAACGTCTTTTTTTTTTGTTTTTGAACCTTCTCTTTAGGTGTCGTCTTTCTTTTTTTTTGCCTACTGTGAGTACGCCTCATGCCTTTCTTTTTTTTTTGCCGCCTAACGTATACCTCCTCTTTTAATAAGGGGGGGGTAAGGTGTTTTGGGGGGAATGAAAAGTGGTTTGAAATTTAAAAATGGGGGGGAAATAAAAGGGTGTTTGGAATTTAAAATGGGGGGAAATAAAAGGGGGGTGTTTGGATGATATAAAAATGGTGTTGGATTGAAATGATTTGGATTGGATTCGACAAAATGTAAAGCGGATTAATTAATTAAAAGAAAAATTAATTAATAAGATGCAAAATTATTAAAATGCAAATGCCGACGCAAAAAATGCAATATTTAGACAAATGTTTAATGTCTAATTAAAATAAAGACGGATGTTAATTAATTATTTAAAGAAACGCAAATATTATTAAAATAAACGACGGTGTAGTAATAATAGAAACATAACATAACGCTTAATTTTAAAAATATAACGATAAAAAAGCAAAAATTGATGATTAAAATGCAGTGTCCTAAAACACATGAAATTGCGACAAATATGCGAAAAACGGGTCAAAATTGACTGTCAACAAACATAAGGAGTTATAACGGCCTTATGGGAGGTTAGTTGTAACGGCCTTATGAAAGAGTATGAACGTCTAAAGCTTTAAAGCATAAAGTTAGTATAACGGCTTTGTTATAATAACTTTATGAAAGGTTAAAGAGTTGGGTTTTCTTGAATAAGGTCATGAAAATGAGATTCATTTTGTATGTTAATGAAAGCCTAAAGAAGTTATGAGTTACTGGATTCCACGTATGCTTCCATTGTCTTAGTATGAGTTTATTGGGCGTGCGGTGATGAAGGATTCCACGTATGCCCACGGTCTCTATGATTATGAGCTTCCTATTTTCATGCAAAGATAGTATATGACTGATTTTCTCATTGTAAACTGATTTTATACATGTCCCGCTTATTTTAGACTTATGAGGTATTTTCAGATTTTCCGCCGCATACTTGCGTTCACGCCGCAGTCGAGATCGGTCCGCACTCTTAGGATCACCGCTCATTTCGAAAGCTCCATCGAGGCTTTGTCTTTTGGTATGATTCCGAGGTTATAGACTTTGGTATGGCGGGCCCCGCCACGCTTGTTATTCCTGAGGTCCGTAGTCACGTTTGTGGTTTGGGCTGTAAGAATAAAGTTGGTTATTTTATGAATCGCTTGCTAGTGATGTTTACCTTATACTGATTTGTTTTATGTATGTTCCACGCTATTCTCGACATATACACAGTAGGCCTTTAAGGGTACTAGTCGCGGGTCGTGACAGATACCTTTAGGAAAACCCAATCATCTACCTCAAACTCCAAGTGTCGACGCCGGTGATCTGCATACGACTTCTGTCGACTCTGAGCTGACAATAACCGTTCCTGGATAAGCTTCACCTTATCCATCGTCACTGAACCAAGTCCGCCCGACTAACTGAACTTCTCCCACCTCAAACCAGCCAATCGGTGACCTGCACTTCCTCCCATATAAGGCCTCATAAGGCGCCATCTGAACACTAGAATGGTAGCTGTTGTTATAAGCAAACTCCACAAGAGGTAAATGATCCTCCCAGCTACCCTTGAAATCAATAACACAAGTCCGCAACATATCCTCGTTGTCCGGATATGCGCTTCACCGTCCGCTTGGCCCGAGGATGAACGCCGCATCGAGACTCACCGCCCCTAAGCCCTTCCGAAAGACCTCGAAGTTAGCCGTGAACCGGGCCTCTGTCTCAAATAATCGATATAGAACTCCGTGCAGCCTCACAATCTCCCGATATACGCCTAGCATAATCCTCGTGAAAAAGTCGCCCCGATCGGAAGAAAATGGGCTGATTTCACCACCGTCGACGATAACCCAAATGGAATCATGCTTCTCCGAGTGGAAGGTAACCCCGTAATAAAATCCATATTTACCACCTCCCACTTCCAAGTCGGAATATCAATAGCTCGCAACACCACCGCTTCTAGTGCTCAACTCGACTACGACAATTCCGCATCGCGCTATTTAACTCCGTAACGCCCTCTTCGTGCCATCCCACCAATACACGATTCGAGGTCGTGATACATCTTAGTCGACCGGATGAATAGAATAACGGCACCGCGTGCTCCCTGCACTCTGGCGAAGTCTCGTCACATCGGAACACACAACCGCCTCAAATCTTAGCACCCCATCCGCGCTACCTCAAATAGACTCTTCTTTCTCGGCGCATCTCGATACCGCACTACATAATCGGATCCTCATACTATCGCTTTTCACCTTCCTCGACGATGGAAGACTCGCAACCTCTCGAACCCGAACTCCATCACTATCGAATCAACCAAACGAACCCCAAGGCTCGCTAATGATGTAACTCTCGGACCATATCCCTTTTCTCTCGTCAGACATCCGATGCACTACCCATCGACCGCGACTAAGGGCATCCGCAACTACATTGGCCTTCCCCGGGTGGTATAGAATGTCAACATCGTAATCCTTGGCAGCCCAACCACCGCCCTCGCCGCAAGTTCACTCCTCCGTCAAGATATACCGAGACTTCGCGTCGTGGTAAATATCCACATGAACTCCATATAAATAATGTCTCTGCATCTTCAAGGCATGAATCACCGCCAACTCCAAGTCATGTGGGATAGTTCTTCATGCTTCCTGCCGCCGAGACGCGTAGTTATAACTCTGCCGCGGCCGCATCGACGCACTCCAAGCCCGACACCGACGCGCCACAATAAAACCACATATCCATCTAAACCATCTGGAAGAGTAAGAACTGGGGCGGTCGTCAACTTCTCCTTTAGCAACTGGAAACTTTCCTCACAAGTATCCGTCCACCGGAACATAACTGCCTTCTGAGTCAGCTTAGTCAAAGGTGCTGATATGGAAGCAAACTTCTCCACAAACCTCCGATAATAACCCGCAAGGCCCAAAAGCCGCGCACTTCCGGCTTGTAGCTGGTCCGCCCAAGTCTTGATCGCTTCAATCTTTGTCAGACAACCCGAATACCATCGCCCGGATAACATGCCCTAAGAAAGCCACTGCTAACTAAAACTCGCGATTTCGAGAACTTGGCATACAATCGCGGCCCCGAGGACTCCTAATACCGCCTCAAATGATCAGTATGCTCGCTCGCGCGAATACACCAAGATATCATCAATGAAAACTATAACGAACATATCCAAGAATGGCTTGAACACCTGCTCATCAAACCCATGAATACCGCTGGGCGCTGTCAACCCGAAAGACATCACCGAACTCATAGTGCCCATATATCGGGTCCCGAATGCGCTTTGGGATATCGGTCTCTAACTCGCACTGATGATAACTGCACCGCAGTCTATCTTGAAAAACACCTTGCACCCCGCAACCGGTCAAACAAATCGCCAATCCCGGGAGGGGATATTCGTTCTTGATAGTTACCTTGTTCACCGTCAATCAATACACACGCGCAGGGCCCCATCCTTCTTCTTTACAAATAACACCGGCGCCCCTGGAGAAACACTTGGCCCGATAAATCCCTTCTCCAAAGAAGTCCTTCACCGGTCTTTCAATTCCTTCAACTCGGCAGTGCCATCCTCGTATGGCGGAATAGATATCGGCCGAGTATCCGCGCCAAATCAATGCAAACTCAATCTCCTCTCGTGAGGATACCCAAGCTCGCCCGGGAATACGCCCGAAACTCTCTAACGACCGAATCGATCAAGGTCCGATCTCACCTCGATCGAATACCCGAACCATATGGTAGATATACCCTTTCGCACCATCTTCCTAGCCTGAGGTAAGAAATAACTTACCTCTACGACGCCGTATTCCCTTCCACTGAGCAACCTACCACCAGAAACCGAATCGAACTAATCTCTCTCTACAGTCCACATTGGCGTAGCAAGTCGCTAGCCAATCCATACCCATAATCACATCAAAGTCCGTCATATCCAACTCTATCAAGTCGGCTAGAGTCTGACGACTTCCTACAGTCACTGGGGAAGCTCTATATATCCGCTCGGCTACCACCGAATCGCCTACTGGCGTAGCCACCTCAAAAGGTCTTATGGACTCGGGCTCTATCCCTATTCTATCAGCAATATGGGGAGATATATAGGACAAGATAGAACCTGGATCTATCAAAGCATATACATCACAGCAAGAAACCAACAATGTACCTGTGACGACATCTGGTGACGCCTCCTAGTCCTGACGGTTGGACATAACATAGATGCGGTTCTGAGGACCGCTAGAACTGGGACCCCTACCACGACCTCTGTCGCGGCCTGCTGGACCGTGAACACCCTGCCCGGCGCTCGACCACCAAGACGAAGATCCAAAGAATCGACCGCTTACCGAACCATAACACCCCCGCCGCCTAAGGACGGACAATCCCTCTTCACATGGCCCTGCTGGCCACAAGAGTAACAAGATCTCGAACCCATACGGCACTCGCCCGGATGAGACCTACCGCATCGAACGCACCGAGATGTGGGTGGTCTCGATTGACGATACCGCCTCCCCGAAACCTCAAGTCCCGAGCCACGACTGCCCTAAATAACCTACCGATCGGACCTCCCGCGGTAAAATCGAGAAGGAGCACTATGTCCGCTGAAATATGGACCTAGTTCGCTGCCGAGGTTGTCCGCCTAAATCGCGCCACGAGACTCGCCCCGGCCTCTGGCCGGCCTACATCTAGCCGATCCCGCTCTCGCCTCAATCCCTCGCGCATACGCTGCATCTCCGGCAATATCCATCCCTGGCTGAAGAGCCACCCCCAAGCATGCAGTAATCATATGACGGTCTAACCCCATCACATATCGATGAACCCTGTCTGCCATGTCCGCTACAATGGTGTGTGCATACTTGACCAAGGAATCAAACTCCAGGCTATACTCTCTGATAGTCCTCCCGTCCTGCCTCAAGGTCAAGAATCTATCTACGCGGGCTCTCCTCATCTCAGGAGGTAAGAAGTGATCCAATAAAGCCTCTGTGAACTCCTCCCAAACAGCTGGAAGAGCATCATCACCTCTCGACAACACCCATGACTCAAACCAGTTCAACGCAATATCGCGTAACCGGTAAGAAGCTAGTATAACGGACTCAGTCTCCGAGGCCCTAAGCACCTGCATGGTCCGTCAGAATCGCCGAACAAACTCGCGATCCTCGCCGAATCTCGAACCATAGAAATCGGGTGGATGACAACCTAGAAAATCCCAACCGTGAAATCGCCGGCCAGGGTTGGCCGCCGCTCGCTTTGCCACGCCGCCACTATACTGGTCAATAAGCGGATCTGTTCCCCGTAATCTCTATACTCACCGATCGTGGGACCGAGGCTCCGTACCGCGTCTCGATGAGCCGCTCGCCGCCTCGAACTCCGCTGAGGTTGACGACGTCGTGGAACTCGCCGCTCGAAACATCATCTCTGGTAAAGACTGGGTCTGTGCCCTCGTGACCCTCCGCGTCCCACTAGCAAAGACCTCACCGCTTTGCCCTTCTGGGCCGCGGTTGCCTTGCGTGGAGGCATAACTGATACATAAGGGAAAACATCAGAGGAGGCTCAACCTATAACACAGCTCTATTGCACGATCTTAGGGTGAAAGAATGGAAACCAATCCTAAATATCCTGCAGCCTCCTGATTATAGATATGGTGCACAACACACCGATAACCAAGACTCTACTAGATACGGTCTTTGGACACTTTCCGAGGACTAACTGCTCTGATACCACTTTTGTCACGACCCGACCCGGCCGCATCGGTACTTACCGGTACCCTGTCAGGTATACATCAGAGAATAGCAGTGGAACATACATAACACATAACTTATAAAAAGGTAAACATCACTGGCCAGCCGATAAGGCTGCCTTCCATAAAAACATACTTAATCAAAAGTATAGCAGTACAACTTATTCTTACAAATTTCAAAATACATACGTGACCACGCACTTAAAGACAATGACAAGTGGCGGTGGCCCGCCATACCCCTGAATATACACAATGTCTATAACATCAGGGAAAAACCGTACCAACAAAACAAGCTTCCGGAGGAATGGAGCTTCTGACACCGGAACAATGATCCTAAGAACGAGGATCCACCACCTGCTTACCCTTACCTGCGGCGATTTAACGCAGCTCGAGGAAGGGTCGACACAATATGTACCAAGTATGTAAAACTGGAAAATACTGTAATAATGATATCATAAGTCTAAAAGTAAGCTGGAGTCATGGAAGACAATCAAAATACAGTACACTGTGCCTTACTAACAATGAGAGTAACAAGTATATACTTTACTGCATAAAAATAGGAGGCTCGTGATCAAAACAGGGTCCCTCTCCCGTAGTATCAATAAGCACCCCTACTCCTGAGACTATTTCACTCGCATAGGTCCTGTGGACCCGCATGAGGTATTCCTCGCATAGTCAGACTACCGCATGGGACTATTTCACCCGCATAAGCCCATAGGACTCGCATGAGGTATTCCTCGTGATCACGGGTAGCAAATCCACTAATAGTGGTATAACGATCTTGGGATTTACCCTCAAATATACTCTTACCCCAAGACGTGGTATAACGATCTTGGGATGTACTCCTCGATATACTCTACCCCAAGAAGGTGGTATGACGATCTTGGGGCTTGCCCCTCATTCATACTCTTACCCTGGAGAATGTGGTATAACGATCTTGGGGCTTGCCCCTCATTTATACTCTTACCCTAGCTCAATCGGTCATCATATCATAATCATAAATAAGTTAAGAAAGCTTATAACTTATTATTAGTCTTGTTCATATACCCTCTCATTTTAGTTTACTTAAGGCACTAACATTCTTAATAAAAGAAAAACCGGGAATTTAACCCAAAGTACCACATACTTATATTCTTTAAAAATGACTCTTTTTCATATAAAACCTTTGGGCAATTGATGCCTTAAAATCAAATTGGCCTTTCATAAATCAAGTCATTTGTCCTTACTTATCTTACTTAGAGTAAATCTCTTCTTATTAACCTTTTATAAAGCTAATAAACCAACTTCCCATAAAGTTGTTATATTAACCCTATACTTTAGTAAAATTATACTTTTCCCCTAACCAAGGGACTTATACTTCTTAAAATGAAACAAGTCTTTATATACTTAAAACAAGTAAGAATACCAAATCTTGTACGTCTACCGTACTACATAGGTACAACTACTCATGCTCAAGAGATAGGAAGGCTTCACATACCTCTTCGGTCAATCCACTTGCTAAGCCCAAACTACCGCAAGTAATATGTCAACCTAAAATAACCATGATACGTTTATTAACCTCTAATTTCAATGTAGAATAATCCAAGTTCAAACAGCATTTCCTTTGTTTCTACATACTTTGCCACCTTTTTCAAGGCCGAATTCAACATCCAAACGCCACATCTTAGGCCCAACAATTCAACATTTCAAAGGGGATTACACACCTAAACTTGGGTGTGTAAAATTCTGCCCCATAAGGTACAACAATTCACTTAACAAATTTTAAAGTAGTTTGTAGGCTACCACATGCTCATAATATCTTCTTAACCAATCTTTTCATATCCAAACCACATTTCTTACATGCAATGAATCTAAGAGTATTATTTACTACTACAAATCCCTTCTTCTTCACATGCAACATATGTAACTAGCTACAAGAGAAGAATTGTTACCTTAGAGCTTTAACCAAAATTATTCCAACAACTTTGCTAGCCTCCTTTCCAAGAATACCACCACAATAACTCCTACAAGCTAGCCACAAGCTTCCTTCTTGTCCTTAACTTTTCAGATTTTCCTTAGGCTTTGAATTCCTCTTGGAATTTTAGAGAGAAGTGAGAGCTTTAGCTTAGAGAGAGAGAGGGATTTGAAAGATGACCAAGTCTTCAAGACTTGGTCAATATAAGACATGCAAGAAATCAGATGGGGGGGACACTTGTCACCCTCCCATGGCCTTTTTAGAAGAAGAAATCTGATTTTTCTAAGTTTTTCCGCCAGAATCCGCACAGCCGCGGCACGTGGCGCTGGCCATGGCAAAACTTCCGCCACCTCACAAAACTTCGCGCCGCGCCTCGCTTCCCGGCGCGGCTCGCAACTTCAGCGGCCCTCAGAATATCCGCGTCGCTGCCTCGCATCCGCGCCATGCCCCGTGGCTCCTGTCCGAAACATATTTCTGTCCGACTGCGCACTGAACTTGTAACTCCCATAACTTTCTACTCTGATGTCCTATCGACGAACGGTCGGTTGCGTTGGAAACTAGACTCAACGAACTACGCACTAGGCCTTTTAAATACTTAGGAACTCTCAATGTACCGGGTCATAACCCACCTCAAAATTGACTAAAACCCATCCGAAATAATCCGTCAACCTATCTTTCGAAAATTTTAAGCCCTACTCCCTTTCGTACGCTCTCACACGTAAGGCCGGAACTACGGGGTATAACACATACCACCTTTAATCTACATCGTAATGCACCCAAAATAAGTCGCGTCTCAACCTATAAGACATTTGAGCTTAGGACATGATCAAAGTACATTACTCCGTAAATAAGATGATATTGACCTCAAGTCTAAGGACTTTATCTCCCACACGCCGATGACATTATAGACATATAACAAAACAGTAGATCAGCAGGGCGTACCAATACTTCAACAAGTATCCATGTGTCCATCACGAGTTGTCATAACTCATAGCAAGCGAGACATACTACATCCCTTAAGGATATGATGCAGACCACATGTCGACGTATCGCATATCATCGATATCTCAATTTCGATGATCATTAGTCGAGGTAATTTAAGAGTTACGTTATAACATTAATTCTCACATCATTAATAAACACGTAACTTCTAGGGATGCATTTATAGAATATTATAAACAATCAACTAATAATTCAACAAATGCAAATTGCCATAAAATTAATCATCATTAATATAAATATGAATGTGTATAAAGTACATTGTGTCCTAATACAGATTGTCTCTAGGACATACATATACTTTCAATCTCTCATTTGGCCTAGAGCCAATCGCCAACATATCTAATACCCATGTTCTCAAAATGACCATTATGCTTCACCAAGCTTAATGATTTAGTAAACGGGTCTGCTAGATTATTATCTGTGGAAATATAGTCTATCTTGATATCTTCAGCTTCCACCATCTCTCTCAGGATGTGAAACTTCTTTGGTACATGCTTGTTTCTGTTTGTTGATATTAGTTCCTTTGCTTATGCAATCGCACCAGTGTTGTCACAATAAATAGTTATTGGACAACTAGCACTCGGAACAACCCCTAGTTCTTTCAGGAACTCAGAAATCGCGATAGCTTCCTTAGAAGCTTCCGATATAGCAATGTACTCCGCTTCAGTAGTCGAGTCTGCAGTAGTAGCCTGTTTGGAACTTTTCCATCTCACTGCTCCTCCGTTGAAAATGAACGTGTAACCAGACTGAGATTTGAAATCATCAACATCTGTATGGAAACTAGCATCGATATACCCAGTGGCAACCATCTCATCAACTCCACTATAGACTAAGAAGTAATCTTTAGTACGCCTGAGGTACTTGAGAATATTCTTGACTGTTTTCCAGTGTTCCTCGCCAGTATTCTGCTGAAACTTGCATGTCATACTAAGTGCAAAGGCCACATCTGGCCTAGTACAGATCATGACATACATGATTGATCCTATAGCCGAAACATATGAGATTCTCATCATGCGCTCAAGTTCAATAACATTAGAAGGGCTGCCCTTCTTTGATAACTTGATGCCTTGACCCAACAGAAGACCACATTTCTTGGAATTCTCTATTGAAAAGCGTCTAAGCACTTTGTCTATGTAGACTGACTGTGACAGCCCCAACAATCTATTATGTCTATCTCTATAGATCCTAATTCCTAGAATGTAGCAGGTCTCACCTAAATCCTTCATCATGAAGGTCTTGGACAACCAATCCTTAACTGACTGCATGCGGGTCATATTATCTCTCATTATCAATATGTCATCAACATATATTATAATGAATACAATACCCTCATCCTTGCGTTTGGAATAAACACAAGGATCCTCTTTGCTTCTGACAAAATCAAAATATTTGATAGCATTGTCAAAACAAATGTTTCAACTCCTAGATGGTTGCTTAAGTCCATAAATGGACTTCTGTAGCCTGCACACAACATTTGATCTGGACTCACATGAAAAACCCTCGGGTTGTTTCATATACACTTCCTCAATTAGATTACCATTGAGGAATGCAGTTTTGACGTCCATCTACCAAATGTCATAATCATAATGTGCAGCTATCGCAAGCAAAATCCGAATAGACTTTATCTTAGCCACCGGTGAAAAAGTTTCATCATAATCCACACCAGGACGCTGAGTAAAACCTTTAGCCACTAGTCTAGATTTATAAGTCTGAACCTTGCCAGATACATCAATCTTCTTCTTGAAGACCCATTTGCATCCTATGGATTTAACCTCATTTGGCAAATCAACCAAGTTCCACACCTGATTGATATACATAGATTCCATTTCGGATTTCATGGCTTCTTGCCATCTCTTCGAATCAATGCCTAGCATTGATTCGCTGTAGGTTCTAGGCTCGTCATCATCTGGAATATCTAGCTCATTTTGTGTTTCCACACGTAGATTTAGTCTTTCCGAAGGACGATGAGATCTAGTAGACCTACGGAGTTGATTGTATTGTAGTTCAGTTACAGGTATGTTCTGACTGTGAGTAGGTTCTTGTGCGCTGGTCGATCCACCAACATTAGAGCTTTCAGGAATATCATTTTCATGTCTTTCCTGAATGGGAGGAAATGCAACTGGTGCACTTGCTCCCAAGGTCTGTGCCTGATGATCTTGCATTTCTGCATTACTCGTTGTAGCACTCCCACTGGACGAAGGGGGTCCCTAAATACCCAATCTTCGCCAGAAGCTCCCACTGAATTCTTGCCTTTATTATTGGGTAAGGATTCAACCTCTTTGTTACCTTGTTCTTGAATTTCTTCAAGTTCTATCTCCGTGCAACTCTCATCCTTATAGACATATTCATCTTCAAGGAAAGTTGCGTTCTTAGAAACAAATATCTTATGTTCTCCAGGAAGATATAAATAGTATCCCTTAGTTTCCTTCGGATACCAAACAAAGTAACTTTTCTCACTTTTAGATTCCAACTTATCAGTGATCAACTTATTGACATATGCAGGACACCCCAGGGCCTCATGTGTCTAAGTGATGTCTTCTTGTCACACCATACATCATATGGTGTCTTTTCGACTGATTTAGATGAAACTCTGTTTAGAACATATATTGAGGTCAAAATAGCGTATCCCCAAAGGTATGTAAGCTCATCATGGAACGAACCATGTCAAGCAAGGTTCGGTTTCTCCTCTCGGCAACACCATTCATCTGTGGTGTTTCAGGAGGTGTCCATTCGGAATGAACTCCATGAAGCTTTAAGTGGTCAAGAAATTCCTTACTTAAGTATTCACCCCCACAATCAGATCGAAGATTCTTGATACTATTTGAGAGTTGTTTCTCAACTCCACACTTAAACTTCTCGAAAGCCTCGGATTTGTGTCTCATAAGATAGACATATTCAAACATTGATAAGTCGTCTGTGAAAGTGATGAAGTAAGAGAAACTTTCTCTAGCTTGAGTCAGAAATGGTCCACATACGTCCGTATGTACTAACTCAAGCACCTCCTTGGCACGGATCCCCTTTCCAGAAAGAGGTTAATGGTCATCTTACCCTTCAAACAGGATTCACAGTTACCATAAGATTGTGAGTCAAATGGTTCGAGGTAATTTAACTTCTTCAACCGTTCTATCCTTGTTTGATTGATATGACCAAGTATACAATGCCACAAGTAGGTAGAATTTCTTTCACTTAACTTTGCTCTTTTATTTTGTACATTGAAAATTTCTTTTATTTCAATGATGTACATACCTTATCCACTAGAGGTAGAAGCATTTGGTGCTCTTTCTCCTAGTGCAGTGCAGTCCTTTCTTCCAATGCCTCTTCCTATTATAGTAGAGGCATACATCCTTAGCCGGAATCACCTCTCCGAAAATTCACACTTCCCTTAGGCTTCATAGCTGAGGGCGCAGTGACTGCCTTGCCCTTCTTCTTCTGTCATTCCTTACCTTTCGGCTTGGGCCGGCTAGATGATCGCATCATGAGCACAACTTTTCTCTTGAAAGTTGAAGATTCAAATGTCTTTAGCATGTCATGCAGTTCCGACAAACTCTCTTTTGTTCCGTTCATATTGTAGTATACAATATAATTCTCGAACGAACGAGGGAGAGAGTTCAGGATAAGGGTAGAAGCGACGTTATTCTGCAACCTTATACCAATCGAGGCCAGCCTTTCTATAAGCCCTATCATCTTCAACACATGCTGAGACACTTGGCTCCCTTCACTTAGCTTACACTTGAAAAGTTTCTATTAACAACTCATATTCCATGGTTTGGGACTGAGAGCCATAGATTCTCTTTAAGTGTTCGAGCATTTCGTTAAGGACCATGTTCTCATGTTATCTCTGTAGTTCCACTGACATGGAAGACAACATGATGCACCGTGCTGAAGTGGCGTCATCTAGGTTCTTATGATAGACTATCTTATTAAATGTGGCATATTTTGCAGAATCATCAGCGGTAATGGGGAATACTTTGTCCAATACGTATTCTATCTTTTCTTGCTTTTAGGACAATTCTTAGATTTCCTTAGCCAGTCTAGATAGTTCGGTTTGGTGAGTTTGTTTATTTCAACGATAGGTTCGACATTTTGATGTTTTGAAGATTTAGATAGACAGGAAAATGCAATCAACAATTCATTCTCCTAATTTATACACATTCATTATATTCTAATTTAACATGGCCTTTTGTTTAATTATCTCCCACTATTTTGCATACTTCTACGACCCCATGGTAGAATACAGACCTAAATCAATATAAAGGTCATAATGAGCCAAGATCCAAATATATGTTATATCCGCGTTTGTTTTGGCTGATAACTTCAATAGCACGCTTTGATAGGTCCTCAACCAATTGTAAAACAACTCTACAACTCTTGGTTTGATTAAATATCTTTCACTTTAATCTTACGTCTTTAGACTAGTCCGACACTTTGGCGCCAAGATTCATCTAAACAAGTCAACCCCATTACACGACTGCGTTTAAATGCCTAAGTAAATTTAGCATTTGCAAGCAAACACTTTGGTGTAAATACTTACAAAAGTTTATTATGTACTTTTATTTTAACATATCTATGAAAAGGCCTTTGTCCTCTTAAACTTAGAGCAAATGTTTTGGCATAAATACCTTTATCATGGAAAAAGACTTAGCACCCTAATAATTATAATGAACGACGCGTTATAATTAGACTTGTATTTAATGTTTGGGAAACATTTTTAGTTTTCGGAGATTCATTCAAGATCAAAAATCAAGTCATACATCATATGACATCCTATCATGCAATTTCTAAACATAATTAGATGGGAAACCATCAAACCCAATAAGCATGATAAAATATGGTTTTAATCACATACCGCGCCTCCCCGCATGATTATAGCGGTCATTTGAATTTAAACAATTACTGGGCGCCGCCTACCCAGACAATAATTGCGGCGCTATGCTAATAATTTAAATGCATCACATTCAATCACTTAGCACATTTGTATATTATTCAATAATATACTATTAACGATAATTATGGGTCTATTTGTCTAAACTCTATAATCTATGTAAATTCCAAACAGTCTCTAAACATTTTCTGATTTTAAAAATTCTGATTTTCGGGAATTTTGTAAATTTTCAGAATTTACACTTTAGTCCCTTAAGAATTTAAAATTCAATTATGAACCCTTATAAATTCATAAAAATGCAATTCTAAACTTCATAAAATATTTTCAAACTTTTGGGACCTGTTTGTAATTTCCAGAACCTAAAATCAACTTTCAGAAAACTTTCTTTAATTACAGATTTGCCCGAAAGAACCAAATCTGTTCGATTCAAAACCTTTATTTTCAAAAACTGAAACTTTTAAAACTTCAGAATCTGAAACTTTTAAGTCTCTGTTTCTGACTTTCAATTTTTTTTAAATTATCGTCGACCGCTGCTCGGCAGTGGCACCACTGCCTTTGAGGCGATGATCATCAAATCAGAATTAATTAGCACCGATCTAATCGTGGCACGGTGCCTGCCTCATAAATACCATCACAGGCACCGCGATCCCAACTTGTGGAACTGCGGTGCCTCGAAAGCAGATTGTCCGGAAAATTAATTTTAAGCTTCTGGATGAACAGCACCGCAGTTCCCAAGAACAGGACCGTGGTGCCTCTGGCTTCATCTGGGCAGCACCGCAGTGTACCAATTGTGGAATCCCGGTGCCGCAATAAAACCCTAGCAGGCACCGCGGTGCTCTATCATGGAACTGCAGTGCCTCTCCTCTAACAGAGTCACAAAATCCAAAATTTTCGAACCCCTAAAACTGGTTTAGGGTCAGATCTTTCAGATATATCACTTGTATTACCATCACCATTAAAACAACATGTTCATCGACCATCAAATCCAATTTTCTTCTCGTTCTTCGTTTCAACGCACCATGTTTTAAGCCGAATAACGCATTTCAACTTACAAGAGTTATATATTGGATTGACTTGTTCGAATACATAATTGCATTAACAGATCTGTTGATGCGCAAAAAGATGCACACACTTTAACGCAAGTGCACGTTATCGTGACAAGTAATATAGTCTTGGTAAGATCGAATATCGTCCACAAGGATTAGTGTTCAAGTATCAATTATCTATCTTTTGGTATCTATTTGGTAACCGATATTGATTTTTGTTGTTTATGACTAACAATTATAAAGGCTAATTAACTATAGATTTACTTCAGTTGTGATGAGAATAGGGCTTCCACGTCTCCTCAACTATCCGCTTATGTTACTTATTAATGCAATGAATTATGGTTTTATTCTCTTGGAGCTAGCAGGTTTACTAAATCATTTTATACTCCCGTTAAGGCTATATAAACACTCAACCCCAGTATTGCTCCTTTCTACCTTTCGGTGATAAGGATGACTCTATAGGAGGATTAAGACCAAAAACCTAGTTAACCGTCACGCGCCATGCGTAAAATTAGGGTTGTTAAGTCTCTCATTAACGCTACATAAGTAATTGAGGTATTTTCATCCCCAATCCAAAATATGTCTACCCAACTTACAGCATATTCACAACCTCCTCCTTTCCAAGTTTGATTAGAAATCATATAAGTAATGATAATTAGTGATCAATTAATTACCAAGCATTCAAAGCAATTATTGGATAAATCTCAACAAGAAGAAGAATAACCATAACATGCATCAATTCATAACATAAGTTTCTAGTGATTTAACATGGAAAACCCTATAAAGGAATTAGTTCCTAGCCATTGACATGACAAGAACTAATTCAAGGTTCATCATAAAAACTGAAATAAAGGAAAGAAAAGAAAAGAAAATTACTAAGTTAAGGTCTCCAATCTTCAATCCAAGAATCTTTGTGTTGTGCCAGAAAGGGAACCCTTTAGAACTGCCTAGAGTTCTCCTTTTATAGGCTCAAAGCCGCCTCTAAATTTTCCTTCAGTTCGGCCCGTAAAATCGTCATTAAACACGATTTTCCCGCTGCGCGCCGCGACCGCTATCGGCGCGCGGCCGGAAGTCTGCGACACGGATGATTTGGCGCCGCGCCCCGCTCTTCGCTGTCGAGGCTCGCGCGCCGCAACTTGCGGTCTTACGATATTGGCGCCGCCCGCACTGTTGGTAGGAGCGCAGCCGGCTCGCGTTCTGCTCGCCACTTTCTCGCTTTTAAGCTCGAACCTCCACTTTTGCCTCTTTAGCTCCTTTTCCGCCGTTTGGCCATTTTAACCACTTTGACTCAAAAGAAAGAAAATTTATCCTAATACGACACTTATTTGTACAAAAAGGGACAAAAGACTAACCAGAAATGACTCAAAAAGTGTATATAAAATACACCGATCAAATACCTCCAAACTTAACCTTTGCTCGCCCTCGAGCAAAGATAAAAAGAAAGAAATAAAGACTCAAGGAAACGAAAATACAAGACTCACTGACATTGATCACTTTGCTGCATTGGTATTACTTAAAAAAACATGAAGGTTAGCAGAATAATATGCAGGAACATATAGCATGAAATTTTAGCACACTAAACACATTAAGCTAGATATTTCGCAAACTAATTTTTATCATGCTTAATGGAAGTCAAATACTGAATCATGCATGTTAATTTCAAAATTCCTATGACATGTTTACTTGCTATTCTCCACTAATCATGGCTATGCATCTAAGAGATCTTCAGGACTTTTAAGGGTTGTAATGTAGGCTTAGGTATGGGTAGGTAAAAATAGGCATTTAGGCTCATTCTGTGTACCATAAGCTCTTTAGCTTTTCAATTTTCCCCTTTTTCTTTTGATTCTTTTCTTTCACTTCAAATCCATCTTTCCCTCTTTTGTTTTGAGAGCATGAAGTGTATCATAATAGCTAGCACCCCCAAACTTAGGCTTTTGCCTATTTCTCATTACTTTTTAAGTGGGGTGCATCAATTTTTCTTGCTCTTTTTGTCTCTTTTTTAACACACTTTTATTCCAACTATTTCACATGTTTGCTTATGGCACAAGTATGAGAATATAGGGTGTCAAAGAAAAAGTTCAATTTTTAAGGCTCAATGGGGCTGACTAGGGATACTTTTAATGTCAGAGATAGAAAAGAGGTAAGAATTGGCTAACAAAGAAACGCCTGAGTCATCTCCCTAAACATGCATATCCTAACTATTTCGCCTCAAATAGCAAACAATCATAACACATAGGTTTAAAAACATTTAGCATGCACAATTCAAGCAAGAACTCCAAATAGACAGATTTTGTGAGTTTTTGGCATATCAAATCTAAGTGTTTAGATAGTTGCTCTACTTCCGTTACATTATTCCACCTTACTTCACTAGGTGTTTCTAGTAACTACATCATACATGATCTTTTGACAGACAATTATGACTCAAAAGAAAAAAAATTGTGACTCAAAAATACACAAAAACAACAAAAAGACTTAAACATACTTATAATAATAAAACACAAATAAAACACCCCCCCAAACTTAAATCACACATTGTCCCCAATGTGTGTAGACTCAAAGACAATAAAAGAAAACAGAACACTTACAGACTTGGCTAAAATGGCGGTGGTGGCGGTGGATAGTACTTTGAATTCCGTGAGGGGAGAAGGGCTCTGGATTTTTGATTTGGCGAAAGGGCCTTCGGATCGGGGAGTCTTAAAAAAAATTCAGATTTTTCCGTTGTAGCGTCGCGGCTCTGCAAATTAGCGCGCGGCTAATTGCTGCGTTCTTACGAATCTTCGCGCTGCTCGCACTGGCGCTCTGGCGATTTTCTGGAAATCTTGGCTTCTCTTCAGTTTTCGCCTTGCTCCTGGCTTTCACCTGTCAACACAACACAGACACTACCTCCGTGAGACTGTTCTAAATAAAGATTAATTGCATTTAAACTAAATAACTGAAATACCTTGGGTTGCCTCCCAATAGCGCTGTCTTTAACGTCTTTTAGCCGGACGAAAGTTCCTTATTATTCTAGGGTGTGAGAGGTTACTAAGTTCATGTATTCCATTTCATTGATCAGATAGGGTTTTAACCTCTGTCCGTTTACCTTGAAGGAAGCTCCCTCTCTCCCTTTTATTTCAATTGCACCATATGGGAATACTCTTACCACCGTGTATGGTCCTGTCCAACGTGATTTTAACTTGCCTGGAAATAATTTCAACCTTGAGTTGAATAAAAGCACTTGTTGTCCTTCTTGGAAGTCCTTCGGTATCAACCTCTTGTCGTGTCATACTTTCGTTCGTTCCTTGTAGATCTTTGCATTCTCATAGGCATTGTGCCTAAATTCATCCAACTCGCTTAGCTGTAGTAACCTCCTCTGTCCTGCTGCCTTGGCGTCCATGTTTAACTTCTTCATTGCCCAATACGCTCTGTGTTCCAACTCTACTGGCAAATGACATACTTTACCAAAAACTAACTTATAAGGTGACATACCAATTGGTGTTTTGAATGCTGTCCGGTATGCCCACAATGCGTCATCCAGTTTGATAGACCAGTCCTTCCTTGAGTCGTTCACCGTCTTTTCTAAGAGGCTTTTCACTTCCCTGTTCGATACTTATGCTTGCCCATTCGCTTGATGGTGGTAAGCAGTTGTTGTGCGGTGGTAGACTCCATATCGGGAAAGCAATGAATTCAGCTGCTTGTTGCAAAAGTGACTTCGCCGTCGATGATGGCCCTGAGTGCGAACCTTGTGAAAATATTCTTTTGAAGGAATTTTGAGCAGTCTTCTGTCGTTTTCTTTTGTAACGCTTCTACCCATTTGGACACATAATCCACCGCGGAAGGATATATTGATTTCCAAAGGATGGCGGGAACGGTCCCATGAAATCGATTCCCCATACATCAAATAGTTCCACTTCTAATATCCCTTGCGAAGGCATTTCGTTTCGTCTTGAGATGTTCCCTGTTCTCTGACAACTATCACATTTCTTCACAAAGGTATGGGCATCCTTAAACAGTGTTGGCCAATATAATCCGCATTGCAGTACCTTTGCCGCTGTTCTTGATGCCCCAAAGTGTCCACCACATGATAGGGTGTGGCAATGGGTGAGAACCTAGTGCATCTCTTCCTCTGGTATACATCGCCTGATGACACAGTGGCCGATGTTTGTATAGCATAGGTTCCTCCCAATAGTAGTGCCTTACCTCGGAGTAAAACCTCTTGCTTCATCTTGTCAATGCAGGGTAGTACCTTAGCTGCAAGAAAGTTAACAAAATCAGCGTACCAAGGTAAATTAGAATTCATACTTACTTGAAACAGTTGTTCGTCTGGAAAGTGATCGTTTATTTGCACATCCTTGGTGTTCTGTCTCTCTGTGTTCTCTAGTCTTGACAAGTGGTCTGCAACTGAATTCTCTGTCCCTTTCTTGTCACGAATCTCCACGTCGAACTCTTGTAGTAGCAAGACCCATCGAATGAGGCAAGGTTTTGCATCCTTCTTTGTCATCAAGTACTTTATGGGAGAGTGGTCAGTGTATACTATCACCTTATTCCCAATCAAGTATGGCCTGAATTTCTTAAATGCATATACTATTGCTAGTAGTTCCTTTTCGGTAGTCGCGTAATTTAACTGTGCGTCATTTAGAGTTTTACTAGCATAGTAAATGGATCTAAATACCTTGTCTATTCTCTGTCCAAGCACTGCTCCTACTGCATAATCGCTTGCATCGCACATTAGTTCAAATGAGAGCTCCCAGTTTGGTGCAATGACTATGGGTGCTGAAATAAGCTTCTCCTTGAGCGTCTGAAACGCGGATAAGCATTCCTTATTGAAGTCGAAGGTAACCCCCGTCATTAGCAATGTGGAAAGAGGTTTTGAGACCTTTGAAAAATCCTTGATGAATCTTACATAGAAACTGCGTACCCGAGAAACTTGACCGCACAGCCGATCTTTGGAGGTGGAAGATTTTCAATCACTGAAATCTTTGCTTTGTCTACCTCAATGCCTTGGTTTGATATTTTGTGTCCCAGAACAATCCCTTCTGTTACCATGAAATGACACTTCTCCCAGTTTAGCACCAGGTTAGATTCTTCACACCAGCTTAACACTTCTTCTAAGTGCCTCAAACATTCATCGAATGATGCTCCAAAGACCGAAAAATCATCCATAAAGATTTCTATGGTCCTTTCTACCATGTCTGAGAAAATTGTCATCATACACCTCTGAAAGGTTGCTGGTGCATTGCATAGTCCAAATGACATCCTTCTGAATGCAAATGTACCAAAAGGACAAGTGAATGTTGTCTTTTCCTGATCTTACGCTATTGCAATCTGGTGATACCACGAGTACCCATCCAAAAAGCGAGAGTAGTTGTGCCTGCAAGTCATCCAACATTTGATCTAGAAATGACAACGGGAAGTGGTCTTTTCGTTGCCTTGTTCGAACTGCGATAGTCAATCAGATTCTCCATCCAGTGGATCGTTCTAGAAGGAATGAGTTCGTTCCTTTCGTTTGTCACCGCTGTTATTCCACCCTTTTTAGGCACCACTTGTACTGGACTCACCCATGTGCTGTCAGATATAGGGTAAATTACTCCTGCATCGAGCCATTTGTGATTTCCTTCGACTACCTCTTTCATGTTTGGGTTTAGTCGCCTTTGGGCTTCGATGGATGGTCTGCTCTCCTCATCTAGACGGATCTTATGCATTACCGTTGACGGACTTATCCCTTTTATGTCTGCCAATGTCCATCCAATGGCCCGCTTGTGATCCCTCAGTACTCTTAGCAGTTTATCAATCTCTTCGGTGGATAGGTGGCGTGAAATGATCACTGGTAAGGTTTTCTCTTCACCTAGGTATTGGTATTGTAAATTATTGGGTAGGGCTTTTAACTCTAACTCTGGAGCCTTCTCTGTGGATGGTAATGATCTTTCTGGCATCTGTCCAAGCTCTTCATACTTCCTCTTATCCCATTTCTCATAAACATTCATCCAATTTGCATACTCCATCAGATCTGGATTGTTTCTACTATCATCATCCCATTGAGTCAGTACTTCTTCAAGCGTATCATCATGTCTGAACTCCTTGGCTGACACTGCTTCTTCGATAAGATCAATGGCTGAGCAGTTATCCTTGGCATCTGGAAAAGTTGCTGCTCGAAAAACATTAAAAATCACCTCTTCTTCATCTACCCGAAGCTTCAACTCCCCTTTGTGAACATCAATGAGCACGTCACGTGGCTAAGAAGGGTCTGCCAAGTATGATGGGGATTCCATCGTTATCCTTTATGTCTAAGATAACGAAATCAGCGGGAAAGATGAACTTGTCCACCTTCACTAATACATCTTCGATGACTCCTCTAGGATGAACTATGGAGCGGTCATCTAACTGCAAAGTGATGTTTGTAGGTTTGACTTCTCCCATTCCCAGTTTGCAGAAAACTAGATAAGGCATCAGATTTATGTCTGCTCCCAAATCGCACAATACTTTCTGACATTCAAACTTTCCAATGGTGCATGGGATGGTGAAGCTCTCTGGATCTTGTAACTTTTGAGGTAGTTCTCTCTGTAGGATGGCACTACATTCCTCAGTCAACATCACTGTTTCGTAGTCCTCTATCCTCCTCTTTTTGCTAAGCACATCCTTCATGAACTTTACGTAGCTTGGCATCTGCTCTAATGCTTCAGCAAACGGGATATTGAGTTGCAATTGTTTGAGAATCTCCACGAATCTAGAGAATTGCTTGTCAAGAGTACATGTTTTTAACTTCTGGGGATATGGTACCTTCATCTGGGGTGCGGTTGCTCTGACTCGCCGATTTTTCACGGGTTCTGGCGCCGGCCTCGTTCCTTGCCGCCACGGCGCTCAAACTCCTGCCCTCTCTCAGAATCTTCGGCGCCGCGACCCTGCTCATTGGCGCCGCGGCGCTGCTGCTGCTGCGAACTTTCTATCTCCCCTGCTGCTGCGAACTTTCCATATTGCCTACCCCAGGTGCAGATTGCTCTTCTTGCGTTTCGCTGTTCAATATGATCGCAAGTTCTCTTATTTGCGTTTCCAACTTCTTCATGGCCATTCTTGTTTCGTCCATGAACTGATTTTGATACCTAGTGAAACTGAGTATGGCTTCTCATAATTCCTCCCTCTCTTCCTCTATGGTTGGAGCTCTATCATATTGACAGTAGAAATCCATGTCTAAAAGATTCCTGAGATGAATCAAAACCAACAACGAATCACGGCACACTTGTTTTTACAAAAGAAAATAAAATAAAATAAATAATTTAAAGAAACAAAAATAAAAACCAAATTAGAAATTAAAAATAGATAACTTGATATTGAACTATGCCTAATCCCCGGCAACGGCGCCAAAAACTTGATGCGCGAAAAGATGCACACACTTTAACGCAGGTGCACGTTATCGTGACAAGTAATATAGTCTTGGTAAGACCGAATATCGTCCACAAGGATTAGTGTTCAAGTACCAATTATCTATCTTTTGGTATCTATTTGGTAACCGATATTGATTTTTGTTGTTTATGACTAACAATTATAAAGGCTAATTAACTATAGGTTTACTTCAGTTGTGATGAGAATAGGGCTTCCACGTCTCCTCAACTATCCGCTTATGTTACTTATTAATGCAATGAATTATGGTTTTCTTCTCTTGGAGCTAGCAGGTTTACTAAATCATTTTATACTCCCGTTAAGGCTATATAAACACTCAACCCCAGTATTGCTCCTTTCTACCTTTCGGTGATAAGGATGACTTTATAGGAGGATTAAGACCAAAAACCTAGTTAACCGTCACGCGCCATGCGTAAAATTAGGGTTGTTAAGCCTCTCATTAACGCTACATAAGTAATTGAGGTATTTTCATCCCCAATCCAAAATATGTCTACCCAACTTACAGCATATTCACAACCTCCTCCTTTCCAAGTTTGATTAGAAATCATATAAGTAATGATAATTAGTGATCAATTAATTACCAAGCATTCAAAGCAATTATTGGATAAATCTCAACAAGAAGAAGAATAACCATAACATGCATCAATTCATAACATAAGTTTCTAGTGATTTAACATGAAAAGCCCTATAAATGAATTAGTTCCTAGGCATTGACATGACAAGAACTAATTCAAGGTTCATCATAAAAACTGAAATAAAGGAAAGAAAAGAAAAGAAAATTACTAAGTTAAGGTCTCCAATCTTCAATCCAAGAATCCTTGTGTTGTGCCAGAAAGGGAACCCTTTAGAACTGCCTAGGGTTCTCCTTTTATAGGCTCAAAGACGCCTCTAACTTTTCCGCCAGGCTGGCGAGAAAATCGTCATTAAACTCGATTTTCCGCGTCGGCGCCACGCCTATCGGCGCGCGGCCGGAAGTCCTGCGATACTTCGGATGATTTGGCGCCGCGACCTCGCTCTCTGCATGCGAGGCGCGGCCGCAACTTCTGCGGTCTTCTGGATATTGGGCGCCGCGGCCCTGCACCTGTTGGCAGGAGGCGCCGCGGCGCTGGCTCGTGTTTCTGCCTCGTTCGCCACTTTCTCTGCTTTTAAGCTCTGGAACCTCCACTTTTGCCCTCTTTTAGCTCCTTTTCCGCCGTTTGGCCATTTTAACCACTTTGACTCAAAAGAAAGAAAATCTATCCTAATACGACACTTATTTGTACAAAAAGGGACAAAAGACTAACCAGAAATGACTCAAAAAGTGTATATAAAATACACCGATCATCTGTTCACAAGGACCACGTATTCTAAAGGTTTTAGGGTTTAAAGCTTTTAACAATATAAAATATAGATCTAAACAAATTCTAACCCATATTATCATTAATTTTCACTACAAATCACATGAAACAACCTGGATTTGATACCACTGTAGGAGTTTACGTCGGGTTCGTACACGCAGCGGAATTTGAAGATTTATGTTTCAAATCCGACGACGATCGAACTGCAGTATGATATGTAATGTAAAATATAAACACAAAGTAAATGTAAAACTTCGAACGAAGACTTACATTTTGGAAGCAGTCAGCCAAGCAGTTGAATCTTCAATCTTTGTGTAGTCCGAGGGTGCACACACAAACGTCCCTCGATTTGTAAGTTCAAAGAACTATCATGTAATTTGCTTAGTCAGGAATGCTAGGGATTCTGATAGAGCTTTAGAAGAGATTGACCTCTCTTAGGTTTTTGGTGTATTGAAATGAGAAGAGGAGCCTCATATTTATAAGATAAAATAAGAGCTCAAGGGTTTTGATGAGGCGGGCCAGTGAAACGAATCGGGCAAAATTCGGATTTGTCGGGCCCGTCACGGCACGCGTTCCTCGAAGAGTGCTGCGGTCGGCACGTGTTCTTACCGCCATGATCATGAATCAAGGCACAGCGGTTCCGTCCTATTTTCTGCCCACTTTCCCATTTTAATGTCCCGGCCATCAACCGAACATTTAGGTATCTCCTTCTAATTACATCCTTCAATCGACGGAACATTTGACTTAGTGTTACCCTTCAGGCCTTTACATATCGTTACTAATTACATTAGGATCTTCACGGAACTCCTAGACTGCGCCGGAAGACGACCCAATATGTAAAGTTTAGCTACACAAAATATGTGAACTGAACCTATATGTGAGAAGATAAAATCCCTTCATTCATGATACACTCAATCAAGCTTAGGATTTGTCAAGTGTCTATCCAAATGGCTTGATTATTATAACTCATCTATATTAGTTGACAACAGGACCATGTCACAGACATGTCCATTGCATTGGCCAATGACTTAGTCAACCTAATATCATATGAGTACCTGAGTATTCACTCGAATATAAATTCAAGGAATGAATCATTTCTTGGCTCACATACCACATTTAATCTACTTCGTAATGCACCCAAAACAAGCCGCGTCTCAACCTATAAGACATTTGAGCTTAGGACAGGATCAAAGTACATTACTCCGTTAACAAGATGATATTGACCTCAAGTCTAAGGACTTTTATCTCCCACACGCCGATGACATTATAGACATATAACAAAACAGTACATCAGCAGGGCGTACTGATGCGCGATTTATACACACGCTAAACACAAGTGCACGTATCGTTACAAGTAATATAGTCTAGGTAAGACCGAATATCGTCCTCAGGGACTGGTTTTCAAGTATCGATTATCTATGCTTTAGTTTCTATTTGGTTAACGTTAATTGAGTTGGAATTCTAAACTAATAATGCAGGAAATAAACTAATTATGAAAATACTTTGATTTAAATCAGTTATGATGGGGAATTAGGGCTTCCAAGATCATCAACTATCCACTCTATTCAATCATTAATACAATTAGACTAACTTCTTCTTCTACG
The DNA here is from genome assembly GCA_029844215.1 of Przewalskia tangutica. Lineage (NCBI taxonomy): Eukaryota > Viridiplantae > Streptophyta > Magnoliopsida > Solanales > Solanaceae > Przewalskia > Przewalskia tangutica. The sequence continues at coordinate 148,003,416 of CM056719.1, forward strand.
TTAAGATAACAGGTTAACTAGACCGTTTTATACTCCTGTTAAGGTAATATAAACACTCAACTCCAATGGAGAACCCTTCTACCTTTCGGTGACAAGATTGACAACAAAGGAGGATTACGAGCAAAAACCTATTAAGCTACACAAGTATCGGGGTACTTTCATCTACGATTTAAACCTATGTTTATTCAACTATAGCATATTCACAATCTCCCCTTTCGGATTTCGATTAGAACTCATATAAGTGATGATAACTAGTGATCAATTAATTATCAAGAAATCAAAGCAACTATTGAATAAATCTTAAATAAGTGAAGAAGAAACCAAACTAATATATTAATTCATGAATAGAGTTTCAAGTGAATCGCAAGGAAATCCCTAATAAAGTAAATAGCTCCTAGCCATAGTCACGCTAAGAACTAATATAATCTCCATACATGAACTGAAATAAACAAAGCAAAAGAAAGAAAAGAAAATACTCAAGAACAAGTCTCCAAGCCTTCTAACATCCAAAGATTGTGTTGTGAAATATTTACAAGATGGATGGAATTTGTCAAGTGTGGGATGGAATGTAGGATGGAGAATGGGATGGGTGATGGATTGTAGGATGGATGAATTCTTCTAATGATGTAGAGACTATTTATAGCCCCAGAATCCTTTAGGTAAAGGGTTAGGGATTATGTAGGTAGGAAAGGTTATGGAATCCTTTAGGTATAGGGTTTAGGAAAAGTTATGGAATCCTTTAGGTAAAGGGTTAAGGAATATGTAGGTAGGAAAAGTTATAGAATCCTTTAGGTAAAGGGTTAAGTATTATGCAGGTAGGAAAAGTTATCCCTTTTGGACCCTGAAAACGTGTCAAATTCGGCCCAAAACTCAGAATTTCCGCGTCGGTGCCGTGGCCCTGCAGTCGGGCGCTACGGCGCCGAAAAATCAGAGGCGTTTCAGAACATCTTGATGGTGGCGCTGTGCCACTGCCGAGCGCGGCGCCGGTGACGACATTCTTCCGGATTTTTCGTTTCTTCGTCCTTTGTTCGTCCGGTCTTCGTCTGATTTTTTCTATATTTCCCGGAACTTCTTAGGCTTCATTTCTTGGCCCTTTTAGTGTGCAATTCAATCTCAATTAAGCTCATTTTCTCTTCTTTTCGTCATTTCTCCAGTTCTGACCGCTGTGACACAAAAGAAAGGAAAACGACCCTAATACTATACTAAACATAAATGAAATGAGTAAAATACTAACTAAAAATTAATCAAAAGGTGTATATAAAATACACCGATCAAACACCCCCAAACTTAACCTTTGCTCGCCCTCGAGCAAAGATCAAAAATATAAACAAAGACACAAAAGAAAATAAAATGACTCAAAGACACTGATCATTTTGTTGCACAATTGTCACTTAGAAAAGCATGAAGGTTAGTAAGATAATATGTAGGAACATATAGCATGGATATTTAGCATTCTAAACACTCAAGTCAGATATTTCGCAAATTCAATTTAATCATGCTCAATGGAAGTAAGAATATCTAACTATGCATGTCAATTTCAAAATTTTATAGCATGTTTACTTGCTATTCTCCACTAATCATGGATACACATATTAGAGATCTTCAGGGCTTTTCAGGGTTGTAATGTAGGCTTAGGCATGGGTAGGTAAAAATAGGCTTTTAGGCTCAACTTACGTACCATAAGCTCTTTTTCTTTCAACTCTTCCATTTTCTTTTGATTTTCTTTTTCACTTTATACCTATCTTTCCCCTCTTTTGTTTTGAGAGAATGAGGTGTATGATGAATAGCAGACACCCCCAAACTTAGGCTTTTGCCTATTTATTATTATTTTTTCATTGAGGTGCATCAAAATTGTTCACTCTCTTTTGTCTCTTTTTCAACACTTTATATTCCAATCTCCTAAAAAAAATCACTTATGACACAAATATGGAATTATAGGGTGTCAAAGAAAAGTCTTATTTTTAGGCCCAAAGGGGCTGACTAGGGATATAATTTGACTGTCAGGGATAGGCAAAGAATGGTAAGAAAGGGCTAACAAAGAAATGTCAGAGTCATCTCTCTAACATGCATATCCTAATTATTTCGCCTCAAATAGCAAGCAAGCAGACACATAGGTTTAATCATTAACAATGCACAAATCAAGAAAGATACCCCAAATAGTCCGATTTCATGAATTTTTGGCATATCTAACCTAAGTGTTTAGATGATTGCTTCTAATTCCATTACATTATTCAACCTTACTTCACTAGGCGTTTCCAGTAACTACAGCATGCGTGATCTTTTAAAAAAAATTATGACTCAAAAATATACAAAACAAATCAAAAAGACTCAAAAACAATAAAACATCCCCCCAAACTTAAATCACATATTGTCCCCAATGTGTGCAAGACTAAAAAAAAAATAGGGACAACTTACTGACACAACACATCGGTCATAACGGAGGTCTGGGAGGAAAACTTCTGGAATTTGCACGGAATATGGCTCTCTGGTTCGCGCCACGGCTGACTGAAGCGCCGTGGCGCTGACGACGACTTTTCCTTTTTTTCAGCGTTTTTGCTCCTTTTTCTGCTCGGGGTCTGCTCCTAGTCCACCTGTCATCCAACAACACAAAACAAGAACCCAAGACCGTGAGACTGTTCAAAACAAGATAAAACAAACTAAAGACAGAAATTAAAATAACATAATTAAAAAACATTGGGTTGTCTCCCAACAAGCACTGTCTTTAACGTCTTTTAGCCGGACGCAGTTAACCTTTACGAGTGCCCATTGGATCCTTCTGCGAACTTCTTGCAATCCGCATAGTTATTGTTGCAGGTCTCAATTTTCCTACAACAATCTTTTCTACTAAGGGCTTCAGATATAAGATTATCCCCCAAGTACACGAGACATGCTTGTCTTCCAGGCTCTCTATAATGTAGGGATCAGTGAGATTCTCAACATCTCTCAACTCTAGGGGGTGCCCTTAATGGTATGGACTTCCTATTTGGGGATCAACAGTGACCGTTGGTGGTATTTCTTTTGCAATAGGTACAGGAAAAAGAATTTCCACAGAATCCAAAAAGGTGAATAATTGGATATCAGTAATCTTTTCCTTCTCTACACCAACTATCTCGCCAGATTCCTCAACAGCTGGGTGTGGTTCAAGTTCCTCAATTTGCTTATCACTTCCAACAACGGTGTCGCTAGGCAGACTTTCTTGAAGTGTATTGCTCATCCTATCCATTAGTTGCCCTATTTGTGTCTACAAATTTCTGAGGGACACTCTTGTCTCATCCATGAACTGAGACTGGCACTTGGTGAGCCTGAGTATGCCTGCCTGCAACTCATCTAGATCTTCTTCCAGAACCTGTGGGTTAAGCTGTTGTTGATGACTCCACTGCCCCTGATAGAAGTAGTAATCCATGGACCTGTATATTTATTTATTTTTGTTTTTTTTTTCGTTTTTTTTTTTCGAATTTAACCTGCAAAATAAGAAAACAACAAAAGGTGATAAAAAGATGCTCGCATAACAAGTTAGAAACTTGTTCTTGGAGCAACCAAATTAGAAATAAGAATAGATAAAAATCGATATTGAAAGTACGTCAATCCCCGGCAACGGCGCCAAAAACTTGATGCTCGATTTATACACGCTAAACGCAAGTGCACGTATCGTTACAAGTAATATAGTCTAGGTAAGACCGAATATCGTCCTCAGGGACTGGTTTACAAGTACCGATTATCTATGTTTTAGTTTTTATTTGGTTAACGTTAATTGAGTTGGAATTCTAAACTAATAATGCAGGAAATAAACTAATTATGAAAATACTTTGATTTAAATCAGTTATGATGAGGAATTAGGGCTTCCAAGATCATCAACTATCCACTCTATTCAATCCTCAATACAATTAGACTAGCTTCTTCTTCTACGTTAAGATAGCAGGTTAACTAGACCGTTTTATACTCCTGTAAAGGTAATATAAACACTCAACCCCAATGGAGAACCCTTCTACCTTTCGGTGACAAGATTGACTATAAAGGGGGATTACGAGCAATAACCTATTAAGCTACACAAGTATCGGGGTACTTTCGTCCACGATTTAAACCTATGTTTATTCAACTATATCATATTCACAATCTCCCCTTTCGAATTTCGATTAGAACTCATATAAGTGATGATAACTAGTGATCAATTAATTATCAATAAATCAAAGCAACTATTGAATAAATCTTAAATAAGTGAAGAAGAAACCAAACTAATATATTAATTCATGAATAGAGTTTCAAGTGAATCACAAGGAAATCCCTAATAAAGTAATTAGCTCCTAGCCATAGTCACGCTAAGAACTAATATAATCTCCATACATGAACTGAAATAAACAAAGCAAAAGAAAGAAAAGAAAATACTCAAGAACAAGTCTCCAAGCCTTCTAGCATCCAAGGATTGTGTTGTGGAATATTTACAAGATGGATGGAATTTGTCAAGTGTGGGATGAAATGTAGGACGGAGAATGGGATGGGTGATGGATTGTAGGATGGATGAATTCTTCTAATGATGTAGAGACTATTTATAGCCCCAGAATCCTTTAGGTAAAGGGTTAGGGATTATGTAGGTAGGAAAGGTTATGGAATCCTTTAGGTAAAGGGTTTAGGAAAAGTTATGGAATCCTTTAGGTAAAGGGTTAAGGAATATGTAGGTAGGAAAAGTTATAGAATCCTTTAGGTAAAGGGTTAAGGATTATGCAGGTAGGAAAAGTTATCCCTTTTGGACCCTGAAAACGTGTCAAATTCGGCCCAAAACTCAGAATTTCCGCGGCGTGGCCTGCGATCGGAGCCACGGCAGAAAAATCGAGCGTTGAACATCTTGATGGTGGCGCAAGGCCGCGCTGCTGCCAGGCGCCGGTGACGACATTCTTCCGGATTTTTCGTTTCTTCGTCCTTTGTTCGTCCGGTCTTCGTCTGATTTCTTCTATATTTCCCGGAACTTCTTAGGCTTCATTTCTTGGCCCTTTTAGTGTGCAATTCAATCTCAATTAAGCTCATTTTCTCTTTTTTTCGTCATTTCTCCATTTCTGACCGATGTGACACAAAAGAAAGAAAAACGACCATAATACTATACTAAACATAAATGAAATGAGTAAAATACTAACTAAAAATGACTCAAAAGGTGTATATAATATACACCGATCACGTATCAATACTTCAATAAATATCCATGTGTCCATCACGAGTTGTCATAACTCGTAGCAAGTGAGACATATTACATCTCTTAAGGATATGATGCAGACCACATGTCGACGTATCACATATCATCGATATCTCAATTTCGATGATCATTAGTCGAGGTAATTTAAGAGTTACGTTATAACATTAATTCTCACATCATTAATAAACACGTAACCTCTAGGGATGCATTTATAGAATATTATAAACAATCAACTAATAATTCAACAAATGCAAATTGTCATAATATTAATCATCATTAATATAAATACGAATGTGTATAAAGTATATTGTGTTCTAATACAGATTGTCTCTAGGACATACATATACTTTCACATATGACACACTTCAATACACCTAACAATATAGGCGTTTGGTCATGCGATTTCAAACCATAATTTCATAATTTGATTTCAAATCATCGTTTGTTTATGCAATTTGGATAAAATTTCAACTTCAAGTTGAGTTTTTTCGGCCAGATTTCGCGTATCAGAAATTTCGTATAGAGAGAAGAGAAAAATGTCCTTCTTCTAACTTCATGTCATGATTTAAAATTTCAAATCAACCAAAAAGGTGTGCTTTGAGATTCCAAATCATGATTTCAATTTTTTTAAAATGTAAAACTTGAACCATAAGTTTATATTTTAAAAAAAAAAGATATATACCAATTGATCGACTTTATATTGTATTAAATATAATCGTTCAAGATGAAATTCTTTTTTCATTGGAACCCAATTCCTTCCCTGTAATGACTTAAGGAACACTTAAAGAACACTTAACGAACACTTGAAGTGGAAGAGAGACAGGGAGGAAGCAAAAGAAAAAGAGAAGCGGGAACGAGAACAAGCACAATCATCAACACATGATGAGATTGATATCTACTCTGAGCAAGTTGTGATTACTCAATTGCAAAATATCATGAATAAGCACTGTATTGATAAAAAGCAATTTTCACTTTCTTGACCTTGGTGTTCGCAAAATGTTCGTCCATATGGTCGAAGAATATTAAGTCCAACAGGTTGAGGACTTGAGAAAAAATTGATTAAGTAGTAACATATATTATGTAATATAGTGCGATTAAACTCTTAGGTACTACAATATATGATTTTGTTATGAAAATCATTTAGGACATCAATCATGATGTAATCTCTCTCTTCTTTTTTTATCATAATACTAGGTCTTCTTATATCTTTTTCATTAGAACTACATTGAATTGCTATTTTCCCCATCTGAAATTTACACGCTACTATTCACTCCATTTGATCAGATTTTCTCTTTAAATGGAAAATGTCTATTATGTATAAGTAGTTGCTTTAACATAAAACTTATCATTGACTTGTATTCTTTTCTATTTTATAGTTTTTTCGTAAGAGTCCGTTGAAAGATATGAGCATATTCAGCAGTGCCAGTGAGCCCGACAGTGACTATGAGGATTTTATCTTTTGTGGTTACAGCGTTGTGCAGTATTACATAATTTTTTGCGGGAATACCAAAGGAGTGATGAAATATTCACGGTATATGAACATGATGATACGATTGCTAATGATATTGACCAACAACCAGCTCAAAGTAACAATGTAGCTTCATCTTCTTGGTCATCTGATCGAAAAATACATGCTCGATGTGAAGAGATTGTCCATACCATGTGGGAGAATTATATTAAGTACCTGTTTGGCCAAGCTTCTGGATAGGTCAAACATGTACCTTGCAGAAGTAGAAACACTTTTTTAAAAAGTCAAAAAGTATTTCTAGATAGGAAGAGAATCAGAAACATCAATTTGGTGCTTTTCGAAAATCTCTTTTTGCCCATTAAATGATTTTTTTTGGACCCATTTACCCTTTTCTTTTCACAAAATTCCTTTTAATCTCATATAATATCCCCATATAAAATAGATATTTGAGAATGAGGAATGGTGGGGGTAGGGATGGCAACGGATAGGATCTGGACCAGATCCTACTAGATCCAGATCCAGATCCGTTTTTCATACTTGTATCTAGATCCATCGGGTCCATAAAAATCAAATCCTAATCCAGATCCATCGGATTCACCGGGTCCACGAATCGGATCTGGATCCACGTGTAAAAAAAATTGCCTAATAATTTTCCAACATTCAACATGTCAATTGGTCATCCAACCAAGGCAAAGTTCAAAATCCCTAATATAGATTATTGACTACTGTAACACCCCATTTTAAACCGGAGTCGAAAACGGGATTCTAGCGAACCCTGCTTAATAAGAAATGTTAGGAAATAAATAAAAGAGATAAATGTTTAAAAAAAATGCTAATGTTTAAAATGTTTAAAAAAGGTGCTAAAAGGTTAATTTAAAAAATAAAGGGGTGTTAAAAGCTAAAATATTAAAGTGCCAAAAGGTGCTAAATGCTAAAGGGTTCGCGGAGTCGCCACCTAATTAGTTTGGGTGAATTAGGACACCTAAATGTTAACTAGTTTAAAGTAAACATTAACTCCATTTAATGGTCTGCTAAACTTTAATGAGATTCTGGGCAAGGGTTATTTATTATCCTAAAGGGAAGGGGTTAGGCACCCTAAAGGATCCGCTAACTTGCGGTTGTCCGTTCAAACCTAGGGTTTATTATCTGGTTAAGAGATGTATGTTTTAGGAAAATCATTCAAGTAAAGGATGTGGCAAGTATCTAAAGAATATATTTTGATAACTAAAGGGATTTTCTAATACTCACAAAATATGTAAAGTTAATTATGCATTTATAAGACATGAAATTATTTTATTTGATAAAGTAAAAGAAAATGGTAAATTACTATGGTTAAGACTCTTATAAAATTAGTTATGAAATTACCTTTGTAAAAATTTAGTGATAAGAGGGAAATAATAAATTACTCCTATGATGTTTATGAAGAGTTTATGAGGAAATTTGTTTTTTAGAATAAGATGTGAAGGGATATATTAACTACATGACTAAAGCATAGCTAGGGGGTAATTATTTTAACTTTAGATTTATATGATGATCCTAGAATAAATAAGGAATGAATTCGTCTTTAAACTACCCTTCCAATGTATTCAAGGACTAATAGAGTTAATTATCCTATTAATTACAAGGTTAACAAATAAAATTACAATAACAAATAAAATGAGATAAGGAGGTTAAGAGAGTAAGGGATTGAAGCGGATGACTCCATCCTATTTGTTTTTCTAGGAATTGCCGAAGATTGAAGCGGATGACTCCGTCCTATTTGCCATGACGAGTCTCACCATGAGACTCTTTGTTGCTCCGATGCATTTCATGTAAAAATAAAAGAAGATAAGGATTAATATTCATCCCAGAAATGAGAAACAAACACTTGGCATAAGAATTAGCACATGTGATTTATGCTTAAACATGTATGCATGATTGAATTGTGGAATCTGCAAGTAGCAAAATAGACGAAAGCAAATCCAAGGAGGTGAGCGGATATACATACATATAGGACAGGGTGCAGGACAATGTGCAGGAAAGGAGAAGTAAATTGCAAGATCAGCAAGTAGAAATAAATAAAAGATAAGTCGGAGGGCGAGACGAACATAACAGTAACAGTAACACACAACAACAATACCAAACAACAGCATCAGTAACAATAACAGAACAGTAGTAGCAAAACTAATGTTAACCAACTATTTCCATGGCTTAGGAGACTTTCTAGGTGTACAGCCAGAATGCGGTGGGAACACTTAAAGAATACCATTTCATCTGTGTATGGCCTCTTAAATCACACATCGCATTTATGCTATATTTAACCATGAAAACATTTCCGGACAAAGCGCAACCATATTTGAGATGATTATTGAAATCTGGACAACCTTTAGTTTAAACTAACATACATCCAAAATAGGTTTAAAATCCTACCATTTAGGACACTATGTCACCCCAAACTATTCTAAATGTGTTTACAAGTGATCTATAGCTATTAAACCAGTAACGTCAAGCATTTACCAATCAGATAACCAACTGATCGACACTCTAACAGTGTCTGATCTACTTAGTGTCCACTTAGTGGATACAAAGAAATACAACTTAAAGCATTAGTTACATGTAACTTAGCTAAACTTGTACAGTATCAATTCAACAGTCATAAACAACTTCTGAATTTTAATTAAACATTCACACTAACCAAGTTGATGGAACGATCTTCAACATGTATTAAACCTGCTTAAATGCTAAACTAACAGATCTGAAACTGGAACTAAAACTTAAACTAAATGCTTTTAACACATAATTAATCCACAAGAAACACACAACAGAAATTAGTTTTAATTCAATATTAGGCTCGGAATCATCATTTCATATACTAGTTATCCGGGATATAAGGAGGCTCTATTCATCGGATCATATCACAAAGAATGCATATTCAAGTCCATAAGAGAACAAAGAATCCAAAGCATGTAAAAGGAACAAACCACAACTGCAAATCGAAATCCAACAATCACAGGTCATGATTCTCAAAGAAACAAGAATAACCAGGCCTTAGGCCAACTATCTAGACCATGGTCTTTACTACACCAGTACCCAAATGACATATTAGTCCCATAATATAATCCCAACCCAGTATCTTACCTGTTAACAGTCAAATAAACAGATCGACACACCACAAAATAGCAACGACTATGAATCCAATCGATAATTTGAGATGCGAAGGTACCTCGGTTGATTAAACAGTCCATCATATTGATTAACACAATAATATAAACAGACTACCACATATTTCACGAAACACAGAATGCCGAGATGAAATGAAATCGATAGGGAATGTAATTTACCTTCTCCGGACAGCGAACCGAGGCGGCGTATCAAGTCGTCGATCCACTCGGAAGATTTATTGCGAGGCGATTGAAAAGGCAGGGATGGTTTTCTGATTTCTTGACTGAAATTGAAAGAGAAGGTTTCGAATTTTCGTTCTTGCTCTTAGACTGCTAAATTTCGGATTGTAAGGAGGTATCCTTGAAGGTAAAAGGGATGTTCGACCTCTGTTTCTACCTATGCGAGAGAAAGGTTTACAGACTGTCTTCCCCTGACTCTCCTCAGCTCTACCAATTGCTGGTTTCAGAATTCTTTTAATGATGCTAAGGATTCTTCCTAAGGTTCCCCCGGCTGATTGCTTTTGCATGTGTAGTTGGTTGGCTTATATAGTTTCCATTTGACTCTAAACTTGGTAAACTACTGGTGTGATTTCGTGGATGATTTGAAGGATATTTTGTACGATTCGTTACTAATTTTGAGTAAGATTTGGGTGCTGGTTATGGTAAGAAATCGTTGGAAAAGAGGGGAGATGACTGGACGGGATTATGTTACCATTTTGAGGATGAGGGTGAGTACGTTGGTTACGCTGGTAAAGGGAAGGGTCGCCGGATTCTCAGGCGAGAATCTCGGCGACTGTGAGGTGTTGTTGCGGCGATTGAAACTTAGGTTTTTTTTTTTTTTTTTTTTTTTAGGTTTCGTTTAGTTCGCGGGAGAGACGGGGAAGACAGGGAGAAGGAATAAGGCTGGGGGAGTGGGCTCTAGGCTGATTAAGGGGAAAATAAAGGGATTGGGCCCGCGGGTATTGGGCCTGCGGGCAATTGGAGTGGGCTGGGCGAAATGGTGGGTAGTTATTTTAATTAGGGTATTAAGTGTTAGGTTAGTTTTAATTAGGTGTATTATTAATCTAATTATTATAATTAGTAGTAAATTAAATAAATTGTGCTCAAATTATTTAGGTGCTTTATTAACCTAATTGTTATATAAAAAATAAGTGCGGGCGTGTTATTTAATTAGTGCTTAATACTCTACGTAAAAATGCGATGTTGTTATTAAATTGCTTATTTAGGCCTGTATTAATGTTTTATCGCTGCATTTTATTATTTTAAAATTATTAGAATTATTGTTGAAAATTAGTGTAATTTTATAGTTAATGACTGGACGGGAGGGTCAAAATTGGGTGTCAACAACTACTACTAAAGTTATTTCAGAAAAGAACACCACAATATGTTCCACGTGAGAGAGATGTAAAACATACATGTTCAAGGCACGCGTGAGATGATTACTTCAATGATATAGACATTTTGTTGACCAAAATTCTAAGAGCAATAAATCTTAATAAGACAATTCTATAATCAGTTATATGATACATGTGGTGATAGTCAATACTTGCACATATATTACTTCTTATTCGTATGATATTGAATGATTTAATTATCCGCTATCATAAATAATTCTTCTCCAAAGATATTTTTCAAGTTCGATTCATTCTATCCTATTATTTCCCTCTTATGAATGTATAAATGTATAATATATTTAATAAAAAACGGATTCACGGGTCAGATCTGGACCGGATATGGATCTCAAAGACAAGATCCATATCCAGATTCGATCCATCATAAATGGATTTGGGTCTGATCTGGATCCGTTGGGTCCAATTTTTGAAAATCCATATACTATAAAACGGATCTGGATCCACCAGGTCCAGGATCTGTTGCCATCTCTAGTGGGGGTAGGGGGGGTAAGGCCCCCGGGTAAGAAAAAAATTCATATTTTTTAATTTTATTTTTATAAAAGTAACAAAAAATATGAAATAGAAATTTAAGGATGGGGTGAGGTGGGATAGGGAGTAGGGCGGGGGTTAGAAATTTTTTTATATTTTTAATATTTTTTTATAAAAGTAACAAAAAATATGAAATAGAACTTTGAGGATGGGGTAGGGCAATGGGGTGGGGGTAGGGCGGGGGAGAAAAAAATTCATATTTTTTATAAATTGTTTATAAAAGTAAAAAAAATATATAAAATAGAAATTGGATAATGTGGTAGGTGGACGGGGGGTAAGAAAAAATTTCATATTTTCAATTTTGTTTTATAAAAGTAACAAAAAATATGAAATAGAAATTTGAGGATGGGGTAGGGCAATGGGGTGGGGTTGGAAATCGGAGAAAACAGAAAAAATAGGAATATACATGGAAATTACTACTTGAAACTTAGAAAGTTTTCATTTTTCGGATCGGATTCGGATCATAATTTTACCGATCCAAAATTGTTGGATATCCGAAATTTCGGATCGGATCAAATATCCGAAATGAACACCCGTAGAGTGGGGTGGGGTTAAGAAAAAAATTCATATTTTTTATAAATTGTTTATAAAAGTAAAAAAAATATATAAAATAGAAATTTGAGAATGTGGTAGGTGGATCCGGGGGAGGGGGGGGGGGAGCTAAGAAAAAAATTATATTTTAAATCATTTTTTATAAAAGTAACAAAAAATATGAAATAGAAATTTGAGGATGGGGTAGGGCAATGGGGTGGGGGTAAGAAAAACATTAATATTTTTTTATAAATTGTTTATAAAAGTAAAAAATATAGAAATTTGAGAATGTGGTAGGTGGTAGGTGGACGGGGGAGGGGAAGATAAGAAAAAAATCATATTTTCAAACACAAAATATGAAATAGAAATTTGAGGATGGGGTAGGGCAATGGGGGTGGAGTTGGGGGTAAGGGGGAAGAAAAAAATTCATATTTTTTATAAAAGTTTTCGGAATGACATCCTTGATTTTAGGTCAGGAAACGTGACATTCCCATAACCGTCAAGAAGAACAACATCTTTTGCTGCCATCTTTTGAAATGCACACCCATGAACTTCTCAGGACGTTCATGGTGGAATCTGGCGGGTGTTGGAGCAGTGGCGCTCTCTTGAGCAGTAGCAAAGGCATTTGGAATTCCTTGAGCAGCGGTAGTATTGACACTTGTTGTTCCAAAACCAGTGGTGTTGAAGGCATTAGGATTGCCTTGAGGAGTGGTAGTGAAGGCAGTGGGATTGCCTTGAGTATTGGTGGAATTTCCAGCGTTCAATTGATTTTGTCCAGTCATGTTGTCGTTGAAACAACGAATATTATCTTAAGCTTGTGAGAATAAAGTGTAGTAACAAGGAAATGAGAATGTAACAACAACAACAAATATGTTAGAAATCTGGAAATGAACAAAGTAATTGGCTTGCTGAGTCGATTGATTTTTCAATCTATCCTTAAGATAATAATGCCCCGTATATTCCTTTCAATGGTGTAATGGCAACTTATCTCCCAAGATAAAACAGTAATAAAATAAATGAGCAAAGGAGACTCAAGTGTTCGCTTAGGAAGAAAGATCTTTAAGTGTTTGTAGATTGCAAGAGAGGAAGAATGTATTCTGAAAATGTGTGTTTTCCAATGGTGTCAGTGGCATCAATTTATAGGTTGATGAACATGTCTTCTCAATTAACCAAATAAATGGTCATCAATGTCAAGTAATGACCATTGATTTTGAGGTTAATTCAGCCTAGTTATGGCTGAATTGAAGAGACAAATAATGGAAAGTTATTGCTCCAAAATCAGCCCAAAAATTAGTTTCAATTCGCCTCCAATAGACTGAAAAACAGTCGAAGCGTCGCGGCCCTTCGAGAGGGCGTCACGACGCTAAATAGCCCGTAACTCAATGGAGCAACACCTAAGTTCCAGTAACTTCCCCGGGATTTTTACCGTCACCGGCGCCGCAGCTCTAGGAGGAGGTGCCGCGACGCTACAAGCGCCGCAGCCCTTCTCGATATGATAAGCGTAAGGAGAAGAAGAAAATTGAGGAATTAACTAAATCTCAAAGAGGAGCTCTTGATAAGTTCGTTATAAAAGATACACAAGTTCAGGTTGAAGGTCAAAATGTTAATAATGTTAAGACTGTCCCTAAAATCATCAAACAGACCCAAGGGAAGACTCTTAGTAAGATGTCAACAATTTGGTCTGTGAAGGGACATGCAAGACACATACTTGTCCACGATCTACCTTATATTAAGGGCCCACCTTTAAGAATTAGAACAGGGCCCCCAAAATGTTTGAGACGACCCTAATTAAAGCCACAACTTGTTCCACTCTACAGGTGTCTCCACGCTAAGAAGAGATGAATCCTGAATTTTAATACGACGGGGCACTATCAAAGGAAGTTGTACGTCAGTCGAAGCATCAACTTCAAATCCTAGGTCCATCTTTAATCACAATGTCATGCGACACCACATTATCTGAATTTTTTTAAACACCCCATAGAATCGATATAAAATAAATATAAATGAATTGGCATAATTTTGTTTAGAGCATGTTCGTTGGCATGGTAGGTTGGTCTCAAGTTATACATGTTAGGTTCCCTGTTCGAAACTTGCCAACAACACATTATGTTCCTTTTTTAATGTCAGCTTAAAAAATATTGTAGTCCAAATCAAACTTGGGACGCGCGCTCAAGGAGCTAAGGGGCATGTTGACCAACTGACCCACTTCAGCAAATATGTTTGAGGGTCCTCTTAAAATATATATTAGTTCTTCAAGATATATGCACACATATATATAATGTTTTTTCCGAAGTTAACGGGAGCACGTGCCCCCCACCCCACCATGTAGATCCTCTCATGTCGCTAAGTAAGTTGATGCACATATTATACATAGTTTTTCCCGAAGTTAACGGGGGCACGTGCCCCCCACCATGTAGATCCTCCCCTGCCGTTAAGTAAGTCGAAATCCAACGAATTATAATTATCAGTATTGTACAATAGAAATTAAAATTGAAACTAAAAATTTCGTGTTAAGAGTCTCCCATTGGATATGGAAGCGGAACATGGACTCCTTATATGGACTTGGACAATCCTCACCCTATAAGCTAGCTTTTGTAACAAAGGAAACATTTCTCATAGCTACTCCTCCTGCAAGTTAGGGAAACACGTTAGACTACCATTTACGTCTTCTATCAGTACCACTTTCTCTCCCTTTGATATTATTCACGCTGATTTAAGGACCTCTCCCATAACTAGCAACCTAGGCCATAAATATTATTTAGTATATTTGGTTGATTTCTTCCACTTTCTTTGGGTCTATCCACTCAAACACAAATCTCAAGTGTTCTCCAAATGTGTAGAGTTTCATACACTGATCAAAACGCAATTTGAAAAAATATAAAATTGTTTCAATGTGATAGTGGTCGTGAGTAGACCCATTCCAATTTTTTGTTCACCGTTGTTGGACCCCCAAATTATATTATCCACGCTCCAGTTAACAAGGTTTGAGCGTACATGAGAGTTTTAAGAGTCCCACATCGGATATGGAATCGGAACATGGACTTCTTATATGAATTTGGACAATCCTCACCCTATAAACTAGCTTTTGGAGTTGAGTTAGGCCTAAACTTTATTATTTACATTTCGGACCCATACGATATAATAATGATATTATATTTTAAAAATAAATTAGAGAATCGAAATTTTCGAACGGTACCCTATCATATCATAAATATCCCTACTTTAATCCTTTTCTTACGACCTGAGCGATCATTTTTATTTCATACAAAGAAGGTTCTTTTGACCCATACTTTTTCTTCTAACTAAGTAATAAATTATATGTACACTCCAAAAGAAATTAGCTATCATTATTGGAGTTACATTAATTATACTACCTTTCCTTATATTTTACCAATACAACAAATCAAAAGACTTATTATAAGTGGAGAACATGTTATTAGCTTTTTAGTGGATAAAGTGATATTATCCCAATTATTCCCATAAAGGTTAAGCAAGAATCATGCTGTATATTCTCTCCTTTTTAATGTATTGCATGTCCATGCATCATCTTTAGGCATATATATTTATAAACCTAAGATATTAAACATTTACTTTGGAGCAACAATACAATTGGATAAGATTCATAGCTGTAATTTCACCTACCAGAAAGAGTACAATATTATCCCGTTTGATACAACTTATTAAAAAGAGCTTTTAAAAGTAGAATTTTTAGGAGTATAACTTTTTTAGTAGAGTCTTTTATCAAAAAATTGTTAGGTGTTTAGTTGTTAACAAAAAAAATGCTTTTGTATAAAAGACAAAAAAGTTATAAGCCAAAATTATCTCTACTCAAGAAGCTCAAAATTTGAGTTTCTTCCAATTTTAAAAGCACTTTTGAATTTGTCAACCAAACACTCAAATTAAAGACCAAAGTGTTTTTGACTTTCCAAAAGCACTTCTGACCTTTGGAAAAGCTCAACCAAACGTGCACTTACTTCATGGACTTTCCACCAACTCGAAATCCTTGAAATACTATTTTAGCTAAAGATTATCTGAATTTCAATTTTTGTCATTTCTAAATCCCTTAAATTTTAAATTTATATCTCATGCTACCAAGTTGACTGATCTGTAATCTAACTGGCAAGTCGTCAATACGGAAAGACGCATCGTAATCAGTATTGGATTCCTCTTTGGTCCTAATAACGAAAAGTAAAAAAAATAAGAATAGTGAAGTTTTCCAAATTTCTCCTAGAACTTATGTACCATGACCAAGTCTAACGTCGTAAGTGCCCCCCCACCTTACATTAGATGTAATTTTGAATATTCTAGAAAATACAAGGTACATTTGGTAGAGTTATAATCTTGGTTAATAAGTTCATGTGTTTTACTTTACCTAGATGATAAAACTTTATTGTATGTCTTCTAATTATTCTAAATGGTTAATTAAGTATGATTTTATGGAACCAGAAGTTTAAGTCACTCGTTTCACTTGCACCTTTAAACATCCCCTTGTAATCTTGCATTTGTTTAATTAGTAGCTCTCATTTTGTTTTATGTTTATCTACCACTTTTCATAGTTAAGCCACAAACTTTAATAAGGAGATTTATGAAATACTACACAAATAGTACTTTTCTTTGTATAAAAGAGATTCAACAAATTTTATATATATATGTATATTCTAGAATTGTAAAGTGATGTTTTATTTCACAATTTCTGAATTGAATCAGCTTCACAATGGAATAGGTAGTACATTTATACAACTTATGATTACTCAACTCTAACTAATTATACCTACGATCATGCTACTTAGTTGTTCTATCTATCAGCTAATTACAATTGTTACATGTACTTAATTGATTCTATCAGCCAGCTAATTATCAGCAATCTATCAGCTAATTACAACTAAGCCCATAGGCTAACACCTCACTCCCCCCTCAAATTGGTGTGCGGAGTATCAGAAAGCAACAATTTGAAGGGAAGAAACATATGTCATAAACGTTTCATGGCCTTGGTGAAAAGGTCAGCCAATTGATCGTGAGAAGAAATGTGTCGAATGACGAGAGACTTATCAGTAACAAACTTCCTGATATAGTTATAGTCTACATCGATATGTTTCGTGTTCTCATGATGAGCAAGATTGTTGGCAATCTGAATAGCACTAGTGTTATCTACATGCTATACTGATGGACCAGTGATGGAAATCCCCAAGTCAGATAGAATCCGATGAAGCCAAACAATCTCTAAACTAGCAGCTGACATAGAGTGATATTCAGCCTCAGCACTCGACTTGAATGTGTGAGTCTGCTTCGTACACTTCCAAGAAATCAACGATGAGCCAAGAAACATACACCATCCCATAATCGATCGCCTAAATTCACCACTAAAAAAATTAGAGTTTAGCTACGGACAATTATGTTGCTAAACAACAAAATTCGTAGCTAATTTATTTAACGACATATTATAATAAAAATTTATTAGCTACAAGAAATATAGCGACGGATTAGCGACAAAGTAGCTAATTTTAGTTTTTTTAGTAGTGAGTCGGGACAACAAGCCTAGTCAGCACCAGAATAACCCTCTAATTGACATGTAGAAACTGATGGACTTAATAAGTTAAGAGAAACTGTCCCCCGAACATATCAAATCACACAAAGCAAAGCCAATTAATGAATACGGGTAGGGCATGAAAAAAACTGACTCAATACCTGAACTGCATAGGAGATATCCGGCCTAGTCATAGTTAAATACAAAAGTGAACCAACCAACCTCCTATAAAGTGTGTGATCGGGGAAGCGCTCACTATCTTTTCTACCATACTTGGTGTTAACCTCTATTGGTGTAAGAACAACCTTTATATCAGTCAAACAAGCAACTACCTCAGACGAATACTTTTGTTGACCCACCGTAATACCAGAAGGGATATACCTAACCTCCAAACCCATAAAGTATGTGAGAAGACTCAAATCCTTCATCTTAAATGAAGCATGAAGAAATGATTTCAGTTGAGTAACACCGTAAATATCATCTCCTATAATAATGATGTCATCCACATACAAGAGAAGTATAGTAATACCTATAACTGAACGACGAAGGAAAATTGGATGATCATACGACTACTGAGAGAAGCCAGCAGAACATATTGTAGATCGAAACTTATCAAATCAAGCCCGTGTAGCTTGTTTAAGGACATAAAGAGACTTTCAAAGATAACAAACAAGGTTAGGGGGAGGGATAACATATCGCAGATGTGGTTTGAGATACACAAATTCATCCAAATCACTTATGAAGATGTAGCATCCCGTAATTTTGGGTAATAATTTGAGCACCTAAATGCAGGCAAGTAGTGTCGTGCTCATTTTTTACCTCGGGGTCGAAACGGTATTCGCAACGTTGCTCTTTGGCGCGGTTCCTGGATGGAGCAAAATGCTTGTTTTGAGGAGTCGTCACCTAATTAGTTAAGTGAATTAGGACACTTGACTATTGTAATAAAAATAATGCAATTGATCTCCATTTAATGGTCTGTGAAATTAATAAGATTCTGGATCAGAGTTCTTTATTATCCTAAAGGGAAGAGGTTAAGCATCCTTTAAGATCCGATAACTTGCGGTTATCCGATCAAACCTAGGTTAATTATCTATCATGCTTTAGAAATTAAAAATAAAAAATAAAATTAAATACAACAATAAAATAAAACTCTGAATGACATCTTCTTATCTTCTTTAGCCATTTTAGGCATTTTGCCCAAGATGCATCTCCGGGTACCTGTATAAACACTTAGTAAAGGTGTTAGTAAGAGAGTAAACAATTTTCAAATAATGACAAGCATTAATTAATAAACTAAAAGTAAAATCCGTCTTTTGTACAGGGGAGACTTTGGAAATCAGACGGATATTTCTTCATCGGCCAAGGGTAGCATTTGTTCAAATCAGTAAAAATAAAAGTGTATCTGTCCATCCAGAACAAACATCTGTTCCAGTCAGTTTTAATGAAACATAGAAGGGCAAAATCACCCGAATCAGCTCGGAATACAGCGAAATCAGTCCAGAAATAGCCTAAAATCAGTCCAAAATCAATATAAAAAATAGCCAAAAATCAGTAGCAAACATAGCAAAAAATCAGTAGGAAAAATGTCAAAAATCAATCCAAAAAGGCCGAAAATCAGTCCACAAAACATAGCGAAAATCAGTCCAGAACATGGCTAAAATCAGCCTAACAAATAACCGAAAATCAGTAGTAAACAATGACCAAAATTAGTCCAGAACATGGCTAAAATCAGTCTAACAAATAACCAAAAATCAGTAGTAAATAATGACCAAAATCAGTTCAAAACATGGCTAAAATCAGCCTAACAAATAACTGAAAATCAGTGGTAAAAATAGCCCCAAAAATCAGTCTAGAAAATGTCGAAAATCAGTAGAAACATGGTCGAAAAATCAGTAGCCAAAAATGGTCGAAAATCAGTCCAGCAAATAGCCGAAAATCAGTCCAGCAACAATGACTGAATCAGTCCAACAACATGGTTAAAATCGGTAGTCAAATAGCAAAAATAAGTAGTCAAATAACAAAAAATAAGTAGTCAAAATAGCCAAAACTAAGTAGTAAAAATGGCCAAAAATCAATCCAGCAAATAGCCGAAAATCAGTCCAGCAACATGGCTAAAATCACCCAACAAACATGGCGAAAATTAGCCAACAAACATGGTGAAAATCAGTGGTGGTAGCTCTTTGTGGTTGTCGGCGGTGGAAAGACGAACGATGGAGCGGCGGGTCGATGGGTCGGTGGTGGTCAACCAGACATGGTTCGCCGATGGATATGGGTTCGACGAAGGTGGTGTTGGTTCGACGGGGTTGCTGGGGTGTCGGGTGTGGTGCGGTGGTAGTGGGTGAAAAAGATGAGAGGGTGAGGGTATGCGCGACTGGGGTGTGGGTGGTTCGTTGGAGCTCCGAGCTTCGGTGTTGGCACCGACAGGAGAGAGGGCTAGGGGAGAAGGGGAGTGTTTAAAAAAATGAAAAGGGAAAGGGGGGTCACCCTTTAAGATATGTGGTTGCCCTCTTTAGAACGGGGGAAGTTTTTATTTTATAGAGGTTTATTAGGTTTAGGTTTTAGGTTTTAGTTTTGGGGGGAAAAGATGAAAAGGGTGTTGGGCTTTATTTGTTGGGGCCTCGATTTGGGGTCTGAAATTAAAGAGGGGAAATGGTTTTTGGGCTTTAAATAGATGACAAAAATAAAATGACCGTGTAATAATAATAAAAATAATATTAAGAAAAATCTAATGCTTAATTTAAAAAACATAAAAGATATGATGCCATTTTGTGAAAAATAAAACATAGAATATTAGGTTAAAATATGTATAAATAATGATTAAAATGCGGTGTTAAAAATTCTTAAAATTACAATAAATAACCAAAAGATGGGTCAAAATTGGGTGTCAACAACTTGTCTCTCTTTGACTGAAGACGATGAAAGAGATTTTGGACAAATACGTTGACTTATAGCCAATTTTGTCTTAATCGTCATAATTAGAACAAATATCAAGAAAATGCATAGGCAGAGGAATTACTAAGAAAATTGAAAGCAAAGCTGATCCAGATTCAAAATTTGTCCCAGTGTCGAATTATGATGACACTGGGTTGCTACCATGCTAGAAAAATTAAAGACAATGCCGACAAATATTTAAAAGTTTGTTCCAGTGTCGAATTATAATGACACTAGGTAGCTGCAATGGGATGCTGGAAGAGACAGGGTGTTTGTTACCTGAAAATGTCTCTAGGATGTTTGTTCCCGAGGTCAGAATTGCAAAGGAAATGAAGATGGCGTCGTTTCTGGACGCAATGATGACGAAGATGACGTCATTTCTGGACACAATGCAGATGTTCGTCGTTTATGGACGAATGTGACGTCATTTTTGGACGCAATGATGATGTTCGTCGTTTCTGGACGAAGATGACATCGTTTCTTAACGCAATGTAGATGTTCGTCGTTGTATAGACGAAGTGAATATGTCGCCGATGTGCAGGATAAATGTAGATGTCGCCGGTGTACAGACGAAATGAAGTAACATCGGTGTACAGACGAAATGAAGTAACATCGGTGTACAGGCGCGAGGCAGATTACGCCGGTGTACAGACGCAATGCAGATGTCGTCGTTGTATAGATGAAGTGAAGATGACGTCGGTGTACAGGCGTAATGCATATGTCATCGTTGTATAGACGAAATGAAGATGGCGTCGGTGTACAGGCGCAATGCAGATGTTCGTCGTTGTATGGATGAAGTGAAGATGACGTCGGTGTACAGGCGCAATGCAGATGTTCGTCATTGTATGGACAAAGTGAAGATGACGCGGTGTACAGGCGCAATGCAGATGTTCGTCGTTGTATGGACGAAGTGAAGATGACGTCGGTGTATATGCGTAATGCAGATGTTCGTCGTTGTATGAAAGGAGTGAAGATGATGTTGGTGTACAGGTGCTATGCATATGGTCGTCATTGTATGGACGAAGTGAAGATGACGCTGGTGTACAAGCGCAATACATATGTTCGTCGTTGTATGGACGAAGTGAAGATGACGCCGGTATACAGGCGCAATGATATCGTCGTTGTATAGATGAAATGAAATGACGCTGGTGTACAGGCGCAATGCAGTTGTCGTCGTTGTATAGACGAAATGAAGATGACGCCGGTGTACATGCACGATGCAGATATCGTTATTGTATAGACGAAATGAAGATGATGTCGGTGTACAGGCGTGATGTAGTTGTCGTCGTTGTATAGGCGAAGTGAAAATGACGCCGGTGTGCAGGCGCAATGTTAATGTCGTCGTTGTATAAACGAAATGAAAATGACGTCGGTGTGCAGGCGCAATGTAGATGTTCGTCGTATGTACGAAGTGAAGATAATGTCGGTGTACATACGTAATGCAGATATTCGTCGTTGTATGGACGAAGTGAAGATGACGCTGGTGTACAGGAACAATGCAGATGTTCGACGTTGTATGGATGAAGTGAAGACGACGCCGGTGTACAGGAGCAATGCAGATGTTCGTCGTTGTATGGATGAAGTGAAGATGACGCCGGTGTACAGGCGCAATGCAGATGAATGCTGATGTAAAAATAAGGATTTTTATGATTTTCAAACAATATGGGACCGAAGCCGATGTGGCTGCCTACGTATCCCGCCGAGGGAATTAAGTCAAGACGTAGTTCATGATGCAAAAATAAGGATTTTTATGATTTTCAAATGATGTGGGATTGGTTTCCATTCTTCTCACTCTGAGATCGTGCGATAGAGCTGTATTGTTAGGGTCGTCCCTCCCTAACGAGTTATGTTGATTGCAGCTACGAGAAAGGCAGCAGTGACCCAAGAAGGATTATGTGGATTGCGTATCCAGGTTGGTAATGATTGTAGTATAGTTGGTATTGTGATATACATCTATACGGAGTTATGTCACGAGGTCGTGTTGCCTAGAATGATTTTAGATTACCAGAATCGTAAAGACTAACTAGATACCGGAAGGTATGGTATAGTTAATGAATTTCGCCAAGGTTTTGTGTTTTATTTCGAGATAATTGGGAAAGGATGAGTCATGCGATAGGTAGTGAACCCTTAAGAAGCCATGTTAAGGAACCTAATGAATGTCATGTAAATGCATTAAGCCGCGTGGTAGACTTAAGAAAATGGTACGGATGAGGTGCAGATAGAGGAAGTATTGGTTCTTGTGATCAACGACACGATTATGGAATTATGAGAAGTTTTTGTACCCGTTTACGGGGGGACTGATAAGGTAGGCATGGAGCGTGGAAAGTGCGAGCCTCAGAATGTTGAAAACCGCTAGGACCTTAGTTGTATAAGGTCTTCTCGGGTAGAAAGATTTATTATAGACCAAGAATAAGAGTTAAGTGCGACGGCCGGGTCGGGGTGAGGACCTGTTACGGGTCTCCCCATGGCCTGGAATGGAGTGAGATCAGTTGGTAGTAGTTCTGCTACGTGACGGGGTCACGAGGGCGCAAGGCCCAAGTCTAGTTAATTGTTTTATGGGTTCGTGGACGCGTTCCACCGGAACCAGGTCGTGAAAGCCGGAAATGGTCGTATATTGTCTTATAGAGTGACTCCAAATATTAGAGGCGAATTGGTATGGAAGTTATGTGTGTATGCTAGAAAGAGTTGGAAGTACGAAAAGATAACCTCTTTTGGGCTTATGATGGACGGATATGCGTGTGCGAGGTATTAGGGCTATGTGTGGCATTATTAGTATGTCGGGGTTGTGAAAGGAAACTATGTCGCAAATTATAAAGATTGACTCCGAAAGAACATTCGGGGACGAATGTTTCTAAGGGGGGAAGAATGTTACACCCCGTATTTACAGGACATGTTTTAAGAACGTACGTAAGAACTCGCAAGTGTAAAAAAATTTGAGACTTGTAAAGTTGTCGGAATTATGAAATTGTCGGAAAATGTACTATTGTGACGAATGGGAGGGCGACACGTGTCACCCCCCTTAGAAGATGCCTTGGACGAAATCTTGCAAGGGCAAGAGGTCATCGACCTTGGTTAGCAAGACAAGTCTTGCAAGTAGTAGCTTGACAACATTGACCAAGTCAATGACCCCACTTAGCTTGATATTTAAATGAATCTCATCCAAACCACACGTTGTCTTAATCTTAACCCTTCCTTGTGTAATATAAGCTTACTAGTAGTGCAAGACTTTGCCTTTCTCCACACTTAGAAAATATTTTGAAATCTTGTTCTTGTGCTAAGTGAAGCTCACGGTTTTGCTAAGGGTTTGAAGAGAAAATTTTCAATTTTTGTCCAATAGTCTCCCCACTTTAAACCAAGGTACCTAAGGGTATAGTAAGCATATCTCAATAGAAAAATCCCGGAAAAAGAGAGTTTTCGTATTAGTCGCAAAGTGAAAACCTAGTGGCTTTCTAGGTTTTGAATTGGAAGTTTGAAGGAAAATTGTTGGTATTGTTCTAAGAGTCTCAACAAGCGGATTGAAGTGTCTTGGAGAGGCTCTAAACTACTAGGAGCGACTTCGGATTTGGAATTGGATTAAAAATCGTTAAGGTATAATCTTGTCTTTTAAAGGTGTTACAAGATTATATATTTATATTGTTGTTGTTAGCTTTACTTGTTGCTAGCATGAAGTTGATATGTAGAAGTTATAAGTACTATGGATTGCTTGTAGCTAACCAAATGTTATGCAAGCCACTTGAACATTGGATTACTAATTGGTCGATTTTAGAAATCGTCGCATGTTACTTACTTAAAGATTATGGTTATTATAATCAAATGCGACTTGATATCATATTATGCTACCAATTTGGATTGAAATGGAAATTGGATAAGAATTGGTATGGTTGAACTCAAGGTGGCCGAATTTGGACTTGTAGTTTGTTATTCATTTGTATTGGACTACCTTCTAAATTGTGAGCCAATTGGGGCTGTTTAGTTATTCATTTGTATTGGACTACCTTCTATATTGTTGTGAGCCAATTGGGGCTGTTTGGTTATTGTATTTCGCCTTGAAAAGGTGGCAAAGTTAGTAGAAACAAAGGAGAGGTCTTTGTCCGATTTTCCGTAGAATTTAGTGACTTAGCACTTAGAATATTCTACGTTTGAAATAAGAGGTTAATGGACGTATGGTGACCATTATAGGTTGAAGTACTAAGTATAGTGTATCCTACTTAAAGAATGGAATAGCTCAAGGTTGAAGTACTTTGGAGCATTTTGCTACTTGTCGACAATCGTCGCGAGGTATGTGAACCTCTTCCTTCCTTTGGCATGATTCTATGTATGGAATATACCTGTGGTATCATTTCATGTTTCTGTTACTCTTAGAAGTTAAGAGGTAGTTGTGTGATCTACTCTATGTAGAACTTTTCCTATCTTTGAGCATGACTAGTTACACGTATGTAGTACGCAGACGACAACACTGATATCCTTTACTAGTAGTGTGAATAGCCAAGTCGGGTGAGTTGGGAGATTTACTCACTTCTTTGAAAGTATAAAGGATGTCTTAAGTTTTATTTAAGTTAAGGGACTTGAAGAGTTTTAAAGTATGTGATACTTGTTCCGCTTTTAAACGTATAAGTCCCTTGGATAGGAAATTGTTTTGCTAAGGTATAAGGTGAATATAACGGCTTTATGGGAAGTTAGTTATATTTGCTTTATGGAAAGATAAATGACTTGATTTTAGTGAAGAGGCAACTTGTTTTTAAGGCATCAATTGCCTAAGGTTTTATAATAAAAGGAGTCACTTGTTTTCTAAAGGTTTAGAGACTAATTGTATTTTTTTTGAAAGTTATGAGAATTGATTTGAAAGTATATAATACTTGGTTTCAAAAAGTAAGTCTCTTGGTTATAAAAGGAACGTGTTGTCTAAACCATAAAGGGTTATAACGGCTTTATGGGAAGTTGGTTATAACGGCTTTATGGAAGGTTAAGAGAATGGTTTTCTAATGAAGTAATCAAAGAAATAACTTGTATTAAGGAAGGGCAAATTGGTTTAAAGGTACCAATTGCTTAAGGTTTTTAATAAAGAAGTCACTTGATTTAGAAGCCGGTAATTGTAGTTCTAAAAAGGTATTGTGACTTGTCTTGAAAGGTGAATAGGACTTGATACTACGGTTGTTAGTATCGGGGAAGTTTTATTTGGAAAGGAGTCTTTTGAAAAGAATGTACGTACGTAGTACTTTGGCTTGTTAAATGAGAATTATTCTAAGTATGCCTTGATAAGTACTTTGGCTTGTTAAATGAGAATTATTCTAAGTATGCCTTGATAAGTACTTTGGCTTGTTAAATGAGAATTATTCTATGTGATGCCTTGATTAGTACTTTGGCTTGATTAATTGAGAATTAGTCTAAGTGTGCCTTGATAAGTACTTTGGCTTGATTAATTGAGAATTAGTCTAAGTATGCCTTGATAAGTACTTTGGCTTGTTAAATGAGAATTATTCTATGTGATGCCTTGATTAGTACTTTGGCTTGATTAATTGAGAATTAGTCTAAGTGTGCCTTGATAAGTACTTTGGCTTGTTAATTGAGAATTAGCCTATGTGTGCTGGTGATAGCCTTTGAGTGCAAGTATTATGTTTTATTACGTTCGCGACTCTCGGTTGGAGTTGTCTTGTTGTAAGTACTTGGACATACCGACAGTGATGTGGGATTCCACGGGTATGCTTCCGTTAATTGTAGTACTTGGGTTAAATTCCCGGATTTTTATAGAAGACATGGTAGTGCTTCTGTTTTGTATAATGGTCGGTTGAGATAGGGTAAGAGTATAAATGAGGGGAAAGCCCTAAGACGTTATACCACCTTCTCCAGGGTAAGAGTATAAGTGAGGGGTAAACCCCAAGACATTATACCACTTGCTTTGTATAATGGTCGGTTGAGATAGGGTAAGAGTATAAATGAGGGCAAGCCCCAAGACGTTATACCACCTTCTCCGGGGTAAGAGTATAAGTGAGGGTAGACCCCAAGATGCTATACCACCGCTTTACCAACTTCTCGGGTAAGAGTATAAGTGAGGGTAGACCCCAAGACGCTATACCACCGCTTTGCAAACTTCTCGGGGTAAGAGTATAAGTGAGGGTAGACCCCAGGCCATTTATACCAGGTGGGACTTGGTGTTCATGTATGCTATTGGTGTATTATTATATCTGGATCGGCGGTGATGTGGGATTCACGAGGCGGGAGATATATATATGTGTTGTGAATGTATCGCAAGCGGTGAGGTGGGATGCCACGGGCGCGACACGTGATTATATTTTACACTTGTAGGTATCGGCGATGATGGGGATTCCACGGACACGCTTGATATTAGTGTGACTTGATCGCGTCCCAGTTGGGCGGGTAGTAAATGTGCCCTCCTTTAAGGGCGGATTATACTTATGAAAGATAAGTAGGTTATATAGAAATGAACTTAATGATTTTTCCTAATCGTATGCGTAAGAATGTGGCTATAACCTTTATTGAAAATGGGAAAAGATATTGATGTGAAATTAAGTTCATAAGTGGTAATGACACGGCGGGATCCGGTATGTACTTTTATACTTGTCCTTGTCATTCTTTTATGCAGTTATGATCATTTCTTGACGTTATTTACATTCCATATTAAATTTTGTTATCGACCCGGCCGGCTGCGTTAAATGCCGCGAGTTTTAGGTACCCAGTTGGTGATCCTTGCTCTTAGGATCTCGGTCCGATTTTGAGAAAGCTCCATTTGCTCGGAGGCTTATCTCTTGTGCAGTTTCCGAGGTAGTAGATTCATGTATATTCGTGGTATGGCGGGGCCACTGCCATACGATTGTTCGATTGTTATTCCTAAGTCCGTATTCACATATGTGGTTGGTGTAAGAATCGAGTTGTACTTTTGATTATGTTTATATTATAGAAGGCGATGATCGGCTAGCCTGTGACGTTTTTATTTACACATGTGTTTATGTTGTGTATGTTCCGCTGCTATTCTCTGATGTATACCTGAACGGGGTGCCCAGGTAGGGCACCAGTCGCGGTCCGGGGTCGGGTCGTGACAGTCGACACTCGCTTCAAGCAAAGATTTTGAACTATACACATCCTCATATTTCAAATGCCCTCACTGAAAGAAAGTCCCTTACTCACATATATTCCAGTATTTTAAATTTTGGGACGTTTAGAGAAACGCACTCACACTCAGAAAAATGTTCAATGTATGCAATTGTGATACCATAGGCTTGACCGTCATGTAAGTATCCACTAATTTGAGTACCCTCAGTATAAGATCATGTATGGCTTGTCATGGGCTTGTAATGTAGGTTTGGGAGAAGGGATGAATATCATTTGGGTAAAAAGTGACTAATCTTTGTTCGAGCGTTGGACTACGTCCGTACTTGATATTTGTGCTCTTTAATGCTGACTTGCTTCCATTTTTGTCCCAGTTCTTTTGTACTGACTTCTTTTTTGAATCTTTCGTTTGGAGCCCCTTTTTTCAGAGTTATTTTTCTCATTTCATTCATTTTTTTGATAATGTCGGAGCTTTTGATTTCTTTTTTTTTTTGAAGTCTTTCTTTGTGTTTTCTTTTTTCTTTTCCCTTTTGGGATTTTGACAATTTTTATCTTTGAAAACTTCAACTAGAATTTTTGTCAGCCACTTGCACATTTCTAAAGCGATCAAAGAGGTCGGACCAAGAGAGGGATGGTGCGTATGCACTCAGAAAGGGTATAAGCTTGATATGTGGTTGTCAAAATAATAGGTTTTATGCTCGAAGGGGAAGTACGACAGATAATGTTATTTGGTATGCTGAAAAGGCTCAAACGGGTCAAAAAAAGCATACGATCATTTTTTATACCAAGTGTTACTCAGAATTTCGCCTCAACAAACATTCAAGTCAAGTTCTAGATCACAATGCAATGCAATTGAATTTATTCTAAAAACTCACCACATAATGCATATGAAGCGATGAGGTTGCTTTTCTCTTATCTTGAAAGCATGCAAGACGATTTCATTACAGGTGTGAATGAGAGTACCAAAAGAATATATGGTTTACCACCAAGTCAGCCCATACTGATTATTACTCGCTCTTTCCTATGCACACTCCTAATTGTGTTGGTATCAACCAAATCAAACAATGAAACTTAAAAATATTTTTGTATTTTTGAATAACGTTTTTTTTTTGTATTTTTGAATTAAAAAAAAATTTGTATTTTCTGAATAAAGGGTACCGAATCCGAGTAGGGATGTCTACGTATCCCGCCGAGGGAATCAGGTGCGTGTAGATCATTCAGATAGGTTATAAAACGTATGGTTAAAAAGATTTCATATGTGATAGGATGATAAGAGTAAAAATTGTGCAAAATAAATGATTGTCCATTATAGAATGAATGCAAAGTAAAATGATTGTACATGATATGATGAATGTATTAAAAAAAAGAATGTATGTGATGATGAATGTAATGAAAAAATGAATGTATGTGGTATGATAAATGTAATGAAAAAATGAATGTATGTGATATGATGAATGTAATTAAAAAATGAATGTATGTGATATGATGAATGTAATGAAAAAATGAATGTCTGTGATATGATGAATGTAATGAAAAAATGAATGTATATGATATGATGAATGTAATGAAAAAATGAAGGTCCGTGATAGAATGAATGTAAAGAAAAAAAATGAATTTACATGATATGATTAATGTAATAAAAAAAATGAATGTATGTGATAGAATGAATGAAATGCATGGGTGAACCAAATATGTCATTCCTTTTATTATTATCATTTCATTTTTTTTATGTGGTGTGGAACCCAAGATAGGTTGCCTGCGTATCACACCGTATGGTGAGAATCAGACATGCGTAGTTTGGGAAGCTAAGTTATGCAATGTATGATATGAATGTGTTACGTAATTAAAGCTAAGTACATCAATTGAATTTGTAAATATGTATAAAAATACAAAGGTATAGACAAACTTCAAAGTATGGCTCATTGAATCTGGTGTTGGCTGACTTCTTTCAGTAAAAATATCTCTTGGTCATTTTTTGTGACGCTTTTGCTTTGTTCTTTCCTGGAATGTTTCTAGGGATAATGTTTTAGAATGCACGTCCTCGACTATTTGCGAGGACGGTTTTCCTGCAAAAATACGAGAAATTGGTTAGAGTAGGAAAGTCACAAAAATAATGAAATATAGGGGTGTGACAATATAGTCAAAGACTCCCCTGATTGATTCGACCAGACTGGAGGTTGACGTTTCACATGGTCCAAATCGCGTTGTTCAAAAATGATTTATGCAGTAGAAGTCCTATTGCAATGTAACAGCAATAGTGCAAAAATTCAAATGCTCGTATCCGGAGTTGCAAGAATATGACATGATATGTACAGAATTGAAAAGGTAATTATTGCCTTTTAGAAAAAAATGTACAAAGTTGCTAGCGACAAACAATAGTAAACAAAAGCATGTGAATCAAACGTGTGCCCTAGTATGCATGGACCTCTCCTATGCCAGAGATGGGCCTAAACACCAAATATGCGAGATTGTGACATATTGATTCAAGTTTCTAAACATTAATGTTTTTATTGGAAATGATGAATGTACATTTTCCAGTTTTGGCATGTCATGATTAGTCCTGAGTCCATTTATCATTATCACGCTACACATATATGTTGATTTGGTCGTTGGGTTGCGAAATCCATCGATAATTTGGTGGATTTCCTAATTGTGGAGACGATACCAAGGATCGACCCACCTAAGGTAAATGCATGCATGCCTTAAAATAAAGGGTGATATAGCTCTACCCTAATTTTCTAAGATTTGGCTTACTAGACACAAGATTCCCAAGCGGACTGCTCGAGTGAGAAGGCTACGCAGTCCCCAGTTGGACCGGACACTCTGCGCAAAACGCCGACTCTCCTAAATTTGGGTATCAAAAAGAAATTTGCTGGTGCGCAAAGCACACCTCACGTGTAGTGTGAATTTTCATAAGGGAAGAAGTATGAGAGGAATATCAGTTTAAGAAAAGCAGTAAAGAGAGTAGCAATTAAAGCACTAAATTGCAAAATTAAAAGCAAACAATTTAAAGCATTTACAACAAAATAAAAGAAAAATGAAGCGTAATATTTAATTAACCTGGATTTGCAATGATCAAGAACTTGATATCCCTAGTGGAGTCGCTATGCTGTCGCGCCCATTTTTTACCTCGGGGTCGGAACGGTATCCGCAACGTTGCTCTTTAACGCGGTTCCCTGGATGGAGAATGTTTGTTTTGAGGAGTCGTCACTTAATTAGTTAAGTGAATTAGGACACTTGACTATTGCAATAAAAATACAGCAATTGATCTCCATTTAATGGTCTGCGAAATTAATGAGATTCTGGATCAGGGTTCTTTATTATCCTAAAGGGAAAGGATTATGCATCCTTTAAGATCCGCTAACTTGCGGTTATCCGGTCAAATCTAGGTTAATTATCTATCATGCTTTAGAAATTAAAAATAAATAATAAAATTAAATACAACAATAAAATAAAACTCTGAATGACATCTTCTTGTCTTCTTTAGCCATTTTAGGCATTTTGCTCAAGATGCATCTCCGGGTACCTGTATAAACACTTAGTAACTGTGTTAGTAAGAGAGTAAACAATTTTCAAATAATGACAAGAATTAATAAATAAACTAAAAGTAAAACCCGTCTTTTGTACCGGGGAGGCTTTGGAAATCAGACGGAGATTTCTTCATCGGCCAAGGGTAGAATTTGTTCAAATCAGTAAAAATAAAAGCGTATCTATTCATCCGGAACAAAAATATGTTCCAGTCAGTTTTAATGAAACATAGAAGGGCAAAATCGCCCGAATCAGCTCGGAACACAACGAAAATCGATCCAGAAATAGTAAAAAATCAGTAGCAAAATGCCCTAAAATCAGTCCAAAATCAATATAAAAAATAGCCAAAAACCAGTAGCAAACATAGTAAAAAATCAGTAGCAAAAATGCCGAAAATCAGTCCAAAAAGGCCGAAAATCGATTCACAAAACATAGCGAAAATCAATCCAGAACATGGCTAAAATCAGCCTAACAAATAACCGAAAATCAGTAGTAAACAATGATCAAAATCAGTCCAGAACATGGCTAAAATCAGCCTAACAAATAACCAAAAATCAATAGTAAAAAATGACCAAAATCAGTCCAGAACATGGCTAATTCAGCCTAACAAATAATCGAAAACCAGTAGTAAAAATAGCCCCAAAAATCAGTAGAAACATGGCCGAAAAATCAGTAGCCAAAAATTGCTGAAAATCAGTCCAGCAAATAGCCAAAAATTAGTCCAGCAACAATGACCGAATCAGTCCAGCAACATGGTTAAAATCAGTAGTCAAATAGTCAAAATAGCCAAAACTAAATAGTAAAAATGGCTGAATATTAGTCCAACAAATAGCCGAAAATCAGTCCAGCAACATGGCTAAAATCAGCCAACAAACATGGCGAAAATCAGTGGTGGTAGCTCGTTGTGGTTGTCGGTGAAGGGGTGTAGACGACGGGAAAGGAAGGTGTGGGGGTCGACGGGTCATTGGGAGTGGTCGACTGTACAGTGGGGTTCGCCGATGGGTATGGGTTCGACGAATGTGGCGTTGGTTCGACGGGGTCGCTGGGGTGTCGGGTGTGGTGTAGTGCAGTGGGTAAAGAAGATGAGAGGGTGAGGGTATGTGCGGTTGCCCTCTTTAGAATGGGGGAAGTGTTTATTTTATACAGGTTTATTAGGTTTAGGTTTTAGGTTTTAGTTTTGGGGGGAAAAGATGAAAAGGGTGTTGGGCTTTATTTGGTGGGGCCTCGATTTGGGCTTCGGTTTGGGGTCCGAAATTAAGGAGGGGAGAATGGTTTTTGGGCTTTAAAGAGATGAAAAAAATAAAATGAATGTGTAATAATAATAAAAATAATATTAAGAAAAACCTAATGCTTAATTTAAAAAAAATAAAAGATGAGATTGTCATTTTGTGAAAAATAAAACATAAATATTAGGTAAAATATGCAGAAATAATGATTAAAATGTGGTGTTAAAAAATACTTAAAATTACAATAAATAACCAAAATATGGGTTAAAATTGAGTGTCAACAAGTAGACCCGAGCCTCGGAGAATGTAGCTAATAAAGAGATTAGCATATAAAATGATTAGACCCCGAAATAATTTTAGACGTAAAAAATGTTACGACGTGGATCGAGAATAAATTTGGTCCGTGCACAAAGAGGGTATGGTCTAATGTCAAATTACAAAATTATGACATTGAGTGTATACAGGTCTTATAAGTTACTAGGATCCAAGTGAATTGAGATCAAGAATTAATTGTGTGTATAATTGATTAAGTGTGAGATTAATTATTAATGGATGGACAAGAGTTAGTAGGGGACATTAGTAAGTGGGGGGAGGTATCTACGTGTAGCGTACAAATAAAGGCACCTAATGACACTAAGCTTAGTTGTTTGGTAAGTGGCAACTCGTGAGACTATGCTTAAATTATGGTTGTGTTATTTTTGGACGGAGCTCCATTTAAAATTTCTGAAATTGTTTCCTGAGTTATTAAAGATGATTACTCTGTGATCTCATGTTGGTCCTCTTTTGAGAACACTTTTAAGATGTTTTGAATCATTTTGGAGTTCATATTTTCAGTGGGAAATTATTTGAAGAGTTGGTAATCGAGGTATGTTAAGGTAAATTATTTCTTTCTTTTAGCATGTTTCATGTAACGATCGTGATATTTCTCTATAATTTATTCTACTCCTAGTAGTTAAGGAATGTCCATTTTATTGATTCCTATGTTAAAAATATGTTTAAATATGTTCCTAAGTCCTTATTGAGACATATGAAAAAAATGTTGATATTCACAGTGTTCACCAAAGGTACAAGGATATTATGTCACTCAGGATGTTTTATTGTCATTCATGCATTTTCATTTGCATTGCATTCATATATTACCATGGACTACTTGTGTTATGCACACTATTATATGGTAAATATTATATATATGTAGGGGATGGTAAAAAAGGAAAATGCGTTATATACGCACACAATCTGCAGCTGGTACATATTATCACAAAAGAGCCCTAAAAGGTCAATATTGAAGCATGTGTGGCTTATACAATATAACCGGATGCCTGTGTGGAGGCTGTGTGGCGGTATGTGAAGACATTAGTATACCGCATTTGCATCATGCATACATTCATTAACCATTATAAGGTATGATGCCCACAGAGGCTGTTATGAAAAAGAAGATGCATGTGTGGCCAATATTATACCGTATTTGAATTGCATAACATTTAGGCATATGTATTAGGGTCTCAGAGGTATTTACTGTTGGTCAGTTGTTTCAGTTTCAGTTTACTGTCATATCTTTGTTATGCTATTATTCATTCATGACATACTCAGTACATCAGTCGTACTGACATCGTTTTTTGTTGGGGACGCTGTGTTTCATTCCCGCATGTTCACGTAGACAAGACGACGATCCACGTTAGTAGGTTGATGACTCTACGGATTTTGGAGCACTCTCCTTGTTTTGGAGTGTCGGTCTATCTTGGTATGTTTTTTTGCGTGTGTATATGGGTATGGTGGGGCCCTGTCCTAACCTTTTGATGTCATATACTTTTTAGAGGCTTGTAGATGGTGTCCTGTGTGTGTAGTAGCGTTGTATGGCTTTGTCGGCCTTGGTATGAGTATGTATATATATAAGTTGGTTTTCTGAATAAAGATTTCACATAATTTTCTTTCGGCTTAGTCCGTATTTAATTATGATTAGATGTTGAATGTATGGTTGGCGGTACCCAGCGAGTGGAATCCGGGTGCCCGTCGCGGCCCTCTGGTATGGGTTGTGATAGAAGAAATGCATTCTTGACCTCCATCATTGAATATGCCAAGGGCGAGCAGTAGTAAGAGCTAACCGATTACGCATTGTCGTCATCTTTGCAACCAAGGAAAACGTCTCTTCATAATCAACGTCGTATTCTTGCTAGTACCTTTGAGCAACCAACCGTGCTTTATATAGATCAATCTTCCCATCAACAGTAAGCTTAATTGAGTACACCCATCAACTATCGATAAATGTACATGCAGGAGATTTATCAACCAAACTCTAAGTATGATTCTCTTCCAAAGCTTTAATTTTAGCAGCCATAACATGCTGCCAATTGGTGTCTAAAGCAGCCTTAGCATACGAAGTTGGAACCTGAGTAGAAACCACGGATGATTGAAGATCATGATGTGTGTAAGACTTGCCATATCAATCTGGAGAATAACCATAGTGAACATGATCAGTGGAGATTCGAGAAGATCGTTGAGGTGGGTGACTAGTCAAGGCTTCAGATGAAGAGTCATCGGAAGTACAATTGAGCTATAACAAGGTAGGATATGGGTGAGTGTGAAGAGCTAGGACTAGAAGGTGATCCATATGAGTTACTATTATTCTCACCGACAAAGACAATTGGTTGAGGACCATTAGGACCAGCAACTTCGTCGTCTAACGTGGCAAAACCACAAACTTGTCAGTAGTATTCTCATTAGAAACCGTCTTCAAATTTTGGAAGGGAAAATAGTTTTAAAAAATAACATGGCGGGACACTCGTAGAAAACAACGATATTGATCATAGCATAAGTATCCCTTTTGTATATCATTATACCTAAGAAATACACACCGAACTGACTTACTTGATAACTTATGATGCTCATGCAATGATATCAATACATAGCAGGAACAACCAATCACCTTCAACCTTGAAAGATATGGATCAGTGCCATATAGTTATCGATAGGGAAAAACATTCTTAGTAACAGGAGAAAGTTGTCTATTAATCAAGTAAACCACTGTTTGAACCACCTCAATACAAAATCGATAAGGACATGAAGAAGTATCCAATAGAGCTAACATTATTTCCAAAATATGTCTATTCTTACGTTACATAACCCCATTATGTTCTGGTGTATGCGGACAAGTCCGTTGAGCCAAAATTCCTTTATTTTTAAAGAAATTAAGCAAGATTGTGGAAGTAAATTCTCTACCCGAAACTGATCGAATGATCTTGACTGTAATTTAAAATTGTGTATGAACAAATGAAATAAAATTCATAATAATCATAGGAACTTCACTATTGTTTCTAATAAAGAAAACCCAGGTAAAACGTGAAGCATAATCAATAAGTAAAAGAAAATACTTATAATCAAGTCTTGACAAGGTCCCCCATGCATCGCTATGAACTAAATCAAAAGGTGAAACATATGTAAAACTACTAATAGAAAAAGATATCCTGTGACTTTTGGAAGAGGCACAACTTTCACACAACAAATTATTAACATCACTAAGATATTGTGTATCCAGCAACGAACAAGACTTAAGCATAGAAACTAGGTGGTGAGAATGAGGATGGCCCAACTTATTATGCCACAGGGCAACCAATTTATTCGAACGAGAAACTTCAAGGACCCCATGCAGTGTGAGAAAAGCCCACTTGACTTCATAACACCAACCTCTCTTAGCTTATCCCTTTACGACCTATCCACCGAAGCCGAGAGAAAACATGTAAACTTCTCATTACTAATCCATATGAGTAGAGAAAGAGGGAGAATAGAGAAGAAGAAGATAGATAGATATATTTTTGTACATTGCTGGTTCTTAATGGAACACTGGTTCAGCATATAAAGCATTACATGGGCCTTCCTTTACTACTACAAACTTAAGGGACTATTAAAACATAAACACAACTTAAAAACAGAATTGTACTTAAGGGTTATAATGCACTATTTAAAATTTAAGGGACTAATCCAATTAAAAGGAATTATGATCACAATAGAATATTGTGACATTACATCCCTCTTCATAATCAACATCTTCCTTCAAAATACAGTAATTTCTGAAAATTGGGACTTGATGAACTGGAAATCTTCTCAAGTTGCTTCTTCTAGTAAAAGGTTAGACCATTGGACCAATATTTGAGTGACAGCCTTGTTCCCTTTCTTGGTCATCCTTCTATCCAGCACTGTCACTGGTTCTGTCATGATCCGGCCATCAACTAAACAAAAAGGAGGATCAATGAAAAGTGTATTGTGGTCTCCTATCTTCTTCTTACGCTGGGATGTGGAAAACTAGATGTATTTTTGCAGTCGAGGGTAAGGCTAGCTTGTAAGTGATGCGCGATTTATGCACACACTAACGCAAGTGCACGTGTCGTGACAAGTAATATAGTCTAAAAGACCGAGTTATCGTCCTCAGAGATTAATGTCCAATTATCAAACTCTATTCTATGGTATCTATTTGGTAACCGATGATTGATGAATTGTTTATAACTATACTTATGAATGCTAACTAAATTACTTTGTTTTACTTCAGATATGGTGGAAATAGGGCTTCCAAATCTCCTCAACTATCCGCTCTTCTTACTTGTTAATGCAATTAATTATGGTTCTTCTTCTGTTTTGAGATAGCAGGTTAACTAAGTCGTTTTATACTCATGTCAAGGTAATATAAACACTCAACCCCAATATAGAACTCTTTTACCTTTCGGTGATAAGATTAACTATAAAGGAGGATTAAGAGCAATAACCTATTAAACTACACAAGTATCGGGGTACTTTCGTCCACGATTTAACCTATGTTTATTCAACTATAACATATTCACAATTGATGCGCGATTTAATGCACACACTTTAACGCAAGTGCACGTTGTCGACTCAAGTAATATAGTCTTGAAGACCGAGTTATCGTCCTCAGGGATTAGTGCTCAAGTACCAATTATTTATCCTTTGTTATCTATTTGGTAACCGATATTTGAGTTGTTGATTATGACTAATAATTATAACGACTAATTAACTATATGTTTACTTCAGTGATGATGGAAATAGGGCTTCCAAGTCGCCTCAACTATCCGCTTATATTACTTATTAATGCAATAAATTATGGTTCTTCTTCTTTTGGAGATAGCAGGTTTACTAATCCGTTTTATACTCCCGTTAAGGCTATATAAACACTCAACCCCAGTAGCGCTCCTTTCTACCTTTCGGTGATAAGGATGACTCTATAGGAGGATTAAGAACAAAAACTTTGTTAACGTTTACGCAAGTAATTTAGGTATTTAAACCCTCGTTAACGCTACACAAGTAATTGAGGTATTTTCATCCCCAATTCGACCTATGATTACCCAACTACAGCATAGTCACAACCTCCTCCTTTCGAAGTTTGATTAGAAATCATATAAATAATGATAATTAATGATCAAGTAATTACTAAGAATTCAAAACAACTATTGGATAAATCTCAACAATAAGAAGAACAACCATAAACATGCATTAATTCATAAAATAAGGTTGAAGTGAATTGACATGGAAAACCCTATATTAGAATTAGTTCCTAGCCATAGACATGACAAGAACTAATTCAATATCCAACATAAAACTGAAAATAAAGTAAAGAAAGAAAAGAAAATACTTAAGAACGAGTCTCCAAGCCTTCTAGCATCCAAGGGTTGTGTTGTGGAATATTTACAAGATGGATTGGTGGATCGATGGATGTTGAATGGTGAATGGTGGAATGGAGAATGAATTTCTTCTAATGATGTAAAGACTATTTATAGACCAAGAATCCTTTAGGTAAAGGGTTAAGGATTATGTAGGTAGGAAAAGTTATTAGAATCCTTTTAGGTAAGGATTTTAAGGTAGGAAAAGTTATCCCTTTAGGTAGGAAAAGTTATCCCTTTAGGTAGGAAAAACTATTCTCTTTAGGACTCTGAAAACATGTCAAATTCGGCCCAGAACTTCATAAATCCCGCGTCGGCCGCGACCCGCAGATCAGCCGCGGCTGAAACCCGCACTTTCTGAACTTCCAGCACATTGGGTGTCGCGGCTGCCACGCCAGCGCCGCGTTCGTGACGTTAAAGTGATTGCTTCGTCGTCCTTTTTCCGTCCGGACTTCGTCGGTTCTCTTCTATAATTCCCGGAACTTCTCATACTTCATTTCTTGGCCATTTTGGTGTGCAATTCCATCTCATTTATGCTCATTTCATCTCCTTTTCGTCATTTCTGACCACTGTGACACAAAAGAAAGGAAAACAACCCTAATATTATACTAAACATAAATGAAATGAGTAAAATACTAACTAAAAATGACTCAAAAAGTGTATATAAAATACACCGATCAAATACCCCCAAACTTAACATTTGCTCGCCCTCGAGCAAAGATCAAAAGAAAGAAATAAAGACACAAGGAAAAAGAAACTAGAAAGACTCAACGACATTAATCACTTTGCTGCATTGGTGTTACTTAGAAAAACATGAAGATTAGCAGAATAATATGCAGGAACATATAGCATGAAATTTTAGCACTCTAAACACATTAAGCTAGATATTTCGCAAACTCATTTTTATCATACTTAATGGAAGTCAAAATACTGAATCATGCATGTTAATTTCAAAAATCCTATGACATTTTTACTTGCTATTCTCCACTAATCATGTATATGCATATAAGAGATCTTCAGGACTTTTTAGGGTTGTAATGTAGGCTTAGGCATGGGTAGGTAAAAATAGGCATTTAGGCTCATTTTGTGTACCATAAGCTCTTTAGCTTTTCAATGTTTCCCTTTTCTTTTGATTTCTTTTCTTCACTTCAAATCTATCTTTCCCTCTTTTGTTTTGAGAGCGTGAAGTGTATTATAATAACAAGCACCCCCAAACTTAGGCTTTTGCCTATTTCTTATTACTTTTTTTATTGGGGTGCATCAAACTTGTTTGCTCTTTCTCTTTTTTAACACATTCCATTCCAACTATTTCACATTTTTACTTATGGCACAAGTGTGGGAATATAGGGTGTCAAAAAAAAAGTTTCATTTTTAGGCTCAACGGAGCTGACTAGGGATATTTTTAATGTCAGGGATAGAAAAGAGTGGTAAGAATTGGCTAACAAAGAATTGTCTGAGTCATCTCCCTAACATGCATATCCTAACTATTTCGCCTCAAATAGCAAGCAATCATAACACATAGGTTTTAATCATTTGACAATGCACAACTCAAGCAAGAAACTCCAAATAGACAGATTTCATGAGTTTTTGGCATATCTAACCTAAGTGTTTAGATAGTTGCTTCTAATTCCATTACATTATTCAACCTTAGTTCACTAGGTGTTTCTAGTAACTACAGCATGCATGATCTTTGACAGAAAATTATGACTCAAAAAAAAAATTATGACTCAAAAATACACAAAACAAATCAACAAGACTCAACAATATCAAAAACAATAAGACACCCCCCCAAACTTAAATCACACATTGTCCCCAATGTGTGCAAGACTAAAAAAAAATATATGGACAACTTACTGACACAACACAGCGGTCATAACGGAGGTCTAGGAGGAAAAATTCTGGAATTTGCACGGAATACGGCTCTCTGAAATTCCGGCGCCGCGGCCCTGAGATTCGGTGCCGTGCTAATCTTGTGGCTCTCTGAGTTCCGCGTCATGGCCGCTCATACAGCTGCCAGCTGACGATTTTTTCCTTTTTTAGCGTTTTTGCTCCTTTTTCCTCGGTTTTAGCTTTCAGTCCACCTGTCATCCAACAACACAAAACAAGAACCCAAGACCGTGATACTGTTCAAGACAACATAAAATAAACTAAAGACAGAATTAAAATAACATAATTAAAAACATTGGGTTGCCTCCCAACAAGCGCTGTCTTTAACGTCTTTTAGCCGGACGCAATTAACCTTTACGAGTGCCCATTGGATCCTTCTGCGAACTGCTTGCCATCCGCAGAGTTATTGTTGCAGGTCTCACTTTTCCTACAACCATCTGTTCAAACAAGGGCCTCAAACATAAAATTATCCCCCAAGTACACAAAACAAGCTTTTCTTTTAGGCTCTCTATAATGTAGGGATCAGTGAATCTTCCTACATCTCTCAACTCTAGGGGGTGCCCTTGATGGTATGGACTTTCTTTTTGGGGGTCAACATTGACAGCTGGTGGTGTTTCTTCTGCAATAGGTACAAGAAAAAAAAATTCCAAGGAATCCAAAAAGATGAATGATTGGATCTCAGTAACTTTTTCCTTCTCTACACCAATTATCTCGCCAGATTCCTCAACATCTGGGTGTGGTTCAGGCTTGCTCATCCTATCCATTAGTTGCCCTATTTGTGTCTCCAAATTTCTGAGGGACACTCTTGTTTCAGCCATAAACTGAGTTTGGCATTTGGTGAGCCTGAGTATGCCTGCCCGCAACTCATCTCGATCTTCCTCTGGAACCTGTGGGTTAAGCTGTTGTTGATGACTCCACTGTCTCTGATAGTAGTAGTCCATGTGTCCTGATTTTTTTTTTTTCGTTTTTTCATTTTTTTTCCCCCGAATTTAACCTGCAAAATAAGAAAAACAACAAAAGGTGATAAAAAAATGCTCGAAGAACAAGTTAGATTTTCTTGGAGCAACCAAATTATAAATTAAAAATAGATAAAATTGATATTGAACTATGCCAATCCCCGGCAACGGCGCCAAAAACTTGATGCGCGATTTAATGCACACACTTTAACGCAAGTGCACGTTGTCGACTCAAGTAATATAGTCTTGAAGACCGAGTTATCGTCCTCAGGGATTAGTGCTCAAGTACCAATTATCTATCCTTTGTTATCTATTTGGTAACCGATATTTGAGTTGTTGATTATGACTAATAATTATAACGACTAATTAACTATGTGTTTACTTCAGTGATGATGGAAATATGGCTTTCAAGTCGCCTCAACTATCCGCTTATATTACTTATTAATGCAATAAATTATGGTTCTTCTTCTTTTGGAGATAGCAGGTTTACTAATCCGTTTTATACTCCCGTTAAGGCTATATAAACACTCAACCCCAGTAGCGCTCCTTTCTACCTTTCGGTGATAAGGATGACTCTATAGGAGGATTAAGAACAAAAACCCTGTTAACGTTTACGCAAGTAATTTAGGTACTTAAACCCCCGTTAACGCTACACAAGTAATTGAGGTATTTTCATCCCCAATTCGACCTATGATTACCCAACTACAACATAGTCACAACCTCCTCCTTTCGAAGTTTGATTAGAAATCATATAAATAATGATAATTAATGATCAAGTAATTACCAAGCATTCAAAATAACTATTAGATAAATCTCAACAATAAGAAGAACAACCATAAACATGCATTAATTCATAAAATAAGGTTCAAGTGAATTGACATGGAAAGCCCTATATTAGAATTAGTTCCTAGCCATAGACATGACAAGAACTAATTCAATATCCAACATAAAACTGAAAATAAAGTAAAGAAAGAAAAGAAAATACTTAAGAACGAGTCTCCAAGCCTTCTAGCATCCAAGGGTTGTGTTGTGGAATATTTACAAGATGGATTGGTGGATGGATGGATGTAGAATGGTGAATGGTGAAATGGAGAATGAATTTCTTCTAATGATGTAAAGACTATTTATAGACCAAGAATCCTTTAGGTGAAGGGTTAAGGATTATGTAGGTAGGAAAAGTTATTAGAATCCTTTTAGGTAAGGGTTTTAAGGTAGGAAAAGTTATCCCTTTAGGTAGGAAAAGTTATCCCTTTAGGTAGGAAAAATTATCCCTTTAGGACTCTGAAAACATGTCAAATTCGGCCCAGAACTTCATAAATCCCGCGTCGGCGCCGCAGACCTATGACCGCAGCCGGCGCGAAAAACTGCAACTTTCGAACTTCCAGGCACATTAGCGCGCCATGCTGCG
This sequence comes from Przewalskia tangutica, assembly GCA_029844215.1. Lineage (NCBI taxonomy): Eukaryota > Viridiplantae > Streptophyta > Magnoliopsida > Solanales > Solanaceae > Przewalskia > Przewalskia tangutica. Next base: position 148,045,865 of record CM056719.1, read on the forward strand.
CGCGCTTTCCGGTGACGTTTTTCAGGCGGATTCTGTTTCGTCGTCCTTTTTCCGTCCGGACTTCGTCGGTTCTCTTCTATAATTCCCGAAACTTCTCATACTTCATTTTTTGGCCCTTTTGGTGTGCAATTCCATCTCATTTATGCTCATTTCATCTCCTTTTCGTCATTTCTCCATTTCTGACCGCTGTGACACAAAAGAAAGGAAAACAACCCTAATACTATACTAAACATAAATGAAATGAGTAAAATACTAACTAAAAATGACTCAAAAAGTGTATATAAAATATACCGATCAACAATCTCCCCTTTCGGCTTTCGATTATAAATCAAATAGATGATGATAATTAGTGATCAATTAATTATCAAACATTCAAGACAAATATTGAATAAATCTCAACAATGATAAGAAAAAACCAAAACATGCATTAATTCATAAGAATGAGTTTCAAGTGATTTGATATGAAAAGCCCTAAATTAAGTTAGTTCCTAGCCATAGAAATGCCAAAAACTAAATTAATATCCAACATAAACTACAAAGAAATAAAACAAAGAAACAAGAAATTACACAAAAGTAGTCTCCAATCTTGATCTCCAAGTTTGTGATGAATTGGAAAGGGTTTGGAACCCTTAATCTGACCTAGAAAACTCTTTTTATAGCCTCCAAATCGTTCTTAACTTTTTCCTTTTAGGCCTTGGCCCATTCCCATTCGAATTTGGCAGAATTCCCGCCGTCGCCGCGTCTGGTAGCGTCGCCGCGACGCTAAACTCTGCAGTTCTCGATCTGCTGGTTGGAGGCCATGGCCGCCTCGCTTTCTTGCCCGGTTCGCCAACTTTCTAGTTTTTTGAGCTCTGAAACCTCTGTTTCTGCCCTCTTTTTGCTCCTTTTCGCCAATGAGCCATTTTAAACCATTATGACTCAAAAGAAAGAAAATATATCCTAAGACGACACGTATTTGTACAAAAATGGGCAAAAGACTAACTAAAAATGACTCAAAAGGTGTATATAAAATACACCGATCAAACACCCCCAAACTTAACCTTTGCTCGCCCTCGAGCAAAGATCAAAAGAAAGAAATAAAGACACGAGAAGAAGAATGACTAAAATGGCTCAAATACATTGATCAAGTTGATGCATCATTGTTACTTAGAAAAACATGAAGGTTAGCAGAATAATATGCAGGAACATATGACATGGCTTTTTAGCATTCTAAACACATCAAGTTAGATATTTCGCAAATTCACTTTAATCATGCTCAATGGAAGTAAGAATACCTAACTATGCATGTCAATTTCAAATCTTATGGCATGTTTACTTGTTATTCTCCACTAATCATGGATACACATGTAAGAGATCTTCAGGGCTTTTCAGGGTTGTAATGTAAGTTTAGGCATGGGCAGGTAAAAATAGGCATTTAGGCTCAATTTACGTACAATAAGCTCTTTTGCTTTAAATTCTTCCCTTTTCTTGTGATTCTCTTTTTTTTATTTTTTTTTCACTTCATACATATATTTCCTCTCTTTTGTTTTGAGAGAATGAAGTGTATTATGAATAGTCGGCACTCCCAAACTTAGACTTTTGCCTATTTATTATTACTTTTTCATTGGGGTGCATCAAAATTATTCACTCTTTTTGTCTCTTTTTTAATACTTTATATTCCAATCACCTCAATTTGTCACTTATGGCACAAGTATGGAATTATAGGGTGTCAAAGAAAAGTCTTATTTTTAGGCTCAAAGGGGCTGACTAGGGATATAATTTGAATGTCAGGGATAAGCAAAAATGGTAAGAAAGGGCTAACAAAGAAATGTCTGAGTCATCTCCCTAACATGCATATCCTAATTATTTCGCCTCAAATAGCAAGCAACCATACACATAGGTTTAATCATAAACAATGCACAATTTAAGCAAAATACCCCCAAATAATCTGATTTCATGAATTTTTGGCATATCTAACCTAAGTGTTTAGATGGTTGCTTCTAATTCCATTACATTATTCAACCTTACTTCACTAGGCGATTCCAGTAACTACAACATACATGATCTTTAAAAAAAAAATCTGACTCAAAAAAATACTCAAAAATACACAAAACATATCAAAAAGACTCAAAAATAATAAGACACCCCCCAAACTTAAATCACACATTGTCCCCAATGTGTGCAAGACTAAAAAAAATAAAAGAAAACAGGACAACTTACAAACTTGGTTTAAAGTGGTGGCGGTGGCGGCGGATAATGCATGGACCACTGGTTGAACAAGGAACTCATCTCATCAAATCTTTGGTGCAACTGTTGTTGCTCCTGCCTTAGTTCTTGTTGTCCTTGCCTCAGGTCCTGTTGACCTTGTATCATTATGTCAAAGCTCTGCATCATCCTCCTCTGGTTCATGAGCAACTGCTCCATTAAAGGCACCGGAGGTTCTAATTCTGGGGGTTGCTGCTGGCTGCTTCCTGCCTCATGCTGAGCCTCTGTCTCAGGCTCCTCTTCATCCATGGCAGCCTCTGCTGCTGCTGCTGCTAGTGTTGGTGCTGGTCTCCTTCGTGCTGCTGCTGGAGGGATTGGGTCTGGGAAGGCATGTACTATCCCATATGACACAGGAGGTTGACCCTTCTCATATGTATCAGTGGGTAGGGTTGGGACTCCGTGTCTGGAGCATAAGCTGCTAATAAGTTATCCATGTCCCAACCCACCTGTCGTTACCAACCTACTGGTTTCTCCAATGTTTTGCAATATTTCCTTCCCAACGTCAATCGTTTTCCCTAACATGATTTCATATATCATTTTTATTCTATCTGCTGGCACTCTGGTGAAGTGCATCGATGGAATTAAGCGGGCACTGACGAAATATAACCAACCCTAGGCTGTTTTGTTGAACTGACATCTGCTCAGTCCTCTTGATCCATTTTTTGCAATATCATACTCAGCCCCAGGGTAGCATAATGTGTTTGCGACGACATCCCAGTCGATGTTGTTGGTGTCTCTAGACCAAGTTCTGAAATAGCTCCGATCGTCACCTTTTTCTTTAACATCGGTTGTTCTTAATAGCACATTCACCACTTCGGCCGTCACAGGCACATACTGTCCTCTCACAAAGCATCTACCATCTACTCTCTCTGGAAAGTTAGCATAAAATTCTTTCACCATTACAGTGTTCTGCGGTGCTATTCTTTATGGGTTAACAAATCTCTTCCACCCCATGACCTCTATCATCGCCCGAATAGGCTCATAGGAATCTCCCTCCTCAAATGACTCCCTTTGGTACTCCATTCCTCTCTCAGGGATCAAGGGTCTAGTACTAAGTTTGTGATATCTATCTTCAGCTTTTTGACTGACAAACCTAGTAGTATCATATTGAGGGACGGAGGTGGATGTGGAAGCTCTCCTCTTCTTGACAGACATTTTTAGATAAATTCGGCAGCGTTTCCTTTGTTTCAGTGATATTACCCAGAAACTATCAATCAAACCAATCAACACACAGTGTAATCAGCAGAACACTCTTCAACCCCCACACTTCACTCAAAGCTCCGGTACAACACCTCACGCTCACTTCGTATAATCTTTCGCGAAATCTCACACCCAACTTCAACACACCATACACCATCCACCAATAAAGCACTCCCCAAACCTATTACCTCCCCTGATTGTATTGAAGATTTCAAGAAAAGTGATAGAGGTTACCTTGGACGGTGTTCTTCAAGATTTTCTTGTTCCTAATGATGTATTTATGCAATGGAATGAGGGTTGTTGTTTAATATGGTTAAGGGTGTAAGGACTTTAAGTACTTTGGTTGTGATTGAGTTTAGTTTGTGGAAGATTTTTAGGTAAAAGGGTTAATTTCGTGGGTTTTGGAGAGAGGGAAGGTTTGGGTTTTTGATTTGGAGAGAGGAAAATCGGATTAGGGCTCCTTTAAAATTCAGATTTTTCGTCGCGGCACCGCAGCCCTATAATCGGCGCCGCGACGCCCAAACTTCTGCGACCCTCTGAACTTCCAGCGCCGTGGCGCTCTGATTTGGCGCCGCGACGCCCAAACTTCAGATCTCTTCTGGACTTTTGGCGTCGCGGCGCTGAATTTTCTGCGCCCTTCTGCACTTCCGGCACCACGGTCCTCTGCTGGGCGCCGTGGCGCTGAATTTTCTGTGCCCTTCTGCACTTCCGGCGCCACGGCCCTCTACTTGGCGCCGTGGCGCCGAGCCAATTTTCTTTTTTTTTTCTTTTGATTTCTCCGTTTTAGTCCTCCAAATTCTTGGCCCTGTACCTGTCATCACAACATGCAAACGATACCTTCCGTGAGACTGTTCTAATTAAAACTAAATTGCAAAAAACTAAGAAAAATAAAATAACCTTGGGTTGCCTCCCAAGTAGTGTTGTCTTTAACGTCTTTTAGCCGGACGCAAGTTCCTTATCAAGAGGCATGGGGTAAAGTAACCCCACAGCCTATCCATTTCATCAACATTTTTCGCTTCCGTCTTCTGTTTTTCTTTTTCTCTTTTTTCTCAAGAGGAGGTTTAGCATTGCTTACCTGTTTTGGCGGACTTATTTCTCTTGCTTTGGCTTGTGCTGGCTCAACCGATGTGCTGACAGTGCTAACTGCAAAGCACTTGCTCATGACTGGGGGTTCAATGATGCGTTTGAACACCTTGAACACCATTTCTTCATTCTCCACTCTAAGTGTCAGCTCACTCTTCTCCACTCTAAGTGTCAGCTCACCCTTCTCCACTCTAAGTGTCAGCTCACCCTTCTCCACATCAATCAAGGCTCTCCCGGTTGCCAAGAATGGTCTTCCCAATATGATGGGGATCTCATTATCTTCCTCCATATCAAGGATGAGGAAGTCCGCAGGAAAGAAGAATGTTTCCACCTTAACTAAGACATCTTCAATTGTTCCCCTGGGATGCACCACTGTCCTATCTGCTAACTGCAAGCTCACAGTGGTTGGTTTGGCCTCACCTAACCCCAACCTCTTAAAAATAGACAAGGGCATAAGATTTATGCTAGCCCCCAAATCACAAAGGGCCCTATTACATGTCACCCTGCCAACTGTGCAAGTCAATGTGAAGCTCCCTAGATCCTTGAGTTTGGGGGGCAATTTCTTCTGCAAGACGACACTGCATTCCTCTGTTAGTGCCACTGTCTCATACTCCGCCAACTTCTTCTTCTTCCCAAGAATTTCCTTCATGAATTTAAAATAAGTAGGCATTTGCTCCAATGCCTCAATGAACGGAATGTTAATGTGTAGCTTTCTGAATATCTCCAAGAACTTGGAGAATTGCTTATCAACCACTTTCTTTTGCAACCTCTGCGGGTAAGGAATCCTCTCAGTGTATTCCCTCACTGGGACTGTTGGAGCTTTTTCTAACATAGGGTGGTCTTCAGTAACCCTCTCCCTCTATGCATCTACTCTCTGTTCAACAACAGACTGGGGTGTAAGTTGTTCTAACTGTTTTCCATTCCTCACCGCACTTTGCTTTGTTCTGCAGGGTTCATCTCTGTATTACTAGGCAAAGTGCCCTGTGGTCTATTGTTTGTCATCTTCGCTAGTTGTCCCACTTGCGTCTACAAATTCCTGATAGAGGATCTGGTCTCTGCCATGAACTAGGTCTGTGAGTTGGTGAGTGTCAGCGTGCTCTCTCAACTCATCCGCTTCTCTTGTTGAGCGAGTGCCGAATTGTTGTGAAGATGAGGCCCGAGTGAATGGTTCTTGATTTTGGTGCGGCCTCGAAATTGGTTCTGCGCGCCTTGATCACCCCTCCATGAAAAGTTAGGGTGATTCCTCCATCTGGATTGTAGGTATTTGAATAGGGGTTGTTCGGGCGCTTTAATAATTCCTCTGCATTGGCATTCGCGCTCGATCGTGATATTGTTGGGATCTGCTGATGGGCACCTATCAAAGGTATGTGGACCTCTACACATCTCACAACCCAATGGCATTTGAACTGCATTCACTGACACGGTGTTTTGTTGCAGTTACTTGGTCAAGAGAGCAACTTGTGCATTTAATGTTGTGATGACATCAATCTCATGAACTCCTATTGCTCTTCTTCCACTCACCCATCTGTCCTCTGTTACATGATTATTGGTGGCCATGTCTTCCAATAAATCATGGGCTTCGTGTGCTGTCTTTCTCATGAAAGTTCCATTTGCGGCTGCGTAAATGATAGTTCTGGTGGTCCCGCTTAGACCATTGTAGAAAATATGGACCAAATTCCACAACTCAATGCTATGATGTGGACACTTTCTTTGCAAATCTTTAAATCTCTCTCAAGCCTCATAGAGTGACTCTCCATCAGCCTGATAAAAGTTGTTCAACTCCCCTCTCAGCTTAGCGGCTTTGAACGGTAGAAAGAACTTTGCTAAAAACTTCTGTGTCAGCTCCTGCCATGTGAATATAGAATCTGTAGGCAAGGAATTCAACCAAACTTTCGCTCTATCCCTGAGTGAGAAGGGAAAGAGCCTCAATCGGATGGCGGCGTCAGTAACGCCATTGTACTTGAAAGTTGCACACAATTCCAAGAAGTTCTCTATGTGCATGTGAGGATCTTCTGATGGCAACCCTCCGAATTGAACAGTATTCTGCACCGTACTCAGGATCGCAGACTTGATTTCGAAATTATTTGCTCCTATTGCTGGGAGTCTGATGCAAGTTTGTGCTCCATTCACCCTTGGCAGCAGATAATCTCTCAAGTTTCTCTCAGCTTGGACCTGGACCCTCTCTTCCACATCCATTGGTAACCTCCGGGGCATCCTTTGGTTAGGTTGATGATCACCTAACCCTTCGTTCATCTCATTGTTGTTCTGCACGCCCCCCATTGCTATTAAGGCCAAAATTAAATCGCTTCTCCCGCTCGCTTGCAAGTCTTTTCAATCTCCGGGTTGAAGGGAACAAGTGTATCTGCTCCTCTTCTCTTTCGCATAAACTAGATGCCTGCAACAGATCAAAATCAACAAACGAATCACGGCGCACGGGTTTCACGAATAAAAGAGAAAAATATAATTAAAAAAAATCAAATTAGAAATTAAGAATAGATAAAATGATATTGAACTACGTCAATCTCCGGCAACGGCGCCAAAAACTTGATGCGCGATTTATGCACACACTAACGCAAGTGCACGTGTCGTGACAAGTAATATAGTCTAGAAGACCGAGTTATCGTCCTCAGGGATTAGTGTCCAATTATCAAACTCTATTCTATGGTATCTATTTGGTAACCGATGATTGATGAATTGTTTATAACTATACTTATGAATGCTAACTAAATTACTTTGTTTTACTTCAGATATGGTGGAAATAGGGCTTTCAAATCTCCTCAACTATCCGCTCATCTTACTTGTTAATGCAATTAATTATGGTTCTTCTTCTATTTTGAGATAGCAGGTTAACTAAGCCGTTTTATACTCTTGTTAAGGTAATATAAACACTCAACCCCAATATAGAATCCTTCTACCTTTCGGTGATAAGATTGACTATAAAGGAGGATTAAGAGCAATAACCTATTAAACTACATAAGTATCGGGGTACTTTCGTCCACGATTTAACCTATATTTATTCAAATATAGCATATTCACAATCTCCCCTTTCAGATTTCGATTAAAAATCATATAGATGATGATAATTAGTGATCAATTAATTACCAAACATTCAAGACAAATATTGAATAAATCTCAACAATGATAAGAAGAAACCAAAACATGCATTAATTCATAAGAATGAGTTTCAAGTGATTTGATATGGAAAGCCCTAAATTAAGTTAGTTCCTAGCCATAGACATGCCAAGAACTAAACTAATATCCAACATAAACTACAAAGAAATAAAACAAAGAAACAAGAAATTACACAAAAGTAGTCTCCAATCTTGATCTCCAAGTTTGTGATGAATTGGCAAGGGTTTGGAACCCTTAATCTGACCTAGAAAGCTCCTTTTTATAGCCTCCAAATCGTTCTTAACCTTTTCCTTTTAGGCCTTGGCCCATTCCCATTCGAATTTGGCAGAATTCCCGCCTCGGCGCCGCGGCCCTGCAACTGGCGCCGCGGCGCCGAAACTCCTGCAGTTCTCTGTATTTTGGGCGCCGCGGCGCTCTGATGCTGCTGGTTGGAGGCGCCGCGGCGCCGCCCTGTTTCTTGCCCGGTTCGCCAACTTTCTAGCTTTTTGAGCTCTGGAACCTCTGTTTCTGCCCTCTTTTTGCTCCTTTTCGCCAATGAGCCACTTTAAACCATTATGACTCAAAAGAAAGAAATATATCCTAAGACGACACGTATTTGTATAAAAATGGGCAAAAGACTAACTAAAAATGACTCAAAAGGTGTATATAAAATACACCGATCAGTAAGCTACTGATCCTATCTTCTGGATGACTTTGTATGGGACATAGAATTTTGAGGATAACTTAAGACTCCTCCTAACATCTCGAGATGTCTGTCTATAGGGTTGTAATTTCAAGTACACCCAACCTCCTTCATTGAATTCCCTCTCGGTTCTCTTCTTATATGCATAGACCTTCATCTTGTTTTGTGTTGACTTCAGATTCTCCTTCAATAACTTGGCCACCAGTTGCCTCTCCTTGAGTAATTGGTCCACATACCCATATAATACTTTAAAAGGGGTCATCTTCAATGATGTATGATAGTTACTATTGTACCAGTACTCAGCCTGTGATAACCACCTGTGACACTCTTTTGGTTTATGGCTAGTCATGCATCTTAAGTAATTCTCTAAGCATCTGTTGAGCCTATCAGTTTGGCCATCTATCTGTGGGTGGTAGGCTGAGCTGTAACAAAGTTGTACCTGCAGGAGTCTAAACACCTCCTTCTAGAAATGACTAAGAAACACCTTGTCTCTGTCAGACACAATACTCTTGGGGAGCCCATGTAATTTGTAAATGTTATCTAAGAATATTTGGCTATTTGTGAAGTTGTGGAAGGATAGGAAGTGGCCATAAAGTGTGCATACTTGCTATACCTATCAACAATTACTAGCACAGTATCTTTCCCTTCAGATTTGGGTAGTCCTTCAATGAAATAGCTCCTTCTGTAATTGGAAGAGGTTGTAGTAAACCTGGGTAGACCACTTGTTCATCTTTGCATCTTTGCCACACTTCACATACTTGTACTACAGCCTTGACATGTTCAATCATGGCAGGCCAATAGAACACTAATTTTAGCCTTTGGTAAGTGGCCCATACTCCTGAATGCCCTCCCAGACTAGACTGATGCATTGTTAAAGTTAGTTGTTGCATTAAGGATCCATTTTGTCCTACCCAATCTTTTCCTTTGTACCTTAACACTCTTTGTCGCAAGGAAATGTTCAATTTAGTGTTAGGGTTGGTTCCAAGGGTGGTCATGGCTTGTAACACTTCTGGATCCCCTTTATAACTATTCAGAATCTCCTCAATCCATTTGGGTTGTGCTTGTGTAATTACTAAGCATTGTTTTGTATCTTCCTTCCTGAGATTGCCTCTTCTTGTTTCACTCTTCCTGGATAATGCATCAGCTACCACATTTTCAACTCTTGTTTTGTACTGGATCGCAAAACTCAAGCCCGTGAGTTTAGTTAGCCCTTTATGTTGTAAGGCAGTAGTTGTCACGCCCTTTTTTGACCGCGACATATATTTCAGCTAATCCTGCTACTTGTTTAAAATAAAACAATGCTAAAATGATAGAAGGATTCGCGGAGTCGTCACCTAATTAGTTTGGGTGAATTAGGACACCTAAATGTTAACTAAGTTAAGTCAACACTAACTCCATTTAATGATCTGCTAAACTACGTGAGATTATGGGTAAGAGTTTTTTATTATCTTAAAGGGAAATGGGTTAGACATCCTTTAAGATACGCTAACTTGCGGTTTTCCGTTCAAACCTAAGTTAATTATTATGCTAAGAGTGTAATGCATGTTTCGAAAATATTTAAGTAAAAGATGTTGCAGGTGTTTTATAAAAGGATGCATTTTGATAAAAGATTTATAAGACTAATACTATAAAATACATGTAAAGTTTAAAAATATGCATTTATATTATTTATGAAAATAAATGATGCAAAGTTGATTTATTGACTAAATGTATGTATCTACTTGCTAAAATGATTTTTTTAACACAAGGCATGACATATAAAACGCTTAATTTTGCAATTGATAATAAGAGGGTGATGAAAATAAATTACCTAAACAATATTAATAAAGAGTTTATGAGAAAATCAGTTTCTTTTGTTATGCATTAATTTCATGATTAGATATGCAAATTTAATTGTTGGGCAAAAGATTAGACATGCATGACAAGCCTAAGATAAATAACTAAGGGTAAGGCCAAAATTCTAATACCCAATTACTTTCTAATTTATCGATTCAAGGTTTAATTATTCTAAGTGTTCTACTAATTAGAGTAGCGTTAGACAAATAATTACAATAAATGAAAGGGGTGGGGTAGGAAATAAAAAAAAGACTCGAGAGTATGGCGGTGTCATTCCGCATGTGGTTTGAGATTTCTGATGCGGAGAGTGTGATGGATATAGAAGTGGATCACATGATGTCACATTGAGTCTCGTATCAAGACTCTTCTCCCAATGCATTTCATGTAAAAAAAAGGATTAGTATATGCTCCAACCAAATAAATGGATAAGATAACCACATACTCAAACATGCTTGTGACTTAACAGAACACAAAGGCATTTCTTGGTTCCAAATGAAACATGTTTAGATTATTTACGAGGTCAATTCTGCTTGTTTAATACTTTCTAAGGTCAGATTATATCCTTAATATGCTCACTACATGAGATAAGGTTACAAACTAAAGGTAAAATGCAAACAGTGGATATAATTTGACATGACACAGATTGGTCAACAGAGTGCAGTGTATTAATGTGGACATCATTTAAGCAATGCAATAGACAGGACATGAAATGAACTGGTTTATCAAGAGGTAAAATAGTCAACAAAAATATTATTTTGAACACTTTAACAGATGAATATGATACATGATGACGCAAAATATTTTCATGTCAATAAGGAGATATCTTGTCAGGATAACAAGCAAAGCAAGTAAGCAATCCATTTAGTGAAACATATGAGCATTTTGTCCAGCAAAGGGCCTACCAAGCTCATTTCTACTCAAAACCTTAGGTAGCTTCAATATTAAACCAGATTTATACATGTTTGCGTGAAAATAAGATTACAAACCGAGTATATGGACCGGTGAACACCCCTACCTACCACGACCACGACCTCCTCACGTTGGATCTTGAGGGCGTGTTTCGACAGCTAACGCCTTCTGATTGTGCTCATCCTGCTTAGCACGACGAGTCTCTTCGAGCAACAATTGCGAGCGAGCTTTGTTAAAACTGGGAAGCGGATCCGTCTGTTGAATTATGGCGGCTAATGTCATTGTCTCCTTTGGGAAGACCTACAATCAATTGCAGCACCATTTTAGTGTCCAAGACAGACGTATCAACGTTGGAGAGTTGATCCGTCAGGAGTTTCAACTGTCTGTAGTACTTAGTCATGTTGGAGAAATTTTCAAGGCGTGTATTGTTAAACTGTTTCTCCAAATACACCGCACGAGTGTGCTTGTTATCTTGAAATATTTCCTCCAAGCGGTTCCATAACTCAAGGGTTGTGGCGCCAGATTTCATGATAGTAAGAAGAAGATCCTGAGAAATACTACCATAAATTCACTGTTTGACGCCGGCGTTTAGACGCCGCCAAGTAGACTCATCAACCTCCTGAGGGCGCGAAATAGTGTCATCGATATGATCAAGCACGTTATAGAGACATGCATAATTACGAAACAGTTCAATCCGGGAGTATACTGATTGTTTTCTTGATCAAGAAGAATGGGAATAGAGTCTTGATGTTTGTAACAGTTAGGGTTGGATGAAAAGTGGATGACAATGTGGTGGTGGGATTTGTGGAGGTGGAAGCGTCAGAAGTATTGGAAGAATCCTGCGTATCCATTTAGAGAAAAGAGGAAGAAAAGTAGCACAAAAAATCGAGAAATTGGAAGAAGGGCCGCGGCAGTGCAGTGGGGAGGGTCGACAGCGAGAGAGGGAATTTCTAGGGTTTTGTGTGGTAGGCTTTTGATACCATGTAAGATGATATTAATCTCCCTTAGGGAGTCTTCTCATTAATATCAAAGTATATATAGAGTACAATATTCATCCCTTATACAATAGGAATCCTAAGTCTATACAAATGAGGAATCCTAGTCTTATCATAATTATATTTACACAATATATGGAAATATTCTAATTATAGATAGGGAATATTATGTTCTCTATACACGTTTACAATTTACAACTAATTACAGTACCTAAGTTAATTAAAGAAACTAGGCAGTTAATACCCGTCCTACAATTGCAATTCCTAGAGAACTCAATTATTAGGAAGTTCCCAGTAAATAATAGGAAAAGGAAAAAATATATTCATCCGGTCAATAATATTTGTCTTTTAAGATCCTTGTGAGGGTCGTCTTTGGACCTGTGCGAGGTGTGCTACTGCACAGGATCTCCTGAAAAACGAAAAAAATTAGGGCCTCTTTTTTCATTTTTTATTAAGTAGTATTAGCCAAAATTTACTGTAAAGGTCCATAATTCACATGTCTTAGCGCAATTAAGGGTCCACTTTTACGAATTAGAATATAACTCCCAAAATATTTGAGACCGATCATGATTCTTGTACAACCTTTAATAAATCATTTATAACGTCTCATTAATTGGCACTCTACTAATTTGAACAACATCGTGTATTACAAAAAATATTTTTAAATTTTTTAAAGTATCAAATATTTTGAAACCCTTGCATTTTGTCAAGACGAGTAATATTTGGTGTTCCCAATCTACTAAGCTGTATCTTAGTGCCAAATCATTTTTTTGCTCGTGTTGTTCTTCATATGGATTGACCTTTAATTTCTGCCCCTCAAATGGCCGATTCTTAATTTTTACCCTCGTTTAATGAAAATTTGTAGACTAAAATATTCTTATTTGTTGGTCTATAAAATTACATATTCTGGGTTTGATATCCAATATAAAGAGCAGCTCAGTGCACTAAGTTCATGTTTTGAGCGGAATTCGGGAAAGGGCCGGACGACTAGAGTCTATTGTACGCAACTTTACCTTGCATTTCTTCAAGAGGTTTTTTAACCTTCTCGATACCCAACATAGTAAAAAAATCACAAGACTTACAATTTCGCAAGACAAGATTTCATAGAAACTATGTCTATTCGGGAAAATATACACAGAAACTATGCCTTGTTCAGTAAAGTTACATAGAAACTATGCCTATTGGTTATAGGTTTAAAGTATAAGGATCAGAATTCAGAGGTACACAGGATCATGCATAAACCGTGTTGATCTATGGTCACAATTTGACTTGTATAAACGTGTGAATTCGGGGCTACAATTTTAAAGCTTTAATTCTTACCCAAAATGGATATTTTTTAAATAATAATAATAATAATTTAAAAATGGATATGTATTTTTTCTTTTTTTGTTATCCTAAAAGCATATTTACTTTGCATTATTTGTAAGTTATATTGTTAAATTTGAGATGCGACGGAAATTTAGAGAGAGAAAATTGGGAGATTTTTTTTTTTGTTTTTCATTAATCACAATGACCTCCTTATATAGAGGTAAGTTCTTCCTTTCCCTAGTCTAACAAGGAAATCCTATTCTAATAAAACTATCATAAATTCATAATTACAATTTATCAAATATACTTAGACTAGAATTCTATCATAAAATATTAGAGTTAGACTAGGTTTCTAATCTGTCAATACCCCCTCCTCAAGTTGGAGCATGGGGATCTCGAATTGCCAACTTGCCAAGCAGATATTCATGTTGTGATTTGCCCAAAGCCTTTGTAAACACATCGATATTATTCGTTGGTTGACATATAACTCTGAAGAATTATACCGATTTGAGTGCGTTCCGGACATACTGATAGTCAACTTCAATATGTTTAGTCCGTTCATAAAATATCAGATTTGTGTAATATACAATGTCGTTTGACTATCACAATGTATTTTAACCGGAGATTTTGTTGAGGATACCTAGTATATACATTCATATACACTATTCATATACACTAGTATGTTATTTGATAATTGATAGATAGGCCTTGTTATACTTTGATAGATAGGCCTGATATACTTTACATTCTTGGCCCATATTGTTAGGCCCAGTTTTACTTTCTTCATTCTATATTGTAAGACATTTTGGATTGTCTTCTCCTTAACAGAAATAGAAAATAAGAAAAGCTTGGCAGCTCTCTCTCTCTTCTCTCTCGTGCTGCTTCTAGACACTTCCATGGCAAAGCTCAATATACAGAGCTTTGCATAGTTTTATCATGGTATCAGAGCCATGCAGGACGAATCAGACATTGTTCTAGCAGTTAGGCTCTTGATTTAGCTTTGCGATCGACATACTCGTCGATCTCTGTGTTTACATATTTTTTTCTCTGATTTCGATCCTAAATTCCTGATAAACATTCAGCAAAATTAACTGTGAGGTAGAATATCCATGGAGAATACACCATCGGCGACTATAGAGAAAGGTTCGCATGCAGATTCATAAACCATCGACCATAACCATCCTTTGTTCTTGAGTGCGTCAGACAGCGTCGGAGTATTGCAGGTGGATATTCAATTGATAGGAATGGAAAATTATACACACTGGAGTAGGGCGATGGAACTAACACTGCTGATGAAGAACAAAATTGGTTTCATCGACGGATCTATAAAGCGCGACACGTATGGGCCCAATCACATAAGGCAGTGGGATAGGTGCAATGCCTTGGTGATGTCATGGATAATGAAGAATGTCGACAAAAATCTGCTAAGTGGAATTCTGTATAGATCTAGTGCCGCTGTTGTATGGAAGGATTTGAAGGAAAGGTTTGACAAAATCAACCTCTCGCGAGTGTATCAGCTGAAAAAGGAATTAACAATGCTCAATCAAGGAGTTTCACCAGTAGCTCAGTATTACTCTAGAATGAAGGATTTATGGGACGAAATAGACTCGATTATACCACCTCCTACGTGTGAGTGCACAAATCCTAGAGAATACATTGTTCATCTGGGAAATCAGAGGCTGCTGGAGTTCCTTATGGGACTGAACGATGGTTATAACCAGGCGAGGAGTCATATCCTGTTGATGTCTCATACGCCTAGTGTAAATCAAGCCTATGCAATGATAGCACAGGATGAAAGCCAAAAACAGATCTCATATTTAGGAAACTCAATCGATAATATTGCACTCACAGGCAAGGCCTTCTTCAATAACAACAAAAATAAGAAGTTCAATACATACGCATCGTGTGATTATTGCCATATGAAGGGACACAATAGGGAAGGATGCCATAAATTGCTATATTACTGCGACTATTGCAAGAAGCAGGGACACATTAAGGAAAAGTGCTACAAACTAGTAGGATATCCCACAGATTATAAAGGGAAGAGTAAGGTCAATGCAGTCGTAGCAACACAGAATGAAGGGAATGGTTCAATTCAGTTTTCTACCTACCAACAGGAACAACTACATCAGATGGTGAGGAACTGTGCACCAGACAAGCTGGAGAGGATGCTGTCAGTGATGAATCAATTCAGGGAAACAGGTACAGACTCGGCTGTCGCTGCAAAAGTGTGTATGGCAGGTAAATCTACTCATGTTGAAGGTAACAGTAGTCCATGGATAGTCGATTCAGGAGCTACTAATCACATGGTAAAAAATAAGAATATGATTGAGACACCTCACTTGACAGAAAACTCAGGGCATGTCCAACTGCCTAATGGAGGTTTTGCTCCAATTACACAAACTGGAAATTGTAGACTGACAGGAGGTGAACTCATAGAACATGTCCTTTGTGTACCAAGTTTTCAATTTAACCTACTTTCAGTGTCTAAGTTGACTAAGGAGTTGAATTGTAGTGCGAGGTTCTTCCCTGACTTCTTTGTGTTGCAGGATCTCTTCACTGGGAAGGTGAAGGAGATTGGTAGAGAAGTAGATGGCTTGTATGTGCTGGATTCAGCAAGGAAACAGGATAGACTAGTGGATGCAAAGGCTCACATGTCAAGGGTCAGTACAGGAGAGATGAAAGCTGCCTTATGGCACAAGAGATTAGGTCATGTACCAATGAGTATACTTAGGAAAATTAATGTTTTCAATAATGATTCTAGGTTCACAATTCAACATTGTGATGTATGTCCAATGGCAAGGCAAACTAGGTTGCCATTTCCTACTAGCAGGAGTATGACTAGTTTTCCTTTTGAATTACTACATCTTGATGTTTGGGGACCATACAAAGTTCCCACATATACTGGAATGAGATTTTTTCTAAATGTAGTGGATGACTTTACTCGATGGACATGGATTTTCCTTTTACATTTAAAGTCAGATGTGCCTTCTATGATAAAAGAGTTATTTCTGATGATCAAAACTCAGTTTGATTCCCAAGTCAAATCTGTCAGGACAGACAATGGCTCAGAATTCATAAACAGTTCTTGTAAAGACTTGTTTACACAGTTGGGAATTGTACATCAAACATCTTGCCCCTATAGCCCCCAACAGAATGGAGTAGTTGAGAGGAGGCACAGGCACATACTGGAACTTGCAAGAGCCATCAAGTTTCAGAGTTGTCTACCAGCCAGATTCTGGGGGGACTGTGTAGAAGCTGATGTATACATCATGAATAGATTACCATCTGTGGTTTTGGACAATATCTCACCATATGAAAAATTGTACAAAAGGGCACCTGTTCTATCTCATTTAAGGGTTATTGGATGTCTTTGCTATGCATCTAATCTAGTAAAGGCTGACAAATTTGATACTAGAGCCATCAAGGCAGTATTGCTGGGGTACTCTACCAGACAGAAGGGCTATAGGTTGCTGAATCTTTCTAACAATGTTTTATTTGTAAGCAGGGATGTTGCCTTTTATGAGGATATATTTCCTTTCCAGCAGCAGAAACTACTGACTGCTGAGACCAATCTGAACTCAAGACAATCACAGCAAAGTGCAATAGACACTAACATTGATGCCTTCCAACAGATTCCAGATGATGTTGCAGCAGACCATAATATCTCAACAGTTGAAGAAAGGACATAGGAGGAGAGCAATGTGCATTTGATAAGACAACCAGATGATAGTCCCCTTCCTGATTCTGCAGATGACAGCAGCCCTTTTCCTGATTCTGCAGATAACAGTCATCTGCCTGATTCTGGAGCTGAACCACCATTGAGGAGATCAGATAGAAATAAAAGGCAACCTGCTTGGTTGAGAGATTTCATACAGGTGTCACACACAGAAGATGCAGAGAATAGACAGGGCAGCTTATATCCTATGTCAAACAATCTTAGCTATGCTGGAATAGCTACAAAATATCAGAGTTATATTTCTAAGCTTGAGGCTGAGCATGAACCAACTTCCTACTCTTCAGCAGTAAAGGATGCCAGATGGGTCGATGCAATGAAACTGGAGATGCAGGCTTTAGAGAGCAACAACACATGGGAAGTCACTGATCTCCCAGCACATAAGAAAGCCATTGGATGCAAATGGGTGTACAAGGTCAAATACAAGGCAAATGGAGAAGTGGAAAGGTTTAAGGCTAGATTGGTTGCCAAGGGTTACAATCAAAAGGAGGGAGTAGATTACCAAGACACCTTCTCACCAGTAGCCAAGATGGTGACTGTGAGAGCAGTGATTTCAGTGGCTGCTTCTAAAGGCTGGAACATATATCAAATGGATGTATACAATGCATTCCTACAAGGTGACTTGAATGAAGAGGTGTATATGAGTATGCCTCAAGGTTTTGATACTCAGCAAGGGAAGGTGTGCAGATTGATCAATTCACTCTATGGATTAAAGCAAGCTTCTAGGCAATGGAATATAAAATTGACAACCCGCCTTGCAAAGTTCAGGATTTGTTCAAAGTCAATTAGACCACTCTTTGCTCACTAAACAGATTGGGGACAGAACAGTTATTGTACTTATATATGTGGATGATCTTCTTATCACAGGAAGCGATGAAGGACTCATTCAGGAGACAAAGCAAGCCCTTCAGCAGAACTTCAAGATCAAAGACTTGGGATTCTTGCGATATTTTCTGGGGTTTGAATTTGCAAGAAATGCCACTGGTATCGTGATGCATCAGAGGAAGTATACAGTTGAATTGATCTCTGACCTTGGGCTCTCAGCTGGTAAACCAGAAAGATCACCTCTGGAGCTCAATACTAAGTTGACATCAGTCGTGTATGATCAGCATGCTCCTGGTGGTCCATCTGCAACCAATGATCCAGTGTTGGATGATCCCACAGTCTATCAGAGACTTATTGGAAGGCTACTATACTTGACCAACACAAGACCTGATATCTCCTTTGCTGTCCAAAGCCTAAGTCAATTCATGCAATGTCCCAAAACTTCCCATCTCTTGGCTGCCTATCGAGTAGTTAGATATTTGAAACAAGCTCCAGGCCTTGGCCTCTATATGCAGGCAGGGACAACTACCAACCTTACTACCTATTGTGATGCTGATTGGGCATCATGCCTTAATACTAGAAGATCGGTTACTGGTTACCTCGTCTTTTTTGGGGATTCTCTCATCTCTTGGAAGTCGAAGAAACAACCCACTGTTTCCAGAAGCTCGGCTGAAGCTGAATATAGGAGCCTGGCTGCTACAGTGGCTGAAATTGTGTGGCTCTCTGGTTTGTTCTCGACATTAGGTGTACCTATCCCACTACCAGTTCCTGTCCACAGTGACAGTAAATCTGCCCTGCAGATTGCAGCCAATCCTGTTTTTCATGAGCGGACCAAACACATCGACATCGACTGCCACTTCATTCGCGAGAAAGTGCAGCAGGGACTGATCCACACTTGTTACATCCACACCAATGAGCAGCCTGCCGACATTCTCACAAAGAGTTTGACGCATGGTCGCCATGATTATCTGTTGTCCAAGCTAGGCCTAAAGAACTTGTTTTTAGGTCCTAGCTCGAGGGGGCGTGTTGAGGATACCTAGTATATACATTCATATACACTATTCATATACACTAGTATGTTATTTGATAATTGATAGATATGCCTTGTTATACTTTGATAGATAGGCCTGGTATACTTTACATTCTTGGCCCATATTGTTAGGCCCAGTTTTACTTTCTTCATTCTATATTGTAAGACATTTTGGATTGTCTTCTCCTTAACAGAAATAGAAAATAAGAAAAGCTTGGCAGCTCTCTCTTCTCTCTCGTGTTGCTTCTAGACACTTCCATGGCAAAGCTCAATATACAGAGCTTTGCATAGTTTTATCAGATTTATATTCGACGCCTAAGCTATGTAGGATTCCATTCAACCATTTTAATTCACAACCCGTCATTGAACGGTATTCTGCCTACTGACGAGTGAGAGAAAATGTGCTGCTTCTTGGTTTTCCATGGTACCGGTGAATTCCCGAGGGAGATAAACCATCCGGTGATCGATCTTCAGATCAGCGGACATTCAACCCAGTCTGCATCACACCACCCATACATCTGGAGTTCACAAAACTTACTTAACACAATTCATTGCCGAGTGTTCTTTTTCAAGTATCTTACCACCTGGAGGGCGACTCTCCAATGTGCTTCCTTCGGTTGGTGCATGAAATGGGACAGAACATGTACACAATAGGACAACTCCAGTCGCGTAAAACTGAGGTATATCAATCTGTTGACCAGATGTCGGTATGGTTCCTGATCTTTCAAATTTGCTCATTTAGACAACGCCAGATTGTGATTCTATTCCATTGGAGTTTTAATCGATTTTGCTCTCAATAGCCAGGACTCAGAGATTATATCCAAAGCATACTTCTGTTGACAAAGGAATAATTCGGTTGGTCCACGCACAACTTCAACCCCCAGAAAATACTTTAGGGGACCCAAATCCTTCATGTGAAAATATGCTCAGAGATAATCTTTGAACCGTGCAATGACACCATGGTCATTTCCGGAGATAATCAAGTTATCCACATAAACTAAGGTGTTATGTTGTTTACTTTTCTGGTGCATAGTGAAAAGAGAATAATCAGAGTATGACTGTTTGAACACATATTTCATCAAGAAACTTGACAATTTTGCAAAACCAGCATCATGGAGCTTATTTTAACCCATATAAAAAAATTTGAGTCAACATACTTGCCCCAGACCAGACACACAAAATTTCGGTGGTAATTTCATATAATTCAGGATGCGTTTTTAGTCTTACCATCCATCTTGCATTCAGATTTATTCCTTGTGAATTCAACATGTGAATCACCATTTTCTGAATCTCCTCACTCAGATTGTGAAGTCCTATCCCACATGTGTTCATCTGTTCTATCTGCGTCTGTGTATTCTTGACAACAACGATGTTAGCTCGATAATTGCCTCTTACACGACCATATCTCAGGTCTCTCATCTGTTGTTGTTGTTGTTCTCGTCTTCTTCCTCTAAATTTTTCATCTATTTTTTATTTTCTGGACACCATTCTAAATACCCAATGAGTTAAAAACATCCTTCCACAACTTGTCTGGATCTCTTGCAATGTGTGCAGAATGCACCATCGTTCTTCCCTTCACCTTGGTCATGATAAGGATTTCTTCCTTGTACGACAAAGGCCACAATTTCACTTAATTCTTCTATTTTTCATGTGAGTCCTCTCACACACTCTTCTTGCACTAGCTTCGAGGAAAAATGCACTTTTCTTTTTCTCTTTTGGTTTCCAAGATCATTCCCAGATTGCACGTGCACTTTCCGCACTTGCAAATCAGAATCTATTCGTAGTTTGTCAATTCTTCCCACAATTTAGTTAGATTTCCATATTAATCCACTATGGTCCTTCCATTCTACTTGCACTCTACAAGTTCTGCCTTCAGTTGTTGCATCCGAGGGTCGTTGATAACAGCGAACCACTATTGGATGCTCGTCCATAATTCTTCTGCTTTCTCTTTATGCAAAATCGTTGAGCAAAATATTGGTTCGATGGTGATGCAAATCCATGACACCAACAAAGAGTTTATAGTCACAAATCTTCTAAGTCCGTCAACTCTTCATCCGACTTCTTAATTATACCATCAACGAAGCAGAATATATTCCTTGCTCTTAGGGTCACCCTCATGGCTCTAGACCATTCTTCATAATTATCTCCCTTTAATTGGACTTATGTCACCACAATTTCGGAATTATCGTTTGACGTAATGTCATAAGGGGAGATTGTCTTTCTTTGGATTTTGTTTTTTTCACCAGTGATTCTTTTATTTTTATCACTGGTTTCTCTGTTACCCGCCATTATTTAGGGTTTTCGTGTTCTTTTAACAAATGCTATGATACCATATTAAATTTGAGAGGCGACATAAATTTAGAGATAAGAAAAATATTGGGAGAATTCTTTCTTGCTTCTCATTCATCACAATGATCTCCTTATATAGATGTAAGTTCTTCCTTTCCCTAGTCTGACAATGAAACTCTATTCTAATAAAACTACCACAATTACAATTTACTAAATATACTTAGACTAGGAATCTACCATAAAACTATTAGAGTTAGACTAGATTTCCAATCCGTTAAAAGATATCAAATTATTGTATATATTCACATATTTTTCTTAAAGCTATTCACTCTAATTTATAAAAAATAAATCGGCGAACAGAGCCGAATGACATTGCTTGGTTGGTGTGTGCCTCCCTTATTCAGTGACATAGCAAGAAATATGATGAAACGTGTGCAAAATTAAATATATACTCATAATAGCTAACATTTAACCTTTGTGCATCACATAATGTTTTGACGAAAGGTGTAATTGACCACCCTTTGCCTAAGATGGCTCTGCTCATACCCCCCATTGCTCCAAATTGCCTATTTTCCAAAGTATAATTTGAAGAAGTGACACTAGTGATGAATAATCCCATTCCATAAATAGAGGCCAATACTCCTCATAAAATTAAATGAAATGAAACCTACAATATATATTGTCACTTCTGTTAGGTTTGTATGTGTTAGTCTCATATTAAATGTCAATCTCAACCACTTATGTATATCTCAACCTCAACACAAATCTATCATACCAGACCAACTGCTCTTAAAATAGTCTATTGTTATGACATAATAAAATAAGAACAAGAATATTGTGTAGAAAGAGAGAAGAGGGAGAGTTCTTTATTTCTCTTGCGGGATGTGTAAATATAATGAAGGAAATATCTCTATTTATAATAGAAAACTGACTTGGTCCCAAAGTTACTAACCTTAAATTTTCTTGTAGAGATAGACATTCACAATAATAATTATTTAAAACACTCCCCCTTGAATGTCTATTTGGTAAATAATGTGTTTCATTAAGACCTTACTAGAAAAAACGCTGTGGAAAAAATTCCAGTGAAGAAAAAAGAGTACATTTCTAATAATATGCATTTTGGCTGCCTCATAAAAAACCTTGCAAGGAAAATCTTGTGGGACAAAACCTTGTAAGGGAAAAAGAGTACAACGTGTATTAACTACCCCTGATGAGAACATCAATGTAACAGTTGAATATTCACAATTCAATCTTGTGCACCATCTTCTAGAAAGTCGTAGTTGGTAGAGACTTGGTGAACATCAACCATATTATCACTTGAATGAATCTGTTGCACGTTAATATCATCATTCTTTTGGAGATCGTGTGTGAAGAACAACTTTGATGAAATATGCTTTATTCTATCTCTTTTTGTGAATCATCTCTTTAGTTGGGCTATGTTTGTTACTTCATATTCAGTCTTTGGATTGAGTTTCATCACCATATAATATTGGTGAAATCAGTCCAAGTACATTCCTGACTTGCTTTATAAACATATGTTATCTTTATATGATTTGACTGTCATGTATAACAACATCGTATGACTGTAATACCCCATAGGCATAGAAAAATATATAAATGCATCAATTGCATAAATATGTAGCACTTCAGGACCAAAGAGTTCTGCAAGTTTCTCATTTCAATTTTTTTTTGCAGAAGTTTCTCATAAATAAGTGACACTTCAGATAACCTATTGCTTTTGGAAATCCTTCAAGGGTTTTCAATAATATACAAGTTATCAATTTGCAAAACAATAAAACAATTTTTATTTTCATAGAAACATAAGGATTTAAAGTCATTTTACCCTTAGTCGATGCATATTCATTAAGGTGATCAAATGACATTCACCTTTCTTGATTTAATTCAAATAAGAATTATGAATAAATTTCTAGAATCTTTATATATTTTAGGAATTGAAAATTCTTCACATACAAATTTTGTCAAGTGACATAATCAATTAATATTAAATGCATGACATTTTCTGTTGTCTGGACTGCAGGTCCAATAAGCTTGATGCTTACCAAAATGCATCATTCCACTTGGTAATAGTATCTATGTCAGCATGCTTTATAGATGCAGAATTCAGATCCTCGCAATCTTTTACAATTTTGCGCTATATTGAATAAAAATATCGTCGATGATATATCATTTGTATCGGTTCGCAATGTGACATACCTTATTGAGATCCCATCACTTCCATTATTTTTAGATACCTGAACCTCTTCGTGAGGTTTTCATGAAATGTTATGTTGTGGGCTCTTCGGGAGCACATCCTCCTTATTATGACCATTTTGATCATTTGTTGCTCTTTCTTTTTAAGAATTATAGTATTTGAAACTGATTGATCTATCATGCTTCATGCATGTCGTAGACTCTGTCCTTCAGGGACATTAATTTTAGTATGAGCATTTTGCAGCTTAAATAGGAAATTAATATTAGGTCAACAAATGCTTTTAACATTTGACTTGAATTATCTTTGAATGAGGATCATATTAATGATAATTTACAACATATTTCACAATTGCTTATTCCTCCCCCTTATGTTATAAAAACTAACATATATCCCATTATCTTTGGTGAATCCATCTTTCTGCATCATGATAGACTAATTAATCATATACCACACATAAAAAACTATTAGATGAAAATATCTAGTTCTTGATCCTGAATCAATTGTGAGGGGAGAATTTATCATAATTTATTGATCGAAAACATACAATTGATGTTGTATACAATATACCATATTTCAGACCAACAAATGAACTTTTATTCTCATAAGCAATGGTCTAGTTTTATATAGGAGGCATTCAATGCCAAACTATCTTAGATATAAATCAGTATCATCAATATGGATTATCTTGATTACATAATCTGAAAATTATGCTCTCAGCTCAATTATTTTAAGCAAACAACTTTGTATATGTCAAATAGCAGATTGACAATAAACGCACATGTGACAATCTCATGATGCATCTACTTAAGATATCATATAATAGGTGAACGAGCCCATATTCACCTTTTATATTTTTTCAGAATTTGAGAAATTCAATCCAACATTAGCCAGTATAATCAAGTTATCATGAGAACAAACAACAAAAATAAATTCTTGAAGAATCTTCTAGTTCTTCAATATATGTCGAATACTTAATCTGCACATCATATTTGAATCGGGATGTCCAAATCGCTCATGCCGATTAATAAAATTATTTATCCTAGTAAACTTCAAGTTTACCACGCAATGTGCTAATTGTTTTAGTAAATTTTTTATTTACTGTGACATGAGTTTTATATCAATAAACTTCTGGTTTACTTTGGCATGTGATACATCATGCTTATATTTGTAGTACAATTTGAACAATAATGTGGGTAACCTTTCACATACATATTTCGTACCCACGACAATTTTGGAGATATTCAATTCTCCCATCATTTATAGTTTTAATATGATAGCCATTTACTTTAGTAAACATTGGGTTTACTGCAAATTGTGTTTCGATCATAACAACTTCGTGTATTACAATCTAGAATAAATGACATAATAGTATAAGCTTTTCGAGTGTCTTCAATCTATTTTCAATAATCAGATATTGTTTGGACACTGTTAGTATCACGATCGATGTAGACAAAAAATTAGAATCTTCTGGAGATCTTGATCATTAATTTGTACTTCAATGTCTTACTACATCAGTAGTAACTTTTAAAGTTAAATTTCTTCGAGACTAAATTTTAAAGTTCTACCACTTTGGGAGTAGATTTCAGAATATTTACTATTTCAGGCATAGTTCTACTACTTCGGGAGTATCTTTTAAAATTCAACTACTTCGAGAGCATATTTCTGAGTTTGCTACGCCAGGAGCAGATTTCTGAGTTTACTACTTCGGAAGCAGATTTTTGAGTTTGCTACTTTGGGAGCAAATTCTATATTTACTACCTCAAGTGTATATTTCAGAGTCTTACTACTTTGGAAGTAAATTTCAGAGTTACTACTTCTATACTAAAGTTTAAAGTCTTACTGCTTCGGAAGTAAAGTTCAAAGGCTACTACTTCAGGAGCAAAGTTTAAAGTGTTTTTGCTTTAGAAGTAGATTATAATGTTTATTTAGTATATTTTTTCTCAATTATTCTTGTAAGCGTGCCCCAGAAAAGCAAGCTCATGTTATTAAGGAGAATTTCCTTTTTAATCATCAGCCATATTAGCTTTTTTCATCCTTACCACAAGATGCAATATATAACACTTTATAAAAGTGTTTCACCATTCACCAACGTTGAGAATATAATAGTCATTCACAATACTTTATATACCTACACATGTCTTTAATAAAACAAAGCATACCTGCATGGTGTTATCCACAGACATAATGAAGCTTGATAGCTAGATTCAAAATTGGCAAAACACACACATACATATATATATGCATCTTATTGAACTGGGCAAAGAGCCACGAGAATACATGTGGAACGATTGTGAGCAAACGTGGAAATTTTCCGGGGCTTTGTGATATTTAATTTCCCAGTTGGTTAGAATCTTGTGGTGATAACGTGTTATAAAATAATGAAATTAAATCAGAATAAGAATATTGTGGAAAAAAAGAGAAGATGAAAGAATTCTTTATTTCTCTTGATGGATGTGTAAATACAACGAAGAAAACATCTCTATTTATAATAAAAACTGACTTGGTCCCAAAGTTACTAACCCTAACTTTACTTGTAGAGATAGACATTCACAATAATAAATATTTAGAACATCTATCTAATACTTGCTTCATCTTAATTTAAGAAAAAAAACACATATGGAAAAAAGCTTATATATATACACAATAAGACTGTATATTTACAGAATATGACGATACTTTTCACCTTACAAAACGTAACAATAGATTTCTTACAAAACCTACACAAAAGCATCGAAACCCCAATTTAGGGTGAAAATCATGGATTTTCTTCCCTAATTTATGGTCAAGATATTTGTAGGGTTTTCTTGGGTTCCAAAGACATAAGTTACGTGCAACAGAAGTTTAAAAATTTGTTTCGCTTACTTACTCCAACAATTTCGTCTGATATGGATACGTTACAATTGAAACATGTAAAGACATGAACGTATAACTTATAGTTAATTGTTTCTGGAGTCTTTACTATAGGGAGCGCACATGATTGTCCTTACGGGTGCAAGCTTTGCTACGGTATATTCCTCTGTCAAGAAAGCCAGGAAATCATGGTAGAGGTTCGAGAGGATTTTCTCTTCTAAACTCTAAGTTCAGAAAATGTATAAAATATTGTGTATAAATTATGAGGTTATGTGCTGATTATATAGTAGTGATTAGGTTAATAATCAGATTAGGGTTGGGCTCACAACCTGACCCAAATCCCGAGGTGAAGTGGGTCAGTCGGACTGGGACTACTGTTGGGTCGGCGCCGCTGGTCAGTGCTGCGGCTTAGTCCTGGTAGGTGATGCGGCCCTTCACGTCCCATCATTTAATGTTCAACACGTTTAATTAAATCCAAAATCCAATTTTGACTTAATTAAATAATTTTCATCAAATTGAAATTATCTCATAATTTATTATCAATTTAAATATCTTGATTCTAAATTGAATATTTAATATTCTCTCAATATACCCTTAGCCCGAAAAGACAATCGACATAGTGTGACCCTTTAGGCCTTCACATATCGACACTAATCAAATTAAGATCCATACAGAACTCCTAGACTGCGTCGTATGATGAACTCAATATGTGAAGTACATTTACATGAATCAAACAAGCATAACCTTTATGTGAGATAATAAATTCCTTTCATTCACGAAACACTCGACCAAGCTTAGGATTTGTCATGTATCTATCCAAATGGCTTGATCACTTTATCTCATCTATATTAGTCGACAACTAAACCATATTCTAAATATATCTCTTGCATTAGCCAATGACTTGGTCGACCTAATATCACTGAGAAGTTGAGTGTTCTCTCGAATATCCAATCGAGGAATGAATTATATTCTTGGCTCAACTACCACCTCAGTTTACATCGTAATGCACCCAACACAAGCCATGTTTTATCCTATAAGGAATTTAAGCTTAGGACAAGGTCAAAGTACATTACTATGTAAACAATGTGCATATTGACCTCAAGTCAAAGGACATATATCTCCCACACATTGATAACACTTTAGACATGTATAACAAACAGTTTATCAGTAAGGCATATCAATACTTTCCAAAAGTATTCATGTGTCCATCACTAGTAACCATTACTAGTAGCAGGTGAGACATACTACATTCTATAAGAATGTGATGCAGACCACATGTCGACTTATAACATATCATCGATATCTCATTCTCGATGATCATTAGTCGAGGCCATTTTCTAAGTTACGCTCTATCATTAATATTTCACTCTATTAATGACGACTTAATCTCAAGGGATGCACATTAATGAATATAATCAAATAATAATCAAATAATTGCAAATACCATAAAATATTAATCTTATTAATAATACGAATATGTTCAAGTACATTTGTCCTTAAAATAATTGTCTCTAGGACATACATACTTTCAATCTCCTACTTGGCCTAGAGTCAATCACCAACGTATCTAATACCCATATTTTTAAAATGACCATTATGCTTAACTAAGCTTAATGGTTTAGTAAACGGGTCATCTAGATTATCATATGTGGAAACATAGTCTAATCTTATTTCTTCCGTTTCCACTATCTTCTTGAGTATGTGGTATTTACTCGGTACATGCTTGTTTCTGTTTGTTGATCTTGGTTCCTTAGCTTGCGCAATTGCACCAATGTTGTCACAATAAATCGGTATTGGACAAGGGGCACTTGGTACAACCCCTAGTTCCTTTAGGAACTCAAATATCGTGACAACTTTCTTACCAGCTTCCGATCCAGCAATGTACTCAACTTCAATTGTCGAATCAGCAGTTGTAGCTTGCTTGAAACTTTTCCAACTCACTGCTCCACCATTTAAAATGAAAGTATAACCATACTAAGACTTGAAATCATCAAGATCGGTCTGGAAGTTAGCATCAGTGTACCCAGTAGCGACTAGCTTCTCTTGTCCACCATAGACTAAAAAATATTCTTTAGTTCGTCTAATATACTTAAGAATACTCTTGACTGCTTTCCAGTGTTCTTCCCCAAGATCTATTAGGTCTATCTCTATAGATTCTAATTCTAAGAATGTAACAGGCTTCACACAAGTCTTTCATCATGAAGGTGTTGGATAACCATTCCTTGACTAGATTCTAATACTCTCATCTGTGCATTTACTATAAACGCATGGATCTTCTTTGCTTCTAACAAATTCAAACGATTTGACTGCTTTGTCAAAGCAAATATTCAACTCCTTCAGGCTTGCTTAAGTCCATAAATAGACTTATGTAGCTTGAATACTACTTTGGGCTTATTCATGGATGTAAAAACCTCAGGTTGTATCATATACACCTCCTCAATTAAATTACCAGTGAGGAAGGAAGTTTTAACATCTATTTGCCAAATGTCATAATCATAGTATGCTACTATTGCAAGCAAAATCCGAATGGACTTGATTTTCGCAACTGGTGAAAATGTTTCATCATAATCGACTTAGTCCGCTGATTATACCATTTAGCCACCAATCTTGTCTTACAAGTTTGTACCTTTCCATATGCATCAATATTCTTCTTGAAAACTCATTTGCATCCTATAGGTCTAACCTCAGTTGGAAAATCAACCAAGTTCTAAACTTGATTGACATACATCGAGTCCATCTCAGATTTCATGGCTTCTTGCCATCTCTGCGAATCAATGTCTAACATTGCTTCGCTGTAGGTCGTATGTACATCGTCATCAGGAATATCTATCTCATTGTGTGTTTTAACAAGGAGATTAAGTCTTTCGGACGGACGATGAGTCCTAGTAGTCCTACAAATTGAATATTCTGTGTTTCAGTATTTGTTGCATTCTGATTGTGAGAAGGTCTTTGTGTGTTGGACGATCCACCACCTTGAGAGCTTTCAAGAATGTCATTTTCATGTCTTTCATGAATGGAATGATGTACAACTATTGTATCATCTTCCGTTGGTTGTGTATGAGAGCTTTGCATTTCTGCATTTCCTCTCACAACACTCACACTGGCTGAAGGGCATACTCTAAGTACCCAATCTTCACCAAATACTCCTACTGAATCCTTGCCTAGGTCATTTGACAAGGGTTCAACTTCCGTGTTATCTTGTGGTTCTTGAATTTCTTCAAGTTCTATCTTATTGCAGCTTTGTTCCTTGTAGACATAGTCTTTTTCAAGGAAAGTTGCATTTATGGAAACAATGACCTTATATTCTCCACGAAGATAGAAATAGCATCTCTTAGTTTCCTTTGCATACCCCACAAAATAATACTTCTCACTTTTAGATTCCAACTTGTCAGTAAGGAACTTCTTTACATATGCAGGGCTTCCCCAAGGTCGCATGTGTTTAAGTGCTGGTTTCTTGCCATTCCATATCTCATATGGAGTTTTCTCTACTAGCTTTGAAGGAACTCTATTCGAAATATAGACTGAGCTTTATAATGCATATCCCTAAAGGTATATTGGTAGAGCTGAGAAACTCATCATGTATCTAACTATATCTAATAGGGTTCGATTTCTCCTCTCATCAACACCATTCATTTGTGGCATTCCGGGAGGTGTCTATTGTGATTGAACTCCATAAAGTTTTAAGTAATCTAGAAATTCTTTACTTAAGTATTCACCACATCGACCTGATCGAAGGGTATTGATACTTGTTTCAAGTTGCTTCTCTACTTCTGACTTGTACTCCTTGAATTTCTCAAAGGCTTAAGACTTGTGTTTCATAAGATACACATGTCCAAACATTGTGAAATCATCTGTAAAAGTTATGAAGTACGGGAAGAGCCCCTTAGCTTGAGTTGATAATGGCCGCATACATTGGTATGGACTAACTCAAGCACATTTTTAGCACGCACACTTTTCCCAGAAAGTGGCTTGGTGGTCATCTTTCCTCTCAAGCAATATTCACAATTATCATAGGACTCTAAGTCAAATGGTTCTAAGTAGTCTAACTTCCTTAATCTTGTTATCTTTGATTCATTAATGTGACCAAGTCTACAGTGCCATAAGTAGGTGGAATTTCTTGGATTACTTATTTTAGCTTGTTTATTTTGTACACTGAAAATTTCTCGACTACAGTTTAAACATACGATCTATCCACAAGCGGTGCATTTTCACAAATAAAACCATTAAAAGACAGCACATGTATGCCATATGTAATAAATGAGGAAAACTCCTCAATGTCTAACATTGAGACAAAAATAATATCCCTCATCAATGAGGGAACAAAATAACAATTATTAAGTTCTAAACAAAATCCAGAAGGTAAATCTACTCTATAAGTTCTCACGCGTTCATCAATAACTCATGCTCCATTTCCAATAGCAGATCTACCTCTCACGGTCCAACCTTTCTGCTGTCAATCAACCCCTCACATTGTTACAAATGTGTGAGTCACAAGCGATATCAATACCCAATAGTCAGGGTTAGTTATAAATATATTTATTTCAATGACAAACATACCTTGTCCAGCAGGGTCAGGAGCACCTAGTGCTTTGCCTCCCCGTGGAGCTATGCAGTCCTTCTTCCAATGCCCCTTCCTTTTGCAGTTGAGGCACACATCTGCAGCTACCCTCACCTTATTCTGATCACCTACTCGAGATCTTAAAATAGGGGGTGCAGCAGCAACTGTCTTACCCTTCTTCTTTTGCACGTTCTTACCCGTATGTTTGAACTTGCTAGAGGAGCCCACCATTAGCACATCTTTACTTTTGGAGGTGGACGATTCAAAGGTCTTCAACGTATTGTGAAGATCTGGGAGACTCACATTGGTTCCATTCATGTTGAAGTTTACAATAAAGTTCTCAAACAAACCAGGAAGCGAGTTGAGAATTAGGTTAACAGAAATATCACGGGCAGTTTCGTTCCAATCGAAGCCAACCTCTCTATTAACCTAATCATCTTCAAAACATGTTGTGACACCTGACCGACTTCATTCAGCTTACATTTGAAGAGGTCTCTCAGCACTTCATACTCTATGGTCTGATATTGTGAGTCATAGAGACTCCTTAATTGTTCGAGCATCACGTTAGGGCCCATGTTTTCATGTTGCCTCTGTAACTCTGCAGTCATAGAGGACAACATGACACATTGTGCTGATGTAGTATCGTCAAGATGTTTCTGATAGGTTGTCTTATCAAACAGGGCATACTCTTCAGAATCTTCGACAGGGACTGTTAGGAATACTTTATCTAAATCATACTCAATCATTTCCAATCGCAACACAAGACACAAATTTCTTAACCAATTAGGAAAGTTTGATTCAGTCAGCTTGTTCGTTTCAACCAACATTTTAAGTGACATATTCGACATTGTATACTGAAGAAAAAGATAAACTTGAAATTAAACTCTAATATCAAATACAGTCATAATGGGCCAAGATCCAGGTTCATGTTATCTTCGTGTTTTTTGTGGCTGATAATTTCAACAACACAACCTGGTAGGTCTCTAAACCAATTATAAACAATTTACAACTCTTACTTGACCGAGTGTTCTATACAATAGATATGCGTCCCTCGACTTGTCCGACACTGTGGCGCTAAGACAACCTAGCAAGTCAACCCTGTTATGCGACTGCAATTATGTATCAAATTAAGTTTTGCCTTTACAGGTCAAACAATGTGGTGTAAATACTTATGAAGGGATATCACCCACTTCTACATGTAACATGCATCTATGAAAGAGTCTGAGTCCTCGTAGACTTAGAGCAAATGATGTGGCATAAATATTCATCTCTCCGAAAAGGATTTTAAACTACAATCAATTATAACGGACGACGCGTTCATTTTAAAATGAGACTTGTATTAAATTTTGGGGAACATTTTAATTCAGGATATTAACCAAGATCAACTCTAATATGCTTTATCAAATAAAGCATCATGCAAATGTTTTAAGCACATATTGGGTACCGCGTTCCCGAATATGATACTAAGCGGTTAAACACGTACTGGGCTCCGCCTACCCAAATAATTATCTGCGGACGCTATTCTAGTAATCTAAATGACAATCATTTAGCATATAACAATATACTTATCAAATAATATACTGCAAAATAATAATCATAGGTTAAACATTCTGAAACTATTTTTTTTTCCACTTTTGGACAGGTGGCTCCACGACGCCCATCATTAGGGTCGTAACACCTGTGAGGCAGAAACCTTTCGGTTTCTTCTTTGAATTAGCGTTGCGGCGCTCCTCCAAGGAGCCGTGATGCTTGCATGGCAGAAACCTTTCGGTTTCTTATTTGCGAATTAGGGCCGCGGCGCTTCAGGTCCAGTAAGTTCTGAAATTTAAAAACTGAGGCTTTTAATTGTGATTTCAGATAGGAGCCGCGGACCCTTCCTGTTACCATGACAGGCGCCACGATGCTCCACTATGGAGCTGCCTCAAAACCGTAGCAGGCACTGTGGTGCCCTACAGTAGGGTCGCGGCGCCTACTTCATGTCAAAACAAATCCGTGTTGATTTTCAAAAAATGTTCCAAACCCTAAATCCAATTTAGGGATCATATCACGGGTCCTTCATTATCACCCACCAATATCAATAATGCACATATCGACCATCATCCATTCTTACTCGTTCTTCACCGTGCACCATGTTCGCAATGAACCAGTTTCTGCACTAGGCTTAGTTCGAGTTAGAACGAAATAATTTTCTCGATTTAGCATAGTTGATAATTTAGGGTGATTACAAAGGTAAATCATTCAGTCAAGGTATGTCGGATTTCAAGTAGCCTTGTTCTAATTCATATTAAAATCAATTTTACATTTAACTCATATTATTATGTCTTTCAATTGTTACATAACCATTGAACCAGCCTGAGCTCTGATACCAATGTATGATTTTATTGGGTTCAAAAGACATAAGTAAGGCGTAGCGGAAGTTTAAAATTTATTTCGCTTATTTACCCCAATAATTTCATCTGGTATGGTTACGTTACAATTGAAACATGTAAAGACATGAATGTATAACCTACAGTTAATTATTTCTGGAGTCTTTACTGTAGAGAGCGCACGCGACTGTCCTTACGGGTGCAAGCTTTGCTACAGTATATTCCTTTGTCAAGAAAGTCAGGAAATCTTGACAGAGGTTCAAGAGAATGTTCTCTTCTAAACTCTAAGTTCAAAAAATGTATAAAATATTGTGTATAAATTATGGAGTTATGTGCTGATTATATAGTAGTGATTAGGTTAATAATTAGATTAGGGTTGGGCTCAAAGCCTGACCCAAATCTCGAGTGCGATGGACGGTCGGCCCGGGCTCTTGTGAGTCGGCAGTTCTTGTCATTGTAGCGGCTTAGTCCTAGTAGGTAATGCGGCCCTTCATGACCCATCATGTAATATTCAGCCCAATTTTGACTTAATTAAATAATTTTCATCAAATAGAAAGTATCCCATAATTTCTTATCAATTTAAATATCTCAATTCTAAATTGAATATTTAATATTCCCTCAATATACCCTTAGCCCGAAAAGACAATCGACATAATGTGACCCTTTAGGCCTTCACATATCGACACTAATCAAATTAAGGTCCATACAGAACTCCTAGAATGCGCCGTATGACGAACTCAATATGTGAAGTACGTTTACATGAATCCAACAAACATAACCTTTATGTGAGTGTTAGGCATATTTTGTATACACTTTTTGAGTCATTTTTAGTTGGTATTTCTCCCATTTTTGTTGAAATAAGTGTCGTGTTAGGGTCGTTTTTCTTTCTTTTGAGTCACAACGGTTCTAAATGGCAAAATAAGAAAAAGAAGCTAAAAGTTGGCAAAAAATGAGGCTTCCGAAGCATAAAGGATGAAAGTTGGCAGATCCGGACGAAAGCATGCAGGGCCGCGGCGCCATAATTCCTGAGAAGCCACAAAACATTCAGCATCGCGGCGCCATAATGCAGGGTCGCGGCGCCTATGCGGGTAAATACAGATCCGAGACAGAATTGGCAAGGGGCAAAATGGTCTGAAGCGCACGTTTTGACAGCATATATAAACCCTTGGGACATATTTTAGGGGGACGACGACTCAGATTCTAACACAACTTTGGAGGCTAGAAGATTGGAGACCTAAGTTCAAGTTATTTTCTTTTCTCTTTTCTTTGTTTTATTTCAGTTCATGTTGGATATTGAATTAGTTCTTAGCATGTCTATGGCTAGAAGATAAACTTTTAATTAGGGCTTTCCATTGAATCGCTTGAAACTCATTTTTATGAATTAATGTATTAGTTTGGTTTCTTCTTCATCTTGTTAAGATTTATTCAATATTGATTTGAATGTTTGATAATTAACTGATCACTAATTGTCATAATTTATATGATTTCAAATCGAGATCCGAGAGAGTAGATTTGGATATGCTGTAATTGAATAGACATAGGTTAAAATCGCGGACGAAAGTACCCCAATACTTGTGTAGTAATTAAGGTTACTGTTCTTAATCCTCCTATGGGGTAAAACCTATCATAGAAATATAGAAGGTTTCTGCATAGGGTTGAGCTTTTATATATCCTAACCGGAATATAAGACAGACCAGTTAACCTGCTATCTTAACGTAGAAGAAGAGACCATTGTTGTTGCATTAAGGATTAAAAAGAGTGGATAGTCGAGGATATTGAAAGCCCTATTTTCATCATAACTGATTTAAACCAAAGCATATTTAGTTTAATTTTTGCAATTACTCTAGCTAGTTCATAGATAAAAACCCAATCAAACTATCGTTAGCCAAATAGATAATATAGATTAGATGATCGGTAATTGATAACCAGTATATGTGGACAATATTCGGTCTTACAGACTATATTACTTGAAGCGATACGTACACTTGCGTGACCATAAGTAAAATCGCTAACAGTTAGATAATAAATTCCTTTCATTCACGACACACTCGACCAAGCTTATGATTTGTCATGTATCTATCCAAATGGATTGATCACTTTATCTCATCTATATTAGTCGACAACTAAACCATATTCTAAATATATCTCTTGCATTAGCCAATGACTTGGTCGACCTAATATCACTGAGAAGTTGAGTGTTCTCTCGAATATCCAATCGATGAATGAATTCTATTCTTGGCTCAACTACCACCTTAATTTACATTGTAATACACCTAACACAAACCATGTCTTATCCTATAAGGAATTTAAACTTAGGACATGGTCAAAGTACATTACTCTGTAAACAAGGTGCGTATTGACCTCAAGTCAAAGGACCTTTATCTCCCACACACTGATAACACTCTAGACATGTATAACAAAGAGTTTATCAGCAGGGTATATCAATACTTTCTAAAAGTATCCATGTGTCCATCACTAGTAATCATTACTAGTAGAAAGTGAGACATACTACATTCTCTAAGAATGTGATGCAGACTACATGTCGACTTATAACATATTATCGATATCCCATTCTCGATGATCATTAGTCGAGGCTATTTTTTGAGTTACGCACTATCATTAATATCTCACTCTATTAATGACAACGTAAGCTTAAGAGATACACATTAATGAATAATTACATATAATCAAATAATTGTAAATGCCATAAATATTAATCTTTTTAATAATACGAATATGTTCAAGTACATTTGTCTCTAAAATGATTGTCTCTATGACATACATACTTTTAATCTTCTCTCTAATTTATGCCGAAATCGTCTTCCCTAATTTATGGTCAAAATTTTCTGTCACATTCAAAATGGTATTATCCCGTCTTTCTCCATTTTTTGGTCGAACAAATTTCAGAAATCATACATAGTCATGTTAAAAAATCGCTTAGTTATACGTAACTTATACATATTTCATACACATAATAATCACACACATCTCAATTGATACAAACTAGATTCCATACACATATCACTTTTCAATATTTTAGACTACTTTATATAGAATTTGTTGAAAATTTACTAAAATGGAATTAAGTTTATCCCGTTATTTATGAGTCGAACAATTGGGGCCCCGCACGTCAGAAATGTCACTTCCACACACGTGCATTCGTAGTGCTAAGTATCGTAAATTTCATTAGTGAAAGAGATATTGGTACATAATTAAAATGTTCGAGACATGAAATGATGGACGGTTATTGGGCAAATGACAAATATTCCATGTTGGTAAATGAAGGAAGAATTGTGCGACATGTAAGATAAAACGAGTCGGAAAGGGCCGCAAAGCCGCGAATGGCGGCGATGCCAACCCGTCGGAGCTGCGGCACCTCTCGGCGAGCGCGGCCTGGTCGGACAATGAGCTACCGAGCCGCGGCGCAAGGCAGTTGGGTCGAAAGGAAGCTGAAAGTTTCTTACTCTTGCACTGGTTTTGGAGCATTGGGTCTCCATTAATGGATTCCACCATGAACGCCCAGAAAAGTTCATGGGATCCAACTTCAAGAGATGGCAGCAGAAGATGCTGTTTTATCTGACTATTATGTGAATGACTCATTTCCTAACAGAAGATCCTCCACAAACTGGAGATGAAATGGACTCTCAACCAAGTGAAACGACTGGAGGGGTCCAAGGTATCCATGTTGTTAACAGCATGAAGATGGTTCTTGATGCATAGAGTCATAGTGATTTCATGTGTAAGAATTATATTCTGAGCTGTCTGCTCTACACGGTGTATTGCACCGTAGACACCGCTAAAGAGTTGTGGGAAAGACTGCAGAAAAAGTACAATGCACAAGATGCTGGTACTAAGAAATTCATCATTGGGAAATTCCTGAAATTTCAAATGGTGGATAGCAAAATTGTGATGTCCCAAGTCTAGAAATTCCAAATGATTGTACATCACCTAGATTTGGAAGGAATGAAACCAAATGAATAATTTTTGGTTGTATCACTAATTGAGAAGTTACCTCCCTCATAGAATGAGTGCATGAGTTACTTAAGACTCAAGACAAAGGAAATTACCTTTGAGGAACTTATTATCAAACTTCAGATTCAAAAG
Source organism: Przewalskia tangutica (assembly GCA_029844215.1). Classification (NCBI taxonomy): domain Eukaryota; kingdom Viridiplantae; phylum Streptophyta; class Magnoliopsida; order Solanales; family Solanaceae; genus Przewalskia; species Przewalskia tangutica. The sequence goes on from CM056719.1 coordinate 148,083,224, forward strand.
GATAATAAGAAGGTCATGCCTAAGGAAAAGCAACCCGCTGAGGCAAAGGAAAATATGGTTGAGGCCAAAGGAAACCCAAGTAAGAAGCGCAAGTTCTAAAAGGATGGCAAGGCCCCAACGACGGAGAAGTTCAAGGGGAGCTGCCACCACTATGGGAAAATTGGTCACGTGATCAAAGACTACCGCAAACTCAAAAATAAGAATAAAGAGAAGGCAAAAGGCAGGGTTAAGGCTAACGTCGTTGAAGACACGTTTCTTAACGATATGATTGAGGAGTTTTTTACTGTAGTGTTTGAAGCAAATCTCATTGAGAATCCCATGCAGTGGTGGATGGACATGGGTGTTACCCGTCACATTTGTTCCAATATAGAAGCCTTCTCCACATATACACCAGTTATGGACAAGAAGTTGTTCATGGGTAACAACACTTCCTCTGATGTGCTGGGGGTAGGAAAGGTGGTCCTGAAGATGACTTCTGGCAAGGAGCTCACTCTGAAGGAGGTGATGCATGTCCCTGATATTAGAAGAAATTTAATTTCAGGTCCTTTATTGGTTAATGCTGGTTTTAGGCTAGTGTTTTAGTCCAATAAATTGTAATTACCAAGAATGAAACTTTTGTAGGAAGGGACTTCGTCTGTGAAGGCCTCTTCAAAGTTAATGCCTTGTATGTAATGCGTTCTATCAATAAAATGGAAGCTTTTATTATTTGCTTGAGTCGTCTAATTCATGGCATCATAGATTAGGACATGTAAACTATCAATCTATCCAAAGATTGGTAAAGTTGGAGTTGTTGTCGTCTATCAACGTAAACCCTCAACGTAAGTATGAGGTGTGCGTAGAGGCAAAACTCTCAAAGATTACCTTTAGATCCGTCAAAAGGAAAATCACTCTTCTAGAACTCATTCACACAGATATATATGATTGAATGTTTCACAAACTAGAGGGGGAACAAGTACTTTGTGACATTCATAGATGATAGCACAAGATATTATTACCTTTACTTATTGAAAGTAAGGATGAAGCCTTTGAAATATTCAAACGCTGCAAAGCAGAAGTTGTAAACCAACTAAGCGTACAGATTAAATCGATTTGTAACGATAGAGGGGGAGAATACGTAGCGCCATTTGAAAAATATTGTGCCCAATCGGGCATTGTTTATCAAACAACGACTCTATACTCACCTCAATCAAACAGTGTCGTTGAATGCAAGAACCGTACTTTGAAAGAAATGATGAATGTCTTGCTTATCAATTCCGGTCTTTCCCAAAACTTGTGGGGAAATGTTGTCCTTACTGCTAATAAGATTCTTAACAGAGTCCCAAATAAGGGTAAGGACAAAACTATATATGAGTTATGAAAGGGAAAGAAACCCACCTACAAATACTTGAAGGTGTGGGGTTGTTTGGCAAAGATTGAAGTACCTAAGCCAAAACAGGTCAAGATTGGGCCTAAGACTGTAAATTGCATATTCATCGGATATGCAAATAATAGTAGTGTTTATCGCTTCTTAGAAAGTGCATAAGTTAGATGTACCAGACATCCATATGAGTACAATTATGGAATCAAGGAATGCCAATTTCTTTGAGGACACATTTTCTAGAAAGGAAAGAGACATAACCTCTCGCAAACGAAGTTATGAACAAAGCTCTCAGGATCCAGGAGTTGTTGATTGCCCGGATCTAGGTGGTTCAGATCTAGTAGACTCTGAAGTGGCGGATTATCTAGAATCTAGTGTTCCAGATTCTTAGGACTTGGAGGCTCCAGAGATGGAACCAAGATGAAGTAAAAGTGACAGGAAGGATAAGTCCTTCGGTCCTGACATTGTGTCTTATATGGTTCATGACAAACCATAGACAATTGCTGAAGCGTTGTCAACTCCAGAAGCATCGCTCTGGAAAGAAGCTATTGAGAGTGAAATAGACTCCATCTTGCACAACCATACTTGGGAGGTGGTTGATCTTCCTCCGAGAAATAAACTGTTGGGTTGTAAATGGATACTCAAACGGAAGTATAAAACAGATAGATCTAATAGATAAGTGCAAGGTCAGGTTGGTAGTCAAGGGCTATCAATAAAAAAAAGGTCTTGACTACTTTGACACGTACTCCTCAATGTCTAGAATGACGTCCATACGAGTATTTATTGCGATTTCCACATTTCGGGACCTTGAGATACATCAAATGGATATCAAGACAACCTTCCTAAATGGTGATTTGGAAGAAGAAATCTATATGGACCAACTGGAGGGGTATGTGGTTCCAGGACAAGAGAAGAAAGTTTGTCGGGTTGTCAAATATATGTACGGTCTGAGATAGAACCCGAGGCAATGGTACTATCGAAGGGTTTTGCCAATAATAAATGTGACAAATGTGTTTACGTGAAAGGTAATGCTGACTCATTTGTCATGATATGTCTTTACGTAGATGGCATGTTAATCATAGGGAGCAGTCCTAGGTTGATCCTAGAGACTAAAACGTGTTGAAATAATATTTTGACATGAAGGATATGAGTATTTCAGATGTCATCTTAGGGATCAATATCTCTAAGACATTTGACGGGCTAGTCTTATCTCAGTCTCACTACATCGAGGATGTGTTGAGGAAGTGTGAGATGTTCGACAGTTCGCCGATAATGTCACCACTGGATATAACTCAAAAGATTGATAAAAATCGTGATGAGCCCGTATGACATAAGCAATATGTGTAGGTGATTGGTAGTTTGATGTACATAACAAACTGCACTCGACCTGATATCGCCTATGCAGTCAACAAGTTGGCTAGGTTTATGTTAAGTCCATTTTAGGACTATTTTAGAGTCTGTGTTAGGATGTATTTTATGTGTTTTTAGTTATTTTGTACTGTGTTATGCGTTTTGTTTCGTATTTTTAGGTCATAAGCGATTCAGAATGAATATGGCGAATTTAAGAAGAAATGAGCTGATTTGGAGGATAAAAATACATGATCAAGGCTCAAGTAATCAACCGGAAGAACCCCGAGAAGCATGAAATAAATCTGGAGAAATCTGGATGAAACATAGAGGAGCGCCGCGGCGCAAGAGTGGAAGGGCCGCGACGCTGATGAGCCGCGGCGCAAGAGATGAAGGGCCGCTGCGTAGGAATTTTTACCGTCGACGGCGCCGCGGCGCCAACCAGCAAGGTCGCGGCGCCGAAAGTCTTGAGGCGTCTGTAACTTTCTGCCTATTTAGCGTCGCGGTGCCGACGCGGGTTTTGGCAAAGAAAAGTCAAATTCTAAAAGGGTAAAAAGGTCTAGAACAGGGTTTTGGGAAGATATAAGCCCTAGGGATTCTTATTCATGAGGAGATCAGACTTTGGAGGCTAGGAACGGAGGACAGAGAACAAGATTAGAGACATATATTCAAATTCTTTTCTTTCATTTACTTTATTTTTAGTTTATGTTGGATATTTATAAATTGGTTCTTAGCATGACAATGATTAATCACTAATTTCTTTATTAGGGGTTTCAATCGAATCAACTTGAAATTTTTAATAAGTTAATGCATTGTTAGTGATTCCTTCTTCATCTATTTAAGATCTATTCAATTTGTTATGATTGTATGATAATTAACTGATCACTAATTGTCATAACTTATATGATTTCGAATAGAGATCTGAAAAAAGAGATTTGAATATGCTATAGTTGAATAGACATAGGTTAAAATTGCAGACGAAAGTATCCCGATACTTGTGTAGTGTTTAAGATTATTGTTCTTAATCCTCCTGTGTGGTAAAATCTATCATATAAATATAGAAGATGTTTGTATAAGGTTGAGTTTTTATATGTCCTAATCGGAATATAGAACATCTTAGTTAACTTGCTATCTTAATAAGAAGATTGATCATTAGTCTTGCATTAACAAGTGAAAAGGTGGATAGTTGATGAGATTGAAAACCCTAATTCCCTTCATAACTATCTAAAACCCAAAGTATCATCATTAGTTATTTCCTGTACTTTGTTTAGTTTTAATTCATAGTTAAAAACTCAAACACAATTAATGTTAACCAAATAGAAATCATAGATTAGTTATTCGGTAATTGATAAACCAGACTTTGTGGACGACACTTGGTCTTACCAAGATTTATTACTACATAATGATACGTATACTTGCATAAGCACATAGAAATATCGCAAACAAGTTTTTGGCCCCGTTGCTGGGGACTGGCGTATTATCAATATCGAACAATCTAATCTTATTTCTAATTTGGTTTTTATTTTTATTTTTTAATTATTTTAGAACACAGTTTTGCCTTGATCTATTTTTCTTGTTTTTGAATAATTTCAGGGAGCTTTGTTTATGCGAAGCAGAAGAGGAGCATACACACTTGTCCCTCTAAATCCAGAAATCGAAAAAGCGTGCTAATAGAACAAGAGAAATAAAAGACTAGTTGATTCAGTCACAATGCAGAACCAACAGAATCAGAATGGGGTGAATAATGATGTACCAGCAGCCATAGGGCAAGGCCAGCATCCTGCTGAGATGAGCTTAGGAGACTATGTTCTACCTACAGTCACAGGTGTGCAGACATGCATCAGGCTTTCAGTTGTGAAAGCCAATAATTTTAAGATAAAATCAGCTATCCTACACATGGTTCAGAGCACAGTCCAGTTTGGGGGGTTGTCGTCTGAAGACCCACATATGCATATTGCTAATTTTCTGGAGTTGTGTGCTACATTCAAGTATAATGACGTTACTGATGATGTCATTCGATTGAGGCTCTTCCCATTCTCACTCAGGGATAGAGCCAAGGCCTAGTTAAATTTTTTGCAAGCAAACTCCATCACCACATGGCAAAACTTAGCTCAGAAGTTTCTTGCCAAATATTTTCCTCCATCAAAGGCTGCGAAGTTAAGAGGTGATATGAATAATTTGTATCAGCTCGATAGGGAGTCGTTATAGGATGCATGGGAAAGATTCAAGGACTTGCAGAGAAAGTGTCCGCATCATGGAATTGAAAAGTGGATGTTGGTCCACATCTTCTACAATGGGTTATGTGGTACTACTCATACAATTATTGATGCTGATGTATGGGGAACATTCTTGAGTAAGAGTGTCAATGAGGCACATGAGCTATTAGAGGACATGGCCACCAACAATCATCAGTGATCAGATGCGAGTTCAGTGAACAACAGGAAGGTGACTGGAGTCCATGAGTTAGACACACCATCGCACTTACGGCTCGTGGCCGTTGGCAAAGCGATTGCGAAAACACCATGACAACCAATGTGGTGCAGACACCAGCAGGGTGTGAGATTTGTGGGGGACCACATACATTTGATAAACGCACAACAGTGAATTCCAATAATGTTCTCATGGAGCAAGCTCAGTGTCAAGCGGTGGGAAATTTCCAGAGGCCTTACAACAATGCTTACTCCAACACTTATAATCCGGGGTGGATAAATCACCCCAACTTTTCATGGAGAAATGACCAAGGGCAACAATCACAGTTTCAAGGCCACTATCAGAACGAACAGCCACAGAATCATGCCTCATCTTCTCAGCAGTTCAGACCGCCAGCTCCATAAGAGAAACCCGATGAGTTGAGAGCTGCACTATTAACTCTTACCAACTCTCAAACCCAATTCATGATAGAGACAAGGTCCTCTATTAGGAACTTGGAGACGCAAGTGGGACAATTGGCAAACATGCTGAATAATAGACCTCAGGGGAATTTGCCTAGCAACATAGAGGTGAATCCAAGAGAGAAGTGTCAGACCATCACCTTGAGAAGTGACAAACAAATGGAGCAGGTTGCACCTCAACCACAGGTTGAGAAGGATAATGAGTTGGAGAAGACAGGTGGTTCAGATAAAGAGGGGTTACTGATGACCGCCCTATTTCAGAGAAGGATCCACCAGCACCTGTGAGGGAATATCAAGACAGAATTCCCTACCCTCAAAGACTTCAGAAGAAATCCCTTGACAAGAAGTTTTAGAAGTTCTTAGAGGTGTTAAAAAAACTTCAATATAAATATCCCTTTATTGAGGCTTTGGAGCAAAAGTCCGCTTATGTCAAGTTCATGAAAGATATCCTCTTTAAAAAGAGGAAATTGGCAGAGTATGAGATAGTGGCACTGACGGAAGAGTGCAGTGCAATCTTGCAAAAGAAATTTCCTTAGAAGCTGAGAGATCCAGGAAGTTTCACTATACCTTGCACTATAGGGAATATGACATGCAATTGGGCCTTATGTGATTTGGGGGCTAGCATAAATGTAATGCCCTTTTCTATGTTTCAAAGACTTGGGTTGGGGGAAGCAAAGTCGACAACAGTCAACTTGCAGCTAGCAGATCGCTCAATTGTACATCCCCGGGGCATCATTGAAGATGTATTGGTGAAAGTGGGTAAATTTATCTTCCCAGCTGACTTCATCATCTTAGACATGGAAGAAGATGAGAATATGTCCATTATCCATGGAAGACCCTTCCTAGCCACAGAGAGAGCCCTCGTTGATGTGGAAAAAAGAGAGTTAAAGCTCCGAGTCCAGGATGAGGAAGTGGTCTTCACCGTTTTCAGGCCACCAACCGAGCCACAGGCCAGTGAAAAATGTTTTGTTGTTGGGATAGTTGAAAAAGTTGTTTCTAAGGAAAGCTTCAAGGGTATTGACACTCTTGAGGTAACATTAAAGCAGTGTACAGAACATGATAGTAAGGATATTGAACCAGTGAATGATGCAAAAAGGGTGAACCCCTATGAACATGGCCCTCTGACATAGAAAAAGAAAAAGAGAAATAGGAAGAGAACAATCCTGAAGTGGATTTGTTGTGGGGGTAATATACCCCCCTTGAATGAACAAGAGTTGGAAGATCGCGCCACTGTGTAATTCACCCTCGGAAGACTAAGTCGCAGATCTGCCTGAACTGAGCCTCTGTATCCCAAAAGTCGTCTAACCATCTGTTGGCCCAAGGCAATGAACGGTCCGTTCGATACCGCCGCTCCCACCGGGCCCTCTCGTGCCCTCCCTCTCCCCCCGGACACCCCAGCAACCCACCTCCCGGGCCGACGGAATATGGTGGTAATTGCACCTCGTCTATCACCAAACCACATCACAAAGAGCCGCACCTCTTTGGCACACGCTCTATTTGAATCCGCCATGCTTTCACATCTTTCTTAGCCTAAACCTGCCAATAAAGCTCAATCTACGGTAATTTCACCGCTCAATCTTCCAACCGATGCGCCCCGGCCTTCCAAACGGTGCTTGAAGCTCAACGTGCGAGCCTCTCTGGTCGCCAGTTGACCCAATCACAAAAAGAACTCATTGCGTGAATGGCGGTCACCCATCTTCTTGACAACCCAGCAAATCAACATCCAACGAATATCTCGCCGTGGAGGAAAATAAAAAATCATGTCTGGCCGCTCGGAACTCATCCGCACTCGGGGAAATTGGACTCGGCTAGTTTCCCGGCAAACTGAGCGCGTCCTCCTCTTCAGCACAACAATAACGAAGGAACACAACTTGAACACTACGGACTCGGGTCACCTGCAGCCAATAGCGCGCTGGTTAGGCAGAGCGAGGCTCGCCACGACCGCTTACCTCGAACTGATAAACTCTCTATATCCATACTTCGCCCCGGCCGCCAATCCGTGGCGGCCAGGCTGTCAAGGATATGCCGTGCGCCAATAGGCCACTGGCCGGCCACGCCGCGGGCCGCCGCCAAACGTCATCAACTCCGCGAAAGCATCGCTCTCTCCCTCGTGCTCGGCTCTGGCTCTCGTGGCAGCTCGATGCGTCTCGCTACTCATTCCATCAACGCTGGAAGCACACATTGGAATCGTAAATCCATACGAACCTCAGAGTCCAACTCCCAAAGAACTGGCGAACAATGGGGCTCTCGTAGCCACAAAGCGCATCGCTTGCAGTACCGCCAGTAATTTTCAGCTTTGGATTGGGCGGCTTTCTGGATAAGCCACGTCGACTAGAATGAAACGGCTCAACTTATTGCCGAGCATCGCAGGCAAATATGGAACTTTTGTCTACAATTCAAATCCTCTCAACTATCGTACTGTATGGTACCTACATTCGCATACCGAGATGAAGAATGATACGCGGCAGAAGCTTGGGACGAGCGCTTTAATCATCAGACAGACTAGCATACGCTTTTCATAAAATGTACCGCCGCGACTATCAAATATAATTATCGTATCAGAATAAGTACAACCGTCGTGAAGTAAACAAACTTTGTGACGCGCCGTAATACAGGCGATATCAACTGGCGATTGCGAAATAAAGTAAATTTAACCAAAGTATACTCCATACAAAGTGAACAATCTCAAGTGCAGTAAGAGCTTTAAACTTCACAGTGTTGATCCTCGGAAGCCGACGTAGAGCGCACGTAAAATCAAATACATCTAGACAACAAAACAAATATAACAAGCCTCACAGCGACTTGCAAGTTTGGAGAGTGAATGCAAAATATCAAAATGTTCTCTGTAGTACTCGCGTATCTCCATTGAGTAATCGGTAAAATAACCATATCATTTTAACTAGTTGATCAAAACTACCAAGTAAAATATGAAAATAAAATTCATAATTCACAATCAACTGAAAACATTAAACTATTATGGGGGAGATAGAATAAAGCTCACCCGTGGAAACAATCATCATATAAGTAAATTTATAAGCAGCGACTGTACTAAGAAACACGTGCATATAAACTCAAGATCTGCATGGAAGCAAGAATCCCACAAAGTTTCATAGCTCATACACGGAAAAAGTTACCATTCTCTGCATACCATACGCAAGTCAGTCTACTCAAACGGTGGTATCGATGCTATCGTGGGGTTGATGCCCGTCTCGCCTCTACTCAACGCGGGTGGTCATTTCATTCAACCTTTCTGATATACTCTTCTCTTCATACCGTGGTATCACCTTCATCGGCTTGCGCCCAGCCGTATACCTGGCTGAAAGAATCATTCGCAGACGCCTAATCAAACTTCATAATCGAAACACTACCTTCCTTGCGTGGACATCATCATCACCGCGTCAAGCCTCAGTATAATCGTCGAACATCGCGGTGGATAAATTAATGGAAGCGAGCGAGAATCCTTCATCAAAACTCATAATCAAGCAAACTCATATACCATGAATTTCTTCATCATCAATCGCCTCGGCAAATCGGGGCAATCCAAAAATAAGATACTCACGCAATGCGTATCACAAACTCTAGACCACAATAAATCCCCGCCTAAGTACAATGCTTCAACTTAATAAAGAAAATCCAGTAATTCATTAATCTTTCATTGGAGCCCACCGCCTCATATTAATCTTTAAATGAATTTTTACCTAAATTCCTATCTTGCCGTTTTTATAACTTCTTTACGCTTTTGTCTTTTTGTACGCTCATACCTTCTTTTAACCTTTACTTAACTTTATAACCATGCTTACTAACTCCATATATAACTCGATTTAATCTTTAGATTTCTCAAGATTTTATTAACCATAAACACTACCATGTCAAAAAAATATAGCTCTTTATTTACTTAGTTCCTTTATTATTTAGAAACTAGTTTTTAAACCATTACTACTTCATGTTCATCAGCTCTTGTTTAACAAACTTAGATATTCAAATGATTTACTTTAGGCGAAATAGCTGAACACCCCATAAAAAAATTTACTCGCCAGCGAACTATATCAAGTTCAATACATGTAATAGAATAGAAAGAAGCTACACATCGCTCCTCATCAAAATCCAAAATGGAGCTCACTACCATACTACGAAAGCTACTAGATATAAATACAATCCTTTTATCAGCCAATCAACACTTTCTAAACTAAATGATAATATTTATAATTAATAATACTTATATTAATTTCAATTCTATTTAAAATGTTTCTCTACCTAAACCTTTCAAGACAATCATTTAAGATACCATCAAAACAAACACACATTTGTTTCTACTTTGCCACGCCCGCTATACATGGTCCCATTACCCATTTCACCAAATCTCATCACGCGACATTTTTAAACAATTCCTTTAACAACTTAAGGTAGTTTTAGGCTTCAACATGCCATACAACGTTCTTTACCCATTTTTCATATTCACATGCTATTTATATAATGTAATGACTCTATCTTCATTATTTTTTACCAGCAGTCTTTCTTCTTAACACGCAAAACTAAATCTAAAGAAAAAGACCTTGAAGTAGTTTTTTTTCATGATCTGGTTCAAAACTCAAAGACAAAGTTCCCTGCCAAGCACACCACTGCAACGCCAAAGGTGCTAGCAGCCTTATCTTTCCGCTCTTACGCATTTTCTTTTTTGGTAGCTTTTGAGGAGGCTGAGCGTTCTTAAGAGTTCAGAGAGAAGAAGAGATTTAGCTCTTTATACCTCTTTTGACTGTAGACATAATGCATGCACAGAGAAATCAATTGCAGATTGTCATACCCGGGGGTCTCTTTTAAAACAAAATCGTTTTTTAGCCTCTTTTTTCCGCAGACCTCTCCAACCGCGCGGCGCCCCTGCTACGGCCATGGCGCACACCAGCTCCTGATAGCTTTCCATCACTCGCGCGCGCCTCTTTCTTTGCCGGTGCTTGCAGAACTGGCGCGGACTCCTGTCGCTTGCGGCGCCCATGCCTCGTGCGCGCGCCGCTACCGCGCTGCGCTGTCGTTGCTTCCGGTTCCGGGATCACCGTCCATTGCAACTTTAAACTAAACTCTCTTTACCCTCGGCCCCCTATCTATGAGCGCAAAGTACGCCAAAATCCAAGACTAACGAACGACGCTTACGCTTTAAAACACTTAGGAATCTCCAATGTACCAGTCATAACCCGCCAAAGCCACCTAAAAAAACCGCTATAAATAAGGACAACCTCTCATTTTGAAAATTTGAGTCTTACCCCTTTCGCATGCACACGCGCATGACCTGAACTACGGGGTGTAACAAAGAGAACTGTGTCCGGCTAAATGACGTTAACGATAGCGCTACTGGGAGGCAACCCAATATTTAATTTATGTTATTTTAATTTTGCTGCATTTTGTTTTTGAACAATCTCATGTTCTTGGTTTATGTTTTTTATGACAAGTGAGATGGGAACTAACTCCGAGGGATAAAGGGTCGAAAATGTTGAATAATTGAAAAAAAAATTATTTTTACGGTGTATTTGTAAAATCAGTCAGGCGCCAAAAGTTCAGAGAATTTTCGATGAGCACAGCGTCGCGGCGCCAAGAGGCAGGGCCGCGGCGCCTGACTGATTTTTCAGAATAAAGCCACCGTCACCGCCACCATTTTGAGTCACTTGTGTATTTGTAAGTCGTCCTACCCATGCTTCCCTTTCTACATTGGGGACAATGTGTTAAATAAGTTTGGGGAATTTATTATTTTGCGTCAGTTTGTGTTATGTTTTGAGTTAGGAAGTGTTTTAAATTGTTATGTGTAGTGATTTGTTCACTGTTTGTGTCTTTGTTTTTAGTGTCTTATGTCCAATGAATCAAAGTTAAGAACAATAGTCAATGATATTGAGTGAATGCATGTAATAAAAATGGAGGAACTTGATAGTCATGAAATGCATAATCTGTGTGCTTGAGTTGAATCACTGTTGAGTTTGCCTTCGGTTATTAGTAAAAATAAAAACCCGTTCATGACCAATTACTCTCTTGTACTAAATTAACTAGTTTATGCATAAGTGAACTTGTTTTGAGGAAAGAATGTGGAAAAATTTAGAACTTGCTTGCTACTTGAGACGAAATCCTAGATAATGCATGCTTAGAGAAATGATTTAGGCCATCTTTGGACCGTTTCAGCCTTTCAAGCCACTCTTGATTACATTAATCCTTAGTCACCCCTTTTGAGCCTGAATGAACCTTTTTTTGTTGATCAACACCTGTCCATATGCCTATTTGAAACACTTTACTATGTTATTCTTCTCTTGAATTACCATAAGTATATAAGCTTATAAATATTGGGGGGATGAATCTTAGTAAATGGTATTGTAGATTGGTGGTTATCATTGAGAAGTGTAAAAAATTGAGAAGAGCATAAAAAAAACTGCACACCTCTTGTACACAACACAATGAAAAATAAGTTTGGGGGTGTTGTAGGTCAAAAAGAAAAAATGTGTGGAATTTCTCAATCTAGAAAAGAAGAAAATGGGGATTATGGTGCATGTTAAATGTGAAATTCAAGTTTGGTTTGGTTGGTTTCTATGCTTATGGTAATTCTGAGCCTAAACTTTTTATCTATCCCTTGCCTAAGCCTAACGATACAACCCAGAAAAGTCTTAATGATTCTTGAGCATGTGTGTCAACATTAGTGGAGAATAGCAAGTGAGCAAGCTATAGAATTTTGTCCTGATGGATTGTGGGAAAGAATTCGCTTGTGCATAGACTGATATTGAATACATGTTGAGTCAGTAGTCATGTTTGAGTGATTATATATCCTAATAACCTTAAGCAAGCTTAATGATTATCTGACTTGAAATTCTAGATATCAATTTAATGACTAGAATGTTCTGAAAATGATAATACATGTGTTCATGGTCTTTGAGATAAAAATATTGTGATTGACTTGATTCATATTTAGAGTCTTTGTGTCTTTTTGTTTTTAGACTATCTAGAGTTCTTTACTCGAGGGCGAATAAAGTTTAAGTTTGTGTATTTGTTAAGTCCATTTTAGGACTGCTTTAGAGTCTGATTTAGGATGTATTTTATGTGTTTTTAGTTGTTTTGTACTGTGTTATGCGTTTTGTTTCCTATTTTTAGGTCATAAGCGATTCAGAATGAATATGGCGAATTTAAGAAGAAATGAGCTGATTTGGAGGATAAAAATACATGATCAAGGCTCAAGTAATCAACCGGAAGAACCCCGAGAAGCATGAAAGAAATCTGGATAAAACATAGAGGAGCGTCGCGGCGCAAGAGTGGAAGGGTCGCGGCGTCGGAATTTTTACCGTCGACGGCGCCGTGGCGCCAACTAACAGGGACGCGGCGCCGAAAGTCCTGAGGCGTCTGTAACTTTCTGCCTATTTAGCGCCGCAGCGTCAACGCGGGTTTTGGCGAAGAAAAGTCAAATTTTAAAAGGGTAAAAAGGTCCAGAACAGGGTTTTGGGAATATATAAGCCCTATGGATTCTTATTCATGAGGAGATCAGACTTTGGAGGCTAGGAACGGAGGAGAGAGAACAAGATTAGAGACATTTTTTCAAGTTCTTTTCTTTCATTTACTTTATTTTCAGTTTATGTTGGATATTTGTGAATTGATTCTTAGCATGACAATGTTTATGAGCTAATTTCTTTATTAGGGTTTTCCATCGAATCAACTTGAAACTCTTTTCATAAGTTACTCCATTGTTAGTGATTCCTTCTTCATCTATTTAAGATCTATTCAATTTGTTATTATTGTATGATAATTAACTGATCACTAATTGTCATAACTTATATGATTTCGAATCGAGATCTGAAAAGGGAGATTAGAATATGCTATAGTTGAATAAGCATAGGTTAAAATCGCAGACGAAAGTACTCCAATACTTGTGTAGTGTTTAAGGTTATTGTTCTTAATCCTCATGTGTGGTAAAATCTATCATAGAAATATAAAAGATTTCTGCATAAGGTTGAGTTTTTATATGTCCTAACCGGAATATAGAACATCTTAGTTAACCTGCTATCTTAATAAGAAGATGGATCATTAGTTTTGCATCAACAAGTGAAATAGTGGATAGTTGAAGAGATTGGAAACCCTAATTCCCTTCATAACTGTCTAAAACCCAAAGTATCATCATTAGTTATTTCCTGCACTTTATTTAGTTTTAATTCTTAGTTAAAAACTCAAACACAATTAACATTAATCAAATAGAAATCATAGATTAGCTATTCGGTAATTGATAAACCTGTCTCTGTGGACGATACTTGGTCTTACCAAGATTTATTACTACATAGTGATACGTACACTTGCGTAAGTACATATAAATATAGCAAACAGTTTATCCATAATCCAAGTGATGATCATTGAAAAGCGTTGTGTCGGGTACTACGGTATATAAAATACACACTAAATTACGGGTTACATTATTCGCGATATCCAAATTGTACTAGAGAATGCGATGATCCTGGATATCTGATATAGAGAACACCAAGTCCACCAGTGGGTATATATTTACAATTGGTAGTGGGACTGTGTCTTGTAAATCCTCTAAGCAAACTTGCATCGCCCGATCCATGGTGGAATGGGAGTTCATTGCTTTAGACAAAGCAGGAGAAAAGAAGCTGAATGGCTTCATAACTTCTTATAGGGTGTCCCCTATTGGGATAAATATGTACCTTCTGTAATGATCCACAGCGACAGACAGTCAGCTCTAGGAAGGGCACGGAGTTTTATGTACAATCCAAGGAAAACATAACAGACCCTTTGACCAAGGGCATACCCAGAGATCAGATATTCTGCATGTCTAGGGGAATGGTCTTAAAACCCAATCAATAAGAATCGATACAGTGGAAACCCAACCTTACTGACTGGAGATCCCAGGAATTAGGTTAAATGGAAAAACTAAGTCTTAAAGGTTCAGTTGAGCACTTCGGTGGAAGTAAGAGCACTTCAGATGATAATTTTTATAAAGAAATACGAATCCAAAATCATTCTCTTGATAGACCTTAAATAAGGTGAAAACTTACAACTCACAGGTAGACCAGATTCTGAGAGCCCCTCCGATATTGAAGGGACCGAACTCGAATAGATATATCCACCTGCTATTTCCACCGAGTGCAGCATCAAAACTGATCCTGAAGAGGTTTAAGATATCTGACCTCCCAAAGTACGATGGGACAACGGATCTACATGAGTATGTGATGTCGTATACTTGTGCAATAAAGGGCAATGACATGTATCCAGACGAGATTGAATCAATGTTTCTAAAGAAGTTTGGCGAAACGTTGTCTAAAGGAGCATTGACAAGGCATTCTATGTTATATGAACATTCTATTAACTCATTTGAAATGCTTGCGGGTGCTTTTATAAAGGCACATACTGGAGCGCGGAAGGTTCAAGAAAGAAAGTCTAATATATTCAAAATTGCTCAGAAGGATACGGAGTTGCTGCGAGAGTTCATGTCATAGTTTTAAAAGGAACATACGTTTCTTCAGTGGGTATCGGATGAATGGGCATCCGAAACTTTCACTAAGTGGTTGAGTCCCAGGTGCTCTAGTGTCTCATTCAAGTTGAATGAGAACTTGTTGGAATTCCCGGCAGTAACTTGGACATACGTGCATAATCGATATGAATCTAAAATTAGTGTGGATATGATCAACTCGAGCTTCCACCGGGGTCAGTATATCAGAATAAGAATTTTGATAAATAAAAAATGATAGCTGAGTCAGAGTCAAAATCTTTGAAGGATAGATATCAACCCTACTGGCAACCAGAGATGTCTAATTTTAGGTCGGATATACATCGAAACAATTGCAATTTTTAGTTGGACAGATGTGATATGCGAAATAATCAAGGGTATACCAGTAGAGGCTTGAAATTCAGGAATGGTACCGATGGGTCTTCTTCCAATAAAGGAGCTATCATAACGGCAAAGAAGATAAAAGTGTAAATTACTCGGGAGAAAAAACCCAAAGATTATGTGCCATAGGGTATAATTTCCTTTAATGAAAAAGACGCGAAGGGCATCATTCAGCCTCATAATGATGATTTGGTAAATTTTGTCTTTATTAATAACTTTCAAATTAAGTGTATTTTGATTGATCCATGTAGCGCGACCAACATTATCCGTTTGAAAGTAGTAGAACAATTAGGGTTGTTGGACCAAATTGTGTCGGCAGCCCGAGTTCTCAATGGATTCAACATAGCAAGCGAGACTGCGAAGGAGAAAATTACTCTTCTAGTCAATATAACTGTAATAGTTTATCAAACAAAGTTCTATGTTATCGAATGCGAAATAAGGTTCAACAAGCTGTTTGGCAGGCCTTGGATACATGACATAAAAGACGTGCCTTCGACATTACACATGATGCTAAAGTTCCCGACCCTGGAGGAAATAAAACCAATTTGTGCTGAGCAATCAGAAGCAAGAGAAATGTTCGCAGTAGAAAACACGGTGCAAACACTGAGAGAAGTGAAAAATTCAAGTAAAGGCAAATATGTTAAATAACAATAACATGATTCGGGACCTATGAGTCCGAATGAAGACAAGATTAACTTTGAGGACGAAGAAGATTATTTATGTGTCCTGAGGTCATTTGTGCTGCCATATGGCTCAGATGCCATGATGTCAACCGTAGAGGAATTAGAGCAGGTCATCTTGTTCGTGTATCTACCGGATAGAAAGGCATTCCTGGGCATCGGGTTAACCCTAGAGCTCAGACTTAAATTAATTGAATTTTTTTAAGCTAACTCTGATTGTTTTGCTTGGTCCTATTTAGACATGAAATGTTTTCCATCGGAGATCACAACTTACAAGTTGCGTTTGAATTTGAGCTTTCCTCCGGTAAAACAAAATAGGAGGCAAATGGCCGAATTCAACCATAATTTCATCAAGGAAAAGGTAACAAAGCTTTTAAATATAGGTTCCATCCGGGAAGTAGAGTACCCAGATTGGCTAGCTAACGTAGTGGTCGTACCTAAAAAGGGTAATAGGTTGAGAATGTGCATAGATTTTAAAGATTAGAACAAAGTATGCCCGAAGAACTCTTTTTCTTTGACGCAAATCGATCGAATGATTGATGTTATGGTATGGTATAAAATGCTAAATTTTATTCTTACTTTAGGTACAATAAGATTTGGATGAACCTGTAGGATCAAGAGAAAACTTCTTTCATAACTACGTACGGGATTTATTGCTATAATGTGATGCCATTTGGTTTAAAAAATATGAGGGCAACATATCAACGCTTAGTTAACCGCACGTTCGAAGATCAAATAGGAAACACGATGGAAGTTTACATTGATGATATGTTAGTTAAGTCCATAAAAGTAGAGGCTCATTTAAAGAATTTACAAGAAACATTTGACGTGCTCTGAAAATACAACATGAAGTTGAATCCTAAAAATTGTGCTTTTAGAGTAGGCTCGGGCAAGATCTTAGGCTTCTTGGTTTCAAATCGGAGAATAGAGATTAATCTGGATAAGATCAAAGCCATCAAAGAAATATCGGAAGTGCTTCACAATGTGAAAGTAGTGTAAAGACTCACTGGAGGATAGCCGCTTTAAGTAGGTTTTATCTCCTGGTCATCGGAGAAAAGTCACCAATTATTCTCTTTCATGAAAAAGAAGAATGACTTCGAGTGGACGGATGCCTTGAGGGATTTGAAGAAATACTTGTCCAGTCTGTCGTTACTGCATAAACCGAACGTAGACGAACAATTGTTCATGTACCTGACTGTTGCGATATTTCTAAGTGCTTACGCAAGTGTACGTATCGTTCAAGTAATAAAGATCTGTAAGACCGAGTTTATCGTCCACATAGACTGGTTTATTAAGTATCGGTTATCTATTCTATGGTATCTATTTGGTTGACGTTCTTTAGTTTTAGATTAATGACTAAGAATTATGACTAAGTGCAGAAAATAAACTAAAGATGATTATACTTTGGGTTTATAACAGTTATGAAGGAAATAGGGTTCCAATCTCCTCAACTATCCACTCTTTCACGTGTTAATGCAATGCTAATGATTCTTCTTCTTATTAAGATAGCAGATTAACTAATCTGTCATTATATTCCGGTTAGGACATACAAGAGCTCAACCTAGTGCAGAAACCTTCTATATTTCTATGATAAGTTTTACCACACAGGAAGATTAAGAACAATAACCTTAAATACTACACAAGTATCGGGGTACTTTCGTCCACGATTTTAACCTATGTCTAGTCAACTACAGCATATTCAAATCTCACCTTTCAGTTTGATTCGAAATCATATAAGTGATGACAATTAATAGCTAGTTAATTATCAAACAATCATAACAATATTGAATAGATCTTAATATGCAGAAGAAGAAATCAATAACTAATGCATTAACTATATGAAAAAGCTTCAAGAAGATTCGATGGAAACCCTACTAAAGTATTTAGCTCTTAAACATTGTCATGTCAAGAACTAAATTACAATACAACATAAACTGAAATAAAGTAAAGGAAAGAAAAAGAACTTGAACAAGAGTCTCCAATTGTAGCCTCCTTCTTGCCTCCCCAAAAGTATGAATTGTGATATGGTATAAGGTATAGAATATGAGCAGGGTTTAGAGATTTTATACTTGAGAAAAGTTGCCTTTCGGACCATAAAAACCCTCTCCAATTCGGCCCAAGACTTCTTGAAAATACGTGTATGCACCGTGGTTCCGTAGTTCGGCGCTGATCCTTATTCACCGAAAATCGTAGCTTCACGGAAATATGGCACCGATTCCATGGCTAGGCAGTGGTGCCTTCGGATGTTTCGATTTGGACTTTCCAGCAATTTTTACGCCTCAGTGCTAATTTTCCTGACCGCAATTCCTTGGCACCGCGGTGCTACTTGGCCAGGAACTGCGGTGCCTCTCTGATTTCTGTCCGGATTGTGCCATATTTCTTCTGTTCTTTTTGGCACTTCTTAGGCTTCATTCCTTGGGCTGTGCTTGTGCAGATTTCACCTCAATTAAGCTCATTTCATCCTCGATTAAGTACTTCTCCTTTATAATCGCTGAGACACAAAAATGAAAGAAAACACACCTAACACTATACTAAACGCAAAATAAAAGAGTGAAATACTAACTAAAAAGGACTCAAAAGTGTATACAAAATACACTTAACAAACTCCCTCAAACTTACACTTTACTCGCCCTCGAGTAAAGCACAAAACAAAAACAAAAATAAAAACAAAGACTCCATAAAATTGATCAAGTAGTTATAGCAATGCTTCTTCAAAATCATGGATGAAAGTTGGGATAATATGTTAGAACATACATAGCATGAGTAGTTAGCAATCTAGAATTTCAAGTTAGATATTTCGCAAATTCACTTAGATCATGATCAATTGAAAATACAAATACCTAACATATGCATGCCAATCTCATTTCATCTTTCCCAAACGTTATAGATTTGTTTACTTGCTATTCTCCACTAATCATAGACATACATATTAAAGATCATCAGGACTTTCACTGGTTGTAATGTAGGCTTAGGCAGGGGTAGGTCAAAGTAGGCATTTAGGCTCAATTACGTACCATAAGCATTTTCATTTAACTCATTTTCCTTCTTGACTTTATTTTCAATTTCATACATATTTTCTCCCCTCTTTTATTTTGAGAGAATGAGATACATTATAAATAACAAGCACCCCCAAACTTAGGCTTTTGCATATTTTTCATTGGGGTACATCAAATTTTCACTCTCTTCTTGTTTTTTTCAATATTTTTCATCCCACTAACTTGCAATTATTACTTATGGCACAAACAGGGAATCATAGGGTGTCAAACAAAGATCTTATTTTAGGCTCAAAGGGGCTGACTAGTGATACAATTTATGTCAGGATAGGTAATGAATGGTAAGAATGGCTAACAAAGAAATGTCTGAATCATTTCCCTAAACATGTACATCTTAACTATTTCGCCTCAAATAACAAGCCAACAGATTTTCTAGACATTTCTCAACCTTTCTTTCCATAACTGACACACATAAGCTAAGCACAAATATCCCAAATAATTAGATGTCATGAATTTTTGGCATATCTAACTTAAGCATACAATTTTTTACTTTCAATTTCATTACATTATCCCACTTTATCCACTCAATATCATTAGCCACTACAACATGCATGATCCATAAAAAAAATTATGACTCAAAAACACATAAAACAACACAAATACAAATAAAAAAGACTTAAAAAAACAATAAGACAAAATAAGACACTCTCCCAAACTTAATCGATACATTGCCCCCAATATGTGAAGATTAAAAAGAATAAAGGGATAATTTACTGACACAACACAGCGGTCATAGCGGAGGTCTGGGAGGAAGGCAAAATTACTGTGCACAAAGCCGAAGGAGGCACCGCGGTTCTACTCCAAGCACCGCAGTGCTAATTGCCGAAAAATTTCAGTGTCTTCAGTTTTCTGCATTGTTAACCATTCGCCCTTCGGAGTGAGTATTTCCCTTCATTTGTCATCCAAAAACACTAGCATACCAGATCGTGAAACTATTCAAGATAAAATAAAACAAACTGAAACAAAAATTGAAATAACATAATTAAAACATTGGGTTGCCTCCCAAGTAGCGATGTCTTTAACGTCTTTTAGCCGGACGCATGTTACTTACTAATTCAAGGGGGTAGAGTGTCCCCTCTGCATATCTATTTTAGCACCATTCTCTTTCTCCACCTTCTCTTCTTTTTCACAGTTCTGATTTCAGAAGAGTTCAATTTTTTTCATCAATAGCTAGTTCAGAAATCTTACCATCAGGTTCTCCATGCTGCTTTGGTGGTACCCCACGAGCATCAGTACTTGTGAGGCTTTTCTTAGGCACAACCTTATCCACTACCCAATAGCAAATCATCTAGCATCGATTTGAGGTTCAGTGGGCTGCTTGAAAACTTTGAATACCATCTCCTCACCTTGCACTCTGAGTTTTAACTCCCCCTTTTCAACATCAATGAGGGCTCTCCATGTGGCTAGGAATGGTCTTCTAAGGATCATGGGTATATTTTCATCTTCATCCATGTCTAAAATGAGGAAAACAGCAGGAAGGATGAATTTATCCACTTGTACCAACACATTTTCAATAATTCCTTGGGGATGCACAATCGAGCTATCAACTAGCTGCAGGGTGACTGCGGTTGGCCTTGCTTCCCCCAAACTAAGCTTTTTGAACACAGAGAGAGGTTGACACTTGCCCCAAAATCACATAATGCCCTTTTGCATGTAACACTCCCTATGATGCAAGGTAAGGTGAAACTCCCTGGGTCTCTCAACTCAGGGGGAAGTTTCTACTGCAATATAGCACTGCACTCCTCTGTCAGCACCAATGTCTCATAATCTGTCAGCTTCCTCTTCTTAAAGGGATGTCTTTCATGAATTTCACATAAGCTGGCATCTGCTCCAAAGCTTCGATGAATGGAAGATTGACATGTAGTTTTTTGAATACCTCTAAAAATTTTGAAAACTGCTTATCCAAAGTCTTCTTGCAGCTTTGAGTACGTAAATTTTGTCTCAGATACTCCCTTGTCATCATGGTGGAGCCTTCTCTAAAATAGAGCGGTCATCAGTAACCCCCTCCTTTTCTACCTCAACTGTCTTCCCCGCATCTCTCTCCTTTACAATCACTGGTTTTAGTGTCTTCTGCTCTAACTGCTTCCCACTTTTCAAACTGATTTCTTGGCATTGCTCCTTTGGATTCATCAATGTATTACTAGGAAGGTTACCTTGCTCTATATTATTCAACGTGTTTGTCAGCTGTCCTACCTGTATTTCCAAACTCTTGATGGATGACCTAGTCTCGATCATGAACTGTTTGGTCTCTGTCATAAATTGTGTCTGAGTATTGGCCAATGATGAAATTGAGGACCTAGTTTCTGTCGTGAATTGAGTCTGAGAATTGGCCAAGGTCAACAATGTTGCTTTTATGTCATTTGGCTTCTCTTGTGGGGCTGGTGGGCTGAACTGATGTGAGGATGATGCCTGAAATTGTGGTTGTTGCCCTTGTTCATTCTTCCGTGAAAAATTTGGGTGACTTCTCCACCTCGGATTATTTGTGTTGGAGAATGAATTGTTGTAGGGCCTCTAAAAATTCCCCACTACCTGAACCTGCTCCATGGGCACATTATTTGGGTCCACTGCTGTACACCTATCAAAAGTATGGGACCCTACAAATTTCGTGATCTCACCGGTGTCGAATCGCTTTAATCGTCATGACACTTCATCGCATATGTTTTGTCAAAGTAGCTACATGCGCAGTCAATGCAGTGATAACATCTAGCTCATGAATCCCAGCCATCTTCCTACTGTTCATTGCTCTCTCATCGGCAACCTGATGATTGTTTGTGGTCATATCCTATAGCAAATCATGTGCCTCATTGACACTCTTTCTCATGAATGTACCTCTTGCTGCAGTATCAATGATGGTATGAGTTGTACCACTCAACCCATTGTAAAATATGTGGACTATCATTCACTTCTTAATCTCATAATGTGGGCACTTCCTCTGAAAATCTTTGAACCGCTCCCATGCATCATAGAGCGACTCTCCATCCATCTGATAGTATTATTAATCTCTCATCTGAGCTTTGCTGCTTTGGATGGAGGGAAAGAACTTGGCAAGAAACTTCTGGGCTAAGTCTTGTCATATAGTGATGGAGTTCCCCTGTAATGAATTCAACCAGCATTTTGCTCTCTCCCTGAGTGAGAATGGGAAGAGCCTCAACCGAATGACATCATCAGTAATGCCATTATATTTAAATGTTGCACACATCTCCAGCAAGTTTGCTAGATGCAAATGGGGATCTTCTGTTGGTAATCCCTCAAACTGGACTGAACCTTGGACCATATGCAAGATTGTTGGTTTGATTTCGAAATTATTGGCTTCAACAGCTGGAAGTCTGATGCAAGTCTGCACCCCTATAATAGTAGGCATCACATAGTCCTCCAAGCTCCTTTCTGCAGGGACTTGTCTTAAGACAGGCGGTAACTCATCATCCATCAAATTGTTGTTTTGCTGATCTCCCATTACTAAGGAATCAACTACTCTTTTCCCTTTTCTGTTCTGTCTGCACAATCTCTCAATCTCAGGATTCAGAGGGATATGAATGTCAGTTCCTCTCCTACTTCGCATAAACTAAGTTCCTGAGACTAATAAAAAACAGCAAACAGATCACGGCAAACAGCAGTAAAGAAAAATAAAATAAAAAATAAAAAATGAAAATAAAAACCAAATTAGAAATGAGAATAGATAAACCGATATTAATAGTACGCCAGTCCCCGGCAACGGCGCCAAAAACTTGTTGCGATATTTCTAAGTGCTTACGCAAGTGTACGTATCGTTCAAGTAATAAAGATCTGTAAGACCGAGTTTATCGTCCACAGAGACTGGTTTATTAAGTACCGGTTATCTATTCTATGGTATCTATTTGGTTGACGTCTTTAGTTTTAGATTGATGACTAAAAATTATGACTAAGTGCAGAAAATAAACTAAAGATGATTATACTTTGGGTTTATAACAGTTATGAGGAAATGAGATTCCAATCTCCTCAACTATCCACTCTTTCATGTGTTAATGCAATGCTAATGATTCTTCTTCTTATTAAGATAACAAGTTAACTAATCTGTCATTATATTCCGGTTAGGACATACAAGAGCTCAACCTAGTGCAGAAACCTTCTATATTTCTATGATAAGTTTTACCACACAGGAAGATTAAGAACAATAACCTCAAATACTACACAAATATCGGGGTACTTTCGTCCGAGATTTTAACCTATGTCTAGTCAACTACAACATATTCAAATCTCACCTTGCATACTTTTGATTCAAAATCATATAAGTGATGACAATTAATAGCTAGTTAATTATCAAGCAATCATAACAATATTGAATAAATCTTAATACGCTAAAGAAAAAAATCAATAATTAATGCATTAACTATATGAAAAAGCTTCAAGAAGATTCGATGGAAACCCTACTAAAGTATTTAGCTCCTAAACATTGTCATGTCAAGAACTAAATTACAATCCAACATAAACTGAAATAAAGAAAAGGAAAGAAAAAGAACTTGAACAAGAGTCTCCAATTGTAGCCTCCTTCTTGCCTCCCCAAAAGTATGAATTGTTATATGGTATAAGGTATAGAATATGAGCAGGGCTTAGCGATTTTATACTTGAGAAAAGTTGTCTTTCGGATCATAAAAACCCTCTCCAATTCGGCCCAGGACTTCTTGAAAATACGCATAGGCACCGCGGTTCCGCTGTCCGGCACCGCAGTGCTTATTCAACCGAAATCACTGTAGCTTCCTGAAAATATGGCACCGCGGTGCCTTCGATGTTTCGCTTTGGACTTTCGCAATTTTACGCCGGTGCTAATTTTGTCGATCATGTTCCTTGGCACCGAAACCGCGGTGCCTCTCTGATTTCTGTCCGGATTGTGCCAGATTTCTTCTGTTCTTTTTGGCACTTCTTAGGCTTCATTCTCTTCTTTATGATCTCGCTAACCGGCAAACTTTCCTTCCTTGGGCTGTGCTTGTGCAGATTTCACCTCAATTAGGCTCATTTCATCCTCGATTAAGTACTTCTCCTTTATGATCGCTGAGACACAAAAATGAAAGAAAAACACACCTAACACTATACTAAATGCAAAATAAAAGAGTAAAATACTAACTAAAAAAGACTCAAAAGTTTATACAAAATACACTTAACACTAACAGTATCCAGAAGTAGCGGTAAGCACATTTTTGGTTTGAAAGAAAAAGGTATGCAATTTCTTATTTATTATCTGAGTAGCACTCTGGATAGTGTAGAGACTAGGTATCCTCACTTACAAAAATTGGCTTTAACATTAGTAACGACTTCTAGAAAATTGAGATTGTATTTTCAATTTCATCTCATATGTGTAGTAATAACTTATCCCCTAAAAATATGATGCATAAACCGGAACTGTGTGGTAGGCTAGCCAAACGGGCAGTAGAAATTAGTGGGTATGACATAGATTATAAATTGAGCAACTATAAAGTCCCAGGTTTTAGCAGATTTCGTAGTGAACCTTACACCAAGAATAATTCTCGAAGTAGAAAAAGTACTTTTATTAACCTCGGGAGAATCTTCGGAGTCTAAACCCTGTACACAGATGGAGCTTCAAATGGAAAAAAGTTCGGGTCGGGGTAGTGCTTAAGGCACCTGCAGGAGATATTATTAAGCAGGAGATAAGAATTGTGAA
This sequence comes from Przewalskia tangutica, assembly GCA_029844215.1. Taxonomy (NCBI): domain Eukaryota; kingdom Viridiplantae; phylum Streptophyta; class Magnoliopsida; order Solanales; family Solanaceae; genus Przewalskia; species Przewalskia tangutica. Next base: position 148,108,061 of record CM056719.1, read on the forward strand.
ATTGACTAACAATGAAGCTGAGTATGAGGCTATGATTGCAGATTTAGAATTAGCAAGGAGTTTGGGAGCCGAGGTCATCAAATAAAAATGTGACTCGTTTTTTGTCGTTAATCAAGTTAATGGCATGTTCGAAGTAAAGAAGGAAAGAATGCAAAAATACTTAGAGAAGATTCAAGCGATATTGCATCGATTCAAATAATGGACCATAGAGCATGTATCTCGAGAGAAAAATAATGAAGCGGATGCCTTGGCTAATTTGGGGACCTCTGTAGATGTGGACAAATTTAATTCGGGGACAGTTGTGCAACGCTAAACTCCACGATTGATAGTGGTCATGCCGAAGTAAACACAACGAGCTTAACTTGGGATTGTCATAACAAGTTTATCGACTACATTCAAGATGGGAAGTTGTCTACGGATTCGAAGGAATCAAGAGCACTTAAGACTAAGACGACCATGTTTTGTCTAGTTGATGGTAAGTTGTATCAAAAGTCATTTTACGCTCCTTTAGCAAGGTGCTTAGGACGTGGAAAAACTGATTATATGATGAGTGAGGTTCACGAGAGGACTTATGGTAATTATTCAGGAGCAGAATTTTTGGTCCAAAAATTGATTAGGGTTGGATATTATTGGGTTCAGATGAAAGAAGACACGAAGAGCTTCATATGAAAATGTGATAAGTGTCAAATGCATGCACCAATGATTCACCAACCGATGAAATTAATACATCCGGTTTTGTCTCCATGGCCATTCATGAAATGGGGATGGACATCATGAGGCCACTACCATGGGCACCCGGAAAGGTACATTTTATCTTATTTATGACTGGTTATTTTTCTAAGTGGGTTGAAACGAAGGCCTTCAATAAAGTCAAAGAAAAACAAGTAATTGATTTTATATGGGATCATATCATTTTCCGGTTCAGCATACCGGCGGAGATCACTAGCAATAATAGGCGACAATTCATTGGGAAGAAGGTGAATGACTTCCTCGAAGGGTTGAAAATTAAACAGATTGTGTCGACTCCATACCACCCAAGTGCAAATGGAAAAGCGGAGTCAACAAATAAGTCAACTATTCAGAATATGAGGAAAATATTGAATAAGTCAAAAGGCAAATGAAAAGAAATTTTATCGGAGGTGTTGTGGGCATACAGGACAATGCCAAATCTAGAACTGGGAGACTTCATTTTCTTTAGTTTATGGTGTGAAGGCTTTAATTCCGGTGGAAGTGGGTGAGCCGAGCTTAAGGTTCAGCCATGCAAGTGAAGATTCAAATAATGAAGCATAGCCATAAAGCTCGACTTGATGGATGAATATCGTGAATTAGCTTTACTTCGGCTAGTTGTTCAAAAGCAAATGATGGAAATATATTACAATTGTGAGACTAATCTTCGATACTTTCAAGTATGAGATCTAGTCTGCGAAAAGTAATACTTAACACTAAAATTACCAATGAAGGAAAATTGGATCTGAACTAGGTAGGTCCCTACAAAGTGTCAGAAATCACTGGTAAAGGCTCATACCAGTTGGAAGCCGAAAATGGTCAGAAACTGTCGAGTAACTAGAACATCGCTCACTTGAAGTGATATTATTGCTAAGGTATATTTTTATTAATCGTTTCTATTTTGTAGATATTACTACGTTATGGTTAACCCATGCAGGTCTAACTCGGAGTAACCATTCAAGGCCGAGTCGAGTTAGAATTAGATCTGAAAACACGTGTTGCACTCTATTTCCCTTAGCATGGTTTTTATCCAGAAAAGGATTTTTTTGGAAAGGTTTTTAATGAGGCAAAAATGTAAAACATGTTACCTATTTTCAGAGTTGAAGTCCGGCCAAGTGCTAGGGACTGCTCAATATTGAAGAAGCAAATAATGTTTAAGTTCTCATACTTCGAACACAAATACTAGGGGACTGTCATACCCTCTGTAAGGAAGTTCGAGGCAAGGGTGATAGGTTCAGAGATTTTTTAGCTTTTTAATATTATCTTTGTAAGGGTTAAAATATCAAATGAATCTTGCCCAAGTAGTTTCTTTGTTATGACAAAGCATGTAAATGTAGAAAGATCGAATGAGACTTGCCCCATTGTAGTTTTTTTGTTACGATAAAGTATGTAAATACAGAAAGATCGAATGAATCTTTCCTCGTTGTTTGTTTGAAGTAAGTACTTTGAATGAAAGAATACTTTGACCAAAACTTGCTTCGACTGTATTTATTTGCATATCGTTATCCTCGGGTAATTATTGAAATCTTTAGGCTTACGAGCTGACGAGTTTCTTAAAGTCCTCAATTGAGGACTGTTGTCGTAAAGATATCCAAAATAAAAATAAGTAAAGTTCTGAAGGCATTAGTTCATAATGAACCCAGTCTAGTTCTAAAGACACTTGAATCGAAGGCGTTAGTTTAAAATGAACCCAACCTAGTTCTAAAGACACTTGAAGTTGTCTAAAAAAAATGAAAATAAAGTAAAGATCTAATATTCATGCCCGAAGTGAATGGGAGACGTCCTATTCACAAGCATAAAAGTAAGGGTCCTTATATTTAAGTCATTGAAATACTCAAACCGGAGGAAATTACCCAATGTTGAGCAAGGTAAAGGAAAAGTTTGCTCAAATTAGGTTAGGAGCTTATTTGGATAAGTGTTGAAAATAAAAAAACATCTACACATGCCAAATAATGGTAGGAAGATCATAACAAAGGAAACAATATTCATTTTATATAGAAGGCCGGTAAACGGCCAGAGCAAAATGTACATAAAGGAAATACAGGGGGGGAAATACAAAAGCATTAAAGCCTAGTTCCTAGTCAGACTCAGACCCGGAGTCCTATTAGTCTTCCTCGGAGTTGTCTTTACAACACTTAGGCTTTAATATTCGGGATCCCATTTCAGAGCTTATTCTAAAGTGAACTAGGGATGTCAGTGGGGCGGGTAAATGCGGGTACCGCCCCGCACCCACTTTAGTTGGGTTGGATATAGGGGATGGTTTGGTGGGTGATGAGGCAGGTATGTATATGAAAAGTGCTACCCGCCGTGGGTAGTGGGGCAGAGGTGGATTTTATATAAGACCCGCACTGCACCCGCTACCCGCACCGCCCGTATCCGCACCGCCCATACCCGTACACCTAAATAATGGGCATGCAACTTGTTTCCTTAACCCAAAGTCCAAATATGGTTTAAAAGTGAAAAAAAGTGAAATAAATAAATAAATAAACATTATCAATTTCTCACATACACCGTACACATATAACCCATCTTGCGAAATCCCAGGAATCCCAAAACTCAAACCAAAAGCTTCCCAGGAAGAAACTCAAAAGCCAATCCTAAATCCCTAATTCCTAAAACCAAACTCAAAAAAAAACTTCATGCGGTTGCCATGAATCCTTGATACCATCTTCATCTCTTTCTATTCAAGGTAAAACCCATCTTTATTTCTTCCTATTTTTTTCATTCTTTGTTAGGTCTTCACTTTTCAATTCTTATTAATTATTTTTCATTATTTTTAAATCCTACTTCTTCAGTTCTTTGTATTATTCAGGTAAATCTCGTCACTCTTCTAAAGTTAAAGTATTTATTTCGTTTTTTAATAATATGATGATTTTGTCAATTAAAAAGGAAATGAGACAAATTAAGGTGGTAATTAATTGATGTATGATAATGATTGATTGAACAAGCCATGGATGCAGATATTGAATTTCAGCAACTGAAGAGTTGTATCAATCAATGCAGAATGTTTGTTTAGTTGCTTTAAAAAAACTTATGGAAGTTGTTTTTTAGTTGATTTGTTAAATGAACTTTGGTACATTGTTGTATCAATCTGTGTAGAATGTTTTAATCAAATGTTGAAGAGTTAACTTACTGATGCAGGATTTGAGCTTTGTTAATTTTATTGATACATGTGGTGTAGAAGTGTAGAACATTGATTAGTTGATTATTTTAGGTGGGTAGGTGAGACGGGTAGACGGGTATGCGGGTACCTAATGGGTGGTGAGGCGGGTAATGGGTAATCGCCGGGTAAGTGGGGCGGGGGCAGGTGTTATCCTATACACGTCAGGCGGATACGGGTGGAGGAATTACTACACGCGGTGTGTGGTGGGGTGTGTGGGGGTGGGTTTTAGGTGGCGGGTACGGGTATGGGTACCCTTCCCCCGCCCCTGCCCCACACCGTTGACATCCCAAAAGTGAACCTTTGAACAATTCATTTAGTATGCTCAGTCTTCAGCACTGTCCGAGCCACTTCAGCCTCCCAGAGCTTGGTCTCGTTCAGCCGAGACTTGAGCAAGATGAGTTGAAATTTCAGCATACTTTTGGTTTGAGGCTTCAAGCTTGTTTCTTAACCCATCGTTGGTTTGGGCTTGTTAGTCGGCCTGATCTTGAGCCATCTTTAGCGCATCAAGGTCGACGACCCTGTTTACATCCATTGCAGCAAGTTAGACACTGAGGTGATCGAGTTCGACATTCAGAAATTCTACTTGCTGAGCCTGATAGTGGTGAACTTCTTTTTGCTCTCCGAGTTGTTGAGTGAGGAATTCGGCATCTTGGAAGAGTTTTTCATTCTCTAACTCACAAAATCTTATTTTCTTTGGTGGCAAGCTCGAGGTCGTTTATTTTTCGAAGGTAGAAGCCCCTGACCACGTCTAGCTCAACCCGGATAATGAGCAAGTCACCGACTTGTTGCAGTTGGGCATCATTTTGTTGAATGAGCCATTTGAGGTGTTGGATTTCTTTTTCTTGAGCATTCAACTTCCCTTTAAGGTGCTCATTTTCATCCAAACACTGGATGAGGACCTCACCAACAAAAACGGAGGACTGTAAGATAAAGAATCGAAAGAAAGTTAGACATTAGAGATAATACAATTTTTCGGTTGGCGGCATGCATACCTTTGTTGAAGAGGCATGACCAAGACACATTCTTCATTTGCTTCCTATTGGGACTTCGATATGAGGGGTCTTATGTATTTCACAACCCCGATCGGACAGAATATAAATTTTGTGTCATTAGGGAAGGAAATAGTAGCAAATCTTATCTTTCTCGGATCCGAACTTGGGGCCAGGAAAACGTTTACAAGCCTGGACTGATAGCTAGCATGTTTTCTTAGGGTCTTGAAGATTTGGTCAATTTGTGTGGTATGACCAGGTGAGATAACCCGGGGGTATGAGCCCGCTTATCCCGACCTGTGGAGGTACCAGCCTCTTCGAAGAGGCAGTCAAAATCTTCCTGCCCAAAGGTTTAGGCCGGTTGTGATGGTGAAGAAGGAGTTGAAGTGTAAGTCTTTGTTTTTAGCCAACATCTCTCCTTCGTGGCTTCGTCGTCATCCTCAATGATGACATATTCAACAGCCGAAGGTACGGGAGCAGGTGTATACACCTTTGTAGGGGGGAAAATTGATTCAACCACTTTAATAGCAATATTTTCATCTCTCATTTCGACTGGAGTATTTTCCATCGGAGTGGTAGTAGTGCTAGTAGTAGTGGTGAAGACTTTACTAACTTGTACAAGTAACAGAGGCAAGTCATGATCCTCTAAACTGACGGGCCAATTTGTGCAAGATACAAATTGTAAGTCCTGCACATCTCGAGGATCACACAGTCGATCGGTGGGTCGAGTTTGAAAGTGAAGAGGTAGGTATACACGTCAGAGTACCCGGACCTGAAGGTGGTGACGTCGTCGTCCGAGCCAGAGACAATAGTCCTGGAGAGATTTGTCCAACCACACTCATCTCAGACTTTTTTAAGGTTAGAGGTCTTGATGGATGACAAATCAGTTTCTAGCCTCTTGTCTATGGTCAGACTTCTTAGAAACTATTTGAATAGAGAATTCAGTGTCAAAGTGGAAGGTTGAAGACAACATACCATAGGCTTGGGGTTCGGCAATGGCCTGAGCATTGGAGGACCCCATGGTACCGGTGGCAACGTCGGTGGTCGCAGGAGGAGAGGTAGCCGAAGAGGAGTTTCTTGAGGGAGATCGGGTAATATGTGCCATTGTTATGAATATATGAAGATGTGAAGGTACGGAGATATGGATATTTGAAGGCCTGAGAGTTTGAAGATATGAAGATTGGAATGTTTGAAGATAAGGAGATATGAAGATTTGAGTTTTCGAATGATGAAAGAATTTTTTCCAAAAGGTGAAAATGAATAAGTAAAAATGAAGGGGTTTTATATGGACGAGTTCAACACTACAAAACGTTTCAGTTAGAGAACCGAAATGACGATTCAATAAGAAGTCGACACGTGTCCAAAGTGACAGAATGATAAGACGTGGGTCAAATCATGTGAAAGGTTGAACGATTTATTTTTCCGCTTATTTCGGAGTAATTTGAAAGAAATCTTACAAGAGAAGACACCAGAGAGATCATTTCCACTTCCCATCACTATGGTAAACTTTGATCTGAGAAGTGTGTGACTATGGTGAAAATTAGCACGACATGTGTTAATTGTGAGGTCGAAGGGAGTAATGATAATGTGCACCCGATGTGAGTTGACTCGGGGTGAGGCGTCAATATAAGTCCGGGTGTTCGAGCAGGACCGAGTAATGTCCGAATCAGGTGACACTGCAGAAGATCGAACACGTAACCGTTCCGGACATGACACCACCAATTACTCTTTTCTCATTAAATAGACATTATTCTCATTTAAGTGCATTAAATTAGAGATTGTTTCTTTAACGTCAATATCTTGTATTGTTAATTATAAAATGAGCCAACCTTCATGTTGGAAGGGCATCTGATTCTCATTACATTCACTTACACAATTTCATTGTAATCTTAAGATACTTAAGCTCTCAATAATGGCTCGGATTCAAAGCAATTCAACTAAGGACCAGACCAATCTCAGGGATCAAGATTCTATCAAAAAAATTGTTTTAGTTTAACTTGATATGAATTTTAAAAAATAAAGTAGAGTCACAACTGGCGGGCAAGTGGGAGGCGTGGCTTGGGTCCGACGGCCTGGTTTGTCAAGGTGGTCTCGCCGTCCCATCTCGGTCCCGAGGGTTCGGGGGTTGGGGTCGGGGAGGGGTCGGGGTTGGGTCATTTTTTATTTGCCCTTAAATTAAATAAATAACACACACAACAAAATAGTTTAATAAAAATATTCCAATACTGTTTTTGTGCTTCTTATATTATTCGATAGAAGTATTTTTTTTTTGGTAATACAATTTCAAAATTGCAACTTAGGGATATTGAAAGTTGCAAATAAATAACATAGTAAAATTACAATTAAAAGAATTACATTTTAAGAAACACGTTTTCTAGTTTCTTTATAATTTCTTGTGTTTCTTCCGTTGGAATTGGTATTTGTTGGTCAAATTGATCGACGTCGCTTGCACATCCGTCAGATAAGATTTTGTTGTAGTTGTAGTCTTCTTCTTCGTTGATCTTCAGTTGGCCGCACCTCCTACGCTCCGCACGAATCCAGTCTCTGAATAGAACTGTAATCTCCAATAAGTCTCCCGCCAATGAATGTCTGTGCTCTCCTATTTGATATCTACCGGCCGAAAAAGAGCTTTCAGACGCTGTTGATGACGCTTGAATGTTCAACACATTTCGGGCCATCTTAGATAGTGTTGGAAATGTCTTCTCATTCTCCCTCCAGTATTTTAGCAAGTTCATTTTCAATGCTTCGTACGGTACAATACCCTGCAAAACAAAAACATCAAACTCGCTAATTTGGTTAGAAATGTTACGACTAAACATTCTATTTCTGAGGCTTTCAATACTAGCCGCAGAAACAACATGTCGTTTTTAGGTTGTGTTGAAGAAGAAAAAGATGACATGAAAGCCGGTTGGTTGCTAGCACTTTCTTGTTGGTAATGCGTATATACTTTTTTACATTCAACTGTTATGCTAGACAACACTTCTTCTCTACTTTTTTCAATAAGTGAGGGTTTTTACTAGATGGAGGTGGAAGTTTATCTATGCAATCATAAATAATTTCAATAAGTGATTTACAACCGTCTATTTTAATAGACGGATTTAATACAGTACTAATAATATAAATTGAGGGAATATGAATAAATATTTTTTCATTTTTACAAAACATTTTTTTTAATAGATGTCTTATAAGCTGGGTTATCCATATATTCACTAAGTAATATAAATATTAGAGCTATATAAAATAACATTGATATAATAGTAGGATAATAAATACTGAAAAATTCTTTAGTAGCTACATAAAATTCCTCTAAAGATGTAATAAGTTCAAAAATTGTATCCCAATCAGAATCTATAAGCATATCAGTAGGATTTGGATTACGGGCATTAAAAAATTAGGTTATAGGTCTTCTATACTCATAAGCAACATGTAGTTGGTTGTATAAAAAATTTCATCTAGTGCATACTTCTTCGGGAATTTTATAAGGTAGTTGACAATCGTGACAAATTTTTTTATATTATTTTAATTATTGTATTCTATTATTTTTTAAAATATAGTTTATAGCAAATTGTATTTTTCCAAGAATGTCATCAAAAAGTGATATACCATCCTTTACAACTAAGTTATAAATATGACATACACATTTTATATGAAAATGATCTGGAAAAGATGGAGTTAAGACATTTTTTAATAATCTAACAGCAGAAATATTAGAAGAAACGTTATCTAATGTAATAGTCATGATTTTATCAGTTATGCCATAATAATCGCAAACTGAAAAAATATTATCTGAAATAAAAAGACCAGTGTGCCTACTATCAATATATCTATATTCTAAAATACGTTTTTGCATAGAAAATTTATAGTCTATCCAATGACATGTTACAGTTAAATAATCATGGCCGTTAGTACTACGGCCTACATCAGACGTAATAGATACTTTTTCAGAAAAATGATATAATGAATAACGTAAATATTGTTGATATTCGTGTGCAAATTTAAAAACGTCTCTCCTAACAATTGATATAGAAAAACTGTTACATATCTCTTATGTAATGAATAAAATCAGGAGAGGAAGGAAATGAAAAAGACAAAACCTCTAATGCAACTAATTTTGATAATGTTTCCCTATCTCTTTGTTTATCGTATTTAGGGCCTACAATTTCTCCGTCATAGGGTTAATTTGACCCTGTACGGCTGTATCTGGTCCGAGACAGTATGTGAACCTTGTCCCGACTGGGAGGGCATTGGCCCACCCGCCTTTTTAAGGGAAGGGGAAGGGGTCAGGGTGGGTTGGGATCGGGGAAATATCTCGACCGCATCAAACCGATATCGAGACTCAGATTCGATCCCGCATACGGTCGGTATGGCGGCCTGATAGCCCCGCAGTTCCAACCTTAAAATAAAGTAAAACTTTTAAAATGTGTGATCGAAAACAAACTTTATATATTTATGTGATTATAAATCATTTTATAAAATTAAATCTTTTTAGAATATAAAAATATATCAAATAAATTAATAAGGAAAATAAGATAATTTTGATAGCACTATCCTATGCGACAACAAAAACCCACCCGACCCAATCATCAAACTCGTAACTCACAAAATGGCATTGCTCGGTGGCGACGGCCGGGGTTACGAACTAGCTCGGAAACTTGAAACACACGGCATATGGCGATCATGGCTAGGCGATTCATTGTATACAAACTTCATTCACTTTCTTTCTTCTCCATCTACTTGGGATTCCTTTATGACTACAAACGATTCAAAAACTAGGGTTCAGATTCAACTCCAGCTTCGTGCTCGTGCTCTCCTATTTGATAAAGCATCGATTGCACTATTCCTCCGATCCGATAAATCGCCATCGTCAACTGCAATTTCGAAGCTCAATCCTAATTGTACGCGCTCTCACGCGCCTTTGAACTGCAATGCATAATTTTTTTTAGTTTCATACCTTAACTATTTATTATTCTCTTTACCTGCCTAAATTATTAGGGAAAAGTACGCTCTATGTCTATTTTTGAGAATATTTATGCTACGTAGCCCATACATTGAGTTTGTTAACTTATTTAGCTCATATTTGTGTATAGAAACTTTTTATATACAATTATACACTTTTGTACAAGGTTGATATATTATGTATAATGTTTTCCCCGGGTATAATGTTGTATATTGTGCTACATTGGCATAATAATTTTCAAGGACATAATACATAGATAGACACTTAAACTTTGTCTCTACTCTCTACTGACAACTAAATATTCTAACTTTGAGAATGCACGTCTAGACTCCTCAACTTGTCCCCACTGTCAGTTTGAATACTCCTAACTTACAAAATGATTATCTAGACACCTCCAAAGTTTGTGCCATGTCATGCCTCGTCCGTGTAAGGTGTCCACTAGATACAATGAGAGGAGTTGAGGTGTCTAGATGTGCATTCTCTAAGTTGGAGGATTTAGTTGGGCGTTGGCAGTTGGGTTCAAGTTAAGGTGTCTAATTATGCATTATGCCATTTCCAAAAGTTGTATATTTCTTAAAATTTCCCAAATTATTACTCCATTTGGTATTAAAATATACATCGATGCTGAGTTGGATAAATATTTGTTTCCAATTGATAACAGGCGCGTGGAGGCCAACTTATCATCGAGATATGTTTTAATACAAAGGGAGTGATAATTTAGGTAGGTAATGGATAGTTGAGTTATGAAACTCGAGAAAATGTGATAGTTTAGGTGTTTTTTTGACCATTAACTCTAGATCTTTTGAGTTTGCTAGGTTTATTGTCTTGTTTGCAGATTTGCAATTGCATGGTGATGATGTGTATTTTACACTCGAGAATTGTTCGCAAGATGGAGCTCAACAGTGTGAAGGTGTTTCTGGTACAAGTAATGTGTTATCTAAGGTAACTTTACCAGTTTTAAAAAAAGTGTTACCTAAGGTGTGAATAGCTTAAAGATATTTGCTTTCATGTGAAATTACTAGCTTTAGTAGGTACTATTCAAATTCAGATTTATGCTTAAAGAAATTTGCTTTTATGTGAAATTAATAGCTTTAGTGGCAGTGTTCAAATTTACTTATTGATACAACAACTACAACAAAAACATACAAAGTGTAATCCCACAAGTGGGGTCTTGGGAGAGTAGGATATACGCAGGCTTACCTCTACCTTTGTGGGGTAGAGAGGCGGTAAATTTAGTTTATTGTTCTTAAAAATATGTGAAATTACTAGCTATAGTGGTAGTGTTCAAATTTAGTTTATTGTGCTTAAAGAAATTTGCTTTTATGTGAAATTACTAGCTTTAGTAGGTAGTGTTCATAATTAGTTTATTGGATGCTGACGGAAGTATGTAAAGCATAATCTTCAGCATGTAAAGCATAATCGTTGTGGTAAAAAGCTGCAGCAGGAATAGGATTTACTGTTCTGAAGTTGATGACTTACTCTTAGTAGGAATGGAGACTGGATAAATATTTTCAATTTGATAAGTTAGTAGTTTTCTGACTAAATGAAGGGAGACAAGAAAAGGGTGAAAATTTTGTTGTTACCTAAAGGAAAGTACCACCTCTATCTTAAGTCTTAACATCTCATTTGGAGGCGGAGTGTACATAAATGTTTCATATGGTTGGTGGGAGAAATTAAGGTGGAGTGTTGGAGATGGCTATTTTTCTAAAGTCCATGTTTTTTTGGTAACCGTGGTGTCCCTACCAATTTGCGTGCACCTAGACTAATTTCATGTTGGGAATAGTTCCCACCCAGGAATAATATCTACGTTAAATAACAAGCATAAGAGAGTAACAAAGACCCCAATTTTATTTTTAACGGGATAAAATACAATACTCGAGTGGAGCAATATAATACTACTTATTGCAACTTGGTAGTATCAAGATACTACTACACCTTCAAAAGAAATAACACTCTTTTATTTCACAACTCACTACAATATTATTTCCACTCTATTTTCTCATGGACTATAGAAATAGTCGGTGGATTACTCTCTTAACTTTTGCTCTCTTTCTCTTTCTTTGTTTTGGTGTTTTTTTTCTACTTAGAAGAGCTCCTGTTTATAGGAGTAAAAGTGTTCTCGTTGATGTCATTGGTGATGACATCCACACCCATTTTCCATAATTGGGCGTTGTCATTTTCTATGTTGTAGCTTTTGTTGACAAATTTGTCAAAGAAAGAAAGTTCAAAAAATCAAAATTAGTAACTTCTTCTCTATCATTATAGAGTTCTTGAATACTCTTCATCCTTTGTGGCCTTTCACTTGAACTTTCTTGTGAAGAAGGAGATACAACCGTGGCTGGAGAAGGAGGTGAGGTTGCGTCTTGCGCAGGTGCCACGGTGCCCTGTTCTTCATCTTCAAAGTATGGGAGAAAATCATATGTTCTTTCTTTCCCAACCTCCCTATTCCATGTCGCTTCTTCATCAAATTCAACGTCACGACTCACCATCACTTTTGATGTGGCACATGAGCATATGATATGCTCCCAAAGATTCTCAGATGTTTGACATTTGACTTCCTACCAATTTGCGTGCACCTAGACTAATTTCATGTTGGGAATAGTTCCCACCCAGGAATAATATCTACGTTAAATAACAAGCATAAGAGAGTAACAAAGACACCAAATATTTTTTTTAACGGGATAAAATACAATACTCGAATGGAGCAATATAATACTACTTATTGCAACTTGGTAGTGTCAAGATACTACTACACCTTCAAAAGAAATAACACTCTTTTATTTCACAACTCACTACAATATTATTTCCACTCTATTTTCTCATGGACTATAGAAATAGTCGGTGGATTACTCTCTTAACTTTTGCTCTCTTTCTCTTTCTTTGTTTTGGTGTTTTTTTTCTACTTAGAAGAGCTCCTGTTTATAGGAGTAAAAGTGTTCTCGTTGATGTCATTGGTGATGACATCCACACCCATTTTCCATAATTGGGCGTTGTCATTTTCTATGTTGTAGCTTTTGTTGACAAATTTGTCAAAGAAAGAAAGTTCAAAAAATCAAAATTAGTAACTTCTTCTCTATCATTATAGAGCTCTTGAATACTCTTCATCCTTTGTGGCCTTTCACTTGAACTTTCTTGTGAAGAAGGAGATACAACCGTGGCTGGAGAAGGAGGTGAGGTTGCGTCTTGCGCAGGTGCCACGGTGCCCTGTTCTTCATCTTCAAAGTATGGGAGAAAATCATATGTTCTTTCTTTCCCAACCTCCCTATTCCATGCCGCTTCTTCATCAAATTCAACGTCACGACTCACCATCACTTTTGATGTGGCACATGAGCATATGATATGCTCCCAAAGATTCTCAGATGTTTGACATTTGACTTCCTTTCGCTCCATGCTTCTTGAGGAGTTTGATCTCTAACATTTCGTGTTGGAGACTTGTTGGGAAAATAAACTGCACAAGAAACGGCCCGCCCAAAATTCCTTTGGCATACTTTTAGCTTTCAACATACATCTAACCATATTAAGAATTGTTCTATTATTTCTCTCTGCAACTCCATTTTGTTGGGGAGAGTAAGGTACTGTAAGAGGTCGACGAATTCCATGAAATTTACAAAAGTCATTAAATTCTTTTGAAATGAATTTCCCTCCTCTATCGGACCTTAAAGCTTTTATTTCATATCCGCTCTCTTTTTCTACAAGCGCCTTGAATTTTTTAAATGCAACAAAAGCTTTTGATTTTTGCTTCAAGAAATACACCCAAGTCTTTCTACTGAAATCATCAATAAAGAGCAAGAAATCTTTAATTTTACCAGAAGAGGGTGAATTGATTGGACATCAATGTGAACAAGTTGGAGTGGCTTGATTGACCTTGATGCGGTCTCATTCGAAAAACTCTTCCTTGCATGTTTTTCAAGCAGACAAGCTTCACACAACTGATTGGGATGGTTGATTGAAGGAATCCTATGTACTAGGTTCTTTTCTACCCTTGATGTGAGTGCTTCAAAGGTACAAATCGAAGGGAAATGTACAATTTTAATCTCATCTAAATATGGTAGCCATAAGTTGTTTAAAGAAGTTTATTATGTGCCAAAATTGAAAAATAATATCTTGAGTTTGGGCCAACTTCTTGAAAAAGGATATGATTCATATGAAAAATATGCATCAAATGCACAAGATGGGAAGTAAAGTTTGGAAGCTAGCCACATTTGTTGAAATTGGCAACTGGCCAAATAAATCAGGGAAGCAAAAGTTGACTTCCTTTCTTTGACAAATTTGTCAACAAAAACTAACAAAAAAAAAATGACAACCGACCAATTATGGAAAATGGTTTGGATGTCACCACCAATGACATCAGCGAGAACGCTTTTACTTCTACAAATTGGAGCCCTTCTCAGCTGAAAAAAAACACACCAAAACATTGAAAGAGAGCAAAAGTTAAGAGAGTAATCCGCATATTATTTTCTATAGTCCGTGAGAAAATAGAGTGGAAATAATATTGTAGTGAGTTGTGTGAAATAATAGAGTGTTATTTCTTTTGAAGGTGTAGTAGTCTCTTGACACTACCAAGTTGTAATAAGTAGTATTATATTGCTCCACTCGAGTATTGTATTTTATCCCGTTAAAAAAATATTTGGCGTCTTTGTTACTCTCTTATTCTTGTTATTTAATGTGAATATTATTCTTGGGTGAGATTATTAATCCCCAACAACGTGGTATCAGAGCCATGACAAACAATGGTCAGCTATCTTTTTCAGTACCCTGCCTCACGAAAGAAAATGATGAGAAATTGTGTCTACGAATGAAAGTCATTCTTGGCTCTCAAGATGTTTGAGAAATTGTAGACTAAAGATATACAAAATCCGCTAATGAGGAAACTCCGTCTCATACTTAAAAAGATGTTTTAACAAAGACAATTAAGAAAGATCAACAAACCCTCACTCTCATCCACCAATGTTTGGATGATGGCATGTTCGAGAAGGTGGCCGATGCAACCACCTCGAAAGAAGCTTGAGAGATTTTACAAAATTCTCTCTAAGGAGTAGATAAAGTAAATAATATAAAACTTCAAATTCTAAGGGCTGATTTTGAAGTTCTAAAAATGAAAGAATCCGAATCCATCTCGGATTCTTTTTAAGAGTGATGACTGTTGTGAATCAATTAAAAAGATACGGGGAGGAAGTAGATGATGTGTGTGTGGTAGAAAAGATCCTACGCTCTTTAACACCTAAATTTGATTATGTGGTATGTGTTATTGAGGAGTCTAAAGATTTATACTCTATGACGGTACAACAGTTGAAGGGTTCTTTACAAGCCCACGAAGAGAAGTTCAAAAGAAGACGAGCTTAAAACCAAGGCTTCCTTCAATGATTTTGGAGGTGAAACTAGCTATAGAGGAAATGGACGAGGAAGAGGTCGTGGCACTTGTGGAAGAGGAAGGAGCACTGACAATAACTTCAACAATGAATAGAGAAGCCAACAACCATTTAGAGGTTGTGGACGTGGACCAAGAGGAGGAAGAGAACGTGGCTATTATCAAGGTACCAACGGAAAAAGGTATGGCAAATAAAAAATTGAGTGCTATAACTGCCATAAATTTGGACATTAAATCTTCAGTCATAGTAATGTTGAAGAGAAAGCTAACCTTGTTGACAAAACGAAAGAATAAGATGAGTCAATATTGTTAATGGCACTCAAAGAAGAAGATAAGGATGATTGCATTTCGTGGTATCTTGATAATGGAGCAAGCAACCATATGTGTGGATACAAAGACAAGTTTGTGGAACTCACTTAGAAGGTGACATGCAAAGTGTCCTTGGAGATACTTCAAGGTTAAATCGAAGGAAAAGGTATAATTTTAATCTCATCTAAAGATGGTAGCCACAAGATTAATTTTTTTTATTATGTGCCAAAATTGAAAAATAATATCTTGAGTTTGGGCCAACTTCTTGAAAAAAGATATGATATTCATATGAAAAATATGCATCTTTGGCTCAAAGATTCAAGTGAAAAATTAATTGCTAAAGTGCACATGGCAAAGAATAGGTTGTTCCTTTTGAATCTTAAGATCATTAATGCAAAGTGTTTGAAGGCTAATGTGCAAGATGAATTATGGTGTTGGCACATGCGATTTGGGTACTTGAATTTTGAAGCACTCAAATCAATGGAAGAAAAGAACACGGTACATGAAATTTCTTCAATCAACCATCCCAATCATTTGTGTGAAGCTTGTCTTCTTGGAAAACATGCAAGGAAGAGTGTTTCGAAGGAGGCCACATCAAGAGCAATCAAGCCACTCCAACTTCCTTTCTTTGACAAATTTGTCAACAAAAGCTGCAACAAAGAAAATGGCAACCGGCCAATTATGGAAAATGGGTTTGGATGTCATCACCAATGACATCAATGAGAACACTTTTACTCCTATAAATAGGAGCTCTTCTCAGTTTAAAAAAAACACACCAAAACAGAGAAAGAGAGCAGAAGTTAAGAGAGAAATCTACGGACTGTTTTCTATAGTCTGTGAAAAAATAGAGTGGAAATAATATTGTAGTGAGTTGTGTGAAATAAAAGAGTATTGTTTCTTTAGTAGTC
This sequence comes from Przewalskia tangutica, assembly GCA_029844215.1. Taxonomy (NCBI): domain Eukaryota; kingdom Viridiplantae; phylum Streptophyta; class Magnoliopsida; order Solanales; family Solanaceae; genus Przewalskia; species Przewalskia tangutica. Next base: position 148,124,481 of record CM056719.1, read on the forward strand.
TCTTTGACACTATCAAGTTGCAAAAAGTAGTATTATATTGCTCCACTCGAGTATTGTATTGTTTTCCATTAAAAAAATATTTGGTGTCTTTGTTACACTCTTATTCTTGTTATTTAACGTGGATATTATTCCTGGGTGGGATTATTAATTCCCACTGGACAAACTTTGCTGCCCATCTTTTGGATTTATCAACAAAGGAGAAAAACGTTCTCCTCAAATTATGGCGCATGGGGATGGACATGACCCCACATTCCACGGGGTACCTGCTAATCAGCACAGGTACCAGGTAACTCTATCCACCAAGGCTTAGACAGATGAAAGAAAATCACCTTGCTTTTTGCCTCTGCTGGATAGACCTGAGGCCTTACGATTCTCAACCCACTTCATTGACCATTAGGGAACACCCTTAAATGCTATAGTCCATGATTTTATGTGGTTGAGTTTTCTGATTCTGTTCGTATTTTTTAATAGCATGACTCACATTCCCTACTTATTTTCAGGTTCAATCAAAGTCAAATTTTGGTGTTGGATCAAGATATAGTGAGACAGAAGCTGATGCAATGTCACAGAGGTTGAATGATTTACCTGAAACATGGTATAATCAGTTCTTTGAAAAATACAGGGCAAGTAAATCATATAGGTTACAGTTTGGTGACAGGGAAGCAGAAAAACGAACACCTGAACAGATGTCCTTTTATCTTAGAGTTGTTGAGAATCATAAGAGACGACGAGTAGCTTTTAAGGTAGATCAGAACATTGGTTATGGCATGTTGGATGATGGATCAAACCTGCAAGCAAACTCAGGTTTAGATAACGACAATCTATTTTTTCCTGAAACGATGTCTGCCATGAATTGTGTTCCTGATAGTGCAGTCCTGCGGAGAAGTCAACTGAAAGAGAACCAGAAAGTGGAGTTCAAGGGAATTCTAGATACTTTACCCCAAATAATGACCAAGAGCCCTAGCGCTATTATGATTGAGAGGCTTGGTATTAGACCAGACTACCTTAGCATGGATCAAGGCAGTAATCAAAATCCTGGGAAGAGTGGTGCTGAGAGGACTAAGAAATGTCTTGGTGAAGAGCAAGCATTAAAGTTATCACAAAAGGTGATGGCACAATTGCTGGGAAATGTGGGTTTCGAGGGCTCATCTGAAGTTCCACTAGAAGTCTTGACTAAATTTATGAGTTGCCATATACGTAAGTTAGGTGCTACCTTAAAACTCCTTGCTGATAGCTACAGAAAGCAGTGTTCAGCGATGGAGCTTCTGAAGATGTTTCTCCATACGGATGGACATAGGTTGGTGGTGCAATTTCTCATATGATATTTTCAAATGTTTGATTCGTTCCTCTTCACTTTATTATAATCTCTGTTTCCCTTTTTGTTTTCTCATGAAGTATGACGGACTGGGTTTTCGTCATGCTACAACACAAGGTTTAACCTCTTAAAAGAATTGGGCTTCAAGTAGACAAGTACTAAGACATGAAAATTAGGTCCTCATTGTTGTACCATATTTGCCAAAGGACATAAAAAATAGTGTTGCGTTTTGCTTACAACTTTCCTGGTGATTAAACAATCAAAAAAACTTCCTGGTGATTAACTGCACACTTCATATTTTATGCTCTTTAGATTATGTATTTCTCATAAATTGTTGCATGTTGAAGTATGTGAAATCCGCAATGATAAAGATATCACAGCAACATCTTTTCAGGAATCTTGATTTGCTTAAGAGAAGTATAATTAGGTGAAAATTGTTCTAATAACTTGAGCATTGTGGTTTCTGTACAAAAGTTGGTTTGCTTTTGGATTATAGAAACACTTGGAAGTCTCATCAAGTCAAAATAGGAACAATTTCAGTTTAGTCTTTTTAAACAGGAACTGCTGGTGCTAGAAGCCTAGAACTATTGCTACAACTCATCCTTGAGTCTGAAGGTTTATTACATTTAATAGCTGAAGTGTCTGCGAAGTTGCATTTTAGTGGTCCTCTAACATAAAGGAATTTGATGTCTGTTGCAAACCCAATCATATACATTATGAAAGTATGATCTCAGTATTGACTCTTTTTCCTCTGTGAAAATGTAAAAGCTCATTCCTTTCCAGGAGACTCTTCTGTTTTTTTGTCTTGTTCGTTTTCTGCCGTTTCCTTGTGGTGCTTAATAGTTTGAGACCTGAATATGGTTTGGATGAGATTGGAGCTGGTACTCGAATAACTTGTTATTGAACTTAGCTAAGACAGATGCAATTTATTCAGTTGTTTCATGGATTATTCTACTTTTGCTCCTTCGTTCTAGGAAGTTCTCGTCCATGTGAATGATACAATGGTCATGCCAATTATACCCTTATATCTTGCAAATAGACTGTAAGAACGATGTAAGAACGATGGCTTTCTGAAGTTATGATTTCTCTCTATCTCCCTATATACATATACATAGGGCAGCCCGTTGCACTAAGCTTACTAATAATCTTCATATTCTCTCTCTCCCCTCATAAAAGAATAATAGTTTTTTCTCCCTTCCCCCTTTTATCTAACTCGTTTTCCTCATTTTGGCAGTAATCTTGCAGTGTTATCTGAACTTGTGAAGGATAATACTAGGAATGTTGTGCAACAAACTCAGCAGCAAGTACAGGGAATCCAACAACAGTTGCAACCTCAGCATGCAGCTGCCATTCGGCAGTCACAACAGGTATGTCAATTTGTTGTCAGTGGTATCCATCAGATCATATTAATGTTGTCATTCTTGCTATAATGCGGTTCATTTCTGCAAATGGTATAAGATTTTGGTAATAGGGATACAATTGTTTGGTTTGCATGAATTATTTTTTTATTGGCAAGTGAAAAGCTTTCACAGGAGATCAATCTCTGCAGTGCTGGATTCATTATATTTATTTTGTTCTTTTTTTTTCTTTTTCTTTTTCTTTTATATGTTTAGTTATTATCATACTGGACAAAATAAGTAGAAAGATGAAAAAAATGTGTTAAGCCTTTTGAATTTTTGGGTCATTCTGTATGTGCGATTAGACTTGGTAGGATATCTCCTTCCACTAGATTGAATTGTAAGGATTATATTTGAGATTATTACTCCTGTTGTACTTCCTCCGGGCTTTGGTCTAGTGTTGGTAAGAGTGTGTGGGTCAGGCACATGACAAAGGTTCGAACCCTGTGGTAAAGAGGCGGGCCAATTATCCACCAAGTTTTGAACCATGCACCACCGGCTCTTGTGGATTTCTGCTATCAAAATCAAACTTAATTTAAGGATATCTCATCACTAGTCCCATCTAGTGTTCAATATGATGTCAGAACAAAATTTTAAGCTCCAAAAATACTCTTGCAACAAACTCATTTGGTTCTCACTTCACAAGTCTTTCTCATAATTCATTTTCCATCTCAGGAATCCGATTCCAAATATTGAATAGAAAAGCATCATCAATTATATTTGACAAATCTTAGAAAAAAAATTGCAGCACTATAAAATAGAGAAAACAAATAAACTACTAAGAAACAGAAACAAAAACTTTAGATAATTTGCAGAAAATAGATTTTGAAGTAAAGACTATCTAGTGAAACAAGAAATTACACAAAATGGTTTGGAAGAAAATTATTTGTAAAAGTGGTGCTTGAATTTTCCTGAGAAAACAAAGAAAATTGCAGAAGGGCCGCGGGTGACGTAGCCATGTGCGGTTTGGTTATAGTTTGTAGCTGCTGTTGGTGTGTGGGTGGGGGGAAGGGTAAGGGAGAGGTTGAATGGTGGGGGGTTTGCAATGTCAGGTGAGGGAGGAGTTTTTTGGGGGCTGTGGAGATGTAGAAGGGATGGAGAGGTGTAGTGAGTGAACAATAAAAGGGGATTAAAAGGGAGGAAATAGGAAGAGATGCTTGCCTGAATCCATTTGCATTTTAAGGGCATAAGTGTCTTGTTACGTCATTATCAGCTGGGATTTTGTAACAGTCCACCCTTCCTTCCCCAAGGATAAGATAGTAGCTTAGATAAATCTATCTGGATACCTAATGCTGAGGTGTACTAAATGCGGGATAAGTCTGGAAATTTTATCTTGACCTTTATTCCACATACCAAAGTTACCTAATGATATTCTGGCTTTTGAATTTTCCCGAGAAAAAAATGCAGAAGAGCCGCGGTTGCCGAAGCCATGGGCTCTTGTAGCTGCTGTTGGAGAGGAGGGGGGAGAACCTCGGGTGCCAAAGCCACGGGCTCTTGTATATGCTGTTGGGGGTGAGGCGTGGTGAGGGAAAGGTTAAATGGTAGAGTGTTTGCAATGTCAGGTGAGGGAGGAGATTTTGGGGGGCTGCGGAGAGGTAGGAGGGATGGAAATTTTATCTTGACCTTTATTCCACATATCAAAGTTACCTAATGATATTCTGGCTTTTGAATCTTCCCGAGAAACATAAAATGCAGAAGAGCCGCGGGTGCCGAAGCCATGGGCTCTTGTAGCTGCTGTTGGAGAGGAGGCAGGCGGGAGAGCCGCTGGTGCCAAAGCCATGGGCTCTTGTAGCTGCTGTTGGGGGGGGGGGTGAGGGAAAGGTTAAATGATAGAGGGTTTGCAATGTCAGGTGAGGGAGGAGATTTTTGGGGGCTGCGGAGAGGTAGGAGGGAGGAGATTTTTGGGGGCTGCGGAGAGGTAGGAGGGATGGAGAGGTATAGTGAGTGAACAGGAAAAGGGGATTAAGAAGGGAAGAAATAGGGAGAGACGCTTGGCTGAATCCTTTTGCATGATAGGGGCATAAGCTTCTCGTTACATCATTATCAGCTGGGATTTTGTAACAGTCCACCATCCCTACCCCAAGGATAAGATAGTAGCTTAGATAAATCTCTGGGGAGATTTAATGCTGAGGTGTACCAAAATGCGGGAAAAGGCTAAATATTTTATCTTGGCCTTTATTCCACATACCAAATTTACAATGATATATGGTTTTTTGTTGGATCGTCTACAAATACATTTTGGGTTATGTGCAGATACGAATGCAGCAGCAAATGCAGCAGATGATCAATTCTGGAAATCTGACTCCTCAGCAACTGCAGCAGCTGGAGAGAATGCGAAGGCGCCAGCAGTTAACACCTCGTCCTGGTATGGGTATCATGAACATCGACAAGGAGAGGCCCTTGGTCGAAGTCAAGCTTGAACATCCAACTGACTTCCCAATGGACAATAATGCCTTTAATGCAATGACTGCAAGACAGCCCCAGATGCTGCAGCAGTTTCGTCAGCAACAAATTGCAGCTATGTCATCTGCCTATGCTCAAAACACAAATCAGTTTAGGCCAATGTCTTCTCTTCAAATTCCTCAAGTGCAGTCACCGTAAGTAATATTATATGGAATAGAAGTTGTAGGCATCTAAATGGATCATATGATGTATTATCATACTTGATATCTTACAGGAATATGGGAATGGCCAGGGCTCCCCCTGTAAAAGTTGAAGGCTTCCAGGAATTGATGGGTGGAGATGCAACAATAAAGCATGATTCTGAAGAAAATAAGTTAACGTCTCCTCAAAAATAGCATTATACCAATGGCTAGTAAGTATCGAAGTAGCAGTAGATGGATTCTTAACTCAGCTGTTTACCCGTCAACTTTGTGAACTCCTTTTTTACATTGTTTAGCTAAATTATTATGTGCAGAATGACTGTAATAAGAAAATTTAGGTAGGCATAAACTTCTGTCATCAGGATGGCTGCTGTGATAGGTGTGTACCATAATCCGTTGTCATTCGGCTTTTGTCTGGGATTGTGCATATGTGGTATTTTATAATTTTATTTCCTCAACTCATCAAGCCTTGTAATTCTTTTCAGCAAGCGTAATATAATACATGCTCATGCATGGAGAGTTTTTCCTGCCGCTATGTTAAATAACTGTGTATCTCAAGATGCCAAAATTTAAGCAAATTGCTCATCATCATGTCCAGGCCTTTTGCCAATGTATTGCAATAATTAGTAGGAAGATAAGTAGGGGAAGAAACTTATTTTGATTGCTTGTAAATAAAAATATACAATTCAATTTAGTACTTGCATAAGATAAATTGACATGTCATTTATTTATTTTTGTAAAAAAGAATTGAGAGAAAAAAATGACCCACTCAATCTCTTTGATTCTTGTCTTAGTTTTCATGCTCAGAACGAGAAATTTCTGCAGTTTAACTTTTATGACAAATATTAACATGAAGATTCCAATTTTTGTTGATAACACAATATATTTTTCTTGAAGCAAGCATACACAACTAGTTATGGTGGAATTAATATGTTGGATTAGAGATCCTAGTTATTTGAAATGTTGATAACTTATGTGAATGAAGGTCATATGAGGTATATATGATTTTCATGTTCTTGGACAAATTGTTCCGATTTTGGTTGGGTTGACCCAGAAATACGGCAAGGAAGGAAGGACAGAAAAGGAAGGAAATAAATGTTACAGTATTTATTTTGATTCGATTACATCAATTTCTAGGAACTATGCCCATTGGACAGTTTTCTACGATCTTCCAGGAACTGAATTAGATCTTCTATGTACTTGTCATGTAGTCTTCTGTTCCCAAATATTGAACTGATTTCTTTTGCGTTCTCTCTAATTCTCTTTCCATCCCTTTCTACCATTACCAACTTCACTGAATTGGATACTGAGTCCTTGTGTATGACCCATCCTCTTCATCTCTTGGTATTTCTATACCATTCTCCTTGTCCTCTAGGATTCTTGCATTCAAACCTTGATCAACCAAAAAAGGCAACATAATCAACGAGTGACCAAACGTTAGCCCTTCTATTATCGAGCTCCATCCACAGTGAGTCAAGAATCCACCGACCGACTCATGACTTAGTATCTTCAATTGAGGCACCCAACTCTTCCATACTATACCTCGACCTTGTATTCTCTCCTCGAACCCATCGGGCAGCCCAATGTAATCCATGTTTCCTGGGTTAGATGGCTTCCTCAGAACCCAAAGGAACGGTAATCTAGACAACTCCAACCCGTGGGTCCTCGTTGATTTCACTCTGACCAATAGTCACTTCACTCCCTAACGCTATGTAAACTACTGAACATTTGGTTTGTTTGTCTAGCCATTCTTTAATGCATGCCCAAGTTTCACTGTTGTCATCATTGCTATTGTGCAATGGAGGTGTCATTAACCCCACAGGAAGTATAGGCCTTCCTCTAGTAACTTCAGCCACTGACATTCGAACTCGCGACACTGGCGTATAATAATTACATCAACACCCTTTATTGTAGCCCCTGTGCGATAGAGGTCCGACACTCCTGACACGTTCTTTTGCATGGCATCGACTATCCACTTAGCCTCGTGGCGACGAAAAGCCGCCTTTGTTTCAAACGGTATCCATTTCGGTGGCACCATGAATTCCTCCGGAGTTGGGGTGTTGGATTAGTCGATCCAGTGAGCATCATATCCGTAGACCCCAAAAAAGCCAAAGACCAAGCGTTAATAATTCAGAAAACCCTCCTAGAAATCCCTAACCTAGTTGTGATTGGTGCTAACCAATATGGTGCAAAATCATGAAGAACCCAATCAGGACAAGTTTTCTCCAAGAAACTTGTCAATTCAAGTCCCATTCCATCTAAAGCTTTCTTGAGATATACAATATCTTTTATATGTATATCTATAGTTGCTTCTGCTTTTTTTGGTAATCCATCAACTTTTGGAAGTTGGATTTTCACTAAGGTTATGGATGTGGAATATTCAAGGGGGGGTTTTGGGAGTCTATCAATATTTCTTGGGGTGGAAATGAAGGAAATTGTGACCCTTTTGAGCTATTAATTTGGAAAGTTCAAGATACGGTATAATATGACCAAAAGCTAACCAAGGAAACATAACTTCAACTCCATCAGCCAACCATAGGGCTGGGATTATACCCGCACATATTAAAAAATTAGTTCATGTATTTTTTTTGATAGACTAAATGTTTGCAACCCTTGTTTATCCTGTTGTCAGAATAACAAGTTTTGTATCATTCTAACATTTTTTTTAAAACATTAAGCCATCCACCCTGGCTTTCACCTCCAGTGGTGATGGGGGGTTTGGCTTGGACTCCGACCTTATTTATTCATTGAAAGCAATGTACAAGAAAGGAGGGGGATGTAGGACCGTAACAACAACAACAACATACCCAATGAAATCCCACACCGCGGGGTCTGGGAAGGGTAGAGTGTACACAGACCTTACCTCCGTCTTGGTAGGAACAACGGCTGTTTCCGGGGGTAAAATACTCTATATAGAAAACTATCCTACCATCCCTTCACATTGATATGACTCCTAGAGTCTGGGATTTCAACACAAAGAATAAGCGTTTCTTTCATGATTCTGCCTTCATGTATACAAAACAGGCAGCACCCTCACCTTTAAGAACCAACAAAAATTTCTCCACTTCGTGGAGGATCAAAGTACCAACTTGAGTGTTTGGCAACCTTAATCCTAAATGAAGGATAATACAATTTATCCATTTCTAGAGTACCTCTAGCATTCCGAGGGAGCTGATTTTCTTGCAAAAAAATAGAGTTATGATTCTGACCAGTGGCATGCTTCACGAAAGTATCAGCCACTGTATTACCTTCTCTGAAGCAGTGCAAGACTTCTAAACCTCTTTCCCTGACTCTATCCTTGATTTCATCTATCATAGATAGCAGATTCCATGATCATGTCTCCATTTCTTCTCCTAACAATGCCACCTGCACCAGCCTTACCAGTACCCAGCATGTAACTACCATCAGTGTTGAGAATCACCTCATTACCTTGACTGTTCCATTTTACCAAAGTACTAGTGAGTCTTGGTTTACAGGACATAGTAATGTTACAGACTTTGTACCAGCCCCAAAATCAAATTCACTGGTTTTGTCTTAAAGCCTGAAAAGCTGTAGGAGAATTTTCCACTTGTATCAGGTTTCCAAATGGCCTTGTTTCTAGATTGACCATCCCCAGGTCTCAGAGAAATAATATCCTCCACTGTTTGCCTAGGAATGACTGTTTCAAGAGCTTCCTCATCCCGCATATTGTTCTGAATAAACTTCTTCACCAAAATATTTCTGGGCTTAGGGTGTTGCACATGCTGCAAATACAGAGGACTATTGATTAGCCATTGATCCCACCAGAATAGCAGATTCCCTTCATCAATCTTCCAGTGAATGTTATGCTCCATTTTATTTCTAGTGTCAAGTAAATTTCTCCAATTGGAGGAATCTTTGGAATTCTTGACTTTAGAGATTGCATTAGATCTTGGACAGTATTTTGCATCCAGGAATTGAGACAATAGATTTCTCACTCCTGTATCTCCACCATCTCTTTGCATAGAAAGCATAGCTGATATCTTGAATTTTCTTGAAACCAAGACCACCTTCATCATAGGGATAGCACATGTTATCCCAGGAACTCCAATGATACTTGTTTTTCCCTTCCTTTGTCCCCCAAAAGAAGTTAGCGAAGTACATCTCTATTTGTTTAATAATAATCTTAGGAGGGACCAAAGCAGCCATGCTCTACAGAGTTTGGGATTGTAGAATATGCTTGATGATAATGGCTCTGCCCCCTGCTGATAACATCTTGCCTTGCCAACCTCTTGCTTACTTGCTTTGTTCAATACTATTGTAGCCATTTCTACAAAGTAGGACACCCTCTTCCTTCCAATATATATTTAGGCAACCCAAATAAGTGAATGGAAATGCATCATCTTTAAATCCAGTCCATCCTCTAATCCTTATTTTGGATCATCTGTCAGAACATCCACAAGTGTAGAAATTGGTCTTGTCCTTGTTGATCTGTTGGCCAGAAGTTTGTTGATAATTGTTGAGCTCCTTCATAATCATCTTGACAGACTTTTTGTCCCCTGAAGTAAACAGAATCAAATCATCTTCATAACAAAGATGATTAATCTGAGGACCTCTTTTGCTCATAGAGAACCCTTTATAGTTTGGATCATTGTTGAGGTTGGTAAGATTCATTGAGAGTACTTCAGCTGCAATGATGAAGAGTGCAGGGGAAAGAGGGTCCCCCTGTTTCAATCCTCTTGAAGAACCAAAGACACCATACCTTGTACCATTAATGATAACTGAGTACCAATTATTGGATAGAAGCCTGTGAGTCATATTCACTACACCAGCAGAGAACCCAAACTTTTTCATTGCATCCGTCAAAAAAGACCAAGACAATTTGTCATAAATCTTGGACATAGCTAGCTATGACAAGATTACCTGAACCATCATGATGTTTAATTCCATCGATCAATTCATGTGCCAGACACACATTTTCAGTGATGAGTCTGCCCTTTACAAAACCAGCTTGATTTTCTGAGATGATGTTAGGGAGAAGAGAAGCAAATCTCTTGGCCAAAATCTTAGAAATAATCTTGTTAGTAACATTGGCCAAACTTATAGTTCTAAGTTGAGAGAATTGAGTTGGTGTCTTGATTTTGGGAATCAAAGCCAGACAAGAATGAGTGAAGTACCTACTCAACTCTGCCCCATTAAAAAAGGCTTAAACATAGTTGCAAATATCAGTTTTGATAATTTCCCATGCATTCTGAAAGAAAAGGCCATTGTAACCATCCGGGCCAGCAACACTTTCATAGTTGATGGAGAATACAGCCTCCTTCACCTCCTCTTGAGTAGGTACATCCTGAAGCATTTGATTGTCCTCAACAGAGATAATTGGTTCCACTTGTCGGAAAATATTGTCATATACCTCTGTTTCTTCCTCTGTCAAAATATCTGTGAAGTGATCTATTGCTGCCTTAGAAATGTCTTCATTACCTTCTATCCATTGACCTTCATTGTTTTTTATTCTATGGATTTGGGTTCTTCTCCTTTTCTACTTAATCACACTGAAAATATTTAGAGTTTGCGTCTCCTTCCTCTGCCCATTTTATCCTGGCCCTTATGTTTCAAAATTGAATCTTCTTGTTTAAGCCAATGGATATATTCTGCTTGTGCCTTGTGCATGTTTTCTCTGTTTAAATCTGTAGCATTTTGTTCATAAGCCTCTTCCATAGCATTGGTATGTTCTTCCAATTGTTGTACTTTTTAAAATACATTGCCAATGCTTTGCCTAGACAAGGTATTCAACTTCCTTGCAAGGTTCTTCTACTTTTGTTGCAGTACCCACTGAGCCTTACCATAAACTTCAATTCTCCATGCTTCCTCAACCAACTCTTTGTATACTGATTGCTGGATCTAGAAATTTTAAAAACTTAAAAGGTATATGATGATATCCTGATTGTTAGAGTAATTCTTTAGAAGCAAAACATTATGGTCTGATCCTGATTTTGGCCTTGTGTTCCACTCTGATGTTCTGGAAAGTGTCTAGCCATTTGTCATTAACCAAAACCCTGTCTAGCCTCTTGCAAATCCTTTTCCTTCTCCTCCTCCCATTGCACCAAGTGAAGGCATTACCAGAGTAACCTGTATCTTCCAGCTCACAATCTTCTATACAACTATACCAAAGACTGCCCAGGGACCATCAATAATATTACTCATCTCCCTCAGATTCCTCCATAACTTCCTCCTCCTTGCTTGAGTAGACTTGGCATACACATCCGAAAACCAGAAATGAGACACATCCCAGATTTGTTGCACTTCAAGGTTATTTGTCGTTTCTTGTTGGAAATAACCTCACATTCATAAGAATACTTCCAGAAAATCCATAGCCTCCCATTAGCATTATGAGTAGCATGATCCATTCCTAGATTTTTTTTTTTTTTTATAAATATCTATTTTATCACTTTCAAGAAATGGCTCTTGAAGAGCCACAGTCTCTACTTTGTGTTTTCTAATCAATTTCTTGAGCCTTTCAGTAGAACCCTTTGACTTCATTCCCCTATGTTCCATATTATGATGTTCATCATAAATTTTTTTTTTTTTTTTTTTTTTTTTTTTTTTTTGACGAAGGAACCCGCAGCCGCTACTCTTTCGAGTGCGCACAGGGTAAAACCCCGGGCTGACGCAATAGCCTGCAAACCACGTCAGCCGATTAACCACACTTGGCATGCCATGTGTGACAGACTCAACCAAGAAGATTTATGCAGGGGATCGAACTCGTGACCTTGCGGTCCCGCGCTCTACTGCTACACCAACTTGGCTACCCTTGCGGGTGATGTTCATCATAACTAACATTATAGAAAGGGGGAATTACTTTTGAGAATCAGAGAGGTTTGATTGACCTCTTAATCTCTTATGCTTATGTTTGTTACCTCTGGGTGATAAATTTTGATTGTTTATCACCTCCATGGTTTCCTTCATAACTGGATCATCATCATCTTGCTTGTTGGGTGCAAAAGTTTTAATAAGGCTTTCTGCAACCTCCTCATCTGATTGATCTCCTTCTTCCTTGTCTGTCGTTTCTTCATCTGATGATTTTGATTTCTCCTCTCCACTGATGTTGTTTTCTCTGCCCTGTACTTGATGTAAGTCTGGGCCGTGCCTGTTCTTAGTATCAACAAGTATTTCTTCTATAGGATCCCAAATCAACCACCCATTCACCACTCAGATCAGGGATGTCATTAGGATCAACTGTCACAGGTGACATTACTTCCATCTCTCCTTTATCAAATATGATTTCCAATCTTGCTGACTTGGTCCTCCTGTTGATAAACAGAAATGGGATTTTCTTTACTGACACTTTACACTTCTCTAGTAACCCTCTTACTGAGCTTGCTCTTGTTGTTTCCCTCTTTATTGTTGCCTGTATTAATAGTTCTTTTCTCCCTGCTTTCTTTTTGCACTTCTTTCCTTGACCCTATTTTGCTCTTCTCCTCAGGCGTGTGTTTCAACCTTTGTTTTGCCTAGACTATCTATTTCAAAAAACTGTTTGTTGGCATTTGCTTCAGGTTGTTCTTAGTTTTCTTGGCCACTTTTTTCTGCATATTATCTTCCTGAGCTTCTTCATTACTACTCTCCTACTGATCCTGAGTTTTGTGATGTTCAGGTTGACCTTTATTTTGCTCTTGAACTAAGGTAGTTTCAGTTTGCCCTTTAACTTGCTCCTGGATTTTGAAAGTGTCACACCCCAATCTCGGTGAGGCACGGTTGGCACCCAGTACCTTGCTAGGTCCGAGCATACCAAGTTGAACTTGCGATCGGAGCCTTAAAGGCAAACTAGGCCATGAAGGCCATACTGTACCAGGAATCTCAACTTAGGACGACAAGGCCGTACACTGCAATATTTGTAAATAAAAGTCAACTTGAGCGAAATTGGACTGTCCCCGCACGTATATATATATGACTGGGCGGCAGACAAGGCCTACCCTAGTCCCTGCACGCAGCAAAATCAGAGGCAGACTATATACAAGGGCTGACTAGGCAACCATACTAACGCTATTATATATACAAACACGTCTACAAGCCTCTAACGATTCATAATTGTATCATGGCAGGGACAGGGCCCCAACCTACCCATGATCTGTAAACCTACCAAAAGCTAGACCTAGCAACTCCGAATGATCTGGAGCTTACCACAAAAGTTGGTACTCGGCGGATTCTACTAGTACGATCCATCCTGCAACCTTTTCTAAACATGCGGGAATGAACACAGTGTCCCAAGGCAAAGGAACATCAATATCGAGATAATGTACAGAGTATGTAAGGCGACTGAAATCGAATTGAACTGAAATACAAAGAAATTTGAATATGAACTGAAGAGCTAGCTATGTTTACCTGCCTCTGTCGTGTACTAACTATGTAAACTAATATATGTTACTTAGCCTCGTATAAGGCACTTAGACATGAATGAATAGCCCCGAAGGCAATTCGTACCTATATAGCCCCGAAGGCAATTCGTACCTATATAGCCCCGAAGGCAAGCATGCGTATGTTTAGCCCCGAAAACGATCTATTTCTGTATAGCCCCGTAGGTATGACCAATATCCTCGAAGGAAATTTGTCATAGCCCTAGCCCCGAAGGCACTATAATTCTATATAGTCTATGGCCATGCTTTCTATCGTTCTAACTGCTCAACTAAACATGCCTAACTCAACTCATCTTTGACAAGGAAAGGCTATTAAGATAGGGTCATGGTAACCCAAATGCGGTTTCTATAACTAGCACATCTTTGTGTGATGCAATCGAACGAGCTTGTTAAAGAAATCATGCCAAAAGCAAGGAAAATGATAGCCTTCTCATACCTTAGATTATCTTGTCTCAAATCTCAACATGGCGATATAACCAGCCCGCAACACACTTCAATCTATATACCAAAATAAGTACACAACATCACTATCATAACTAATAGCAACTACGATCGTCAACAAGTTCGATTTAGAATTAAACTTAGCTTTCTTCCTCCTTCCTTCAACTCTCACTTCCATCAACAACCCAATACATGAAAAATCATGACAATAACCATATCAACATCACACTCAAGTTATATCTAACAATCTCCAGCCATAAGAAATATAGTGATACCTCCGACAACTCAACAAGGAAATCATACTTTTCTAGACCATTTCCTTGCCTCTTTATTATAGTTCTTCACTTTTCTAACTCAATCAATACCAAAATTAACTTGAACATAGGAATCAAGAAGTTAAACTTACCTTGAAGACTCTGGAAAACTCCAATCACAACTTTCTTGGAGTTTGAAACTCACACAACAACAACCCCACACCAAGAAGGATATTCTTCAAGCTTGCATCACTTGTAGGAGTTGAATCTCACTCAAATCACATTGGGGTCTTGTATAAACACCCTTGATGGACAAAACATATTGAAATTAGACATCATATTTTAAGAGATTTAGTTGAAAAACAGCTAGTTCAAATTGAACATGTTGACACTCTTCATTAACTAGCTGATATTTTTACAAAAGCTTTGGACCATGAGAGATTTTCTAGTTTAAAAAATCTCTTAGTCTTTGTAATCTCTAAAAAGACATTTTTGGTGAATGTCGGTCGAAATGTTATCTAACATTTCGGGTGACATTTACCTATGTTATATCACTAACTGATTATTGTTGTTGTATGATGTATAACTTTTGGTCACACAAGCATGATCCTTCAATAAGAATATGTTATCAAAGTGATACCTTTCTCTGTGATGATATATATATATATATATCATAAAAATGGAGTATCAAAATAAGGTAAAACCTTTACAAATATTTGACAACAGTGAAAAATGGCCAAAGCTCGTGAAAAGATATTGTTCCTATTCTATAGGAGTATCGAGTGCTTCAAAAGAGATTTGAGAATACCATAAAAGTATTCTTATTTTTTACACGAAAAATTCTTTTATATGTGTTATATGATTAGACCAAGGCCACGATGAGAAAATGTTACATTGGTCCAGTGGCCAAACTCATAAAGTGCATATAAAACGTGTCTTGGTTTGTTATCAAATCTGAAAATTCTTGTGGGATCAAAATACTTGTGTCGTTCAAAATGTTTTTATCCCTAGATATCCAGCCTCCAAACTAACAGAACTGTTTTCCACCCTCTACAAAATTGCTAATCACAATTGGCTTCCTCCAATGAATGAGTCAATTGAGACACCTAAACAAGCCACCCTGTTGTGTAAAATTGGGAAATGTCTGAAAGCTGATTTGAGAAAAATGATATTTCATCAAATTGCCAACTTGGCTGAGAAATAATTTACTTCAATCCTTCCTTTTCCCTCTCTGGTCTATAAAGTATTAACCACTCAAGGCTTTGAGCCTAAGAGAGAAGACTCTTTAGGGAAGACTCGTGAGCTTTACACTGTAAATAAAATAATTTTGAAGAGCAAGGACAGAGTCATCGACTTGCCTTGGAAGAATGAAGTTGAAAGTGAAAATGTTGCCAGAAATGTCACCAACATTCTGGGCAACACTGGTCCAGAACAGTCTACACTGTCTACAAAATGACTTGTGGATCAAATTGGAAAAATCAACCAATAGATTTCTGAGGTTGATGCTGCAATAAATGCCCTGATACAAGCTAGAGACCATTCCATGATGCTACTTTCTTCACAAAAAATGGGAGATGATGCTGATGCATCGGAGGAAGCTAAAGGTTGTTGTGCAGAGGAAGTTGAAGCTGTTATGCGGGAGTAGGAAGCTTCTGCTTCTGTATGATGACCAAGGAGGGAGTAGTTGTTGTTGTCGATGTTGTATGAGGATCTTTAGTGGATTGATATTGATAGTTGTTGACAATGAATATTTCTATTTGTGATTTGTTTGTATATATTGGATGATATGTGATATGAGTGCTCATATTTTTTTATTTTCTAATTCTATGAATCGGTATACGCATGTTTGCTTTTAAGCCATCACAGGTTAAGGGGGAGCATGACTTTGAAATTGTTGATCATAAATGTCGGACAACATTTGTGACAACATCCTGAGTCAACTTTACATTTTAATGAGTTTTATGAAGAAAGACAAAAAGGGGGAGATTGTTAATATTGGATTTGGATCTCCTCAAGTATTGATATGAATCTGTAAGTATGTTGGGACAAATGTTGTACAACATTCAGACCAATATTTTCTGAACATATTTTGCCTTACTTCACGCGATGCAATAATATTTGTGTAAATATTACTATGAGGTAAAAACGACTTGGCAAGGTAAAAATGATCTGGTAAAAAATGAGTGAGGACCAAGTCAAAAGTTGTTGCTTGTCGTGAGAATCAAGCCAAAGCTGTTGAGATTATTACTCTCTGATCTTCTCCAACCAATCCCACCACTTTCACAACCGATCGATGAGCAATTCAAGGAAGATTTTCTACTATAAATAGAGGCTACTGCAGAGAATCTAGATCCAGAAAGTAAAAATACCAAAAGAGCTCTTGGAATTTCATCTCAGAAATCTGGATCACCAGTGTTGCCTGAGTGTGTTGACAACATTCTGTCCAACATTACAATTGTTGTTTAGATTCTAGATTAGTTTTGTATGGAGCAATTGTAATGAGAGGTTGTTTATGTCTACTTATTTAGATTTTTCAGGCAAAAGTCATCTGCGACTTCAACTTTAAATTCCTTTTCGTTTTATCTTGTAAATCTGCAAAGAAAGGAATTTGTATATTTGTATATAATATATATACAATACATTTAGTCATTTATATATATTTTTTTTAGTAATCCACAGACTCGCGGCCCAAGACAATTTTATATATTCGAAAAGAGAGATACAGTGGACCCCAGAAGGGGAAAGTAAAGTACATGAAAGAACACCTACCTGACTAGCCCGACTGAGGCATGCAGACCTCTACTAGCAAGAATGCAAAAAATAGGAAGAAGCCAAAATTAAATAAGCTATGATCATCACAGAGTTTATAACATACTATGTGATGATATTACATATGATGATACTGAAAAAGTGAAAAACTAATATAAGATAAAAAAATTTACTTTCTAATCTTATATAATCTTCAATTTTCTGTATCTTTTCTTCCTTGTCTTCCAAGTATTCCAGAAACTTGATCATTTTTACACTTGGGATCTGTTGGGTATTGAGTTAGCTGACGCCACTATGTTTTTCTTTGGCCGTCCTCTTGGTTTTTTGACAGACGTCAAGTCAAAGGGTATCACTTGTGTACCAATATCCCAAGTCTCTGTCCACTTTCTTATTCTTTCATAGTATTCTTCTGTTAAATGCCGTACGTACAGACGCTGAATATCAGTTTCAGATTCCTCACCTATATCATCCTCCATTTCTACATCCGAGTTATCTTCTTCATCTGACATCACTTCAGGGTCCGAATCAAACTCATCTTCTTCATATTCCTCTCCATCTTCCTCTGTTGTATCAACAACATAGGCATCATCAGTAGCCATATTGGCCATCTCAGTATCAGCAACATCAACAACTAGTATTGTAGCATGGTGAGCTGAAGGTGGACCAGCAACAATAGCTGGTGCTGCAGTAGCATCTGCCATGCTAGCAGCAAATACAGCAGCAGACACACCAGCACCAGCACCATCTCCAAGCTCAGCAGCAACAACATAGGCAACAACTTGCCCTGCATCCACTGCTTCACTTTGAACCTCAATACCAACATCCACAGCAGCAGCTGGTTCATCAGTAACACTAACACCAGCAGCCAGAGCAGGTGCAGTAACAGCTTCAGCAGGAGCACCATCAGCAGCACCGCCAGTAACAACAGTAGCAGTGACTACATCAGCAGGAGCCCCAACAACTGCAGCTGTATCAATATCTGTAGTCTCACCAGTAGCATCCTCAACATCTGCAACCTCAATAACAATAGCATCAGTGATAGCATTGCCCACAACATCAAGGTCACCATTGTTGGAAGTTTTTTTTTTGGGATTGAGACTTGTTTTTCCTATGTTTTCTACCGGTAACGACTTGCCAGTCGTTTGGATTCTTGGTATTAGGATTTTGTTGTTTTGAATTTTCGGGCGGATTTGAATTTTGTGGTGTATCTTTGAAAGTTAAGGGAGAAGTAGGTTTCTCCTTTGAAGGTCTCGAAGTTGGATTAAGTTTCCAACATCCATGCACTTCATGGCCTTGAAGGCAACACTTAGTACAATACTTGGGAAGGAAATCAAACTCAAATTTATAAGAATTAGTAATAACCTCTCAATTCTTAACAATTTGGATTGTGAATTGGGTGGGATGCTCCCTCAACAAATCAACCTCAACTTTGACCCGCGCGCAACTAGGTCGACTCTTATTCAAGGTTGCTTTGTCTACACATATAGGTCTACCAACAGATGACGCAAATGATAACAAGGTAGACTCTTCGAAGTAAAAATTTAAAACCTTTGTGTATTTTAAATTTTCGTTGCATTTACTTTTCAAAGTTTTTTATTTTGCTAAAGTGTTGTTACTGATGTCGGACGACATAGTTTCCGACATTCGGAAACAGAATTGGCATTCAAGTTTATTTTATTATTTCATAAGCCCTTTCATTCTATTCCTGACATTGAATTTTTATTAATATATTGAGAACAACATATAATATTCGGATGGAAGGAAATGATCTTTAATTTCACAAGCAATCAAATTACCGTAATAAAGAGGTGGGACCTGCATGCAGTTGCTGAAAGCCTTTTTAAATACAAACACGGTAGAGTCATTTCATTACATACACTTGCAAGCAGGGTCGTTCCTGGGGCGGTCAAGGTGGCACCGCCGCACAGGGCCCCTCGACCGGCGGGGCCTCCGCCCCAGTTTTTTTTTTATATGTTTCAAATATTAAGATATGTATTAACAATATCTCTAATCTTATCAGTGAAATCTGTAGCTTAGCGATTGAGGGCTCATTTCAAAAGTTATTCCTTATTGAGAGGTCGCATGTTCGAATCCAATGAGCAACAAAAGTTTTTTTTTTTTAAAACACAAAAAACAGACTCCCTCCCTCTTTAAACAATTTAGGCCCAAGTTACAAGTCCTCGGCTCGACTTCCCCCCTTCATCTTTAAACAAAAAAACAGGCACACCTCCCTTTTTAAACAAAAAAATAAATATTCATTGGGTTTCCAAGTCCCCAACCCAACCAGTCGGCCTGACGCCCCCTCTCTCTTTAAACAAAAAATAACAGCCCCCTCCCTCTTTAAAAACACCACAAATATAATTAAAAAAAAAGTCTCCCATTAATTATTGTAGAAATCTCAACTTCCAAGTAAAGATCTTTTTGTTAAGTTATTGTTTTGAGAATTATTTTGCTCTAATTCACCATTAACATGAATTGATTGCATCAATGTTTAATTCATTTTGCTTAGGGTTTCAAATTTCTCAAATCTCAATATTATTTTTAATTTAGGATTTTCAATATTACATTAAATTAATTGTGTTTAGCTTTAGATTTTACATTACTTTTATTGGTAATGTATGTAATGGATGACTTGTATTTTACATGTTTACATTGAATTTGGTTTGTCTTTTTGTTTCAATAAGAGAATTACAAATGCCTCCTACCCGAAAATATCCGTCTAGACATGAAAAACGTAAAAAAGAAGACACGAAGAAGAATTCATTAAGTCTTAAAGAGGGACATTATATAGATTTGTCCAGACATTCTTGATTATGAAAGATTGTTTGATGACTTTGCAGATAAAAATGCAAGGAGATCAATTTTCTATGCTTAATGTAATGATAGTTTTTCTTATAAATCATTCATGTAATGACATTAATGTATTTCTATCGTAGCATTATAATTTATTGTACTGAAATTGAAAACATTGAATCGAATATAGTGTTTACTATAAATTTATTTGATGTTTTGATCAATAGTTTTTTTTAATATTGATTAATTAATTAATTTTAATTTTTCATGTGAATAAAAAATGTCTTTTTTTATTTCTTGCAACGGGCCCTTAAAAGTATAGGAACGACCCTGCTTGCAAGTTTTGTCGGTTAAGGCAAATTTAACTTGATTTTTTATTCTTTTTAATATATAAAAATTAAACTATTTTTGCATCCCGTCATAACTTTCAATTATATAATCTTGCACGTTTTTTCCAATAAGACAAACATAAATTGATGAATATCTTTTTTTTCAGGTATAAAAATTAAACTACTTTTGCCTATAGGCATAACTCCTCATTAAATGAGCAGGTGGGAAAAAATTAAAACCATGCATAAGAGGGGCAAACATTAAAGAGCAGACCTATGAAGGGAAATTCACACAAAAAAACTCATTATGGTGGTGTGGTCTTTCATTTTTGCCCTTCAAATTTTTAATCTTTAATTTTTGTCCTTCATCAATTTTTTGGCACGATATAATTTAGATTTCGCAATGCATAGTTTACGACATATGTATTATAATATCCATACAAATTATGTGGGACAATACAAATCTTTCAACACTCAACATAATATGAAAAACGATATAATTTGAGATTTTATTCGGCATAGTTTAAGTTTAACTTTAACATATATATCATAACTGTGAGTATGAATGTGTAATAACAAGAAACGGGAAATGTAACAATAACAATAAGTAAATAAAAAATCTGGAAATTAACAAAGAAATTGGCTTGCTGAGTCGATTGATTTTTCAATCTATCCTTAATATAATATTGCTCCGTCTATCCTTTCAACGGTGTAAAGACAACTTATATCCCAAGATAAAACAACAATCAAACAAATGAGCAAAGGGAACTCAAGTGTTCGCTTAATAAGAAAGATCTTAGAGTGTGAAGATTGCAAGAGAGAAAGAAAGTATTCTGAAAATGTATTTCAATGTGTCTTTTGCAATTGTGCCAAAGGCATCAATTAATATGTAGATGATTTTGTCTTCTCAATTAACCAAATGAATGACCATTAATGTCAAGTAATGACCATTGATATTGAGATTAATACAGCCTAGTAATGGCTGAAATCAACAGCCAAATAATGGAGATTAATTGCTCCAAAATCAGCCCATGAATCAGCTTTAATTCGCCTCCCACGGTACAAAAAATTGTCGAAGAGTCGCGGCCCTTTGAGAGAGCGTCGCGGCGCCTCAATTTCAGTAAGTCACTGGAACCGAAATTCCATTTAGATCTGCGGCCCTAGGAGGAGGAGGCGCAGCGCTCCAAGTACCGCGACCTCGACTTTGTCACGCCGCGACCCTTCTCGGCTCCGCGGCGATTTATGATTCGTTTCATCTTTTACACATTTTACTTTTCTTCCTTTCATTTACCAACGTGAAACCATTGTCATTTGTCCAATAACCGTCTATTCTCTTATGTCTCAAACAATTCGTATACGTACCAATATCTCTTCCTTTAAGGAAATTACGATCATTGACACTTTATGTGCACGTGTGTGGAAATCATGTTTCCGACGTGCGGGGCTCCAATTGTTTGAGTCACAATTAATAACATTAACTTTATTTCATGTTTAGTAAATTTCCAACAATCCCCTATTGGAAGAGATTTTGGCGCACGCACATGGTGCCTTTCCAGCAATCATTCGGCGAATCGATGATGCATCTGGAGAGGTAGCCGGAGCTTTGAACCTTTCATAGTAGAATATCATCAGACATATTTACTGTGCGGTGAACGTGATGTCTTGAACCGTCAGTGTTTAGTATATACCAAGACAATGGTACCAACACAACATCTTTCCTTACTCTATCTTTCTTTATGTTTTGTCCATCGTGGGCCACAGACACCCTTGAATTCTTAAGTGCATTCATTTGAGGCAGTCTGTCCTTGCACTTAAATAGGATCATATTTTGCTTAAAAAGGCCCGCCCATCTCATATATATGATAAAGGAAACAACTCGTTTTAGCCATTTTATTTCTTTTTGACCTGAGGAAAATTCAAATAAACAAAACAAAGAAGAGTCTTAGGGCGGTGCTTGACTTCGGTTTCCCCTGGAAATGATGGAATAAGCTTTTCTTCCTCTTAGCGACTATGAGCTCATAGGGAGCTGGAATGAACTTGGTTAGCTGGGAACGAGGAGTAAGGAAGCTCGAACGAATGTGAGAGGAATGAAAGCTGCTCGACTCGGCTGCTGGTTCGGGGGTAGAGTACAGTACTAAAGGTATACCCTGCTACACAAACGTTAGGAACCATTAAAAGTTTCCCCAACCTAACCTCAACTATTGAGGATCATTAAAGGTTTGGAAACTTATCCTTCACCCCTCTTACATGTAGCACTTTTTATCTATCACGGGAATGACCTTGGATTATGTTTCTTATGAAGAAATCATTATACAAAGTGCTCTTGCTTCCACCGAAGCGCTCAACTGAACCTTTACAATTTAGTTTTCTCATTTAACCTTATTCCTAGGATCTTCAGTCTTTAAGGTTGGGTGTCCACTATATTGGTTCTTATTGATTGGGTTTTAAGCCCATTCCCCTAGACAGGCAGGTCATCTGACCTCTGGGTATTCCCTTCGTCAAGGGATCTGCTATATTTTCCTTAGATTTTATGTAATCAATGGAAATAACACCTGAGGTGATTAACTGCCTAACGGACTCATGTTTCCGTCGAATATGACGAGACTTGCCGTTGTAAATAGAACTTTGTGCCCTTCCTAGAGCCGACTGACTATCGCAGTGGATCATTACAGAAGATACGGGTTTATCCCAACATGAGACATCCTCTAGAAAATCATGAAGCCACTCAGTTTCTTCTCCCGCTTTGTCTAAAGCGATAAATTCTGACTCCATCGTGGATCAGACAATTAGTGTTTGCCTAGAGGATTTCCAAGACACAGCTTCACCACCGATTGTAAAAATATATCCTCTGGTGGACTTGATGTCGTCGCTATCAGATATCTAGTTTGCATCACTGTACCCCTTTAGTACAGCTGGATATATCGAATAATGTAACCCATAGTTTAGCGCGAACTTCAGGAACCGTAGTACCCTATTCAATGCTTTACAATGATCCCCACTTGGATTATGGGTGAACCTAACCAATTTATTGACTGGATGAGCGATATCAGGTCGAGTGCAGTTTGTGATATACATCAGACTACCAATCACCTGCGCATACCGCTCCTGGCGTACGGTCACACAAAGATGTTTGTCAATCTTTTGACTTATATCCAATGGTGTCGTTACCGGTGAACTGTCGAACATCCCAAATTTCTTTAGTACATCCTTGATGTAGTGAGATTGAGACAAGACCAGTCTATTAGATGTCTTAGAGATCTTGATACCTAAGATGACATCTGCAATGCCCATATTTTTCATGTCAAAACATTGTTTTAACATGTTCTTAGTCTCTAGGATTATTCCAGGACTGCTTCCAGTGATCAACAAGTCGTCTACATAGAGGCATATAATGACGAAAGAATCGACATTTCCTTTCATGTAGACACATTTGTCACATCTATTAATGACGAACCCTTTTGATAGTAGGATACTATTAAATTTCTCGTGCCATTGTTTAGGGGACTATTTCAGCCCGTACAACGATTTGACAAGCCGACAGACTTTTGTCTCTTGTCCTGGAACAACATACCCCTCGGGTTGATCCATATATATTTCTTCTTCCAAATCACCATTTAGGAAGACTGTCTTTACATCTATTTGATGTATTTCAAGACCCCGTAAGGCGGTGATAGCTATGAACATACGTATGGATGTCATTCTAGACACCGGAGCGTAGGTGTCGAAGTAGTCGAGACCCTCTTTTTGGCTATAGCCCTTGACTACCAACCTAGCCTTGTACTTGTCAATAGATCCATCTACCTTTAACTTCAGTTTAAGGATCCACTTACAACGCAAAAGTTTGTGTCCCGGGGGAAGTTCAGCCAACTCCCAGGTGTGGTTATGCAGGATGGATTCTATCTCACTTTGTAAAGCTTCCTTCCAGAGCGGTGCTTCTGGAGTTGACAAAGCTTCAACGATTGTCCGTGGTTCGTCCTGAACCAAATAAGCTTCAAAGTCTGGACCGAAAGACTTGTCCTTCCGGGCTCTTTTGCTTGGCCTTGGTTCCATATTTGAGTCTTCCAAGTCCTGAGAATCTAGAATACTGGATTCCGGATAATCAGGCACTTCAGAATATCTGAACCGTTTGGATTTAGGTAGTCAACGACTCCTAGATCCTCAGAGATTTTCTCATAACTTCGTTTGTGAAAGGTTATGTCATTTTCCTTATGGAAATGTGTCTTCAAAGAACCACACGTTCCTTGATTCCATGATCGTACCTTCATAAATCTCCGGTACATCCGACTTATGCACTATGAAGTGATAAACACTACTGTTATTGACATATCCGATGAATATGCAATCCATAGTCTTAGGTCCAATCTTGACCTGCTTTGGCATAGGTAATTTTACCTTAGGCAGACAACCCCATACCTTCAAATATTTGTAGGTAGATTTCTTTCCTTTCCATAACTCGTATGGAGTCTTGTCCTTACCTTTGTGTGGGACTCTATTAAGAATCTTATTTGCGGTAAGGACAGCTTCTCCCCACATGTGTTGGGGACGGCCTGAATTGATGAGTAAATCATTCATCATTTCCTTCAGTGTTATGTTCTTGCGTTCAACCACACCGTTTGATTGAGGTGAGTAAGGGGCCTTTGTTTGATGAACTATACCCGATTGGGTACAAAATTCTTCAAAAGGCGCTACATATTCTCCCCCTCTATCGCTACAGATTATTTTAATCCGTCCGCTTAGTTGGTTCTCAACTTCTGCTTTGTAGCGTTTGAACGCTTCATCTTTACTTTTTAGTAAATAAAGGTAACAAAACCTCGTGTCATCATCTATGAAAGTCACAAAGTACTTGTTCCCCCCCTCTTGTTTGAGCGAACTTCAAATCACATATATCAGTGTGTGTAAGTTCTAGAGGAGCGGTTTCCCTTTCGACGGATCTAAAGGGATACTTGGAAAGTTTTGCCTCTACGCACACCTCACACTTACGTTGAGGGTTTATGTCGATAGACGGCAATAATTCCAACTTTACCAATCTTTTAATAGATTGATAGTTAACATGTCCTAATCTATGATGCCATAAATTAGATAACTCAATCAAGTAAGTAGAAGACTCAATATTATTGATAGTTGAAACAAGAGGCATTACAGGTGCAACATTAACCTTAAAGAGGCCTTCACAGACGAAGCTCCTTCCTACAAATGTTTCGTTTTTAGTGATTACAAATTTGTTAGCTTCTAACACTAGCCTAAAACTAGCATTTACTAACACAGGTCCAAAAATTAAATTTCTTCTAATTTCTGGGACATGCATCACTTCCTTCAGAGTCAGCTCCTTCCTGGACGTCATCTTTAGGATCACCTTTCCTACCCCCAGCACCTCTGAAGAAGAATTGTTTCCCATCAACAACTTCTTGTCTGTGACTGGTGTTTAAGTAGAGAAGGCTTCTTTGTTGGAACATATGTGACGCGTGGCACATGTGTCCAACCACCACTGTACCGGATTCTCAATGAGGTTTGCTTCAAGAACCACCGCTGAGAACTCATCGATCATATCATCTATGAGCGTGTCTTCAATAATGTTAGCCTTGGCCTTGCCTTTGGCCTTCTCTTTATTCTCACGTTTGAGTCTGCGGCAGTCTTTGGCCATGTGATCAACTATACCACAGTGGTTACAATTTCCCTTGAACTTTTTAGTTGTTTGGGTCTTGCCTACCTTATAGAACTTTCGCTTTTTGCTTGAGTTCCCTTTGACTTCCGTCAGATTCGCCTTAGCCTCAGCGGGTTGTTTCCCCTTTGACATGACTTTCTTATTGTCCTCCTGAATCTGGAGTTTGATAATAAGTTCGTTTAAGGTCATCTTCTTCATTTTGAGTTTCAAATAGTTCATAAACTCAGTCCACGAAAGAGGCAACTTCTCGATTAGTGCCCCAACCAAGAATTGCTCGTTGGGCTTCAATCCTTCCAAATCTAGGTGATATAGAATCATTTGAAATTCCTGGACTTGGGATGACACACTCTTGTTGTCTACCATTTGAAATTTCAGGAACTTCCCAATGATGAACTTCTTACTACCCTCATCTTGGGTGTTGTATTTCTTTTGAAGTTTGTTACACCCCGTAACTCCAGGACATGTTTAAGAGAATGTACGTAAGGAACTCAAGACTTGAAATTAGTTCGAAAGGAAGAATTGTTTTTCCGACGGAAAATCTTCCGAACGTCGGAAAGGAAAAATGTTCATTGGTGAGAATTAGGTTCTCAAAATGCATTAATTGAAGAGTATGGAACTTATTATCATTATGGAAATTTATTGTTTTACGGTTTTGGTCGCGTGGGGCCCGAGAAATTTTACATTTTTGTGGGGCCCACGAGGTTCTGAAATTTATGGGCGAATGAGAGGGCGACACGTGGCACCCCCCACCATAGTCTTGGATGAAATTTGCAAGGGTATAATGGTCATTGACCATCTTGGAAGATAAGTCTTGCTAGCTTGAGTTTGTTGACCAAGTCAACTTGCCACTTGTGCTTAATCCATGTGATTTTCATCTTAGCCACCCATTTGTTTAAGTCTAAGCCTTCCAGGTGTTATATATTCACTACACTAGTGCAAGACTAGTCTTGAACACTTAGAAAAAAATAGAGGCCTTGTTCTTGAGCTAAGTGCTCTGCGGCTGTCTCATTCCCACAAAAATTTTGTAGTTTTGATCCATTAGCCACAAGACTTTAACGAGGTCCTAAGGGTATTGTAAGGATATCTCAATAGAAAGATTTGGAAAAATGGCGTTTTTACGTTAGTCATGGCGAAACCCTAAGGTGTTCTTCAACTTTGAAGTTGGAAATAGAAGATGAGTTTTCACAAGCTTAAGGGTCGCAAATAAGCGGATTGGAGCGTTAAGAAAGGAGTTGGAGTTGCTAAGGATCGACTTAGGGTTTTGGAGCATTTTGAGCTTAAGAAGGTATTAATCTCCGTCTTACTATTATAATTCAAGATTTCATGTTGTAGTAGTTAGAAATGATCATGTGGATTATATTATGAAGAATGATATGTGTTATGGAATAGTTGGATGGAATCCGAAGTTGCATGATTTAGCCTTTAAGATTGTAATTCAATTTAGTACTAGTTTAGTCGTCGCATGTTATCTAAAGAGTGGATTAAGGTGGTTATAATTGTTAAGTTGTTTATTACTATATAACATGCTAGACCTAAGAACTTGGATTGAAAAGGAATTGGAAAGGTTGATAAGTTGTTGCACTTTTTGGCCGAATTGACATTTGCATTGTGGACTAGTTTAATGTAATTTGTGGGGCGGAATTTTACGTCTGTTAAGGCGTGTAATCCCCTTTTGTTAGCTGACTTGTTGGGCCTTAAATGTGGCGTGTTTGGTTATTGTATTCGGCCTTGAAAAAGGTGGCAAAGTATGTAAAAACAAAGGAAGTGCTGCCCGATTTTCCGTAGATTTTAGTGGCTTAGCACTTAGAATATTCTACGTTCGAAGCTAGAGGTTAATGGACGTATTATGGCCAATTTAGGTTGAAGTACCAAGTATAGCGTATTCTACTTGACGGATGGAATAGCTAGTAAGGTTGAAGTACTTTGGAGCTTTTTGCTACTTGTCGATAATCGTCGCGAGGTATGTGAACCTCTTCCTTCCTTTGACATGATTCTATGTATGGAATATACATGTAGTACTATTTCATGATTCCTTCTACTCTTAGAAGTTAAGAGGTAGTTATGTTGATTTACTCTATGCAAAAGCTACGTCTAAGAAATCCTAAGTCCTTACCAAGTCTTATGGGGGATGTTGGTAAGAGTCGTTAGGAGGTATTTTGGAGCCAAGTTGACTTGGCTAATTTCTGACACGAATAAGAATAAGTATCGAACAAGCCATTGCAGCGTTAATAAAGGAAAATGTAATGACAATTAATTATGTTAAAACAAGTAGAATTCTCCATCTGCATAGAAGCTAAGATAAGACAAAATTGTATTACATTTTCTAGATCATGGCTACTTGAATAAGATCGTTATAAATAAGTATAACTTAATCACGACGCAAAGTATATGTTACTAATTTTAAAAGAGTTTACGTATGAAGTTTTTAAGACTTTGAAACTTGTTTTCTTAAAAGTTAAGAGACTTGAAGTATTTTGAAAGCTATGTGATTTGATTTGAAAGTATAAGTCTCTTGGTTATAAAGAGAATGAATTAGTTTAAGGCATAAAGTTAGTATGACGGCTTTATGGGAAGTTGGTTATAATAACTTTATGGGAGGTTAAGAGAATGGTTTTCTTCAGTAACATAAACAAGAAATGATTTGAAATAAAGAAGGGCAAATTGTTTTAAAGGTACCAATTGCTTAAGGTCTTTAAGAAAGAAGTCACTTGATTTAGAAGCCGGTAATTGTATTTCTAAAAAAAGCATTGTGACTTGTCGTGAAAAGTAGATATGACTTGATACTACGGTTATTAGTATCTTGGAAGTTTTGTTTGAAAGAGAATCATTTTAAAGGAGTAGAGGCACGTGATACGTTGGGTTAAATTCGGATTTTATAATGACATGTTAGTGCCTTAAGTAAACAAAAATGAGAGTGTATATGAACAAGCTAATAAGAAGTTAGGGGATTTCTTAACTTGCTTATATTATGTATGATAAGCCGGTAGTGCTTATGTTATGTATGATAAGCGGTAGTGCTTATGTTATGTATGATAAGTCGGTAGTGCTTATGTTATGTATGATAAGTCGGTAGTGCTTATGTTATGTATGATGGCGGTTGAGTTAGGGTAAGAGTATAAATGAGGGCAAGCTCAAGACGTTATACCACCTTCTCGAGTAAGAGTATAAGTGAGGTAAATCCCCAAGGCTGTACCACCCGCTTTATGTGTTATTTGTGGCCAACGAGATAGGGTAAGAGTATAAATGAGGCAAGCCCCAGGCGTTATACCACCTTCTCCAGGGTAAGAGTATAAATGAGGGCAAGCCCAAGACGTTATACCCCTAACTACCACCTTCTCGTGGTAAGAGTATAAATGAGGCAAGCCCAGACGTTATACCACTGTTTTGATTGATTTTATGGGCGTGAGACCCATGGTTATGTTTTACACTTTTAGTATCGGCGGTGATGGGGATTCCAGGCATGCTTTGATATTGGTATGATCGATCGCGTCCCGGTTTGGTCGGTAGTATATGTGTCCCTCCGTAGTGGGCGGACTATGTTATGAAAGATAAGTAAGTTAGATAGAAATGAACTTAATGACTTCTCCTAAGTAAGTGCGTAAGATATGGCTATAACTCTTAATGGAATGGAAAGCAGAGATATTGATGTGAAATTAAGTTCATAAGTGGTAATGACACGGCAGGATGCGGTATGTATTTTTATACTCGCCCTTGTCATTCTTTTGTACAATTATGATCATTTCTTGTACTTTATTTCATTCCATATTAAATTTGTTATCGACCTTCGAAGCCGCGTTAAATGTCATGAGTTTATATGCTGTTATTATGGATCCGCGAGCTTAGGATCTGGTTCAAGATTTTGAGATGGCTCCAATGTTCGGAGTTGTCATGGCTATGTATATTCAGTGCAGCGGGGCCTTGTCCGTCATAGTAGGTGTTCAAATCTTAGAAGTCTGTATTCACATGTAAATTTGGGGTTAGAATTGTAATTACATTTTTGGATAGTGTAAGCCCTTTTTGGGTGATTTATATTACTGACCTTATCGGCTTTGCCTTGGTTTTAAGAGAAAAAAATGTGTTACTTATTTTCCGTGATTTATTATGTTGTATGTTTTGAGGTGCCTGGTAGGGCACGATCGCGGCTGAGGTCGTCGTGACAAAAGTGGTATCGAGCGATTAGTCCTCGGAAAGTGTCTACAGGTGTCTACAGTAAGTCTTGATTATCGGTGTGTTGTGCACCACATCTATAATCGGAGGCTGCAGGACATTTAGGATTGGTTTCCATCCTTCTCACTCGAGATCGTGCGATAGAGTGTAGTTAGGGTTGTCTCTCCCAACGATTATGTTGATTGCATTCTGAGAAAGCGTGATGACCGGGGAAGGACTATGCGGATTGCGTTTCCACGTTGGTAATGATTATAGTATAGTTGGTATTGTGACATACACCTATCTGAGTTATGTATGAGGTCGGACGCGTGTTGCCTAGAATGATTTTAGATTACAAGAGTTTGTAAAGACTAACTAGAATCTGGGAAGGTATGAAACGATTAATGAATTCTCGCCAAAGTCTTCCGGGTAGAAAGATTTATTATAGACCAAGAATAAGAGTTAAGTGCGACGGTGGGGCGGGGTGATGACCTGTGCGGGTCGCCCAGCACTGGAATAGAGTGGGATCAGTTGGTAGTAGTTCGCTCGTGGCGAAGTCACGGTGCAAGGCCCAAGTCTAGTTAATTGTTTCTGGGTTCGTGGGCGCGTTCCGGAACCAGGTCGTGAAGGCCGGAAATGGCCTTATATTGTTTTATAGAGTGACCCCAAGGATTAGAGGCCAAAATCGGTATGGAAGTTATGTATGTATGCTAGTAAGAGTTGGAAGTACGGAAGGAGTAGAGCCTGAATCCATTAGAACCTTTCGAGGTAACTACACCCGTGCATGTGTGGGGTGGTAGCTGAGCGGGAACATGAGGTTTTCCCGGTGATGATACAGTCGTCAGACCCTAGTAGACCTAGTAGAGAGGATTATGACTGACTTTGAGGTCATTATGAGTATGGGCTAGTTGGCTTCGTGAGTGCCAAGGTTGACGTCTTAGTTTAAGT
Source organism: Przewalskia tangutica (assembly GCA_029844215.1). Taxonomy (NCBI): domain Eukaryota; kingdom Viridiplantae; phylum Streptophyta; class Magnoliopsida; order Solanales; family Solanaceae; genus Przewalskia; species Przewalskia tangutica. The sequence continues at coordinate 148,155,507 of CM056719.1, forward strand.
TGTTATGTGGCCATGGGTGGCATATGTAGTATGAAGGGTGCAGTAGGAGGAGACTATGTCGCTATCTATTTAGATTGGACTCCGAAAGAACATTCGGGGACGAATGTTTCTAAGGGGGGAAGAATGTTACACCCCGTAACTCCAGGACATGTTTAAGAGAATGTACGTAAGGAACTCAAGACTTGAAATTAGTTCGAAAGGAAGAATTGTTTTTCCGACGGAAAATCTTCCGAACGTCGGAAAGGAAAAATGTTCATTGGTGAGAATTAGGTTCTCAAAATGCATTAATTGAAGAGTATGGAACTTATTATCATTATGGAAATTTATTGTTTTACGGTTTTGGTCGCGTGGGGCCCACCCGAGGAATTTTACATTTTTGTGGGGCCCACGAGGGTTACGGAAATTTATGGACGAATGAGAGGGCGACACGTGGCACCCCCCCACCATAGTCTTGGACGAAATTTCAAAGTGAATAATGGTCATTGACCATCTTGGAAGATAAGTCTTGCTAGCTTGAGTTTGTTGACCAAGTCAACTTGCCACTCAGGCTTAATCCATGTGATTTTCATCTTAGCCACCCATTTGTTTAAGTCTAAGCCTTCCAAGGTGTTATATATTCACTACACTAGTGCAAGACTAGTCTTGAACACTTAGAAAAAAATAGAGAGGCCTTGTTCTTGAGCTAAGTGCTCTCGGCTTTGTCTCATTCCCACACAAAAATTTTGTAGTTTTGATCCATTAGCCACAAGACTTTAACCCAAGGTCCCTAAGGGTATTGTAAGGATATCTCAATAGAAAGATTTCGGAAAAATGACGTTTTTACGTTAGTCGCAAGGCGAAACCCTAAGGTGTTCTTCAACTTTGAAGTTGGAAATAGAAGATGAGTTTTTCACAAGCTTCTAAGGGTCGCAAATAGCGGATTGGAACGTTAAGAAAAGGAGTTGGAGTTGCTAAGGATCGACTTAGGGTTTTGGAGCATTTTGAGCTTAAGAAGGTATTAATCTCCGTCTTACTATTATAATTCAAGATTTCATGTTGTAGTAGTTAGAAATGATCATGTGGATTATATTATGAAGAATGATATGTGTTATGGAATAGTTGGATGGAATCCGAAGTTGCATGATTTAGCCTTTAAGATTGTAATTCAATTTAGTACTAGTTTAGTCGTCGCATGTTATCTAAAGAGTGGATTAAGGTGGTTATAATTGTTAAGTTGTTTATTACTATATAACATGCTAGACCTAAGAACTTGGATTGAAAAGGAATTGGAAAGGTTGATAAGTTGTTGCACTTTTTGGCCGAATTGACATTTGCATTGTGGACTAGTTTAATGTAATTTGTGGGGCGGAATTTTACACGTCCTGTTAAGGCGTGTAATCCCCTTTAGTTAGCTGACTTGTTGGGCCTTAAATGTGGCGTGTTTGGTTATTGTATTCGACTTGAAAAAGGTGGCAAAGTATGTAAAAACAAAGGAAGTCTTTGCCCGATTTTCCGTAGATTTTAGTGGCTTAGCACTTAGAATATTCTACGTTCGCTAGAGGTTAATGGACGATATGGCCAATTTAGGTTGAAGTACCAAGTATAGCGTATTCTACTTGACGGATGGAATAGCTAGCAAGGTTGAAGTACTTTGGAGCTTTTTGCTACTTGTCGATAATCGTCGCGGTATGTGAACCTCTTCCTTCTTTTGACATGATTCTATGTATGGAATATACATGTAGTACTATTTCATGATTCCTTCTACTCTTAGAAGTTAAGAGGTAGTTATGTTGATTTACTCTATGCAAAAGCTACGTCTAAGAAATCCTAAGTCCTTACCAAGTCTTATGGGGGATGTTGGTAAGAGTCGTTAGAGGTCTTTTGGAGCCAAGTTGACTTGGCTAATTTACTACACGAATAAGAATAAGTATCGAACAAGCCATCATAGCGTTAATAAAGGAAAATGTAATGACAATTAATTATGTTAAAACAAGTAGAATTCTCCATCTGCATAGAAGCTAAGATAAGACAAAATTGTATTACATTTTCTAGATCATGGCTACTTGAATAAGATCGTTATAAATAAGTATAACTTAATCACGACGCACCAAAGTATATGTTACTAATTTTAAAAGAGATTACGTGAAGTTTTTAAGACTTTGAAACTTGTTTTCTTAAAAGTTAAGAGACTTGAAGTATTTTGAAAGCTATGTGATTTGATTTGAAAGTATAAGTCTCTTGGTTATAAAGAGAATGAATTAGTTTAAGGCATAAAGTTAGTATGACGGCTTTATGGGAAGTTGGTTATAATAACTTTATGGGAGGTTAAGAGAATGGTTTTCTTGAAGAACATAAACAAGAAATGATTTGAAATAAAGAAGGGCAAATTGTTTTAAAGGTACCAATTGCTTAAGGTCTTTAAGAAAGAAGTCACTTGATTTAGAAGCGGTAATTGTATTTCTAAAAAAGCATTGTGACTTGTCGTGAAAAGTAGATATGACTTGATACTACGGTTATTAGTATCTTGGAAGTTTTGTTTGAAAGAGAATCATTTTAAAGAGTAGAGGCACGTAGTACGTTGGGTTAAATTCGGATTTTATAATGACATGTTAGTGCCTTAAGTAAACAAAATGAGAGTGTATATGAACAAGCTAATAAGAAGTTAGGGATTTCTTAACTTGCTTATATTATGTATGATAAATGGTAGTGCTTATGTTATGTATGATGTAAGAAGTGCTTATGTTATGTATGATAAGTCGGTAGTGCTTATGTTATGTATGATAAGTCGGAGTGCTTATGTTATGTATGATGGCCGTTGAGTTAGGGTAAGAGTATAAATGAGCGGCAAGCCCCAAGACGTTATACCACCTTCTCGTGGTAAGAGTATAAGTGAGGTAAATCCCAAGACGCTGTACCACCCGCTTTATGTGTTATTTGACGACCTCGAGATAGGGTAAGAGTATAAATGGCGGGCAAGCCCCAAGACGTTATACCACCTTCTCCGTGGTAAGAGTATAAATGAGGCAAGCCCCAAGACGTTATACCCCGCTTACCACCTTCTCCGTGGTAAGAGTATAAATGGCGGCAAGCCCCGACGTTATACCACCTGTTTTGATTGATTTTATGGGCGTGAGACCCATGGTTATGTTTTACACTTTTAGCCGCCGATGTGATGGGGATTCCAGGCATGCTTTGATATTGGTGATCGATCGCGTCCCATTGGGTGGTAGTATATGTGTCCCTCCGTAGTGGGCGGACTATGTTATGAAAGATAAGTAAGTTAGATAGAAATGAACTTAATGACTTCTCCTAAGTAAGTACGTAAGATATGGCTATAACTCTTAATGGAATGGAAAAGATATTGATGTGAAATTAAGTTCATAAGTGGTAATGACACGGCCGGATCTGGTATGTATTTTTATACTGTCCCTGCCATTCTTTTGTACAGTTATGATCTGTTTACTGTACGTTATTTCTGTTCCATATTCGGTACTGTTGTTATCGACTTTCGGGGCCGCGTTAAATGTCCGCAGTTTAGGTACATTATTATGGATCCGCGAGCTTAGGATCTGGTTCGCATTTTGAGATGGCTCGATGTTAGGAGTTGTCATGGCTATGTATATTCAGGGGTACGGCGGGGCCTTGTCAAGTCATAGTAGGTGTTCAAATATTAGATGTCTGTATTCACGTGGCAATGGGTAGTTAGAATTGTAATTACATTTTTGGATAGTGTAAGCCCTTTTTGGGTGATTTATATTACGGCAGCCTTATCGGCTTTGCCTTGGTTTTAAGAGAAAAAAAAAATGTGTTAATTATTTTCCGCAGCAGTTTATTATGTTGTATGTTTTGAGGGTGCCCAGGTAGGGCACCAGTCGCGGCCCGGGGTCGGGTCGTGACAAAGTTTGTCCCATAACTGCTTGGCAGTTTCAACGGTGCAATATACTGTGTGGAGAGGATCAGACAAACTGTTTAGATTATAGTTCCTACACATGAAATCATTGTGTTTTCATGCTTCGTGAACCATCCTCATGTCGTCAGCGACATAGTTATCTTGGCCCCCTCCCGCCAAATCATTTGGCTGAGGGTACACATCTTCCCCAACTAGTGGAGGGCCTTCGGTTAGGAAATGTGACATTCCCATAGCCGTCAGGAAAATCAACATCTTTTGCTTCCATCATTTGAAGTGAGCACCCATGAACTTTTCAGGACGCTCAAGGTGAAAACCAGCGGGTGTAGGGGCAGTGACACCCCCTTGAGCAGTTGCAAAGGCATTGGGAACACCTCTAACAGGAGCATAGGCTTTCTGGACGCCTTGGGCACTATAAGTGCCAGGAGCAGCAGTAGAGGCATTGGTTATGCCAAAAATAGTGTTAACACTAGTTGTGCCAAAACTAGTAGTTTGGAAGGCATTAGGAATGCCATGATCAGTGGAGACACTAGAAGTGCCAAAACAGTGGAGTTGAAGGCAACGGTAGTTCCTTGAACAGTGGGATTGAGGACAGTGGTAGTGCCTTGAGCAGTGGGTTGAAGGCAGTGGGATTGCCTTGAGCATCAGTGGGATTTTCAGCATTGAATGGATTGAATTGATCTTGTCCAGTCATGTTGTTGTTGAAACAACCAATATTATCTTAAGCTTGTGAGTATAATGTGTAATAACAAGAAACGGGAAATGTAACAACAACAATAAGTAAATAAGAAATCTGGAAATTAACAAAGAAATTGGCTTGCTGAGTCGATTGATTTTTCAATCTATCCTTAAGATAATAGTGCCCCGTATATCCTTTCAACGGTGTAATGACAACTTATCTCCCAAGATAAAACATCAATCAAACAAATGAGCAAAGGGAACTCAAGTGTTCGCTTAGTAAGAAAGATCTTAGAGTGTGTGAAGATTGCAAGAGAGGTGTAACACCCCATTTTAACCAGAGTCGAAACGGGAGTACCACGTATGGTTGATTCCTAAATGTATTTTAAGGAGTCGCCACCTAATTATTATAGTGAATTAGGACACTTAGTTTATTGCAATAAAAATACTGCAATTGACTTCCATTTAATGGTCTGCGAAATTAGTGAGATTCTGGATCAGGGTTCTTTATTATCCTAAAGGGAAGGGGTTAGGCATCCTTTAAGATCCGCTAACTTGCGGTTGTTCGTTCAAACCTAGGTTAATTATTTATTGCTCTTTTTATATTCTACTTATTCTAAGCATTTTACATAATTTACAATTAAAATAAAATACAATGCAAAATAATAAAACTGAAATTAAATGCGGCATAAAATGAACTCCGGGGCATTCTTTTTGAAATGCATCTCCGGATACCTGCATAAACACTTAGTAAAAGTATTAGTAATAGAATACATAAATTTTAAAATAATAGCAAAAATTAACAAACAAAGCAAATAAATCCGTCTTTTGTACAGGGGAGGCCTTGGAAATCAGACGGGGATTCCTTCATCGGCCAATATTGCTAAAAAATAATAAAATAAATAAAACATTCGGATCCGCGCTAAAACAGTAATAGTTTTAAACACGGAGGGCTCAGATATGTAAAAATATAAAGTAGGACAACCTAAACAAGTGCGGCTGCGAGAATTCGCCTTGCGACACATGTTGGTTATCCTGTAAGTGGAAGAAATCATCATTGCCCGTAAAGCTTCATTTATTTTATTTTCCGTCTTTGAATCATGAGGCCTCAAAAATCGACGGATAACTTTTTCATCGGCCAAAGTGTAGTATCATATTCAAAATCAGTTTAATACCGAAGTGTAGTATCATGTTCAAAATCAGCTTAATACCAAAGTGTAGTATCATGTTCAAAATAAGTAAACCAGCAAAAATATAGCAAAAATAGCCTAAAATCAGTCCAGCAATATGGCCAAAAATCAGCAACAAAATAGCCAAAAATGGCCGAAAATCAGTAGCAACGCGGTCAACAATAGTAGAAGCAATAGCCAAGTTCACCGGAATTTTCAGAAAGTCGCCGGCGTCAACTCCGTCCAGATACCCAAAAACAAAAAAAAACAAATCATATCAGTCCACAACCACAACAAAATCATAGCAACAAAGTCGAAAAACAACAATAGCGTTAATAAACAAAAACATGAGAAAGAGATTAAATCAGTCAACAACCAACAACAACATAATAACAACAAAGTTGAAGAACCAAGCGATGGCGTCGTTGGAGTTTAACTCCCAGATTTTGCAAAAGAGGCGGCGGGATGGGACAGTGGTGGTGATTCAGTGGTGTGATGGAGAGTGGTGTGAGGTTGATAGTATTGGACGACGGTAGAGAAGGAAAGGTTGAGGGAGATGAGTGTGTCTGCTGAAGGTTAAAAGTGTAGAGCGTCGGCTGGGTTTCGCCGGCGGTGGCGACGGGAGTGGGGAAAGGGGTAGGTGATGGGCTGCTAACAGGGTGTTCGACGGGAAAGAGGGGAAGGTTGAGGGAGATGAGTGTGTCGGCTGAAGGTTAAACGTGTAGAGTGTACTGGTTTCATTTGGCGGTGGCGACGGGAGTGGGGAAAGGGGTAGGTGAGGGTGTGTGGGAGAGGAGAGAGGCGGCTGACCTAGGTTTTTAGAGAAGAGGGTGTCGACGGGAATATCGAAGAGAAAATAGGGCTGGTGATGTCCTAGACTTATAGTGGGCAGCTGATTTTTGTTGTTTTGGGGGGAAAGTGGGAGTATAATGTTTTATTTATAGGGTAGGTTTTTAGGGTTTGGGTTTAGTTTTGGGGGGAAAATGAAAAGTGGTTTTAATTTTAAGGGGGAAAAATAAAAGATGGAAGTTTGGGTGAAATTAAAATGGTGTTGGATTGCACTGACTCAAATTGTGTCTTGGACTGGACTGGTTTGACAAAAATGCAAAATGGATTAATTATTTAAAAGAAAATTATTTGAAAAGATGCCAAAATTATAAAAATGCAAATGCCGACGCAATAATACTAAAAATGCAATTTTAAAGACATGTTTAATGCCTGATTAAAAGTAAAAACGGGATGCCAATTAATTATTTAAAAAGATGCAAATATTATTAAAATAAACGACGGTGTAGCAATAATAAAAACATAATATTAACAAAAACATAATGCTTAATTTAACATAAAAAGATAAAAAATGCAAAAAATGCTAATTAAAATGCGATGTGCTAAAATACTTAGAATTGCAACGAATATACAAAAAACGGATCAAAATTGACTGTCAACAGCATGTCCCTCTTTGTACGGAGATGATAGAAGAGTCTTCGGACAAAGATGTTGACTTGTAGCCAATTTTGTCCTGTTTTATAAACTACAAACTCAAAAATAGGGATGATGCAGACCCAAAAATGTCCCAGTGTCAAATCATGATGACACTGGGTCGTTGTGATGCGAAAAAAATAAAAAGCAAAGCTGACGCTGATTAAAAATGTCCCAGTGTCGAAGTATGATTGACACTGGGTTGCAGGTGATGTGGTGGTAAAAAAGACATAGTTATTGTAGATGTTGATGGCGTCATTGCATAGACGCGATGCAGGTGCTCGTCGTTGCATTGACGAAACATAGATGCAGCCGTTGCATGGGCTTAAAATGAAAAGGCGTCGTTGCATAGACGCGATGCAGATGCTCGTCGTTGCATGGACGAAACATGAATGAAGTCGTTGCATAGGCTTAAAATGAAAAGGCGTCGTTGCATGGACGCGATGCAGATGCTCGTCGTTGCATAGACGAAACATGAATGAAGCCGTTGCATAGGCTTAAAATGAAATGACGTCGTTTTCGGACGCAATGCAGATGCTCGTCGTTGCATAGACGAAACATGAATGAAGCCGTTGCATGGGCTTTTAATGAAATGGCGTCGTTGCATAGACGCGATGCAGATGCTCGTCGTTGCATGGACGAAACATGAATGAAGCCGTTGCATGGGCTTTTAATGAAATGGCGTCGTTGCATAGACGCGATGCAGATGCTCGTCGTTGCATGGACGAAACATAAATGAAGCCGTTGCATAGGCTTAAATGAAAATGACGTCGTTGCATAGACGAAACATAAATGAAGCCGTTGCATAGGCTTAAATGAAAATGACGTCGTTGCATAGACGCGATGCAGATGCTCGTCGTTGCATGGACGAAACATGAATGAAGCCGTTGCATGGGCTTAAATGAAATGACGTCGTTTTCGGACGCGATGCAGATGCTCGTCGTTGCATAGACGAAACATATATGAAGCCGTTGCATGGGCTTAAATGAAATGGCGTCGTTGCATGGACGCGATGCAGATGCTCGTCGTTGCATAGACGAAACATGAATGAAGCCGTTGCATAGGCTAAAAATGAAAAGGCGTCGTTGTATGGACGCGATGCAGATGCTCGTCGTTGCATAGACGAAACATGAATGAAGTCGTTGCATAGACTTTTAATGAAATGGCGTCATTTTCGGACGCAATGCAGATGCTCGTCGTTAAATGGACGAAACATGAATGAAGCCGTTGCATAGGCTAAAAATGAAAAGGCGTCGTTGCATGGACGCAATGCAGATGCTCGTCGTTGCATAGACGAAACATGAATGAAGCCGTTGCATAGACTTTTAATGAAATGGCGTCGTTTTCGGACGCAATGCAGATGCTCGTCGTTGCATGGACGAAACATGAATGAAGCTGTTGCATAGGCTAAAAATGAAAAGGCGTCGTTGTATGGACGCGATGCAGATGCTCGTCGTTGCATAGACGAAACATGAATGAAGCCGTTGCATGGGCTTTAATGAAATGCATTGGTTTATGAGCGTACCTGCTTTGTGACTTGCCTGGGTTGAGATAACGTCATTGCATAGACGTTGTGCATTTGTAACCCGCATGGGTCTATTGTTGTGTTCCTGCCTTTGCTGATATAAAGATCCTGCACTCAAAGAAAACTTGTGAGTTGTTTAGGAAATGAGTGGTTAATTAGCGTCGACTCTGTAGCTTTGGCTCTTGACGCTTGCATTCTTGGTTTGCACTGAAGACCTAGTTGGCCTGCTTTTCCTGTCTATTGCCATTTTCTTGCACTGAATTCCTTAAAATGTCCCAGTTTCTGGTAATGAAGATGTTGAACTGGGTAAGGTTGCATCTTGACGCTATCAAGGCGATCAGGTAAGCATTTTTTTTTTTTTTTATAATGAATGAAAAGCTAATGCGAGAATATGGACAATGTACAATTGAGTAGATGAGAATGCAACCCCCCGAAAATATGTAGGTAGTAATGGATGCAAAATATATGAGGATGCTAAACTCTCCAATGGACAAAATCGAGTCATGTGCAGAAACAAGGAAGAAATATTTCTAACGGTGTGACCGAAGCCGATGTGGCTGCCTACGTATCCCGCCGAGGGAGTCAGATCAAGACGTAGTTCATGCTGCAAAAATAAGAATTTTTATGATTTTAAAATGATGTTGGACCGAAGCCGATGTGGCCGCCTACGTATCCCGCCGAGGGAATCAGGTCAAGACGTAGTTCGTGATGCAAAATGATTTTTATGTAATATGCATTTTGTTGTTTTTTTCTGAAAAAATGGAAGACGACATTACGTTCTGACTCCAGTTGATACCAACAATTAGTATTGTGCATAAGGATGTTCTTTTATTGTTTTCAGTCTAACCGAGTTTGACTCTGGTGTAATTCACGATTTGAGATAGTACCTCAAACATACGAGTGTCGACACACTTGCTTGCATCCAAGGTTTGAACTAAACGTAATCTCATGTTTCAAATGCCTCACTGAAAGAAGGTCCCATCTCACACATATATTCCAATATTTTGAATTTTGGGACGTTGAGAGAATTGCGCTCACACTCAAAAAGATGTTCAATGCATGCAATTGTGATACCATAGGCTTGGCCGTCATGTAAGTATCCACTAATGTGAGAACCCTCAGTATAAGATCATGTAGGGCTTGTCACGGGCTTGTAATGTAGGCTTGGTGAAAGGAATGGATATCATTTGGGTAAAAGTGACTAATCATTCCTCGAGAGTTGGACTACGTCCATGCTTGATATTTGTGTGTTTTAATGCTGACTTGCTTTCTTTTTGTCCCAGTTTTTTTGTATTGACTTCTTTTGAATCTTTCATTTGGAGCCCCCTTTTTTTCGGGGTTATGTATTCCCCTTTTTTTTTTCTTTTTATCGGGGCTTTTGATTGTGTGAAGTCGTCTCTGCTTTTGGTTTTTGAGACTTTGACAATTTTGTATTTGCAAACTTCAGCTAGAATTTTGTCAGTCACTTGCACATTTCTAAAGCACTCAAGGAGGTCGGGCCAAGAGAGGGATAGTGCGTACGCACTCAGAAAGGTTATAGGTGTAATATGCGGTTGTCAAAAAATAGGTTTTAGGCTCAAAGGGGTGTGTACTAGGGATAATGTTATTTGGTATGCTGAAAAGGCTCAAACGGGTCAAAGAAAGCCTACGATCATTTTCCACACCGAGTGTTGCTCAGAATTTCGCCTCAACAAACATTCAGGCCAAGTTCTAGATCACAATGCAATGCAATTGAACTTATTCAAATAACTCACCACACAATGCATATGAAACGATGAGGTCGGCTTCATTCTTATCTTGGAAACATACAAGACAATGTTATCTGCGGGTATGAATAAGAGGTACCAAAAGAATCTATGGTTTACCACAAAGTCAACCCATACTGATTATCACTTGTTTTTTTTTTTTGTTTTTTTTTATGCACAATCTTACTTGTGTTGGTATCAACAAAGTCAAACAATAATACTAAAAAAAAATGTTTTTTCTTTCATTTTTTTTTTGAATAACGTTTTTTTTTTATTATTTGAATAAAATATTTGTTTTTTTTTTTTTTGTATTTTTCGAATAATTATTTTTGTATTTTTTGAATAAATGGTACCGAACCCGAATAGGGCTGCCTACGTATCCCGCCGAGGGAATCAAAGCGTAGTTCATTCATTCAAATATGTTATAAAATGTATGCTTGAAAACATATATAAAAAAAATAGCAATGTAAAGCTGTGCAAAAGAAATGATTGTTCACTGTGGACGAATGCAAAGTAAAATGAATGCCCGAAAACATGATGAATGAGATGCATGAGTGAGACATGCGCTCTTTATTATTATTATTATTTGTGGTTTTTATTTTTGTGGTGGTGTCGAACTCAAAATGAGTTGCCTACGTATCACACCGTGTGGTGAGAATCAGACACGCGTAGTTCGAAACAATTATGTTGTAAAATGTATGATATGAAAGAACTATGTAATTAACGCTAAACATACCAATTGAGTTTACAAATATAAATAAAATATAAAGTAAAGAAGAATTGAGAGCGATGTCTCGTTGAATCTGGTATAGACTAACTTCTTTTAATCAACATAACTAACGCTCATTTTTTTTTTTTTCGATCGCCCTCGGTTGTTTGCGAGGACGACCTTCCTGCAAAAAATATAAAAAATAGGTGAGTAGGAAAATGACCAAAAATAATAAAAATGCAAAAGTGTGACAATATAGTCAAAGACTCCCCTGATTGGTTCGACCGGACTGGTGGTTGATGCTTCACAAAGTCCAAGTCGCGCTAGTCAAGAGTGATTTACGAAATAGAAGTCCTGATTGCAATGTGAAAGCAAAAAGTACAAAAATACAAATGCTCGAGCCCGGAATCACAAAAGAGCAATTATTGAATTAAATAATATGTACAGAGTTGCTAGCGACAAATAATAATAAACAAAAACATGCAAATCAAGCGCGTGCCCTAATATGCTTGAGACCTCTTTTATGCCAGAGGTGAGCCTAAACGCCAAATATGCGGGATTATGATAAATAGGTCCAAGCCGTTAAACTGCATATTTTGTTGGAAATGACGACCAAATGACGGTGCACTTTTTCCAATTTTGGCGTGTCATGACCAGGCTTGGAACCGTCTATCATCATCACGCTACACATAGTATGCTAATGGGTCGTTGGGTTGTGAAACCCGTCGACAAGTTTGGAGGATTTTCTAATCGTGGAAACGATACCAAGGATCGACCCACCTAGGGTGTATGCATGCATGACTTAAAACAAATGTGGTATAGCTTTATCCTAATTTTGCTAAGATTTGGCTTACTAGACAAAATGGTTCCCGAGCGGACTACTCGAGTGAGAAGGCTACGCGGCCACCGGTTGGACCGGATTCTCCGCGTCTATTACCAACTCTCCTAAATTTGTGTTTTGAAGAAATAATTTTGCTGATGCACCAAGCGCACCTCGCGTGTAGTGTGTGATAGTGTTAATTTTCCAGAATGGAGGAAATATGAACGAAATGACAATTTAAGGAAAGCAATAAAAGAATGTAGCAATTAAAGTAGTTAATTACAAAATAAAAGCAAACAATATAAAATATTTACAACAAATATAAAAGCAAAATAAAGTGCAATATTTAATTAACCTGAGTATGTTATGATCAAGAACCTGATATCCCCAGCAGAGTCGTCATGCTGTAACACCCCATTTTAACCAGAGTCGAAACGGGAGTACCACGTATGGTTGATTCCTAAATGTATTTTAAGGAGTCGCCACCTAATTATTATAGTGAATTAGGACACTTAGTTTATTGCAATAAAAATACTGCAATTGACTTCCATTTAATGGTGCGAAATTAGTGAGATTACGGATCGTGGGTTCTTTATTATCCTAAAGGGAAGGGGTTAGGCATCCTTTAAGATCCGCTAACTTGGAGTTGTTCGTTCAAACCTAGGTTAATTATTTATTGCTCTTTTTATATTCTACCTATTCTAAGCATTTTACATAATTTACAATTAAAATAAAATACAATGCAAAATAATAAAACTGAAATTAAATGCGGCATAAAATGAACTCCGGGGCATTCTTTTTGAAATGCATCTCCGGATACCTGCATAAACACTTAGTAAAAGTATTAGTAATAGAATACATAAATTTTAAAATAATAGCAAAAATTAACAAACAAAGCAAATAAATCCGTCTTTTGTACAGGGGAGGCCTTGGAAATCAGACGGGGTTTCCTTCATCGGCCAATATTGCTAAAAAATAATAAAATAAATAAAACATTCGGATCCGCGCTAAAACAGTAATAGTTTTAAACACGGAGGGCTCAGATATGTAAAAATATAAAGTAGGACAACCTAAACAAGTGCGGCTGCGAGAATTCGCCTTGCCAAGCACATGTTGGTTATCCGGTGTAAGTGGAAGAAATCATCATTGCCCAGAAAGCTTCATTTATTTTATTTTCCGTCTTTGCAACTGTGGAGGCCTCAAAAATCGACGGATAACTTTTTCATCGGCCAAAGTGTAGTATCATATTCAAAATCAGTTTAATACCGAAGTGTAGTATCATGTTCAAAATCAGCTTAATACCAAAGTGTAGTATCATGTTCAAAATAAGTAAACCAGCAAAAATATAGCAAAAATAGCCTAAAATCAGTCCAGCAATATGGCCAAAAATCAGCAACAAAATAGCCAAAAATCAGTAGCCAAATGGTAAGTAGCAAAAATGGCCGAAAATCAGTAGCAACGCGGTCAACAATAGTAGAAGCAATAGCCAAGTTCACCGGAATTTTCAGAAAGTCGCCGGCGTCAACTCCGTCCAGATACCCAAAAACCAAAAAAAACAAATCATATCAGTCCACAACCACAACAATATCATAGCAACAAAGTCGAAAAACAACAATAGCGTTGCCGAAACAAAAAACATGATAAAGAGATTAAATCAGTCCAACAACCAACAACAACATAATAGCAACAAAGTTGAAGAACCAAACAGTAGCGTCGTTGGAGTTTAACTCCGGCCAGATTTTGCAAAGAGGACGGCGGCGCGGGACAGTGGGGCAACAGTGGTGGTGATTCGGTGGTGTGATGGAGAGTGGTGTGAGGTTGATAGTATTGGACGACGGTAGAGAAGGAAAGGTTGAGGGAGATGAGTGTGTCTGCTGAAGGTTAAAAGTGTAGAGCGTCGGCTGGGTTTCGCCGGCGGTGGCGACGGGAGTGGGGAAAGGGGTAGGTGATGGGCTGCTAACAGGGTGTTCGACGGGAAAGAGGGGAAGGTTGAGGGAGATGAGTGTGTCGGCTGAAGGTTAAACGTGTAGAGTGTCGGCTGGGTTTCGCCGGCGGTGGCGACGGGAGTGGGGAAAGGGGTAGGTGAGGGTGTGTGGGAGAGGAGAGAGGCGGCTGACCTAGGTTTTTAGAGAAGAGGGTGTCGACGGGTGTCGCGCCCTTTTTCGGCCGCGGCATTATTTTCTAAATAGCGAACCCTGCTCAAAATGCAAATGTTAGAAAATAATAATAAAATGCTAAATAGTTTAAGAGGCTTAAAGGTTTTAAAAAATGTGCTAAAAGGATGCTAAAATTGCAAAAGATGCTAAAGTTTAAAAGGGTGCTAAAATGCTAAAGGGTTGCTAGAATGCTAAGGGTTCGCGGAGTCGCCACCTAATTAATTTGGGTGAATTAGGACACCTAAATGTTTAACTAGTTTGAAGTAAAACATTAACTCCATTTTAATGGTCTGCTAAACTTTGTGAGATTCTGGGTAAGAGTTCTTTATTATCCTAAAGGGAAGGGGTTAGGCACCCTAAAGGATTCGCTAACTTGCGGTTGTCCGTTCAAACCTAGGGAATTATTAAAAAATGCATGTTTGAAAAATGTTTAAATAAAAGGATAAAATTGTAAAATTTATTTAGAAAATAAAATTAGCTTTGGATAAAACTTGTATTCATAACGTATTAGATAAGATGCATGTATTGCAAAATCTTATTATGACAAAATATGTACTTTATAAAATAAATGTAGAATATCTATTATGCAAAGATTAACAAAATAATTTTTAATTATGAATGTTAGTAAGTGTTTGTGAAGGAATTAATTTATTATACTAAGAATTTAGTAGCGAGTGACGCTTTAGCTACGTGTCATTTTGGTATGGCTTAGGCAATGCATAACTAATCAAAAAATAACTAATTTAAGAAGAGTGAATTTCTAGCGTCACTATTTTCTAATGACCTTAAAATTTAATTATTCTAAATGTACTACTAGTGGTGTGATGTTTAGACAAATAATTACAACAAATAATAGGGGAGGATATGGATTGATAAGGACTCGAAGAAATGGCGAAGTCATTCGCCGATGGCTTGGAATTTCCGATGCGGATAGAGAATGCACATAGATGCGGGTGAATGCAGATCTTCAGTTGATCAAAGCGCGACGAGTCTCGCGATGAAACTCTTCATTTGGCTCCGGTGCATTTCATGTAAACAAATAAAAGATAAGGATTAGCAACCAAACTTTGACAATATATACATAGGAAAAGAGGTAAATAACCAAATCCAACACAGTTCCTCTTTTCAAGCCTTTTAAAAGTAAATATTTCCAACAATCTTAATCTGAGCCCACTTTTAACGTCCCCAAAACAATTTAGTACAAATTTAATATGTTTTAGGCTTCTATGAAGCGATCTATTCACAACAATAAAACGAGACCCCATTTTATCTTAAACAAACCAAAATCTGATCTTGAACAAACTAAACATGAAGAACCTAGTGATAACAACCTACACCCAGCAGATTTCAATAACTGGCCTCACACTGGCACATGCTTTTATATTACACCCAAATCAGTAAAGGACAAGCATGACTCCATTCTTGATTGACATATTAAGCGATTAATCTCATAGCCGCAAACAGTGGACAATCCATTTAGTCAGGGATCCCGATATACAATAATTTCCTTGCTACATCTTAACAATGAGTACAATCAATCGGAACAGGATGTATTACGAAAGCTTATCAAGGCCAAAGTAAAATAAAACACGCAGGTGTAGCTGGATA
This sequence comes from Przewalskia tangutica, assembly GCA_029844215.1. Lineage (NCBI taxonomy): Eukaryota > Viridiplantae > Streptophyta > Magnoliopsida > Solanales > Solanaceae > Przewalskia > Przewalskia tangutica. Next base: position 148,171,282 of record CM056719.1, read on the forward strand.
CATCAGAGAAAGCGTGTGCGTTTTACAGTCAATATAGGCATGCTAACAGTCACACAAAGAAAATGGGCAGGGGTAAACATGTATGACAAACCATGGTAAGCAAAGTACTGGAGCCAACAACTCTTGACAAATAATTGGTTTGGCAAGACACACATAAACTGGATAGCAGTGAGGCAGAGATAGATAGGCACACAATCGATTTAGGACAAGTCAAGTATATATATATATATATGTCCAGACCATTCAATGGACTGATATGGCAAGCCAAATGACTAAGGAGGTATTGCATATCATCAGGGGTGTATTTCAGCACTTAGACAGACAAATACAGTTGAATGGTTAATTCAGGAGATGTGTTTCAGGATGTGAAGATGAGCAACTGACCATTTAGAGTAACATTTTAAAAAGTGCAGAGCTATCTGGCCTAACTAAATGCACATTCAATCATTATGTTGTATACTAAACATGCAATGCCTAAACCAGCATACCAGGGTTACATCATAAGCTACAAATAATCAGGGGTCAAACTACTGCCAAAGCAGATGAGGGCAGATGCACAACCAGATGAATATTGCCATGTCAAACAGTAATAAGCGGGTTACGCATACGAGTTCCATTTGCTATATTATAGACATGAAAACACTGAAGTATGAAAAGGAGTCTTAACCAGTCGAAGGAAACAGCTAACTCAAACTGACCATCTAAAACTATAGCCATTCATCATACGACGCCTCTTAATCATACCATATTAATACACAAACTAGGCGACAAAACGTATTTAGAATTCTATCGACCAATCAGAATTGAGTCATACACTCGTAGCTATTTATTTAACGGAAAGCTAAGCCTGCTTGAACCATTCTCGACAAATAACACACCAGAACTCACGAAGGGCCAAGAAATACAAGAGGGAAATGGGTTTACTAAATCGATTAACGCGACGCAATATTTTATCAACAGCAAAACAGTAGCATGACAATCCCAACTAAAGTGATTTACCAACACGTAACACAACACGAACACGCAAGCCATAAAACATGGAAATAAACTAGAGTCGAAAGATTTTGAATTTACCTTCTAGGACGTGACGAAGCGTATCAAGTCGTCGATCCACTCGGATTTGTTTTGTTACGTGAATGAAGAAATGAGCTTTTATTTACTTATGAAATAATCGATTTTGCAGGAGAAAAAAAAGAAATGAGAGTTTTAGAATTCTTTTGGTTATTCTCTGTTGGTGTTTCTTGATGCTTTTAGGGTTTCTTATTTGTGAGAAGAAGATCTTGTTCTTTGTTTTTGATTGATTCGGTTGTGAGATAGAGGTCTTGCTAATTGACTGTCGAAGGAAAGGGTTTGGGGTTTTCTATTCTTTGCTGATTTTGCGTGCAGGCGATGCCCAGATTTCGGGTTTCTTTTTCATATCACCCCCTGCCCGTTGTCTATGAAAGTTCCCCCATTTATACCCCTTTTAGGATGCATGAATATGGCAAGAAATCGACGGGTCATGTGGTTCGATTTTGGACTAGAAATGGTAAGTCTTGAGAGATGATTTTGAGAATAATTTTGGTTATTTGATTTGGGCAGTTTTGGACATGATTTTTGATTCGAAATCCTTTTCGGGGTGAAAGGATTTGTTGCCGTTTGGGATGTGGGTTGTGGAAAGGAAGTAGATGATTGTATGACCCAGGTTTTCCGGCGAGAAATCCGGGATTGGGATGGAGGCGCGGCGATTTCCCTTTAGGTTTAGGTTTCTTTTCTTCTGTTTGTTTTTTTAGGGGCTAAGGGACGAGGATGAAGGGAAGGTGTGGGCTTTGGACTGATAAGGGTAGAGGGCTGAGAGGAGAATAAGGTTGGGGTGTGGGCTCTCGGGTGGTGGGCCTGTGGTTTTGGGCTGTGTTTTGGGTTGGGTAGAGTTTAGGATAGTTAATTAATTAGCTAATTAATTCTAGGTAAGTGTATTAATTAATTGGAGTTAGTTTTAAAGTATTAGGTATTTAATTTTAGATGCTTAATTAGTTAATTAGGGGTACATTGTTTAAATAGGTATTAATAAATTGTGCTTATTTAATTAGGTGCTTTATTAATTAGTGACAAAGTAATTAAATAATTGTGATTAAATTATCTAATAAATGCGGGTGTGTTATTTAATTAGTGCTTAATTTTTAGAATGCGGCGCTATTAAAATCTTATTATTGCATTATTGCGAAGTTAAATTAAGATTGCATTGAGTTTATATTAAATTACTTAAATGCCGAATGCAAGTACGATATTTAAGAATTGTTTAAAGCCTTATAAATGCGACGCTATTAAAAGCGTATATCAGATTAAAATTGATTTTAAATTACAAATGATTACTAATAAATGCGGCTATGCTACCTGACACGACGTTATCGCTAAATTATTTATTTTATGCATTTATTAATTATTTAAGAATTACGACAAAGCTTAAAGTTAATAAATGCGGGCGCGGGACTCTAAGTGCTTAAAACTCTATGTAAGACGCGATGCCATTATTAAACTGTTTATTTGTGCTTGTATTAATGTTTTATTGTTGTATTTTATTATAAAAATCCCAAAAAATTATTTTACAAAATTAGTGTAATTTTATAGTTAATGACTGGACGGGAGGGTCAAAATTGGGTGTCAACAGCTGTCCCTCTTTGTATGGAGATGATGGAAGAATCTTCGGACAAAGACGTTGACTCATAGCCAATTTTGTCTCGATCTTCAGAATTGCAAAAATCTTTGGCGGTAGACAAAGTGTATGAAAAAAAAATCAAAATCTGTCCCAGTGTCGAGTTATGACGACACTGGGCGACCATGGTCGAAACACTAGGGCGGGCTAACGCGGACTCGAAGCTGTCCCAGTGTCGAGTTATGACGACACTGGGTTACCATGGTCAAAACACCAAGGCGGGCTAACGCGGACTCAAAGCTGTCCCAGTGTCGAGTTATGACGACACTGGGTTACCATGGTCAAAACACCAAGGCGGGCTAACGCGGACTTAAAGCTGTCCCAGTGTCGAGTTATGATGACACTGGGCTATGGTGTAAAAAGTAAAAGAAAATAACTGGCTTGAACACGGGTGTACCGCTATGGCTTATGGTCTTTGGGTTACATGGTGGCGTGGAGCGAGTGGGCCGCTGAGGCGGCAGCGGCTACGCGATCGTTGGGAAGGTTGGCCCCAAGATTGCCGGTTATTTGAGAAAATCCACGTTGTGCTCCTGCTCCTGCGTGCTAAGACTTAAACAAACGGTTAGTGCATAACTGTTAAGGCAAAAAATGATGATGTATAATTTTAAAAGTAATGCAACTGTGAGTAGAAAAGGTTATCCTGCAAAATGTGATGCCTGCTGTGTTGATGCAATGCTGCAAATGCTGTGATTTCGCCCTTGCACGGACGTGTTGCGATTGTGAATGCGGATACGTTGTCCTTGCCGCAATTGCCCCCTGTAGACTAAAGCTCAAGAAAGAGTTAGTGCATAACTGCTAAGACATAATAATAATAAAGCATAAAATGAGAAAAAATGCAATTTTGAGAACAGAGAAAATCGTCCCTGCGTAGATGTGATATGTTGATGATGGCGTCGTTTTCGGACTTGGCGTCGTTTCCGGACTGGTCGTCGTTTTCAGACTTAGCGTCGTTTTCGGACTTAGCGTCGTTTTCGGACGTGGCGTCGTTTTCGGACGGGGAGTCGTTTTCGGACTCGGAGTCGTTTTCGGACTTAGCGTCGTTTTCGGTCGTAAATGCGTTTTGGGCGGCGTCGTTTTGACGCGGCGTCGTTTGACGCTGAGTCGTTTGGACTGAGTCGTTTGGACTCGGCGCCGTTTTGGGCGTGGTGTCGTTTTGGACTTAGCGTCGTTTGGACTTAGCGTCGTTTTGGGCGTGGCGTCGTTCGGGCCGAGTCATTTCGGACCGAGTCGTTTTCGGACTTGTCGTCGTTTTTGGACTTTGTGTCGTTTTCGGACTTAGCGTCGTTTTCGGACGTGGCGTCGTTTTGGGCGAGTCGTTTCGGACTCGGCGTCGTTTTGGGCGTGGTGTCGTTTTGGACTTAGCGTCGTTTTGGGACGTGGCGTCGTTTCGACGCGAGTCGTTTCGGACTCGGCGTCGTTTTGGGCGTGGTGTCGTTTCGGACTTAGCGTCGTTTTGGACGTGGCGTCGTTTTGGGCGACGTCGTTTTCGGACTCGACGTCGTTTTCGGACTGGGCGTCGTTTTCGGACGTGGCGTCGTTTTCGGACGTGTTGCTGCTGCTCCTGTAGAATAAATGCTCCTGCAAGCTAAGCTTGAGAAAAATTAGTGTATAACTGTTAAAACAAAATGATAAATATATGAAATGCAATTATGTGAATAAGAATGTCTTCCTTGTATGATATGTGGGGTGTTGTGAATCTTGAGGTGTTGTCCTTGGCGGACATGCTAGATCTCGCCATCGAATTGCCATGATGCCTTTGTTGTGATCGTTTGTGAACCATATGGATTGATATGATGTCTTTGTGGTGCGTTTGTGCCTTTGCGTGAGTTTCAATTTGACTACAGGCGAGGTGATGCGCTATAATTTGTTGCGGGATTTGAACTCGATTGTTGATGTTTATGCCTTATACTTCAAGAATTTTGTTGTATTTTACGCCGCTAGTATGCGAGAACTTTGTTGTACTACGCTAATATGAAGGACTGCGCTCAAAGAAAAATTTGTGAGTTTGAGGCGGTTGATTCGCGTTGACTTTGTAGTTTTGACTCTTGATGTCGGACGTCTGCCTTGTTTGGGACTCATAACCCTGCTGGTTTCCTACCTTGTCCCGATTTTGAAAATGGTGTTTGGCCTAAGGGGTCTCGATGGAGTTCTTATGTTATGTGTATTCTTGTTATTTTGAGCGAAGGAAAGTTTCCTAATGGTGTGGCCAAAGCGATTTAGGCCCTACGTATCCCAGTGAGGAATCAGTCATGGCGTAGTTCATTACAAGCGAATATTAGGTAAAATTCTAAAGGTGGGACCGAGGCCGATGTGGCGCCACGTATCCGCTTGAGGAATCAGTCGAACGTAGTTCGATTACAAGCAAAGGAGAAATTGGGATTTTGTAAAAGGTGGGACCGAAGCGATGTGGCGCCACGTATCCGCGAGGAATCAGTCTAACGTAGTTCCATTACATATAAAGGGCAAAATGCATTAAACTAACTATTTCGAGGACTCGGCGGGCGGCGAGCACGCAGTCCACTTCTTGCTTTGTGTCTTGATGGTGAGTCTTGGGGATCATCTCTTGCGCGCACAACTAGACGAATGACCTATTCAATAGTTAAACAATCTCCGTGAGCAACTCCTTTTCCTGCGGTTGGTGGATGATTCAACTTTCTTCCCTTTACGGTGGCGTAGTAGTCCCTTCCGCATGCCTTCTTCATTTTCAGCTATCATGCTAACATGGGCATCTTCATAACCCGTGAAAGTTATTGTTTGCATTGAGAGGACCATCTTTCACCGAATGACTCCTCGCCGATTAACTCCTCTATTACGTCGCCGAGGTATAACAATTTCCGATGTCGTGTCATACCTTGCCGGAGTGGTATGCCTGATGTTTAGTTTTATCGTGCCCTCGGGAGGTAGGCACAGGGTATTTACGGGAATTGGATGGAGTATTCTGCGGCTTTCGAACTTCTCATACACTTGGGCTATGGGTTCGGCTAAAGGTGTATAGGTTTTGTCGGTTTTCTTTCGGCATCTACGGGGTTTGGTCCGTTTGGAGTGCGGGTTCGTGATTATGGTGAGTATTTTGGGTATCTTTGGTTGGGTATGGTAAGCAGGATATGGGGTAGCTGATCTTGATAATATGGCATGGATTTTGAGTGTTTTGGTAAGAAGGCGGTGGGCTTTGATATCTGGATGTTGTTCGGCCTATGCTCCGAATGACCGTGATGGAGGGTGATCGTCTTCTCCTGCGGGAGGTACCTCAGATGGAATTTGATGCCTTTGCTCGCTAGTTGCTGTAGGTCAAGTTTGTAATCTGCTGTCTTAATGCCTTCTTCCACAAGTCGCCCATTCTTACGACTTCGCAAAACTTCGCCCAATTACACCGATCATTCTTTCATAATATGTCGCGTCTTTTACTGCGCGAGCAAGTGGTCATTTCGCTCTGCCGTTGGGGTTGAACCTTTCTTCGACCGCCACCTCGAGCGTATTCTCGAAAGTTTCAGAGATTTCTTTTCAAGTTTCATAAGATAAAATCTGTCGGGGCGATGTCGATGTTGAACTGAATCTATCCATGAAATCTTGTGCCATGGCGTTCAACCGTCCCATTTTCGAGGGTCTTGGCATGTGTACCAATCCAGCGCCTCGCCGGTTAGACTCCTGATGAATAGCTTCATGATGATTGCTTGATTTTTACCAACTCCAATCAATTTATCGCAATATGACCTTAGATGAGCTCGAGGGTTCCCCTTTCCATCAAACATGTCAAATTTGGGCACCTTGTACCCCATAGGTAATTCAACGTCGGGGTGCATGCATAAGTCTTCATATTCTAAACCTTCCTCCCCCTTGTTCATCTGAATGCTTTTGAATGCCTCTTTCAAGCTACAATTTCTTTTGCCACATTTTCATCGACTCTAGCTCGTGCGCTCCATTTCCTTGTATTGATCATCTCTTGAGATGATGCATGCACAATAAATGGTTGGCTTTGGTCGGATGTGCTAATCCTCATGTTGTTTGTGTGCCATCTGCTCGTATTGGGTGGCTTGGCAATTTGGGTTGAGTCGGAGATATAAGTAGGTGGAGGTTGAGATGTGTATGTAGTGAACGGATCATTTTGGAGGTCGGCTTGCAAATTGACCGGGCGAGTGACATTTTGGTGTGAGCTGGTATGTTGCGGCCTCTGCGGGGAGCTTTGGGGAAGTGGAGGCTCAGGGGCTTGTGATACGATTGCATTTGTCCCTTGCTGCAGGAGTGGTGCATTCAAGCTAATAAAGCGAGTTTGTGATGTTTGAGCCTTTCTATTTGGCTTGCATGATTTCCATTCTTTGCGATAGTGTGGCGAGTGTTGATCATTGGTGTTTACGCTCGGCGCCTCTGCATCCTCTACATGAGCGGGGATGAGTCTAAGTTGTTTCGTCCGGTCTTACGGATTAGTCATTGGATGATTGTCTTCTACTAGTCAGCGAATCAACCTTTTGAGGAATAAGCTAGGCAAAAATAAACCTTTAACAAATGAAGCAAACCAAGTTAGTATAATATGCAAAAGCTGCGGGCAATATATACAAATAAGCAAATTGCAAATCAAGTGCGTGTTCTAACATGTTTGGGACCTCTTTATGCCAGAGGTAGGCCTAAACGCCAGATATGCGAGATTATGATAAATTTGTCCAAGCGCCCATTTGTAATGCTTTCGTTGGAAATGGCGACCAAATGACGGTGCACTTTTCCCAATTTTAGCATGACATGATTGGGTTTGGATTTGTCTGTCATTGTCACGCTACACATAATATGTTGGTTGATCGTTAGGTTGAGAAACCCGTCGACAAGTTTGGTGTCTTCCTAATTGTGGTGTCGATGCCAAGGACCAACCCACCTAAGGTAAATGCATGCATGCCCTGAAATAAAGGGTGGTATAGCTCTATCTTAAGTTTCTAAGATTTGGCTTTTTCTAGACGCCTTGAGTTCCCGAGCGGACAACTCGAGTGAGAAGGCTACGGTGATCGACGAACCGATCTAACTCCGCGCAGGCGCCAACTCTCCTAAAATTTGGATATTTTTTGAAAGAAATTTGCGGGTGCGCGGAGCACACCAGCGCGTGAGTGTGTGATTTGTGTGAATTTTCCAGAATGGAAGAAATATGAGCGGAATGCCAGTTTAAGGAAAGCAGTAAAGCAGGTAGCAAAAATAAACAAAATACAATACACAAAAATCAAATGCAAAATAATTGCCAAATAATAACCCTAGGTCTGTTGTGGTTAAGAACCTAAAATCCCCAGCAGAGTCGCCATTTCTGTCGCGCCCTTTTTCGGCCGCGGCATTATTTTCTAAATAGCGAACCCTGCTCAAAATGCAAATGTTAGAAAATAATAATAAAATGCTAAATAGTTTAAGAGGCTTAAAGGTTTTAAAAAATGTGCTAAAAGGATGCTAAAATTGCAAAAGATGCTAAAGTTTAAAAGGGTGCTAAAATGCTAAAGGGTTGCTAGAATGCTAAGGGTTCGCGGAGTCGCCACCTAATTAATTTGGGTGAATTAGGACACCTAAATGTTTAACTAGTTTGAAGTAAAACATTAACTCCATTTTAATGGTCTGCTAAACTTTGTGAGATTCTGGGTAAGAGTTCTTTATTATCCTAAAGGGAAGGGGTTAGGCACCCTAAAGGATTCGCTAACTTGCGGTTGTCCGTTCAAACCTAGGGAATTATTAAAAAATGCATGTTTGAAAAATGTTTAAATAAAAGGATAAAATTGTAAAATTTATTTAGAAAATAAAATTAGCTTTGGATAAAACTTGTATTCATAACGTATTAGATAAGATGCATGTATTGCAAAATCTTATTATGACAAAATATGTACTTTATAAAATAAATGTAGAATATCTATTATGCAAAGATTAACAAAATAATTTTTAATTATGAATGTTAGTAAGTGTTTGTGAAGGAATTAATTTATTATACTAAGAATTTAGTAGCGAGTGACGCTTTAGCTACGTGTCATTTTGGTATGGCTTAGGCAATGCATAACTAATCAAAAAATAACTAATTTAAGAAGAGTGAATTTCTAGCGTCACTATTTTCTAATGACCTCAAAAAATTTAATTATTATAAATGTACTACTAGTGTTGTGATGTTTAGACAAATAATTACAACAAACAATATGGGAGGATATGGATTGATAAGGACTCGAAGAAATGGCGAAGTCATTCGATGGCTTGAATTTCCGATGCGGATAGAGAATGCACATAGATGCGGGTGAATGCAGATCTTCAGTTGATCAAAGCGCGACGAGTCTCGCGATGAAACTCTTCATTTGGCTCCGGTGCATTTCATGTAAACAAATAAAAGATAAGGATTAGCAACCAAACTTTGACAATATATACATAGGAAAAGAGGTAAATAACCAAATCCAACACAGTTCCTCTTTTCAAGCCTTTTAAAAGTAAATATTTCCAACAATCTTAATCGAGCCCACTTTTAACGTCCCAAAACAATTTAGTACAAATTTAATATGTTTTAGGCTTCTATGAAGCGATCTATTCACAACAATAAAGCGACCCATTTTATCTTAAACAAACCAAAATCTGATCTTGAACAAACTAAACATGAAGAACCTAGTGATAACAACCTACACCCAGCAGATTTCAATAACTGGCCTCACACTGGCACATGCTTTTATATTACACCCAAATCAGTAAAGGACAAGCATGACTCCATTCTTGATTGACATATTAAGCGATTAATCTCATAGCGCCAAGCGATGGACAATCCATTTAGTCGTGGATCCCGATATCTGATAATTTCCTTGCTACATCTTAACAATGAGTACAATCAATCGGAACAGGATGTATTCTGAAGCTTATCAAGGCACAAAGTAAAATAAAACACGCAGGTGTAGCTGGATACATCAGAGAAAGCGTGTGCGTTTTACAGTCAATATAGGCATGCTAACAGTCACACAAAGAAAATGGGCAGGGGTAAACATGTATGACAAACCATGGTAAGCAAAGTACTGGAGCCAACAGCTCTTGACAAATAATTGGTTTGGCAAGACACACATAAACTGGATAGCAGTGAGGCAGAGATAGATAGGCACACAATCGATTTAGGACAAGTCAAGTATATATATATATATATGTCCAGACCATTCAATGGACTGATATGGCAAGCCAAATGACTAAGGAGGTATTGCATATCATCAGGGGTGTATTTCAGCACTTAGACAGACAAATACAGTTGAATGGTTAATTCAGGAGATGTGTTTCAGGATGTGAAGATGAGCAACTGACCATTTAGAGTAACATTTTAAAAGGTGCAGAGCTATCTGGCCTAACTAAATGCACATTCAATCATTATGTTGTATACTAAACATGCAATGCCTAAACCAGCATACCAGGGTTACATCATAAGCTACAAATAATCAGGGGTCAAACTACGCCAGCGGATGAGGCGGATGCTGACGGATGAATATTGCCATGTCAAGCAATAATAAAGCGAGTTACGCGCATACGCAGTTCCATTTGCTATATTATAGACATGAAAACACTGAAGTATGAAAAGGAGTCTTAACCAGTCGAAGGAAACATCTAACTCAAACTGACCATCTAAAACGATAGCCATTCATCATACGACGCCTCTTAATCATACCATATTAATACACATAACTAGGCGACAAAACGTATTTAGAATTCTATCGACCAATCAGAATTGAGTCATACACTCGTAGCTATTTATTTAACGGAAAGCTAAGCCTGCTTGAACCATTCTCGACAAATAACACACCAGAACTCACGAAGGGCAAAGAAATACAAGAGGGAAATGGGTTTACTAAATCGATTAACGCGACGCAATATTTTATCAACAGCAAAACAGTAGCATGACAATCCCAACTAAAGTGATTTACCAACACAGAACACAACACAGAACACGGCAAGCCATAAAACATGGAAATAAACTAGAGTCGAGAAAGATTTTGAATTTACCTTCTCCGGACAGCGAACAGCAGCGTATCAAGTCGTCGATCCACTCGGACTGTTTTGTTACGTGAATGAAGAAGGCAGAGCTTTTTATTTACTTATGAAATAACTGATTTTGCCAGAGAAAAAAAAAAGAAATGAGAGTTTTAGAATTCTTTTGGTTATTCTCTGTTGGTGTTTGCTGATGCTTTTTAGGGTTTCTTGACTGTGAGAAGAAGATCTTGTTCTTTGTTTTTGATTGATTTCTGGTTGTGAGATAGAGGTCTTGCTAATTGACTGTCGAAGGAAAGGGTTTGGGGTTTTCTATTCTTTGCTGATTTTGCATGCCAGAACTGATGCCCAGATTTCGGGTTTCTTTTTCATATCACCCCCTGCCTGTTGTCTATGAAAGTTCCCCCATTTATACCCCTTTTAGGATGCATGAATATGGCAAGAAATCGACGGGTCATGTGGTTCGATTTTGGACTAGAAATGGTAAGTCTTGAGAGATGATTTTGAGAATAATTTTGGTTATTTGATTTGGGCAGTTTTGGACATGATTTTTGATTCGAAATCCTTTTCGGGGTGAAAGGATTTTCTGGGTTGTGGAAGGAAGTAGATGATTGTATGACCTGTGTTTCGTGAAATCCGGATTGGGATGGGCGGCGATTTCCCTTCAGGTTTAGGTTTCTTTTCTTCTGTTTGTTTTTTTAGGGGCTAAGGGACGAGGATGAAGGGAAGGTGTGGGCTTTGGACTGATAAGGGTAGAGGGCTGAGAGGAGAATAAGGTTGGGGTGTGGGCTCTCGGGTGGTGGGCCTGTGGTTTTGGGCTGTGTTTTGGGTTGGGTAGAGTTTAGGATAGTTAATTAATTAGCTAATTAATTCTAGGTAAGTGTATTAATTAATTGGAGTTAGTTTTAAAGTATTAGGTATTTAATTTTAGATGCTTAATTAGTTAATTAGGGGTACATTGTTTAAATAGGTATTAATAAATTGTGCTTATTTAATTAGGTGCTTTATTAATTAGTGACAAAGTAATTAAATAATTGTGATTAAATTATCTAATAAATGCGGGTGTGTTATTTAATTAGTGCTTAATTTTTAGAATGCGGCGCTATTAAAATCTTATTATTGCATTATTGCGAAGTTAAATTAAGATTGCATTGAGTTTATATTAAATTACTTAAATGCCGAATGCAAGTACGATATTTAAGAATTGTTTAAAGCCTTATAAATGCGACGCTATTAAAAGCGTATATCAGATTAAAATTGATTTTAAATTACAAATGATTACTAATAAATGCGGCTATGCTACCTGACACGACGTTATCGCTAAATTATTTATTTTATGCATTTATTAATTATTTAAGAATTACGACAAAGCTTAAAGTTAATAAATGCGGGCGCGGGACTCTAAGTGCTTAAAACTCTATGTAAGACGCGATGCCATTATTAAACTGTTTATTTGTGCTTGTATTAATGTTTTATTGTTGTATTTTATTATAAAAATCCCAAAAAATTATTTTACAAAATTAGTGTAATTTTATAGTTAATGACTGGACGGGAGGGTCAAAATTGGGTGTCAACAACGGGAATATTGAAGAGAAAAGAGGGCTGGTGATGTCCTAGACTTATAGTGGGCGGCTGATTTTTGTTGTTTTGGGGGGAAAGTGGGAGTATAATGTTTTATTTATAGGGTAGGTTTTTAGGGTTTGGGTTTAGTTTTGGGGGGGAAATGAAAAGTGGTTTTAATTTTAAGGGGGGAAAATAAAAGATGGAAGTTTGGGTGAAATTAAAATGGTGTTGGATTGCACTGACTCAAATTGTGTCTTGGACTGGACTGGTTTGACAAAAAATGCAAAATGGATTAATTATTTAAAAGAAAATTATTTGAAAAGATGCCAAAATTATAAAAATGCAAATGCCGACGCAATAATACTAAAAATGCAATTTTAAAGACATGTTTAATGCCTGATTAAAAGTAAAAACGGGATGCCAATTAATTATTTAAAAAGATGCAAATATTATTAAAATAAACGACGGTGTAGCAATAATAAAAACATAATATTAACAAAAACATAATGCTTAATTTAACATAAAAAGATAAAAAATGCAAAAAATGCTAATTAAAATGCGATGTGCTAAAATACTTAGAATTGCAACGAATATACAAAAAACGGGTCAAAATTGACTGTCAACAAGAGGAAGAAAGTATTCTGAAAATGTATTTCAATGTGTCTTTTGCAATTGTGCCAAAGACATCAATTTATAGATAGATGATTTTGTCTTCTCAATTAACGAAATGAATGACCATCAATGTCAAGTAATGACCATTGATATTGAGATTAATACAACCCAGTAATGGTTGAAATCAATAGTCAAATAATGGAGATTAATTGCTTCAAAATCAGCTTTAATTCGCATCCAGATCTGAAAATCGTCAAAGCTCATTGCCTCCAATTCGATGAAGTCACCGAATCGAAATACCATTTAGGGCCGCGACCGTAGGAGGAGGCGCCACGGAGCCGAGAAGGGCCGCGACGCGACAAAGGCGCCTCAATTCTAGTAAGTCACTGGAACCGAAATGCCATTTAGGGTCGCGGCCCTAGGAGGAGGAGGCGCGGCGCTCCAAGCACCGCGACCCGACTCTGTAGCGCCGCGACCCTTCTCGGTTCCGCGGCGAATCTGATTCGTTTCATCTTTTACACATTTACTTTTCTTCCTTTCATTTACCAACGTGAAACCATTGTCATTTGGCCAATCACCGTCTATTCTCTTATGTCTCAAACAATTTGTATACGTATCAATATCTCTTTCATTAAGGAAATTACGATCCTTGACACTTTATGTGCACGTGTGTGGAAACTATGTTTCCGACGTGCGGGGCCCCAATTGTTTGAGTCATAATTAATAGGATTAATTTTATTTCACGTTTAGTAAATTTCCAACAATAACATCCACACAAATTATGCAGAACAAGACATAATTTTCAACACTCAACATAATCTGAAAAATACTACTACAAAACTATGTCGCATAACTTAATTCCTCTAGAATTTCTGTCGAGCGAGATAAAAGTTCAGTTTCCGAAAATAAAAATGTTACAAAAACTATTTCTTGCGAAGCAAATCTGATTTTTTTTATTAAATAAGTAGTAAAGGCAAAAATTAAAGACCAGCGTTTGAAGACAAATCCGTGCAAAAAAATGTAGAACTTGATCTTGATCAAAATTAGTGTAAAACTCGATGTAACTTCCTTGTTTAAATTTTCTCAACATTTTTCAGCTTTTAGGTAACCAAACAATGAAAAGTATTCCCCTTAGGAAAAAAACATATTTTTTCATACCAACCGCATGCATCTGTTAAAATTGGTAAAAGAATAATTAAGTTGCCAAAACAAGCATATTATAGTGGCCATATAATTCTTAATAACGCAACTAAATAACAGTAAAACAACAAAGTTTACAATGTCGTGGTCCTCGTTAATTTTTGGACATAGAGAAACATAGTATTTATTATTACAACGTCGTGAATGGTCATGTGAACCACATAATATTTTTTCTTACAACGTTTCAGTTTTTTGGTAGAAATATAAGTATTACTTTATGATCTAGGTTTGAGCAGCAACCAATGTATTTTCAACATCAATGACAAATCGAAATTTGACATCGCCCTTCTCAAGACGTTCCATGGCTGTGTTCACATAATCCATTGGGACAATCTCAATGTCTGCAGTGATATTATGCTCTGCTGCAAAATCTATCATTTCTTGTGTCTCTTTCACTCCTCCAACGGCACTCCCTCCAATCATTTTTCTCCCTATTAAGAAAAGTTTAAATTTGATGTGTAAAAATATTTATACAACAAGTCACTTATAAGTTGCTATTACAAATATGATATTACATAATCCTAGTAACCTGACAAAGATTGAAACTAAAAATATCATAACGGCTAAACTACACCAATCGTGTAATAATCTTTATATTGTTAGTGTAATATGGTAGTGAATGTTGGGGCGCAACTAAAGTTCAATATATCCACAAGACAAGATGAGTGTTGCAAAGACGCGAATATTAAGATGAGATATTAAATTAAATAAGATTAAAAAAGACCACATCTGCCAAAAATTGCCGGTAATACGCATGGAGGACGAAATAATTGAGATGATTTGGCCATGTCCAACTTCGATCCATAAATGCATCAGTTAAATGTAAAATTATGGTGAGTGAAGATATAAAAAAGGACGGTGTGGACCAAAAAACACATTGAAGGATGTTGTCTCTAAAGACAGTACAAATTTTTGGAATCAATAAAGATTCAGGCAAAGATAGTACACAATGGAAGAGCAAGATCATATAGATGATATTTGATTGTTAAATAAGTTTTAGTCTTGTAATAACTTCTATTATTATTATTATTACTATTATTTATATATATTAACTTATTTTTTACTTTTATTTTATTTAGTATAATGATTATGAGATGAACTTAAATGGAAAAGTGAGGATATATATAACCAATCAAACATAATTGAAAATGATGCATAGTTATTATCATTGTTGTTATTGTTATTGTTACTAAGTGTATAACTGGATACCATTCACAATAAAATATTGTGAACTCTAAAACATGATTTGATGCCTAATGAAACTGATATACTATACCATTAATCAAGGGAAAGACTGGCAGCTCAGGTTGCTTATTGGGTAATCCAACAATGATGAGTTTCCCTTGATGAGATTTGAGTAGACCAAGCAATGGTTCAATTGGATGAAGTGCAGATACTGTATCAATAATGCCATCCATTATCTCCATGGCACCCTGTTCATGTCCAAAAGATACATAATTACCAAGTAATTGAACATCCACTTTCCTATTCAAACTATTGACAAATACTATAATATTTAGAGTAATTAGTTAATACGTTTGTATTTAATGTTTTCTTTTTTCATATGTATATATAATATTCAATTGAATTCGCTAGACACAGTGTGAATCCTCCTCATTCTGTATAGGAATATGTGAAAATCTAAACGGTTAGAATTGGAAACGAATTTAGAATTTAAAGTTTAGGAGTTTCTATAACAATTTCAAATTAATATACAATATAATTACGTTCACATACCACTATTTATGAATATTTAGTGAATTTCTTAATACATATATATGTTATGGGCAAAATTTATTAGATTCACGTGAATTCATAGGTTACACGTATATTTGCTCCTGATTGGACATCACTGCATTTTCGGTTCTTGAATCATTTACATTCTAAGTTAAGACCTGAAACAATATTCTATCTGTTTTCATTTATGTGACACTTTTTTTTATTCTTTTTAAAAAGAATGACATATTTTTATATTTGAAAATAATTTATTTTACACTTCTCAGGCTACTCTTAATAAGAAGTTTTTATAATCATACTATGACATGACATGACATGACATGTTTAAGGCCTCAAATTAAAAAGTTGTATAGCCACACAATTGTTATAACATATTAAGATTTCAAGTTTCCAAAGTCTTTTAAGTATTCTTTCATAAACTTAATACCAATTAAACTATGTCACATAAATCAGAGCGAATTTAGTAGATAACTTTGACTTCTCTAATGACTACTTCACTAGCATAGTAAACAACAAGGTAGTATACTAGTGTAGTAGCAATAAAAAAGAACCTGCATTTGCTCTGCATCAGTATTGATCAAGAATGAATCAGCTCCAAGTTGATTGATTGCTTCTTCTTTTTTTCCAAGTGAAGTACTAATCACAGTCACTTTCATCCCAAATGCCTTTGCAAATTTCACAGCAACATGACCAAGTCCACCTAAACCAACAACTCCCAAGTGCAACCCTGGACTACACAATCCATAAAACTTCATAGCACTATACACAGTACTTCCAGCACAGAGCAATGGTGCAGCAGCATCAAGTGGAAGTGAATTTGGGATTCGAATTACAAACTTCTCATTTACTACCATTTGATTTGAAAATCCTCCATATGTTGGTGTTCCATCAGGGTAAGCAGAAGCACAAGTCATTATAACTTCAGGACAGTAACTTTCTTGATTTTGTGTGCAGTTTTGGCAAGTGCCACAGGATCCAACCATGCATCCTACTCCTACTCTGTCTCCAACTTTGAATTTTGTCACTTTACTTCCCACCTCTGTTGCTATGCCAACAATCTCATGGCTTCACTAGAATAAATTAGGTAATTTTGTTAGCCTGAGTTATAAAAGAAAAGTCGGTTGTCAAGCTACGGAAACAACCACTTGAAGAAATGGAAGCCAAGGTTGTGTACATAAAGATTCAATATGATTCGACCTTTTTCTGAATCCCGTGCGTAAAGGAAGTTTAATGCATCTGACAATTCTTTTGTTTGTTATATACTTCAGAGAAGAGTTGGTTGTCAACAAGAGCGGAGCCAGGACTTCTGACAAGGGAATTCAAAAAGGTAAAAAGAATGTTTCTAGTGAGACTCAAACCCAACAATCTCATGGCTTCACTAGAATAAATTAGGTAATTTTGTTAGCCTGAGTTATAAAAGAAAAGTCGGTTGTCAAGCTACGGAAACAGCCACTTGAAGAAATGGAAGCTAAGGTTGTGTACATAAAGATTCAATATGATTCGACCTTTTTCTGAATCCCGTGCGTAAAGGAAGTTTAATGCATCTGACAATTCTTTTGTTTGTTATATACTTCAGAGAAGAGTTGGTTGTCAACAAGAGCGGAGCCAGGACTTCTGACAAGGGAATTCAAAAAGGTAAAAAGAATGTTTCTAGTGAGACTCAAACCCACAAATAATAGGTTAAACATTAAGCCCATCAGCCATTGACCTAAAGTTCATATTGTGGTAAAATGGATTCAAAATGTAATATTTATACATATATTAACAAATTGACCTTATATATATGTAATTTTATGACGGAGGCGCCCTTGGTTGTTCAGTTATGAAAATAATCTCTTGCACAAATACAAAAAAAGACGGTGTAAATAATATCTACTATGGTCCAATTCTTCTCTGGACCTCACTTGTAGAGAAATCTTAGTGCATCATACTGTTCTTTTGTTTATGTTATATAATGTGTCATTCGTCCTAATTTATTAGCGCCATTTGACAGAGGTTAAGAAAGAGATGATGAATTTAAATACGAATTAAATGTAAAAGCATTCTACAAATTATAGTTACTCCAAAGTGTTTACCCAGGTACAAGAGGGTATGAACACCAGCCCCATTCATTCTTGATGCAACCCAGATCTGAGTGACAAATCCCACAATAAAGTACCTTCAACCTCACATCTTCTTCACCAGTTGCCCTGCAAGTTGCTATAATATGTCAGTTTTTTTTTTAACATTATCAGTGTATATAACTTAGATGTATAACATTATCGAGTTCTGAGAATAAAGCCGCCTTTGGTAGATAACATTTTAATCATCCAACATTCTGACGTAGCCTCAAAACGAATATCAGACACCAAACAAAGAAAAATATTTTAATTTAAGGAGCATGAACTTTATTAAGTGTATACCTTCTTGAAAATGCAAAAGGAGAGAGGACACCTGAAGAATCCATAGCTGCCCATCCCAATGTATTCACAGCTTGCTTCTCTTCTAATGATTTCTCAGAAGCCATATTATGTTTTTTTGTGAAGAAAATTATAGGGAGCAAAAGTAAGCAAAAAGTGAGAGAAATGGGAAATTTGTGTAATCATCCTTTTCCATTATAACATGCTTAAATAATCTAGAGTAATTATTAAAAAATATAATTGGTTTAACTATACTGATTGATCAACAATAGATGAATATTAATGAAATGATGTTTTCACTTATTACTCCTTTTATTAAATTTTTTGCTAGTACTGAAAATGAAGTAATACTAGCTAAACCTTATAATATAATACATGTAGTACTCCTAATGACATAATTCATCTTATTTTAAAGAGCTATAAGAGTTGCTTGGAAAGGGCAGAACAGTCATTTGATCATCTAAAACCCTGCTTCACAATTTGTTCTTTTTGTTACTTTGTTTGTACTTCAAATTTGTTTCCCATTTAACACCACAGAAAGAAAGAAAAACTCTTTTTTATAGGTTTTCCTTTTACAAATTAATTAAAGGGCTGGTGTACCAAACATGTCGTACCATGCATTCAAGATATATTAAAAAACATAAGATACACATCTTTCACTATTCAATGGCTCACTTAATTGGTAAAAAAATGCGTTGGCCACGTAAATAAGATGATATGCATTATGATATGATTGACTTTTTTTATGTTTAAAAAGTTTTCCCTGATGTAGGAGTTTATAAAAAATATGTATTAAATCTATCTAAAATCATTAGTGACCGTAAAAAATGGATTTTGGGTCTAACTTAACCTCAAAAGCTAGTTTATAGAGTGAAGATTGTCCAAGTTCATATAAGGAGTCCATATTCTCATTTCATATCCGATGTGAGACTCTCAACAGTGACGGAGGTAACAGGAGAGCAAAGGTTTATTTAAGGCAAAACGGTTTGGGATCCTTGAACTTGTAACTTTTTATTTAGTGTATATTGAAGCTATGTGACGGATTAAATCCTCCAATCGTGATAATTTCATGGTCGAGTGACAACCCTGTTCGTAGAGTTCTTGGATGTAGGCACTATGGGGTATGTAATATGTATAAATTTCTTTTTTGATTTGTATTAGTTTATTTATTTAACTTTAATTATGGTGTTTTTATGCAAATGAAGCCCTCTTACGAATTCTTTGTAAGTTCTTCGAATGATATGATCCGAAATTTTCAACTTTAAGTAAACATTGTGATGTCGGGTTTGTTGAAGAAGACCAACAAGCAACAACATCAGCTGAAGTGGAGAAGGACATTAAAATTACTTTTGTGCTTTAATTTGATATGTAATTTCATAATGTATTTAATGCTAATCTGAAGCTCATTTAAGGCTTAGTATGTTAGTTGTAGTCAGTGAAAGAAATAATTCCTTAATTATTTTCATTAATGAATGAGTATATATATAATTACAAAATTCATAATATGGAAAATTATATTCCTACTCTACTCCAAAAACCTTATTCTACTTGTACAATAACTATACAATTATGATAAGTGTACAATGCTAATTAAATATAATAAAAACATATCCTAAATTCTTCCAACAGTCTGTGATATACATGGTATGTATATCGTGTATATCACGGGTATAACGTGTATATTTATCACACACCCGCAGTCATAGCGGGTGGTCTTCGTACGCTGAGACTATCCCTAAAATCTTCAAATAGAATCGATGGAAAACTCTTAGTAAAGATGTCTGTAATTTGATATCTGGAAGGAACATATAAGACGCGTACTTGTCCATGAGCTACATTTTTGCGAACAAAATTGTTATCCATCTCAATATGTTTAGTGCGCTAATGTTGAACCGGATTGCCAGACTGATAGAATGCACTAACATTATCACAATAAATCAAGGTAGCTTTGTGAATGTGAAAGTGAAGTTCTAAGATAAGATTATGTAACCAACATGATTCAGACACCACATTGGCTACCACTCGATATTTGACATCTGCACTGGATCGTGATAAGGTAGCTTGTCGCTTTGCAGACCATGAGACCAAGTTATCACCATGAAACATACAGTAACCAGACGTAGAGCGTCTGGTGTCCGGACAACCACCCCAATCAACATATGTATAAGAGACAAGTGTAGAGACCGACGATGGATATATATACAAGCCATAATCAAGTGTTCCCTGTAAGTATCGTATAATGCGTTTGAGCGCAATCATGTGCTAAATCTAAGGATCGTGCATAAACAAACATACATGTTTCACGACATACGTAATATCCGATCTTATGAATGTGAGATATTGAAGTGCCCCTGCAAGACTACAATAGTGTGTGGGATCCTCGTATGGTTAGCCAGCCGCAACACCCAACTTGAGTTTAGTATCAACTGGAGTAGAAGTAGGCTTACATGAGGACATACCAGCCCTCTCAGTTATCTCAGCAACATACTTCTGTTGTGATAAAAATAACCCACCTGCATGACGAGTGACAACAATTTCCAAAAAATAACTCAAGGGCCCCAAGTATTTCATAGCAAACTCAAAATCGAGTAATGTCATGATCGACCAACGTAAATCATCAAACGAAGCAACCAATATAATATAATCCTCATACAATAGAATATATGTCAGGGAAGCCCCACGACGATAGATGAATAGAGAATTATCAGACATGCTGTGTGAGAATTCAATAGTAGATACATAGTCCGCAAACCGTTTATACCAAACCAGTGGGGCCTGTTTAAGCCTATATAAATACTTATTCAATAAACAGACATGATGAGGACAATTTGGGTCTCGAAAACCCAATGATCGATGTATGTAGACTAGCTCCTTAAGATCACCATGCAAGATGCATTCTTCACATCTAACTGATGAATGAGCCAAGATTTTGAGACAGCCAAACTGAGAACAGTGCGAATGGTAATCGATTTAACAACCGGACTGAACTTCTCCCCACAGTCCACGCCAACCAGTTGTGTTTTTCCATCACCTATAAGACGAGTCTTATGCCTCGCAAACGAACCGTCAGAATTATCTTTATGAGTAAAAATCTACACAGACTGAATAATATTAACACCAGAAGGACGGGACACCAACTCCCACATCTTATTTTTAATAAGAACATTATATTCGTCGATCATAGCCAATTTCCAATTCGGATCATTAAGGGAAGAGACTGGGTTACGTGGTAGGGGGATTTACTAACATTAGAATTAAGATTAAAATTACGTTTGGACTTAAAGATACCCCTGTTAGGCATATTTTATATACCTTTTTTGAGTCATTTTTAGTTAGTATTTTAATCGTTTGTGTTGTGTGTAGTATAGTATTAGGGTTGTTTTTCTTTCTTTTGAGTCACAACGGTTCAAAAAGGCAAAATGGCAAAAAGGAGCGAAAAATGGGCATAAAAGGAGGAATTCGAGGCAGAAAAGGACAGAAATTGACAACCCGGACGAAAGTCATGCAGCGCCATGACGTCGGAACAACTGAGAGGCCACAAGAATTATGGCACCGTGGCGCCAGTCTGTAGGGCCGTGGCGCCGACGCGGAAATTTCAGTTCCGAAGTTAATTTGGCCAAGGGCAAAATGGTCAATTGGACACGAAATTTGCAACATACTTAAGCCCTAGGGTTTGCTATAAAAGATAAGGAGGCTGGCCTAAAGGAGACATCTTGTACATATTCTAAGAACCCTAGTCTACACCACATAACACCGTTCAGATAGGAATCAAGACAGAAGATTGGAGACCTGTTCAGTTATTTTATTTCCTTTTCTTTGTTTTTAATTTAGTTCATGTATGGATATTAAATTAGTTCTTAGCATGTCTATGACTATGAGCTAATCTTTTTATTAGGGTTTTCCTTTTGAATCACTAGAAACTCTTATTCATGAATTAATACATTAGTTTGATTTTTTCTTCACTTGTTTAAGATTTATTCAATAATTGGTATGAATGTTTGATAGTTAATTGATCACTAATTATCATAATCTATATGATTTCGAATCTTGAATCGAGAGGACAGATTTGGATATGCTGTAGTTGAATAGACATAGGTTAAAATCGCTGATGAAAGTACCCCCATACTTGTGTAGCATTATAGGTTAATGTTCTTAATCATCCTATGTAGTAAATCCTATCATAGAAATATAGAAGGGTTTTGCACTGGGGTTGAGCGATTATATATCCTAACCGGAATATAAGACAGTCTAGTTAACCGTTATCTTAACGTAGAAGAAAAAGTCATTCTAGTTGCATTAAGGATTGAATAGAGTGGATAGTCGAGGATAATGGAAGCCCTAATTCCTTCATAACTGATAAAACCCAAATAAATTAGTTTACTTCTTGCAATTATTCTAGTAGTTAGATAAAAACCTAATTCAATTATCGTTTGCCAAATAGATAACCTAGAATAGATGTTCGGTAATTAGAAACCAGTCTCTGAGGACGATATTCAGTCTTACCAAATTCATAATATTCCTACTCTACTCCAAAAACCTTATTCTACTTGTACAATAATTATACAATTATGGTAAGTGTACAATGCTAATTAAATATAATAAAAACATATCATAAATTCTTCCAACAGTCTGTGATATACATGGTATGTATATCGTGTATATCACAGGTATAACGTGTATATTTATCACACCCGCAGTCATAGCGGGCGGTCTTCGTACGCTGAAACTATCCCTAAAATCTTCAAATAGAATCGATGGAAAACCCTTAGTAAATTTGATATCTGGAAGGGACATATAAGACGCGTACTTGTCCACGAGCTACATTTTTGCGAACAAAATGGTTATCCATCTCAATATGTTTAGTGCGTTGATGTTGAACCGGATTTCCAGACAGATAGAATGCACTAACATTATCACAATAATCAATGTAGCTTTGTGAATGGGAAAGTGAAGTTCCAAGATAAGATTATGTAACCAACATGATTCAGACACCACATTGGCTACCACTCGATACTCGACATCTGCACTGGATCGTGATAAGGTAGTTTGTCGCTTTGCAGACCATGAGACCAAGTTATCACCAAGAAACATACAATAACCAGACGTAGAGCGTCTGGTGTCCGGACGACCACCCCAATCAACATATGTATAAGAGACAAGTGTAGAGACCGACGATGGATATATATACAAGCCATAATCAAGTGTTCCCTGTAAGTATCGTATAATGCGTTTGAGCGCATTCATGTGCTAAATCTAAGGATCGTGCATAAACAAACATACATGCTTCACGGCATACGTAATATCCGATCTCATGAATGTGAGATTTTGAAGTGCCCCTGCAAGACTGCGATAGTGTGTGGGATCCTCGTATGGTTAGCCAGCCGCAGCACCCAACTTGAGTAGAAGTAGACTTACATGAGGACATACCAGGCCTCTCAATTATCTCAGCAACATACTTCCGTTGTGATAAAAATAACCCACCTGCATGACGAGTGACAACAATTTCCAAAAAATAACTCAAGGCCCCCAAGTATTTCATAGCAAACTCAAAATCGAGTAATGTCATGATCGACCGACGTAAATCATCAAACGAAGCAATCAATATAATATAATCCTCATACAATAGAATATATGCCAGGGAAGCCCCACGACGATAGATGAATAGAGAATTATCAGACCTGCTGTGTGAGAATCCAATAGTAGATACATAATCCGCAAACCGTTTATACCAAACCAGTGGGTCCTGCTTAAGCCCATATAAATACTTATTCAATAAACAGACATGATGAGGACAATTTGGGTCTCGAAAACCCAATGGTCGATTGATGCGCGATTTATGCACACACTAAACGCAAGTGCACGTGTCGTGACAAGTAATATAGTCTAGAAGACCGAGTTATCGTCCTCAGGGATTAGTGTCCAATTATCAACCTCTATTCTGTAGTATCTATTTGGTAACCGATAATTTGATGAATTATTTATAGCTATGATTATAGATGCTAACTAAATTACTTTACTTTACTTCAGATATGGTGGAAATAGGGCTTCCAAATCTCCTCAACTATCCGCTCGCTTTACTCGTTAATGCAAATAATTAAGGTTCTTCGTCTATTTTGAAATAGCAGGTTAACTAAGCCATTTTATACTCATGTTAAGGTAATATAAACACTCAACCCCAATGTAGAATCCTTCTATCTTTCGATGACAAGATTGACTACAAAGGAGGATTAAGAGCAATAACCTATTAAGCTACACAAGTATCGGGGTACTTTCGTCCACGATTTAAACCTATGTTTATTCAACTATAGCATATTCACAATCTCCCCTTTTGGCTTTCGATTAGAAATCATATAAGTTATGATAATTAGTGATCAATTAATTACCAAGCAATCAAAACAATTATTGAATAAATCTCAACAATAATAAGAAAAAATCAAAACATGCATTAATTCATAAGAACGAGGTTCAAGCGATTCGACATGGAAAACCCTAAATTAAGTTAGTTCCTAGCTATAGACATGCCAAGAACTAAACTAATATCCAACATATACAAAGACGAAATAAAATAAAGAATAAGAAATTACTCAAAAATAAGTCTCTAATCTTGATCTCCAAGTTGTGATGAATTGTAAGGTGTGGTCCCCCTTCAAATCTGACCTAAAGGTCCTTTTTATATCACCAAAAACGTCTCAAACCTTTTCCTTCTTGGTCTTGGCCCATTCCTATTCGGATCTGTCAATTTTCCCGCGTTGGCGCCGCGGCCAGAACCGAGCGGCGCGAAACTTCGCGACTCTGCTTCTTGGGCGCCGTGGATCTGCATCGCTGATGGTGCAGCGCGCCGCCTCGCTGTTCTCGCCCGGGTTGTCAACTTTTCAGCTTTTTGAGCTCTGGAACCTCTGTTTCTGCCCTCTTTTCGCTCCTTCTCGCCAATGTGCCACTTTAAACCATTGTGACTCAAAAGAAAGAAAATATATCCTAACACGATACATATTTGTACAAAAATGGGCAAAAGACTAACTAAAAATTACTTAAAAGGTGTATATAAAATACACCGTTCAAACACCCCCAAACTTAACCTTTGCTCGCCCTCGAGTAAAGATAAAAAAAATAGAAACAAAGACACGAAAGAAAAGAAAATAAAATGACTCAAAGACGTTGATCAATTTGCTGCATCATTGATACTTAGAAAAACATGAAGATTAGTAGAATAATATGCAGGAACATATAGCATGAATTTTTAGCATTCTAAACACATCAAGTCAGATATTTAACAAATTCAATTTAATCATGCTCAATGGAAGTAAGAATACCTAACTATGCATGTCAATTTCAAAATCCTATGACATGTTTACTTGTTATTCTCCACTAATCATGGATACACACATTAGAGATCTTCAGGGCTTTTCAGGGTTGTAATGTAGGCTTAGGCAGAGGTAGGTAAAAATAGGCATTTAGGCTCAATTTACGTACCATAAGCTCTTTTGCTTTCGATTCTTCCCTTTTCTTTTGATTCTCTTTTTCACCTCATACTTATATTTCTCTTCTTTTGTTTTGAGAGAATGAGGTGTATGATGAATAGCAGACACCCCCAAACTTAGGCTTTTGCCTATTTATTATTATTATTTTCACTGGGGTGCTTCAAAATTGTTCAATCTCTTTTGTCTCTTTTTCAACACTTTATATTCCAATTATCTCAATTTTTCACTTATGGTACAAATATGGAATTATAGGGTGTCAAAGAAAAGATCTTATTTTTAGGCTCAAAGGGGCTGACTAGGGATACAATTTTAATGTCAGGGATAGGTGGAAAAATGGTAAGAAAGGGCTAACAAAGAAATGCCTGAATCATCTCCCTAACATGCATATCCTAACTATTTCGCCTCAAATAGCAAGCAAGCAGACACATAGGATTAATCACTAACAATGGATAAATCAAGCAAGATACCCCAAATAGTTTGACTTCATGAATTTTTAGCATATCTAACCTAAGTGTTCAGATGATTTCTTCTAATTCTGTTACATTATTCGACTTTACTTCACTAGGCGTTTTAAGTAACTACAACATGCATGATCATAAAAAAAAAATTAGACTCAAATAAACATAGAAAATAACACAAAAAGACTCAAAAACACAAAGAACTCCCCCCCCCCCCCCCCAAAAAAAAATTAAATCACACATTGTCCCTAATGTGTGCAAGACTCAAAAATAAAAGAAAGACGGGACAACTTACAGACTTGGTTTAAAATGGTGGCGGTGGCGGCGGATAATGCATGGACCACTGGTTGAACAAGGAACTCATCTCATCAAATCTCAGGTTCAACTGTTGTTGCTCCTGCCTTATTTCTTGTTGTCCTTGCCTCAGGTCTTGTTGACCTTGTATCATTGTGTCAAAACTTTGTATCATCCTCCGCTGGTTCATGAGCAACTGCTCCATCATAGGCACCGGAGGTTCCAATTCCAGGGGTTGCTACCTGCCTCATGCTGAGCCTCTGTCTTAGGCTCATCTTCATCCATGGAAGCCTCTCGCTGCTTTGGTCTTTCTTTGGTCTCCTTCTTTATTCTTTGGAGGGACTGGTTCTGGGAAGACATGCACTATCCCATATGACACAGGAGGTTGGTCATTCTCATATGTATCAGTAGCTAGGGTTGGGACTCCATGTCTAGAACATAAACTGCAAATAAGTGATCCATGTCCCAACCCACCTGTAGTGACCAACCTACTGGTTTCTCTAATGTTCTGCAATATCTCCTTCCCAACATCAATCGTCTTCCCTTCCATAATTCCATATATCATTTTTATTCTATCCGCTGGCACTCTGGTGAAGTGCGTCGATGGAATCAGGCGGGCACTGACGAAATATAACCAACCCTTGGCTGTTTTGTTGAACTGACATCTGCTCAGTCCTCTTGATCCATTTCGTGCAATATCATACTCAGCCCCAGGGTAGCATAATATGCTTGCGACGATATCCCAATCGATGTTGTTGGCATCTCTAGACCATGTTCTGAAATAGCTTCGATCATCGTATCTTTCTTCAACATCGGCTGTTCTTAATAGCTCATTCACCACCTCAGCCGTCACAGACACATATTGTCCTCTCACAAAGCATCTACCATTTACCCTTTCCGGAAAGTTAGCATAGAATTCTTTCACCATTACGGTGTTCTGTGGTACTATTCTCTCCGGATTAACAAATCTCTTCCACTCAATGGCCTCTATCATTGCCCGAATAGGCTCATAGACGTCTCCATCCTCAAATGACTCCCTTTGGTACTCCATTCCTCGCTCAGGGATCAAGGGTCTAGTACTAAGTTTGTAATATATGTCTTCTGCTTTTTGACTGACAAACCTAGTAGCGTCATATTATGGAACGGAGGCGGATGTGGAAACTCTTTTTTTTCTGGCAGACATTTTGAAAAAATTTCAGCAGCGTTTCCTCTGTTTCAGTGAGATTACCCAGCAACTTTCAATCACACCAATCAACACACAGCGTAATCAGCAAACTACAACACCATTCAACCCCCAAACTTCACTCAAAGCACAGGTACAACACCCCACGATCACTACGTACAATCTTACCGCGAAATTTTCACACCAAACTTCAACACACCCCACACTATCCACCAATAAAGCACATCCCCAAACTTATGAATTACCTTCCCTTATTGCTTTGAAAATTTCAAGAAAAGTGATGAAAGTTACCTTGGACGATGTTCTTCAAGATTTTCTTGTTCCTAGTGATGGGTTGAGGCAATGGAATGAGGGTTGTTGTTTGAGATAATTAAGGGTGCAAGGAATTGAAGTACTTTGGTTGTGATTGAGTTTAGTTTGTGGAAGATTTTTAGTAAAGGAGGCTGATTTCGTGGGTTTTGGAGAGAGGAAGGATTTTGTTTTTTTTTATTTGGAGAGGGGAAATCGGATTAGGGCTCTTTTAATTTCATTTTTTCCGTTGCGGCGCCACGGCCCTGAGATCGGCGCCGTGGCGCCCAAACATCTGCGACCCTCTAAACTTCCGGCGCCGTGGCGCTCTGATTTGGCGCCGCGCCGCCCAAACTTCAGAGGCCTTCTGGACTTTCGGCTCCGCGGCTCTCTGATTCGGCACCGTGGCGCCCAACTTCCTGCGCCTTTCTGCATTCTCGGCGCCTTGCCCTCTGCTGGGCGCCGTGGCGCCGAGCTGATTTTTCTCCTCTCTCACGTTTTTCGTCCTCCACTTTTTAGCCCTGTACCTGTCATCACAACATGTAAACAATACCTTCCGTGAGACTGTTCTAACTAAAACTAAATTGCATAAATTTAAAAACCTTGGGTTGCCTCCCAAGTAGCGCTGTCTTTAACGTCTTTTAGCCGGACACAGGTTCCTTATCAAGAGGCATGTGGTTCTTTTTTTTTCTCTTCCGCCTTCTATTTTTATTTTTCTCCTTTTTCTCAAGAGAAGGTTTAGCGTTGCTCACCTGTACTGGCGGACTGATTTCCCTTGTTTTGGCCTGTGCTGGCTCAACTGATGTGCTAATGGTGCTGACTGCAAAACATTTGCTTATGACTGACGGTTCAACGGTGTGTTTAAACACCTTGAACACCATCTCTTCTTCCTCAACTCTGAGTTTCAGCTCGCCTTTTTCCACATCAATCAAGGCTCTCCCAGTTTCCAAGAATGGTCTTCCCAAGATGATATGGATTTCATCATCTTCCTCCATATCAAGGATGAGGAAGTCTGCAGGAAAGAAGAATTTTCCCACCTTAACCAATACGTCTTCAATTATTCCCCTAGGATGCACCACTGTCCTATCCGCCAACTGTAAGCTCACAGTGGTTGGTTTGGCTTAACCCAAACCCAACCTCTTGAAAACGTACAAGGGCATGAGATTTATGCTGGCCCCCAAATCACACAGGGCCATGTTACATGTCACCCTACCAATTGTGCAAGGCAATGTGAAGCTCCCTGGATCCTTAAGCTTGGGGGGCAGTTTCTTCTGCAATATGGCACTGCATGCCTCTGTCAATGCCACTGTCTCATACTCAGCTAGATTCTTCTTCTTCTTCCCAAGAATTTCCTTTATAAATTTGAAATAAGTAGGCATTTTCTCCAACACCTCAATGAAAGGGATTTTAATGTGCAGCTTTCTAAATACCTCCAAGAACTTGGAGAATTTCTTATCAACTATTTTCCTTTGCAACCTCTGAGGGTAAGGAATCTTCTCTGTGTATTCCCTCACTGGAACTGTTGGAGCCTTCTCTAAAATAGGGCGGTCCTCAGTAACCCCCTCCTTCTCTGCATCTACTCTCTTTTCAACTCTCTGTTCTACCACGGGCTGAGGTGTAGGCTGTTCTAGCTGCTTCCCACTTCTCAGCTGCACCGCCTGACACTACTCTCTGTGATTCATCTCTGTATTACTAGGAAGAGTGCCCTGTGGCATGTTATTCGCCATCTTTGCTAGCTGTCCCACCTGTGTCTCCAAGTTCCTGATAGAGGATTTTGTCTCTGCCATGAATTGGGTTTGTGAATTCGTAAGTGTCGCGCCGCCGCAATTCGCCCGCTTTATTGTGGAGCGAGTGTCTTGAATCGCTGGGAAGGTGAGGCCTGGTTAAATGGTTGTTGATTCTGGTATTGGCCTCGGAACTGGTTCTGTTGCCCTTGATCACCCCTCCATGAAAAGTTAAGGTGATTCCTCCACCCTGGATTGTGGGTATTTGAATAGGGGTTGTTCTGGGGCCTTTGGCAATTCCCCACTGCCTGACATTCTGCTTGCTCATTAGGGATGTTGTTGGGGTCTGCTGATGGGCACCTATAAAAGGTATGAGGACCCCCACACATCTCACAACTCAATGACATCTGAACTGCATTCACTGACACTGTGTTCTGCTGCAGTTGCTTGGTCAAAAGAGCAACCTGTGCATTTAACGCTGTGATGACATCGATCTCATGAACTCCTATCGCTCTCCTTCCACTTACCTCTCTATCATCTGTCACATGGTTATTGGTGGCCATGTCTTCTAGCAAATAATGGGTCTCATGTGTTGTCTTCTTCATGAAGGTTCCACCTGCAGCTGCGTCAATGATGGTTCTTGTGGTCCCACTTAGCCCATTGTAGAAAATATGGACCAAATTCCACAGCTCAATGCTATGATGTGGACACTTTCTCTGCAGATCTTTATATATCTCCCAAGCCTCATAGAGTGACTCTCCATCAGCCTGGTAAAAATTATTCAGCTCTCCTCTTAGCTTAGCGGCTTTGGACGGTGGAAATAACTTTGCCAAGAACTTTTGTGCCAACTCCTGCCATGTGAATATAGAATCTGTAGGCAGGGAATTCAACCAAACTTTTGCTCTATCCCTGAGTGAGAAGGGAAAGAGCCTCAATCGGATGGCGTCGTCAGTAACGCCATTAAACTTGAAAGTTGCACATAGCTCCAAGAAATTTGCTATGTGCATATGAGGGTCTTCAGATGGCAACCCTCCAAATTGAACTGTATTCTGCACAATACTCAGGATCGCAGGCTTGATTTTGAAATTATTTGCTCCTATTGCTGGGAGCCTGATGCAAGTCTGTGCTCCATTTACCCTTGGCAGCACATAATCTCCCAAGCTTCTCTCAGCTTGGATCTGGACCCTTTCTTCCACATCCATTGGTAACCTCCGGGGCATCCTCTGGTTAGGTTGATGATCACCTAACACTTCGTTCATCTCATTGTTATTCTGCAAGCCTCCCATTTCTATTAAGGCCAAGATTCGTTTGTTTCTCCGGTTCTGCTTGCAAGTCTTTTCAATCTCCGGGTTAAAGGGAACAAGTGTATCTGCTCCTCTTCTCCTTCGCATAAATTAGATGCCTGCAACAGATCAAAATCAACAGACGGATCACGGCGCACGGTTTCACCAATATATAAAAAAAACGGAAAATAAAAATAAAAACCAAATTAGAAATTAAGAATAGAAAGAATGATATTGAACTACGTCAATCCCCGGCAACGACGCCAAAAACTTGATGCTCGATTTATGCACACACTAAACGCAAGTGCACGTGTCATGACAAGTAATATAGTCTAGAAGACCGAGTTATCGTCCTCAGGGATTAATGTCCAATTATCAACATCTATTATGTAGTATCTATTTGGTAACCGATAATTTGATGAATTATTTATAGCTATGATTATAGATGCTAACTAAATTACTTTACTTTACTTCAGATATGGTGGAAATAGGGCTTCCAAATCTCCTCAACTATCCGCTCGCTTTACTCGTTAATGCAAATAATTAAGGTTCTTCGTCTATTTTGAGATAGCAGGTTAACTAAGCCGTTTTATACTCCTGTTAAGGTAATATAAACACTCAACCCCAATGTAGAATCCTTCTATCTTTCGATGACAAGATTGACTACAAAGGAGGATTAAGAGCAATAACCTATTAAGCTACACAAGTATCGGGGTACTTTCGTCCACGATTTAAACCTATGTTTATTCAACTATAGCATATTCACAATCTCCCCTTTCGACTTTCGATTAGAAATCATATAAGTTATGATAATTAGTGATCAATTAATTACCAAGCAATCAAAACAATTATTGAATAAATCTCAACAATAATAAGAAGAAACCAAAACATGCATTAATTCATAAGAACGAGGTTCAAGCGAATCGACATGGAAAGCCCTAAATTAAGTTAGTTCCTAGCAATAGACATAGGGATGTCAATGGGGCGGTGATCGGTGTATTTTATATACACTTTTTGAGTCAGTTTTAGTTAATCTTTTGTCCCTTTTTACACATATAAGTGTCATATTAAGATAGTTTTCCTTTCTTTTGAGTCAAAGTGGTTAAAATTGCCAAATGGCGGAAAAAGAGCTAAAAGAGGGCAAAAGAGGAGATTCCAGAGCTAAAAACAGAGAAAGTGGCGAACGAGACTGAAACCTGCATGCTTGCGGCGCCTCGCGATCGAAGCGAGGCTGGCGCCACTATCCAGAGAGGCTGCAGAAGACCCAGCGCGCGGCTCATGTCAGCGATAGCAGCGCGGCGCGCTAATCATCGAGAGGCTACGAGAAGAAGTAGCGCGCGGCTGCGACAGCAGAGAATCGGTCGCGGCGCCAAATCACCCGGACCACGAGTTCCGGCCGCGGCTAAAGCGGCCGCGGCACCGACGCGGAAAAATCGAGTTTTGGACGAAATTGGGCGGGCCTAAAGGAAAAGAGAGGCGGTTTTCCTATAAAAGGAGAACCCTAGCGATTTTAAGGGTTCCTCTTCTTGACAACACAAGGCTTTCTTGCTTGGAGATTGGAGACCATAGTTTAGTAAATTTTCTTTCCTTTTCTTGTTTTTATTTCGGTTTATGAAGAACATGGAATTAGTTCTTGTCATGTCAATGGCTAGGAACTAATTCCTCTATAAACTTTCCATGTTGAATCTCTAGAAACTTATGTTATGATTTAATGCATGCTTATGGTTATTCTTCTTGTTGAGATCTATCCAATAATTAAATTGAATGCTTGGTAGTTAATTGACAAATAATTATCACTATATGATTTCTAATCGGACTCAGAAAGGAGGGATTGTGAATATCTTTGTAAGTTGGGTAGACATTCTTGGATTGGGGATGAAAATACCTCAATTATTTATGTAGCGTTAACGAGAGGCTTAACAACCCTAATTTTACGCATTGTGCGTGACGGTTAACTAGGTTCTTAGTCTTAATCCTCCTATAGAGTTATCCTTATCACCGAAAGGTAGGTAAGGTGCAATCTTTGAGGTTGAGTGTTTATATAACCCTAACGGGAGTATAAAACAATTTAGTGAACCTGCTTTCTCCAAAAGAAGAAGACCATAAGTTATTGCATTAATAAGTGACATAAGCGGATAGTGAGGAGATGTGGAAGCCCTATTCTCATCACAACTGAAGTAAACTCATTAGTTAAATTAGTCTTTATAATTCGTAGTTATAAACCACAAAATCAAATATCAATTTACCAAATAGATACCAAAAGATAGATAGTTGGTACTTGAACCCTAATCCTTGTGGACGATATTCGGTCTTGCTAAGACTATATTACTTGTCACGATAACGTGCACTTGCGTTTAAGTGTGTGCATCTCATCGCGCATCAGGCGGGGCGGGGGCGGGGAAGGGTATCCCATACCCGTACCCACCACCTAAAACACATCCCCACCCCCGCCCCACCACCCATCACGGGTAGTAGTTTTTCCACCCGCCCCCGCCCCACTTACTTCACGCGGATACCCACTTACCCGGCGGGTACCCATTAATAAAATGTTCAAATAATGTCTAGCAATTGTTTTAGTCACCAAAATGAAAGTTATATAAGAAAAAGGGAAAAACAAAGGAACTTTTCCACTATTGTGTATCGAATATCAATTCTAAAATCTTGTCAAAATATTATGAATATTAAAAAACAGTAAAGATGAAAATATTTAACAAAAAAAAGGAGAACAAAGAGAATAAGAAAAAGAAATGTGGTGCATTACGGTGCGGGTTAGCTCAAGTCACATTTTAAATCAAGAAAGGGCCAAATAAATTCGTAAATAAACTAATAGATGATACAGATATGGGCGGTGCGGGTATGGTGTGGGTAGCGGGGCGGGGCGGGTGCGGGGCGGGTCTTATATGAAATCCACCCCCGCCCCCCTACCCATGTAGGGTAGCACATTTGATTCCCATACCCGCCCCACCCACCAAACCATCCCCATACGCCTCGATTGGGCGGGTGCGAGCGATACCGCATTTACCCCCACTGACATCCCTACATAGACATGCCAAGAACTAAACTAATATCCAACATATAAAAAGACGAAATAAAATAAAGAACAAGAAATTACTCAAAAATAAGTCTCTAATCTTGATCTCTAAGTTGTGATGAATTGTAAGGTGTGGTCCCCCTTCAAATCTGACCTAAAGTTCCTTTTTATATCACCAAAAACGTCCCAACCCTTTTCCTTCTTGGCCTTGGCCCATTCCTATTCGGATCTGTCAATTTTCCCGCGTTGGCGCCGCGGCCCTGCAACCGGCGCCGCGGCGCCGAAACTTCTGCGGCTCTCTGCTTCTTGGGCGCCGTGGCTCTGCTACTGCTGATGGTCTGGCGCCGCGGCGCCGCCCTGTTTCTCGCCCGGGTTGCCAACTTTTCAGCTTTTTGAGCTCTGGAACCTCTGTTTCTGCCCTCTTTTCTCTCCTTCTCGCCAATGTGCCACTTTAAACCATTATGACTCAAAAGAAAGAAAATCTATCCTAACACGACACATATTTATACAAAAATGGGCAAAAAGACTAACTAAAAATGACTTAAAAGGTGTATATAAAATACACCGATCACCGATGCATGTAGACTATCTCCTTAAGATCACCATAAAGAATGCATTCTTCATATCTAACTGCTGAATTAACCAAGATTTTGAGACAGCCAAACTGAGAACAGTGCGAATGGTAACCGATTTAACAACCGGACTGAACGTCTCCCCACAGTCCACGCCAACCTGTTGTGTTTTCCCATCACCTACAAGACGATCCTTATGCCTAGCAAACGAACCGTCAGAATTATCTTTATGAGTAAAAATCCACACAAACTGGATAATATTAACACCAGAAGGACGGGACAACAACTCCCACATCTTATTTTTAATAAGAGCATTATATTCGTCGATCATAGCCAATTTCCAGTTCGGATCATTAAGGGAAGAGACTGGGTTACGTGGTAGGGGGATTTACTAACATTAGAATTAAGATTAAAATGACGTTTGGATTTAAAGATACCCCTGTTAGGCATATTTTATATACATTTTTGAGTCATTTTTAGTTAGTATTTTAATCGTTTTTGTTGTGTGTAGTATAGTATTAGGGTTGTTTTTCTTTCTTTTGAGTCACAGCGGTTCAAAAAGGCAAAATGGCAAAAAGAAGCGGAAAATGGGCATAAAAGGAGGAATTCGAGGCAGAAAAAGATAGAAATTGACAACTCGGACGAAAGTCATGCAACGCCACGGCGCCGGAACAGCAGAGAGGCTACAGGAATTATGGCGCCGCGGCGCTGGCGCGGAAATTTCAGTTCCGAAGTTAATTTGGCCAAGGGCAAAATGGTCCATTGGGCACGAAATTTGCAACATACTTAAGCCCTAGAGTTTGCTATAAAAGATAAGGAGGCTGGCCTAAAGAAGACATCTTGTACATATTCTAAAAACCCTATTCTACACCACACAACACCGTTCAGATAGGAATCAAGGCAGAAGATTGGAGACATGTTCAGTTATTTTATTTCCTTTTCTTTGTTTTTAATTCAGTTCATGTATGAATATTAAATTAGTTCTTAGCATGGTTATAGCTATGAGCTAATCTTTTTATTAGGGTTTTCCTTTTGAATCACTAGAAACTATTATTCATGAATTAATACATTAATTTGATTTTTTCTTCACTTGTTTAAGATTTATTCAATAATTGATATGAATGCTTGATAGTTAATTGATCACTAATTATAATAATCTATATGATTTCGAATCATGAATCGAGAGGAGAGATTTGGATATGCTGTAGTTGAATAGACATAGGTTAAAATCGCTGATGAAATTACCCCGATACTTGTGTAGCATTATAGGTTACAGTTTTTAATCATCCTATGTAGTAAATTCTATCATAGAAATATAGAAGGGTTCTGCACTGGGGCTGAACGATTATATATCCTAACCGGAATATAAGACATTCTAGTTAACCGTTATCTTAACGTAGAAGAAGAAGTCATTCTAGTTGCATTAAGGATTGAATAGAGTGGATAGTCGAGGATAATGGAAGCCCTAATTCCTTCATAACTGATAAAACCCAAATAAATTAGTTTACTTCTTGCAATTATTCTAGTAGTTAGATAAAAACTCAATTCAATCATTGTTTGACAAATAGATAACCTAGAATAGATGTTCGGTAATTAGAAATCAGTCTCTGAGGACGATATTCAGTCTTACCAGACTATATTACTTGTGAACGATACGTACACTTGCGTGAGCAGTTGCAAATCGCCTGACAAGTTTTTGGCGCCGTTGCCGGGAACTGGCGTACATCTAATATCGAACCATATATTTTTATTCTACTTTGGCTTTATTTGTTTTCTTAGCGTTAGAACACTGTTGCCTTGACTTGTTTATTGATTTTGGTCTATTTCAGGGACCTAGTGTATGCGAAGAAGGAGAGGAGCAGATACACTTGTTCCCTTCAATCCTGAAATCAAAAAATTATGCAAGCAAAACAGGCGTGAGAAAATAATTGCTGATTTACTAGCCATGGAAAATTAGCACAACAACAACGGGGTACTTGACGAGGGGTTGAATAATGAGGTACCGACTTCCATGAGACAAGTCCCACCACCTGCAGAAATGAGCTTGGGAGATTATGTTTTACCCCCGATTACTGGTGCACAGACATGCATCAGGCTCCCAACAATAGGGGCGAACAACTTTGAGATCAAGCCAGCCATCCTGAGCATGGTCCAGAACACAGTACATTTTGGGGGATTGCCATCTGAAGATCCCCACATGCACATTGCTAACTTTCTGGAGCTGTGTGCCACTTTCAAGTACAATGGCGTTACTGACGATGCTATTATACTGAGGCTCTTCCCGTTCTCACTTAGGGACAGGGCCAAGAGCTGGTTGAACTCACTGCCTGCCAACTCCATCACCATTTGGCAGGACCTAGCCCAAAAGTTTCTTGCAAAGTTCTTCCCTTCTTCAAAAGCTGTAAAGTTAAGGGGAGAGTTAAACAATTATTACCAGGTGGATGATGAGTCACTCTATGATGCGTGGGAGAGATTTAAGGATCTGCAAAGGAAATGCCCACATCATGGCATAGAGAAGTGAATGCTGGTCCACATTTTTTATAATGGGCTGAGTGGTACTACGCGTACCATCATTGATGCGGCAGCAGGAGGTGCTTTCATGAGAAAAAGTGTCAATGAGGCACATGAGTTACTGGAAGATATGGCTGCTAACAATCATCAAGGGGCAGACGACATGTCAGCGACCAGTAGGAAGGCTATGGGCATACACGAACTAGATGCTATCACTGCTCTGAATGCACATGTGGCCTTTTTGATGAAGCAACTGCAGCAGAACACCATGTCTGTGAACGCAGTCCAGATGCCGGTTAATTGTGAGATTTGTGGTGGGCCCACTCCTTTGATAGATGCACAGCGGTGGATCCCAATAATGTGCCAATGGAGCAGGTGCAAGCAGTTGGGAATTTTCAGCGGTCGTATAACTCTAATACATATAACCCAGGGTGGAGAAATCACCCTAACTTTTCGTGGAGGAACGATCAACCCCAGCAGCAACCATATCAAGGTGGTTACCAGAACCAACAGGTACAAAATTAGGCCACTTCATCCCAACAGTTTAGACCACCTATACAACAGGAGAAGCCTAATGAACTGAGAGTTGCATTGCTTACACTCCCCAATTCATAGAATCAGTTCATGTCTGAAACAAGGTCCTCTCTCAGGAGCTTGGAAACACAGGTTGGGCAACTTGCAAAGATGGTAACCAACAGTCCGCATGACACTCTCCCAAGAAATATAGAGGTAAATCCTAGAGAGCAATGTCAGGCAGTGTTGTTAATGAGTGGAAAGCAGTTGGAGCAGGGTGCTCCCCAGCCGCAGTGGTAAGTGAGAAGGAGTGTGAGAAAACAGTTGAGGTAGAGAAATATGGGGTCACTGAGGATCGCCCTATAGTGGAGAAAGCTCCATCAGCACCTTTGAGGGAATACATTGATAGAATCCCTTACCCTCAGAGGTTGCAAAAGAAGGCAATAGACAAGCAGTTCTCCAAGTTCTTGGAGGTATTTAAGAAACTTCACATAAATATACCCTTCATTGAAGCACTAGAACATATGCCATCATACTTTAAATTCATGAAGGAGATACTTGGAAAAAAGAGAAGACTGACGGATTATGAGACAATAATCTTTGACAGAGGAGTGCAGCGCCATTCTGTAAAAGAAACTGCCTCTTAAGCTGAAGGATCCAGGAAGCTTCACCTTGCCCTGCACTGTTGGTAAGATAACATGCAACAGGGCCCTGTGTGACTTAAGGGATAGTATCGATCTCATACCTCTGTCTGTATTTAAGAGATTGAGTTTGGGGGAAGTCAAACCAACCACAGTAAATTTGCAGTTGGCCGATCGAACCGTGGTGCACCCCAGAGGCATAATTGAAGATGTGCTTGTCAAGGTGGGAAAGTTCTTCTTCCCAGCAGACTTCCTCATCCTTGACATGGAAGAAGATGATGAAATACCCATCATTTTGGGGAGACTATTCCTTGCAATCGGGAGATCCCTAATTGATGTAGAAAAAGGAGAACTGAGACTAAGGGTTCAGGAAGAGGAGATGGTCTTCAAGGTGTTCAAATCCATTATTGAATCCCAAGCCATCAACAAGTGTTTCGCAGTGAGCACAGTTGACACCGCAGTTCAGCCAGCACAGGCCAAAGCTAAGGAGATCATTCCTATAGCGGTGAACCCACAGGTCAGCAAGAATGCTGAAACAAAAATTGATACCATGGAAGATGTCGCACAGGTATGTCTTACTGAGCCCCCTCTTGTGAAAAAGAAAAATAGAGTACGAAAGAGGAGAATGATTTTGAAATGGATAGGTTGTGGGGTTAAATTACCCCAATGATTTTTGATAAGGAACTTGCGTCCGATTACAAGACGTTAAAGACATCGTTACTTGGGTGACAACAGGTTTAAATATGCAATTTAGTTTTGTTTGAACAGTCTCACTTGTGATATTTTTGTGGTGTTGTGATGACAGGTAAAGTAATGGGACACGAAGCACAGAAAAATATGGAAGGAAGAAAATCGGTGCAGCGCCGCGGCGCCGAAAGTCCAGACATGTGCAGGAGTTGCAGCGCGTGACACCAAAATACAGGGCCGCGAAGCCGATTTATCAGAGGAGTGCAGGAGTTTGGGCGCCGCGGCACCGGTCTGCAGGGCCGCGGCGCCGAGACGGGTTTTCAAAATATAAATTCCTAAATCCTCAATCTTCTCCCACAATCAAACATAAACCTTTCCCTCTCTAAAAAAAATACCAAACATCCTCTCTCCCACACACAAGAATCTTCCACAAACTCCATTAAATTCTTCCAAATCAAACACACTATCACCACCAAAACCTTCCAACCTTCTCCACAATAGTTCAACTCACTTGGGATAGGGAAATTTCGACAAGATTCGTCAAAAAGGTAACTAATTGGAACCTTACCCTTGGGTTGTTGCTAACAACTTGGGATTGTGATTTGTGGGTATTTAGGTGTGAACTTTAGTGTGGGTTGCAATGTGTTGGTGGGCTGTGTGTTTTTGCTGTGTGTGTTGCTGTGTAGTGTGTGGTTTGTGGTGTATTTATGTTGTGGTTTGGTGTTGCTTGGTTATTATTGCGGTATGGAGTGACAAATTGTTGGGAAATCTCAAAGAAACAAAGGAAACGCTGCTGAAAATTTTCCAACAACTTTCAATAATGCATTCAAGGAAAAGAACCGCCCGAACTACCTCATCTTCATCAGTCCCGGATCATGATGTTACCCGATTCACCAACCGGAATGCGGAGGATAGGTACAACAGAATAAGTAGTAGGGCAGTGATACATGAGCGATGGATGGATTATCAAGCCGAACCACTCGATGAGGATGGTGTTTATGAGCCCATTAGAGCTGTGATTGAAGCTAATGAGTGGGAGAGGTTTGACGATAATGAAGCTATTCCACAACAGAATGTCAGCTTGGTGAGAGAATTCTACGCCAACTACCCAGAACAAAGCAATGAGAGATGCTTTTTAAGGGGGCGTCATGTCCCAGTTAGTGCTGAAGCAGTAACTGCTGTGTTTGGGACAACTGATATTGGAGACCAGGGCAACTATCTGACCCATTTCAGAACCTGGTCTAGGAATGCAAACCACATACACTGGGAGACAGTTGCGGAGGCCCTATGTTATCCAGGCGCACAGTTTCGTTATTCCCGCAGCGGGGGCAGAAGACTTGCCAGGTGCCAGTTCAATAGAGTAGCCAAAGTTTGGCTATATTTCGTAAGTGCATGCTTGATTCCATCGACTCATTTCACTAACGTATCGATATATAAAATCAAGCTCATCTTTGGCATCATGAGGGACCTGACTATTGACATTGGAATGGAGATAGCGCAGAGTATTGGGGACATCAGTAGATTGACTACCACTGGCGGGTTGGGACATGGTTCTTTCATCACTGCACTATGTGCTAGGCACAGAGTCCCAACATTCGCCACAGACATTCTTGAAAAGACTCTGCCGCCCATACATACAGTCTAGTCCATGCATACCCAGACCGTGTGAACCCAGGGGATAGGAGATGAGGTCGAGAAGAGGGTGGAGCAGGCGCGGCTGCAATGGAGAAGGAGGATCCAGAGCCTGAGGCAGCCACACATTATGAGCCAGGGCAAAACAACCACTAACCTCTTTTAGCCTTGGAACCTCTAATGTCAATGATGGAGCAGATGCTCTTGAACCAACAAAGGTGTCACGACCCAACCACGGACCCGTGACTGGTGCCTTACCCCGGGCACCCATGTGATACAATATCAGAGAAAACCAACAGAAAATAAACTCTCAACAAGAACCAATATAGAATATAAAGCAGGCTAACCCAAAATGGCTACCTTTAAATATAACAAAAACTGAACAGTTACATCCTTAACAACCCAATTTATAACAGGACTACAGACCTCTAAGAATGTGTAACCTTATGACGGACAGGCCGTCATACCCCTGAATTTACAAAACATCTACAACAACAGGGAGAACCGTACCAAAAGTCAAGCCTCCGGAAAAATGGAGCTTCTGACACCTGAGCAAAGATCCTAAGAATGAGGATCCACCACCGCTACACCTACTCGGCGATGAACGCAGCCCCAGGAATTCGATTACACAATATGTACCAAGTATGTAAAACTGGAAAATACTGTAATAATATCATAAGTCTAAAATAAGCTGGAGTCATAGATGAAAATCAAATTACATTGCACTGTGCCTTACTAACAATGAGAGTAACAAGTATAAACTTTACTGCATAAAAATAGGAGGCTTATGATCAAAACAGGGTCTCTCGCCCGTAGTATCACTAAGCAATCCTACTCCTGAGACTATTTCACCCGCATAGGTCCTGTGGACCCGCATGAGGTCATCCACCTCGCATGTGACTATTTCACCCGCATGGGACTATTTCACCCGCATGAGGTCATCCGCCTCGCATGAGACTATTTCACCCGCATGGGACTATTTCACCCGCATGGACCCGGTGGGCCCGCATGAGTACAAGCGCCGCACTCGCATCATGAGTAGCAAATCCATGGAATAAGTAGTATACCATCCTAATGGACGCATACCCGTGGATCCTCCATCGTGTCAGTATGTCCGAAGAAAATAACAAAAATAAGTAATAAACCATCCTAATGGACGCATACCCGTGGACCATCCATCGTGTCAGTATGTCCAAAGGAAATAACAAGAATCACCCGGGGTCTACCCCGTAAGAACACGTAACCTAGCACAACCGGCTATCATACATACATAAGCGCTACCGGCTTATCACAACTTAAGCAAGTTAAGAAATCCCCTAACTTCATATTAACATTATTAATATATCCTCTCATTTTAGTTTACTTAAGGCACTAACATGTCATTTAAGAGAAAATCCGGGAATTCAACCCAAGTACCATGTACTTCTAACCTTTTAAGAAATGACTCTTTTTTATATAAAACTTCCAAGATACTAATAACCGTAGTATCAAGTCACGACTACTTTCAAGGCAAGTCACCTTTCCTTTTAGAAATATAATAGGCTTCTAAATCATGTGACTTCTTTTCTTCTGAAACCTTAGGCAATTGATGCCTTAAAACCAATTTGCCTTTCATAAATTCAAATCATTCATCCGTACTCATTTTGCTTAGAGTAAATCTTTCTTTTGTTAACCTTTCATAAAGCTAATATAACCAACTTCCCATAAAGTCGTTATATTAACTTTATACATTAGTCAAATACATTTTCCTATATCCAAGGGACTTATACTTTTAAAACGAAACAAGTATCATATACTTAAAACACCTCCAGTCCCTTAGACTTTGAAAACTTAAGACATCATTAATACTTTTTAAAGAAGTGAGTTAATCCCCTTACTTACCAAACTTGGCCATTCTTAAAACAAGTAAGGGACATCAAAGTCTTGTACGTCTACCGTACTATATAAGTACAACTACTCATGCTCAAGAGATAGGAAAGTTCCACATACCTCTTCGGATCAATCCACTTGCTAAGTCCAATAAACCGCATGTAGTACGTCAACCTATAATGACCATAATACGTTTATTAACCTCTAGCTTCAACATAGAATATTCCAAGTGCAAGGTCACTAAATTCTACGGAAAATCGGGCAGCATTTCCTTTGTTTCTACATACTTTGCCACCTTTTTCAAGGCCGAATTCAACATCTACACGCCACTTTTAAGGCCCAACAATCCAATCAATACAAAGGGGATTACACACCTAATCTTGGGTGTGTAAAATTCTGCCCCATAATGCATATTAACTAAATCAATAAGTTAAAGGTAGTATTTTGGCTACAACATGTTCACATCCTAACCTTATTCAATTCCTTCAAATCCAAATCATATTTCTTACATGCAATTTATCTAAGAGCAATATTTACCACTACAAGTTCTTTCTTCTTCACATGAAACACCATAACTAGCAAAAAGAGAAGGAATTGTTACCTTAGAGCTTAGCCAAATTAATCCAACAAATTCACTAGCCTTCTTTCCACAATCACCACCACAAAAGCTCCTACAAGCTTTCCAACAAGTTTCCTTCTTACCACCTTTTTCAGATTTTTCTCAAGCCTTGATTTCTTCTTGATTTTCTAGAGAGAAGGGAGAGTTTTTTAAATTTTAGAGAGAGAAGAGAGCTTGAAGAATGACCAAGTCTCCAAAACTTGGTCAATAAATAGGACATGCAAAATCAGATGGGGGGGGGGGGGACACTTGTCACCCTCCCATGGCCTTTTTAAAAGAAAATATCTGATTTCCTCAGTTTTTCCGCCAAAAACTCCGCCTCGGCGCCGCGGCGCTGAAACCTCTGCAACCCTTCAGAACTTTCGGCGCCGCGGCCCTGCTTTCCGGCGCTGCAACTTCAGCGACCTCCAGACTATCCGGCGCCGCGGCGCTGTGGCCCCTGATCGGAAACACGTTTCGGCTCGACTGTGCACTGAACTTGTAACCTCCATAACTTTTTACTCCGATGCCCTATCGACGAACGGTTGGTTGCGTTGGGAATTAGACTCATCGAACTACAGACTAGGCCTTTGAAACACCTAGGAACTCTCAATGTAACGGGACATAAACCGCCTCAAAGTTGACCAACAACCCGTCCGAAACATTCCGTCAATCCATCATTCTAAAATTTAAAACTTAACTCCTTTCGTACGTCCCCCTAAGCATGATCCGAACTACGGGGTGTAACATTCTTCCCCCCTTAGAAACATTCGTCCCGA
This sequence comes from Przewalskia tangutica, assembly GCA_029844215.1. NCBI lineage: Eukaryota > Viridiplantae > Streptophyta > Magnoliopsida > Solanales > Solanaceae > Przewalskia > Przewalskia tangutica. Next base: position 148,214,976 of record CM056719.1, read on the forward strand.
ATGTTCCTTCTACGTCTCCAAAACGCATGCGCCGGTGTAGTCTTCACTACTACAACTATAAAACCAATTATGCCACCTATGGCCATAATATATTAACCACGCAAAAGCTTACCTCCCAGCCAACGAGGAATTACCTCAAAAGCGTATAACAACTTATTAGTTCTCATCCATGGTCTAAGGGTATTCTCCTCACAAAATGATCACTTTCATCCTCTTAACACATGTTCGTTTCTTCTTCCACTTGTCGTATCCTCCTTGCCCACTCGACTTCTTTCTAGTATACATACCACACTCTTGTTCCCGATCCGAGACACTATTCAAGTCACGAAAACCTAATGGTTTCCTTAGCTTAGCTACCCACTATCATTCCACACCACTCATGGACTTATTACCCACGTATACCCTACGTATACTATGTTCCTCGACAAAGATCACCCGTAAAATCTTCCACTCAAGATGGCCCTGTAGCTAAGGTTTCCACGGTTATCAAAATCCTAAGGCTCACAACTTCCATGTCCTCAAACTTACCCCTTCTACAAGCCAGGCTTTCTAAGTCACAATTTACATAGAATTACCCGCACATAACACTTAACATGTAACCATCTTATCACACCTACTAATCTTTAGAGGGTTAAGGATATACCTGTAACGATTGCTTCACTTTCCCCTTGTCGTTCTAATCATGATCCTGCCCTGCACGGTGCATAGCAAAAGAAGGCGATGAACCAGCCACTGATCCCGAAGGCTGAATATCTACATCCGTGTTATCTCTGGTCGGACAATTTCTCGCACAATGGCCCTGCTGGTCGCATGTAAAACAAACTCCCCTACTAGCACGACACTCCCCATCATGGAGCCTACCACAATGGCCACAACGAGGTACTGGTGGCCCCATCTGACTAACATCCCTGCTCCCCCGAAAACCTGAAACTTTGGAGCCACGACCGCCTCAAGATCGGCGCGGTGGAGTACTCCGTACTGGCTGAGGCGCATAACTAGCCTGCTGCTGAGGCGGTCCGCCTCGAAAGTTACCAAAGGAACCTGCTGTCTTGGCCCTCTTCTGCTGATCTTGGTTATTCCGTCGACCTCTACGCTCCTCACACCCAAGTGCATAAGCATGCATGCGGGCAATGTCCATGCCCGGCTGAAGAGCTACCCCCGTGAAATTCTCTGCTAAGTAATCATCGAGCCCAGTGACATAGCGGTGTACTCTGTCCTCCATGTCTGCCACTAAAGCGGGTACATACTGAGCCAACAAGTCAAACTCTACGTTGTACTCCCGGACCGTCCGCCCACTCTGTCTCAACGTCAGAAATCTATCCGCCCGCGCTCTTCTCATCTGCGAAGGCAAGAAGTGTGCAATGCCGCTGAGAACTCGTCCCAACCAGCTGGAAGTGCATGCTCCCCCCGGGACTGTTCCCATGAATCAAACCAGTCAACTGCAGTATCATGCAGCCGATGTGAACTCAAAACTACCGACTCTGTCTCCGAGGCCTTGATCACTCACGATGCATTGTATCGCTTCGGATAAACTCCGAGGATCATCCTCGCCTCGACCCATAGAACTCGGTGGGATGCAACTCAAAAGTCCCTAAGTCTCACGCTATCGATCTAGGGTGAACTACGTACAACCGAATCATTGTCTCGTCTGTCCTCATTCCTTGCCACGATCTTGGCGATAATCGGGCCATCTCGCGTAACCCATCTCTTCCGCTCCAGGTTGTAATCGGAGGCTCGTCTGCGTGGTCTCGATGGCGCCGCTGCTGCCCGAACTCGGTGGGTTGGCGGCGTCGTGGAACTCGCCGTCCAAACATCACCTCGGTAAAGGCGGGCATGTGCCTCGTAACTCTCTGCGTCCACTAGCGGCTCACCGCCTTGCCGCTACGGGCGCGGTTGCCTTGCGTGGGCATAAGCGATACATAGAAATATGTCAGAGGGAGTTCAACCTATAACACAGCTCTATTGCACGATCTTAGAGTGAAAGAATGGAAACCAATCCTAAATATCCTGTAGCCTCCTGATTATAGATGTGGTGCACAACACACCGATAATCAAGACACTACTAGATACGGCCTGTAGACCCTTTCCGAAGATTAACTGCTCTGATACCACTTTTGTCACGACCCGACCACGGACCCGTGACTGGTGCCTTACCCCGGGCACCCATGTGATACAATATCAGAGAAAACCAGCGGAAAATAAACTCTCAACAAGAACCCATATAGAATATAAAGCAGGCTAACCCAAAATGGCTACCTTTAAATATAACAAAAACTGAATAGTTACATCCTTAACAACCCAATTTATAACAGGACTACAGACCTCTAAGAATGTGTAACCACTATGACGGGACAGGGCCCCGTCATACCCCTGAATGTACAAAACATCTACAGCACCAGGGAGAACCGTACCAAAAGTCAAGCCTCCGGAGAAATGGAGCTTCTGACACCTGAGCAAAGATCCTAAGAATGAGGATCCACCACCTGCTTACCCCTACATGCGGCATGAACGCATCCCCCGAGGAAGGGGGTCAGTACACAATATGTACCAAGTATGTAAAACTGGAAAATACTGTAATAATATCATAAGTCTAAAATAAGCTGGAGTCATAGATGAAAATCAAATTACATTGCACTGTGTCTTACTAACAATGAGAGTAACAAGTATAAACTTTACTGCATAAAAATAGGAGGCTTATGATCAAAACAGGGTCTCTCGCCCGTAGTATCACTAAGCAATCCTACTCATGGACTATTTCACCCGCATAGGTCCTGTGGACCCGCATGAGGTCATCCACCTCGCCTGAGACTATTTCACCCGCATGAGGTCATCCGCCTCGCATGGGACTATTTCACCCGTATGGACCCGGTGGGCCCGCATGAGTACAAGCGCCGCACTCGCATCATGGGTAGCAAATCCATGGAATAAGTAGTAAACCATCCTAATGGACGCATACCCGTGGACCCTCCATCGTGTCAGTATGTCCAAAGGAAATAACAAGAATAAGTAATAAACCATCCTAATGGACGCATACCCGTGGACCATCCATCGTGTCAGTATGTCCAAAGGAAATAACAAGAATCACCCGGGGTCTACCCCGTAAGAACACGTAACCTAGCACAACCGGCTATCATACATACATAAGCGCTACCGGCTTATCACAACCTAAGCAAGTTAAGAAATCCCCTAACTTCTTATTAACATTATTAATATATCCTCTCATTTTAGTTTACTTAAGGCACTAACATGTCATTTAAGAGAAAATTCGGGAATTCAACCCATGTACCACGTACTTCTAACCTTTTAAGAAATGACTCTTTTTTATATAAAACTTCCAAGATACTAATAACCGTAGTATCAAGTCACGACTACTTTCAAGGCAAGTCACCTTTCCTTTTAGAAATATAATAGGCTTCTAAATCATGTGACTTCTTTTCTTCTGAAACCTTAGGCAATTGATGCCTTAAAACCAATTTGTCTTTCATAAATTCAAATCATTCATCCGTACTCATTTTGCTTAGAGTAAATCTTTCTTTTGTTAACCTTCCATAAAGCTAATATAACCAACTTCTCATAAAGTCGTTATATTAACTTTATACATTAGTCAAATACATTTTCCTATATCCAAGGGACTTATACTTTTAAAACGAAACAAGTATCATATACTTAAAACACCTCCAGTCCCTTAGACTTTGAAAACTTAAGACATCATTAATACTTTTTAAAGAAGTGAGTTAATCCCCTTACTTACCAAACTTGGTCATTCTTAAAACAAGTAAGGGACATCAAAGTCTTGTACGTCTACCGTACTATATAAGTACAACTACTCATGCTCAAGAGATAGGGAAGTTCCACATACCTCTTCGGATCAATCCACTTGCTAAGTCCAATAAACCGCATGTAGTACGTCAACCTATAATGACCATAATACGTTTATTAACCTCTAGCTTCAACATAGAATATTCCATGTGCAAGGTCACTAAATTCTACGGAAAATCGGGCAGCATTTCCTTTATTTCTACATACTTTGCCACCTTTTTCAAGGCCGAATTCAACATCCACACGCCACTTTTAAGGCCCAACAATCCAATCAATACAAAGGGGATTACACACCTAATCTTGGGTGTGTAAAATTCTGCCCCATAATGCATATTAACTAAATCAATAAGTTAAAGGTAGTATTTTGGCTACAACATGTTCACATCCTAACCTTATTCAATTCCTTCAAATCCAAATCATATTTCTTACATGCAATTTATCTAAGAGCATTATTTACCACTACAAGTTCTTTTTTCTTCACATGCAACACCATAACTAGCAAAAAGAGAAGGAATTGTTACCTTAGAGCTTAGCCAAATTAATCCAACAAATTCACTAGCCTCCTTTCCACAATCACCACCACAAAAGCTCCTACAAGTTTGCCAACAAGTTTCCTTCTTACCACCTTTTTCAGATTTTTCTTAAGCCTTGATTTCTTCTTGATTTTCTAGAGAGAAGGGAGAGCTTTTTAAATTTTAGAGAGAGAAGAGAGCTTGAAGAATGACCAAGTCTCCAAGACTTGGTCAATAAATAGGACATGCAAAATCAGATGGGGGGAGGGGGGACACTTGTCACCCTCCCATGGCCTTTTTAAAAGAAAATATCTGATTTCCTCAGTTTTTCCGCCAAAAAGTCCGCCTCGGCGCCGCGGCGCTGAAACCTCTGCAACCCTTCAGAACTTCAGCGACCTCCAGACTATCCGGCGCCGCGGCCCTGCATCCGGCGCCGTGGCCCCTGATCGAAAACACGTTTCGGCTCGACTGTGCACTGAACTTGTAATCTCCATAACTTTTTACTCCGATGCCCTATCGACGAACGGTTGATTGCGTTGGGAATTAGACTCATCGAACTACAGACTAGGCCTTTGAAACACCTAGGAACTCTCAATGTAACGGGACATAAACCGCCTCAAAGTTGACCAACAACCCGTCCGAAACATTCCGTCAACCCATCATTCTAAAATTTAAAACTTAACTCCTTTCATACCTCCCCCTAAGCATGACCCGAACTACGGGGTGTAACAAAAGGATGCTAAAAAATCAAGAGCAAATGATGCAAGACCATTAACACCTGACCCAGCGTGTTGATAATTTGAGTTTCATGTTAACCCAATGTTCAATGCAGTATCCGCCGCGACCACCACCAATTTGAGTCGTTGTGTGTCTGTAAGTCATCTTTTTTTAATTTTTGAGTCTTTTACACATTTGAGACAATGTGTAGTTTAAGTTGGGAGGGGTTTTTTATTTTATTTGTGTGTGTCTATTTTTGAGTCTTTTTTTTGTGTTTTATATGAGTCAGATTTTTTTTATGATCATACATGTTGTGTTTACTTGAAACGCCTAGTGAATTAAGTGGAATAATATAATGGAATGAAAAGCTAAAATTTGTGTGCTTAAGTTAGATATGCCAAAGATTCATGTAAGTCTAATTATTTGGAATATTTTGTGCTTAGCCTATGTGTTGTCAATTGTGGGAAAAAAATGTCTATGAGTCTGTTTGCTTGTTATTTGAGGCAAAATAGTTAGGATGTATATGTTAGAGAGATGATTCAAGCATTTCTTTGTTAGCTCTTATTACCATTCATTACCTACCCTACACTAAAATGTATCCTTAGTCAGCCCCTTTGAGCCTAAAATAAAAGTAATTTCTTTGACACCCTATGTTCCCCTGTGTGCCATAAGCAGTAATTGAATATAGGGAGGAAAAAAGTGAAAAGAAATACACAAAGAGAGTGAAAAGTTATGCACCCCAATGAAAAATGAAAAAATTTAAGTTTATGGGTGCCTATGTAAATGCATTCCATGCTCTCAACCAAAAAGAAAATAGGGAAATGATAGGTATGACTTGAAAAGAATACTAAAAAGAAAGAGATGAAATGGTTGAATGAGAAAAAAACGCTTATGGTATATAAATTGAGCCTAAATGCCTAATCTTATCTACCCTTGCCTAAGCCTACATTACAACCCTGAAAAGTCCTGAAGATCTCTAGTATGTATGTCCATGATCAGTGGAGAATAACAAGTAAACAGGCTCATGGAACTTTGAGAAAAATGAAAATGAAATTGACATGCATAAGTTAGGTGTTCATGCTTCCATTGATTGTGATTGAAATGAATTTGCGAAATATCTTACTTAAAATTCTAGATTGTTAAATTCATGTTATACCTGTTCTAACATATTATCCCAACTAACGTTCATGTATTTCTAAGTAACCTTGGGCAACCGCTTGATTTGCGTCTTTGAGTCCTTTTTGTTTTTGTTCTTTGATTTTTGTTTGATCTTTGCTCGAGGGCGAGCAAAGGTTAAGTTTGGGGGTTTGTTAGGCATATTTATATACCTTTTTGAGTCATTTTTAGTTAGTATTTTAATCATTTTTTGTTGTGTTTAGTATAGTATTAGGGTTGTTTTTCTTTCTTTTGAGTCATAGCGGTTCAAAAAGGCAAAATGACAAAAAAGAGCGAAAAATGGGCATAAAAGGAGGAATCTCAGGCAGAAATTGACAACCCGGACGAAAGCCATGCAGCGCCACAGCGCCGAACAGCAGGGCCGCGGCGCCGGAACAGCTGAGAGGCCACAGGAATTATGGCACCGCTGCGCCGACGCGGAAATTTCAGTTCCGAAGTTAATTTGGTTAAGGGCAAAAGGGTCCATAGGGCACGAAATTTGCAACATGCTTAAGCTCTAGGGCTTGCTATAAAAGAGAAGGAGGCTGACCTAAAGGAGGCATCTTGTACATTTCCTAAAAACCCTATTCTACACCACACAACACCGTTCATATAGGAATCAAGGCAGAAGATTAGAGACATGTTCAGTTATTTTATTTCCTTTTCTTTGTTTTTAATTCAGTTCATGTATGGATATTAAGTTAGTTCTTAACATGTCTATGGCTATGAGCTAATCTTTTTATTAGGACTTTTCTTTTGAATCACTAGAAACTCTTATTCATGAATTAATACATTAGTTTGATTTATTCTTCATTTGTTTAAGATTTATTCAATAATTGGTATGAATGCTTGATAGTTAATTGATCACTAATTATCATAATATATATGATTTCGAATCAAGAACCGAGAGGAGAGATTTGGATATGCTGTAGTTGAATAGACATAGGTTAAAATCTCGGACGAAAGTACTCCGATACTTGTGTAGCATTATAGGTTACTGTTCTTAATCCTCCTATGTAGTAAATGCTATCATAGAAATATAGAAGGGTTCTGCACTGGGGTTGAGCGATTATATATCCTAACCGGAATATAAGACAGTCTAGTTAACCGTTATCTTAACGTAGAAGAAGAAGTCATTCTAGTTGCATTAATGATTGAATATAGTGGATAGTCGAGGATAATGGAAGCCCTAATTCCTTCATAACTGATAAAACCCAAATAAATTAGTTTACTTCTTGCAATTATTCTAGTAGTTAGATAAAAACTCAATTCAATTATCGTTTGTCAAATAGATAACCTAGAATAGATGTTCGGTAATTAGAAACCAGTATCTGAGGACGATATTCGGTCTTACCAGACTATATTACTTGTGAACGATATGTACATTTGCGTGAGCAGTTGCAAATCGCCTGACAACCTCACTGACTACGGGTAACAAACCCTAGATTTGGAATGGAATTGGACGTGATTTCGGTGGGTGATGGGTCAACAGTGGATTATCCAGCAAGTAGTAGGCCTGTTGGCCCAATATCGACAGTGTGCAATAGTGGGCGAGGAGAGGCTAGTATTGGGCCAGCAGGTAGTGGGCCTGCTGGCCAGGATGTTGGGACCGTAGGCCTGCTGGCCGAGAAATTGGATCGAAAGATTGTCCAACATGGATCAATAATGGGTCGTGAACCTGTGGGCCAGCAGGCAGATCATTGTCACGCCCATGTGTGGCCTACTATTGGAGTATATATGGTGAGAGCCCATCATCTAAAAATCATACATGATAGACCGAGAAGTGGACCACTTAGTAAACAGAAATTGGGTTTCATAAGAAATGACGTGACGACTAATGATGATTTTATTAGTGGATAAATCAAAACATTTGTAACCACAATGATTAGACGGATAACCCAAAAACACACAAGCGGTAGACCACATTTTTTTTTTAATAGTAGTGGATGGGAAAAGCGGATAGCACAAACACCCAAACACCCTAAGAAGAGAATATGAAGGATCTTTATTATAAAGAGATGTAAGAGGTGAGTAATATGATATGCCTTTGCTAGGGAGTATGTTAAGGAGATAAGTAACCATTTGTAGTGCATGATACCAAAACGAAGGGGGTACAGACGCAAGGGCCAATAAAGTTCGGACAATATTATTAATGGTGCGAATTTTCCGTTCGGCTTTCCCATTTTGTGAGGACGTATAAGGACAAGAAAAATGAAAAACTATACCATTAGTATCACAAAATCCCAAAACAACTTATTCTCATATTCCGTGCTATTATCACATTGAATATTTTTAATTTTCCGGTCGAATTGTGTGCAGACGAAGGCTCGAAATTTCAAAAACGTGGAAACCACCTGAGATTTTTTGGATAAGGGAAAAGTCCATAAAAATTGAATAATCATAAAAAAATAATACATAATAACGATGATCCATAGAACTCAAAACGGGAGATATCCACAAATCACTATAAATAATATCAAAAGGCATCAAAGTACGAGAAGTAAAAGCTACAAATGGTAACCTAACATATTTCCCTAACGGACATGATGAACAAGGTGGAGTACTCTGTGTACCCTAACAAAAAATAAAATTATTTTTATTTAACGATGAAATAATAGACGACCCCTGATGACCTAGACGTGCATGCCACAAGGAAGGAGCAAGAGCCGTAAAGGTAGAAATCATGGCTTGACTCAAGAAACTAGTGTCGGTGGTGAGTGGATATAGATCTCCCCTACTATTTCATCTGATTAGTGGTATCCCCGTTTTGAAATCCTTCACAGAAAACCCAAAATCAAAATTAACAGAAACCAAATTGTCAGTGGTAAATTTTCGGGCAGACACCAAATTTTTAATTAGGTTAGGGGCATAAAGACTATTTTTCAAAACCAGAGGCGGATGTGGAGGAGACAATGTGGTATGACCATAACTGCGAATTGGAATTGAGTTTCCATTACCAACGATCATACCATGTTGTTTGCTCGAATTAAAATAAAACGAGAGAGTACCTTGATCAGACGTCATGTGAGAAGTGGCGTCGGTGTCCACGTACCAAGTCGTTCGAGAGGAGATAATTCAAGCGTATGCATCGCAACCACATTATCTGTCGGTGTCGGTGTGGGCCCCACTGCCTAGAATGTCAGCGAGGACCGAGGCCCAAGCACACCGGCTTGCTGCCCCGACCCAAATGGAAACATACCGCCAGAATTTGGACCCGAGGACCTGGACCTGGATGGCTGCTAAAACGGGGCCCAATTTAACAGATATGGGCTTGGCAGAAAATAGGGGTTGTTGGGCCACTGGACAGTGACATGGCCGGGGAGCCCACGGCTGGGACCAGTTGGCTTGCGGCCCATGAGGCCTATTTCCACAGCCACCATTGTTTCGGCCACCTCCGTTACCACCGTGATTCTTGCCATTATCTTTCCGATTTTGACAATTTTTGCCTCCATCGTTGTTGCGGTTTTGGCTTGAATTCTTTGAGAATGGGTGAGAGGTGTCGGACGTGGTCACCATGACGATAGGATTTGCACCAGTAGCCTCCTTCTTAGCTAAGCCAACTTCTTCTAACTTGAGTATGGAACGAGTTTGATAGAATTGTGGTAGAGGATCACTTTGACGAAAGAGAGTTCCACTGCCACCCTTCCATATACATATAGGGTTGGACTGTGAAACAAAAGTTCTCTGACTCGTGGCCCATACCTATACCTACTACTACTCATAGCTCTTCCCCTATTTATTGTATTTACTTACTGAACTTGTTAGTCCGTGTCAACATCCTTAGCAACATAAGCACTACTTAGTGGACTGGCTTGCACACAAAACAAATATAGGCCTCGGAAAGGTCTGCAACCATCTGAAGAACAAGAAGATCATTGGTGATGAGCGCACCAACGTTGCGGAGTTGATCTGTCAATTCCTTCAGCCTTTTACAATAGGCAGAGATGTTCGAAAAATCCTCCATGTTAACCTGATAAAATTCTTGCTCAAGAGTCACAACACGGGAGTTTTTGTTATCTTGAAATATGTCAAGCACCCTATTCCAAGTTTTCATCGCCGTAGCATCAGGTTCAAGAATGGTTTGCAAGAGGTCCGTAGAGATAGTGTAATAAATCCATTGCAGAACGGTAGCATCAAGAGTTGTCCATAACATCGGGTCAACTGCTGGGGAAGGCTCCGTGCCTGCAGCTGATGGGATGATATGATGAAGTACTTGATGCGAGCGTGTGTGAATCTTGAATAATTTCTCCCATGTCGCATATTGAACGTTTTTCATCTCAAGAACAATAGGGATGTGGTTCCTGATGTTGGAAACTGCAAGAGCAGGATGAAACGTGTTCTTTGACGTAGACATAACGAAAGAACAATAGGGGAAAGAGGGATTTGGAAGAAAATTTGGGAGGAGATGAGGGAATATGCTCAGATTCCGAGAACAAGGCACGAAAATAGATGAGGCAGCGAAAAAAGTCGATGGGAATTTGTTTTGGACCTAGACTTCTGATACTATGAAAAAAATAATCTCTTGATTATTTTCATTAATGAATGAGTATATATACAATTACAAAATCCATAATATGGAAAATTCTATTCCTACTCTACTCCCAAAATCTTATTCTACTTGTACAATAATTAAATAATTATGATAAGTGTACAATGCTAATTAAATACAATAAAAATATCTCCTAAATTCTTCCAACAATCCATGATATACACGGCATGTATACCGTGTATATCACGGGTATAACGTATATATTTATCACTAACAAAATTGTTTGATTGTTGTTTTATCTTGGGAGATAAGTTGACATACAACCGTTAAAGGAATATACGGAACAATATTATTTTAAGAATAGATTGAAAAATCAATTGATTCAGCAAACTAATTACTTTATTTATTTCCAGATATTTAACATCTTTGTTATTGTTATTTTCATTCTCATATCCTTGTTACCACACCTTTTACGCACAACCACTTCTTGCACATATTCCTCTACCTCTACCAGCACAGCTGGTACTTCCCTTTTATATTGACCTCTACCCCTCTTACTTCCAGTACAGGACTGTTGTGAGACAGCAGCAACACGCTAGAACAAAAATAATTAAGTTAGTAAGCAATGTAAGTTATAAAAGGTAATTAGTAAGTTAATATAACTATACCTCTGGTGTGGGTCTTGGTGTGATTTTAGGCATAAAAGTTTTTGGACAACTTCTCTTGTTATGATTGGCTCATCTGCAGATTGGTCAAGTCATTGTTATACCAAACTTTAACAATTTTTCAGTTTTTCTACTTCTCCAATCTCTTTTCTTTTGTTAACTTTTGGGCTACAAAGCATCTTTCTCACTTCAGGTGGCTCAACAATTGAATTTCTACTTTCTGGCCACATTTTCATGTTTGGAATAGGCTGAATGAAATAAGAATCGGCCTTCAGATATGTCTTTTCTGTAGCAGTTTGAAATTGCTTGTGATGCATCCATATTCAAGTAGTTCATTGTTGCTATAGCATGTGCACATGCTATAGCATGTGCATCCATATTCAAGTATATTGTAAGTACGGTATGACAATAACGTACAAGTCCAGCAATCACAAAGAGGCAACAAATCAGAAACAATCCATAGTATCCAACTTAAGTAATCCATCCCAACTTCATACCTGAAGGCTTACATGCTTTCTCCAACAACATCTAACTATACATACGATTCGCTAACCAAAGTCTAATCAGAAGGTAAGTCATAACCTATGCCAAGAAGAAGCCACACACACTCATAAAAGAGCCTTGCCTCTTTGCAGGTCTCGGTAATACTCGGAGTCTAATCATTATAAAAATCTAAGTTAGAATAGAAACGGACAACATCCATAACACTAGACTATTTCTCGAATCCAACAACTATGGAAAAATAGGAAAAGAGGGCCCACGAGGGTAAAACTATAAATAAAAAGGGTGAAATTGGTAAACTAATATTCTAGAAGTTCAATTCTACTCTCCAATTGTTTAATTAGTACAATAATAGGTCAATTACTTTATTCAAGTCTAAAAACCCCCAATTAGTATAAACCCTAGAATTCTCCCCAAATCTCCTAAAGATTTAAACATGAAATTGATCAATAAATTAACATCTTCTAGTCCATTACATCATTAATATAATATACTCATAGTCATAAATCAATTCATAACCCCCAATTTCTCCATTCAAGCTCTCTTATTCTCAACAAGCCAAAACCCTACTACTAAAGGGAAAATGGAAGTGCACTCCTGCGCACCAGCGGAAAAGGCTTCTACCATTTTCCAACCTTTCCTTCTCTTATGAGATTTATTGTTGGAGCCTCTCCTTAGATAGGTTGCACCGGCTCTCTTTAGTATACTTTCTCATTTCACTAGACGAATGTTCGAGGAGTGGAAACTGCTCGAGCGAATGCGAAAACTTATTGCAACTACGAACGTGAACAGATGTTTTCTCATTAGACTATTTTAACCGATTTTTTATGTCGATTCACGCTACGATTTTTCTTCTCTTATGAAATTTCTAGTTAGATGAACACTGCTCTGCTGCATGACCAAATATGCCTATTCTAATTGAATAGTGAAATTAGTTGTGTAGCAGTTCTAATTAAAGAACTATTAGTAGCTGTTCTTTTTTTTTCCTATATAGTTCTAAGGAGAGAAGACTTACTTGTTAGAGTAAGGAGAAAGGGAAAATTAAAGACTGAGAACTGCTACGCTCCAACCCTGTAATGAGAACTGCTATGCTTCTAATACTGCTTCACTCCTTTCATACTTCTGACGTCGACTCATCTTGCTTGGAATTCTTAAGAATGTAGCAAAAATGAAGGTTTCCTCTCTCTATAGTTTCCCAGCTTAAACTTTTAACTTGGTAAAGTAGAAGGGTCTACCGAAGCAGGGAAGCTCTAGGATTTTGCTAACCAGTGTGACGTTGAGTTTTATCTTTCCCTAGTAAGACTTTTTTTCTATTTCGATTTCCTATAGGCAAATCCAAATAGGGTTTTCCTATACGTTCATCACAAAATCTTTCTAGATCCCAATATACCCAATGCCAGATAGCCGTCAAAAAGCATAAGCCAGAAAAGACAATATGTGCTCCATCTAGACCTTCCTAACTCCAAATACCCGGATTCGATGGGTCTCTGATCCTGACTTCGAGGAGTGGCTTCAGTGATATAGAGAGATAGAGATTAGGGGTCATCGATCCCGCCCACATGTAAGCAAAGGAGTTACTCAGCGTCTTCAATATGATGGATTCGGTCTTTTTTTATACGTGAGTAGTCAACCTACGTAAAGGAATTTCAAAGGTTCAGCCCCTCCCCAAAATAGCATAACCAAATAATATAATTGTTTTGCCAATGAATGATTTCTCGCAACAGAATGTTGGAACTGAAAACATTTCCAATACCGGCAGCAGTTCCTTTTTTCTAGTCTACTTGAAACTTCGTGAAATCTATGGCACTTGCCTTGGACCCTCTTTCCCACTCCCTAAAATATGTATTAAATCTTAAAATAAAGGAATATATTACTAAAATTAACTAGGTTTAGGCTTTAGGAATTACCTATAAGAGTAATGTTGAAGAAATACCTTGAATCTCTCAAAATCGATCTAAGAACATGGAAAATAGAAATGGGGACAAAAGAAATCGCACAAGGGTTTTATTATTATCTGCTAGAGTGTCTCCTTCGCATTCGCGAGAAGGGTCTCGCGATCGCGAAGTAACCTGAATCAGTCCAAAAATACACTTCGCGATCGCAAGAGATGCCACTCGACCGCGAATCGCCCTACCCCAGGTGCGTGTCCACATGATCGCGTCCAACACCACCGCGATCGCGAGAGCCTGATTTCTTCTGGGCTCGCGATCGCGCCCCCTGCCTCGCGATAGCGAAGAAGGAAACCAGAACAGCAGCACCATATTTTTTTCTATTTTCTCCTAACTTCGACTTAACCCTCAAAATTCATTCGGAAGCCAAATAACACAAACTAGATATGTAACTACACGTTAAACTCGAGGTCTCAAAATTTCCATTGGTGGTCTATTTTACCGAGTCAACCACCAACGGCCAAAACTAACTTTCAACCCAATACCAAAAATACTCCTTAGTGTCTCGGGAACTGAACCAACTATCCTACCAAGTCGTAATTAACCCTCCGGACCTCACAGAATCTACGGAATTCTGAAAATGTCATTTTACATAAAAGTCAACTATACGTCAACACTTACACTATTTAAGGTCCTAATTTCTCAACTTCTATTAGAATTGTCCAATATCTTCGGGAATCGAATCGATAGGGGTAAAATGGCCAAAGTATATGTAACGATGGAACATTTCGTTACATAGCCATGACAGAGAAACCAAAATGAATAAAAAAACATACACCAGAAATGTTGTGTACAATGATGTGTTAAGTGAGATACGCTCCATTATATGTTTATACCTCATAAAATTAAGATAGGTTTGATTGCTCATTTTGTAAGTTCAAGAGATATCTAATTATCTTGACCCCAACAAACAAGTCACTATATGACGATCCACATTGATTATTCACAACTAAAACTTTATTTTTTCATGTATAATTATTTTATTCAAAATTTTATTTTAATAATAGTGATATTATTTTACAAATTTTCTACATGACTCGGTATACACATGCAAAACACGTGCTGAGAAACTAGTGTGTGTATATATATATATATCAACTTGAAAATAATAATGAAACAAACAAAAGAATATTAACATATTGTGGTAAATAAAATGGTAAATCCTCCTAACTATATATGTATAGTATTGACTTGGTCAATTTTATTGTTGAGGGCTTTCCAAACGAATGTAGTCATATTGATGGCCATAGAAAGGATTGCCAGCTTTTATTTGCTTCAAATATATTGTATTTTCTCCCTTTTGTAGTTGTAACCCTTGAATTTGAAAATTGAAGAGCCAATATAATCCATGTATCCCATGTCTAGCTATTGCATTGCTCCTCCCAATTGTTGGAGTTTCAAAATGAGGCATTTGGCTAGAGGGGTTGTTGATTCTCCCCTAAAATTGCAAAAATCAAAACATGTTATTATCCAAGAAAAGAGAAAACTAATAATTTGCAAAGTAATTTAGTTTTTGCTTAAAGCATTCAGTACCGACTAATTTAGAGATTTGCTTAAAGCATTCACCATGGCTCACACCCAAAACGTCTAGTTGTGTTGATTTTCTTCCTACTTTTAGTATGTGTTCTTCAAGAGTTTTGGAATATGGATAAATTGAGGCAGGGGTATATACCTGCAAATGGGAATAGGTTGCAGAAGCCAGTGCCACACGTAGTGTATAATTTCCTTTTGGATCAGCTCTTGGGAGTTCAAATGAAATTTGCCATGTTGTTGGTATATAATTCTTGCTTTTAGTTCTCCTGCAATGCAATATAAAAGTTCAAAAACTTAGAAAATATAAAGCATATTTAATTACTTAGATTAAAAAGTAGATGGAGTTATAACCGTCAAACGTTACAGTGGAGATGGTAAAGTATCCTTTCATTTATAATCATCAGTCTCATTTCGAGCCCTAGAAATGTAGTCGAACGCTTTAACTCCAAAATGGAATTTTTCGGGTTTAAAAAAAATGAAATTAGGGCCTAATTTAACTCCAAAAACTAACTCAATGTGTGAGAATTGCTCAAGACTATATAAGGAGTCCAATTTTCCTCATCCCACCGATGTGGACTCAACATCCCCTCTCCCCACATGGCCATGATCTGATATTTGAAGCGTGGACAATATAAGATTGGGTTTAGAGCTTGCTTTTGAGATTGAGTTAGGTCCAAATATAATTTCTTAACATGGTATCGAAGTCATGTTCATCTCAATTCTTAGTTTACTCAACGTTGAGCCCCATATCATATTATTCACGCTCCAGTGGCAAAGCGTATGGTGAGGGGTTTGTTGAGTTACCCACATTGGATTTTAAGGATGAGATGGTTTCTTGTATATGGTTTTGGATATCCCGACTTTTGAGGTTGAGTTAAGTCAAATGTTCATTTTTTTTATCACGACACGAAGACAAGTCAGTGGGGCCCAAAAACAAGTAACGAAGTGCATAGAAATTATAAAAAAAAAAAGTATGAAAGATGGTACAGTACTAATTATATTCACCTGGTTACATGAGCAAAGAACCAGTCTTTTCGATAATCACTAACACCAACTTTATATACCAAATCTTTATTTGGATATAAATCAGTATAGCGATCCCACAAACCATATTGTCTAAATCTGTTAAACAGAAAACATTAATCAAATTTAGCTTTTGATGCAATAAAACTATAGTGAAGAAAATCAAAATAATTTCGTTTAAGGGAAGCTGACTTTTGTGTAGTATTGTTGAATAACTGGTTTGTGAGCCCAGACAATGGATCAGGGACAAAAAATTCTGCAGCAGTTCGATCAGGAATGCCTATTTCCCATAGAGTTGGACCATTTCTTGGAGGATCATAAATTATGTGACCTAAGTTTATATCACTTCCTGCATCAAAATAATTCATTCATGTTAGAAATTGTTTCATTTGTAAGCATATACTTTTAAGTTTATATTAGGTCATTTAAAGATAAGTAGAGATAATTATTCATAAAAAGTGAGATTTTAGCAACCTGCAAGCTAGTTTGTTACATAGATAATTACTATGGGAAAAGATTTATACTAGTAGTGTATATAACTTAAATTTGAAGCCCGACATGTTGGACCTAAAATAATCCATCAAACTATAGGGTTGAAATGGGTCAAATGAAATTCAAACTCGAATATACAAAATCGAATATTCGAGATTGAGTAAATATGGAAGAACCTACACTCGACTTTCACATTTTGTAAGCAAATATAAAAAGGGTGAAATTGAATTATCTCGGACGAATTTAGTTACGACACATTGTTTGACCTATTTTGATCTAGTCAAATTTTGAATAAGTTTGATTATGACTAATTTATTAATTTGTTCTGTTTTAACCAGAGAAGGAAAAAGGAAAGAAGAGAAAGACCTTGTTTGACATTAATGTCATAGTTGTACTTGTAATCTCCAATAATTCCAGGGACCCAAGAATACAAACTATAAGTTCCCGGTTTAACACCACTGATCTTGAAGTGTCCAGTCTCATCTGTTTGAGTCCAAAATTGATAACCCTGTGAGCCAAAAAAGAAGAAGATGTAAGTGATCATAAACAATTTTGTGAAATATTTATGAACATTGAATAGGACTTACCTTGGTCTCATATTGCCAAGATCCAACATCTCCTGGAAGTGCTAATCCAATATATGCAGATTTTGCATAGACAGGATCTTTGTTTATGTACCTAAACAAGATTTGTCTCAGTCATTTTCATATTTTCTTACTTTACAACTGCTACATCAGATTACTCTTTCGGTCATAAAGGCTCCAAAAGCAGCACACAAACATATACTTCCTCCGTTTCAATTTATATAAATTATTGGGGCATAAACTTTCTTTTAAGAAAGTGATTAATGTACCAAAATTTCCTTTACATTTTGTGATTAAACATGTTTCGTCAGATATTAAAATTTGAAAGTTACTAAATATAAAAACTAACATTCTTTTCGAAACAAACTAAAAAATAATGACACCAAATTGAAATAGAGGAAGTATGAAGTACCTGTCTCGGACGAATAATTGACCTCTAATTGTACCCCGTTCATTAGCATGGGGATAATCAACAGATTCTGGGAAATCATATGGCCATTTTGCAGTTTCTTCCTGCATCTGCAGAGTAATAAAATTCACCAATTAGCATTTCTCTAAATACACTAGTTTGATGTAACAACCCAAGCCCAACTGTTAAGATATTGTCCACTTTGAGCTACCTCAACAGTTTTTGGATCTCACGGTTTTATTCGTGGGCCGTACTTAAGCTCCTAGACAATCAAATATGTTGACATGAGGGGGGACTAGTTCAAAATGCGGCTGGACAATTGAATGTTAAACTCTCCCTCATATGATAACTAACTTTTTCTTCTCATTTTGGTATGGATTTGCCTAACAATAACAACAATAACATACCCATTGTAATCCCACAAAGTGTGGTCTAGAAAGGGTAAAGTGTACGTTGATCATATCTCTACCTTAGCAGATAGAGCGGTTGTTTCCGATAGAACCTGACTCAGATAAATGAATTTACCTGTTTTTTGGCATCTTCCCAAAGTGTACGGTGATTCTCACCCGAATCGGAGTTAAGATAGAAGAAGGCAGGCCCAAAAACCTTGTTCCATGGCTCTCCTTCTTTTAGTGTGACTCCCAACTCTGGCCCTGCGTAATGCCCACTAAAGAATACCTATACAAGAAGATGAAATTAAACATAAAATATTGCTAAAATACCAAATTCTCTTAAGTGATTAGTCATATTGATATTAGAGCACAATAAGGGATTTGGTGGAATAGTTAAATTCTTGAGAAATTTATACAAATATACAATCCAATATAACACATTATACCTACGTAGTCATATTTTTTAGTTTGCAATCCACATAGCCAATTATTTTTTGTTGGTAGTAGTGTTTACACACATTTATTCACAAATATTCCATGTTTGGGACAAGTTTGAAGAAAATCTTTGAACCATTTGGAGTTTCCTGCATTTGAGATAGAGTGAAATCTCTTTTTAAAATGTATATGGTGTCGATCGCTCAAATTCATGAAATGACGCATGGTGTTCCTAAAAGTATTCGGTTGTGATTTTTTTTTACTTGCTTGACAAAATCTTTAAAAAATGATCTCAACTTGAAAAAAACGTTGGGATGGACTTCTGTTGCACATCATCAGGCATAAGTTCTAGTTTTTTCCTATGTGACATAACTTGTGGTTAATTGAGCAGATTCACTCTTGAAACATCCTGAATTTGTGCCTTATAGGCAAAACTTTTATGTCCACAATTTATGCTCCATGAACAACAAAAGTTTTGCCTAGTAAATTTTTTGAAGTGGATGCCATTTAAAAAAAGAAATTGTTAAGCATGCCAAAAAAATCAAGATCACCCCTTATAAGGCCATTTGTGAACTTAACCTAGCCAAATCGGGTAAGATTTGACAATATGGACTCATTTAAGTTATGAGGTTGGGCTGTATAACTTACCCTGTATAATATTTTTTAAAATTATTCTTAATCTTAACTAGAGATCTTAAATTTAAATTCAAGAATGACGAGTCACTATCTATATAAAGAAGGTTTTATTGTCCTCAATTAATTTATTGGTCGATAATTTAAATTAGTAGAGACATTAAACTTCGAGATACCAAATAAATAACAAAGAAATTTTAGTGAAGGGTGACTTACTGCTAAGGATGTTGGACCAGCATGAGAAGTGAGATCTTGCTTCATAGGTCCACCATTACGATCTTCATAACTAGGTGTAATCACCCAAAACCCTACGTGTGGAGTATTACAAACCCATCCATGTACTTTAATATCCTTATTCTCTAATGAATATTGGTACTTGTCATCCACCTAAGATTATAAAAATGGGATGGTAATTAAATAAAATGAATTAGTTAGGAAATCATTTGGTTACCAATGTTAAATATACAGAGACACCTTGGGCTAGCCATTGTCCAGTCGTGTACAGTACAGCTCATCACGTGTAGGATTTAGTTATGATATATTTTGTATAATAGACTAATACATGAAAGAAATAATTCCCTTGATTATTCTTATTGATTAAAGGTGTATATATACAAGTTATAATAGAAAAATCATTTTTCTATTCTACATTTAATTTCCTATTTTATATGGAAACTAATCATACAATTATGATAAGACTACAAGACTAATTAATATACAAGTCTATTATACAAAATATACCATAACTAAATTCTACCCGTGATGGACTGTACTGTACAAGGCTGGACAATGGCTGGCCCAAGGTGTCTTTGTATATTTAACAACCAAGATTAAGAAATAATCCTGAAAAAAGATTCATTATTATGACTCAATGCAAATATATTTCTGATTTTTTTAAAATAAAAGTTATTTTTACCTCGCCCTTAAGTTTAGGATTGGATGGATGTGTTAGTCTAACTGCTTCTTTGTAGTCAAGGGTCTGCCCATCAGAACGATCTTCATCTGTTGGCATCTTCCTTTGCATATCATCTGATATGGCCATATAATGGAACCTAATCATTGCAAATTAAACAAAAAAATAAGCCCAACTTGTGATTAGTCTAATTAGTAATATAATAAAAATAACTGTGTTTTAATTTCAAGTAAATTAAAATAAATTATATAAATCAATTATTTACAATTAGTATTGAAACTTTTAGCTAGAAAAAATAGAGAACATTATCTACTTAGGGTGTGTCTGGTATGAAGGAAAATGTTTTTCACGAAAAAGTATTTTTCTTAAAACATATTTTTCTAAAAAATAAGTAATTCTATTTATTTATATAATATTTGATAAGTAAACAGAAAGATATCATCTCAAAATCACTTAAATATAGTTTAATCAAAACTATGGACACGTTTGGTACGCTGTATTACGCTGGACTGCATGGACAAAAAAATAATACATCGTTTGGTGGGCGTTTTCAGCCGGACTGGACTGTACTATTTTTAAAAATAGTTCACTCCAACTGTCATTTTTAAAAATAGTAGATGAGTCTCTCTCTCCTGGACTGTACTAAAAAATACAGTCAATTTTATATTAATACTCTAATACCGTCCATTATATATTAATACAGTCATGTCCATTACAATACAGTATAATCCATACAAAATTATAAAGTCCAGTGCGACGTACCAAACGAGCCCTGAAGGAGAAGGTGGAGGTGGAGGGGATGAGGGGTGGGGTGAGTTCCATGTCAAGAATCTAACTTTCTAAATCATCAAATAAAATTGAACTATAACAATAGATAACTATTTATATCAAGTTTGATATGATAACTAGAAAGAAGAAAATGCTATATAGTTACATTGATATAGTAATTTATACTATACCTGAAATCCTTTTTAAAATAAGGCCTAAATTTTTTAAAGTAAAATATAAATCAATGGAATCTTACAGAGCCCTTCTGAGCTTGATGGCAATCCTGGCTTCCTCAAGAATTAGAGTTGGCCAGCCCTTCAAGTGTTCAAATATACCATATGAATAAAATCCAGAACTCCCACGTAGCATCACAAACCTGCAATTTTATTTTATCAAACTTAACCTTTTCATTACCATTTTAACTTGATAAATTAGGCACTAATTAATGGTTATTTAAATAAATATCACCTTTTGTCAACATTTAGAGGAAGATCATGGGCAGTACTATAATTAATGGAAGGATTCCATCTTTTTGTAAAAGAAACTTCGACTTTGTTTTTGTCTTGTGCAATTACTCTGAATTTTGTCCCTAAAAGCCTGCAAATATTTATATGTATTAATTATACAAACATATACACCTTTCAAACTAATATTTATCTTAACTTACATATCAAAAGTATGATCCTTGTCTCCAGGACGTTCCCACACGGTATCCCAATATCTACATTATTTATAAATTGAGTAAATTAATAATGCATTTCCAAACCTTTTGTTTTTTTTTATAAAAGTTCCTATTTTTTAGTACTATAAATAGGAAAAAAATGTTTATAACTTACCCTCTATTTGTATCTTTGAAGTCATGCTCTAGGATATTATCAATACCATTGTAACGCACCCCAGCAATGGATCCAGTGGGATTAGTTAGGGTAACTTGGACAATGCCATTATCCATCACTACCTGATAATGTTTTGACTTTTAGCTCAACAACCAAACAAGATATAATCAATAATAAGAAATGGAATTTGCGCCTAATTCAACCGGCCCCATGAATTCGCTTATGAGGTGAAGATTGTCCAAATTCATATAGAGAGACATTTCTATACTCCGCGGTTCATATAGAGTGCGGATAACATAATTAATATTGTGGTTTAACACCGAGTAAGTTAAAAATTTGGATGTGTCTCACTCTGATATCATGCATGAAAAATGGACCTTAAATATAATTTAATTAAAAAAACTAGCTTGTGAGATGACAATTGTCCAAAACTTTATAAAGAAACCTTCTCATCCCTCCATAATCGAGGAGCACTGGGCACACTCAACCATCCATAGACCTCCCATATTTTAATTCAAGAGTTTAACTATTATGTCCTGATTTTTTTTTTAAATTACATGATTAATTAGGTCACCTAAAAGATAATTATAATTAAGTAACCGTTAATAATAAGCAAAATTATAAGATTTTAAGTTGTATACATCATTAGTGAGATTTTCTTTTACATCGGGTCATCCAAAGGATATCTAAAGTAAACTTCCAAAAGAAATGAGATATGAAATCTTGAAAATAATTAAGTTAGGTTACTTATAATACAATTAGTAAAGATGACCTGATAGTAAAAAAAAATATTTGAGTTTATAGAAATATAATTTAAACTATAACAAGATAATTCACCTCTCGTATTAGTGGGTTTTTTATTAAAATAAATTATTTACTATAAACTAATAATAGGATTTTTACCTTTTAATCATTTTTAAATAAACAACTTAGAATATAATTCAAAAACAAACTTATTAGGCACTGACTATTCAAGAGAATTAGTGATAGTGGATACTTACATAATTACGTGAGATAAGCAGTTTGACAGGAGGATTAGTTGATATCAACTTCTGACTATCGTCTAGTGGAGTATGCCTGCAATTAGAATTTATTTTTAAAAAAATAATAATTGAATATAAGTGTACAACTAAGTAAATAACTAAACCATTATAAACCCTTTTAAAGCACATAACTGATGATGTGAGATGTTGTATTTCTCTAATAAAAATATAGTTCAAAAGCAGATAGTATTTTGTAACGTGATAGAATATATGATAAGATTAAATATGTACAAAACTTTCTCCCCGCATATAAAAAAGAGTGTTCACCTAGCCTTTTGCACATCCCTTAAGAAAATACTAACTTCTAGACAAAAATAGGTAAGTTGACTAAAATGTCCCTAATTAAATAGGTATTGAGATTTGGTCAGCTAACACTTAATAAGGATAAATCTGAAAAAGTAGAGGTTGATTCTTTCTTTATTGATAAGTGAATACTCTTTTTTACTCAAAAAATAAAGGCTGAGTAGATCTATTTTTTATCAGGAGAGAGTATTAATTAGCATTTAAGGTCTTTATGATTTCAGAACTCAAACCCGATACTATTAGAACAAATAGCAGCTTGTTCTTTTTTCAATGTTATCATTCATGTGAAGGTTTGCTAATCTGCCATACCTATGGAATAGGTATTCTTTTCGTATGGAATAAGTTTGGTCAACCAATCCTTACATTTATAAAACTAACTAAAGTATGATCAAGAAGGAACAATAAAATCAATTGAAGGATCAGAATTGATGACTTTCGTGCAACCTATAGACAATAGTACTTAGATGAATGTAACTTCTTCAACTGCAATAGTCGTGATCATTGCATGAAAGTAAAGAAGAAATAAATAAAGAGTTGAATTTTTCTGGAGTTCAATTGTAACATGTCAATTACCACAATTTACAGTCATTATTAAAAAAACGCAAATTTACGTCGAAAATCGATAAACTTTCCGTCAAAAATTCTAGATTTTCTATGAAAACGTTAATAAAAAAACTCGTATTTTTATTAGTTAGTATACAAAACCATGCATGCTAAAGAGTATACAAAACCATGCATGCTAAAAACAATTAAACGTCGTAAGTGTGTAAAATTTATTAAAGGCAATAAATTAAGCGGCCCACAACATTAAAAACCCTTATATAACAAAGACATTATTTAACAGAGATGATGAACTCATAACTTATTATATTGAAAAAATAATAAAGAAAAAAAAAAGTTGTCATAAAGAATACCTAATATGGTCCGTCCTTGAACCACTAACAAGCAAGAAAAGCTGGAAAACAATGGAACAAAACCATAAAACAAGACGTCGTTGCCTCTTCCGTCCTATCTTATTCATCTTTATTACTCTGTTAACATCAATGTTAATGAATGAGCATATAGTTTAAGAAAGAAATAATAATTTTTGAAAACATGCCATAAATTTCGATGGCTATAAAAGCATATCATTAAAGGTCTGTAAAATAAAGGCTGCATGTATAGCATACCTTAAGAGCAAACTGAAATTTACTTGGTTGATTTATGAGAGATAATTATGGAAATGAATTCGTTATTCGTTAGTTTCTTCAAATATATATAGGCCTCGAAGCTTATAGGTCTAATATTGTAATAGTGAAGTTAGTATATACCAAAAAAGTTATTGATATATAGTAAAATAATATAATCTAGAAGGTTGACATTTTAGGTATTTATAGTTGACAAATGTGGTCTTTTCAATTGGGCAAAACCGCAGACATAGGGTTCTCTCTATACACGGCAGGCAGTTGCTACAAAATGTTGCAAATATATAAACAAAAAACAGAATATATTGTTGTACTCTGTGCATTAGAAGACACTTTTGGAAAGTTCTAAAATATTTGACAATTATATAATTTTCACAATTTCAAGTACCCAAATTAACTGAATTACTAAATTTTCAATCTTGATATACTCTGTCTCTTCATACTTATGTGATACAGTTCGATTTCGCGAGTCAAACAAGCGAAATATTTATCACGATTTATTCGTATGTCATTTAAATATTTTAAATTATTTCTTTTTGTGACTTATAGTACATTTTATATAGATTCTAAGTATGTAAATTATTTTTTTCAAAAATCTTAAATATTGTATGCACAAAATCACAGTCAAAATAAATTTATTTGACTCTCGAAATCTGAACTATATCACATAAATTGAAATAAAGGGAGTAATATTTACTTGATAAAAGTATTTTTCAATTATTAATGACTTTACTATTTATTTCCACTATTATCATCAGTAATGGATTATTTAAATTCTTCATGTCCAATTAAATATTGTTATATCAAACAGAACGGTAAGAGCATTTTCTTTTCTTCTTATTTTTCAAGTTCTACTTAATTAATCCTTCTTTTTTCAAAAAGGTGGATCTCCCACCAGAGCTCTACACACCGATCCGACAGTGATTACAGGAGTTAATCACAGAATCAACTGATTTCAATGTTACCACTAAGGGTTGTGGTGGAATGCATAGAATTCCTTCATCGGCCTTAATCAAAGGTCTAGAGTAGAGGCTTGAATATTAAAAAATCCTTATACGAAATGTTTTCCCATTTAATGAGCCTTACACGACGGAAATCCAGATTAGTCAGAGCTTCATGCAGATATCAGATACCGACAATTAACCCCTCTTATTTATAATTAGCTTTTGTATTTATTTCATTGGAACTCTAGTTTTTTCTGATTAAAATATCCAATTATCAATTGGAGGCCCTGAGGGCAGTTGTACATGAATTTTGTCAAGTGAAGTCGTTAGTGGATCTGTCAAAGTCTGTTTTGGTGGTTGGCCCAAACTTTAATTTGGTAAACGTTCCAGTCATTAAGATGAAATGCTAGAGGTACTCTACAATACAAATATACATTTCTGGCATGGAATTAGGAGAACTAACTTGTTTGAATTCAATTTTAATACTTGGTAACATATTTTTCTTCCTTTATGGGTAGCATCATCCCACAGAAATGGCCTTGTTGTCAACTTCCTTTTAAACTATATCTTATAAATTAATTGGTCACAAGTGGCACAAATATGGACTTGTTTGGCACCATGTGTGCAAAGATTTTTCTTTTCCTACAACTTGTATTTGTGTCAACTGATACAAACGTTATTAGTACCAATTGAAACTGGAATAGATTGTGCAAGACCAGAGTTTAAATCTCAATAAAATCAAGGAAACAAAAAGAAGAAATTATTTGGTAGCTTCTTTTTATCCGATTAAATTTTAGTGGATATATATGTTGAAAACTAGCTTCAAAGTTTTGAAAGTTTGTGGAGAAACAAAGTTTTATTTGTTCAAGAAAGTTTTCCACTATTTTCATTTTGTATTTAGGAAACACTTTTTAGTTTTCAAAACTGATTGGTTCGAGTTTCTATACAAACAAACTTTGATATTTACGAAATACTTTTGAGTTTTTAAAACTGATTGGTTCGAGTTTTTATACAAATAAACTTTAGTATTTACGAAATATTTTTGGATTTTCAAAACTGATTGGTTCGAATTTCCAGGATTGAATTAAGGTGTTCACACCTTGCTTTCATCTATAAAAGGAGACTTTAACAAACTGATTGGAAGAGAAAAAAAGATTGATTTTTTTTTTTGAGTAAAAGAATTTCGGTTACTCCATCCGATCTTCGTGAGTGCACACTTCGATCGACGTTGTGTTAATCCTGGAGGACGGCCGCCAGAGACAACTTGCACCGAGGCTAGGCGAAATCATCTTTTAGGACAGTGATATGTCCACGGCACAACAATCCTATAAGATCTTACCTTTGTTTTGTGATTGATTATACATTAATATTCCAACAGTCTAAAAAGACGATTTGTATAATTCAATAACGACAAAGGACTGTTACGGCAAGAAAAAGAAGGAGACCAATATAGTGGAAGCAGATAACGTTGTTATTGTGGTTTCCGAGGCAAATCTGGTCGGGAACGCTGCTGAATGGATCGTAGACACAGGTGCTACTAGACACACCTGCTCCAACCATAGTTTCTTTCAAACTTATGAGAAAGTTGAAGAAGAGAACGTGTTCATGGGAAATTCGGCATCTGCCAACGTGCTCGGAAAAGGGAAGATTTTTTAAAAACTTACTTCTGAAAAATTTCTTACTCTTACTAATGTTTTGCCTGTGGCTGAAATGTGTAGAAACCCTTATTTCTGGTTGTTTGCTTATGAATGCTGGATTGAAATTGACCTTTGATTCTAATCGACTTGTGATAACTAGAAATGGAGAATTTGTGGGAAAGGGTTTCTATAATGGGGGTTATTTATGATTACATCACTAAGTCACTTGACCCGTGGCATGCTAGACTTGGACATGTGAATGTTGCATCGATTAAACGGCTTAAAATTTAAAATTAATTTTTAATTTGTTCAATTCTGAATTCACTAAATGTGAAGTGTGTGTTGAGGCCAAGTATGCCAAGAAACCTTTCTCGTCTATTGAAAGACAATCTGACTTGCTTGAATTGGTACATAGTGATTTAGGAGATTTCAAAAACCATGCTAGTAGAGTCGGAAAAAGATATTACATAACATTTGTTGATGATTGTTCCCGTTACACCGTGGTGTATCTCCTTTGGTCTAAAGATGAAGTTGAGGACATGTTAAGAATTTACAAAGTTGAGGTAGAAAACCAATTTAATCGAAAGATTAAAAGACTTAGAAGTGATCGGGGTGGTGAGTATGATCCTACTACCCTTAAGAAACTATGTGAGGAAAATGGAATAATACATGAATTGACCGCCCCTTACACCCCTGAGCAAAACAGAATAGTTGAAAGGAAAAACCGAACTCTGAAAAATATGATGAATGTTATGTTGATTAGTTCGGGACTTCCTGATAACATGTGGGAGGAGGCTATATTGTCGGCATGTCATGTGTTAAACAGAGTACCTCATAAGAAGCTTGATAAGACTCCGTATGAAATTTGGAAAGGACATGCGCCTAATCTGATATTTTTTAAAATGTGGGGGTGTCTTGCTAAAGTTGGTGTACCTAGTTTTAAACGTGATAAGATTGGACTGATAAGAATAGACCAAAAAACTATTGATTTCATTTTTATTGATTATTCATATCACAGTGATGCATATCATTTTCTTACTAAGAATACGAATGGATCATATGCATGTGGAAATATTATTGAATCTAGAGACACTGAATTCTTTGAGCATATATTTTTATGAAAAATGAATGTCATGTGGATGTTAATTCAAATGTGAATGATATTGCATTACCTGCTAGTGATACTCTTACTCTCTCAGTTGATTCATGCATCAAACCTAGAAGGAGTAAAAGGGCAAGAAAAGAAATTGATTTTGGTCTAGATTTTATAATTGCTTTCTTGACTGAGGAATATGTGTTGGATTAAAATTTTGTTTCTGCATTTATTTTGGAAGAAGATCCCAGAACTTTTGATGATGCTATGAAATCCACATATGCTATTTTTTGGAAAGAGGTCATTGATAGTGAACTACAATCAATATTAAGTAATCACATTTGGGAATTAACTGATCTTCCTAGAGGGTGTAGGCCTTTGAAAAACAAGTGGATATTTAAAAAGATGTTGAAACCTGATGGTTATATTGATAAGTTTAAGGCTAGAATGGTAGTGGTGGGTAACGCCCGAATTGATTTCTTTGATACGTATTCTCCTGTTACTAAAATATCTACTATTAGAACTTTGATTGCACTTGCTTCTATACGTGGATTAATGTATGTTCGGAGTATATCAAATATTTCCTGCAAATGCTTTAAATGGTCCTCTGCTTTCAGGAACTTAACTAACATGTCATCAATATAAACCTTCATTGTGTTACCTATTTGGTCCTCGAACGTGCGATTAATTAGGCGTTGATATGTTGCTCTGGCGTTTTTTAAACCAAATGACATTAAATTATAGCAATAGGTCCCCTATCTAGTTATAAAAGAGGTTTTCTCTTGATCCTCCGGGTTCATCCTAATTTGGTTGTACCCTAAGTAAGCGTCAAGAAAACTCAACATCTTATGCCCTGTCGTAGCATCAATTATTCGATCGATGTGGGGTAAAGAAAAAGAATAATTAGGGCATGCTTTATTCAAATTTTTAAAATCTAGACAATTGTGTTTGCTAACCAGTCTGGGTACTCTAATTCCCGGATGGAACCTATATTTAAAAGTTTTGTAACCTCCTCTTTGACTAACTTATGTTTGAAGTCGGCCATAGGCCTTCTCTTTTGCTGTACCGGGGGAAAGCTCGAGTCCAAACTCAATTTATTAGTCGTAATCTCCAGTGGATTACCTGCCATGTCTAAGTAGAACCAGGAAAAGTAATCGGCGTTAGCTTTAAGAAATTCAATTAACTTAAGCTTGAGCTCAGGATTTAACCTGATTCCCATGTATACATTTCGCACAAACAAGATGACTTGCTCCAGTTCCTCTATAGTTAACTTCGTGGCATAAATGACCTCAGTACTCGATAGTAGTCCTCTTGTTCCTCATAATTTATGTCTCCGTCTTTTTTATTCAGACTCGATGGGTCCAAACCCTATAATTTCTATTTAATTTCTTTATCTTTACTCGCACCCTTCACCTCGTTTGGTGTTTGTACCGATTCCTCTACCGCAAACATCTCCCTTGCTGCTGGTTGTTCTCTCGAATTGTCTCAATTCCCTCCGGGGTTGGGAATTTTAACATCATGTGCAATATCGAAGGTACGACCCTCATGTCGTGTATCCAAGGCTTGTCGAATAGTGTGTTGTACCTCATTTCGCCTTCAATAACATAGAACTTCGTTTGCCGAATTGTCCCTACTGCGTTCACTGGAAGAGCAATTTTCCCTTCGAAATCTCGCTTGCCATATTGAAACCGTTTAGAACTCGGACTGCTGGTACAATTTGATCCAACAATCTCAATTGATCCACCACCTTGCACTGGATGATGTTGGTCGAGCTACCTGGATCAATTAAAATATGCTTAATCTGAAATTTATTAATAAAGACAGAAATTATCAATGCATCATTGTGAGGTTGAATGATGCCCTCCACGTTTTCATTATTGAAGGAAATTGTTTCCTCCGGGACGTAATCTCTAGACATTTTCTCTCGAGTTATTGAAACTTTCATCTTCTTTGTGGCCATGGCAGATCTCATCGGAACATTCATTCCTCTGATAATCATGTTTATGACATGTGGTTCGACCGGATCCGCTTGCTTGTTTGCTTCTCTATTTCTGTAATTTTCATTTGCTCTATCACTTAGAAACTCATGTAGATGGTCATTTTTCAACAACCGGACCACTTCATCCCTCAATTGGCGACAATACTCCGTTCGATGACCATGAGTTCCATGATAATCACAATCAAACTTGGATCTCTCTGAGCCGGATCAATCCAGAGTGGTCTTGGTCATCTTGTTTCCTTAATCTATCCAATAGCCAAAACAAGTCCGGCCGCATCGATGTTGAAGTTGTATTCAGATAGTCTTGGATTCTCAACAGTGTTAGAGGAAGATCCACCGATATCATTTTTGAATTGCAGACCCCTACTGGTAGACCCTCGATCATTACGCTTGTCTCATCTGTCTGATGGGAAATTTCGATTGTTACGACCCCTATCCGATCTGAAGTTCATCCTTTCTGGTTGCCCGTAGGGTTGATATCTATTTTTGAATATTTCAACTCCAACTGAACTACCCTATTTGATTGATCAAAATTTGTGTTTCGTCCTGCTGATCCCGGAGAAAGTTTGAGTTGATCATCCTTCACTCGGATTTTAAACTCGTATCTATTGTGCACGTCCGCCCATGTCATCGCCAGAAACTCCAATAAGTTCTCATTTAATTTGAATGAAGCACTTGAGCTTTTTGAATTCAATCATTTGGTGAAAGTTTCAGCTGTCCATTCATTCGATACTCGGAGAATAAACATTAGTTCCTTTTGAAACCTTGTCACAAACTCCCGCAGCAACTCCGTATCCTTCTGAGCAATTTTGAATATCCGCTTTCCTTGCTTGAACCTTTCGTGCTCTGGCATGTTCCTTTATAAAGACATCTGCAAGCATTTCAAACAAATTAATAAAATGTTCATGCAACATAGAATACCATGTCATTTCTCCCTTGGACAGTGTTTTGCCAAATTTCTTCAGCAACATCGATTCAATTTCATTCGGATGCATGTCATTGCCCTTTACTGCACAAGTATATGACATCACGTGTTCCTATGGATTCGTTGTCCCATCGTAGTTCGGGAGGTCAGACAATTTAAACCTCTTCGGTATCAATTTCGGTGTTGCACTTGGTGGAAACAACAATTATGTATCTCTTCGAGTATGGTCGCTTCATGATACCAGGAATCTGGTCTACCCATGAATTATAGGTTTCAACCTTCTTTTCATTAGTGTCAATTCGTTTAGTTAAGGTTTCGATCATTTTAAAGACCTCTGATGACTCATTAGTCCCCGAACTATTGGCATTCTCATCGACGCGATCCTCTTCCCGAACTGAACCATCATTACGGACGGGACGAGCTTCATCCGTCGCACTTGCTCCGCTATTTTTCTTTTGCAACTGAGTTATAGCCTCTTGTTGCTCCTCAGCATATAAAAGATTCGAGCCAAATTTATTTCACCATCTTCATCATCACCCGCTATTTTTTGACGTGATCTTCTAGACGAGCGGGGGGAAATCACTGGGTTGTTGTTATTCATTGGATCAACGAGCGGAACGCCATTTAACGAATCAACGAACGGAACGCCATTCATTGGGTCAACACGTGAAATGTCGTTCTCATCGTGGTTGCTGACTTGAATTTCACTAGTTTACTTATAATTAACCTGAAATCACAAAATCTCGAAAGAAACAAATGAAATTTGAGTTTGAACAAATCACAACTATTATCCTTAGCCCACGGTGGGCGCCAAACTATTTACCCAAAAATGATACAGTTGAATTTGTAAGTAGTTTTACGGATATGTTGATCGATTTGTAGATTAGTATGATAAACAATTGACAATAAGTAAAGAAATGAAAATAACAAGTAAATTAGCCTGGGATGTGATGATCTTGATTGAAACGACCTGAACAGTTTGGTCCGATCCTAAGCTGATTTGCTTCGGGTCCGAGACAACTGTGAGAGCTTTAACAATCGTGATTACAATGAAATCGTGCAAGTATGAATAATGAGAATAAGATGCCCCTCCAGCATGAAGGTTGAGCTCCTTTTATAACTATCATTACAAGACATTTATGTCCGATAATCATTCCCTCATTAAATGCAATTAAGTGACAGTAACGACCACTTAATGAACAAAGAGTAACGGCTTGCGCCATATCCGAAATGAGTACGCGCTGGGCCTCTTCGGTCTTCCCTGGTGTTACCTGATCTGGTCACTATCCGGTGCCACCTGGTTCGATCGCTATCCAGTCTTGCTTTGATACTCGGACTCACCTCGGTTCAACTCACATTCGATGCTGAACATCACTGCCTCAGATTTCCATATGAAAAATCATGTCATGTGTCATGCCGATTTTCACCGTATACCGAATACTTTTTGACTAGTTGATAAAATGGTTTTGGTTGACTGCCATCAAAAGCCATTTTAAAATACTTGCACGTTATCAACATCCCTCTTCACCTCAAATCCTTTTATACAGGACTCCGGGGTGGTCGAATCTAGCCGCCTCTCTATTGTTTACATTCTTCTTTGCCTGCAATATATAGAAAGCTTTCAGTTTGTCAACTTAACGATTTCTTATTATCCTTTGGTGTGGTCACGCCTTAGTCCTCATCCTCCTATCTCAAGGATTCCTTATTTTTTTCATCTTCACCTCAAGGCAGCTCATATGTACAAAAATTCAACAACACTAAAGACATGAGATAGAAATAACATGAAGCAAGACGAAATTTTATCGAAATTAACTCGAGCAACAGATTAGATAGAAATGGTCTAACTGGTGTACTTGTATACTCATTACAAAGATTACCTAAGTTGAGCCTGAGATAAGATGAAATGCACTACCACCGATAATTCTGACCACTGCAAATTTGGACTTTAAGTTGCATTTCAAAACAAAACCAAGGTAATACATGAATCATTTCCATTTTCTACAAGTGTTCAAACATTTAAGCGAGGTGTTCAAATACTCATCATTCTGCAATATTGATCCTTCATTATTCTAGCAAAATAGAAACAGGAAAATATCTTCGATAAAATCTGAAGCAATAACAGGGAAACAGTCTTATCTGCAAAATTTATCTGAGAAATTTCCAATGCTCGTGAAACAACAACAATGGTGGACACAACAAATTGAACATATGAAACTAAAAGGCGTTGTGGTCGCACTGCTACTACCAGGAACGGAGCACTACACTCGATACTGATACCAAAATGAGTATTAAGAACACATAAAAAACTTACCATACACAGATAAATATTATGCTCCCAATGAATACGATCAGAAACCGAGTTTACTTTCATGCGGGTAAAGAAATACAGGAACTATGAAAAAGATAGTGTCTGAAGGTAAAGGTGCTTAACCTGCAGACCTTGCAAGTAACATCATTATTGGAAGAACAATATCATTAACATAGCAAAGTCTAAAGGCCTCGCTTTGCTTCACATGGTGTAGACTCACTGAATAGACAAGAATTTGAAAACTCCCACTGAGGCATACAGCTCAAAGTTAATTCCAACAAATTCAAGATCTTTTTAGTCCAACAAAATGCATAACATAAAGATAAAAAAGGAAAAATAAAATAGAAAGTGAAATGGAAATAAACTGTATTCCAACATTCAAAATATTTACATCAAAATGCATAACGTAAAAATAAGAAGAAAAATCCAAAAGAAAGTAAAATGAACGTAAACTGTTTGGCATTGTCATATGAAAGTTACTATTAAAGAAGGAAGATGATACTAAGCACGCCGAAAGCTGCAAGACAACACAATAAAAATAAAATAACTCAGACAAAAAGACCAAACAGTTAGCTACCTCTTTCAGTTTTACCCTGTGGCAATTAGGAGAAATCAATCTCATAATCAGGAAAAAGGAATTTACCTTGAGTTAGTAGGAGAAAGAAGAGGAAGAAAAATATGAGAGAGATAAGCAAATCACAAAATCAAAAAGAGGAGACTCCTCTAGTGAGTAGGCAAAAGATGGGAGCAGAAAATAACTGAAGAAAATATATTGAAGATCAAACGAAGAACTTTAGGTCTGACAATGGGAGGAAGAAGACGGGACATGCAAACTACTCCAAAATTACCTTACGAACCCGTTGGAACTCTCAAATATAAATGTCTTTTCCAGTTAGATCCAACATTTTTTATCCTCCACATGGACAAAAAATTGACAATATCCACAGTAAAGGGAAAAAAGTAAGAGTATATAAAAATTACATCGCTATATATACACTTAAGATTACTGATGTTTACAAACAAGTATTAGTAGAATGAATGGTTATTAGTCTTCAAGTTTACCGACCTCTATTCTGCAATGTCTTTGTTTAAGAACTTGTAGGCTGCAAAATGACTCTTTGTCGTTAAATATATCAACTAATTAATCACAAAGCCTCGACATAATCTATGTATATAATTTAGGTAATAGTAAAATTAGTGTGACACCTTCCATAGATGAGGCTCCATTTAAACCCAAAACTCCTGCATAATTATCAAATTCAAGACTAATGTTATTTAAATCCGAACGAAATAAAATGATTCTTCACTGATAGTTGAACTTTTTTCATAGTTATGAACTTCGCTAATCTCAATACCCTCTCCCCGCCAAAAGTATCACTTTCTTTAGACACAAAATGGGAATCATAACTAATTTCATCTAAAGCCCAAAACTAAATGTGATTATCATCTAATGCACGACTTAAGAGAAAAAGGTTAACACGATGCGACTAAGATTGGCATCATGAAACATAACCTCAGTTCCTTCAACAGGAGAAGTTGTAAGCTCATAAAAGTGTGAGTAGTAGTACACATCCCTTCTCAAATTTCTTTGGTGCATTCAAAATCTATTTTCCACCTTTCTACTAACTTCTCATGAAAATATTACTTAATGTCACATGTACTTTCTCTTTTTTTTGTTTTTTATTTTTTATTTTTAAAATTATTAGCAGTTTTGATAAAAAATTATTAAGCTTTTAGATGACAACAACTTTACAAAATGCAAGTGTAGTTGGTCTTGATGACATAATTGTTTATACACAATAAAAAATACAATACTGCTTTGGAGAAAAAGTAAAGGAAAATACAATATGACCAGGCTAGCTGCCCATATGTGGCAACATAAAGCATACTTCTCCTAAGGTATATCATGTTACATTTCAAAGCTCAAGTACTCTACCTACCCAAACTTAATGTTCAGAAGATTTCAGCCTTCAGACAAATTGGCATTTTTAGACATGCTCCAAATCTTGCAATTAAACCAGAATTCCTAAACCATTTCAGTCTTAGTATCTTACTTGAAGTTTGATGCGAAGCTTTGACCACACCGTTAATTTGTATACATGCGTTTATCCCACGAACAATTTTGACAAATTTGATTCTTTTTACATATACCATCAACTTTTTCCATAACGGAATACCATACGTAAACATGTCATCGTCTTGCTCAAACATCTAACTCTGTGATGTTTACAAAGGGGTGCGCACTAAAATCTGCATAAATAATAAAATACCTGTAAAGCACAGAAACTATTCTATTGTATGTCGCCAATCTCTGTACGTATTTGTCTGTACAGCTGACGAGCCCTCGTTTCATCGCCCTTCTCCAAGTGGCTCGCGATCAATTTCTTATAAACATGAATTCTCGGTGTCAAGGACTGACTGATCATTACAGAGAGAAACTCGTCCGCTTCTTTCAATCTCCCACGTTGACACAAAGCAATAATTAATGAATCAAAAATAGAAGCATTAGGAGAAATCGACCTATATTGCATTTCATAATAAAGCTTAAGTGCTCCCTCAACGTCACCTACGTTGGCATAACCAGAAATGAGGTTAGTATAGATGCTTTGATCCGGAACGAAACCCTTATCCATTATTCTAGTCAATAGTTGATCAGCAGATTTTGCATTTCCATTTTCACAAAGCTTGGAAACAAGTTTGTTAAAAGATAAACAACTAGGAAGGACCCCTTTTCCTATCATTGTATCACAAAATTTCAAGCTTTCTTCTAATCTTCCCACTTCCGAACAAACCTTAATCAAATGATCGAATGTTTCGCCAAACGGTTTCATATTCAAACACTCCATTTCGTCCATCAGCTTAATTGCTTCATCTATGCACTTTTCCTCACAATACGCCCCAATAAATGAATCGTACACCAATGCATTCCCTTCAAAACCCCGCCTAAGCATTTCATCATAAACTCCCCAAGCGGACTCCAAATCTCTCGTCTTCACCTTTGCAAGAACGACCAAAGAACAAGAGATTGTATCGAGTATCATATTCTTTTGCAACATTCTCTTCATCAACCTCAACCCGTCTTCAATTCTACCTTCCTCAATCATTCCATATATCAAACACGTATTCACAACGACCCCAGGTCGAGATCTTTTTCCATGACTTTTCTCCACAACATCCAAAAATCTTTGTAACCTCCCTTCTTTGCACAAAGCACTAATCATAATTCTAGTTGTCATTTCATTCGGGTATATTCTTTTCTCAATCATATACTCATATAAACCCCAAACCATACAAGTCTTTTCGGATTTTTGCACGACGTGTAGCATAGTATTATAACTAATCACACTAAGCATAAAACCATTTTCATCCAACAATTTACAAACATCCAAACACTTATCTATCGTTCTCAACTTAGCACAACATTGAACAAACAAATCAAACACAAACGGACACGAATCAACCAACTTATAACTCCCAATTAAAGAATCAAGAACAACAAACACATTTTCAGTTCTCAAAGCAGATTCAATCAAAGCATTAGCATGTCTAACAAGCTTAGATTTTGCAAGAATATGAATTATAATGCAATAAATAAAAAACCCATGTCGAGTATTCGAATTTTTAGCTGACCAATGAAAGAAATTGAGGGCATTTTTGGCATCATTTGGTTCTTTGAGATGTAAGAGTATTTCTTGAATAATTGGGGTAGTGAAGTGAAAAGATTTGAACTTTTTGGTTAAGGTTTCCCAATTTTCACCTTTGCGTAGTGAATTACAGATATTGGCGATGATGGGGTTTTGTAGAGTTTGGATTGAATGTGTTGAATAATGTATAGTTTTGTGGAGTAAATTGGAAGCCAAAGGGGCAATTAATATTATACGAGGTGATAAGTTCATTAGGATGCAATTTGAAGGTCAATTAGCTAGTTTTGTATATATGGTGGCGCTGGTGGGAGTTGGGAAGGAACAACTTCATTATGCTCTAATTTTTCTCATGTGCTATTGCTAATTGAGTCATTTTGCCTCTCCATTTCATTTTTGGTCTACTTGTATTACTTTTGTTATTACAAAAAAGTCTTACTATTTTTTGCTTTTGACTTCTAACAAAACTCCCAAAAAAATATTTTAAATTATAATCAAAGTCGAGATACTAATTTGGACTTTTTTCAAAAGAAATAATGCACGTTTGATACGTTGTATTACGCTGGATTGCACTGAACAAAAAATAATATAGCGTTTGGTGGACGTTTTCAGCCGGACTGGACTGTACTATTTCTAAAAATAGTACACTCCAACTACCATTTTTGAGACTCATCCAATAGATGGATCTCCCTCTACTGTACTGAAAATAAAATAAAAAATACAGTCCATTATATATTAATACTCTAATATCATCCATTATATATTAAGGGTGGCCAACGAGGCGGGGCGGGGTTGGGGGTCAGGGTCCGGCGGGGCTAGGGGTAGAGCGGAGTCGGGGTGTGGTGGGGTTGGTGGGGTCTGACGCCGCCCTGTCCCGATCCAGAGGGGTCGGGGTTGGTCATTTTTTTATTTGCCCTTAAGTTAAATAAATAACACACACACAACAAGATAGTTTAATAAAAACATCCCAAGGCTGTTTTTGTGTCTCTTATATTATTCGACTAGAAGTATGATTTTTTTTGGTAATACAATTTCAAAATTGCAACTTGGTGATATTGAAAGTTGCAAATAAATAACATAGTAAAATTACAATTAAAAGAATTACATTTTAAGAAATACATTTTCTAGTTTCTTTATAATTTCTTGTGGTTCTTCGGTTGGAATTGATATTTGTTGGTCAAATTGGTCGACGTCGCTTGCACATCCGTCGGATAAGCTTTCGTTGTAGTTGTAGTCTTAACCCGTTGATCTACGGTTGACGCGCCTCCTACGCTCATACGAATCCGGTCTACGAATAGACCGCAATCTCTAATGAGTCTCCTGCCAATGAATGTATGTGCTCCCCTATTTGAAATCTTCTCGCAGAAACGCGCTTTCAGACGCTATTGATGACGCTTGAATGTTCAACACATCTCGAACCATCTTAGATAGTGTTGGAAAATTCTTTCTCATTCTCCCTCCAGTATTTTAGCAAGTCTTCACGTCCCTCTTCATTTTCAATTGATTGGTACGGTACAACATCCTGCAAAACAAAAACATCAAACTCGTTAACTTGGTTAGAAATGTTACCACTAAACATTCTATGTCTGAGGCTTTGAACACTAGCCACAGAAACAACATGTCGTTTTTGAGGTTGTGTTGAAGAAGATGGCATGAAAGTCGGGTTGTTGCTAGCACTTTCTTGTTGGTAATGCGTATATACTTTTTTACATTCATCTTGTATGCTAGACAACACTTCTTCTCTAGTTTTTTCAATAGGTGGTGGGTCATTTGGATTTTTAGGAGATTTTGGTGGAAGTTTATCTATGCAATCATAAATAGTTTTAATAAGTGTTTTACAACCGTCTATTTTAATAGACGGATTCAGTACAGTACTAATAATATAAATTGGGGGAATAGAAGTAAAATATTTTTTTATGCTTAGAAATATTTTTTTAATAGGTGCTTTATAAGCTGGGTTTTCCATATATTCACTAAGTAATATAAATATTAGAGCTATATAAAATAACATTGATGAAATAGTAGGATAATAAATATCAGAAAATTCTTTAGTAGCTAGATAAAATTTCTCTAAAAATGTAATAAGTTCTAAAATTGTATTCCAATCGGAATCTATAAGCATATCATTAGGACTTCGATTACGGGCGTTAAAAAATTGGGTTATAGGTCCTCTATACTCAT
This sequence comes from Przewalskia tangutica, assembly GCA_029844215.1. NCBI lineage: Eukaryota > Viridiplantae > Streptophyta > Magnoliopsida > Solanales > Solanaceae > Przewalskia > Przewalskia tangutica. Next base: position 148,254,059 of record CM056719.1, read on the forward strand.
AAGCAACACGTAGTTGGTTGTATAAAGAATTTCATCTAGTGCATACTTCTTCGGGAACTTTTCTGTAAGTTGACAATCGTGATAAGTTTTTTTATATTCTTTTATTCGTTGTATTCTATTACTTTTAAAAATATAGTTTATTATTAAGTCCATTTTAGGAATGTTTTAGAGTCTACTTTAGAGAGTCTTTTATGTGTCTTTTAGTTGTTTTGTGCAGTGTTTTCAGATTTTAAGCGATTCATAAGGTTTGAGAAATGAATTAAAAAAATTTGATGCCTAGTAAATCATGTAGAGAAATGAATTAAAAAAATAAAAAATAGGAGAAAAAAGATAAATACAATTGTTGTCCTTAGAGCGGTGTCACATCACCTTATTTATGCCTAGCTTTATTATATATACGAGTAAAATTTGATTGTGCTTCGCGCAGTTATAAAAGAGTTTTGAAATCTAAAATATAATTATTTTTGTTAGAATTAGAACTTAGACGATTCTAATTAATCTAATGTTGAAACTTAGATTTTAGTGTGCATATGTAGGCATTTTACTACATAATTCTTGATCTAATTCTATATTGGGTACGTTTATACAGGTATTCTGAATAGTTATTTAAACTTCTTTTTTTCTAAAGTTTCTTCTATTCAAATAAAAAATAAAAGGAAAAGTAGAAAAAAGTCAAAACAAAAAGAAGAAAAAGAGAGATTAATAAATAGCAAAGCAAGTTTTCCGTATGTATTTCTTTCCTCCTCCTTTGCCTTTTTCAAATATAAGATTTTGAGTGACATGATATAAAGGGAAATTTCTTAATTCTTGGAATTTATTCTAAATTATGGCAGAATCATTAAAAAGAAAATTATTTTCTTACAATAACTATATTGTATCATATAGAATTTTGTGTGGTAGCATAGTCATTTAGGTGCTCCAATGTTTTAATTTTAATCAATATATATATATTAAAGCTAGGCATAGACAATGTGATGTAACTCTTTGACCTTCATTCCTATTTATCTTTTTTCTCAATTTATTGAATTTTTTCCATCATTTCTTTACATAATAATCTACGAAATACCTCTTTTCCACCATTATTTATTTATTTATTATGCAATTAAAGAGGCTGATAAAAGATGAAATAAAAATATATAACTTTAATTGTTGTAATGGAGAAATGAAAAGTTGTAACGGTTATCAAAAACTTATTGTAATCAATCAATTAAAGATATAAAACTTAGGAAGGAAAACACATTATCTGAATGTCATGTGAGTAGTAATGTGTAGAACGGAAAAATAACAACAATAATTATTTGTTAGAAATCTTGAAATGATCAAGTATGAGAACTTGTTGAGTCGACCAAATTCTTGATCTATCCTTAAGATAATATTGCCCCGTATATCCTTTCAACGGTTGTAATGGCAACTTATCTCTCAAGATAAAACAACAATCAAACAAATGAACAAAGGGAACTCAAGTGTTTGCTTTGGAAGAAAGATCTTTGAGTGTTTGTAATTGCAAGAGAGGATGGAGTGTTTTCAGATTTCAAGTGTTTTTTTCAAATGAGTCTTGTGTCTCATTTTATAGTGTGTAGATGATGACCCTCCAAATGGCTAAGTAATGGCCATGAATGTCATGTTAATGTCTTGAATTTGGAGTTACAATTCAGACAAGTAATATCTGAATTCATGAGCAAAATAATGGAGAGTAATACTCCAAAGTCAACCCAAGAATCAGGTTTTAATTCACCTCCAACCAGTTGAAAGCGATGAGTCGCGACCGCCGGTTCGGTAACTCCGAACTGAACGTCAATTAGAGTCGCGACCCTTCAATTCCAATGAGTTACTGGAATTGAAACGCCAATTAGAGTCGCGACCCTTCAGAGGAGGAGCCGCAACCCTTACTTGGAGGAGTCGCGGCCCTTCTCGGTTTCGTGGTGATTTCTGATTCGTTTCATCTTTACACATTATACACTTCTTCCTTCATTTACCAACGTGAAATCATTCGTCATTTGACCAATAACCGTCTATTACCTTACGCCTCAAACAATTCGTATACAAACCAATATCTCTTCCATTAAGGAAATTTTGATCCTTGGCACTATGTGTGCACGTATGTGGAAACATAGTTTTCTACGTGCGGGGCCCAATTGTTCGATTCATAATTAATAGGATTTACTTTATTTCACGTTTAAAAAATATTTACAACAATCCCCTCTTGGAAGAGATTTTGGTGCACGCACATGGTGCCTTTCTAGCAATCACTTGGCGGAACGATGTTGCATCCGGAGAGGTAGCCGGAGCTTTGAACCTTTCCATAGTAGAATACCATCGGACATATTTACTGCGCGATGAACGTGATGTCTTGAACCATCAGTAATTAGTATATGCCAAGACAATGGTACCAACACAACACATTTCCTACTCAATCTTTCTAGTGTTTTGTCCATCGTGGGTCGTGGACACCCTTGGATTCTTAAGTGCGTTCATTTGAAGCGGTCTGTCCTCGCACTTAGATATGTGGTCTCTACAAGGTATCCTGTAATACCCCTCTACACAAGCGTTAGGAACCATTAAAATTTTCACCAACCTAACCTCAACTTTTGAGGATCATTAAAGATTTGGAAACTTATCCTTTACCCCTCTTACAGGTAGCACTTTTTGTCTATCACGGGAACGACCTTGGATTATGTTTCTTAAGAAAGACACATTATCTGAAGTGCTCTTGCTTCCACCGAAGCGCTCATGGAACCTATACAGTTTAGTTTTCTCATTGAACCTTATTCCTGGGATATTCAGTTTGTAAGGTTGGGTGTCCACTATATCGGTTCTTATTGTTTGGGTTGTAAGCTCATTCTCCTAGACAGGCAGAACAACTGATCTTTGGGTATTCCCTTCGTCAAGGGATCTGCGATATTTTTCTTAGATTTTATGTAATCAATGAAAATAATACCCGAGGTGATCAACTGCCTAACAAACTCATGTCTCCATCGAATATGACGAGACTTACCGTTGTATATTGAACTTTATGCCCTTCCTAGAGCCGACTGACTATCGCAGTGGATCATTATAGAAGACACTAGTTTATCCCAACATGGGACATCCTCTAGAAAATTATGAAGCCACTCGGATTCCTCTCCCGATTTATCTAAAGCAATGAATTCTGACTCCATCGTGGATCGGGCAATAAGAGTTTGCCTAGAGGATTTCCAAGACACAGCTCCACCATCGATTGTAAAAATATATCCGCTGGTGAACTTGATGTCGTCGCTATCAAATATCCAGTTTGCATCGATGTACCCCTCTAGTACCGCTGGATATCTTGAATAGTGTAACCCGAAATGTATCGCGAACTTTAGGAAGCGTAGTATCCTGTTCAATGTTTTCCAGTGATCCTCACTTGAATTTCGAGTGAACCTAGCCAATTTATTGACTGCATGAGTGATATCAGGTCGAGTGCAGTTTGTGATATACATCAGACTAACAATCACCTGTGCATATCGCTCCTAGCGTACGAGCTTACCAAAATGTTTGTCAATCTTTTGACTTATATCTAATGGTGTCGATACCGGTGAACTATCGAACATCCCAAATTTCTTCAGTACATCCTCGATGTAGTGAGATTGAAATAAGACCAGTCTATTAGATGTCTTAGAGATCTTGATCCCTAAGATGACATCTGCAATGCCCATATCTTTCATGTCAAAACACTGTTTTAACATGTTCTTAGTCTCTAGGATTATTCCAGGACTGCTTTCAATGATCAACAAGTCGTCTACATATAGACATATCATGACGAAGGATTTGACATTTTCTTTCATGTAGACACATTTGTCACCTCCATTAATGGCGTACTCTTTTGATAGTAGAGTACTATCAAATTTTGTGTGCCATTGGTTAGGGGCTTATTTCAGCCCGTACAACGATTTAACAAGCCGACATACTTTTGTCTCTTGTCCTGGAACCACACACCCCTCAGGTTGGTCCATATATATTTCTTCTTTCAAATCACCATTTAGGAATGCAGTCTTAACATCCATTTGATGTATTTCAAAATACCGCAAGGCGGCGATAGCTATGAACATACGTATGGATGTCATTCTTGACACCAGAGCGTAGGTGTCGAAGTAATCAAGGCCCTCCTTTTGGCGATAACCCTTGACTGCTAACCTAGTTTTGTACTTGTCGATAGAACCATCTGCCTTTAACTTTTGTTTAAGGATCCACTTACAACCCAACGGTTTGTGCCCTGGGGGAAGTTCGGCCAACTCTCAGGTGTGGTTATGTAAAATGGATTCTATCTCACTTTCTAAAGCTTCCTTACAGAGCGGTGCTTCTGGAGTTGACAATGCTTCGGCGATTGTCTGTGGTTCATCCTGAACCAAATAAGCTACAAAGTCTGGACCGAAGGACTTGTCCTTCCGTGCCCTTTTGCTTTGCCTTGGTTCCATCTCTGAATCTTCCAAGTCCTGAGAATCTGAAATACTAAATTCTGGATCATCAGCTACTTCAGAATTTACTAGATCTGAACCGTTTCGATCTAGATAGTCAGTGACTCCTAGTTCATCAGAGGTTTGCTCATAACTTCATTTGCGAGAGGTTATGTTATTTTCCTTATATGGAAATGTGTCTTCAAAGAACCATGTGTTCCTTGATTCCATGATCGTATCTTCATAAATGTCCGGATGATATGACTTATGCACTATGAAGCGATAAGCAATATTATTATTGGCATATCCGATAAATATGCAATCCACCGTCTTAGGTCCAATCTTGGCCTGCTTTGGCATAGGTACTTTTACCTTGGCCAAACAACCCCATACCTGCAAATACTTGATCGGTGTATTTTATATACACTTTTTAAGTCGTTTTTAGTCAGTCTTTTGTCCCTTTTTGTACAAATACGTGTCGTCTTAGGATAGATTTTCTTTCTTTTGAGTCAAATTGGTTAAAATGGCTATTTGGCGGAAAAGGAGCTAAAAGAGGGCAAAAGTGGAGGTTCCAGAGCTTAAAAGACGAGAAAGTGGCGAACCAGGAACGGACGGGCGGCCAGCGGCGTCTCCACCAGCAGGTCGGCGCCGGCGCCCAATATCGAGACTGCAGAGTTGCGGCGCGGCTCTGCAAACGAGAAGAGTGCAGGGCCGCGGCGCCTAATCACCAGAACAACGCAGAAGTTCCGGCGCCGCGGCGCCGATAGCAGGGTCGCGGCGCCGACGCGGGAAAAATCAGGTTTTTGACGAATTATGGGCCAGGCCTGAAGGGAAAACCTTAAGGGCGGTTTGGAGGCTATAAAAAGAGAACCCTAGGCAGTTTTCAAGGGTTCCCTTTCTTGCACAAACACAAGACTTCTTGGAGTTGAAGATTGGAGACCTTTACTTAGTAATTTTCTTTTCTTTTCTTTACTTTACTTTCAGTTTTTATGTTGGATATTGAATTAGTTCTTGTCATGTCAATGGCTAGGAACTAATTCTATTATAGGGCTTTCCATGTCAAATCACTTGAACCTTATGTTATGAATTGATGCATGTTTATGGTTGTTCTTCTTATTGTTGAGATTTACCCAATAATTGCTTTGAATCGCTTGGTAATTAATTGATCACTAATTATCATTATTTATATGATTTCGAATCAAACTTCGAAAGGAGGAGGTTGTGACTATGTTGTAAGTTGGGTAGACATAGGTCGGATTGGGGATGAAAATACCTCAATTACTTGTGTAGCGTTAATAGAGGTTTAAATACCTAATATCACACATGGCGCGTGACGATTAACAAGGTTTTTGGTCTTAATCCTCCTATAGAGTCATCCTTATCACCGAAATGTAGAAAGGAGCGCTACTGGGGTTGAGTGTTTATATAGCCTTAACGGGAGTATAAAACGAATTAGTAAACCTGCTAGCTCCAAAAGAAGAAGAACCATAATTTATTGCATTAATAAGTAATATAAGCGGATAGTTGAAGCGACTTGGAAGCCCTATTTCCATCACTACTGAAGTAAACACATAGTTAATTCGTATTTATAATTGTTAGTATAATCAACAAACTCAAATATCGGTTACCAAATAGATAACAAAAGATAGATAATTGGTACTTGAACACTAATCCTTGAGGACGATATTCGGTCTTACCTAGACTATATTACTTGTCACGATAACGTGCACTTGCGTTAAAGTGTGTGCATCTTTTCGCGCATCAAATTTTTGGCGCCGTTGCCGGGGATTAGGCATAGTTCAATATCAATTTTATCTATTTTTAATTTCTAATTTGGTTTTTATTTTGTTTTATTATTTTCTTTAAATTATTTATTTTCTTTTTTTTTGTGAAAACAAGTGTGTCGTGATCCGTTGTTGGTTTTGATTCATCTCAGGGATCCTGAAGACATGGATTACTACTGTCAATATGATAAAGCTCCAACCATAGAGGGAGAGAGGGAGGAGTTACGAGAAGCCATACTCAGTTTCACTAGGTATCAAAATCAGTTCATGGACGAAACGAGAATGGTCATGAAGAAGTTGAAAACGCAAATAGGAGAACTCGCGATCATGTTGAACAGTGAAACGTAAGAAAAGCAATATGCAAGTGGGGAAGGCAATATGAAAGCACAATGCCAGGTGATTGACCTGAAGAATGCCGAATCAGTGGAGATAGAAAGTTCACAAGAAGAATAGCCGGCGACGCCGATGAGCGGGCGCGCGCGAAAACTCGGGAGGCGAAGTTTGAGCGTCACGGCGCCCAGAGCCCAGAATCCGAAAAGTTGGTAGAAGCTGTAGTGAACGCACCCCAGGTGAAGATACCATATCCCCAGAGGTTAAAAACATGTGCTCTTGACAAGCAATTCTCTAAATTTGTGGAAATTCTCAAACAATTGCAACTCAATATTCCGTTTGCTGAAGCATTAGAGCAGATGCCGAGCTACGTAAAGTTAATGAAGGAGATTCTTAGCAAAAAGAGGAGGATAGAGGACTACGAAACAGTGGTGTTGACTGAGGAATGTAGTGCCATCCTACAGAGAAAACTACCTCAGAAATTACAAGATCCAGGGAGCTTCACCATCCCATGCACCATTGGGAAGTTTGAATGTCAGAAAGCATTGTGCGATTTGGGGGCAGACATAAATCTGATGCCTTATCTAGTTTTCTGCAAACTGGGAATGGGAGAAGTCAAACCTACAAACATCACCTTGCAGTTAGCCGACCGCTCCATAGTTCATCCTAGAGGAGTCATCGAAGATATATTAGTGAAGGTGGACAAGTTCATCTTTCCCGCTGACTTCGTTATCTTAGACATAAAAGATAACGACGGAATCCCCATCATACTTGGCAGACCCTTTCTTAGCCACAGGACAGGCTCTCATTGATGTTCACAAAGGGGAGTTGAAGCTTCGGGTAGATGAAGAAGAGGTGATTTTCAATGTTTTTCGGGCAAAGACTTTTCGGATGCCAATGATAATCGCCACCATTGATCTTATCGAAGATGCAGTGTCAGCCAAGGGGTTCGGACATGATGATACGCTTGAAGAAGTACTGACCAAATGGGATGATAATAGTAGAAACGATCCAGGTCTGATGGAGTATGCAATTTGGATGAATGTTTATGAGAAATGGGATAAGAGGAAGTATGAAGAGCTTGGGTAGATGCCAGAAAGATCATTACCATCCACAGAGAAGGCTCCAGAGTTAGAGTTAAAAATCCTACCCAATCATTTACAATACCAATACCTAGGTGAAGAGAAAACCTTACCAGTGATCATTTCACGCTAAGAGTGCTGAGGGATCACAAGCGTGTCATTGGATGGACATTAGCAGACATAAAAGGGATAAGTCCGTCAACAGTAATGCATAAGATCCGTCTAGATGAGGAGAGCAGACCATCGTGAGAGCCGCAAGGTGACTAAACCCAAACATGAAAGAGGTAGTCGAGAAGGAAATCCTGAAATGGCTCGATGCAGGAGTAATTTACCCTATATCTGACAGCGCATGGGTGAGTCCAGTACAAGTGGTGCCCAAAAAGGGTGGAATAACAGTGGTGACCAACGAAAGGAACGAACTCATTCCTTCTAGAACAGTTACTGGATGGAGAATCCGCATTGACTATCGCAAGTTGAACAAGGCAACCAGAAAAGACCACTTCCCGTTGCCATTTCTAGATCAAATGTTTGATAGACTTGCAGGGCACAACTACTACTGCTTTTTGGATGGGTACTCAGGGTATCACCAAATTGCAATAGCGCCAGAAGATCAGGAAAAGACAACATTCACTTGTCCTTTTGGTACATTTGTATTCAGAAGGATGTCATTTGGACTTTGCAATGCACCTGCAACCTTTCAGAGGTGTATGATGGCAATTTTCTCAGACATGGTAGAGAGGACCATAGAGATCTTTATGGATGATTTTTCAGTCTTTGGAGCATCATTCGATGAATGTTTGAGGCACTTAGAAACAGTGTTAAGCTAGTGTGAAGAATCTAACCTTGTGCTAAACTGGGAGAAGTGTCATTTCATGGTAACAGAAGGGATTGTTCTGGGACACAAAATATCAAACCAAGGTATTGAGGTAGACAAAGCAAAGATTTCATGTCGAAAATCTCCCACCTCCGTACCAACAAAGGGTGAAGTTTCCTTGGGCATGCAGTTTATAGAAGATTCATCAAGGATTTTTCAAAGGTTTCAAAACCTCTTTCCACATTGCTAATGACGGGGTTGCCTTGACTTCATAAGGAATGCTTATCCACTTCGGGCCTCGAGGAGAAGTTTATTTAGACTCATAGTCATTGCACCAAACGGAGCTCCATTTGAACCGATGTGCGTCTGGCGATTATGCGATGGGGCGGTGCTTGACAGAGAATCGACAAGGTATTTAGATCCATTTACTATGCTAGTAAAACTCTAAATGACGCGATTAAATTACGCGACTACCGAAAGGAACTACTAGCAATAGTATATACATTTGAGAAATTCGTGCCATACTTGATTGGAAATAAGGTGATAGTATACAGCGACCATTACGCCATAAAGTACTTGATGACAAAGAAGGATGCAAAACCTCGCCTCATTCGATGGGTCTTGCTACTACAAGAATTCGACGTGGAAATTCGTGACAAGAAAGGGACAGAGAATTGATTGCAGAACCACTTGTCAAGACGGAGAACACAGAGAGCGTAACACGAGGATGTGCAAATAAATGATCATTTTCCAGATGAACAACTGTTTCAAGTAAGTGTGAATTTTAATTTACCTTGGTACGCTGATTTTGTTAACTTTCTTGCAGCTAAGGTAATACCCCCAGAATTGACAAGACAGCAAGTGAAGAGGTTTTACTCCGAAGTAAAGCACTACTATTGGGAGGAGCCTATGTTATACAAACACTGTGCCGATCAAGTCATCAGGAGATGTATACCAGAGGAGGAGATGCACCAGGTTCTCACTCATTGCCACGCCCTATCATGTGGTGGACACTTTGGGGCATCAAGAACAGCGGCAAAGGTACTGCAAAGCGGATTCTATTGGCCAACACTTTTTAAGGATGCCCATGCGTTTGTGAAGAGATGTGATAGTTGTCAGAGAACAATGAACATTTCAAGACGAAACAAAATGCCTTCGCAAAGGATATTGGAAGTTGAATTATTTGATGTGTGGGGAATCGATTTCATGTGACCATTCCGGCCATCCTTTGGAAATCAATATATCCTTCTGGCAGTGGACTATGTGTCCAAATGGGTAGAAGCAGTAGCCAAAAAAGAAAACGACAGTAAGACTGTTCAAAAATTCCTTCAAAAGAATATCTTCACAAGATTCGGCACTCCGAGAGCCATCATCAGTGACGAAGGAAGTCACTTTTGCAACAAGCAGCTGAATTCATTGCTTTCCCGATATGGAGTCTACCACCGCACCACAACTGCCTACCACCCTCAAGCGAATGGGCAAGCAGAAGTGTCAAATAGGGAAGTGAAGAACATATTAGAAAAGTTGGTGAACCGCTCAAGGAAGGACTGGTCTATCAAACTGGATGACGCATTGTAGGCATACCGAACAACATTCAAAACACCAATTGGTATGTCACCATATAAGTTAGTTTTTGGTAAAGCATGTCATTTGCCAGTAGAGTTGGAACATAGAGCGTATTGGGCAATGAAGAAGTTAAACATGGACGACAAGGCAGCAGGACAGAGGAGGCTACTACAGCTAAGCGAGTTAGATGAATTCAGGCACAATGCCTATGAGAATGCAAAGATCTACAAGGAACGAACGAAAGTATGGCACGAAAAGAGGTTGATACCGAAAAACTTCCAAGAAGGACAACAAGTGCTTTTATTCAACTCAAGGTTGAAATTATTTCCATGCAAGTTAAAATCACGTTGGACAGGACCATACACGGTGGTAAGAGTATTCCCATATGGTGCAATTGAAATAAAAGGGAGAGAGGGAGCTTCCTTCAAGGTAAACGGACAAAGGTTAAAACCCTATCTGATCAATGAAATGGAATACATGAACTTAGTAACCTCTTTCACCCTAGAATAATAAGGAACTTGCGTCCGGCTAAAAGACGTTAAAGACAGCGCTACTTGGGAGGCAACCCAAGGTATTTCAGTTTATTTATTTTAATGCAATTAGTCTTTATTTAGAAAAGTCTCACGGAGGTAGTGCTATGTGTTGCGATGACAGGTGCAAGGCCAAGAACTTGGAAGGCGAAATCGAAGAAGCGAAGATTTTCGAAAATCGCGAGGCGCGGCTAAAAACGAATGAAGCCCAGTTTGGCGTCGCGGCGCCGTTCGAGCGGCGCGCGCGCGAAAAATCTGAATTTTGAAAAGACGCCCTAATCCGAAGGCCCTGTCTCCAAATCAAAACTCCAGAGCTCTCCTCCCCTCACGGAATCCAAAGCACTATCCACCGTCACCGCCACCATTTTAAACCAAGTTTGTAAGTGTCATTTTCTTTTATTGTCTTTGAGTCTTGCACACATTGGGGACAATGTGTGATTTAAGTTTGGGGGGGTGTCTTATTTATGTCTTATTGTTATAGTATGTTTAAGTCTTTTTGTTGTTTTTGTGTATTTTTAAGTCATAAATTTTTTTCTTTTTGAGTCATAATTATCTGTCAAAGATCATGCATGCTGTAGTTACTAGAAACACCTAGTGAAGTAAGGTGGAATAATGTAATGGAACTAGAAGCAACTATCTAAACACTTAGGTTAGATATGCCAAAAACTCACAAAATCTGTCTATTTGGAGTTTTCTACTTGAATTGTGCATGATAAATGATTAAAACCTATGTGTTATGATTGCTTGCTATTTGAGGCGAAATAGTTAGGATATGCATGTTAGGGAGATGACTCAGGCGTTTCTTTGTTAGTCAATTCTTACCACTCTTTTATATCTCTGACACTTAAAATATCCTTAGTCAGCCCCATTGAGCCTAAAAATTGAACTTTTTCTTTGACACCCTATATTTCCATACTTGTACCATAAGTAAACATGTGAAATAGTTGGAATAAAGTGTGTTAAAAAAAGACAAAAAGAGCAAACAAGATTGATGCACCCCAATTAAAAAGTAATAAGAAATAGGCAAAAGCCTAAGTTTGGGGGTGTTTGCTATTATGATACACTTCACGCTCTCAAAATAAAAGAGGGGAAAGATAGATTTGAAGTGAAGAAAAGAAATCAAAAGAAAAGGGAAATACTGAAAAGCTAAAGAGCTTATGGTACACAAAATGAGTCTAAATGCCTATTTTTACCTACCCATGCCTAAGCCTACATTACAACTCTTAAAAGTCCTGAAGATCTCTTATATGCATATCCATGATTAGTGGAGAATAGCAAGTAAAAATGTCATAGGATTTTTGAAATTAACATACATGATTCAGTATTGTGACTTCCATTAAGCATGATAAAAATGAGTTTGCCAAATATCTAGCTTAATGTGTTTAGTGTGCTAAAATTTCATGCTATATGTTCCTGCATATTATTATGTTAATCTTCATGTTTTTCTAAAGTAACACCAATGCAGCAAAGTGATCAATGTCATTGAATCCTTTATTTTCCTTTTTCTTGAGTCTTTATTTCTTTCTTTTTATCTTTGCTTGAGGGCGAGCAAAAGTTAAGTTTGGGGGTATTTGATCGGTGTATTTTATATACACTTTTTGAGTCGTTTTTAGTCAGTCTTTTGTCCCTTTTTGTACAAATACGTGTCGTCTTAGGATAGATTTTCTTTTTTTTGAGTCAAATTGGTTAAAATGGCTATTTGGCGGAAAAAGAGCTAAAAGAGGGCAAAAGTGGAGGTTCCATAGCTTAAAAGACGAGAAAGTGGCGGACCAGGCACGGACACGGGCCAGCGCCGTGGCGCCTCCAGCCAACAGGGCCAGGCGCCCCGGCGCCCAATATCCAGAGACCTGCAGAAGTTGCAGCGCGCCTGACAGGCAGTGCGTGGTCGGCGCTAATCACGAGCAGCGCGAGTTCGGCAGCGCCAGCGGCGCCGACGCGGGAAAAATCAGGTTTTTGACGAATTATGGGTCAGGCCTGAAGGGAAAACCTTAAGGGCGGTTTGGAGGCTATAAAAAGAGAACCCTAGGCAGTTTTCAAGGGTTCCCTTTCTTGCACAAACACAAGACTTCTTGGAGTTGAAGATTGGAGACATTTACTTAGTAATTTTCTTTTCTTTTCTTTACTTTACTTTCAATTTTTATGTTGGATATTGAATTAGTTCTTGTCATGTCAATGGCTAGGAACTAATTTTATTATAGGGCTTTTCATGTCAAATCACTTGAACCTTATGTTATGAATTGATGCATGTTTATGGTTGTTCTTCTTATTGTTGAGATTTACCCAATAATTGCTTTGAATGTTTGGTAATTAATTGATCACTAATTATCATTAATTATATGATTTCTAATCAAACTTCTAAAGGAGGAGGTTGTGACTATGCTGTAAGTTGGGTAGACATAGATCGGATTGGGGATGAAAATACCTTAATTACTTGTGTAGCGTTAATAGAGGTTTAAATACCTAATATCACGCATGACGCGTGACAATTAACAAGGTTGTTGGTCTTAATCCTCCTATAGAGTCATCCTTATCACCGAAAGGTAGAAAGGAACGCTACTGGGGTTGAGTGTTTATATAGCCTTAACGGGAGTATAAAATGAATTAGTAAATCTGCTAGCTCCAAAAGAAGAAGAACCATAATTTATTGCATTAATAAGTAATATAAGCGGATAGTTGAAGCGACTTGAAAGCCCTATTTCCATCACTACTGAAGTAAACACATAGTTAATTCGTATTTATAATTGTTAGTATAATCAACAAACTCAAATATCAGTTACCAAATAGATAACAAAAGATAGATAATTGGTACTTGAACACTAATCCTTGAGGACGATATTCGGTCTTACCTAGACTATATTACTTGTCACGATAACGTGCACTTGCGTTAAAGTGTGTGCATCTTTTCGCGCATCAATACTTGTAGGTAGGTTTCTTTCCTTTCCATAGCTCGTATGAAGTTTTGTCTTTACCCTTGTGTGGGACTCTGTTAAGAATCCTATTTGCGGTAAGGACAGCTTCTCCCCACATGGTTTGATGGAGACCCGAATTAATGAGTAGAGCATTCATAATTTCCTTTAGTGTTCGGTTCTTGCGTTCAGCAACCCCGTTTGATTGAGGTGAGTATGAAGTCGTTGTTTGATGAACTATACCTGATTGGGTAGAAAGTTCTTCAAAAGGCGCTACATATTCTCCCCCTCTACCGCTACAGATAGTTTTAATTCGTCTGCCTAGTTGATTCTCAACTTCTACTTTGTAGCGTTTGAATGCTTCAAAGGCTTCATCTTTACTTTTTAGTAAGTAAAGGTAACAAAACCTTGTGCCATCATCTATGAAAGTCACAAAGTACTTGTTCCCCCATCTAGTTTGAGCGAACTTCAAATCACATATATCAGTGTGTATAAGTTCTAGAGGAGCGGTATCCCTTTCGACGGATCTAAAAGGACACTTGGAAAGTTTTGCCTCTACGCACACCTCACACTTACGTTGAGGGTTTATGTCAATAGATGACAATAATTCCAGATTTACCAATCTTTGAATAGATTGATAGTTTACATGTCATAATCTATGATGTCATAGATTAGATGACTCAATCAAGTAAGTAGAAGGTGTAATTTAATTGATAGTTGAAACTTGAAACAGAAGACATTACAGGTGCAACATTCAACTTAAAGAGGCCTTCACAAACGAAGTCCCTTCCTACAAAAGTTTCATTCTTAGTGATTACAAATTTGTTAGCCTCTAATACTAGCCTAAAACCAGCATTTACTAACAATGGTCCAGAAATCAGATTTCTACGAATATCTAGAATGTGCATCACTTCCTTCAGAGTCAGTTCCTTTCCGGACGTCATCTTTAGGATCACCTTTCCTATCCCGGTACCTCTGAAGAAGAATTATTACCCATGAACAACTTCTTGTCTGAAACTGGTGTATAAGTGGAGAAGGCTTCTTTATTGGAACATATATGACGGGTAGCACCTGTGTCTAGCCACCATTGCACCGGATTCTCAACGAGGTTAGCTTCTAGAACCACCGCTGAGAACTCTTAAATCATATCGTCTACGAGCGTGTCTTCGACGATGTTAGCCTTGGCCTTGCCTTTGGCCTTATTCTCACGTTTGAGCTTGCGGCAGTCTTTGGCTATGTGACCAACTATACCACAATGATTATACTTGCTCTTGAACTTTTCAGTTGTTTGGGGCTTGCCTTCCTTCTGGAACTTCCGCTTCTTGCTTGAGTTCCCTTTGACTTCCGTCAGATTTGTCTTAGCCTTAGCGGGTTGTTTCCTCTTTGACATGGCCTTCTTATTGTCCTCCTGAATCTGGAGTTTGACAACAAGTTCGTCTAAAGTCATCTTCTTCGTTTTGAGTTTTAGATAGTTCATAAACTCAGTCCACGAGGGAGGCAACTTCTCGATTAATGCCCCAACCAAGAATTGTTCGTTGGACTTTAATCCTTCCAAATCCAGGTGATGTAGAATCATTTGGACACTTTGGGATGTCACACTTTTGTTGTCCACCATTTTAAATTTCAGGAACTTCCCAATGATGAACTTCTTACTACCCACATCTTGGGTGTTGTACTTTTTCTGAAGTTTGTCCCATAACTGCTTGGCAGTTTCAACGGTGCAATATACCGTGTATAGTGGATCAGACAAACTGTTTAGAATATAGTTCCTACACATGAAATCACTATGTTTCCATTCTTCGCGAATCATCCTCATGTCGTCAGCGACATGGTTACCTTGGACCCCTCCCGCCAAATTATTTGGCTGAAGGTTCACGTCTTCCCCAACTAGTGGAGGATCTTCGGTTAGAAAACGTGATATTCCCATAACCGTCAGGAAAAACATCATCTTTTTATGTCATCTCTTAAAGTGAGCACCCATGAACTTTTCAGGACGTTCATGGTGAAAACCAGCAGTGTCAGGCGATGGCGCCCGCGAGGAGTTGCAAAGGCATTGTGAATGCCTCCAACATGAGTATAGTTGTTGTTGACGCCTTGGGTAGGAGCAAAGGCACTATAAGTGCCCGGAGCAGAAGTGGAGGCATTGGTTGTGCCAAAGGCAGTGACACTTGACGTACCAAAAACAGTGGAGTTGAAGACAGCATTAGTGCCTTGAGTAGTGGGATTGAAGGCAATGGAATTGCCTTGAGCATCGGTGGAATTTTCAGTATTGAATTGGTTGAATTGATCTTGTCCAGTCATGTTGTTGTTGAAATAGCGAATATTATCTTAAGCTTGTTAGTAGTAATGTGTAGAACGGAAAAATAACAACAACAACTATTTGTTAGAAATCTGGAAATGATCAAGTACGAGGGCTTGCTGAGTCGACCAAATTCTTGATCTATCCTTAAGATAATATTGCCCCGTATATCCTTTCAACGGTTGTAATGACAACTTATCTCCCAAGATAAAACAACAATCAAACAAATGAGCAAAGGGAACTCAAGTGTTTGCTTTGGAAGAAAGATCTTTGAGTGTTTGTGATTGCAAGAGAGGATGAAGTGTTTTCAGATTTCAAGTGTTTTTCCAAATGAGCCTTGTGTCTCATTTTATAGTGTGTAGATGATGACCCTCCAAATGGTTAAGTAATGGCATGAATGCCATGTTAATGCCTTGAATTTGGAGTTACAATTCTGCCAAGTAATGGTTGAATTCATGAGCAAAATAATAGAGAGTAAATACTCCAAAGTCAGCCCAAAAATCAGGTTTTAATTCACCTCCAACGGATTGAAACAGTCGAGGAGTCGCGGCCCTTCGGAGAGGAGTCGCGACCCTTCAGTTCCAGTAACTCACTGGAACGTCAATTAGAGTCGCGGCCCTTCAATTCCAGTGAGTTACTGGAATTGAAACGTCAATTCGAGCCACGACCCTTCAGAGGAGGAGCCGCGACCCTTCAGGCGCCGCGACCCTTACTTGGAGGAGCCGCGGTCCTTCTCGGTTTCGTGGTGATTTGTTTCATATTTACACATTATACACTTCTTCCTTCATTTACCAATGTGAAATCATTCGTCATTTGGTCAATAACCGTCTATTATCTTACGTCTCAAACAATTCGTATACGTACCAATATCTCTTCCATTAAGGAAATTTTGATCTTTGGCACTACGTGTGCACGTGTGTGGAAACAAGGTTTCCTACGTGCGGGGCCCCAATTATTCGATTCATAATTAATAATATTTATTTTATTTCACGTTTAATAAATATTTTCAACATGTCAATGAATGAAATTGAAGAATCATTGCAAGAAAAGTTTTTTTTTTTTGCCTCATGTAAATAAAAAATTAAAATTTTGATTACAAGGCCTATTTCAAGAACAACTTTTCATTTTGTTATGGGAAAACACTATATGGCTACGACTATTGCTTCTCTATATCGTCAAATTCAATTTATTTAGGTTAATTTTTTGTTTAATATTTTTCTATTTTTTATCAGCTTTTAAATTCTAGATTCATAAACTATGGGAGAGGTAATTTTTCTTTAGTATTTTTCCTTTTCATTTTTCATCTTTTAAATGCTTGATTAAAAAGTTATGGGATTTTAAAATTCAATATTTTTTCGTTTCCTTTTCATTTCTCAGCTTTGAAAAATCAAATAATCCCTACGTCTATTTTTAAAATTTATTTTATGAATTTAAGTTAGTTATACGTTGAGTATAATAATGTTTTGTACTATCACCGTAATATATATGTAGAGTTTTGTTAGGTCTAAAACACACAAGTAAGGCATAACGGAAATTTAAAATTTTGTTTACTTACTTGACCCAACAATTCCGTCTGGTATGATTATGTTACAATTGAAATCTGCAAGACACAAAGAAAACTTACCGTTTATGAACTTTAAGTCTCTACTAAAAGGTGCGCACGCGATTGTCTCTTCGGGTGCAAGCCTTCGCTACAGTATACTCTTCTGTCAGGAAAGCCAGGAAATCTTGACAGAGATTTGAGAGGATTTTAATCTCTGAACACTAAGTTCAGAAAGTAAGAGAGTATGTGACAATTCTATGTAGAATTGGTGTACAAAAATGGTCTAACCTAAATTATGAGGTTAAGTGCTGAATATATAGGGGGGATTAGGATTCAAATCGGATTGGGATTAGACTTAAAAACCTGTCCCAAAACTGAGGTGCAGTGGGCCAGTCGAACTGGGCTCACTGTCGTACTAGCGTCGCGGCTCAACCTCCTAGGCATCGCGACGTCTCTCCTATTTTTCCAATATTTATGCACGTTTTAATCTTAATTAAATCCAAAATCTAATTCTAACTTAATTAAATAATTTCCATCAAATGAAATTTATCTCATAATTTATTATTGGTTAAAATATCTCAATTCTAAATTGAATATTTTATCATCTCTCTCAATATACCCTTAGACCGAAAAGACAATCTACTTAGTGTGACCCTTTAGGCCTTCTCACATCGACACTTAATCAAATTAAGGTTCACACGGAACTCCTAGACTGCGCCGGTGACGAACTCAATGTGTGAAGTACGTTTACAAGACTCATAGTAAACACAACCTCTATGCGGGATGATAGATTCCTTTCATTCTCAATACACTCGATCAAGCTTAGGATTTTTCAAGTGTCTATCCAAATGGCTTGATCACTTTACCTTATATATATTAGTCGACAACTAGATCATATCTCAAATATATCTTTTGCATTGGTCAATGACTTGGTCGACCTAATATCACTGAGAAGTTGAGTGTTATCTCGAATATCTAATCGAGGAATGAATCATATTCTTGGCTCAACTACCACCTTAGTCTGTATCGCAATGTACCCAATACAAGTCATGTCTTATCCTATAAGGAATTTAAGTTTAGGACAAGATCAAAGCACATTACTCTACAAACTAGGTGTGTATTGACCTCAAGTCAAAGGACCTTTATCTCCCACATGCTGATAATACTCTAGACGTGTATAACAAATAGTTTATCAACAGGGCATGCCAATACCCTCTAAGAGTATCCATGTGTCCATCACCAGTAACTATTACTAGTAGTAAGTGAGACATACTACATTCTCTAAGAATGTGACGCAGACCACATGTCGACTTATAATATATCAATGATATCTCATTCTCAATGATCATTAGTCTAGGCTACTTTAAGAACTAGGTTCTATCATTAATATCTCACACTATCAATGACAAGTTTAGTTCAAGGGATGCACATTAATGAATAATACAAACAATCAAATAATAATTCAATAATTGCAAACATTTATCTTCTTTATTATGTGTTCTATAACTTGAATCTGTATCTTATTATATTGAGAAAGCATAACATTTATCTTTTCATTATAAGGAACTGATCGCATGAAATTTAATTATGAATTGTTGGTTCATTTAAATATTAAAAAGACCTTGACATAATTAGTATGACACTGTAATTTGAGTTTGCGATATTTATGAAATTAATGTCTATAACAACTAGAAGTGTTTGTATTAATTACCACCGGAAGTGGTGATGTGTCCAAAGGCTGTGAAGAAGACATATTAGAGCAGTATTCTCTATATTTTATATACCTCGATTTGCTCTTGAAGTAATAATATCTTAAAAGAAGTTCTAAGTCATCACGATTTGATATGTTAAAGACACGTTGAGATATGTTCCATTCCTGAAGAATGAAAACTTTTGATAAATATTATAAGTACATATCCATTCCCTGAAGTGAATGTGATGATTAGTAAAGATTATAAAGACAGACGTACTCTTTATTGTGAAAATATCACGACCCACCTCCAGAAGACGTAGGATAATTGAGAAATAATATTCTAAATATTTTATGTTTTGCTCCCAAAGTAGAAAACTTAGAATTTTGCTCCCAAAGTAGAAAACTTAGAATTTTGCTCCCGAAGTAGCAAACTCAGAAATCTGCTCCTGAAGTAGCAAATTTTAAACTGTACTCCGAAAATAGTAGAACTTTGAAAGTAGTAAAATTTTGAATTAACCCCTGTAGTGGTAAATCTTTGAACTTCACTTCCAAAGTAGTAGAACATTGAACTCTACTCTCGAAGTAGTAGAAACTTTAATTTTTACTCTTGAAGTAGTAAATCTGAAATTTACTCATGAAGTACTAAATTCAAAATTTATTCCCGAAGCAGTAAGTCTCTGAAATTTACTCTCGAAGTAGTAGAACTCTTAAATTTACTCTCGTATTAGTAAAACTTTGAACTTTACTCTCGAAGTGATAAAGATGCTCACGTTTTAAGAGTAAAATCACCATATACACAGATATCAAATATATTCCATATGAGAATTGAGAAGAGTTATACTAATTGAAATGATAAAATCTTTCTAAGGACATGACATTTTTATGGCCAAAAGGACCCTTCGAATTATCATGTGTAAACTCTCTTTATTTTGTGATTCAGTATGTTAGCATATTTCTTTTCTTTCTTAATAGTTGTTAGCATATCTTGCTTCACCGTACTATTATTTTTATTCTTTATATTTTTCGTCTAAATTAAATTATACACTTGCTTAAATGTGTTATTATTGAAATACTATGAAGTTCTATACCCTCTTAAGAATTTGATATCATGGCATATGAAGATGAAATTGACATTCTAAAAATTGAATATATGCAGTTGACAATTAATTAAGAAATCTGATCACATGTATGTTGTATTGTTAGAGAAATGTTATTTTGTGGTATAAAGGTCATTGTTGTACATATCTATCGTATGTCAAATCATTAGAGATAATTTGATTATGTATCATTCTAAGACAAAAGGATTCAAATTATGTAGAATACTATCTATTATAATCATATTGATATATTATGGTTACTGTAGCATCTTTGATGATAAATATTCGAATGTTAATTGTATTTTCTCTAAATAAGATGTATGAAATACTAAAGTTTAGAACTTACTTTTTATCATTTATAAATTGTATTGTCTTTAAATGTTCATTTGATTACTATTTACTTCATGATATCAGTAGTGTCTAACTATAAACATTTATGATACCAGAAGTATCTAAGCAATATTTGGTTGTACAAAATTAATAATCTAGTGATTCAGAAGAGCTAACTATTTATCCAGAAGATCATGACATCAATAGTGTCCAAACAATATGTGTGATTATGGAGAGTAAAATAGAGGCTCCTGAAGAGTCTATATATTATGGTATTCGTTCTAGATTGTAATATACAAAGTTGCTATGATCGAAGCACAAGTTATAGTAAACCCGAAGTTTACTAAAGTAAATGACTATAATATTGAAGCTATAAATGATTGGATGACTAAATCATAATGGGTAAGGAATATGTATTTGAAATTTTACCCTCTTTATTCTCCAAATTATATTGCACAAATATGAGTATGATGAAATCACGTCCCGGGCCGGTCCTGGGCCCAAAATTTAGAGGGGCCCAATTTTTTTTTTTAGTAAGTACTCCCTCCGGAATGATTTATAAGTAAAAATATGCTATTTTTTTTGGAATGAAATATAAACAAATAACTTTTTTTTATTTTCAACAACTTATTTATTCATCTCTTGAAACAAGGTGATTTTTAATTTCCAATGATCAGAATTGAATACAACTTAATTCAACGTTTGTTTTTAAGTCCAATGGGTATTAATCTTAATTAATGCACTTCAAGTAGTTCTCAACAACTTTTATTTTACTTTTATGATAGATATATGAAAAGACTCCTTCAATTTATTAAATGGAGTAATTACATACTGCTTTTAATTAATGTCAAACTTTATTAAACATTGATCAATAATGATCACTTTTTTAATAAAATTAAATCAAGGACAATTTGGGTAATATAAATAATGTTCTACATAAAATTATCTGATTGACTACTTTTCTTAATCTGCGTAATTTAACTTATTTTTGCTTATAAATCATTCTGGAGGGAGTATTATATTAGATTATTATAACTATTAACCCTAAACCAACGATAGTCTGTTCCACTCCTCAAAAAGAAGAACGTTTTTGTACATCCGTTCCACTCCTCTAGGTCGTTTTTCCTTCTTCTTCTTGAAAATATCAAATTTGTTTCTGTGGAGAGGGATTTCTCGAAGGGGGTTTCTCAAATTTCAGGTTACGTTGTTTTTTGTTTATTCTTTGAAGTATTAAAATTGCATTGACTTTCTTTGTATATTGTTTCTGTTTTTAAGTAACAATGTTCTCTAAGAAACACTCATCTGGAAGTCAAAAAAGAAAAAGAAAAAGACAGAGATAACTTATTGAATATATTATAACTTATTGAATTGTTATAAGTATTTATCTTGTTTATATATTATAAATTTTAATATATTGAAGTTTGAATCGATACAATTTATTTGCCTTGAAATTTTTAGTTAATTTGAACATGTTAGATCTTGATTGAAAAATAAGAGTGAGTTCATCACTAAGTTTAAATATATATAGGGCCTAATTTTTACTTATGCCCTGAGCTCTGAAAAATTGAGGACCGACACTGATCACATGTCACAATATAATACTTGTTGTACTCTTTTTTTCATATAAGGTTTTGTCCCACTGGGTTTTCCTTGTAAAGTTTTTAAAATGCGTACTCTTTTTGAGTTTTTTCTAGTAAGGTTTTAATTAGGCATATTATATATCAAAATAGACATCTAAGGGGGAGTGTTATAGATAATATCATATATCGTGGATGTCTATCTTTAGGAGAAATATTAGGGTCAATAACTTTGGGACCAAGTCAATCTCTCCTATAAATAGAGATGTTTCCCTCATTGTATTTCATCCTCAAGAGAAATAAAGAACTCTCCTTCCTTTCTCCACAATATTCTTGTTCTAGTTTTATTATTTTATAACATATATATATATATATATAGAAAGACCGGAGGGGAAGTCTGAGATTCAAAAGTAAAAAACATTTAATTTTTTTTCTCTTCATTTATAAAAAAAAGTTTAATGATTGAAAATAAGTTTTTCAAAACTCTATTTTTAATAAAAATATTTATGTTTTTGTTCCGTCGATATATAGAACTAAGCTTTCTATATACACACATACACATATATATATATATATATATATATATATATTTATCTCTTTTATCTTAATTAAATTTATAAAAGAAATCATTTCTAGGTATTTTTTATAACCGCGCGAAGCACAGACAATTTCACTAGTTACATATAATTGAGAGTCAATACTAAGCTTAACATCATTTGTTTGTGTGTAACTGAAGAGAATACTATTTAGATTTCAGAAATATAAGAGAGTTACCGCTTTCAACTAGACTTGTCCAAAGCTCGGATCGGGCCGGGTCAGGTGGCTTTTCTTTTACCCTGGCCCTAACCCTTCAGGAACCCTACGAGTCACGGGTCGACCCTGACCCACTCTACAAAATAAAATAACGGAGAAATTTAGAAGGATCGGGTTGGATTGTGGGACCCGACATTTTTAAAAATAAATAAATTTCCAACACTGAAATTGACATTTACACCTACATTACCACGAAATTTGGACGTTAAAATCTATTGTATATTGTGAGATCTCAGCTAAAAAAAAGGGAAAATTAGAAACCGATTTGGGCGAAACGTAAAATCGATTGGGAAGACAGACGTTTTTCAAAAATCGGCTGCGCCAAACCGTCTCGAAAAAATACGCGAAATATTTTTTTTGGGTAAAACGGACATCCGAGCGCAGAGTTATTACCATTTAAGTTGCACCAATTTACAACTATTTTCTTCTTTCCCTATATTTTATGTCAATGATTCACATTAAAACATAAAGTCTACATCACATATATTCATAAAATATGTAAAAAAAATCCAAATATATATATATGTATACAATATACCTTCCGCAAGAACCCAATCACGAAGTCAAACAAAAACTTGCACATCGGCGAGTCGGAGGTTAGGCCGGGTCGGGAGGGTAAAAAATTCTGACCTTGGTCCGACCCTACACAAAATTGGGTCCACACTTTTTCGGGTCAGAAATGTCACACCCCATTTTAACCGGAGTCAAAACGAAATACGACATATAGGTTATTCCTAAATTGATTTAAGGAGTCGTCACCTAATTATTTTTTAAGATGAATTAAGACATCTATTTAGAAAAAATTGCTTAAAAATAACTCCAATCAATGGTCTATCAAAACTTAATGAGATTCTAAGTAAGGGTTCTCTATTATCCTAAAGGGAAGGAGTTAGACACCATTTAGGATCCGCTAACTTGCGGTTATCCGATCAAACTTAGGCTAAAAATGCATGTTTTGAAAGCATAACGTTAAGAAAACATGTTGCAAATATTTATTTGAAATATGTATATATTTTGATAAATTTGCATGAGGTTTACTTTAAAAATGTATGGAAAATAGTTGGTTTGAAAATTATAAAAATGCATGTTTTAGAGATATGAAAAAATAAATTTCCGTTTTAAGCTACCATCTCCTTTAATCTATTAGTATTAAGTCTACCTATTCTACACATTCAATATTTATACAAGATTACATATTTAAATTTACAACAAAAGAAAATAAAACGACGGAATTAGAGAACAATGATAAGAGAATGACTAGAGCGAATGACATTGTCATCCGGTCCATCTTGTTTAGAAATTTCGAAGCCGGGAATGCAAGGTAGACATAGAGATGGATCTTCGTTTTGTCGTAGTCATGTTGAGTCTCATATTGAGACTCTTCATATGCTCTCAATGCATTTCATGCAAATAAAAGAAAAGAAAAATATTAGTATAGGCGCAAACCGTATACAATAATGCAAATAGATGAAGTATTCATGTAAACTTAAACACATATGTATCTGAGTATGCAAATAAATGAAGTATTCATGTAAACTGTTATACCCCGTATTTCCAGAGTATGTACGTGAGGGCGTACGTATAAAAATTTGAGCCTTAAGTTAAGCAAGATTCGAAATTTGTAAACAACACCCGATTAGAGTCGTTTTTCGACGAAACGTTTCCACAGCTTTCGTAGGAAAAATTCCGGCTATGTCATTTATTATTTTTGCGGATTTTTCCGAGAGACGAAACATTTTGGACCAACGGGAGGGTGACATGTGTCACCCTCACATTGGAAGCTAGGACGGCAAAGAGGACGACTGGGCACGCTTTTTGTGCTAAAAATGTGGTCAAGCGGTTGTAGATATTTTGGGTAGATGGATAAGGTAGCACACGGCTTAATCTCGCCTTACACTTGCCTAACACTTGGATGAATCTTGGCCATTGGTTGGCCATTTCTTGACCTATAAATACCCTCTCTAACTTGATGAACTTCTTCATCCAAAAATTGCCTAAGTCTTGAAATCCTTCCTCCCCTTTCATGGTTCTCGCCCAATCCTTGGCAAACCCTCCCTTCAGGTGTTTTACCAGGTACCCCAGCCTAGTTGTCTTCGTATAATACCCCTTGTGGTATAGAAATACTCTCCTAGTATTGTTATAATGCCCAAATACCTTGGCCCAAATACCTTGTAGTATTCTCAAGGTTACACTTATACAAAAGCCTAAAATACTATTATACTTCCTCACCACAAAAACGAAACCCTAAGGAAAACCTTCATAGTCGGTTGAAGTATTAAGTAGAAGTTGGTTAGAACTTCTAAGGGTTGTTTGGAGCGGTTGAGCGCACGGAGTAGAGCTAAACCTTGCTCAGATCGACATATAAACTCGGATAATTTTGGGCTTATCGAGGTAAACACTCTTGACCTTCTATTGTAATTGGAAATTACATGTTGTAGGAATATATAGTTGAAGTATACTATATATAGAATGAACATTATAATTGTGCGGCAATGTCTTTCGACTTAAGCTCGAATAATACTTACAGAATGTCTTGCGACTTAAGCTCAATTTTAAGAATCGAATCGAATCAGTAATTACATAGATCAGACATTAAGAGACTTGTGTAGCATTACCGTAGTAGAATTGTACACGCCGGTTAGACGTGTTAACCCTCGGTTGGCTTGGTAGCCTACCGAAAGAGAGAGATTTACGCTGTCATGTGGAGGTGCGCGAATTTTCTGTAGAATATTCTACGCCGATCTAAAGATATTAATAGGCGCCAGGGCCTCTATAGGTTGAAATACTACGTGGCGCGATTTACTCGGCTTAAGGTGCACTGACGGTTTGAGGTACTTGAGCGCTTTTGCTATTAGTCGATAATCGTCGCGAGGTATGTGAACCTCTTCCTATCTTTTCTAGCATGATATGTGTGAGCTATGTAGTACGGCAGACGCATACGTGTTAATCGTATTTGGTTGTTTTAAAAACATGTGTTATACTAGCTTTATGGGAGTTAGGTATAACGCCTTAAGGTGGTAAATGAATGGTTTATTAATTTCAAAAGTTAAGAGATTGGATCTTATAAGATAAGAGACTTAACTTAAATGAATTAATATGGATTTTGTGTGAAACCTCATTCGTGAGTAATGAGTACTTGGTTTTTAAAAGGAATAACGTTTTACTGATTTTGGAAATCAGAATGTGTATCAATAAACCCACTGCAGCATTAATAAAGGAAAATGTATTGAATAACTAAGTATTATTAAAACCAGTAGAAACCTCCATCTGCATAGAAGCTAAGATGAGACAAAATGATATTACATTTTCTAGATCATGGCTGCTTAATAAGATTGATTATGAACAAGATTAACCTACTCACCTATGGCGTATGTTACTCTATTGTTTTAAAAAGAGGTTAAGACATTGAACTATGAAACTTTTCTAAAAAGAGACTTGCGTAATTGAAATTAGGCAAACTGGAACTCTTAGGGAAAAGAAAGGCACTGTGTTGTCTTAAAATGGTTTAAAACATAAAGTGTTATAACAGCTTTATGGGAAGTTGGTTATAACGACTTTATGAAAACAAACGAAGGGTTTTATCATTTGTTTTAATGCGGTAACTTGACTTTTAAAAGAGAAGTATTTTGGTCCAAAGGAAGGCATGGTATTGCCTTAATTTGGTCTTAAAAAGGAAAGTATGAAAGTTGTTTTGGTTTACTTAAAAGATATAAGTCACACATTTTTATATACTACGGTTATCGGGTGACTTTTAGAAAAGGAATGAATCTCTTAAAAGGAATTTACGTATGTAGTACTTTAGGGTTAAAATCCGGACTATGACATAAAATGAAAGTACGCGAGTTGTGTGTAACTTGCTTATGCTTGTTGTTATGAAACTTGACCATGTTACGTGTGATAGCCTTGTTGTGCAAGATCGTGTTCTACTCGACTACCGGTTCATCCGAATGTATTTCACTTGATTACGGCTTCATCCGAATGTATTTCACTTGACGACCGGCTCATCCGAATGTATTTCACTGACTACGGCTCATCCGAATGTATTCCACTTGATTACACGGTTCATCCGGAATGTATTTCACTTGATGACCGGTTCATCCGGAATGTATTTCACTTGATGACCGGTTCATCCGGAATGTATTTCACTGACTACGGCTCATCCGGAATGTATTCCACTCGACTACGGTTCACGGGATGAACCGGAATGTATTCCACACGCTTTCTATATTGGGTCCATAAGACGGGCCGAGACCGTTATACGTATCACATGATTTGTACCTAGATGCCGGCGGTGAGGAAGAAGTTCCACGTACGGAGGATGACTTTGAGGCGTGAGTCCCCGACTGACATGATCGCTTTATGTTGTGAATCGTAGTTTGGTTATCATACATGTCTCCCGCTTTATATAGACTATTATGATTTCATTTACTGATTTACGCTTCACATACTTGGTACTGTTATCGACCTCCTGGGCCGCGTCACGCCGCAGTAAAAGGTACATCGATCGCCGATCCCCGCTTATAGGATCACATTTCGCGTGTTGGAAGCTCCGTTCTTGGAGGCTTATCTTTTGGTATGTTACTCAGTGCAGAGATTCTTATACATTCGGTATGGCGGCCCCGTCCGTCATAGCCATTGTAAAAATCTTAGAGGTCATGTAGAGTAATTGTGGTGGTTTGTAAAAAGGATAACTGTCGGTATTTATGTATATATGATGAAGGCAATCGCTTTGGTTGCTGTTTATTTATCTTTTCTCTTAATTCATGTTCATGTTTTTATTTCCGCTGATTTTCTCTGATGTTGTATCACTAGGGTGCCCGGGGTAAGGCACCAGTCACGGGCCCGGGTTCGGGTCGTGACATAAACTTAAACACATATGTATTTCATTACTCACATATCTAAGCAAAGTAAAGGGCCCAAAAATCAGTCCGAAAAATGGCCAAAAAACAGTAACCAAATGACCAGAAAATCAGTCCGAAAATGGCCAAAAACAGTAGCAAAACGGCCAGAAAATCAATCCGAAAGATGGCCGAAAATCAGTAGCATGGTGGTCCAAAGAAATCTAACATTCCCAATAAATTCCACAATAGACAACTCCAAGCTACAGTGAATATCACAAAAATATACTTAAACCGTTAAAATCATACTCTTTTAAACTAGTATTATTAACATGCTTAGCAGATTATATATACATTAACCCACCCAAAAAATTGCAAATTTAGATGAACTAATTCGATATCATACATAAACCTAATTCAACTAAACATGATTAATGGAAAACATATAAAATACAGAAATAACTTAAGATTTGGAGGAAGTTAAATTTACGGATCTTTTTTGGGTGCAACGAACTGAGGCTAGGGTCCAGCGGAATCGACGGACTACGAACTTATGGAAACAACAAGAGTAATTTTAAAATTGTATTAAGAAGGTTAGTAAGAATGAAAAGTATTTCAGAGATTATTTTTGGGATGAATAACAGCGGCTCCGAGACTGTTTTCAGACCGCCAAGTTTTGAAACAAGAAAGTAGTTTTAGGCTTGTGTTTTTAAGAAGATTTAGTGAAGAAAACCAGAGATATTCTAGGGTTTCTCCAAGATAAAAGCGGTGGTCCCCGTCCTCCCCTAAAATGGAGTATTTATAGGATGAAGTTAGGGTTGGCTCATGATTTTGGGCTGGATTTTTGCTCAAGCTTTTCAAAATGGGTCAACAAATTTTTGTCACAATACTACATTGTGACACTTTATT
This sequence comes from Przewalskia tangutica, assembly GCA_029844215.1. Lineage (NCBI taxonomy): Eukaryota > Viridiplantae > Streptophyta > Magnoliopsida > Solanales > Solanaceae > Przewalskia > Przewalskia tangutica. The sequence goes on from CM056719.1 coordinate 148,282,585, forward strand.
TAATTTAGCCATCTTTATCCTAAAGTATTTAAGTAGTTTATTTTTAGTCCCTTATCTATTTTAGTTCCCTTTAAGTTTTGTTATTGTCTATTTAGTACTCCAAGTTATAGTAAGAACAAGGCAGTGTAAGGCTATATATGAGTCATTCTCTTTTCTGTATCGACATCTATCAATATACAAACCTAATTTTCTTCTTCCTTATTTCATTTTACTGCTTTCATTTACTTTCTTGTTACAAATGGCATCAGAGCCACCTAGGCCAGCGACGCCACTATCGAAAATCATCGATCTACAAGATGAAATGCGTGCTCTGCGGACTCAACTAGTTATCTTTGTCGATAGCACCGGTAAGAGACTGGAAACCCTAGAATCACGAGCGGAAGATTCAAGGGAAACTAACAGGAGGGTAGAGTTGTTTCTATCGAAGTTATCGACTCCGACGAGCTCAAACCCCTTGGGTAGTTCAATTCCAAGTTCACCGGCAACAGTAAGAGTAGCAGCTACCACAAGCACACTACCACCGGAAGGAACACCAACGAACTTAAGCCCTAGCGACGTTGGACCTTTTTCAGGTAACAAATCTCCAATCATTAATACTCAAGCTATTTACACCCCCTCGACGTACCCTACGGGAAGGGATTTCATATTTCCACCGGCACCATTATTCTCAAGTTCACCCCCATTTATCGAAACCCCAATTTGTGCAACCCTAGTTTTACCTCGACAACCCCCACATCTCCAAATCAGATAATCCATATCCCTGACACAGTCAACCACCACAAAATCCTAAAACCAAAAATCAATTTCCCAAAATTTGATGGTACTAACCCGAGAAGCTGGCTTCGAAAATGTGAGAAACTTTTCGAGTTATACAATATACTTGAGCATGAAAAATTAAGCTATGCATCAGTACATGTTGGAGAAAAGGCAGACATCTGGTTGGACAGTTATGTGGTAAATTACATGGGAGCAATATCTTGGCCTACATTCTGTGCTGAAGTGTGTAGGAGGTTTGGTAATATTATACCACAAGATCTTGTGGACGAGTTCAACAAAATCATGCAAACTGATATAGTCGACCAATATCAGGATATATTTGAAGAACTAACTGGATATATGACCCTTATCAACACTTTTCTAAATGAAATCCATTATGTAGCCAGTTTCATTAGTGGATTAAAACCTGAATTGAACCCCTTAGTGAAAATGACAAACCCCACCACAGTCTTAGATGCTTATGAGACTGCGAAGCTTTATGAAGAATCATTCAAGGCCCTTATACCCTTTATTCCTCACAGAAATTCTCAGCCAAACAACACAAGGACATCAACTATACTTTACCCCAAAAATACACAACCTACAACCACTAACAGATACACCAATCCTATAAACCAACAACCACTGCACATAACCTACCCTAACAAAAAAACACTAACTAAAGCACCATATAAATCAAATATCCTTCCACCAAATCTAGAAGCTCTAAGAGAACAAGGGTTATGTTACAAATGTAAGGACAAATACTTTCCTGGACACCAATGTAAAACAATGGCATTGCATGCTATGGAAGGAATAGAAGGGGCAGAAGGAGGTGAAAACCAAGAAGAGTTTGTGGATGTTGGGGAAACCTTAGAAGAAACTGAAGAAGAGCAGGTTGAGGTGTCAGTTAATGCACTGTTGGGCTTGAGTTCCTCTAAAGGGCAGATTTCCACTATCAAAATTATAAGGTATGCCGGCAAGATTCTTATGACCATCTTGATAGATAGTGAATCTACTCATTCTTTCATTGATCCTTTCATTGTCAAGAGGTTAAATAAAGCTATACAACCAATAACCAAACCTATGAGAGTAATGGTAGCTAATGGTCAAGAAATGGTATGTCAAATTGAGAGTCCCGCCTTTGGATGGAAGATGCAAGATGAGCAATTCAGTTTCAAGCTGAGGCTATTAAAGGTTGGAGGATGTGATATGATCTTATGAATGGATTGGATTGATCTAGTGGCTCCAGTGATTCTGCATACTAGGCCACATAGCATCAGCTTCATGTATGAATGAAGAATGGTCACCATATATGGAGAAAAGGAAGGCCCTGGGATTGCAACACTTAATCCTGAAGCATTAAGAAGAATGGTGTACTGTGGTACTTGTGAAGTAGTGGCTGAACTATCCCCTATTCAACCAGAAGTGAGAATCCAAAACACACAATCAATGCACCCTGCTATTGACAAACTCCTACAAAAATACCAAAATATCTTCCTAGAACCTACTAAATTACCACCCAAAAGAAATTGTGATCATAGAATCATTTTAGTTCAAGGTGCCCAACCCTTTAACTTAAAGCCATACAAATACTCTTATGACCAAAAGAATACCATAGAATCAATTATTTCATACATGCTCAAAGCTGCCACTGTAGTACCTAGCCAATCAGCCTATGCCTCCCTGTACTCTTGGTTAAAAAGAAAGACTCTACCTGGAGGATGTGTGTAGATTACATGAGGTTAAATAGCTTAATTGTTAAGAATAAATACCTCATACCTATGATAAATGACCTGCTAGATGAATTATGTGGGGCAAGTGTGTTCTTTAAGGTTGATTTAAGGGCTGATTACCATCAAGTCAGAATGAAGGAAGGGGGTGAGCATAAGACTACATTCAGAACACATCATGGGCTATGGGAGTTCAGGGTAATGTTTTTTGGCTTAACCAATGCCCTTGCAACATTTCAGTCTCTCATGAATTCTGTATTCAAGGAACAACTTAGAAAATACATCTTGGTATTCTTTGATGACATATTGATTTATAGCAGGAGTATAGAGGAACACCTGGTACACTTGAAAATTGTTTTAAAGGTGTTGAGAGAGAATCAATTATTTGTCAAGAAGAGCAAATGTGCCTTTGGGAAATCTCAGGTGGAGTACTGATCCTAACAAGGTGGTTGCTATGCTGGATCCAAAAACTATTAAAGAATTTAGAGGATTTTTGGGGCTCACAGGTTACTATAGAAAGTTTGTCAAAAATTATGCTCATTTGAGTAAGCCCCTGACCAATCTGTTAAAAATGGGAGAGTTCTTATGGAATTCTGAAGCTGAGGCAGCATTCAATATGCTCAAAGTAGCCATGTCCAGCACCCAGTAAAACATTTGTATTGGAGGTTGATGCATGCAACAATGGAGTTGGGGCTGTTCTTATGCAAGGTAAGAAACCATTGGCTTTTATGAGTCAAATTTTGAGTAGAAAACATCAAGGTATGTCCACCTATGAAAACGAATTAATTGCACTGTTACAAGCTGTGGAGAAGTGGAGACATTACTTGCATCCTCACCACTTCATAATTAAGACTGATCACTTTAATCTGAAGTTCCTAAAGGATCAGAAAATCACCACACCATTACAACATAAAGGACTAACTAAACTTATGGGACTGAGCTTTGAAATACAATACAAGAAAGGAGTGGAAAATGTGATTGCTGATGCCCTATCAAGGAAATATAGTTCTGTAGAGAATGACAGCAAGGAAGCATGTATCACATAATGTTCAGTACTAAGTGGATTGAGGAAATTATAGATAGTTATACAGGGGATCAGGAAGTGTTGCAGCTGCTCATAACACTCGCATCAATCGACGACGCCGAAATTGAATGTCTGTACATCGCGAGTGTTGAGATATAAAGGGAAGGCTTGGGTTGGACAAAATGGAACTCTAAGGCAACAACTAGTTCAGAACATACACAGGTCTGGACTAGGAGGACACTCATGAGTATGGGGTACTTATCAGAGGCTGAAGGCAGTGTTCTATTGACCTGCTATAATTGAGCAAGTTAAGACTGTGGTGAATACATGTGAGGTATGTCAGAGGTGCAAAGATGAACAAGTGGCATAACCGGGCCTGCTACAACCTCTTCCTGTACCTGCAGGTGCCTGGGAGCATATTTCAATGGACTTCATAGAGGGACTGCCTAAACCTGAAGGAAGGGATACTATATTAGTGATAGTGGACATGTACAGTAAATATGCACATTTTATAGCTATTTCACATCCCTTCACTGCTCCACAAATAGCTAGACTATTTCTAGACAACAATTATAAATTACATGGGTTGCCCAAGAGCATTGTATCAGACAGAGACAAAATATTCATCAGTAGCTTTTGGAAAGAGTTATTTAAACTTTTACTTATAGCTCAGCCTATCATCTACAAACAGATGACCAAACTGAGAGGCTCAATAGGTGTTTAGAGAACTACTTGAGGTGCATGACTGGTCATAAACCTAAAGATTGACATAAATGGCTTTCACAAGCAGAGTTTTGGTATAATAGCAACTATCATACATCTCTGAAGATGACCCCATTTAAGGTGTTGTATGGTTATGATCCCCCTCAGTTGACTTTCGAACTCATTACTCAGTCCAAGATATAAAGTGTGGATCAGATGCTTAAAGATAGGCAAATAATGGCCACAGTGTTGAAGGAAAACTTGGCTAAGACACATAATAGGATGAAGATCAATGCAGACAGGAGGAGAACTGAAAGAGAGTTCAGTGTGGGTGATTGGGTATTCCTTAAGTTACAGCCTTATAGACAAACATCTATAGCCATAAGGAAGAGCCTCAAGCTAGCATCAAAGTTTTATGGACCCTACAAGGTTCTTCAGAGGATTGGACAAGTAGCCTATAAACTGGCTTTACCAGCTACTGTAAAGATACACCCAGTTTTTCATATTTCTCAACTCAAGAAAAGAATAGGAGATCACATTATACCATCTGTGGATCCCCTTCTGCTCAAAGAGAAGGCAATCTTGGTAGAACCGATGGTATTAGATGAAGGTTGATAAAGAAGGGTAACAAGGCAACTACTCAAATTCTGGTCCAGTGGGCTAACTTATCACCAGAGGAGGCTACTTGGAAAGAATATCACTTCATGAAGTCACAGTTCCCTGATATTGTAGAATTCTGAAGGAAGGAGCATATTCTCAAGGAGGGTGGAATGTCATAATATTACATTGTGACACTTTATTTAATTTAGCCATTTTTACCCTAAAGTATTTAAGTAGTTTACTTTTAGTCCCTTATCTATTTTAGTTCCCTTTAAGTTTTGTTATTGTCTATTTAGTACTCCAAGTTATAGTAAGAACAAGGCAGTGTAAGGCTATATATGAGCCATTCTCTTTTCTGTATCGACATCTATCAATATACAAACCTAATTTTCTTCTTCCTTATTTCCTTTTACTGCTTTCATTTACTTTCTTGTTACAATTTTGTTCAAAAATCTGAACGTTTGGACGGTTTTCAATGTTTTACGTGATTGAAAACGACTTAGCATGAAAATGGTAAGCAATTTTTGTTGTGGTTGAAATGGGTTTGTTGTTTTTCCGAAATTGGAAGAGAGAAGAGGGATGAGAGCCGCGGATTCATTTTTGGGATTTTCTGGTTTTTTCGTTTTAGGTTTGTTTTCTTTTGGGGAAATAGATACGATGGGATGGTTTTGATTTTTGGAATTGGGCTATGTTTTCTTTGGAGGAAATGTGACGATCTCTGGTTTTAGAAAGGAAATGGGCTTTTTGGTTTTAGGGGGTGTTTGGGGGTAAGGACGAAAATGGGTTTTGGGGTGTCCATGGATTGGGCTCGGTTTATAGGGGGAGGAATGAGTTTGGTAATTTATTTTGTTTGGATAGAGTTTTATAGGTATTTTACTTTAATAATGGGTTATGGTATAAAAAATGATTAAGCTATAAATTATAAAGATAAAGATACCAATGTGATAATAAACAATAATATTTTGGAAAATATTTTAGTGCTTAATACAAAATGCGGTGCCATTTGTGAATAACATAGAATATTAAGATCAAAATTATGATTGTGATGAAAACGTCACGATAGTAAAAAAGACGAGTGAAGATACTAATAATAATAATAAAAGTGGTTATTTTGATAATATTAAATTCTTTATTTATGTATGTATTTATTAAAATTATTCTTGCGGTGCTAAAAATAATTTAATTTATCGGTGAGAAAATTGGAATAGAGTGACAAAATTGGGTGTCAACAAGAAATACACTGACTCTGACCCTGATTTTTTCGGGTCAGGTCGGGCCGGGCGGGTCCCCGACCCGATGAACAGGTCTACTTTTAACTATTTTATCTACTCGTTTATTAAGTTGTATTTTCCTTCTTGACTTGCACAACCAACCCAAAAAAATCATTATCTAATATCTATATACCTTTCTTGTTGATCGTTTTCAATGGCGTTGCATTTTATAATTATATAATTTGTTAATTAGGAAAAGAAGTTTGGTTTAAGCAAAATAAATTATCTCATTTATCTCGACGTAATTTATAAAAAAATTATTTTTAAATTTATTCAAATATCACGCGGAGCGCGGTCAAATTTAGTAGTTTGATATAAATATAAGTATGGGTAAGTTTATATGTAAGACATTAGGTGAGTTTTTCTATAATAAAATATTATTTATTAGTCACTATTAATTAAAATTAACAAAATCCCTATTAACCTTATTTACACAGTCTTGACCCTAAACCGAAACTAACGCTCAAACCAAAAACCAAATCACAAATTAATGAAGGGAGTCCCATCCCATTAATCAAAACACAATCAATCTCTTAATTAACTCACTCATTAAACACAACACTATTCCCATCTTCAAATGGTTCAGCCCTTAATCATCTTTTATTCATATTAGCCATGGAATTAAACTTCACCCTTCCCCTTTCTCAATCACCCATCAAAACTCAATCCCTTAATTCCTCTTCTAAACTCCCTATCAAACGCAAATTACCCGACGACCCGTTTATCTCATCCGGGTCATACCCAAAACCGCCACCATTCAAATTCCACCGTATATGGACCGAACCCGATGAGATCCGATTCCTTCAAGGCCTTCTTAACGGGTCATCCGACAACCTTTTTTTCCCACGTGACCTTAATGCCTTCTACACCAATTTCTCAAACACCATGTCACAACCATACACAAAAAATCAATTATCAGAAAAATTACGTAGGCTCCGAAAAAAGTTTCGGGTCATTTCGACCCGTTTATTTAAAGGGTTAGATATGTCTTTATTATCACCCCATGATCGTTCTTTATATGATCTCTCTAAACAGCTATGGCACCCTGATTTCTCTCATACGTCGCCGTTTAATGCCGACAATAAGTCGAAAAAATCAAGACCAAAGAATGACCCGACCCATGATCCGAATCATCAACCGACCCGTGACCCGACCCATGATCCGACCCGTGAAGGGGTTTGGGTGAGTGAGGAGGAGGATGAAATGGGACAGTCAAACAATGAGAATGGTGATGGGAATTTGAGTGAGGTGAATGTGGAGTTGGAAACCGGGGATATTATGGGGGAGAAACGGGTCGATGTGGATGGTCCGGTTCGGGTCGGGGTAGGATTTGATATCGAGTATATCGGTGCGAAAGTGGTGATGGATGTGTTTGATGAGTGTTTGAAAGATTTTAGAAATGGAGAAAGATCAAATCTTGGTGGTATTTTGAAGGAGGAAAGCTCGGATAAATTTGAAAAGAGGTGGAGGGAACAAAGAGTTGCGGAGTTGGATGTATTAGCGCGACGTATGAGGTTGGTGCTTGAGCATTCTCTTCAAAGTCAATGAGTAAAATGTAGAAAGCTTGGACATGTTTGAGGAGAGGTGGAAGGAACAAAGAGTTGCGGAGTTGGATGTATTAGCGCGACGCATGAGGTTGGTTCTTGAGCATTCTCTTCAAAGTCAATGAGTAAAATGTATTAACTGTATATGGAATTTAGTTAACTTTTTATAGTCTGAGTTTAGATTTGCTTAGTAGTTTTGCTCATACAGTAGTATTACTACCTTTTGTTCAAGAAATTTTGTAAAATTCTGGCAAAAGAAGATATTTTGTTCACATATGGTGTTATTCTGGCTTGTGACAATTTAATTCCTGCATTTGATATATTTATCTCCATAGGTGACTCCAAAGTGTAAACCTTTAAAATGAGTTCAAATGGCATCAGTTTTAAAAAAATGTTTAAATGTAATGGAGTAACTTATCATGTCTTGGTGTAGTTCTGTGAGTGCGCTACTTGCATCATGTAATTGATTGCATTGGTATGCTAATAATTGAAACACAAATTTCTGTAAATTTGAAAACATAGTTACTTGCTCGTTGTTGATGTGCAGTGTGTGTTGATAGGATGTGAGATGGCATATACTAAGATGATGTCGTTAGTGGTCCTGTAGGCTAGCGATCCTATTATGTATCACTTGCAAATGTTAGTGTGTTGGCATTGGCAGCAATTATAATGACATGAGTTCCCCCCGCCCCCATCCTGAATATTTTTATCAGCACGTCATTGTTCATGTGAGATATAGCTTGATGGAAGGTTTTCTTGCTTGTTTTGGCTAACTTTTAGAAATAAGAATAAGAAAAAGCATAATCTATGCTTTATCAAAAGTATAAAATGTAATCATCTTGTGGTAAGTTTTAGTCACAGTAGGCAGAGAAACAATCGTAGCAATATGGACTGTGGTGTATTATATGATTATGATATGTATCAAAGGTCCAAAATAAATGAATATATATGGACTGAGTATACATATATATGTAGAAGCCTACTAAAATATCAAGAAATATTTAATTTGAACCCATAATTTTAACCGTACAATGCTTTCTTAAAAGTTGAACCCATTAAATTTAAATCTTGAATCCGCCTCTTTAAGGGAGCATTATGAAGAAACAGAAGAACTCATTGAGTTCTGCTATTTGCTATTCTTTCTTGCTTTCCTTCTTTTCTGTTTCTCCTCGTCTTCGCCTGGGGCTTTGTTTTGGATGTATAAATCAGGTAAAATTTGGTAAAGCCTAAACTCAACAACAACATACCCAGTAAAATCTCACCACGTGGGTCTGAGGAGGGTAGAGTGTACACATACCGAAGCCTAAACTCAAATCAGTTGATATTGTCTTCAAAAGAATTAAATAACGTATGCTTTGATCTCCTGTAGTCTATTTCTTCTGCTATGCGTTCTTTAATGCACTTCGTTTATCTCATTTATCTGCGTTAATTACTTACTGTTTCTTTTACATATTGCTTTAAATTTCTTTTTACCGGGTCTGTTTTATTCTTATGTTTTTCTTCTGTTTTACTTGTCCTGAGCCGAGGGTCTCTCGGAAACAGCCGCTCTACCTATCAAGTAGAGGTAAGGTCTGTGTACATTCTACCCTCCCAGATCCCACGTTGTAGGATTGCACTGGGTATGTTGTTGTTCTTTGATTTCCTGCCTAACGAAATTACTAATTAGATTTGTTCTCTAACTAATTGTTTTTACCTGCTTCAAATTTGTTACTGTATTCTCTTCTCTGTCTCTAACATAACGGGTCCATACTGTACTAACATGAAAACCAGAACCATGTCTAGTCTGATATTACAATCATGGTCCCGATGAAGGGACCATCAACTACCAATTGAGAAAACAACTGAAGCAGAAATCTGAAAGTGTGCAAACCTTTTTATTACTAGTATTAGTATTGCTGTTGGTTTGTCTTTTTCTTATCTTTCCCCTCCTAATTTGCACTGCTTAGCTTGCAGCTGGTACTTTGAATAGTTGTTCTTTGCTCATTTCATAGTGTCTATTAGGTATTGCGTAGATATTTCTTGATATTTTTGTTGTCTTATTTTCTTGCAATCTTCCATTGACTATGTTTTTTGAGCCGAGAGTCTATCGGAAACAACCTCTCTACCCCACGAAGGTAGAGAGAAGGTCTGCGTACATCCTATCCTATCCTCCCCAGACCCCATTTTGTGGGATTACATTGGGTCTGTTGTTGTTGCTCATTTCAATTCATAAAACAGGTGTATTCCTCCAAAATTTGTCCAATGAAAGTATAATTCTGAACATTTGTTGGTTTTGTAGTACAATTATTCTGTTTATTAAGAATCTAGGGAATCATGAGGACCAATAGTGAGCAATGAGTTAAAATCTTGTTATGGTTTTCTGCTTGTGCATTCTTATTGGTATCTCGGGGATTTTTTGGTAGAGCTGTCAAAAGCGACAATGATGTGTCGTATCTTATGTTAACACCAACTCAATGAATACACGACATATGTCTTCAACTTAATGAATACACGACATATGTCTTCACATATGTTGTTATCACTAAATCATAGTTAATCGATACATATTTTGACCTTAATTTGTCACTTAACCATAGATTAGCATAGTTGGGACTAGGGTTGTTACCGGTCCGGATACTCCCGCTAATTACCCGAGAACCGGAGCGGTAAACCCGACCGAAAAGTTAACGGTCCGGATACGAGTACCAAAAAATTACCCGGACCGATAAGGAACCTGGACCAGAACCCAGAAATATCCGTAACCCCAAGCCACCTTGATGTATTATAAATTAGTGAAACTTTAAGTGGTCGTAACTTTGCGCTCGGACGTCCGTTTGACCTAAAAAAAAATTGATTTCGCGTATTTTTGCGAGACAGGGTCGGACAAACGGTTAAAGCGGTTTGGAGCAGCCGATTTCTCAAAAAACGCTCGTCTTGCCAATCAATTTCACTTTTCCCCAAATCGTTACGTTTTTTTCCTTTTCAAAGCTAAATATCTCGCGATATACAATAGTTTTCAACGTACAAATTTCGTGGTAATGTGTCTGAGAATGTCAATTTCAGTATTGAAAATTCAATTTGTTTTTAAAAAAAAATAAATTGGGCCCCGGACCCGGACCGAGAAGGTTTCGGTCCGGTCCCGAATCTGGACTTTGGACCAAAACCTTATCGGTCCGGTTCTCGGTCCGGACCGATAACACCCCTAGTTGGGACTTGGCGTAAACACCATCAGTGGGTAAGTTTTTACTTGCCCCACCACCACTCCCTTGTTGTAGAAATTTTTGAAAATAATAGAATGGAGTAACTTTGTGCAAGACAAATTTAATAAACAAAATAAAGAGAGAAATCATGAAATAGAATTCGATGAAAAACACAAAATGAGTAGGCAAGGCGCTTTTAGGAAATTATCTTTAGGATAATAATTTTCTCCACCCGTGCAAGTGGTTAATGAAAAAATCTATCCCCAGAATACAACGCTACTCTAGAAATTAAAGTTGCACTCTTTGATTTCTTTCGCCACAATAACTCTAACGCAATAGAAAAAAAGGAGATTTTGGAAAAGACAACAAAATAATGGGAATATGTTTAATGGAATAGGGCATAGGTTAACAAAGAGTTTCGTCAGTTCCCTAAAGCTTCTGCCAAAGATGCCTTCTGATGGGCCAAACTTAAGTCACCCGTTGGGTGCTTAACTTACCGTTATACCTGTCCAAAGTTTGGGTCGGGCTGGGTCAGGTGACTTTTTTTTCCCTGCTTGTCCGACCGTGGTCCGACCCTGACCCTATTTTTTAAAATTTCCCGACCCTCTTCGGGGACCCTACAGGCTACGGGTCAGCCTTGACCCGTTCTACAAAATAAAATAACAGGGAAATTTAGAAGGATCGGATCGCGGTACCCGTCGTTTTTAAAAAAATTGAATTTTCAACACTAAAATTGACATTCACACCTACATTACCACGAAATTTGGACGTTGAAATCTATTGTATATCGTGAGATCTCAGCTAAAGAAGAGGAAAAATTAGAAATCGACTTGGGGGAAACGTCAAATCGATTGGGAAGATGGACATTTTTCTTGAAATTGACTGCGGAAAACCGCCTGTCGGCAGTTTGCAAGGCCCCGTCTCAAAAAAATACGTGGAATAAAAAAACTATTGGTGAAACGGACATCCGAGCACACAGTTATGACCATTTAAAGTTGCACCAATTTTCAACTATTTTCGCTTTCTATGTCAATGTTTTACATTAAAACATAAAGTCTACATCACATATATTCATAAAACATGTAAAAAAAACTCCAAATATATATATATATATAAAATATACCTTCCGCAAGAACCCAATTACGAAGACAAATCAAAGCTTGCATAGTGACGGGTCGATGTCGAGTCGGAGGTCGGGTCGGGAGGATAAATTTTTTTGATCCTGGTCCGACCCTACATAAGATCGGGTCCCCACTTTTTCGGATTAGATGATTCACGGGTCAAAAATACGCTGATCCTGATTTTTTTTTTGGATCGGGTTGGGCAGGTCCTGACCTGATGGACAGGTCTACTTACGGTTACGGTGAAGCAACACAACTATTGAAAGCATCTCTTAGGTTTAAATTTAAATTAGTGACCCTTCTCATTTAATTATTTAAATATTATTATTAAATAATACTTATATATTTTTATATATAACAACCCTAGCAATGTTTAATTTTTTTTATTTCGCTCTATTGTTGACAATGTTTAATAGTTCGATTAGAGGGTTAACTTACACGTCATCCACATGTTAGTTTATGTAGACAATAGTGAATGTTATCACGACTAAAAATATAGTAGGATGAATGAGATTATTTTATCCTTAACTATAGGTCTTACGGTCAAGTCATAGTTATAGAGAAGTTTTGGGGGGGAAAATAAAAAATACACTTTTACACTTTTTATTCGGATATAATAATTAGAAAAAAATATCACAGCTTAAAAAAATTCCGTCATCTTCTTTTTTCTAGACTGTCTTGGAGTTCAACTTTTGTATCTTAAAACACCAAGATAATGTCCAGATAATTTCTCCTATATGTGAAAATTTTAAATTTTTACAAGTGAAACTACCAATATGACTCGAACAATTGGGGTTCCGCACGTCGGAAACATTGTTTCCACACACGTGCACACGTTGTGCCAAAGATCGTAAGTTTTCTAAGTGGAATAGATATTGGTACGTATACAAAATGTTTGAGACGTAAATTAATGGACGGTTATTGGTCAAATGACAAATGGTTTCACGTTGGTAAATGAAGGAAGAAGTGTACAATTTGTTAAAAGATGAAACGAGTCATGAATCGCCGCGGCGCTGTCTCGGAAGGGCCACGGCGCCTCCTCCCCTAGGCCGCGACTCTAATTCTTCGGTTGGTCACTGGAATTGAGGCGCCGCGGCGCTTGACTTCCAGTGATTACTGGAGGAATTAGCGTCGCAACGCCTCCTATTAAGGGCCGCGACGCTTGGCTTCCAAAGGTCCGACGGGAGATGAATGGACATTACTCTTGTGCTGGTTTTGAGGCATTAAGATTCCATAACCCCCCAAATGAATTCAACCATTATTTGGTTACATTATAACTCCAAATTCAAGGCATTAACATGACATTCAAGGCCATTACTTGGCCAATTAGAGGGTTATCTTATGAACACTATAAAATGAGGCCTTAAGCTCATTTGCAAGAACACACTCAACACTTAACAATTTCCAGAAGGTTGTCTTCCTCTCTAGCAATATCTAAACACTCATAGATCCTTCTTCTCAGCGAACACTTGAGCTTTCATTTACTCATTTGTTTGATTGTTGTTTTATCTTGGGAGATAAGTTGTCACACAACCGTAAAAGGAATATACGGGACAATATTATCTTAAGAAAAGATTGAATATCAATCGACTCAGCAAGCCCTCTTGTTTGTTTAATTTCCAGATTTTATCCTAACTTCGTGTTGTTGTTTTATTCCCGTTTCCTTGTTACCACATATTTTACTCACAAAACCTACAATTTTTATATATAAAGAAGTAGAATATGAGATAGAGTTATTATAAAAGAGTTAAGGTAAAGGATAAAATATAGTTATTATTCAATATTAAGCAAAGGAAAAAAAACAACATAATCACATCAAGTCGGTCGTTACATAAAATGAGATTTTTCATTATTAGATAATAATAAATTTAATAATATAATAACTTTAAATAACAATCAAAATAACTGATTTATTTATAGCGACACACAAACGTCCAAGTTATTCTGTTAGGGTCATTTGGTTGGGAACAAGGTAATATTAAGGCATGATGGTTTTCTTCCTTTCTAAAAGTTCCTCATACTGTTTTTGTTTTTATAAAGTGTTATTCCACTTTTTTTTTTCTTTAGGTGTATAATTTTAAGAATTTTTCCCCCATAACTTACGTTTTATATATGGTTAAGTTTATGAAATAAATAATCTCTTACAATTTATAAATTGTCTTAATAGAAAATATATTCATATTTTAATTCCAAAACCCTATTCTAGTAGTACAAGACTCCTATAACTATGGTAAGTGTACAATACTAATTAAAGTAATCTTTACTCTAAAATATTACAACAATATACACTCAATATTCTGCCGAATTCCCGTGATGGGCCACTAAGTATACACGTGTATATCGTGTGTAGACTTATGTATATTTAACAATTTATAATTTTCGTCAGTTTTAATTTCTGTATATTTTTCGTCCTTCATCGTCTTCTTCCTATCTTTGTTTATAATATCAACTGCTCTTTCTGATTCTAAAACCTGACTCATTTGATTGGGTAAGCTAACGGGTCTTTTCTTTCGGGTCAAGATTGCAGAAAAAAATTCAAAGAGTTTTAACAATAATTTGGTATGAAGAGCGTTACACCATCAAATACAAGATTCTTCTTAAAATTCTTAGAAACGGTAAAAGGTACAATTCCTCTGTTCTTAGGGGTGTTCATGGGTCGGTTTTTGTTAGAACCAAAGCTAAATCAATATAATTGAATTTTTAATTATTAAAATCAAATCAAACCAAATATAATACATATTTATCGGTTTAGATTGGTTTGGTTAGATTTTCAAGAAACTTAATAGTATTTTTTTCATGATTAAGAAAGACTTTTTCATTCTTCTTCAACTTATAATTGTTATTATTACTTTTTTATTGCGGGAGTTATAATTTTCTTGGAATATGTAAAATATATCCTAACTTTAATCAAGTGAATAAAGTTTATAAAAACACAATATTTTTATGTGAATGTCATAAATATTTTTTTATTAATGAGATTGAATTTCATGAATCTCTTTTAGTTAAAAATGAAATTAAGATATAATGTTCATTAGCCTATTAGAGATAAAAAAAAAAAAAAAGTAAACAAAATATTTCCTATGTAGGAAAGTTGGGGGAAGAGTGCCTCGATAAGTACCAATACGCAATGGGGGAGTTGATCCCATTTTCTGGAAATGCAGGAGCCCGCAACGGTAGATTCTCCCCCTGAAGTCGAGAAAGGCAGGCAAATAGATTTTATAACCCTCGTAGGCTTTTGCAAGCGTGAGCATACACCGCTCATAACGGGCGCGACCTACTTAATCCGGTACTTTCTTCTTTCCGGAAGGTTTTGTCCGGATCCTTTTTTCACCAACATCCGTTTCTCACTCAAGAAACTGGTGAAAGTCCTTTCCCTTTGCTGCAGCTCTCACGAAAGACTTTCCATCCCGTCTCTGAAAGTTTTGCAATATAAGTGGCCGCCCCAGAAAATCCCCCTTACTCTGTCTCTATAAAAAAAAAGCCCTTTCCCCTTTCTTTAATAATATAAGGTAAGCTAGAGCCCGTGTATTGTAAGTGATCCGAACCTGCCCTGAGACAAAGGGCGAAAACTCCAAAACTCGTAAATAAAGGGTGCTTGTGTTGTGGTTTTTAGTTCCTTGGTTTGTGTTCTAATAGTAACCACAAGAAGAAATGATGGTTGACTCATTCAAGTGAGATTGGATTGACGTATAGAAACTACAACTACAGATTTGATCTCTTTCTCTTAGGGAATCTCGACTAGACGAGGGAGATATAAAGGTAACGTTGACGCTACGAAAAAAAAAGTCATTGCATAAGTAATGAATGAGCTAATTTCTTATTAGAAGCCTATTTGACTAGACAGATCTCCTTTACCGGGGGGTTTGAAGCAAGCGAACCTGCCGGGTGACGCTGCCCTTGTTTCCGCCTTCGTACGACTAGTCAGATTTTCTTAAATTACTTGTAAAGTTAATATTATATATATATATATATATATATATATATAAATTATGTATATGATTTATCGGTACGGTTCGATTTTTTCTTCGGTTTGTTTTTAATAAAACCAAAACCAAATCAAATATTATCGGTTTTCAAAAATTTAAAATCAAATCAAACTCAAATAACTATCGGTTTGATTCGATTTGCGGTTTGAATCGGTTTCTAACCAAATCGTGACCACTTCTAATCCCAATTTATGTGATATTTATCGCTTCTTAAATTATTTAAACTTTGACCCATAACCATGGAAAAAGAAAGGAAAAGAAGCAAAATTTGTTTTCCAAATAAATAAAATGAATGGATTGTGTCCTCTCTTTTGTAAGTGAAAATGTTGTTTTTGTTTCAATTCGTACCAAGAAAGGGGTTGGAGGAATGAACCATGATTCGTTTGTTTTGTTGTTTCTACTTAAACAGAACGAATGTTAAAGAAACTATAATGACATGCTTTATATTCCACTCACTCTAATAACATCAATGAATCTCATAATTTTATCTTCCACTTGTCAATTCTTGGCGGTGGAGTTATGCAAATTAACACAACACACACCCACAATTAATTGTCATGCCAATTTGTCTCATAACGCGTCCACTTAGTACACAATGCTATTTTTTTAACTCACCAATTAATCATGCCATATAATTAATTTCTTGATTCCAATTCACTTCAATCTTGATAACTTATAAAACTTTCATATATTCAATGTCATAACTTTGTGATATGACTCTAGTCTATAACCTCTTTATGCACATACCAATTTTTTTTATCTCCGTTGTCACACTTGTTACGTCCAAAATTATTTTGGAGTTTTATCCTTTCGTATACTAATCTCTTTATTAGCATACATAAATATAACATAAATCTTCTCAACACTCGGGTCTATTTACACACGCCTAGCGATTCAAACCGTGACCTGAAAGTACGAGATGTTACGACATTCCTCCCTTAGAAATATTCATCCTCGAATATTGGGGTGACATATCCGATCTCCATCACGTAGCCAAAAAATACAACTATCTTTTTCACTGTCGTATTACCCTTTCATTCAAGAATTGTCTTGTCTGGGAACTGAGATTTAACAATCTTTGTTCGACAATCAATATTAGCATAGCATGATGCTAGCCAATCCATGACCATAATAACATCAAAATCAACCATCTCGAGTTCTACCAAATATGTTAAGATCTGGCGGTTGGTTACAAACCAATATCGTACAATTTCGATAGACCCTGTTGACAGTCAATTTTGACCCGTTTTTTGTATATTTGTTGCAATTTTAAGTATTTTAGCACATCACATTTTAATCGTTATTTTGCATATTTTTTACATAATATTCTATGTTTATTTATTCGCAAAATGGCATTGCATCTTTTTTATTTTTTTATTTTAAATTAAGCATTATGTCTTTGTTAATATTATGTTTCTATTATAATAATATTTGCATCTCTTTAAATAATTAGTTGGCACCGCATTTTTACTTTTAATCAGACATTAAACAAGTCCTAAATATTGCATTTTTATTATTATTGCGTCGACATTTGCATTTTAATAATTTTGCATCTTGTTAAATAATTTTCTTTTAAATAATTAACCCGCCTTGCATTTTGTCAAACCAGTCCAGTCCAAGACACAATTTGAATCAGTCCAATCCAACACTATTTTTTAATTCCATCCAAACACCCTCTTTTATTTTCCCCCCTAAAATCAAATACCACTTTTCATTTCCCCCCCCCCCCCCCAAAACTAAACCAAACCCTAAACCTAATTCTACCCCTATAAAATAAAACATCCCCATTAAAAAGCGACTTACTTTACTCCACAAAGAAACGCAAGCCCACACATTTATCACCCTCACCCCTAACCCCAGCAGCCCACTCCCCTCACCCTCTCTCACCTTCCCGTCGCCTCCTTCGAGCTCCGGCGAAACAGCCAACACAACATAAGCCCAGCCGCATAAGAAAACAGCTCCTCTCATTTTTTTTTCAAGAAAAGAAAACATGTCCCTTTCCCGTCGCCGTCGCCGCCGCCTCCCTTCGCCGGAGCTCCAAGCTCCGGCGAAGCCCCCTTTCAACACCCACAAACCTCTCACTCGCACCTCTCCCTCTCCTCTTCACCGTCACCCGTCGACACACCACTGTCCGAAATCACCGCCACTCGCCCAGCACCGGCGAAACCAGCGCACCACCGTCACCATCCCGTCGACCACTGTTTCCGTCGACCTTGCCGCCATCACTACACAGAAATACCACCGTCGAACTACCATTACACACGGTTTTTTACTCTCTGTTTTTTAGATCTGGTCAGAAAGACTTCGGCGTTGCTCCGGTGAAAACCGTCGAAGCAACACCTTGCTTCCCCATCTGTTTTGTCACGGTTCCGCCGGATTTGACCACCGGCGGCGTTGAACACTGCTCCGACTAGCTTTGTTGAACTCGCTATTTTATTTTATGTGGGTACTAATTTGTGGTTATTGTTTTTGTACGATTGTTGGATTGATTTTTGGACTGATTTCTGTTGTTGTTTTGTACGGTTGTTGGACTGATTGTGGTTATTGGTTGGACTGATTTTCGTCATCTTAATGGGCTGATTTTGGCCAATTTGCTGGACTGATTTTTGGGTTGTCGGACTGATTATTGCTATTTTTACTGTTCCGGATTAATGTTGGACAGTTTTGCCCCTCTCATTTTATTAAACCGATTGGAATATATCCTTATTTCCAAAAATAGATACTGCACTGACTGGTTTACTGATTTGAACAAAATGCTACACTTGATTGGCTGATGAAAAAGTTATCCGTCGATTTTTGAGGCCTCCACAGTTGCAAAGACGGAAAATAAAATAAATGAACCTTTCTGGGCAAGGATGATCTCTTCCACTTACACCGGATAACCAACATGCGCTGGCAGGTCGAATTCTCGCAGCCGCACTTGTTTAGGCTGTCCCACTTTACATTTTTATATATGAGCCCTCCGTGTTTAAAACTATTACTGTTTTAGCGCGGATATGAAGGTTTTATTTATTTTATTATTTTTAGCAATATTTGCCGATGAAGGAATCCCCGTCTGATTTTCAATGCCTCCTCTATGCAAAAGACGGATTTATTTATTTTTTGTTTTACTTATTAATTCTTGTCATTGCATCAAAAATATTTATTCTATTACTAACACTTTTACTAAGTGTTTATGCATGTACCCGGAGATTATCTTGTGCAGAAGGCCTAAATAGGGCTAAAAGATGTCCCGGAGCTTTATTTTTATGTCGCATTTAATTTTAGTTTTTATTATTTTGTATTGCATTTTATTTTAATTATAAATTATGAAAAATGCTTAGAATATGTAGAATAAAAAAGGCAATAAATAATTAACCTAGATTTGAACGAATAACCGCAAGTTAGCGGATCTTAAAGGATGCCTAACCCCTTCCCTTTAGGATAATAAAGAACCCTGATCCAGAATCTCACTAATTTCGCAGACCATTAAATGGAGGTCAATTGCAGTATTTTTATTGCAATAAACCAAGTGTCCTAATTCACTTAACTAATTAGGTGGCGACTCCTCAAAACAGCACTATTGCTACATCCAGGGAACCGCGCCAAAGAGCAACGTTGCAGATACCGTTCAGACCCCCGAGGTCGAAAACGGGCGCGACAACATGGCGATTCCGCTGGGGATATCAGGTTCTTGATCATACCAAACCCTGGTTAATTAAATATTGCGCCTTATTTTGCTTTTATATTTATTGTAAATGTTTTATATTGTTTGCTTTTATTTTGTAATTAACTACTTTAATTGCTACATTCTTTTACTGCTTTCCTTAAATTGTCATTCCGCTTATATTTCCTCCATTCTGGAAAATTGACACTATCACACACTACACGCGAGGTGCGCTTGGTGCATCAGCAAAATTCTTTCTTCAAAACCCAAATTTAGGAGAGTTGGTAATAGGCGCGGAGAATCCGGTCCAACCGGTGGCCGCGTAGCCTTCTCACTCGAGTTGTCCGCTCGGGAACCTTGCGTCTAGTAAGCCAAATCTTAGAAAACTTAAGATAGAGCTATACCACATTTTATATTAAGTCATGCATGCATAAACCTTAGGTGGGTTAATCTTTGGTATTAACACCACAATTAGAAATCCACCAAAATTTGTCGACGGGTTTCACAACCCAACGACCCATTAGCATACTATGTGTAGCGTGATAATGATAGACGGATCCAAGCCTGGTCATGACACGCCGAAATTGGAAAAAGTGCACCGTCATTTGGTCGTCATTTCCAACAAAACGTTGTAGTTTAACGACTTGGACTTATTTATCATAATCCTGCATATTTGGCGTTTAGGCTCACCTCTGCCATAAGGGAGGTCCCAAGCATATTAGGGCACGCGCTTGATTTGCATGTTTTTTGTTTATTATTGTTTTTCGCTAGCAACTCTGTACATATTATTTAATGCAATAATCACCCTTTTGTGATTCCGGGCTCGAGCATTTGTATTTTTGCACTTTTTGCTGTCACATTGCAATCAGGACTTCTACTGCGTAAATCACTTTTGAATAGCGCGACTTGAACTTTGTGAAGCATCAACCACCAGTCCAGTCGAACCAATCAGGGGAGTCTTTGACTATATTGTCACACCTTTGCATTTTTATTATTTTTGTCATTTTCCTACTCACCTATTTCTCATATTTTTTGCAGGAAGGTCGTCCTCGCAATCAGCCTAGGACGGTCGGAAAAAAAATCACAAAAATGAGCGGTAGTTATGTTGACTAATAGAAATCAGTTTATAACAGATTCAACGATACATCGCTCTCAATTCTTCTTTACTTTGTATTTTTATTCATATTTGCAAATTCAATTAACATGTTTAGCGTTGATTGCATTGTTCTTTCATATCATGCATTTTTACAGCATAATTATTCCGAACTACGTGTGTCTGATTCTCACCACACGGTGTGATACGTATGCAACTCATTTTGGGTTCGACACCACAAAAATAAAAAAATAAAAAAAGTGCATTTCTCACTCATGCAACCCATTCATCATGTTTTTGGGCATTCATTTTACTTTGCATTCGTCCACAATGGACAATCATTTCTTTTGCACAACTTTATATTGCTATCCTTTCATTGATAAATTTTTTCCAAGCATACATTTTATAACATATTTGAATGAACTACGCGCACCTGATTCCCTCGGCGGGATACGTAGGCAGCCCTATTCGGGTTCGGTACCCTTTATTCAAAAAATAAAATAAAATTATTATTATTATTCAAAAATACAAAAAAAAAATGTTATTCAAAATACAAAAAACATTTTTTAAGTATTATTGTTTGACTTTGTTGATACCAACACAGTTAGGGTTGTGCATAAAAAAAAAATAAGTGATAATCAATATGGATTGACTTTGTGGTAAACCATAAATTCTTTTGGTACCTCTTATTCACACCCGTAAATGACATTGTCTTGCGTGTTTCCAAGATAAGGACGTAACCAACCTCATCGTTTCATATGCATTGTGTGGTGAGTTATTTGAATAAGTTCAATTGCATTGCATTGTGATCTAGAACTTGGCCTGAATGTTTGTTGAGGCGAAATCCTGAGTAACACTCGGTGTAGGAAATGATCGTAGGCTTTCTTTGACCCGTTTGAGCCTTTTCAGCCTACCAATAACATTATCCCTAGTACACCCCTTTGAGCCTAAAATCTATTTTTTGACAACCGCATATTACACCTATACCCTTTCTGAGTGTGTACGCACTATCCCTCTCTTGGCCCGACCTCCTCGGGTGCTTTAGAAATGTGCAAGTTACTGACAAAATTCTAGCTGAAATTTGCAAAGACAAAAATTGTCAAAGTCTCAAAGTCTCAAAAAAAAAAAAAACAGAGACGACTTCACACAATTAAAAGCCCCGATAAAAAAAGAAGAAAAAAGAATATATAACCCCGAAAAAGGGGCTCGAAATGAAAGATTCAAAAGAAGTCAATGCAAAAAACTGGGACAAAAAGAAGCAAGTCAGCATTAAAACACACAAATATCAAGCACGGACGTAGTCCAACTCTCGAGGAATGATTAGTCACTTTTTTACCCAAATGATATTCATTCCTTTCCCCAAGCCTACATTACAAGTCCATGACAAGCCCTACATGATCTTATACTGAGGGTTCTCATATTAGTGAATACTTACATGACGGTCAAGCCTATGGTATCACAATTGCATGCATTGAACATCTTTTTGAGTGTGAGCGCAATTCTCTCAACGTCCCAAAATTCAAAATACTGAAATATATGTGTGAAATGAGACTTTCTTTCTGTGAGGGCATTTGAAACGTGAGATTACGTGTAGTTCGAAACATTTCATGCAAGCAGGTGTGTCGACACTCAGGTATGTCCGAGGTACTATCTGAAGCTGTGTGAATTACACCAGAGTCAATCTCGGTTAGACTGAAACCAATAAACGAAAATCCTTATGCACAATATTAATTGTCGGTATCAACTGAAGTCCGAACGTAATGTTGTCTTCCATCTTTTCAGAAAAAAACAACAACAAAATGCATATTACAAAAAAAATCCTTATTTTGCATCACGAACTACGTCTTAACCTGATTCCCTCGGCGGGATACGTATGCGATCACATCGGCTTCGGTCCCGCATCATTTTAAAATCATAAAAAATCATTTTTTTTGCAGCACGAACTACGTCTTGACCTGATTCCCTCAGCGGGATACGTATGCAGCCACATCGGCTTCGGTCCCACATCATTTAAAAAAAAATTGCTTATCTGATCGCCTTGATAGCGTCAAGATTCAACCTTACCCAGTTGAAAGTTCAACATCTTCATTAACAGAAACTGGACCTTTTAAGGATTCACTGCAAGAAAATGACAATAGACAGGAAAAAAGCAGGCCAACTAGGTCTTCAGTTTAAACCAGTCTGAGCATGCAAGCGTCAAGGCCAAAGCTACAAAGTCGACGGTAATCAACCACTCATTTCCTAAAACTCACTAGGTTTTCTTTGAGTGCAGGATCTTCATATCAGCAAAGGCAGCGGGCACAACAAAAAACTCATGCGGGTTACAAACGCACAACGTCTATGCAATGATGTTATCTCAACCCAGACGGGTCACAAAGCAGGTACGTCCATAAACCAACGCATTTCATTTTAAGCCTATGCAACGGCTTCATCCATATTTCGTCTATGCAACGACGAACATCTGCATCGTGTCTATGCAACGACGTCATTTCATTAAAAGTCTATGCAACGGCTTCATCCATGTTTCGTCTATGCAACGACGAACATCTGCATCGCATCTATGCAACGACGTCATTTCATTATAAGCCTATGCAACGGCTTCATTCATGTTTCGTCTATGCAACGACGAGCATCTGCATCGCGTCTATGCAACGACGCCATTTCATTTAAGCCTATGCAACGACTTCATTCATGTTTCGTCTATGCAACGACGAGCATCTGCATCGCGTTTATGCAACGACGCAATTTCATTTAAGCCTATGCAACGGCTTCATCTATATTTCGCCTATGCAACGACGAGCATCTGCATCGCGTCTATGCAACGACGACATTTCATTTAAGCCTATGCAACAGCTTCATTCATGTTTCGTATATGCAACGACGAGCATCTGCATCGCGTCTATGCAACGACGCCATTTCATTTAAGCATATGCAACGGCTTCATCTATGTTTCGTCTATGCAACGACGAGCATCTGCATCGCGTCCATGCAACGACTCATTTCATAAAAGCCTATACAACGGCTTCATCCATGTTTCGTCTATGCAACGACAAACATCTGCATCGCGTCTATGCAACGACACCATTTCATTTAAGCCTATGCAACGGCTTCATCCATGTTTCGTCTATGCAACGACGAGCATCTGTATCGCGTCCATGCAACGACGCATTTCATAAAAGCCTATGCAACGGCTTCATTCATGTTTCGTCTATGCAACGACGAACATCTGCATCACGTCTATGCAACGACGTCATTTCATTAAAAGCCTATGCAACGGCTTCATTCATGTTTCGTCTATGCAACGACGAACATCTGCATCGCGTCTATGCAACGACGCATTTCATAAAAGTTTATGCAACGACTTCATTCATATTTCGTTTATGCAACGACGAACATCTGCATCGCGTCTATGCAACGACGTCATTTCATATAAGCCTATGCAACAGCTTCATCTATGTTTCGTCTATGCAACGACGAACATCTGCATCGCGTCTATGCAACGACGCCACCAACATCTACAAACACCATGTCCTTTTCAACACCACATCACCTGCAACCCAGTGTCAATCATACTTCGACACTGGGACATTTTTTAATCAGCGTCAGCTTTTCTTTTTATTGTTTTTGCATCACAACGACCCAGTGTCATCATGATTTGACACTGGGACATTTTTGGGTCTGCATCATCCCTATTTTTGAGTTTTTAGTTTATAAAACATGACAAAATTAGCTATAAGTCAACATCTTTGTCCGAAGACTCTTCCATCATCTCCGTACAAAGAGGGACATCTTGCTGATACCAATTTTGACCGTTTTTGTATATTTGTTGCAATTTTAAGTATTTTAGCACATCGCATTTTAATCGTTATTTTGCATATTTTTTACATAATATTCTATGTTTATTTATTCGCAAAATGACATTGCATCTTTTTTATTTTTTTTATTTTAAATTAAGCATTATATCTTTGTTAATATTATGTTTCTATTATAATAATATTTGCATTTCTTTAAATAATTAGTTGGCACCGCATTTTTACTTTTAATCAGACATTAAACATGTCCTAAATATTGCATTTTTATTATTATTGCGTCGACATTTGCATTTTAATAATTTTGCATCTTGTTAAATAATTTTCTTTTAAATAATTAACCCGCCTTGCATTTTGTCAAACCAGTCCAGTCCAAGACACAATTTGAATCAGTCCAATCCAACACTATTTTTTAATTCCATCCAAACACCCTCTTTTATTTTCCCCCCTAAAATCAAATACCACTTTTCATTCCCCCCCCCCCCCCCAAAACTAAACCAAACCCTAAACCTAATTATACCCCTATAAAATAAAACATCCCCCCATTAAAAAAGGCAGCCTACTTTACTCCACAGCAGCCGCACAAGCCCACACATTTATCACCCTCACCCCTAACCCCAGCAGCCCACTCCCCTCACCCTCTCTCACCTTCCCGTCGCCTCCTTCGAGCTCCGGCGAAACAACCAACACAACATAAGCCCAGCCGCATAAGAAAACAGCTCCTCTCATTTTTTTTTTCAAGAAAAGAAAACCGGTCCCTTTCCCGTCGCCGTCGCCGCCGCCTCCCTTCGCCGGAGCTCCAAGCTCCGGCGAAGCCCCCTTTCAACACCCACAAACCTCTCACTCGCACCTCTCCCTCTCCTCTTCACCGTCGTCGGTCGACACACCACTGTCCGAAACCACCGCCACTCGCCCAGCACCGGCGAAACCAGCGCACCACCGTCACCATCCCGTCGACCACTGTTCCCGTCGACCTTGCCGCCATCATTACACAGAAATACCACCGTCGAACTACCATTACACACGTTTTTTTTACTCTCTGTTTTTTTAGATCTGGTAGGTAAGATGATCGTCTATAAAGTGATGGCCTGGGACCATCTCTGAAATCCCTCACGTTAACTACGGATCGAACCCTCTTATGATGGCCCTTATTACATTCTTGATCTACATGTCGTTGCCTCTTACGATCCTCCAGATTCTGTGCATAAGCCTGAATGCGAGCAATATCCATATTTGAATTCAAAGAAGCTATTGTACACTCGTTACCAAGTATGGCCCCAAGCCAGTAACAAACTTATGTATCCGGTCATTCATCTCAGCTATAATTGTAGGAGCATATATGTCCAATGAATTAAATTACAAGCTATATTCTTGAACACTCATGCTGCCCTGCTCAAGATGTAGGGACTTGTTCTGCCTGGCGCGTCGAAGCTCGACTGGAAGAAAATGCTATAAGAAGGCCTATGAAAACTCTATCCATCTTGCTGGTGGAGCACGAGGTCCCCTAGATTGCCCCATGTCTCATACCAGGTCACCGCGACATCCCACAGTCTATAAGAATCAAACTTTATCGACGCAATATTGGTAGCATCCATTACTCGCAGGGTACGCTGTATCTGATCTAGAAAATTATGCGGGTCCGTATTCAAGTCTGATCCTGTGAATACCGGATGGTCTAGATTAATGAAATCATGAGCTTTCACGCTAGCAGCTCTATCAAAAGGACCTGGAACCTGACGTTAGGCCTGAGCGGCCACTAATCGTGTCAATAAATGTACCATAATTTGCATATCAAGATCATCAATTGGAGTATTAAGTGGAGGAACTGGGGTACTGCAGCTCCACTAATATCCTCCGATGGTGGTGAACTTGAGGGAATCATACGAAGGAGCCACACTGTGGGTCTCACTCCGGCCTTCACTAGCATATGTCAATCAGTTGGTACCTTCACCTGCAGCCGTATTTAACACATTCACACTCTTGAACTTCTTCCTTGCTGTAGGCATCGCTGGAATCGTAAACACGAGATGGATTAGGAGTGAAATGCTTATAACTCAACTCAATTCACGATTTATGAAATGAAAGAATAGAAACCACTCCTAAATTTCAGATAGTATCCTGCTTATAAGTATGGTGTACAATATACCCATAAATAAGACTCTACTAGACACGGTTTGTAGACTCTCTAGGACAAACAAGTTTTTCACGACCTAAACCGGAGGGTTGAGATGGGCACATGGACCTTACCCATTAGGTACCACTGATCGGTGTATTTTATATACACTTTTTGAGTCCTTTTTAGTTAGTATTTTACTCATTTTGTTTATGTTTAGTATAGTATTAGGGTCGTTTTCCTTTCTTTTGTGTCACAACGGTCAGAAATGGAGAAATGACGAAAAGAAGAGAAAATGAGCTTAATTGAGACGGAATTGCACACAAAAGGGCAAGAGGAAGTCTAAGAAGTTCCGAATTATAGAGAAGATCAGACGAAAGACCGGACGAGCAAAGAACGAAGCGAAAAATCGAAGAATTCCGTAGCCGCGAGCCACCAAGCCGCCCGATCCAAGATTCTGAGCGTGGCTGATCTGCCATGTTACGACGCCGATTTATGAAGTCGGGCGAATTTGACATGTTTGAGAATCCTAAGGGATTACTTTTCCTACCTAAAGGGATAACTTTTCCTACCTTAAAACCCTTACCTAAAAGGATTCTAATAACTTTTCCTTTCCTACAAATCCCTAACCCTTCACCAAAAGGATTCTTTGGCTATAAATACTCTACATCATTAGAAGAATAATTCATTCTCCATTCCACCATTCACCACTCTACATCCACCCTTCCACCAATCCATCTTGTAAATATTCCACAACACAACCCTTCGATGCTAGGCTTGGAGACTCATTCTTAAGTATTTTCTTTTCTTTTTCTTTTCTTTTATTTCAGTTTTTGCATGATGAACTTTGAATTAGTTCTTGTCATATCTATGGCTAGGAACTAATTCTCTTATAGGGCTTTCCATGTTAATTCTCTAGAAACTTATGTTATGAATTAATGCATGTTTATGGTTATTATTCTTCTTTGATAGATCTATCCAATAATTGCGTTGAATGCTTGGTAATTAATTGACAATTAATTATCCTTATATGATTTCTAATCAGACTCCGAAAGGAGGGGATTGTGAATATGCTGTAAGTTGGGTAGACATTCTTGGATTGGGGATGAAAATACCTTAATTATTTATGTAGCGTTAATGAGAGGCTTAACAACCCTAATTTTGCGCATGGTTGGTGCGCGGTAAGATGCACACACTTTAAACGCAAGTGCACGTTATCGTGACAAGTAGTATAGGCTTGATAAGACCGAATATCGTCCTCAAGGATTAGGGTTCAATTACCAACTATCTATTTTTTGGTATCTATTTGGTAAATTGATATTTAGATTTGTTGTTTATAACTAAGGATTATAAAAGCTATTTAACTAAAAGGGTTTACTTCAGTGATGATGAGAATAGGGCTTCCACGTCTCCTCACTATCCGCTTATGCTACTTATTATTGCAATAACTTATGGTCTTCTTCTTTTGGAGAAAGCAGGTTCACTAAATCGTTTTATACTCCCGTTAGGGTTATATAAACACTCAACCCCAGTATTGCACCTTACCTACCTTTCGGTGATAAGGATAACTCTATAGGAGGATTAAGAACAAGAACCTAGTTAACCGTCACGCACAATGCGCAAAATTAGGGGTTTTAAGCCTCTCATTAACGCTACATAAATAATTGAGGTATTTTCATCCCCAATCCAAGAATGTCTACCCAACTTACAGCATATTCACAATCCCCCCCTTTCGGAATCTGATTAGAAATCATATAGTGATAATTAGTTGTCAATTAATTACCAAGAATTCAACTCAAATATTGGATAGATCTCAACAAGAAGAAGAATAACCATAAGCATGCATTAAATCATAACATAAGTTTCTAGAGATTCAACATGGAAAGCCCTATAAGAAAATTAGTTCCTAGCCATAAATATGACAAGAACTAATTCAAAGTTCATCATGCAAAACTGAAATAAAGAAAAGAAAAGAAAAGAAAATTACTAAGAACGAGTCTCCAAGCCAAGCATCCAAGGGTTGTGTTGTGGAATATTTACAAGATGGATTGGTGGAAGGATGGATGTAGAATGGTGAATGGTGGAGTGGAGAATGAATAATTCTTCTAATGATGTAGAGTATTTATAGCCAAAGAATCCTTTAGGTGAAGGGTTAGGGATTTTGTAGGTAGAAAAAGTTATTAGAATCCTTTTAGGTAAGGGTTTTAAGGTAGGAAAAGTTATCCCTTAAGGTAGGAAAAGTTATTCCTTTAGGAAGGAAAAAATATCCCTTTAGGATCTGAAAACATGTCAAATTCGGCCCAACACTTCATAACTCCCGCGTCGGCGCCAGCTGATCAGCCATGGCTGAAGATCAGCAACTTTCGGACTTCGCAACACATTGGGCGCCGCGGCTCAGCTTCCAGGCACCGCGGCGCCGGTGACATTTTTCTGGCGAATTCTCGTTTCGTCGTCTTTTTCTCGTCCGGCCTTCGTCTGATTTCCTCTATAATTCCCGGAACTTCTTAGACTTCATTTCTTGGCCCTTTTTGTGTGCAATTCCATCTCATTTATGCTCATTTCATCTTCTTTTCGTCATTTCTCCATTTATGACCGCTGTGACACAAAAGAAAGGAAAACGACCCTAATACTATACTAAACATAAATAAAATGAGTAAAATACTAATTAAAAATGACTCAAAAAGTGTATATAAAATACACCGATCAAATACCCTCAAACTTAACCTTTGCTCGCCCTCGAGCAAAGATAAAAAGAAAGAAATAAAGACTCAAGAAAAAGGAAAATAAAAGACTCAATGACATTGATCACTTTGCTGCATTGGTGTTACTTTGAAAAACATGAAGATTAGCAGAATAATATACAAGAACATATAGCCTGAAATTTCAGCATTCAAAACACATTAAGCTAGATATTTCGCAAACTCATTTTTATCATGCTTAATGGAAGTCAAAACACTGAATCATGCATGTTAATTTCATAATTCCTATAACATGTTTACTTGTTATTCTCCACTAATCATGGCTATGCATCTAAGAGATCTTCAGGACTTTTAAGGGTTGTAATGTAGGCTTAGGCACGGGTAGGTAAAAATAGGCATTTAGGCTCATTTTTGTGTACCATAAGCTCTTTAGCTTTTCAATTTTTCCCTTTTCTTTTGATTCTTTCCTTCACTTCAATTCTATTTTTCCCCTCTTTTGTTTTGGGAGAGTGAAGTGTATTATAATAACAAAGCACCCCCAAACTTAGGCTTTTGCCTCTTTCTTATTACTTTTTCATTGGGGTGCATCAAACTTATTCACTCTTTTTGTCTCTTTTTTTTAACACAATTTATTCCAACTATTTCACATTTTTACTTATGGCACAATTGTAGGAATATATGGTGTCAAAGAAAAAGTTTCATGTTTTTAGGCTCAATGGGGCTGACTATGGATATTTTTAAAGTCAGGGATAGAAAAGAGTGGTAAGAATTGACTAATAAAGAAATGCCTGAGTCATCTCCCTAACATGCATATCCTAACTATTTCGCCTCAAATAGCAAGCAATCATAACACATAGGTTTTAATCTTTTAACAATGCACAAATCAAGCAAGATACTCCCAATTGACAGATTTCATGAGTTTTTGGCATATCTAACCTAAGTGTTTAGATGGTTGCTTTTAATTCCATTACATTATTCAACCTTACTTCACTAGGCAATTCAAATAACTACATCATGCATGATCTTAAAAAAAATTATGACTCAAAAAATGGCTCAAAACTACACAAAACAATTCAACAAGACTCAAAAACAATAAAACATCCCCCCAAACTTAAATCACACATTGTCCCCAATGTGTGCAAGACTCAAAAAAAAAAATTAGTGACAACTTACTGACACAACACAGCGGTCATAACGGAGGTCTAGGAGGAAGAATTCTGGAATTTGCACGGAATATGGTCCTCTGAAGTTCCGGCGCTGCTAGTACGGTGGCTCTCTAGAGTTCCGGCGCCATGCCTCGATTTTGGCGCATGGCCGACGATCGCTTCCTTTTTTGCTCCTTTTTCCTCGGTTTTAGCTTTCAGTCCACCTGTCATCCAACAACACAAAACAAGAACCCAAGACCGTGAGAGTGTTCAAGACAAAATAAAATAAAATAAAATAAAGACAGAAATTAAAATAACATAATTAAAAACATTGGGTTGCCTCCCAACAAGCGCTGTCTTTTACGTCTTTTAGCCGGACGCAATTAACCTTTACGAGTGCCCATTGAATCCTTCTGCGAACTGCTTGCAATCCGCAGAGTTATTGTTGTAGGTCTCAATTTTCCTACGACCATTTGTTCAAACAAGAGCCTTACATATCCAATTATCCCCCAAGTAGGCTTGTCTTTTATGCTTTCTATAATGTAGGAATCCGTGAACTTCTCTACATCTCTCAACTCTAGGGGGTACCCTTGATGGTATGGGCTTCCTAATTGGGAATCAGCCGTGATAGCTAGTGGTGTTTCTTCTGTAATAGGTGCAAGAAAAAGAATTTCCACAGAATCCAAGAAGGTAAATAATTGGATCTCTGCAATCTTTTCCTTCTCTACACCAACTATCTCACCAGATTCCTCAATAGTTGGGTGTGGTTCAGGCTCCTCAATTTGCTGTTCGCTGTTCAAAATCACCTCGATTTCTGGGTTCTGGGCGCCGCGGCCCTGCTCTTTGGCGCCGCGACTCTCACTCTCCTGCATCGCTCGAATCTTGGCGCCGCTGCCGCCATCGGCGCCGCGGCGCTGCTGCTGCTGCGAACTCTCTATCTCCCCTGATTCGGCATCCTTCAGGTCAATTGCCTGACATTGTGTTTCCTCATTGCCTACCCCAGGTGCAGATTGCTCTTCTTGCGTTTCGCTGTTGAATATGATCGCGAGTTCTGCTATTTGCGTTTCCAACTTCTTCATGGCCATTCTCGTTTCGTCTATGAACTGATTTTGGTACCTCGTGAGACTGAGTATAGCTTCTCGTAATTCCTCCCTCTCTTCCTCTATGGTTGGAGCTCGATCATATTGACAGTAGAAATCCATGTTTTAAGGATCCCTGAGATGAATCAAAACCAAAAACGAATCACGGCACACTTGTTTTTTTTTCAAAAGAAAATAAAATAAATAATTTAAAGAAACAAAAATAAAAACCAAATTAGAAATTAAAAATAGATAAATTTGATATTGAACTATGCCTAATCCCCGGCAACGGCGCCAAAAACTTGGTGCGCGGTAAGATGCACACACTTTAAACGCAAGTGCACGTTATCGTGGCAAGTAGTATAGTCTTGATAAAACCGAATATCGTCCTCAAGGATTAGGGTTCAATTACCAACTATCTATTTTTTGGTATCTATTTGGTAAATTGATATTTAGATTTGTTGTTTATAACTAAGGATTATAAAAGCTATTTAACTAAAGGGTTTACTTGATGATGATGAGAATAGGGCTTCCACGCCTCACTATCCGCTTATGCTACTTATTATTACAATAACTTACGGTCTTCTTCTTTTGAGAAAGCGGGTTCACTAAATCGTTTTATACTCCGTTAGGGTTATATAAACACTCAACCTCAGATTGCACCTTACCTACCTTTCGGTGATAAGGATAACTCTATAGGAGGATTAAGAACAAGAACCTAGTTAACCGTCACGCCAATGCAAAATTAGGGTTTTAAGCCTCATTAACGCTACATAAATAATTGAGGTATTTTCATCCCCAATCCAAGAATGTCTACCCAACTTACAAAGATATTCACAATCCCCTTCGAATCGATTAGAAATCATATAGTGATAATTAGTTGTCAATTAATTACCAAGAATTCAACTCAAATATTGGATAGATCTCAACAAGAAGAAGAATAACCATAAGCATGCATTAAATCATAACATAAGTTTCTAGAGATTCAACATGGAAAGCCCTATAAGAAAATTAGTTCCTAGCCATAAATATGACAAGAACTAATTCAAAGTTCATCATGCAAAACTGAAATAAAGAAAAGAAAAGAAAAGAAAATTACTAAGAACGAGTCTCCAAGCCAAGCATCCAAGGGTTGTGTTGTGGAATATTTACAAGATGGATTGGTGGAAGGATGGATGTAGAATGGTGAATGGTGGAGTGGAGAATGAATAATTCTTCTAATGATGTAGAGTATTTATAGCCAAAGAATCCTTTAGGTGAAGGGTTAGGGATTTTGTAGGTAGGAAAAGTTATTAGAATCCTTTTAGGTAAGGGTTTTAAGGTAGGAAAAGTTATCCCTTTAGGTAGGAAAAGTTATTCCTTTAGGAAGGAAAAATTATCCCTTTAGGATCTGAAAACATGTCAAATTCGGCCCAGCACTTCATAACTCCCGCGTCGGCGCGCGTCCGATGCGCGCTCAAGATCAGCAACTTTCGGACTTCGCAACATTGGGCGCCGCGGCACTTCCGGTAGCGTGGCTGACATTTTTCGCGAATTCTCGTTTTCGTCTTTTTCTCGTCGACGCCGTCGATTTCCTCTATAATTCGGAACTTCTTAGACTTCATTTCTTGGCCTTTGTGTGCAATTCTCATTTATGCTCATTTCATCTTTTTCGTCATTTCTCCATTTATGATCATGTGACACAAAAGAAAAAAAACGCGACCTAATACTATACTAAACATAAATAAAATGAGTAAAATACTAATTAAAATGACTCAAAAGTGTATATAAAATACAGATCAAATACCCTCAACTTAACCTTTGCTCGCCTCGAGCAAAGATAAAAAGAAAGAAATAAAGACTCAAGAAAAGGAAAATAAAAGACTCAATGACATTGATCACTTTGCTGCATTGGTGTTACTTTGAAAAACATGAAGATTAGCAGAATAATGTACAAGAACATATAGCCTGAAATTTCAGCATTCAAAACACATTAAGCTAGATATTTCGCAAACTCATTTTTATCATGCTTAATGGAAGTCAAAACACTGAATCATGCATGTTAATTTCATAATTCCTATAACATGTTTACTTGTTATTCTCCACTAATCATGGCTATGCATCTAAGAGATCTTCAGGACTTTTAAGGGTTGTAATGTAGACTTAGGCACGGGTAGGTAAAAATAGGCATTTAGGCTCATTTTTGTGTACCATAAGCTCTTTAGCTTTTCAATTTTTCCCTTTTCTTTTGATTCTTTCCTTCACTTCAATTCTATCTTTCCCCTCTTTTGTTTTGGGAGAGTGAAGTGTATTATAATAACAAAGCACCCCCAAACTTAGGCTTTTGCCTCTTTCTTATTACTTTTTCATTGGGGTGCATCAAACTTATTCACTTTTTTTGTCTCTTTTTTTTAACACAATTTATTCCAATGAAAAAGTAATAATAAATAGGCAAAAGCCTAAGTTTGGGGGTGCTTGTTATTCATAATACACTTCACTCTCTCAAAACAAAAGAGGGGAACGATAGATATGAAGTGAAGAAAGGAAATCAAAAGAAAAGGGAAGAATTGAAAAGCAAAAGAGCTCATGGTACATACAATAAGCCTAAATGTCTATTTTTACCTACCCCTGCCTAAGCTTACATTACAACCCTGAAAAGCCCTGAAGATCTCTAATATGTGTATCCATGATTAGTGGAGAATAGCAAGTGAACAGGCCATAGGATTTTGAAATTGACATGCATAGTTAGGTATTCTTACTTCCATTTAGCATGATTAAATTGAATTTATAAATATCCGACTTTAAGTGTTTAGAATGCTAAAAATCCATGCTATATGTTCCTACATATTATCCTACTAACCTTCATGCTTTTCTAAGTGACAATTATACAGCAATTTGATCAATGTCTTTGAGTCATTTTATTTTCTTTTCTTTCACGTCTTTGTTTATATTTTTGATCTTTGCTCGAGGCAGCAAAGGTTAAGTTTGGGGTATTTGATCTGTATTTTATATACACTTTTGAGTCCTTTTAGTTAGTATTTTACTCATTTTGTTTATGTTTAGTATAGTATTAGGTCGCTTTTATTTTCTTTTGTGTCACATCGGTCAGAAATGGAGAAATGACGAAAATAAGTTTAATTGAGACGGAATTGCACACAAAAAGGGCCAAGAAAGGAAGTCTAAGAAGTTCCGGGAATTATAGAGGAGATCAGACGAAGACCGGACGAGCAAAGAACGAAGAAACGAAAAATCCGGAAGAATTCCGTCACCAGAGCCGTGGCGCCTGGCAGTGGCGCGCACCAAGCCGCCCAAAGATCTCTGATTTTTAGCCGCGCTTAGTTCAGGTCGCGGCGCCGACGCGGGATTTATGAAGTCTGGGCCGAATTTGACATGTTTCAGAATCCTAAGGGATTACTTTTCCTACCTAAAGGGATAACTTTTCCTACCTAAAGGGATAACTTTTCCTACCTTAAAACCCTTACCTAAAAAGATTCTAATAACTTTTCCTTTCCTACAAATCCCTAACCCTTCACCAAAAGGATTCTTTGGCTATAAATACTCTACATCATTAGAAGAATAATTCATTCTCCATTCCACCATTCACCACTCTACATCCACCCTTCCACCAATCCATCTTGTAAATATTCCACAACACAACCCTTGGATGTTAGGCTTGGAGACTCATTCTTAAGTATTTTCTTTTATTTCAGTTTTTGCATGATGAACTTTGAATTAGTTCTTGTCATATGTATGGCTAGGAACTAATTCTCTTATAGGGTTTTCCATGTTAATTCTCTAGAAACTTATGTTATGAATTAATGCATGTTTATGGTTATTATTCTTCTTTGAGAGATCTATCCAATAATTGCGTTGAATGCTTGGTAATTAATTGACAACTAATTATCCTTATATGATTTCTAATCAGACTCCGAAAGGAGGGGATTGTGAATATGCTGTAAGTTGGGTAGACATTCTTGGATTGGGGATGAAAATACCTCAATTATTTATGTAGCGTTAATGAGAGGCTTAACAACCCTAATTTTGCGCATGCGATTGCTAACTAGGTTTTTGCTCTTAATCCTCCTATAGAGTTATCCTTATCACCGAAAGGTAGGTAAGGTGCGATACTGGGGTTGAGTGTTTATATAACCCTAACGGGAGTATAAAACGATTTCGTAAACCTGCTTTCTCCGAAAGAAGAAGACCATAGTTCGTTGCATTAATAAATAACATAAGCAGATAGTTGAAGAGACATGGAAGCCCTATTCCCATCACAACTGAAATAAACCTATAGTTAAATTAGCTTTTATAATTAATATTTATAAACCACAAACTCAAATATCAATCACCAAATAGATACCAAAAGATAGATAGTTGGTACTTGAACCCTAATCCTTGTGGACGATATTCGGTCTTACCAGGACTATATTACTTGTCACGATAACGTGCACTTGCGTTAAAGTGTGTGCATCTTTTCGCGCATCAACCACCAATCACACTATTAACATCTAATAATAATTAAGTACGTACTAAGCTGAAAGAAAACTATGTGAAATCTTCATCTAGAAAACCAACTTATATATATACATATCCATACCAAAGCCGACAAGGCCATAGTCAAATTTCCTTATTTTCCTTCTCAGTTCCAGCTAACATAGTCATAAAAACATTCATATCTTAATCTCCTAAACAACAACACTCTCCGAGCGGAGTCGACGAGTCGAGACGACGCATCGGTTCGCTGCGCGGAGGAGGTTAACTCAAATCCCTTTCAGTTCTTTTTCACTTTCTATGTTGTTAGTTTTACGTGTTCTTATTGTTGTTTAAATACTAATATAGTTGTCGTGTTTGGTATCTAAAATATTTAAGCATGTTAGTCTGTGTAGCTTGAAAACACTGTGAGTAATGAATGTTACTGTTTAGAAGGATTACTATGCCTAATCAAGTCTGAATTGAATGATCGCTATTATAGGTGTTAACTTATCGGGTTGATTATGGATACTTTAACATGGTATATGATCAACCAAGTGTTAGCATGTGTAAATGGAATAAGATGTTGTTGCTTAGGCATTTTGTGACGTTGTCGTGAGTTAACTGTCTATACCAAAATATATTGTGTTGACTTCATATTTAGAGTCATATGATGTATGTGATATTTTGGCGTTTACTTGTAGTGAAAAGTATGATATATAGCCTGAGCACGATTATGTGCTCAGTTTGGTTTACTGATTCTACATATCTAAAATGCTATCTTTGCTCGTTTGCTTTTTCCATTTTGTCATGCTAATCAAATTAGTCATGTTATGTTCTATTTGCCTAAGGCGTATCACATATGAGTAGGCATATGTTATAGTACTAATGATTCTATGCGATGAAAAGGCCATCTCTTTGCGGTTATTTGTTTATCCTTTTACCCTCATGTCTTTCAGATTAACTACACACTATGTCTCTGTTTGTCTAAATATTAATCTGAGTCCCTTTTTGCATATCTCAGAGGATTAACATATCCCTGCTTATCCTTCATTTGCATATATGGTGTACCTACCTATTCGGCATTAGTTCACTATTCACACATCGACAAAGCTTCACTTCATGTGTATTCCTTTGTCATGTTAGTTGCATTTTACTATCTGGTCATCTCCGTTTCCTCATGAACCTGCTGGATACTCATTCTTTTCTTTCTCCTTTCTTGGCATGGTCTGAGCACAATGGGAGTAAAGCACCAGGATCATTGGCACTTATGGGTTTTTCACACATATACTGGATACCAACATTCTTGGGGACTAGATTGACTGACAAGTCAATAGGACACACCCATGACTTGTTTGAGATGTCCCTTTACAAAATATAGATTTGAGCCTTCCGTAATTAAAACATATTGTTTTATTACGGATCCGAAGGTTTTACTCGTATTTATTCATTTTACTAACTCTTTTACTAAGTGTCTTTTGCAGGTACCCGGAGGCGCATCCTAAAGTTAAAGCCCGCGCAGGAAAGGAAAATAAAAACGAAATACCGCTAAGTTCTCTTCACTCCATCTTTATATGATTTTTGCATTCTTGTTAAATGCATATCTTATTTACATATTTACATGCCTAGTTTAAATATCTCTTAGTTTAATAATTGTAGAACACCTTTAGAATTGTGAATACATGTTAGCACAATAATATCAACCTAAGTTTGACCGGACAACCGCAAGTTAACGGATCTTATAGGATGCCTACCCCTTCGCTTTAGGATAATAAAGAACTCTTACCCGGAATCTCATTAGTTTCACAGACCATCAAATGGAGATCATTTGTAGCATGCTTATGTTTTTTAGAAGTGTCCTAATTCACTAGAGTAATTAGGTGGCGACTCATTAAATACAATTCAGGAATCAACCATACGTAGTACATCGTTTTCGACTCTGATTAAAATGGGGTATTACATTGAGGATCATTAAAGGTTTAGAAACTTATCATTTACCCCTCTACATGTATCACTTTATGTCTATCACGGAAACGGACTTGGATTATGTTTCTTAAGAAGAAATCATTATCTGAAGTGCTCTTGCTTTATCTGAAACGCTCAACTGAACCTTTACGATTTAATTTTCCCATTGAACCTACTTTCTGGGATCTCCAGTTGATAAGGTTGAGTATCCACCATATCAGTTCTTATTGATTGGGTTTTAAGCTCATTAGCCTAGACAGACAGTACATATGATCTTTGGTCATTCCCTTCGTCAAGGGATCTGCGATATTTTCCTTAGATTTAACGTAATCAATGGAAATAACACCCGAGATGATCAGCTGCCTAACAGACTCATGTCTCCGTCGAATATGACGAGACTTGCCGTTGTACATAGAACTTTGTGCCCTTTCTAGAGCCGACTGACTGTCGTAGTGGATCATTATAGAAGACACGGGTTTATCCTAACATGGGACATCCTCTAAGAAACCATGAAGTCACTCAGCTTATTCTCCCGTTTTATCTAAAGCGATAAATTCCGACTCCATCGTGGATCAGGCAATAAAGGTTTGCCTAGAGGATTTTCAAGACACAGCTCTTCCACCGATTGTAAAAATATAACCGCTGGTGGACTTGATGTCTTCGCTATCAGATATCTAGTTTGCATCACTGTACCCCTCTAGTACCGCTGGATATCTAGAATAATGTAACCCAAATTTTAGCGTGAACTTCAGGAACCATAGTACCCTATTCAACGCTTTATATTGATCATCACTCAGATTACGAGTGAATCTAGCCAATTTATTGACTACATAGGCGATATCAGGTCGGGTGCATTTTGTGAGATACATCAGACTACCAATCACCTGCGCATATCGCTCATGGCGTATGGGCACACCAAGATGTTTGTCAATCTTGACTTCTATCCAATGGTGTCGTTACCGGTGAACTGTTGAACATCTCGAATTTCTTCAGCACATTCTCAATATAGTGAGATTGAGACAAGACTAGTCTGTTAGATGTCTTAGAGATCTTGATCCCTAAGATGACATCTGTGACACCCATATCTTTCATGTCAAAACATTGTTTTAGCATGTTCTTAGTCTCTAGGATTATCCTAGAACTGCTTTCAGTGATCAACAAATCATCTACATAGAGGCATATCATGACGAACAAATCGACATTTTCTTTCATATAAACGCATTTGTCACACTTGTTAATGACGAACTCTTTCGATAGTAGGGTACTATCAAATTTCCCGTGCCATTATTTAGGGGCTTGTTTCAGCCCGTACAATGATTTGACAAGCCAACACACTTTTGTCTCTTGTCCTGAAACCACATACCCCTCGGGTTGGTCCATATATATTTCTTCTTCCAAATCACCATTTAAGAAGGCTGTCTTGACATCCATTTGATATATTTCAAGATCCCGCAAGGCGGCGATAGTTATGAACATACGTATGAATGTCATTCTAGACATCGGTGAGTAGGTGTCAAAATAGTCAAGGCCCTTATTTTGGAGATAACCTTTGACTACCAACCTAGCCTTGTATTTGTCGATAGATTCATCTGCCTTTAACTTTCGTTTAAGGATCCACTTACAACCCAACGGTTTATGTCCCGGAGGAAGTTCAGCCAACTCCCAGGTGTGGTTGTGCAAGATGGATTCTATCTCACTTTCTATAGCTTCTTTTCAGAGCGGTGCTTCTGGAGTTGACAACGCTTCGACGATTGCCCGTGGTTCGTTCTGGATCAGATAAACTTCAAAGTCTGTACCGAATGACTTGTCCTTCCGGGCCCTTTTACCTTGTCTTGGTTCCATATCTGAATCTTTCAAGTCCTGAGAATTTTGAATACTGGATTCCGGATACTCAACCACTTCAGAATTCACTAGATCTGAATCGTTTGGATCCGGGAAGTTGTCAACTCATGGATCCTCAGAGGGTTGCTCATAAGTCCGTTTGCGAGAGGTTATGGTTCTTTCCTTACTAGGAAACAAGTCTTCAAAGAAACTTGCATTTCTTGATTCCATAATTGTACCTACATATAATGTCCGGTACATCTGACTTATGCACTAGGAAGCGATAAACACTACTGTTATTGGCATATCCGATGAATATGCAATCCACAATCTTAGGTCCAATCTTGAGTAGCTTTGGTGTGGGTACTTTAACCTTGGCCAGACAACCCCACATCTTCAAGTATTTGTAGGTGAATTTCTTTCCTTTTCATAGTTCGTAAAGAGTCTTGTCCTTACTCTTGTGTGGGACTCTATTTAGAATCTTATTTGCGGTAAGGACAGTTTCTCCCCACATGTATTGAGGAAGGCATGAATTGATAAGTAAGGAATTCATTATTTCCTTTAGCGTTCGATTCTTGCGTTCAGCAACACCGTTTGATTGAGGTGAGTAAGGAGCCGTCGTTTGATGGACTATACCCGATTGGGTACAAAATTCTTCAAAAGGCGCTACATATTCTCCCCCTCTATCGCTACGAATTATTTTAATCCGTATGTTTAGTTGGTTCTCAACTTCTGCTTTGTAGCGTTTGAATGCTTCAAAGGCTTCATCTTTACTCTTAAGTAAGTAAAGGTAGCAAAACCTTGTGCTATCATATGAAAGTCACAAAGTACTTGTTCCCTCATCTTGTTTGAGCGAACTTCAAATCACATATGTCGGTGTGTATGAGTTCTAGAGGAGCGATTTCCCTTTCGACGGATCTAAAGAGACTCTTTGGAAGTTTTGCCTCTACGCACACCTCACACTTACGTTGAGGGTTTACGTCGATTAACGACAATAATTCCAACTTTACCAATTTTTGGATAGATTGATAGTTTACATGTCCTAATCTATGATGTCATAAATTAGAAGATTCAATCAAATAAGTGGAAGACTCAATTTTATTGATAGTTGAAGTAGAAGGCATTACAGATGTAGCATTAAACTTAAGGAGGCCTTCACATGCGAAGTCCCTTCCTACAAATATTCCATTTTTAGTGATTACAAACTTATTAGCCTCTAACACTAGCCTAAAACCAGCATTAACTAATAAATTTCCAGAAATTAAATTTCTTCGAATTTTTGGGACATGCATCACTTCCTTCAGAATCAGCTCATTTCCGGATGTCATCTTGAGGACTACATTTCCTACCCCCAGCACCTCTGAAGAAGAATTGTTGTCCATGAATAACTTCTTATCTATGACTGGTGTATGCGTGGAGAAGGCATCTTTATTTGAACAAATGTGACGGGTAGCACCCGTGTTCAACTACTATTGCGTCGGATTCTCAACAATGTTGGCTTCTAGCACCACTGCTGAGAATTCTTCAATCATATCGTCTAGGAGTGTGTCCTTGACGATGTTCACCTTAGCCTTTTCTTGGTTGAGCTTGTGGTAGTCTTTGGCCATGTGACCAACTTTACCACAGTGGTTGCATTCCTCACGGACCACCTTCATGTCGTCAATGACATGGATACCTCGGTTCCCTCCCGCCATATTATTTGGCTGAGGGTCCGCGTCTTCTCTAACTAGTGGAGGGTCTTCAGTTAGGAAATGTGATATTTCATAACCGTCAGGAAAAACAACATAGAAGCAAAGACGTTTGGAACGCCTTAAGCAGCGGCGTTGAAGGCATTGGGATTGCCTTGAGCTTTGGTAGAATTTTTAGCGTTGAATTGGTCTTGACTATTCATGTTGTTATTGAAAAGATCAAGATTATCTTAAGATTGTGAGCAAACTGTGTAGTAACAAGAAAATGAGAATGTAACAACAACAACAAGGGTGTTAGAAATCTGAAAATTAATAAATTAATTGACTTGCTGAGTCGATTGTTTGTTCAATATATCCTTAAGATAATCTTGCCCCGTATATTCCTTTAAACGGTGTAATGACAACTTATCTCCCAAGATAAAACAATAATCAAACAAGTGAGCAAAAGAGACTCAAGTGTTCGCTTAGGGAAGAAAGATCTTGAGTGTATTGGTGATTGCAAGAGAGGAAGAAAATTGACAAAAATCTAAAGTGTGGTGTGTCCTATGAATTGAGCCAAGGCCTCAATTTATAGTAAGATGGACGTGTCTTCTCAAATGGCCTAATAAAGGCCTTCAATACCATGTAATGACCATTGATTTTGAGGTTTCAATTCAGCCAAGTAATGACTGAATTCATGAGGCAAATAATGGAGAGTTATTGCTCCAAAGTCAGCCCAAGAATCAGTTTCAATTCGCCTCCAACGGACTGAAAAACAGTCGAAGCGCCGCGGCGCTTAATATGCCGTAATTCACTGGAGCCTCAGCGCCGCGGCCCTTCGGGAAGGCGCCGCGGTGCCTAAGTTTCCGTAACTTCCCAGTGAATTTATCTTCATGAGCGACATGTCTTTAGGATGAGGCGCAACGGCGCTTGACTTGGTCGCGTCGCGACCCTTCTCGGCTCTTCGGCGATTTCTGATTCGTTTCATCTTTACACATTGTACTCGTATTCCTTTCATTTATC
The DNA here is from genome assembly GCA_029844215.1 of Przewalskia tangutica. Lineage (NCBI taxonomy): Eukaryota > Viridiplantae > Streptophyta > Magnoliopsida > Solanales > Solanaceae > Przewalskia > Przewalskia tangutica. The sequence continues at coordinate 148,325,010 of CM056719.1, forward strand.
AACGTGAAACCATTGTCATTTGACCAATAACCGTCTATTATCTTACGTCTCAAACATTCGTATACGTACCAATATCTCTTCCATTAAGGAAATTACGATCCTTGACACTTTATGTGCACATGTGTGAAAATCATGTTTCCGACGTGCGGGGCCCCAATTGTTCGAGTCATAATTAATATGATTAACTTTATTTCACGTTTAATAAATATTTCCAACAATAACTCTTTATCTTACAACTATAAATAGGGGTCTCATAATTTAAAAAATGGACCAAAAATTCTGCCAAGAAGCCAGAGAGAGCTCGTCGATCAAATGCCGCATATTTCTCTATAAGCTACAAATATTCAAGCACTCAAGTATTTCTCTATAAGTTCTACAGATCAAGACGAATATTAGAGATCAAGCTTCAAGCTATTGAATTAAAGTACAAGTTCAAGATCAAGACCACGTGATGCAAGATCAAACTTCACACAATTCAAGTACAAGTTGGGATTAAATCCATCAAGTTCAATCTTATTATCATATTTTTTACTTGTGTGTTTAATCTCACATATCCGTAATTTAAATATTAATTTCGGACTCATTCAAGAGGGTCTCCTGATCGAATATAATTTATTTATCTTTAAATCCTTGAATATAATTTTCTAACTGTATTTTTGGTTAGAATCATTTTAATCGGAAAACATGTAACATGAGTATTCAAAGTAAGTGATTTCCTGAAGTTAATAGAAACTTTTTTTCCATCTAATTTCTAAAATGACACATTGAGATTAACCATACTTGTAAATTCCTAAAAACTAAAACATCATTTTTGGGAGAATGGTAAGGGAAAAGGACACAATGGCCGTCCGGCCCAAATTATTAACAACTGGATGTCCAAGAAGCTTAAAAGTCATCTTTTTAAAATAATTTCATTTCGTAGTAATTTTCAACTAATTTCAGCATATATATAGAATTATTGTATAGAATATGTATTCCTACAATATGTGCTTAGAAAATATATCATTATTATATAATTTATGTTTAATAAATTTATAATCAATGTATGCTTACTAATTATACACATACTATACATATCTTGAATTTATTTTGAAGGCTCAATCAACATATACTTACTAATATAGATATATTATACATATTTTGGGATATTTTTTAAAGGCTCAATATGATTTTTTTTATCATATTTTGTTTCTTTTTTGTGACAAGCTTAGTCACCAAAAAAATGTGTAGTTCTTGTCACAAAAAACCTTTAACAACAGTAGTACATACATTGACCTTTAGTTAAAGTCACCACAAAGAAGTCTGATCTCTTGTAGTGATTGGGTTGCTGGGCTAGCTGGTTGGCAATAATTTGAGCCGATAGGCCAATTCACTGCATTAAGTTCAAACATGAGTCATACAAATATATAATGGCCAGATAATGTCCTTTTTCCAATAATTAATACAAAGAAGTCACCTAATTTTAAAACACTTTCTGAAGTTAAGGGAGTAGATACAAAAGGAAAAAGAAGGGGAAAGATCTAAATATATACGGAGGATGAGGGAGAAATTGCCAAATAACTAATTTGGACCACTAATTCAATTTCAGCCAATGGTTCAATACTATTTAGTGTTTAGCCATTTTTAATACGAGAATAAAATTTGATAAAAAAAGCTCTAATTAAAACATAGAAAAAATTCAAAAACTTTTAACTGAAGTTTGAACGCTATCACTCTGAACTTCATGAACTGTTCTTGAAGTTTGAACTGATAAATATTTGAATTTCATGAATCATTCATGAAGTTTAAAACTCTAGCAAATTTTCACATTTAGACGTGAAAATTTAAACCTCATAAATAATTTCTGGGGTTTGAATTGATAAGGATTTGAACTCCATGAATCATTCATGAAGTTTAAAACTCCAACAATTTTTCATACTTCAGCACCTTTGCAGTGACTGATTCATAATTTTTACTCAGCGTGTTTGATGTTAGGCATATTTATACGCATAACCGTCATATTATACTCGCATTTCTACCTTGTTTAGAGGACTAATTGCACCAAATACACCTAACTTATGTAATCTTTGCATTATAAACTGATATGTGTGTTCTTGTCGCATCTAGGTACTTAACGTGAAAAATACGACGATTTGGAGCTAAAATAAAATGAAGCATTCGTCTGAGTGTGAGTGGTCCATGAACCTAGACAAGCAAAGGCTAGAGCAAGCCACAAGCTCGTTATATACCTCGTCAAGTGAGCTAAAGGGACCAAAAGAAGTTGTAGAAAAAAAGTGGCAAGAAGCTCGTTATACACCTCGTCAAGTGAGCTAAAAGGACCAAAAGAAGTTGTAGAAAAAAAGTGGCAAGAGTGAAAAATGGACACCCATCCGTGCTGAGCGAAGTCCGGGCGAGAAGATACCTTTCCATGTACCTCACCCCACGAGTAAGGTACCTCGCCATGCACCTGACCTCGCGAGAAAGGTGCTCCAAAACGCTAAGTTGAGAATTTTTTGTCTAAGTGTAAACTGGACACTGTAGCTCGCTAAGCGAAGCCCAGGACCTCGCCCAGTGAGCTCCACCATCCAAATGGCAGCGAGTTTTAAAGTCCAACTCCATTTTGGACTAGTTTTTATGATTATTTTCCAACACTATAAAAAGATCATTTGCACTATTTTACACAACTTTTGACCTAAGGAGAGCTAGGAGCCATCATGGAGGTCAGAGATTATTGTGTTTTACCTTTTCTTCTTCTTACTACTCGTTTTATATTTTTTTTGGATGATATATTGCATTTCCTCCATGTCTATGTGGAGCTAAACTTCTCATTCTAGGGTTATGATTTTTTCATGAATGTTGCTATTTATCATATTAGTTTATTTATTTAATCTTGAGCTTAATTATTTGATTGCTTAATCACCAATCGAATACTATCTTTGATTCTTAGAATTGAACTCGAGATAGAAATACTATGATAGCAATAGGGTTAAATAGAGTAGGATCTCAACCCTGAGCATCGGGGAGCGAATTTACGGCTAGGATAGAGGTATACCTACTTCGTCTTGGTTGGTTGATATACAAGAAATATAAAATGCATTAGTGTTAAGATTCATTAGCATAGAGATATAGGCGTGAAAGTAATACGAATAGGCGGCTATAGGACTCGAGAGATTCGTAGTCGTAATATCAACCATATCAATCAGTAAACTAGATAAATTAAGAAGTTGAATCAATTGAAGAATACAATGTGACTGTTAGATAGCCCATAACTCTATATCGGTTTCATATCATTGATAATATGAAACCCGCTTTTTCTTTGTCAAAGTTCATTATTTGTTTTCTTTTTATTTTAATTAGTTTAGAATTACAACCTACGTATCTCTTCTCTTGTTTAGATAATTAGGATCATTTGATTTAGTAAATAGTTAATCACAAGTCCCTGTGGGTTCGACATTCAATTTCTAAAATCACTATATTACTTGTACGACCGCGTATACTTGTGTGTGCGTTTGGGAGCAACAATGTTTAAGAAAACAACAAAAGCTAAATATAAAAAATAATGTTGTCTTTGTGAATCGGATCCTAAGATGCTAGACACAATTCTGAACACCCTAGACCGCTTGAGCTAACCTTTTGTATTTGTTTAGGGTATTGAATAGTTAATATATGTACATAAATACAAAAAATCTATCATATATATACCGTATAACTTTTTACATTTTTAGCGACCCCTAAATCCGTCCTTGCACATGTGTTGGGGTTTCACTTATAAAAGCTCAGAACTCCAGCAATATGTGCTCATTTGTTCTGTATTTTAGTTAGACTGATTTTTGTTAAAATATTTTTCTGCTTTTAAAAGTAATTATTTCTCAATTACATTTCAAAGGATGACTAAATATTAGCGAGCGCCAAGTGGTCTGAAAACTAACTATCCGAGCTAATTTTTACGTGAAATGGGCCGTATGATATGGTCCACTATGAGATGGGCTTAAAAAACTTTTGCTCATAAGTGGGCTTAAAATCCATTAAGGTAGAAATAGTCCATCGTTATCTTATTCACTCCAAAAACGACAACAAAAAGCCACGTCATAGATCCATGTAACACAATGTAAGAAACATTTTAACCGTTAGATTATGTTCCTATCCTTAATCTTCAGCCACTCATCTACCATGACATGAACACACACTTCATCTTATTATTCAGATATTTTTTGTTCTTTAATTCTAGTTTATGTAGCAATTTTCAACTGTGCTTTTGAAGCTGACACTATTCTTTTCTTGTAGGGACATCTCTAGAACTATTTCTCTCTCTAACACACACTCTCTCTCTATCCATGGAGACTGATAGCTTCAACCAGCTTCCATCATACCCTGAGGTAAAACCAAGATTTTATAATATTCCTTTTTAACTTTTTTTTAAAATTTTGCATTTTATTGTTGATATTTTGAGCTAAGAACCATCCTTCAGATCTAGTAGCTCAATTCGTTGGCTTGAACTTTTATTTTGTTGGTGAGGTTTGAATAAAGGTTTTATATTTTGATTTTTTTTGATCTTTTATCACATATTTCAGTGCTTTTTCCTTAATTCTTGATGAACAATGCAATCTTTGAAGATATATGCAACAACCCTTTTTTGTTTAACCCTCATTTGTATTGTTAATATTTTGAACATATTTTTGTGGTTTTAGATGAAATTTTTGAAGATATATGCAAGAACCCTTTTTTCTTACACCCTCATTTGTAACATAAACATAAAAAATATTCTATTTTTTTGCATCTTATTGTTAATATTTTGAGCTAAGAATCATTTTCCAAGGTTCTATATTTTTGAAAAAAACAAGAAAAAAACTTGATATTTTTGAACAAGTTTCAGTGTTTTTTCCTTAAATCAGAGATAAAGATGCAATCTTTGAAGATATATGCAAGAACCCTTTTTTTTCTTTAACCCTCATTTGTAACATAAACACAAAAATTCTATCTTTTTGTCTTTGTTACTGAGTAATTCACTTGATATTTGTCCAACTTTTAGTTCAATTAGTGCTTGTAAAGTTTGAGTCTTTGCAATTGTTAGTACCCAAGTGAATATTTGTTTGCCCAATTCCCTAGAAAATTTTCAAAAAAATGAAAATGAGTAGTTTAAAGTGACTCTTTTTACTGCTTTAATGGCTCCCACATGAGCTTATATGATCATCAAGAATGCCCTTTTTAACAGATCTGCATGCTTGTTTCTTGTAAAAATAACAAGTATGTGAAAGAATTAAGTTTTGGCGTTTTTTTTTATCAGATGATTTATGAAGCCCTTGAAGCACTAAATCAAGAAGGGGGTTCAAACAAGTCAGCAATAACCAAGTACATTGAATCAAAATATGGAGACCTGAGTGAAGAGGTTTCAAAGTTGCTAACTTTACATTTGGACAACATGAAACAAAATGGAGACCTTATTTTCCTCAAGAACAATTACATTAAACCTGGTCAAGATGTTCCACCAAAGAGGGGTCGTGGTAGACCACCAAAACCCAAAGTTCCATTGCCACCTGGTGCAGAATCTGTTGAATCTGCACCACCAAAACCAAGAGGAAGACCAAGAAAAGACCCTAATGCACCACCTACTACTTCAAAGAAGGCAAAGGCAGCACCTGCTGTGGGTCCCGGTTCGACCGATGTTGGTTCACCAACAGGGAGGCCTAGGGGTAGGCCTAGGAAAGTTAGGCCACAGCCTGCTCAGGATGATGATGATGATGTAGAGGAAAGCTGAAAAATTGAAGGCTTAGTTGATGGTGATGATTCTTAGTGACTTAGTTGTCGTCTTTCTTTCACTTTTTTTAGGTATTAGTAGTATTATCTTTAGTAGAGTTGTTGTCGTGTGATTAGGAGGTCATGGTTTTCAATACTTTGCAAGTAGTCTCGGGTGGAAATGCAAGCTAGGATTGTGTACAATAGGCTAATTGTGGTCTCATTAAGAGTTGACGTGGTGTGATGGGGTCACGGTTTTAGTTGTATTATTACCCTTTTTCTAAGGTAACTAATATTATTTTCTGTAATAGTTTCAGTAAGAGTGTGACTGGGGGTCATGGTTTCAAAGATCTAACAATAGTCTCTTCTCTCTTGTAGAAATGCTGAGGCTACGTACAACGGACTAATTGTGGTCTGGTTCTTTCTTGAACCATGCGAATAGTGATAGCTTAGTGCACTGATACTTTTATTAGTATTATTATCTTCTTTATTGATGTCTCTATTTGTAGTGGGTTGTGACTTGTGTAGTTTCTAGTGGTTGTGCTTGTAGATTGGGTAATTGTATACTTGTGTAACTCTTTGTTTCAACATTCACTGTGTAGAGATCTGTAATCCTTGTCATATGTAATTGTTGCACTTTTCACTGTGTTGTCTATATGTTAAATTTAGAATGCATCTGTTTGCAAGTGTCCCTTTACCATTGAGCTATCTTAATTTTGAGTCCCAAATTGTTCCAAAGGTATTGAGTGGCACAAGTAATATGAAATTCAAGGTTTGAATCTTAGTTACTACAAGATTTAGCTTGAGCCTTGTGCGCAAATTTACAAATTGAAGTTGTTTAGAAAAATTAAACAAAAAACATTGGTTGGATATTGAGTTAGTTCATGATGGTGACTGCTAAAGTGAGTTTGTCATGGAGCTCAAGTTGAGAAAAATAAAAAGATTCTTGGATAAGTGGATAATGAAATGAAGAAATTGTAGTGGATAGCAGGTTTTGTTGGACAAAAAACATTATTGTACGGACTAGATAGTCTCTGTTTGGAGACATTATCTCTTATCCATGAAACAATTCTTATAATCATGTCTTTGTCTTAAGGCAGTTAAGATCCCACATGGGGGTTGGAACCTTGATCTATTATGACAAGTCCTTTGATGCCTCCTGGTGGGAGCAGCATGTTGTTGGAATCTTCTTATGTGTCTGGAGTGAGTAAAAGGGTCTCGATTGTCTAGTTCTTTTTAGTGTTTGAGAAGGTTTATTATTGGGGATGCGAATAAAGTGCAATATAAAATAAAAATAAAAATAAACTATATACAAGTTGGGGAATGCTAGTCTTTCAGAAAACATCGAACTTAGTTCAAAGCGGATAATATTACATCACACTAAAAGCGTTATTGGATTGGCTTAACCCAACATATATGTGATAGTCCTATAAGACGAGTATGAAGATGCGGAGACACAACAGAGTGAAAGCATAGATCGAGTTAGTTTACTACCTTTCACCTTCTACAAAACCAACTGTTGAAGACACACACATAAAAAGATGTTACAGGTTTAGATTAGTCGTAAATACTTGAATAATGTGAGTCACACTGTGAATTTCCAAATAAATTCATGAGTCCTAGTGACTAATCTCCTTGAGCCGAGGGTCTACCGGAAATAAACTCTTTATCCCCACAGGATAAATGTAAGGTCTGCGTACACACCATTTTCACAAAGACCCCAATGTGGAATTACATTGAGTTTGTTTCTGGTGTTGTTGTAGTCCTAGTGACTGATCATGCGGTAGTACTTAATTTGAGAGAAAGATTTTTAGGTATGCGAACAAAGTAAAAAGGAACAAACAACAACATACATACACAGTGAAATCCCACAAAGTAGAGTCTGGAGAGGATATAATATATGCATACCTTACCTCTATCTTGGGAGGTAGAGATGTTTCTGGAAGACCGTCGACATATGGACAAGCAATTCAAAGCAGTATGAAAAATAGAAATAATGAAAACAAATAATCCATGACAATATATTATAAAAACATGATAGAGGAGTAACGACCACAAAAAGGAGAAATAACATCCACAAAGTAATGCGATAGTCAAAGAGCATGAAACAACAAAAAATAGCATAAATCAAAAGGCAAGAAACCACTAGAATAATTCTACGACTACTAGCCTGGAAGGAAAAAAAAAAGAAAGAAAGGAAGCTATATAAATAAAAATACTCTTAATGGTATCAGTCTGAGCGGAAGCCAACAATATCACGCTAAGGCTGTTATCTTAGCCCAACACTATCACGCTAAGGCTGTTATCTTAGCCCAACACTATCATTACTCTTTGGAAATCTTAAAACGTTGTAAGCAACTTTTTGCATTAGTAAATAGTAACTCAAACAAACAGAGTTTTGCAAAAACTCATAAACAGCAAACTCAGCACTCTTAAATTTTCAAACAAGCGCCATTTTTACTATTGCTATATTTGAATCCTCGAATAGCACTATTCCTAATAGTACAATGGTCTTAAATTGGCTAATGGTGTAAAGTTACGTAAGAGAATTGGCACATGTCAAGCACTAGAAATTGAACAGAAATATCAAATTCAATAAATTTAGATAAGGGTGTAAAGTTACGTAAGAGAATTGGCACATGTCAAGCACCAGGACCACCCCTAGTATATTTGAAAAAATCTTTTCAACAGAAAGATGCTGGACAACATGATGGTCCATCATTAAAGTCTCATCTTAGTACATTTTCTGTAGAATCTTTACCATAGTTGTCATTTGTTAGAGGCTAGGGACCACAGAGCACGCTCCATTGTTTCACCATTGGTTTCACTTGTTCAGAAGTCCATGTTACTTTCTCTTGAAATCATAAAATCAAGAAGAAAGGATAAGACGGTTTAGGGGAAAATTGAGCTAGTACTACGTCTCAACACAACTATTACTTGTCAATTTCTTGAATAAAACTGTTCCTAAAACGAGGGCACCGTTTACTTGCATTGTCACACAGGTAACGAGAGCAATAACAACAACTAGCAGTAGATAGACATGCGGTTGTTAGAGATCGGATGCTTCCTCATCAACTATCTATAGAATATCTCATCTCTCTTCAAAGCTTTAAAACGAGCTAGAAATTTTCTTATAGTAATTTCAGCTAGCTATTCAATTCGAAGGAATACCTCACTCTCTTTTTGTTCTCCAATATGCCCAAAAAAGAGAAAAAACACAACATATCAAAGAGCAATGACACATTATCCGTCACCTCCTACATAATATATGTGAACATTACGTGGGCAATTTGGTGTTCTTTTAAAAAAGAACCTTCCTAAATGATTAGTTCAGTAGTCAAGAGGTTGCAATTCAAACTGCAGTGTCTTTGGCTTTTGAATACTACGTTCAGATGAACCTCTTCTATTTTGTTGTTAATTATATGAAAGAAGAAAAAGGGAAGAAAAGTGTTTCCAATGGTCATATTAGGCAACTAGCTATCAGGTTTGGTCTTTGCACATACCAGCTGCAATAAAAACATAAAATACGATATGGTTATAATATGCCAAGTTATAAATGTCTGTCTCAAATGTAAGTGATGAACAAGCTATAAATAGATTCCGATGATAAATAAGGCCTACACATTAGCCACTTTGCTATGCCGCTAGTCTTCCGTAAGGCAGGGAGAGAAAATTTCTGTAAGATTGATATTAGTGTAGACAAATACTTTTTTCAACTAATCTGCAATGCATAGTTTTGTGTCTATTACGAGTTCTTTCTCCTGAGTTGAGATCTATCATTCAGATAGACGGGTTGATAATGAGTTGGCATTAACAGAATATCCATTCAGTTAGAGTACGGCTTTGAATAACCTGGAGAGCTTTGTGGTGACCACCATATTGACCTCTGATGGGGTTCTTTATCATAAAAGCAAAGACAAGAGGTCTTCTTGTTCCACGAGGAAAAGGTCTGAAATGACCTATTTTCATGTCTAAATAGGGGGCCTGGAAAGGAGTTTCCATCTGAATCAGATAAAGCTCAAAATCATTGCACTACATAAAACGAGAAGCTAAAATGTTCATCAATTCCTTGAGTTGAAAACATACAATGACATCGTTTACATTTGTCTAACTTTATTCATCACAAATCTGATATTCTAGTAGGAATACACGCGTAGCAACAAAAAATACTGCTACTGTTTTACTAACATATTTGGTTGGAAATCGAACCACTACAGTGTATTAGGCAAGGAATAGGAACAATAAATTCTAAAAAATGGATGAGGACCGGTATTTCATCTTCTTCTGAGAAATAGCACATTTCGAAAAGAAGAAATTGTACAGGGCTATACCGATACAAAAGAATTATGAGTTGTTGGAACATGACTAATGCTTTTATCAAACATACAACAAACATAGACAAAAGAGAGAAAAAGCACCTTCGAACAGAGTTGCTACTGGGGACCAGTTGCTTCTCTCTTTAATCGTAATTTCCCAGTTTCGTCTTTATTGAAAAGCTTCTCAACTACTTCATTCCAGTTAGTTCTTGCATCACTTCCTTGGGCTTTGCTTGTCGATGCATCTTCGTCCTGTTTCTGAGATACCTCCCCAGTTATACTTATATCGTCCATGTATTCTTCCTTTTTTTGTGCTGAGGATTCATCTTCATCTACGCCCACAGCATGTGGTATATTTAGACTGACAGCTCGTTCGAGCGCATCCTTGTGTTCTTTTTCTAGTGTCTTCAGCCTTTCAATTTTCTGCACTTTTGGTGGAGTAGTGGCGGTGTCAGCACTAGCCTCCTTGAGTCTCTGCACGGAAGCATTTCCTCAACAAGATCAAACTTCCACATAAGAGGATTATGTAGCCTACCCCAACGGAGATGGGATTGAGGCATAGTTGATTGGTTGATTGATATTGTAAATATATGACACTTGGGCCTAACTCAATCCCAGAAGCTAGCTCATGAGGGAGGATTGCCTAGTCTAACTCAACCTCAAAAGGTGGCTCATGAGGGGAGGATTGCCCAAGTCCATAGAAACAAACTACCAGTCCATTTTCCAACCAATGTGATACTCTAACCCACGCTAACATCAAATGGCATAGTATTAGGGTAGGAGGCTTTCCTTTGTTATAAAAATTCACAGACAACATTCTGGAACTTCCAAACCAAAGAAATGCCGGATTCGCCTCGCCCTAGTACACCAACCAGGAGGAAAGATTTTGTGCTTTTCACCTTTCCGTCAAACCAGAAACACTGAAAGAAGATGACAATGACTTGCAAGCATACGGAAACATAGCAGCTGGATATACACTGGTTCGGCTGCTACACTCTTCAGGTTTTCTAGACTTAAACAATGAAAGGGAATGACATCTAGAAGCACGGGACAATACCAAGCCAGAGCAGATAACTTCATGCATGCAAAAAACTATATGTTACTCGCAATTTAAACTGCTTTGGGAATTCAGAGAAAAGTAGGCAGCATTTTATAGAGGTCAGAAAGGTAACGCTGTTGTCGCAAGGACCTAGACCTTTCGACAGAGGTGAAATGCTTTGCTCAAACTACTTCCATGCAGATTGTATCATTTGACTACTTTTGACTGTAGTTATTAATTCAGTAAGTTCTGTTTATTTTATTGGATAAAAATATTAAAAGATCCAGTAGTGCGCATCACATATATTTGGGTTTTTTATGAAGACAACAACTCCTCTTATCAATGACAAAATGACTAGGTTCATGCTTTTGTCTTCAGAAATTTTCGCGCGATAAAGTCAAGACATTTACTCCTTAGTCCTTACATGTTCCATCCCAAAATGGAATCATAGATGACCAACTACAGCTTTGTTTTCGAAGGAAAAAGAATGTTGATGCTACTTACTGCAAATGCCTTTTCAGATTCTTTTTCTATCCAAATGATTCCATGATCAGATGTAGCATTGCATGATAACACAATATGTTCAAATCTTCCGTCAACTGGGATTGCAGTTCTAACATCTGGAGGGTACCTCCCACATCTGTCAACCAGGAAATTACACATCAGGAGTATTAAAGCTTCACTGTTGTCGAAATATCATAACAAGAATGAAGCAAAGACTAAGAGCTACAATCATATCCAAGAAGTCTTCTATTTATTAGAATATACAGATGACAATGCATTTCATATGAAACATCTTTATAACATCTGCAATAATTCAAGGACCTAACGGAACATGATGGCTCTATTTGTCAGGGTTAGCATATCCTAATCATACATTTAACAAGATGATGATAAAGGATAATGGCGAGATTGATAGTTGTGTGAACACGGCTTAAGATCACATGACCCAGTCATGAGCGAGTATTACAAGTTATATAGATAGTAAGACTGTTTCCAGAAGAAAATCCTTTTTGGAGATCACAGCCACCAAATGCTTGGAATGACTCATACAAGTTGATAGTGGCAAGTAGGAGCGGCAAACGGGTGGGTTGGATCGGGTATGGGCGGGTAGAAAACGGGTAAGTATAAAACGGATAAAATATCCAACCGCCCGTATTTAACACGGATAAACAACGGGTTACCGACAGATAATCGATATTAATATTATTCATGGTTTCATGAATAATCAGGCGAGAACACAAGCTAAAAACCAAAATAAGCTTACTCTCAAAAGCAAGAACTCATGAAAAATAACAAGCAGACAAATACAACAAACAACAACAACAACATACCCAGTGAAAATCCACAATGTGGGGTCTGGGGAGGGAATAATGGAAGAATGTACACAGACCTCACCTCCACATTGGTAGGTAGAGCGGCTGTTTCCGGGAGACCCTCGGCTCAAGATAAAGCATAATCAGGCAAAGCAAGCAAAGCAAAGCAAAACAAAACAAAACAAAGTATGAGAAACAATCAACGAGAAATTAACGCATTATGGATATTCATTTCTTAGTGGATAATATCCATATATTTGGTCCATTTTTAAATGGTTAGTTATCCAACCCATCGCAGACTCCAACACCAATTCGATAACTTATAAGCCAGGCTGTGAAACATAAACACGGAATCAAGACAGCAGAATATTAGGAAAGAATGAAACATCATCACTGAACTGAGGGAGCCTATAATTTATTTAGAAGACAAAGTCAGCAAAGCACACAACAACTATAAGCAAAGTTTGCGGCTCTGTGAAACTATTCGATAGAGGTTTTGTTATATACGATCACTAGTTTGTATCACTCATTTTAATGTGGTTTACCTGCAAAATTTTCTTTCTACAATGTGATACATTCGGCCAGGTGCGTAAAGTCTTCTTGGATCTCGGAGTTTTCTGCCCTCGGGAATGAAGGTATCTCTCAAGCATATCAAAAACATCAAGCAGGGTAAACTGTTGAGAGCATTAATGCCTGGTATAAGAGATAATTATAGCAATCACTCAAAGGCAAGAGATCAGAGAAAACACAGAGATTTCAAGGGCATCATTATGCACACGAAGAGTGTACGAGAATTGTACTAACCAGAAGATGGACTTAAATATATCTTGAAGTGGCGTAGCTGTTCTTGGCAGGAAATCATCCTGAAGAAGAAAAAGTCACGGTACCTTTGTTAATTCACACGAGCAACTAAAGAGCAAGCTAACACATAATTACATCCAGGTGTTTTTATGGCTTCGGGCTAAAATTTTAGTCTTAGAAATCAAGCAAGATAGATATGGTTTAAGTTTTAACTAATCAGAAGCTGCAAGAATGAGTAAGTTATAAGTTCATCGGTAATTAACCTGTATTTTGAGCATGATGTGATAAACTATTATATGCGTATGCAGCATATAAAGGTAGTGTCTTTCAATTCAAATGCATATACAAATATTTTTCTTAAAAAATGAAATTCATATTACATTCACACGCATTGACTTAACATTTTTGGATTAACTTAGACACTCACCTGCAATATGACAGAGTGTATTACATCAGCATACTTAACAGCTAAGTTGAGTGACATACATCTTGCTGGTGCAACTGCATAACACCTAACGAGACTCCTTGGAATTCCCCCTAACCTATCTTTATGATTCACCACAATTATTGTCAGCAACGACGCCACACCAGAACCCAAAGAATGCCCTGCAAAGTGGTGGCAAAATCAACTTTTAGTAATCCGTCCAACCCACTCAAGTTTAAGTAGGCTGGGTCACGTCTGATATATTGAGTCGACGCGACAAGTTGACCTCAAAATGACCCATCAAATTATTCGGTTAAAAGGGGTGACTGGTTTGTTGACTTTTTTTTTTTTTTTTTTTTTTTTACGAAGGAACCCGCAGCCGCTACTCTTTCGAGTGCGCACAGGGTAAACCCCGGGCTGACGCAATAGCCTGCAAACCACGTCAGCCGATTAACCACACTTGGCAAACCATGTGTGACAGGCTCAACCAAGAAGGTTTATGCAGGGGATCGAACTCGTGACCTTGCGGTCCCGCGCTCTACTGCTACACCAACTTGGCTACCCTTGCGGGTACTGGTTTGTTGACTTGATTTGACATGTTGAACTCAAAATGATTCATCAAATTATTGAGTCAATACAGGTCCAAATAATGTAATCCGACTAGTCAAAATGCAACTCAAATCCAGAAATATAATTTTTTACTGAGTTTAGAAATTGAAGGGAGCTTGGAACAACAATAAAATTGTATCCGTGTGACCTATAGATTACGGTTTCGAGCCTAACTTGCATTAGATTAGGTTGTCTACATGTTGCCGCCCTTCCCCGGTCCCTGCTAAAGCGGCATGCTTTGTGCTGCCCCTATATACTGAGATTAGAAATTTCGTAAATTTGGAAGAACTTAATCTAATAATTTTAAAAAAGAAATCTTAAAAGAAAAAGGAAGAGGTTGAATCATATTAGGTGGGTTGGATCATTGACCCGTTTCTTAATTTTGATTCATTTCAACCCGCCCATTTGACACATTTTTACCTGCAAATATCATCTTGTAGCTCTTCCCATTGTCAATCCAAAGCTTCTTCAAAGTCTCAGACTCATTATTCAAAACCCAAACCGCAGATTTCAACAACCCATGATGCACATACCCTCCATCAAACATTTGTTGCCCAAGCCTATTATCCAACAACACTTTATAATCACTTTCATTCAATAAATTCAACCCGCGAATCGCGAGCACAATTTCTTGGTGTTCGTGATCACAGTAGATCAAATACGGAGGCGCTTGGCCTGAGGTTTGTTCATAAGTGACCCGTTTTATGACCCAATCAGGGTTTAACCGGTACCCGCCCTCAGGCGGGTACTTGGGGTTATGCAGATTTGGTTCGTACACTGCAAGAATTGTACGGCAGAGACGTGGAACTGGTTCGAATTCCTCGTAGGTTGCTGTCGGCCACGTGGCACTGTCGTCATTGCCTATGTATGTACAGCGTTTCCATGCCCAACGGAGACAACCAAACACCAACACACACTCAACTCCACAAGAAACCGACATCAATTACCTGCAGCTCAATAGAATTAGTCACCTATTCCAATACAATTACCACACAATTGAACTCTGAGAGAATGATGTGTTCTAGCAGTGGTCTAATACAATTTTCACACAATTGAAGTACTCTTTTTCTAAGAGAATGATGTGTTCCAACAGCTCAGTAAAATTAGTGGTCTAATACAATTATCACACAATTAAACTCTTCTTCTGAAAGAATGATGTGGTATGACAGCTCAATAAAATTAGTGGTCTAATACAATTATCAACACAATTGAACTTCGAGAACATGATATACGATAGTTATTCTAGGCTATAATTATGGGTATTTTTCAAAGGGAAGTTGCTGGAAGTTTCACGTGGGTGTTTGTGAAGATTGACTGGCAAAAAGATTGATTGATTAGGATCTTAGTGGATTGACAGGGACATGGAAATTAAAGTGTATAATACAGAGAGGATGATTTGATTCCGGTTCTTATCTTAAGGTCTAAGTATGTGTTATATTTTATTTTAAATCTTCCTATTCTAGTAAATAAGATATTGTTTCATAGAATTAGTTAAGTTCGATTATTTAATGAATCCTCAAAATTTATGATTTAATAATTAGTACCTACACACACTAAATTGCCAGTATTTCTACCTTAGGTTGTCATTAATCTTTCTAAATTGTTGTTGTCAGAGCCGTCTCAAACATTTTGGGGGCACTGTTTTAATTCGTAAAAGTAGATCCTTAATTGGTTAAGACCTGCGAATTATGAGTATTTACAGTAAATTCTGGCTAATACTATTTAATAAGAAAAATGAAAAAAAATCTTAATTTTTTTCGTTTTTCGGAGGCCCTGTGCGGTAGCACACCTTGCACGGATCTAAATACGGCCCTTGTTGTTGCACTCGTGCCACACTCTTAAAAGTCATTTTACTCGAATTTCCCTTCATATGGGTTGTTCTTTAATTTTTACTCGTCAAATTGCTTATCTTTTAAGTTTTGCATTTGCTTCTCATTTAATAAAATCTTGTGGGTCAAAGTACACTTATCCACTGGTTTACGAAATTAAAGATTTTAGGTGCAAGCGAGCAGAGTAAAAAACAAATACTTTTGCAATGCAAGGTTTCATAGATACTATGCCTATTCAGACAAATTTACATAGAATATATGTCTTGTCCGACATAGTTCTGTAGAAATTAAGTTATCCGGTATAGTGTAATAACTTATTCGCAAGACAAAATTTCATAAAAATTATGCTTTGTCCGATAAAGTTACGTAGAAACTATGTTTTGTCCGATTAAATTACATAGAAACTATGCCTCGTCCGACATAACTTCATTTCTACAGAATTATGCCGGACAAGTCATAATTTTATGTAACTTTTCTCGAATAGACATAATTTTTATGAAATATTGTCATGTGAAATTATGTCATATATCCGAATTTCTTTTTTTAATTTTTTTATGTCAGGGATATTTTTGACCACTTTTTTATTATTTAAAGTGTCGAAGGGAAAAATTATAGACGTGGATTTGAGGAGCAAAAATTAAAGACTACCCCCCAAAATAGAGGCATTTGTGTGAATTTCCCTATAAAAGTAAAATCACTTTTGAAATCCATTAATTGTATTCCGACACACATTAAAGGGTCATTTGATTCGTAGGATAAGGAACAATAAATTTAGAATAAAATATATGGTTATTTTATCTCGCATTTGATTGATTGGACTTTTGATTTAGAGGTTAGTTCTTGGGATTATTTTTCATAATTATGATATTATTTTTATATCACATATAATGTGAGATAACAAACTCGGAATAAAATATCAAAATACCAAAGATGTACTTCTGCAAAGTTTTATTTTTCCAAAATCCCTTTAAGAAGTCAAGATTAAAATTGAAAATAAAAGTTTATTTCAATTTATTTAATATAAAACTACACATATTTAACTTGTATATATCATTTTTAGTTCAATAAAGAAAATTTCTACCAATAAATATACACTAATTAATTTAATCATTATCTAATTATCGCATTATAATACTATCATTATAATTTGACGTAACTTTGTTCACCAACTAAACGATCCCACAAAGTGTATTCTGAATTGATCCTAAGTCTAAAATCCAATCAACTCCAATGGCCTATTACAAAAGTGGTCTATTAATCGAGTGGGACAAGGACACATGCGGATATCTTGTTCGATAAATTGACTAGCTGGTCCTGCCTAGTTTGCTGAGTTGTATGTTATATGTGTTTCTTGTTCCAACAACGTAAATAACGTTGTAAACAACGACACAACTAATGTCAACGTCTACTTCTCTATATGAAGCTAATCGTGACATTTTTTGCTAGAATGCTCTAGGAGGCCCTTTTCTAAGAACTCTTAGGGGTCTGTTGTTAGTTAGAGTATGCATATATTAATAAATAAAAATTAGTTATGTAGGGTTAGTTGTGTGTGATTTAGACGTTATGCAGAACTCAGTTATTCATGTATTAATAATTCATCTTCTATCTTAAATAAAATAATACATAAAATCATAACTTAAACATATTTTAATTATATGAAATTGTAAAATGATAATCAAACATTATATCTGGTCTAATTTACCAAAAAGCTATCAAATATGGTTTAACTATGCTAATTTTAATACATCACTAATTCTCTTCCTAGCAACCAAACGACTCCTTAATGTAAGAAATATGGCGACAACAATGTTAGGTTGATATATGCAAATATTTCTTTTTAAGCACCATTTAGATTTCGTCCTATTTTTAGAAATTATATAAATATAACTCTTGAAAAATTATCTTTTCGGACAATATTAAACCCGGATATAATGCATGATATATATTATTCAATCTTACAGCTAAACATTAGATTGTCGTCTTATATTTGCAGTAACATACAAAATATTAGACCATTATTTAAAATTTTCTCATAATATTTTTAGTTTGCTCATAAAGAATTTTCAAACCGTGGTATAAAAGATTTAGAAGTTCAAGAGACATAAAAATAAGTTATTTACCAAATAACAGTCTAAAAAGAAACTGCCAGGAACATTTGTCCAATATTTATTAGTTGGGCTAGCTAACTCCAGTGTAAGCATTTGCTGTTCGAGCACACTAGATTGTGATGCTCCACAGCATAAAATGGTACTGCTTCTCACCACCTTCCAACAACAGTTAACTATTCTTCCAACAATGTAAAAATTAGTTTGCACCAGTAGCTTGTAGGAATTTGCGTCGGGTTCGTACACGCAGTGGAATTTAAAAATTTATGTTTCAAACTCGATGACGGTCAAACTGAAGTATGATATGTAATGTAAAATATAATCACAAAGCAAAATGTTATACTTCGAACGAAAACTTACATTTTGAAGATTGCAATCCAAGCCGTTGAATCTCGAAGCTTTGTGTAGTCCGGAGTGCACACTCAACTGTCTCTTGATTTGCAAGTTCTAAATTTTTAGAACTTTGATGTAATTTCTATCTTTAGAAATACTAGGGATTTCTGCAGAGTTTTAGAAGAGACAATCTCTCTTAGATTTGGTGTGTTGAAATGGGAAGGGAAGCCTCTTATTTATAGGGATAAATAAGAGCTTTAGGTTTTCCGTGAAATTTGGGCCCAAAGAAAATCGGCTGGGTCAAGTTGATCGCGAACAGCGTCGGCATGCGGTTCCATGAGGTGGCACCGCGGTGCCTCCACGTGCTTCTGGCACCGCGGTCCTAAATCAAGTCACCGCGGTCCTGTCCAATTTTCTGCACCCTTTTCCATTTCTAATGTCCCGATTATCAACCGAACATATATATATTATCTCTTCAATTACATCATTCAATCAACGGAACATTTGACTTAGTGTTTACCCTTCGGGCCTCTACATATTGACACTAATATCATTAGGATCTTCACGGAACTCCTAGAATGCGCCGACAGACGAACCTCAATATGTAAAGTTTAGCTACACGAAACATGTGAACTGAACCTCTATGTGGGAAGATAAAATCCTTTCATTTCACGACACACTCAATCAAGCTTGGGATTTGTCAAGTGTCTATCCAAATGGGTTGATCATAATAACTCATCTATATTAGTTGACAACAGGACCATATCAAAGACATGTCCACTGCGTTGGCCAACGACTTAGTCAACCTAATATCTTATGAGAATCTGAGTTAACTTCTTCTTTTGGAGCTAGCAGGTTTGCTAATTCGTTTTATACTCCCGTTAAGGCTATATAAACACTCAACCCCAATAGCGCTCCTTTCTACCTTTCGGTGATAAGGATGACTCTATAGGAGGATTAAGAACAAAAACCTTGTTAATCGTCACGCACCTTGCGTGAATTTAGGTATTTAAACTCCTATTAACGCTACACAAGTAATTGAGGTATTTTCATCCCCAATTCGACCTATGTCTACCCAACTTACAGCATAGTCACAACCTCCTCCTTTCGAAGTTTGATTAGAAATCATATAAATAATGATAATTAGTGATCAATTAATTACCAAGCATTCAAAACAACTATTGGGTAAATCTCAACAATAAGAAGAACAACCATAAACATGCATCAATTCATAACATAAGGTTCAACTGAATTGACATGGAAAGCCCTATAATGGAATTAGTTCCTAGCCATTGACATGACAAGAACTAATTCAATATCCAACATAAACTAAAAGTAAAGTAAAGAAAAGAAAAGAAAATTACTAAGTAAAGGTCTCCAATATTCAACTCCAAGAAGTCTTGTGTTTGTGCAAGAAAGGGAACTCTTGAAAACTGCCTAGGGTTCTCTTTTTATAGCTTCAAAACCGCCCTTAAGGTTTTCCTTCAGTTCGCCCATAAAATCGTCTAAAACTGATTTTTCAGCGTCGGCGCCAGGCCGGGAACTCTGTATTACGGTGATTAGGCGCGCGCACTCTGCTTGCAGAGCGCGCGGCCGCAACTCTGCAGTCTCGGATATTGGCGCCGGGCGCGACCTGATAATTTGGAGGCCGTACTGCAACGGTGCCTTTGCCTGGTTCACCACTTTCTCACGTTTTAAGCTCTGGAACCTCCACTTTTGCCATCTTTTCGCTCCTTTTTCGCCAAAATGCCATTTTAACCAATTTGACTCAAAAGAAAGAAAATCTATCCTAAGACGACACGTATTTGTACAAAAAGGGACAAAAGACTCACTAAAAACGACTCAAAAAGTGTATATAAAATACACCGATCAAATACCCCCAAACTTAACCTTTGCTCGCCCTCGAGCAAAGATCAAAAGAAAGAATTAAAGACTCAAGGAAAGAGAAAATAGACAGACTCAATGACATTGATCACTTTGCTGCATTGGTGTTACTTAGAAAAACATGAAGGTTAGCAGAATAATATGCAGGAACATATAACATGAAATTTTAGCACTCTAAACACATTAAGCTAGATATTTCGCAAATTCATTTTTATCATGCTTAATGAAAGTCAAAATACTGAATCATGCATGTTAATTTCAAAAATCCTATGACATTTTTACTTGCTATTCTCCACTAATCATGGATATGCATCTAAGAGATCTTCAGGACTTTTAAGGGTTGTAATGTAGGCTTAGGCATGGGTAGGTAAAAATAGGCATTTAGGCTCATTTTTGTGTACCATAAGCTCTTTAGCTTTTCAATATTTTCCTTCTCTTTTGATTTCTTTTCTTCACTTCAAATCTATCTTTCCCCTCTTTTGTTTTGAGAGCGTGAAGTGTATGATAATAACAAGCACCCCCAAACTTAGGCTTTTGCCTATTTCTTATAACGTTTTTTATTGAGGTGCATCAATCTTGGTTGCTCTTTTTGTCTCTTTTTTAACACATTCTATTCCAACTATTTCACATGTTTACTTATGGCACAAGTATGGAAATATAGGGTGTCAAAGAAAAAGTTCAATTTTTAGGCTTAATGGGGCTGACTATGGATATTTTTAATGTCAGAGATAGAAAAGAGTAGTAAGAATTGGCTAACAAAGAAACGTCTGAGTCATCTCCCTAACATGCATATCCTAACTATTTCGCCTCAAATAGCAAGCAATCATAACACATAAGTTTTAATCATTTATCATGCACAATTCAAGCAAGAAACTCCAAATAGACAGATTTCATGAGTTTTTGACATATTTAACCTAAGTGTTTAGATAGTTGCTCTAATTCCATTACATTATTCCACCTTACTTCACTAGGTGTTTCTAGTAACTACAACATGCATGATCTTTGCATGACAATTATGACTCAAAATAAATAAAAAATTTATGACTCAAAAATACACAAAAACTGGCAAAAAGACTCAAACATACTATAATAATAAGACACAATTAAAACACCCCCCTAAACTCAAATCACACATTGTCCTCAATGTGTGCAAGACTCAAAGACAATAAAAGAAAACAAGACACTTACAAACTTGGTTTAAAATGGTGGCGGCGGCGGTGGATAGTGCTTTGGATTCCGTGAGGGGAGGAGAGCTCTGGATTTTTGATTTGGAGACAGGGCCTTCGGATTAGGGCGTCTTTCAAAATTCAGATTTTTCCGTTGTGGCGTCGCGGCCCTGTAAATGGGCTCCGCGACGCTCAAACTTCTGGGCTTCTTCTGATCTTTTGGCGCCGCGGCCCTGCTTCTGGGCGTCTTTTAATTTCTGGATTTCCGTTTCGGCACCGCGGCCCTGCATTTGGCGCCGCGGCGCCTAGACTTGGCAATTTTTCTGGATTTTTGCCTCCGCGGCCCTGCTCTTGGGCGCCGCAGCGCTCTCCCGTTTTTCTGGAAATCCTGGCTATTCTTCAGTTTTCGCCCTTCAATTTATTGGCCTACACCTGTCAATCACAACACAAACACTACCTCCGTGAGACTGTTCTTAATAAAAACTAACTATATTAAAGTAAAATAAATCAAAATACCTTGGGTTTCCTCCCAAGTAGCGCTGTCTTTAACGTCTTTTAGCCGGACGCAAGTTCCTTAACTCAAGAAGTGTGGGGTGAATTCACCCCACAACCAATCCATTTTCTCCACATTTTTCGTTTTCTTCTTCTGCTTCTTTTCTTAAAATTATTTTCAAGGGAAGGTTCAGGAGCACATACCTGCTTTGGCGGAGGTTCGGCATCGCTTACCTGCGTTGGTGGACTTATCTCCCTTGGTTTGGCTTGCACTGGCTCACAGGGGGTTTTGATGGTGCTGATTGCAAAACACCTGCTCATGATTGGTGGCTCAATAATGTGTTTAAATACTTTAAACACCATTTCTTCCTTCTCCACCCTCAACGTCAGCTCTCATTTTTCTACATCGATCAGGGCTCTCCCTGTCGCCAGGAATGGTCTCCCCAATATGATGGGGATCTCTGCATCCTCTTCCATGTCAAGAATGAGGAAGTCCGCAGGAAAAAAGAATTTTCCTACTTTAACAAGCACGTCCTCAATCTTCCCCCTTGGGTGTACCACTGTTCTATCTGCTAGTTGTAGGCTCACCGTGGTTGGTTTGGCTTCACCTAATTCCAACCGTTTAAACACCGATAAAGGCATCAAATTTATACTTGCCCCTAAATCACAAAGAGCCCTGTTGCATGTCACCTTGCCAACTGTGCAAGGCAATGTAAAGCTCCCTGGGTCTTTTAGTTTAGGGGGCAACTTCTTCTGCAGGATGGCACTGCACTCCTCAGTCAGCGCCACCATCTCATACTCTGCTAGTTTCTTCTTCTTCCCCAAAATCTCCTTCATGAATTTAAAATAAGAGGACATTTGCTCCAACGCCTCTATAAATGGTATGTTGATATGTAGCTTTCTGAACGTCTCCAAAAATTTGGAGAATTGTTTATCAACTGCCTTCCGCTGCAATCTCTGTGGGAACGGGATCTTCTCAGTATACTCCTTCTCTGGAGTTTTCTCTACTACTGGGCGAGCTTCAACCACATTCTCTTTCTCTATTTCTGCCCTTTGTTCAACTACCGGCTGAGGTGAATGCTGCTCCAACTGTTTACCACTTCTCAGCTGTACTGCCTGGCATTGTTCTCTCGGATTCATCTCTGTGTTGCTTGGCAGTGTACCCTGTGGCCTGCCGTTCGATTGCTTTGCCAGTTGACCCACTTGTGTTTCCAAGTTCCTGAACGAGGATCTAGTTTCTGTCATGAACTGGGTCTGGGCGTTGGTGAGTGCCAACAAAGCTGCTCTCAGCTCGTCTGGCTTTTCTGGCTGAACAGATGCATTAAATTGTTGAGACGGTGGGGCCTGAGTAAATGGCTGCTGATTTTGGTATTGCTGGTATTGGTACTGGCCTCTATACTGATTCTGCTGCCCCTGGTCTCCTCTCCATGAGAAATTTGGGTGATTCCTCCACCGTGGATTATATGTGTTAGAGTATGGGTTGTTCTGGGGCCTCTGATAGTTACCCACAGCTTGACACTCTTCCTGCTCGATTGGCATATTATTAGGATCAACTGAAGAACATCTATCGAATGTATGTGGACCACCACATATTTCACAGCTCTTTGGCATCTGCACTGCATTCACCGATACTGTATGTTGTTGTAGCTGTTTGGTCAACAGGGCAACTTGGGCATTCAGGGCAGTGATGGCATCTATCTCGTGAACTCCCACTGTTCTCCTACCACTCATTGGTCTATCTTCTGTGACATGGTTATTGGTGGCCATGTCCTCGAGTAAATCTAGTGCTGTTATCGGTCCGGACCGGTCCGGGTATCGACATACCGGAACCGGTCCGTTAAGCTTATCAGATATATCCGGACCGGTCCGATAAGCCTATCGGTCCTATTGCCTGGACCGGGACCGGTCCGGTACCTTACCGGTCGGGTACCCGAGTCGGACCGATAATTTTTACTGGATCTTCTGGATACCGGTCCGGTTCCAGTCCGGACCATGAACCGACAGAACAAGTAAAATTCAAAAATGACAGAAATGCAGCAACATTAACAGGTAAAGTGGTATCCAATTTCAATTCCTTGAATCACAAATTCAAAATTAACAGCAAATAAAACCAAACACAGTAGGCAAATGTCACGCCGACCAAAGAAGCAAGAACGTACAAAAGTTCAACCAAAACATTTGAGTTAAATCTAAAACATTAAACTTTACAAGAAACAAGTTTAACAACCAAATGTCCAAAATATTAAAATCCAAAAACTACAAGTCCAAATCTATTTCCCCACAAGTCCTCAAGAGTCAAGACCACAAGTCCACAACGCATGATTCAAAAGTTGAGTTAAATTTCATCCTACAGTCAAAATATTAAGAAAAGTTAGTATCACAAATTCACAATTCACAACGTACAATATAAAATTAAAAGGATAATGCAAATGAATCAATCGGGCAAGAATATTACATTTGCAAAGTTATACTCTAAATGCTCGTCTTCTTCTTCTTGAAGCTACATTCCAAATTTTAAAACATTAGAAAGAACACAACATATACATTCATAAAGTTAAAGGAAAAGAATAAATGAAGGAATACATACCATACTGCGCCCGTGACCTTTCTTGATTCCATATAACTCTTTAACCCAATCACCTCCACACACTAGCATTTCAACAGTTTCTACCTTCATTGATGCTCTTTGGGTCATAATTCTTTGCCCGCACTAAAAGTTGCTTCTGAAGCAACAGTTATAACAGGAATAGAGAGAACATCCTTCGCCAACTTACTAAGAATGGGATATTTCGGTTCGTTAACCATCCACCATTGTAAGACATCAAACTTTTTCCCCTCCCCTCGAACTCTAAGTGGATCATCTTCAAGATAATAATCAAGATCAGACTTTGTTTTATCAACTACCTCGACACTGTCAAGGTACATCTCAAAACTTCTTTTTCTCAACCATGAACTTGAACTACTTCCCCTTCTTTACTATTAACTTGCACACCATTTTCTTTCTTGTGTATTTTCTCATATTCCTTAAACAAAGACAATATGTTGTTTGATAACAACGCCTCATTTCTTATAGCACCATTAGGCCCATACATGTAAGGATAAACCCATGAAATAAACACCATTTTATACCTAAAGAGTAAATAGAGACAATGTTAATTCTCCAAGAAATGTTAACAGAGAACAAGCAGCGGACAACAACAATGAGGTCACAGTCACGTCACTGTTACACTTGCACCTTAAGTCCTTAAGGAGATTCAGAGAACAAGCACCATTGTTTCATAACAGAGATTCATAGAACAAGCACCATTGTTTCATACAGAGATTCAGAGATTCAGAGAACAAGCAGACAAAGAACAATGAGATCACGTCACTGTTACACCTTAAGTCCTTAACAGAGATTCAGAGAACAAGCAGCATTGTTTCATAACAGAGATTCAGAGAACAAGCACCATTGTTTCATAACAGAGATTCAGAGATTCAGAGATCCATTGTTTCATACAGAGATTCAGAGATTCAGAGAACAAGCAGC
The DNA here is from genome assembly GCA_029844215.1 of Przewalskia tangutica. Lineage (NCBI taxonomy): Eukaryota > Viridiplantae > Streptophyta > Magnoliopsida > Solanales > Solanaceae > Przewalskia > Przewalskia tangutica. The sequence continues at coordinate 148,350,565 of CM056719.1, forward strand.
AGACAACAACAATGAGGCTGCTGCCTGCTGGTTACACCTTAAGTCCTTAACAGAGATTCAGAGAACAAGCAGCATTGTTTCATAACAGAGATTCAGAGAACAAGCACCATTGTTTCATAACAGAGATTCAGAGATCCATTGTTTCATACAGAGATTCAGAGATTCAGAGAACAAGCAGCAGACAACAACAATGAGGTCGCTGTCACTGTTACACCTTAAGTCCTTAACAGATATTCAGAGAACAAGCAGCATTGTTTCATAACAGAGATTCAGAGAACAAGCACCATTGTTTCATAACAGAGATTCAGAGATTCAGAGATTCAGAGATTCAGAGAACAATGCTGCTGCCTGCTGGTTACACCATTGTTTCATATATCTTGAATAACTATTTTATGTAACAATTTTATATAGTGGTTACCTTAAAACAGGAAACAAATGAAAATCATAGAAATGGTTACCTTGGATCAAGAAAAGCCCCAATAGATAGCAAGATATCGCATTGCGACCAATATTTGTCGTATTTCAACTTCATTTCCATTGCCATTGTTTGCAAGTGAGGCTTGGAGTTCAATTGAATATTTTCATTCAATAGCACCTTTACCCTCCAAAGCTCGGACAAAAATAAATTTACAGTAAGATAAGAAGTACCACTAATAATATTCGTAATATCCGCGAATACTTCTAATAACTTGCAAATATCATTAACCATCTCCCAATCACTATCATTCGACAAATAGTGGATAAACGATGCATTCTCCTCTGCATACCTTGGCCAAACTGTTTTATAGAAACAAGCAGTGGACAACATTAACCATGTCAAATTTCATCTTGTTTTAGTATCCAAAACTTGTAGCCTGCCCATAAGATCTAACTCCTTAAATATCTTTTCAAAATGTTTGCATCTTGCCTCAGAATTCAATAAATATTTTACACCCCCTCTTATTTTATCCACCACTGGTTTAATAACATCAAGGCCATCTTGAACCAACAAGTTCAAGATGTGTGCACAACATCGTACGTGAAATAATTGGCCATTTAATGGTAGCTGCCTCTTATTAGTAAAATCTGCCTTCAGACGTGCAATGCAGTTATCATTGGCAGATGCATTATCCACACTAATAGAGACAACTTTCTCCTTTATGCGCCAATCATCCATAACCCTAATCAATTCCCTAGCAAGTACCTCTCCAGAATGAAGTGGAGGTACATTCATGAAAGCCAACACTCTCTTATGAAGTTGCCATTTTGAGTCAATAAAATGAGAAGTTACGGTCATGTAACCTATCTTTTGTTCGTCGGACCACCACAAATCAGTAGTCAAACTAATCCTATTAACTTTAGACATTACTATTTTCATCTTTGCTTTCTCACCTTTATAGTAATTTTCACGATCCCTAACAAGATGTCGTGTTATCCTTTTGTACCATGGATATATCTCCTTCAAAAACCGATTGAAGATAACACCTTCCATTATCATAAACGGAAATTCATGCCCTAAAACCATATGGGCAGTAAGCTCTCTAACCTTAGCGTGATTATATTGCCAAGTAGCAACACTCGGACTAGTAGCATCACCAAATGTACCACTTATCTTTGTTTGTGTGAGTTCTTTTTCATTTGACATCTTTCTATTAAAACATTTTTCCAAATGTTTTTTCGCATTTGAAGTACTACCATATTTTGAATCAACTTTGAAAAGAGATCCACACCACTTGCATTTCCACTTTTTAGAGCCATCTGGGAGAGAGACAATAGACATTTCTTTGTATGATTGATTTTTTTCACGCACACGCTCCCATATGCATTCGCAATGCATCTTCTCACCTCAGGTTGATTGACAGACATTTGATCCATCTGCTTGACTATCGATATTAATTGAGCATTGTCAATTAAATTCAAATGCTCTCCAATTTCAATTCCTACGGTCTCATCATCAATATCATCATGGTCATTCACTTCTATGTAAGAATCTTGTGAAGTCATAGGAGTCACTGAAGAATCTTGAAATGACATAAGTACAATAACACAACACAATACACAAATACACAATAAGTTCAAGATTTATTACATAAATTTACAAGTTACAACATGTTATTTTAAAAATTACAGATTTATTACATAGATGATAGAACATATTTATTACTTCAAAAAATTACAGATTTATTACAACATGTTATTTAAAAATTATGATTTATTACATAGAATCGTAAATTACAGATTTATATACATAGAACAGATTTATTACATTAAAGAATTACAGATTTATTACATAGAAGTATAAAACAGCCAACATGACACCAAAAAATTTAAGTTTTAACAGAGAATCGTACTTTAATTTAACAATTTATGATATCGAATTACATAAAATTCAGAGAATAAAGTATTGAACATATAAAAAATAAATAACATGCTGCATGCATATATTATTATGTATGATTATTGATTATTGAAGTATGAATATGATAGCATGAAGATTGAAGACCATACAAGTCACAAAGGAAGTGATGACCGATGAAGTGATGAGTTGGACAGCTGTTGGAGGCGTCCAGTCGGAGAAGAAGACCAGTCGGAGAAGAAGACCACTCGAGACTCGAGCAGTCGAGCAGCGCAGTCGCGATTCGCGAAGATGGGAACAACAACTAGCAGATGGGAACGACAATGGCGATTCGCGACACTGTTCGCGAGAAGACCAGTCGATACTCAGGAGAGAATCGAGATAGAAGAGGGCCAAGAGGAGTCGAGCAGTCGCGACTCGCGAAGATGTGAACGACAACCACCAGATGGGAACAACGACAGTGGCGAATCGGCGATTTGCGAGAGGGAAGGGAACAGTCGAACAGAGATGAGAGGCAGAGAGGGAACATGAGCAGCCGATGGAATTTAGGGATTTAGAAATTAGGGTTATCTTAGGAAAATGTATTTATATAGGGTACCGAAACCGGTTCTCTTACCGGGTTACCGGACCGGATCTCTTACCGGTCCGGATAAATATCAAATACTCATATCCGGACCGTTTATTTTTCGGTCCGATTTCGGTCCGGTTCTCGAGTATATCCGAACCACTAACAGCCCTAGTTGTTCCCATCTGGTGGTTGTCGTTCACATCTTCGCGAGTCGCGACTGCTCGACTCCTCTTGGCCCTCTTCTATCTCGATTCTCTCCTGAGTATCGACTGGTCTTCTCGCGAACAGTGTCGCGAATCGCCATTGTCGTTCCCATCTGCTAGTTGTTGTTCCCATCTTCGCGAATCGCGACTGCGCTGCTCGACTGCTCGAGTCTCGAGTGGTCTTCTTCTCCGACTGGTCTTCTTCTCCGACTGGACGCCTCCAACAGCTGTCCAACTCATCACTTCATCGGTCATCACTTCCTTTGTGACTTGTATGGTCTTCAATCTTCATGCTATCATATTCATACTTCAATAATCAATAATCATACATAATAATATATGCATGCAACATGTTATTTATTTTTTATATGTTCAATATTTTATTCTCTGAATTTTATGTAATTCGATATCATAAATTGTTAAATTAAAGTACGATTCTCTGTTAAAACTTAAATTTTTTGGTGTCCTGTTGGCTGTTTTATACTTCTATGTAATAAATCTGTAATTCTTTAATGTAATAAATCTGTTCTATGTATATAAATCTGTAATTTACGATTCTATGTAATAAATCTGTAATTTTTTAAATAACATGTTGTAATAAATCTGTAATTTTTTGAAGTAATAAATATGTTCTATCATCTATGTAATAAATCTGTAATTTTTAAAATAACATGTTGTAACTTGTAAATTTATGTAATAAATCTTGAACTTATTGTGTATTTGTGTATTGTGTTGTGTTATGTACTTATGTCATTTCAAGATTCTTCAGTGACTCCTATGACTTCACAAGATTCTTACATAGAAGTGAATGACCATGATGATATTGATGATGAGGAGACCGTAAGGGGAATTGAAATTGGAGAGCATTTGAATTTAATTGACAATGCTCAATTAATATCTGATAGTCAAACAGATGGATCAAATGCTGTCTGTCAATCAACTGGAGGTGAGGAAGATCCATTGCAGAATGCATATGGGAAGCGTGTACGTGAAAAAAAATCAATCATACACAAAGAAATGTCTATTGTCTCTCTCCCAGATGACTCTAAAAAATGGAAATGCAAGTGGTGTGGATCTCTTTTCAAAGTTGATTCAAAATATGGTAGTACTTCAAATGAGAAAAAACATTTGGAAAAATGTTTTAATAGAAAGATGTCAAATGAAAAAGAACTCACACAAACAAAGATAAGTGGTACATTTGGTGATGCTACTAGTCCGAGTGTTGCTACTTGGCAATATAACCACGCTAAGGTTAGAGAGCTTGCTGCCCATATGGTTTTAGGGCATGAATTTCCGTTTATGATAATGGAAGGTGTTATCTTCAATCGGTTTTTGAAGGAGATATATCCATGTACAAAAGGATAACACGACATACTGTTAGGACGGACTGTGAAAGTTTCTATAAAGGTGAGAAAACAAAGATGAAAATAGTAATGTCTAAAGTTAATAGGATTAGTTTGACTACTGATTTGTGGTGGTCCGGCGAACAAAAGATAGGTTACATGACCGTAACTTCTCATTTTATTGACTCAAAATGGCAAATTCATAAGAGAGTGTTGGCTTTCATGAATGTACCTCCACCTCATTCGAGAGGTACTTGCTAGGAATTGATTAGGGTTATGGATGATTGGCGATAAAGGAGAAAGTTGTCTCTATTAGTGTGGATAATGCATCCGATGATAATCGCATTGCACGCCCGGCGATTTTACTAATAAGAGGCAGCTACCATTAAATGGCCAATTATTTCATGTACGATGTTGTGCACACATCTTGAACTTGTTGGTTCAAGATGGCCTTGATGTTATTAAACCAGTGGTGGATAAAATAAGAGGGGGTGTAAAATATTTATTGAATTCTGAGGCAAGATGCAAACATTTTGAAAAGATAGTTAAGGAGTTAGATCTTATGGGCAGGCTACAAGTTTTGGATACTAAAACAAGATGGAATTCGACATGGTTAATGTTGTCCACTGCTTGTTTCTATAAAACAGTTTGGCCAAGGTATGCAGAGGAGAATGCATCGTTTATCCACTATTTGCCGAATGATAGTGATTGTGAGATGGTTAATGATATTTACAAGTTATTAGAAGTGTTCGCGGATATTACGAATATTATTAGTGGTACTTCTTATCCTACTGTAAATTTATTTTTGTCCGAGCTTTGGAGGGTAAAGGTGCTATTGGATGAAAATATTCAATTGAACTCCAAGCCTCACTTGCAAACAATGGCAATGGAAATGAAGTTGAAATACGACAAATATTGATCGCAATGCGATATCTTGCTATCTATTGGGGCTTTTCTTGATCCAAGGTAACCATTTCTATGATTTTCATTTGTTTCCTGTTTTAAGGTAACCAATATATAAAATTGTTACATAAAATAGTTATTCAAGATATATGAAACAATGGTGTAACCAGCAGGCATCAGCATTGTTCTCTGAATCTCTGTTATGAAACAATGGTGCTTGTTCTCTGAATCTCTGTTATGAAACAATGCTGCTTGTTCTCTGAATCTCTGTTAAGGACTTAAGGTGTAACCAGCAGGCAGCAACCTCATTGTTCATTGTTGCCGTCACGCTTGTTCTCAATCTGTATGAAACAATGGATCTCTGAATCTCTGAATCTATGTTATGAAACAATGGTGCTTGTTCTCTGAATCTCTGTTATGAAACAATGCTGCTTGTTCTCTGAATCTCTGTTAAGGACTTAAGGTGTAAGCAGTGACAACCTCATTGTTCTTTGTCACGCTTGTTCTGAATCTCTGAATCTCTGTATGAAACAATGGATCTCTGAAACTCTGTTATGAAACAATGGTGCTTGTTCTCTGAATCTCTGTTATGAAACAATGCTGCTTGTTCTCTGAATCTCTGTTAAGGACTTAAGGTGTAACGTGGCGGCAACCTCATTGTTCTTTGTCACGCTTGTTCTGAATCTCTGAATCTCTGAATCTCTGTATGAAACAATGGTGCTTGTTCTCTGAATCTCTGTTATGAAACAATGGTGCTTGTTCTCTGAATCTCCTTAAGGACTTAAGGTGTAAGTGTAACCAGCAGGCAGCAGCCTGACAGCCTCATTGTTGTTGTCCGCTGCTTGTTCTCTGTTAACATTTCTTGGAGAATTAACATTGTCTCTCTTTACTCTTTAGGTATAAAATGGTGTTTATTTCATGGGTTTATCCTTACATTTATGGGCCTAATGGTGCTATAAGAAATGAGGCGTTGTTATCAAACAACATATTGTCTTTGTTTAAGGAATATGAGAAAATACACAAGAAAGAAAATGGTGTGCAAGTTAATAGTAAAGAAGGGGGAAGTAGTTCAAGTTCATGGTTGGGAAAAAGAAGTTTTGAGATGTACCTTGACAGTGTCGAGGTAGTTGATAAAACAAAGTCTGATCTTCATTATTATCTTGAAGATGATCCACTTAGAGTTCGAGGGGAGGGGGAAAAGTTTGATGTCTTACAATGGTGGATGGTTAACGAACCGAAATATCCCATTCTTAGTAAGTTGGCGAAGGATGTTCTCTCTATTCCTGTTACAACTGTTGCTTCAGAAGCAACTTTTAGTGCGGCAAAGAATTATTGACCCAAAGAGCATCAATGAAGGTAGAAAGCTGTTGAAATGCTAGTGTGTGGAGGTGATTGGGTTAAAGAGTTATATGGAATCAAGAAAGGTCACGAGTGCGATATGGTATGTATTCCTTCATTTATTCTTTTCCTTTAACTTTATGAATGTATATGTTGTGTTCTTTCTAATGTTTTAAAATTTGGAATGTAGCTTCAAGAAGAAGAAGAAGACGAGCATTTAGAGTATAACTTTGCAAATGTAATATTCTTGCCTGATTGATTCATTTGCATTATCCTTTTAATTTTATATTGTACGTTGTGAATTGTGAATTGTGAATTTGTGATACTAACTTTTCTTAATATTTTGACTGTAGGATGAAATTTAACTCAACTTTTGAATCATGCGTTGTGGACTTGTGGTCTTGACTCTTGAGGACTTGTGGGGAAATAGATTTGGACTTGTAGTTTTTGGATTTTAATATTTTGGACATTTGGTTGTTCGGCTTGTTTTCTTGTAAAGTTTAATGTTTTAGATTTAACTCAAATGTTTTGGTTGAACTTTTGGCACGTTGCTTGCTTACTGGACTGGCAGCAACATTTGCCTACTGTGTTTGGTTTTATTTGCTGTTAATTTTGAATTTTTGATTCAAGGAATTGAAATTGGATACCACTTTACCTGTTAATGTTGCTGCATTTCTGTCATTTTTGAATTTTACTTGTTCTGTCGGTTCATGGTCCGGACCGGAACCGGACCGGTATCCAGAAGTTCCAGTAAAAATTATCGGTCCGACTCGGGTACCCGACCGGTAAGGTACCAGACCGGTCCCGGTCCAGGCAATAGGACAGATAGGCTTATCGGACCGGTCCGGATATATCCGATAAGCTTAACGGACCGGTTCCGGTATGTCGATACCCGGACCGGTCCGGACCGATAACAGCACTAGGAACAACGACAGTGGCGAATCGACGATTTGCGAGAGGGAAGGGAACATTCGAACAGAGATGAGAGGCTGAGAGGGAACAGGAGCAACCGATGGAATTTAGGGATTTAGAAATTAGGGTTATCTTAGGAAAATGTATTTATATAGGGTACCGAAACCGGTTCTCTTACCGGGTTACCGGACCGGATCTCTTACCGGTCCGGATAAATTTCAAATACTCATATCCGGACCGTTTATTTTTCGGTCCGGTTTCGGTCCGGTTTCGGTCCGGTTTCGGTCCGGATATTTCGGTCCGGTTTCGGTCCAGTTCTCGAGTATATCCGGACCACTAACAGCCCTAAGTAAATCGTGAGCTTCATGGTCGCTTTTCTCATAAAGTCCTTTCTTCTTTGCATCTTCTTTGCGTGATAATTGTTCGTTGTTCCGCCAAATTGTTGTAGAAGATGTGGACCAAGTTCCACAACTCGATACTGTGGGGTGGACACTTCCTCTGCAAGTCCTTGAATCTTTCCCAAGCTTCGTATAATGACTCTCCATCTGCTTGGTAGAAATTATTCAACTCCCCTCTCAGCTTTGCTACTTTGCAAGGTGGGAAGAATTTTGCTAGAAATTTTTGTGCCAGCTCTTGCCATGTAAAAATCGAATCAGCTGGTAAGGAATTCAACCATACTTTTGCTCTATCCCTGAGTGAGAAGGGAAAGAGCCTCAATCTGACGGCATCATCAGTAACGCCGTTATATCTGAATGTTGCACACAGCTCCAAGAAATTAGCTATGTGCATATGTGGATCCTCTGATGGCAACCCTCCAAACTGCACTGTGTTCTGCACCATGCTTAGAATTGCCGGTTTGATCTCAAAGTTATTTGCTCCTATTGCTGGGAGCCTAATACATGTCTGTGCTCCGTTCACCTCGGCACGTAGTCTCCCAAGCTTCTTTCGCTGGACTTGAACTCTCTCTCGACATCCATAGGTATTCGCGAGGCATTCCTTGGTTAGGTTGATTTTCACCTAACCCTCTCAAAGACATTGTTGTTTGACTGGCCGCCCATCTCTATCAAGGTTGCAATTCACTGGTTCCTTCTATTCTGTTTACACGTTTTCTCAATCACTGGATTGAAGGGAACAAGAGTGTCTGTTCCTCTTCTCCTTCGCATAAACTGAGCGCCTGAAACAGATCAAAGACAAACAAACGGATCACGGCACCCTGATTTTTACCAAAATAAAAATAAAAAACATAAAAATAAAAAAATAAAAAAAATAAAAACCAAATTAGAAATTAAAAATAGATAAAATTGATATTGAACTATGCCTAATCCCCGTCAACGGCGCCAAAAACTTGATGCGCGATTTAATGCACACACTTTAATGCAAGTGCACGTTATCGTGACAAGTAATACAGTCTAGGTAAGACCGAATATCGTCCTCAAGGATTAGTGTTCAAGTACCAATTATCTATCATTTGTTATCTATTTGGTAACCGATATTTGAGTTTGTTGATTATAACTAACAATTATAAATACTAATTAACTATGTGTTTACTTCAGTAGTGATGGAAATAGGGCTTCCAAGTCTCCTCAACTATCCGCTTATATTACTTATTAATGCAATGAATTATGGTTCTTTTTCTTTTGGAGCTAGCAGGTTTGCTAATTCGTTTTATACTCCCGTTAAGGCTATATAAACACTCAACCCCAGTAGCGCTCCTTTCTACCTTTCGGTGATAAGGATGACTCTATAGGAGGATTAAGAACAAAAACCTTGTTAATCGTCACGCACCTTGCATGAATTTAGGTATTTAAACCCCTATTAACGCTACACAAGTAATTGAGGTATTTTCATCCCCAATCCGACCTATGTCTACCCAACTTACAGCATAGTCACAACCTCCTCCTTTCGAAGTTTGATTAGAAATCATATAAATAATGATAATTAGTGATCAATTAATTACCAAGCATTCAAAACAACTATTGGGTAAATCTCAACAATAAGAAGAACAACCATAAACATGCATCAATTCATAACATAAGGTTCAAGTGAATTGACATGGAAAGCCCTATAATGGAATTAGTTCCTAGCCATTGACATGACAAGAACTAATTCAATATCCAACATAAACTAAAAGTAAAGTAAAGAAAAGAAAAGAAAATTACTAAATAAAGGTCTCCAATCTTCAACTCCAAGAAGTCTTGTGTTTGTGCAAGAAAGGGAACTCTTGAAAACTGCCTAGGGTTCTCTTTTTATAGCTTCAAAACCGCCCTTAAGGTTTTCCTTCGGGCCTGGCCCATAAAATCGTCTAAAACCTGATTTTTCCCGCGTCGCGCCAGCGCCGAACTCTCGCTGCTCGGTGATTAGGCGCGCGACCTGCACTCGCTTTCTAGGCGCCAGCTGCTCTGCAGTCTCTGGATATTGGGCGCCGGGCGCTCGCCTCGTTGGCTGGAGCGCTGTGATGCCTTTGCACAGTTCGCCACTTTCGCGTTTTAAGCTCTGGAACCTCCACTTTTGCCCTCTTTTCGCTCCTTTTTCGCCAAAATGCCATTTTAGCCAATTTGACTCAAAAGAAAAAAAATATATCCTAAGACGACACGTATTTGTACAAAAAGGGACAAAAGACTCACTAAAAACGACTCAAAAAGTGTATATAAAATACACCGATCAAAATGCCATAATATTAATCATCATCTATATATAAATATGAATGTGTATAAAGTACATGTGTCCTAATACTGATTATCTCTAGGACATACATATACTTTCAATCTCCCACTTGGCCTAGAGCCAATCACCAACATATCTAATACCCATGTTCTCAAAATGACCATTATGCTTAACCAAGCTTAATGGTTTAGTAAACGGGTCTGCAAGATTATTGTCTGTAGGAATATAATCTATCTTGATATCTTCAGCTTCTACCATCTCTCTCAGGATATGGTGTCGCGCCCTTTTTCGACCGCGACTTTATGAATAAATAGCGAATCTCCTGCTTAAAATGCATGTTAGGAAATAAATAAAAGTGCTAAATATTAAAAAGAATGTTAAATGTTTTAACAAGGGTTTAAAGATGTTAAAAGGTGCTAAAAGATTTAAAGTGTTAAAAGTGCTAAAGGTTGCTAGAATGCTAAGGGTTCGCGGAGTCGCCACCTAATTAATTGGGTGAATTAGGACACCTAAATGTTAACTAGTTTAAAGTAAACATTAACTCCATTTTAATGGTCTGCTAAACTTAATGAGATTCTGGGTAAGGATTCTTTATTAATCTAGAGGGAAGGGGTTAGGCATCCTCTAAGATCCGCTAACTTGCGGTTGTCCTGCCAAACCTAGGGTTAATTATTATGCTAGAAGGTGTATTTAAAAAAAAAACGTTTAAGCGGAAGAGTATGAGATATACTTTCTAAAATGTTTTGCAAGGTTTATGTAGGAAAGTCAAGGTCAGTTTTGAAAACTGTGCAATTAGGATGCGTAAATACTATATTAGCTATAGGTAGAATAGGAGTAAAATGTATGCAAGTATTCCTTTACCTAAGGGGTATATATTGCTTAACATGATAATGTGAGATTATGGTGACAAACGTATCTATTGTGCAACACAGTTTTAAAAATATATTGATTATTTATTATGCAAGTGTAGAGTATTAAGCGGTTTATTGTAACTATTAAGCAAGGCGGGGCGAGCCTAAAGTAATTAGCCTAAGATAAGCAAATCAAATTAATTTCTAGCTATTGATTCAGGGTTTAACTATTCTAAGTACTAATTAATTAGTAGCGTTAGACAATTAATTTACAACAAATAAGTGAGGCAGAATAAACAATAAGTAAGGATGACTCGAGGGAGAGGCGATGTCTTTTCGCCGGCGGCTTGGATTTTCAGGGCGGAGATGAAGATGCACACAGATGTAGATCCTTGTCTATTATGACTCATGATGAGTCTCGCACCGAGACTCTTCGTTTAACTCCGAGGCATGCCATGTAAAAGAAAGAAAGAAAATAAAGATTAGTACATGTCCAAAAACAAACACTTGACACATAATTTGTATTTAAGCACACACATACATCAAGACCAAACAGAGGATAATATCGAATGGGGATAAGTATCTAGCAGGTGGCAAGAAGAAATAAGAATAAGCCTGTATGCAGACTGCATCAGCTGCTGGTATTACACGCAACAACCGACAGTTCTATGTGAAAAATAAGTAAACAATAGGCTTAAGTGATTCCTTATTCTTGAGGCCATCATCAAGCAACAGACAAGGCAATACTCAGCAACAAACAGAGGAGAGAATAATAGGCAGGTCCAAAATATGGCTGAATTCCAGTTCCATCTAGACAGATATCCAAACTAAGTGATTTAGACTGTGGATTAACAATTTCAGTGTAGATGTATAAATATATAGGCAAACCAGTTTATTAGCATGACATTGTTGTTTGGTTTTTCATCAATTTAGGATTTTAAAAGGCCTATAATTCACGCAGAGTTAAATAGATATAAGCAGACAGTGGCGTAATTCATTCTATGGCGTACACAAGTACGCAGGGGCACTAAAACATGAATGGCAAATAATTTGTCATGATCTAAATAGCAATCCAGAATGTAGGCACATCAGAGGTGTCAAACAGGGCATTCTCATATGCAAGACTTATGTATATATATATATAGGTGATATTGGACAAAGGGTCAACAAATATGTTTCAAGGCATAAGCTGGACCACCCCAATAACACGCAGCAGGGTCCAGACAGACAAAGAAAGCATGTGATGGTTCTTAGAATGATACTGAGGCATATTTAAAGATTATGATGCAAGCTTACTCAATTATCCATATAGAAAGGCAGGTAAGCATTCATGTTCTAGCACAAAATATGGGAGACCATAAGACAATATAGCTTGGGGTACGTAAATGGTAATGCATATATAGGCGTGGAGGTACTTATGACCTAGAGACGGAATTCATGCTTGTGAGAGAAAAAAAACAATTGCGAAAGAATCATGAAGCAAGAATCACATATGACTAGAACAAGATCATTCTGCACAATCACATATTAAACTTTCCGGCTAAACTAGCTTGGTATAATATCATTTGAACACTGTTTATACTAACTAGCCTATATTTAACTAAAAAAGAGCTGTAAATTAATATGCTGATTGGCTTAAAACCATCCCAGTAACCATACATGATTGAATAACTCTTCAACTACATGATTGAGTACTAAATCAATTAGGCAGCCTTCATATGACATGTAAAAGCCTCGGGCCCATCCTTTGCTTAACTAAATTAATTCTTAAACAAACCACTTCCACACTATTGTATTGATACCATTCTATGCATGAGCAGTTTCTATTCTTATTAAGACAGAACTATGACAGCACCCAAAATAACTATAGCTAAATCATAAGACCAATAGACTCAGTTAAGATAATTGCAGACCAATTGATGAACATGCACAATCATTAAATTAACTAAGTATGCTAGTTAATCAATTAATACACATAGAACAAATTACGAAGCAAATTTAAAGTATGGGAATGGGTTTACCTTCTCCGGACAGCGAACCAAGGCAGCGTATCAAGTCATCGGTCCGCTCGACGGGTTATTGCGATGCGATTGAAAAAGGTAGAGCTTGTTATTGAGAATACTCACTGATTTGCGACTGACTTCGGCGACTAAGAAGAAGAGGTTTTGAATCGGTGTTCTTGCTGCTCCCCTACTAAGCTCTGGACGATCGATGTTTTTCTAAATCCCTCAATCGATGTCTATTGCATGCATAGTGGTTCTATATTTATAGCTAGGATTTGGATTCCAAGTTGGTAAGTAATCGGGCTGATTTTGGACGGGATTTCGTACTGATTCGTGCTATTTAGAACTGATCTCGTGCGATTCGAACAGGCGGAAATAAGGTAAACGATTTGAATGATTTGGTTTAGTTATGGCAAGAAGAGCTGGCTGGGTGCGTGGGTAAAGGGAAACCCCGGATTCTCCGGCGAGAAATTCGGGCATGGCGGCGATGGGGGAAGGTGTGGTGAACCAGGGTTTCGTTTCGTTTTTGAGGGAGACGAGGGAAATGAAGTGAAGGTCTGAAGTGGACTGAGGGAGATAAGGGGAAATAAGGGGTTTGGGCCAACTGGGCCTTGCGGGTGTGGGCTGGGGGTTAATTAATTAGGGTATTAGTTTTAGGAGTTAATTAATTAGTTAATTAAATTAATAAATTGTGCTTAAATTATTTAGGTGCTTTATTAATATTATTACAAGAATAAAATGGGCGTGCTATTTAATTAGTGCTTGAGTTTAAATTATTATAAAGAAATAAAGACGGACGTGCTATTTAATTAATGCTTAATACTTTAGAATGCGGCGCTATTATTTAAAATCTTATTATTGTGCATTATTGCGAAGTTAAATTAAAATTGAATTGAGTTTAGATTAAATTATTTAAATGCTAAATGCAAGTATGATATTTAAGAATTGTTTAAAGCTTTTACTCAAAATGCGGTGCTATTATTTAAAATCTTATTTATTGTGCATTATTATTTAATTAAAATAAGTTATGAAATTGCTTTGCGTATTAATAAATGCGACTATGCTACCTGACGCGACGTCATTGCTAAATTATTTATTTTATGTATTTATTATTAATTATTAAGAATTGTTTGACAGGACTTAAAATTAATTAATGCGGGCGCGGGACTCTAAGTTCTTAATACTCTACGTAAGACGCGGTGCCATTATTAAATTGCTTATTTATGCCTGTATTAGTGTTTTATCGCTGCATTTTTATTATTTAAAATTACTTCAAAATTAGTCTAATTTTATAGCTAATGACTGGACGGGAGGGTCAAAATTGGGTGTCAACATATGGTACTTTCTTGGTACATGTTTGTTTCTGTTCGTTGATCTTGGTTCCTTTGCCTGTGCAATGGCACCAGTGTTGTCACAATAAATAGTTATTTAATCAATTAACACTCGGAACAACCCCTAGCTCATTCAGGAACTCAGAAATCGCGACAGCTTCCTTAGCAGCTTCCGCTCCAGCAATGTACTCCGCTTCAGTAGTCGAGTCTGCAGTAGTAGCCTGTTTGGAACTCTTCCAGCTCACTGCTCCTCCGTTGAAAATGAACGTGTAACCAGACTGAGATTTGAAATTATCAACAGCTGTCTGGAAACTAGCATCAGTATACCCAGTGACAACCAACTCATCAATTCCACCATAGACTAAGAAGTAATCTTTAGTACGCCTGAGGTATTTGAGAATACTTTGGCTGCCTTCCAGTGTTCCTCACCAGGATTCTGCTGGAACTTGCAAGTCATACTAAGTGCAAAGGCCACATCTGGCCTAGTACATGTCATGGCTTACATGATCGATCCTATAGCTGAAACATATGAGATCCTCTTCATGCGGTCAAGTTCTACATATTTAGAAGGGCAGCCCTTATTAGATAACTTGATGCCTTGACCCATCGGAAGATCGCCTTTCTTGAAATTCTCCATTGAAAAACGTCTAAGCACTTTGTCTATGTAGACTAACTGTGACAACCCCAACAATCTATTAGGTATATCTCTGTAGATCCCAATTCCCAGAATGTAGCAGACTTCACCTAAATCCTTCATCATAAAGGTCTTGGACAACCAATCCTTAACTGACTGCATAAGGGCCCTATTGTCTTCCATTATCAATATGTCATCAACATATATAATAATGAAGACAATGCCCTCATCCTTGCATTTGAAATAAACACAAGGATCTTCTTTGCTTCTGACAAAATCAAATGACTTGATAGCCTTGTCAAAACAAATTTTCCAACTCCTAGAGGCTTGCTTAAGTCCATAAATGGACTTCTGTAGCATGCACACATCATTTGGTCTGGACTCACATGAAAAACATCGGGTTGTTTTATATACACTTCCTCAATTAGATCATCATTGAGGAATGCAGTCTTGACGTCCATCTGTCAAATGTCATAGTCATAATGTGCAGCTATCGTAAGCAAAATCCGAATAGACTTAATCTTAGCAACTGGTGAAAAGGTCTCATCATAATCCACTCCGGAACGCTGAGTGAAACCTTTAGCCACTAGTCTAGCTTTATAAGTCTGAATTTTACCAGATGCATCAATATTCTTCTTGAAGACTCATTTGCATCCTATGAGTTTAACCCCACTCGATAAGTCAACCAAGTTCCACACTTGATTGATATACATAGATTCCATTTCGGATTTCATGGCTTCTTGACATCTCTTCGAATCAATGTCTAGCATTGCTTGGTTATAGGTTGTAGGCTCATTATCATCTGGAATATCTAACTCATTTTGTGTTTCCACAAGTAGATTTAGTATTTCCGGAGGACGATGAGTTCTAACAGACTTACGGAGTTGAGTGTCTTGCACCCGCCATGTATATTCGATCATGGTAAGGTTCATGTGTTGGTTGATCCACCAATATTAGAGCTTTCAGGAATATCATTTTCATGTATTCCCTGAATGAGAGGAGATGCATTCCCTGCACTTGCTCCCAAGGTCTGTGCCGGAGGATCTTGCATTTCTGCATCATTCTTCGAAGCACATCCACCGGCCAAAGGGCGTATCCGAAATACCCAATCTTCGCCATAAGCTCCTACTGAATCCTTGCCTTGTTCACTCGGCAAGTTTTCAACCTCTATGTTACTTTGTTCTTGAATTTCTTCAAGTTCTATTTTTGTGCAATCCTCTTCTTTGTAGATATATTCTTCTTCAAGGAAAGTTGCGTTCTTGGAAACAATAATATTATGTTCTCCAGGAAGATAGAAATAGTATCCCTTAGTTTCTTTTGGATACCCAACGAAGTAACATTTCTCACTTCTAGACTCCAACTTATCAGTGATCAACTTCTTGACATATGCAGGACACCCCCATGGCCTCATGTGTCTAACTGATGGCTTCTTACCACACCATACTTCATATGGCGTCTTTTCAACTGATTTTGAAGGAACTCTGTTCAGAATATATATTGAGGTTTGTATAGCGTATCCCCAAAGGTATGTAGGAAGAGCTGAAAAGCTCATCATGGAACGAACCATATCAAGTAAGGTTCGGTTTCTCCTCTCGGCAACACCATTCATGTGTGGTGTCCCAGGAGGTGTCCATTCAGAATGAACTCCATGAAGCTTTAAGTAGTCAAGAAATTCTTTACTCAAGTATTCACCCCCTCGATCAGATCGGAGAGACTTGATACTCTTTGAGAGTTGTTTCTCAACTTCACACTTAAACTTCCTAAACTTCTCGAAGGCCTCAGATTTATGTCTCATAAGATACACATATCCATACCTTGATAAGTCGTCTGTGAAAGTGATGAAGTACGAGAAACCTTCTTTAGCTTGAGTTGAAAATGGTCCACATACGTCCGTATGTACCAACTCAAGCACCTACTTGGCACAGATCCTCTTTCCAGAAAGAGGTTTAATGGTCATCTTACCCTTCAAACAGTATTCACAGTTACCATAAGATTGTAAGTCAAATGGTTCGAGGTAATTTAATTTCCTCAACCGTTCTATCATTGTTTGATTGATATGACCAAGTCTGCAAAGCCATAAGTAGGTAGCATTTCTTTCATTTAACTTAGCCCTTTTATTTTGTACATTGAAAATTTCCCTATGACAGTTTAATGTATACAATCCATTCACCAGAGACGCAATTCCATACACAACATTATCTAAAGTCAAAACCATATTGCGATTAGACGTGTTTGAGGAAAAACCCTATGAATCAAGTACATGAATGGAAATAATGTTCATTGTCAAAGTAGGAACATAATAACAATTGTTTAACATCAAAATCCTGCCAGAAGGTAAATTTATCCTATAAGTTCCCACGCGCTCAGCAGCAACTCGTGCTTCGTTTCTAACACGCAGGTCCACCTCTTGAGGCCCGACCTTCCTGCTATCAGTTAGCCCCTGCACATTTGTACAAATGTGTGAGCCACAAGCAGTATCAAATACCCAGGAGTGAGAATCATTAATAGATAGATTAATTTCAATTACAAACATACCTTGTCCGCCAGGTGCTGGAGCACCAGGTGCTCTGCCTCCTCCCGGAGCAGTGCACTCAAACTTCCAATGCCCATTCCTATTGTAGTTTCTGCACACATCCTTTACCGGAAGCACCTTATTCTTCTTCGCCCCTCCTTGGGGCTTCATTACTGCGGGCGCAGCGATAACTTTGCCATTCTTCTTCTTTTGTCCCTTACCTTTTGGTTTGGGCTGAGAAGAAGACCCTACGATGAAGACATCTTTACCCCTGGAGATTGAATATTCAAAGGTCTTCAGCATATTGTGCAGTTCTAGCAATGTCGCCTTGGTTCCATTCATGTTGTAGTTGATAATGAAACTCTCGAATGAACGTGGAAGGGAGTGGAGAATGAGGGTGGTGGAGACTCTGTCTTGAAACTTTATATCTATGGAGGCAAACCTCTCAATCAACTCAATCATCCTTAACACATGAGGTGAAACTTGGCCCCCTTCATTTAGCCTACACTTGAAGAGTTCTATGAGCAGGTCATACTCCATTGTCTGACGCTGCGCATCATAAAGACTCTTCAAATGGGCTAACATTTTGTTGGGCCCCATAGTTTCATGTTGTCTTTGCAATGGCGGTGACATAGAAGACAACATTAGGCATTGAGCTGAGGTGGCATCCTTATAATGTTTTTCGTAAGCAGCCTTGTCAAAGGTCGCATACTCAGCAGAGTCCTCCGCCGGAGCGGTGGAGAATACTTTGTCCAATGTATACTCAATCTGTTCCCGTCTCAGGACAATTCTGACATTTCTAAGCCAGTCAATGAAGTTGGGTCCAGTAAGTCAGTTGGACTCCATAAGCATTTTCAACGAAAAACTTGACATTTCTGAAAATCTGAAGATATAGATAGAGTAGGAAAAAATGCCATCAACAATTCATTCTTCCAATAATACACATTCATTATAGACTAATTAAACATGGTCTTTTATTTAATTAGCTCCCACTATTTTGCATACTTCTACGACCCCATGATAGAATACGAACCTAAATTATTTTAAGGTCATAGTGGGCCAAGATCCAAACATATGCTATAACCGCGTTTGCTTTGACTGATAACATCAATAGCACTTTCAGTAGGTTATCAACCAATTACAAAACTAATTTTGCAATTCTTGGTTTGATTAAATAACTTTCATTTCAATCATGCGTCTTTAGACTAGTCCGACACTTTGGCGCCAAGATTTATCTAACCAAGTCAACCCCATTACACGACTGCGTTTAAATACCTAAGTAAACTTAGCCTTTGCAAGCAAACACTTTGGTGTAAGTACCTACAAAAGTTTATTATCTACTTTCGTTTTAACACATCTGTGAAAGGGCCTCGGTCCTCTTAGACTTAGAGCAAATGCTTTGGCATAAATACTTTTATCGCCGAAAAGAATTTTAGCACCCTAACAATTATAATGGACGACACGTTATAATTAGACTTGTATTTTAATGTTTGGGAAACATTTTTGTTTTTGGGGATTTCAATCAAGATCAATATATCATATGACATCTTATCATGCAATTTTTAAACACATTTAGATGAAAAACCATCAAATCCAATAGACATGCTATACGATGGTTTTAATCAAGTACTGGATGCCGTCTATCCAGACAGTTACCGCGATCATTAAAATTTAAATAATTACTGGGCGCCGCCTACTCAGACAATAATTGCGAACGCTATGCTAATAATTTAAATGCATCACATAACACTTAGCACATTTGTATATTATATAATAATATACCATTAATGATAATCATGAGTCTATTTGTCTAAACTCTATAATCTATGTCAATGCCAAACAGTCCCTAAACATTTTTTGATTTTCGAGAATTCTGTAAATTTCCAAAATTTACACTTTAGTCCCTTAAGAATTTAAAATTCAATTCTGAACCCTTATAAATTCATAAAATACAATTCTAAACTTCAGAAAATATTTTCAAACTTTTGGGACCTGTTTGCAATTTCTAGAACTTAAAACCAATTTTCAGAAACTTTTCTTTAATTACAGATTTGCCCGAAAGGACCAAATTTGTTCAACTTTAAAACCTATTTTCAGAAACTGTAAACTTTTAAAGCTTCAGATTCAGAATATGAAACTTTTAAGTTTTTGTTTCTGAATTTCAATTTTTTTTAAATACCGTCGCAGGCACCGCGGTTCCAACTGGTGGCACCACGGTGCCTTAGAGGCAGTGTGTCACTGATTCTGTAAAATTTAATTTGCACCTCGGTTCCGTAAATTACCGCCACAGGTACCACTGTCCTAACAGGTGGCACCGCGGTGCCTCAAAGGCAGTATGTCCGAAAAATTAATTTTAAGCTTCTGGATGAACAACACCGTGACTCCCATGAACAGGACCGCATTGCCTCTAGCTTCATCTGGGCAGCAATGCGGTGCTCCATCATGGAACCGTTGTGCCGCCGCCAAAACCCTAGCAGGCACCGCGGTGCTCCATCATGGAACCGCGGTGCCTTACCTCCAGAAACACAAATCCCGAAAATCCAAACTCCTAAAACTGATTTAGGATCAGATTTTCAGATGAATCACTTATATCTCCATCACCATTAACACAACATGTTCATCGACCATCTAATCCAATTTTCTTCTCGTTCTTCGTTTCAATGCATCATACTTTAAGCTAGATAACACATATCAACTTAGAAGAGTTATTTATTGGATTGATTTCCTCGAATACATTATTGTATTAACAGATCTGGGTACAAGGACCATGTGTTCTAGAGATTTAGGATTTCAAAGCTTCTAAAACAACATAAAATATAGATCTAAACAAACCCTAACTCATATTATCATTAATATTCATTACATATCACACGAAATAGCCCAGGCTCTGATACCACTGTAGGCGTTTGCATCGGGTTCGTACACGCAGCGGAATTTGAAAATTTATATTTCAAACCCGACGACGGTCAAACTGAAGTATGATATGTAATGTAAAATATAATCACAAAGCAAAATATTATACTTCGAACGAAGACTTACATTTTGAAGATTGCAATCCAAGCTGTTGAATCTCGAAGCTTTGTGTAGTCCGGAGTGCACACTCAAACATCCCTTTATTTGCAAGTTCTAAGTTCTTAGAACTTTGATGTATTTTCTATCTTTAGAAATGCTAGGGATATCTGCAAAGTTTTAGAAGAGATAATCTCTCTTAGATTTGGTGTGTTGAAATGGGAAGAGAATCCTCTTATTTATAGGGATAAGATAATAGAATTTTTTGCGAAAAAAGTCAGACAAAAAAAGCCAGAGAAAAAATACGAGATAAAATTAGTGACTCTTTCTTTTCTATTTTAGTGGATGAATCTGAAGATGTTTCACACAAAGAGCAAATGTTCCACTGCAATAAATGAACGTGCATTTTCAGCTATAAAAATTGTGAAGAGTCGACTCTGCAACAAAATGACATATGATTATCTTACAAATACATTGTTATTTTATATTGAAAGAGAAATTGTCGATGACTTTGACATAAATGCTATTATCAATGACTTTCGTGATTCGAAAGAACGTAAATTGCTATTGTAATATAGTTATTTGAACGCTAAATATATTTTTATTTTATTTTAGTCGGCCCACCTTATGATTATTTCGTTAGTCCGTCCCCTGGCTACAAATATTTCTTGTTTTAATTAGTATTTGAGAGAATCAAAATGATGAAAGGAGTGTATGGACTAGAAATTATAAATTACTTAAAATAAAACAAACAACCTATAAGAAGATTTAAAACGAAAAGAGTTGGGAGTTATTGAATCAACTTGGTATGATTAGTATAATATTCTAGTAAATTTCACAAAAGACAGGAAAACTTATTTGACTTAGATTTGTGTTACGAGGAATAAAGACCTCTTGCGATTAGCCCTTAAATTAATAAACTTATTTGAAAAAGTCCCTCCACGAGAATCAAAACGGAAAGAAATAAGATAGAAATCCCTCAAATCATTAAACTTATTTGAGTCAACCCCTCCGTGAAAATTAGGACTGAAAAAAATAAGTTAATGATTTTAAACCAACAAACCTATTTGATCAATTAATCCCTTTGTGACAATTAGGACTAAAGGAAATAATATTGAGATTTTTGAATCGATGAACTATCTTGAATTAATCCCTCCGTGAGAATTAGGACAAAAAGAAGCAAGATAAAAAACTTGAAAATCAAGACATGAAAGTTTTGAAGTAAAGATAATAATTACTACATCATACCAAGCTTCTTCAACTATCCCAACAAAAGAAACTACTTTCTAAGGAGTATGTAAGAAAGAAATTAAAATAAAATATTACTTATACAAAGATAAAATAAAAAGAAGAGAAATAGAGCAAAGACTATTTCTTATATCTCTCTAAGATTGAAATTTGATTGGATTGGATTGGATTGGATGGGATGATTTCTAAGCAAAGTGATGCCTCTATTTATAGGAAAATATAGTGTACTTGTGATTGCACCCATGAAATATTTTCTTATCTCTTTGTCATTTGCTTATTTTTAATTCTTTGTCGTAATTTCTTCTTCGTACAAGGTTTGTTAGAAAATATGTGAAAATATAATATAATTATTCATATTTTTTAAAAAATATTATTTTTCATATGAAATAACATGAATAATTTTTATCCATCATCAATCTTTTTCCTTTTCTCTCTTTTAGGATTTTCCTCTTAATCATTATTTACTCCTCGAAATACTTTGTAAGTTTTCCACATAATATCGCATAATCTTGACATATAACTCTTTTAGGTATTTGAATTTGTTAAGCAGTGCAGTTGGCTTTCGGTCCAATGTAATCCAGCGGCCCATTCGTGCACTGCCCATCCGTGTAAATATTGTATATGGTATATTTGTATGTATAGGAATTAGTCTTTTAGTCTTATCATAATTGTATGATTAGTCTCCATATAAAATAGGGATTTAGAAGTAGAATAGGAAGAAGATCTTTCTAGTGTAACTTGTATATATATATGTCTTTCATTAATAAGAATAATCAAGGGATAAATTCTTTCATGGTATCAAGAGTCTAGGTTATTTTCCTTGCTTCCGCTTCTCACTTCTTTCTCAAAATACCGTGACAAATCCCCCTCCTACAAATCTTTTCCAAAGTTTCTTCTATTCATCATGACTGATAAGAACACTTTTCATCATGCCCTCACCACTTCTAACATCAAGAGCGTTCTTCCTATTGTTCTTGATCTAGAGAACGTTCAATATGGGACGTAGGTATAATTATTCAAGATTCATGCTATGGCACATAAAGTTCTTCACCACATCTTCATTCCCACTACTTCTACGGGGGGGGGGGGGGGGGGTGATATGATGATCGGTGTATTTTATATACACCTTTTGAGTCAGTTTTAGTTAGTCTTTTGTCCCATTTTGCACATATAAGTGTCGTATTAGGATAGTTTTTCTTTCTTTTGAGTCAAAGTGGTTAAAATGGCCAAATGGCGGAAAAAGAGCAAAAAGAGGAGATGCCAGAGCTGGAAACAGAAAAAGTGGCGAACGAGGGAAAAATCAAGACCAGCGCGGCCTCGCAGCTAAAAGCGAGGCCGCGACGCCCACTATCCGTAGAGTCGAAGACTTCGGCACGGGCGCCTCGCAGAAAGCAAGGCGCGGCGCCTAAACATCCGAGGAGCTACAGAAGATACACCGCCGCGGCGCCCGCCGACAGCAGAGATCAGCGCCGCGGCGCCAAAACACCCGACGGATTGCAGAACCAGCGCGCGCGCTGCTACATGGCGCGCCGACGCAGAAAAATTAGGTCTTTTGACGAAAATCTGGGCCAGGCCTGAAGGAAAAGAGGGAGGCGGTTTGCGGCTATAAAAGGAGAACCAAGGCGCTTTTTAAGGTTCCCTTCGCACAACGCACGACTTTGGCATGAGATTGGATACCATTAGTTTAGTAATTTCTTTTCCTTTTCTTTACTTTATTTCAGTTTTTATGATGAACTTTGAATTAGTTCTTGTCATATTTATGGCTAGGAACTAATTCTCTTATAGGGCTTTCCATGTTGAATTGCTAGAAACTTATGTTATAAATTAATGCATGCTTATGGTTATTTTTCTTATTGTGAGATCTATCCAATAATTGAGTTGAATTCTTGGTAATTAATTGACAACTAATTATCACTATATGATTTCTAATCAGATTCTGAAAAGGGGGGATTGTGAATATGTTGTAAGTTGGGTAGACATTCTTGGATTGGGGATGAAAATACCTCAATTATTTATGTAGCGTTGATGAGAGACTTAACAACCCTAATTTTGCGCATTGTGCGTGACGGTCAACTAGGTTTTTGTTCTTAATCCTCCTATAAAGTTATCCTTATCACCAAAGGTAGGTAAGGTGCGACATCGGGGTTGAGTGTTTATATAACCCTAACGGGAGTATAAAACGATTTCGTAAACCTGCTTTCTCCTAAAAAAGAATACCATAAGTTAATGCATTAGTAAGTAGCATAAGCGGATAGTAAGGATACATGGAAGCCCTATTCTCATCACCACTGAAGTAAATCGTTATATTAAAATAGCTTGCATAATTCGTAGTTATAAACAACAAATCAATCATAAATTCACCAAATAGATACTAGAAAATAGATAGTTGGTAATTGAACCCTAATCCTTGTGGACGATATTCGGTCTTATTAAGACTATACTACTTGTCACGATAACGTGCACTTGCGTTTAAAGTGTGTGCATCTTACCGCGCATCAAGTTTTTGGCGCCGTTGTCGGGGATTAGGCATTAGTTCAATATCAAATTTGTCTATTTTTAATTTCTAATTTGGTTTTTATTTTAATTTTTAATTTTTAGTTTATTCTTTTGAAAATTCGAGGTGCCGTGATTTGTTGTCTGTTTTTGATCTATTTCAGGAAGTCAGTTTATGCGAAGGAGAAGAGGAGCAAACACTCTTGTTCCCTTCAATCCAGAAATTGAGAAAACTCGCAAGCACGTAAAGAATCGGATTGCAACCTTGTTAGATGAACGACGCTCGTAACAACAACGGATGGGAGAAGGGTTAGGAGAGAATCAACTCCACCCAGAATACCTAGGCAAGCACCCATAGACGTGGAAGAGAGTCCAAATCCAGAGAAGGAGTTTGGGAGACTATGTGCTACCAAGAGTGAATGGAGCACGACATGCATTAGGCTCCCGCACAGAGCCAACAACTTCGAGATAAAACCGCGATTACGAGCATGGTACAGACACAAGTGCAATTCGGAGGATCGCCATCGGAGGATTCACATACGCACATAGCTAATTTCTTGGAGCTATGTGCAACTTTTAGATATAACTGGCATCGATGATGCCGTCAGATTGAGGCTCTTTCCTTCTCACTCGTGGATAGAGCAAAAGTATGGTTGAATTCCTGCCGCCGATTCGATTTTCACATGGCACGAAATGGCACGTAAATTCTTAGCCAAGTTCTTTCCTCCGTAAAGCAACAAAACTAAGAGGAGTTGAACAACTTCTACCAAGCGGATGGAGAGTCCTTATATGAAGCTTGGGAAAGGTTCAAAGATCTAGAGAAAGTGCCCACACCATTTCATTGAGTTGTGGAACTTGGTCCACATCTTCTACAACTGGCCGAAAGCAAAGACAAACCGTAACTATCATAGATGCGTGGTGGAGCATTCATGAGGAAAACGACCACGACGCTCATGAGTTATTAGAAGACATGGCCACTAACAACCATGTCACGGAAGAGAGGTCGACAAATGGGAGAAGAACGTGGGAGTCCATGAAATAGATGCTATTCTCGCCTTGAATGCCCAGTGACCCTCTCCTAGCGAAACGATTGCAGCAACATACAAAGGTCGAATGCGATGCAGATGCCTAAAAGTCGTGAGATATGTGGTGGCCCACATACATTTGATAGGTGTCCTTCAATGGATCCCAACAATATACCAATGGAGCGATGAGTGTCAAGCCATAGGTAATTATCGAGGCAACAGAACAACCCCTACTCCAACACTTATAATCCGTGGAGGAACCACCCAAATTTCTCATGGAGAGGAGACTGCGGCGCAGAACCAAAGACTAACCGCAGAACCAATACCAAGGGCAACAGACCGCATCACGGGCAGCAGAACGAGATCGTGGCGCAGACCGTGATAGGCCGCATGCGAATCGCAGAGCGTAATCAAGAACCCTTCATTCAAGCCCCACCTCAACAGCCAATGCACCTGCTCGAAGAAAGCGGATGAGCTAAAGCATTTGCGACAAAGACTTGCCAACGCCTGGACGCAGTTCACGATGTGTTTAGATCCTCGCTCGAAACTTGGAGACACGGTGGGTCATCTAGCAAACAGTAAACAAAGAAAGCCATACGGGACATTGCCAAGCAATACAGAGGTAAACTGGCGAGCAGTGTCAGCAAAGGCGGTTGAGAAGTGGAAGATACTGAGCAAAGCAATCACCTCACCAAGAGTTGAGAAGAAAGCGAGTTAGAAAAGAGAAGGTGATTGAGCCTAGCCCAAGAGAGAAAACTCCAAAAAGGAGTATACATAGAAGATCCCTTTCCCAGAGACTACAAAAGGCGGTTGATAAACAATTCTCCAAATTTTTGGAGACATTGAAGCTACATATCAACATACCTTTCATAGAAGCATTAGAGCAGATGCCTCCTATTTCAAGTTTATGAAGGAGATTTTGGGGAAAAAGAAGAAGTCGGCGAGAATCTGAAATAGTAGTAGCACTGACAGAAGAGTGTAGTGCTATCTTGCAGAAAAAGTTGTCACCAAAGCTAAAAGATCCAGGGAGCTTTACACTACCTTGCACAGTGGGCAGGGTAACTTGCAACAGAGCTCTATGTGATTTAGGGGCAAGTATAAATCTAATGCCCCTATCAGTATTTAAAATATTGGAGTTGGGTGAAGCCAAACCAACCACAGTAAGCTGTGACTAGCCGACAGGACAGTGGTTCATCCAAGAGGCAAGATCGAGGACGTGATTGTGAAAGTAGGAAAATTCTTCTTTCCTGCAGACTTCCTCATTCTTGATATGGAAGAAGACGCAGAAATCCCTATCATATTGGGGAGGCCATTCCTAGCAACGGGGAGAGCTTTGATTGATGTTGAAAGAGGAGAATTAACACTAAGGGTGGAGTCTGAAGAAATGGTGTTTAAAGTTTTTAAACACGTCATTGAGCCACCAACAAGGAGTGGGTGCTTTGCAATCAGCACCATCAAACCCCCATGCGAGCCAATACAAGTCAACCAAAGAGCGATGAGCCCAAGCGAGCATGGTTTCTTTGAAATGCCACTAAAGGAGGTAAGTATTCCTGAACTCCCCCTTACTGATAATGCTAAGAAGAAAAGAAGAAAAAGAAAACGCAAAATGTGGAGGAAATGGATAGGTTGGGGGCTTAATCCACCCCAGGGTTACTAAGGCTAAGGAACTTGCGTCCGACTAAAAGACGTTAAAGACAGCGCTACTTGGGAGGCAACCCAACGTTTTCAATTATGTTATTTTAATTTCTGTCTTTAGTTTATTTTATTTTGTCTAGAACAATCTCACGGTCTTGGGTTCTTGTGTTTGTGCTGTGAGTGATAGGTACAGGGGAATAAACTGAAGGCGAAAAAGAAAAGCAATTTCAGAAAAGCGGGTCGTGCGCCAGAGCGAGGCTGGCGCTAAAAGAATCGAACAGCGCGAAGTTTAAGCCGCGCCAGGCGAGCATGGCGTAAATCCTGAAAAATTTGCCAAGTTTAAGCCATACGCTTCAGTGGTCATGGCGCGAAGCGAAAGTCCGCGAAGAGCGCAGAAGCGGCTTAGGCTGCGCATGGCGCGGCGGAATCGAAACTAAAAACTAAAAATCAGATTTTCCCCAATTCCAAATTCAAAAACCTAACCTTCCCTCTCCAAAAACCCACGAAATTCTAGAAATTTGCCCACAAATCCTCCACAAATCCAACCCAACCACAACCTAAACTCTTAAATTCCCAAAAACCCTTAGCCATCTCAACCAACAAAGCTCCATTCCATAGCCTCAAACCACCAATTGAAACAAGGACAAGCTTGAATCTTCTCATAAAAAGGTAATCCTTTTCTGTTCTTGAGTCCTTTACTAAAGTCACAAGAGGTAGTAGTTTGAAGGAGTATTGTAGTTGAAGTAGTTTGGGTACTGAAAAGTTGATTGTGAAGTTTGGAGAAGAGAGTAGAAAAAGAGTGTGGGTATTGGGTAGAAAAGTTGAAGTTTGGGGGTATTGTGTTCGCTGCTAGTTGTCAATTGTGTAGGAAACATTTGTGCCACTAAATTGAAAAGCTCCATAAAACTATTTTAAACCATGGCCACCAGGAAGAGAAGAGGCTCCACATCCACCCAACCCCACAATACGATGAAAATAGGTTTGTGAGCTACGAAGCCTTTAAAGATACAAAAAGCTTGATACTGCACTCCATAATACGAGAAGGGAATGGACTACCAGAGGAGTCATATGGGAAGAAGATGTTTATGAGCCCATTCGGGCGATGATTGAGATTAAGGGAGTGGGAAAATTTGTGAACCTGCAGAAGATAACACCATAAACACAACAATGGTGCGTGAATTTTATGCCAATTTTAGGAGAAGGTGGAAAGGGGATGCTTTGTAAGGGGCGCTATGTGCTGTGACGTGAAGATATCAATATACAATTGAAAACAGTTGATGTTGAAGGAGGAATTGGTGATCGGAGCCATTTTAGAACATGGTCTAGGAGCACCGACAACATAAACTGGGATATCGTCGAGCTGTTTTTGATATTGGAAGAAATGGGTCAAGAGCACTGAACAGGTGCCAATTCAACAAAGTAGCCAAAGGTTGGCTATATTTCGGCCGCCGCGTGATTCCATCCACGCACTTCACCAGTGCGAGAGGATGATTAAACCGATATATGGAATTATGAGGGTTGACGATTGATGTGGGAAAGAAATAGTGCGAGAACATTGAGGAAATCAGCGAGTTGGTATCAACAGCGGATTGGGACATGGCTCGATTATCACCAAGCTATGTCACGAGTGCGGTTCCAAAACTACCCACCGACACTCATGAAAGAAACCAACGCCGTGTCCTATGGGATAGTGCACTCTTTCCTGCACTCCAAGCCCCAAAGCAGACGGAGAGTACAACCAGCGGAAGCGAGAGCGTAGAGGCCGCCATGGGCGAAGATGAGCACGAAATAGGGGCTCAATATGAGGCAGGACCTAGCCGAGGCCAACCACGGGAGCGAGAACCTCCAACACCTGATGGAGCAATTGTATCGAGAATCGGATGAGGATGATGCGGACCTTGAACCTGATGGTACAAGGACAACAAGAAACAAGGCAACAAATCAACGAGTTGAGTTCCTTGTTCAACCAATGGTCGATGCATTATCCACCGCCACCACCACCATTTTAACCAAAGTTTGTAAGTGTCTATTTATTTTACTATCTTTGAGTCTACACACATTGGGGACAATGTGTGATTTAAGTTTGGGGGTGTTTTCTTTATGTGTCATGTTATGTTTTACTTAAGTCTTTTTGATTGTTTTTATGTTTATTTTGAGTCACCAAATTTTTTTCTTTTTGAGTCATAATTGTCTGTCAAAGATCATAATTGCTGTAGTTGTTAGAAACACCTAGTGAAGTAAGGTGAAATAATGTAACGGAATTGAAGCAACTATCTAAACACTTAAGTTAGATATGCCAAAAACTCATAGAATCTGTCTATTTGGAGTTTCTTGCTTGAATTACGCATACTAAATGATAAATGCTTATGTGTTATGATTTCTTGCTATTTGAGGCGAAATAGTTAGGATATGCATGTTAGGGAGATGACTCAGGCATTTCTTTGATAACCAATTCTTACCATTCTTTTCTATCCCGTACTTTAATAATATCCCTAGTCAGCCCCATTGAGCCTAAATTTGAAATTTCTTCTTTGACACCCTATATTCCCACAAGTCGTACCATAAGTGAAAATATGAAATAGTGGAATACATTGTGTAAAAAAAAAAAAAGACAAAAAGAGTGAATAAGTCTGTTGCACCCCAATACAAAAGTAATAAGAAATAGGCAAAAGCCTAAGTTTGGGGGTGCTTGTCATTATTATATACTTCACTCTCCCAAAACAAAAGAGGGGAAAGATAGAATCGAAATGAAGAAAAGAACAAAAAGAAAAAAAAAAGGGAAATACTGAAAAGCTGAAGAGCTTATGGTACACAAAAATGAGTCTAAATGCCTATTTTTACCAACCCCTACCTAAGCCTACATCACAACCCTTAAAGTCCTGAAGATCTCTTTTATGCATATCCAGAATCAGTGGAGAATAGCAAGTAAGCATGCCATAGGAATTCTTGAATTTACATGCATGATTTAGTATATTGACTTCCATTAAGCATGATGACTATGAGTTTGCGAAATATCTAGCTTCATGTGCTTAGTGTGCTGAAATTTCATGCTATATGTTCCTGCATATTATTTTGCTAACCTTCATGTTTTTCTAGTTAACACTAATGCAACAAAAGTGATCAATGGCAGTGAGTCTTTTTATTTTTTGTTCTTTGAGTCTTTTATTTTATTTCTTTCTATCTTTGCTCGAGGGCGAGAAAAGGTTAAGTTTGGGGGTATTTGATTGGTGTATTTTATATACACCTTTTGAGTCAGTTTTAGTTAGTCTTTTGTCCCATTTTGCACATATAAGTGTCGTATTAGGATAGTTTTTCTTTCTTTTGAGTCAAAGTGGTTAAAATGGCCAAATGGCGAAAAAGAGCAAAAAGAGGGCAAAGAGAGATGCGAGTGGAAACAGAGAAAGTGGCGAACGAGGAAAAATCAAGACCATAGCGCGCCTGCAGCCGATCAGCGGGGCGCGGCGCCCACTATCCAGAGGTCGAAGACTCAGCGCGGCGCCTCAAAGAAAAGCAGGCCGCGACGCTAAACATCCGAGGAGCTACAGAAGATACAGTACTGGGCGCCTCGCAGCAGATATCGGGCCGCGCGCCAAAACACCCGGACAGAACTTCGCGTGGCGCCGACGCTGAAAATTAGGTCTTTTGATGAAAATCGCCAGCTGAAGGAAAAGAGGAGGCGGTTTACGGCTATAAAAGGAGAACCCTAGGTAGTTTTTATGGTTCCCTTCTGCACAACACAAGACTTTGGCTTGAGATGGATACCATTAGTTTAGTAATTTCTTTTCCTTTTCTTTACTTTATTTCAGTTTTTATGATGAACTTTGAATTAGTTCTTGTCATATTTATGGCTATGAACTAATTCTCTTATAGGGCTTTCCATGTTGAATTGCTAGAAACTTATGTTATAAATTAATGCATGCTTATGGTTATTTTTCTTATTGTGAGATCTATCCAATAATTGAGTTGAATTCTTGGTAATTAATTGACAACTAATTATCACTATATGATTTCTAATCAGATTCTGAAAAGGGGGAATTGTGAATATGATGTAAGTTGGGTAGACATTCTTGGATTGGGGATGAAAATACCTCAATTATTTATGTAGCGTTGATGAGAGGCTTAACAACCCTAATTTTGCGCATTGTCCGCAACTAGGTTTTTGTTCTTAATCCTCCTATAAAGTTATCCTTATCACCGAAAGGTAGGTAAGGCGACATCTGGGTTGAGTGTTTATATAACCCTAACGGAGTATAAACGATTTCAGAAACTCCGCTTTCTCCTAAAGAAGAATACCATAAGTTAATGCATTAGTAAGTAGCATAAGCGGATAGTAAGGATACATGGAAGCCCTATTCTCATCACCACTGAAGTAAATTGTTATATTAAAATAGCTTGCATAATTCGTAGTTATAAACAACAAATCAATCATAAATTCACCAAATAGATACTAGAAAATAGATAGTTGGTAATTGAACCCTAATCCTTGTGGACGATATTCGGTCTTATTAAGACTATACTACTTGTCACGATAACGTGCACTTGCGTTTAAAGTGTGTGCATCTTACCGCGCATCATATGACGTCTACGTCTACAACGGTTGTGCCCACCAGAGCAGCAGATTCAGATTTATGGGTCATGTTTAAAGCCAAGGTTCTCTAGTGGATTTATGCCACTATATCCTTGGATCTTTTACAGACGATTATGGAACCCAACTCCACATCTATGACGGTGTGGAATTGATTGCGTGACATCTTCCAAGATAACAATCATTCTCACATTGTTATCCTTGAGAAGGATTTTTCTCAAGTTGCTATGGTGAATTTTCCAAATATTTCTTCTTATTGCAAACGCCTCAAAGACTTGGCAGACCACTTCGCAACGTGGGTTCTCATGTTTCTAATAGGCGTCTAGTTCTTCAGATGGTTTTTGGTCAATCTGAGGCCTATACAAGGGTTGCTTCGGTTATTCGTCAAAGTAACCCCCTGCCAGTGTTTTATCAAGCCCGCTCCATGCTCACTTTGGAAGAAGCGAGTTTGGCTAAAAGGACATCGATCGGAGCAAACCCCATCATCATGATGACTGCTTCAAAATTTTCCCCTTCCAATCCAGCCAACGTGATCCAAAATCACAGCAACGGGGGTGGTAAGAAGGGTCAAAATCAGAAGAATAATGACAAGAATCGTGGCGGCAACAACGGGGGCAGCCGTTAGTAGCAACAGCAGTTCTGGAGCCCACAGTGGGCCCTTGGATAGTGGCAGTGGGTCCCAGCGCCGCGACTCAGCATTACTGCACCGCGGTGCCTCCGCCTCAGCCTGTGCAAGTGTCCGCGACCCAGCTTCTTTCCGTGTCGACTCTGTGGTTCGCATCACCATGGGCGGCCAAAGATCCAGATACTCGACCTTGACCTCCTCAGGCCCACCATGCAATGGGCCCCACTCAGATCGATATTGAAGCAGCGATGCACATGCTTGGCTTGACTCAACCGGATCCTAATTGGTACATGGACACAGGTGCCACTAACCACATGACATCCGACCAAGGTACTCTATCGTCTTATTCCAATTTGAGCAGTAATCGTGGTATAATTATTGATAATTACAGTTCTATTCCAATTAAGGGTTATGGTAATAAAACTTTGTCCCCTCCTCATCTACCACTTGTCCTGAAAAATACACTTCATGCCCCAAAATTGATTAAAAATTTGGTGTCTGTCCGTAAATTCACAACTGATAATTGAGTTTCTATTGATTTTGATTCGTTTGAGTTTTCTGTGAAGGATTTCAAGACGGGGAGTCCTCTCATGAGGTGTGACAGTGGCGGGGGGGGGGGGGGGATCTTTATCCAATCACACCAAGTCTCAGCAACTCGCGTCAAGCCATGTCTTCCACTTTTGCAGCTCTTGCTACTTCTCAGGTACGCATGCCTGTGTCATCCGGGGTCGTATATTTTATCTTCTTTAGATAGACATAAGTTTATTTTATGTAAGAGTACGCGTAGTACTCCACTTTGTCAATCCTGTGCTTTAGAAAAAAATATTAAGTTACCATTTGTAGCTTCGAATTCTAATACTTCAATTCCATTTGACATTATTCATAGCGATTTATGAACATCTCCGGTTCTCAGTTCTATGAGTCATCAATATTATGTTTTATTCTTGGATGATTACTCTAAATTTTTATGGACATTTCCAATTGCGAAAAAATCACAAGTTTTTTCCATCTTCGTAAAATTTAGAACTTTCATAAGAACCTAATTCGAACGGAAAATAAAGAACATCCAATGTGATAATGGTAAAGAGTATGACAATGGGGAGTTTAGGGAGTTTTGTGCTCAAAATGGGATAAATTTTCATTTTTCTTATCCTCATACGTCTTCACAAAATGGGAAAGTTGAACGGAAAATTCGTATCATTAATAACATTATCCGCACTTTATTGGTTCATTCTTCCATCCCTCCATTGTTTTGGCATCATGCGCTATAAATGGCTACCGATCTACTTAATATTCTTCCCTCTAAAGGTTTGACATATTATTCCCCTCTTCAGATTTTATACAATAAGACTCCTACATATTCTCATCTTTGATCTTTGGATGCTTATTTTATTCGCTGTTTCCATCTACCACAATCAACAAACTTCAGACACGTTCTACCCCGTGTGTGTTTTTGGGTTATCCGTCAAATCACCGTAGTTATAAATGTTTTGATTTGTCCTCTAAACGAATCATCATTAGTCGTCATATTCTATTTGATGAGTCCCAATTTCCATTTTCTAAAGTAAAAAAACCCGTGCCTAGTTCTTATGATTTTTTGGATGATGCTATCTCCCCCTATGTTCTCCGTCATTTTTCAGATTTTTCAAAAAATACGTCGCCAGCGCCTCGGCGCCTGCCTTCCAGTGAACAGTCAAATTCAATCCCGTCGTCAGCGCCGCGACGCCAAAACTTCAGAGAGCTCTGCAGTTCATCCGCGCCGCGGCGCCTTCGACGGTAAGTTCCAATTTTTTTCAAAGTTCCCAAAATTCACCCAATCCAGCTCAGAGTCATGGTCTAATCACTCGCAATCAACGTGGTATTTTTAAATTAAAAAGATATTTTAATTTGAATTCTAGTGTTCTTAAATCACCCTTACCCCGTAATCATGTGTCTGCCTTAAATGACCCTAATTGAAAAATTGTCATGACCGATGAATATAATACTCTTATTGATAATAAGACGTGGGAGTTGGTACCCCGTCCATCTGGTGTTAATATTATTCGGTCTATGTGGGTTTTTTCTCACAAGGAAAATTCTGATGGTTCATTTGCTAAGCATAAGACTCGTCTTGTAGGTGATGGTAAGACTTAACAAGTTGGTGTGGATTGTGGTGAAACATTTACGGTATGTTTGGATTAGCGGTGGGCAGAATTGATTCTGGCAGAAGTGATTTATGTTTGGATGCAACAATGTAAAAGTGATTCTTATAATTGATTTATGTTTGGATAGTTTTGATCAAAATTGATTTTGAATGTAGAATTACCAAAATGGACATACATATAAATAAAAATTACTATACATATAAATAGATGGAAGTATGTAAATAAAAATTACAAATAGATAATAGAATTTAAAGTGCAATATAGTACTTAAATATTAGTAGAATATTATTACAATACTAATTTAAAGTGCAAATAGTATTTAAATATTATTACAATACTAATTTAAAGTGTAAATAGTATTTAAATGTTATTACAATACTAATTTTGCATGTACTCTATAATTTGATTGCGGACTAAGTCTCGAACGTGATTCATCTCTGATGAAGAAGCTACATTAAAAACATGTGATTGATCCAAATTAGATGATCTATGATAATCATCATGGTGAATGATTGTGCTTTCATCTTCATAAAGATCAAAATCAATATATGTTTCTGCATTCCTTCTGAAAGTTGTATATTTGATTTTTTTTAGTAATTATTTATAGATATTTTAAGAGGGTAGTGAAAATTGTATATTTGATTTTTTAGTAATTATTTCTAGATATTTAAAGAGGACAATGAAAGTTGTATATTTGATTTTTTTAGTAATTATTTCTAGATATTTAAAGAGAATAATGAAAGTGGATAGAGTTATTGATGAAAATTAAAGAGGGTAATAAAGGAAAGAGTAAAATTCAAATTGAAATAAATGACAAAATTGATTTTGTTCTGGCAGAATCTACAAATTGTAGCTTCTGGCAGAATCAATTCTGGCCAGCCAAACATCTTTAATTTCTGATTTTCACGAAAGTAGGTACCCAGAATCGATTCTGGGTACTAAAAGTCAATCCAAACATGCACTTAGCCCAGTGATCAAGCCGGCTACCATTCGCACTGTGCTATTTTTAACCGAATCTCTGTATCTATATCCATACCCCAAAATTTAAAATTTAGATCATGAAAAATCCTACCTCTAGATTCACACCCAAATCCGAGCAACATAGGCCATCAATGTGGTATATAGTATGTAGTTTATCAACTCTAATGTTACTACTAATAAAGAAGCTCTGTTCACAATATTTGTTTTGGGAGCAAGTACATCTTTTAATACTTTGAAGCAAGACAAAATACTTTAAGGACTCAGAGACACTGATACACCAAACAGTTCCATGATACACCAACTTTTATGTAAGAAAATCTTAGATTGTAAAATGGTTTAAAGAACCAGTAACCATCCAATTCGATCCATTAGACATGGATTGCATAACTAACTTTTTAAAAATTGATCAAATATTATCCATTAAAAATGGATATTCATATTATCGATATTCATTTGTCTGCTATTTTTTATGAATTATGTTTTTTGGGAGTGTTGGCATTAGCAAGAATTATGAGTGTTAGTTTTGATGATTGACAAAGAGAATGCACAAGGTGAATGAACCAGGTCCATGAACTTGATCTATCAAAGGGAAGATACAGTACAAAGCTGAACGAATCAGGCTCAAAACATAGGTGGAATGAACCACATCCAAGAACATATTCCTTCTCAGTCCCAACAGTGAGACATAGTTGACAAGAACATATGCAAGGAATAGATCAAGAACATGTTCCTTTTCAGAGTCCTACCGTAAGTAAGATTTTTATTTTTTATGGTAAAGACTTGACGTACTAGGCGACAGAATTTCGTGCCATACTTATCAAGATTTAGTCCTATAAGGAAACTAATGATACGTGAAGATGTAAGAATGGTTAACAAATACAAACCCTATTATACCATGATGGTCGTATATAGGGTCTAGGTCAACCACGTTGATGAAGACAAAAGCTATATTTATCAAGTCTTGATGTGAGTAAACTTATGCATTCACAAAGAAAGAAAGTCAAAAACTTGAGCAAACCAGCCAAGCATAATTGAGAGAGTTTTGATTTCATTAGTGTCACCATAATATTACAAAAAAGATTGAAGGAGTTATTCTACAAAATAATGTTTTTAAGTTCTTAAGTCTAGATTCTTATATTAGGTTGTTCATCGAGTTGTACCTTTATCAGCTTGCGATTAAAATATGTATAATAGTTAGTCAAATTAAACTTTAAGTTGGAGATAAACTTGGAGTGAGCTAGACAATTTGAGTAGATTCTTGAGATATGAATTAGAGTTTATAGTTGCTAAATTACAGAGTATGTAACTTAAATTTCCAGAAGATAGGAAGTAGAGTTTATACTTCCTAGATTGCGGAGTTTATAACTTGAATTTCCAAAGGCTCACTTTGTAGTGGAGTTGGGAATAAATTCTGGGGTAGGTCGTGAGTTTTTACCCTTGTGAGCCGAGTGATTTCTACGTAAAAATATTGTGTCTCTACTTTACCGTTCTTTATTATTTCGCAAACTCTATGCATAAAAAGGCAGGGTAACGTGTTCAGTCCTATAGGTGAAAATTAGGTGTCGCATAGGATAGACAATTTGATGTGCATAATATCAATTGATATCATAGCAGGTTCTCTTCAACAAGGCTAACACGTTAAGAGAAAACTATGATGAATGTTGCACCACCCACGGACACACTGAGGGCCAATCCATTCATTGACCACCACTATTTAATGAAAAATGTTACACTTCATGGAAAGCTCGGATGGAGGACCACTTGAAAGCTGTAGATTATGAACTGTGGGAAAGGACTACTGATGGTCCAAAATATCCCACCAAGAGGGTACATATGGAACAATTGTCGCAAAGGAGAAGAGCGAATACGAGGAAGTTGACTACAAAATCCTCGAGAAAATGCTAAGGCAAAGAATGTCTTGATCAGTGGACTTGGTCATGGCGAGTACAATAGATTTTCTAGTTGTACCATTGCAAAGAAAATCAAGGATGCATTGATGAATGCACATGAAGGGACCAACCAGGTTAGAAAATTCATAAAAGCCATGCTTGTCACGAATTTCAAAAATTTCAGAATGAAGCAAGAAGAAATAGTTTCTAAAAGGTTCAAAGGGTATATATCTTTGGTTAACGAACTAACGTCTCTTGGAAAAATCATTTCAGTTGATAAAATCTTAAGAACACTACAAAAGACTTTACACATGAAAGTCACCGCTATAAAAGAAGACAAAGACATAGGAGATATGTCCTTGGATGAGTTGATAGGTTACTTGAAAACCTAGAGATGGATATGGAAAACTCCAAAAATATTGAATCAAATTTTGAAAGTTTCTTGGAATTGAAAGCTACTGAGAGTGACAGTTCTGAAGCAGATGAGGAAGAAATGACATAAGAAACACATATGGAAAGGGAAGAGGTGACAAACCTCAAACAATTGGCTTCTTCAAGTGCCAATCCGATTACTTAGATCAAAGATTGTCCCTATGGGAGATCGAATGAAAAAAAGAAAGAGCTGAAAAAACAAGCTAAAAGACCAAGTTCAGGGTAGAAGAAACAAAGGAAATCCTAAGGAGCTAATGGCTAAAAGATAAGCTTGATATATTTTCTAAAATCCATAAGTGGTGAATTAGAGTTCTTTACTGCTATGGAAGACAAATTACGGACCTCTCCGCTTATTTGGTTATTGGAAATATTGAAGTAGGATAGTTCAGGAGAAAGATCCCAAAACCAGTTAGGAGCTACACCCGATATACCAGCCAAAGAGATATCAAGATATGAGTAATTCTTCTGAGTTCGTAGCCATTGTGGAAAATGCCCCATTTCACAATGGGAGAGTCTTATAACATCTAACTCAAAAAGAGGAAGCCAATTAGGTCCCAACTGAAGAGAGGAGTTATTTGACAGGTCCAACTCTTTTAAGTTGGAAAGGTTTGAAAGATGTGATTCCATGATTGGACCTTCCAAAATATTTGAACTGACTCTCAATATTTCAAGCTGTCACAACCCGACCCGTCGGGCCGTGATTAACGTCCTAATTGGACGTCATTACTGACTTGACACTCTTAATCCAATTAATACAGATGTCTACATAAATTTCGGCAGCACAACGCTGCTTTTACAACATATCCCTAAAACGCGAGCCGGCGCCGCCAAAACAACAACAACAGTCATAATAGGCTAGCCGACTAGGCTGCCACCAACCACATCACGCGCACAAAGGCATAAGTCAAAATACGCAAGCCGGCAAGGCTGCTACTAAATAACGACATCAAAACCCAAAACGAAGTACAAACATCCAACCCACAACTGTCCACAGACCTCTAAGAGAATAATACTGACATGTGACGGGACAGGACCCCGTCGTGCCCTAAAATATGCATAAATCCGAAATAAAGGTTCAGATTAAAAATAGCCGCTCGAACAAAGGAGTTTCCAACCGCTGCATGAAATCCTAGACGGAGGGTCACCTATTCAACTCCCCGAACTGCGGCATTTAACGCACTTCGAGGAAGTGGGTCGATGCAGATAATGTCTCGAGTATGTAAAACATAAAATATCAGAAACCGATTAACAATCGTACTGAGTAAAACAGAGAGTCATCAAATCGCTATAAAATCGAGAATCATATGCAAAGCATATCATGTATATCAATCATAAAACATCGTGCTCATGTCCCGTATATAAAATCAGAAACATGTCTCTACTTCTGGAGGACTCGATGGAATCAGATTCGCGCTACAGAACATGTCTCGGCCTTCAATGAGGGACTCGATGTAATCTGTATATATATCGTGTTCTACTTTCAGTGAGGACTCGATGAAATCAGACTGTCAGCGCACGATCGTGATCCGCTCGACTCGGTGGAATGAAATAGTAACACTTAGCACGAGTAGATATCATGAGCAATCAGATGCACTTAAAATCATTATGTGACTCTCAATAACATTACTACATAAACTCTGTTACTGAATCATAATCATTAGTAAATAATCATTTGTAAAACTGAACTGGTAGGAGTTAAGTACGTCCGCCGTACTTTACCAAAAATCATGCCAAAAGAAAGAAGGAAAGGTCTTACATACCTCTTGGCGTAACTAATCACTTGGTATTAAGGTATTCCTCGCCTAGTACTTCAACCTATGATAAGGAACAACATGCGTCAATTCTATGATTCCTAATGTAAGTTATATGCTTAAAGGCTCCTTATTTCTACAAAAATTGGGAAGCATTTCTTTATTTATGCAGATTCCACAATTTTCCAATAATCCAAGTCAACCAACAATTCAACTCACTACAATCCAATCAACCAACAATCCAATTCGAACCAACAATTCAATTCAAACCAACAATTCCCTTTATTCCAGAATATATAAAATTAACACCTTTCTTACACTTAATCCTTTCGAGGCATGTATAGGTATCTTATTGCAATACATATGCATGTTTGTAGCTTATTTACATACTAGTTCAGTCCGTAATACATTATCGAAATTTTCAACAATTTCTATCAACTTTCCGGTCATATCAACATTTTACAATTCCAAAGCTTTTTTCCAAAATTCCTTACTTTCCAATTAATCTCCCAACAACTTCAATTAACAACTTTAACTTTAAACATCAAGGTTTCATCTAAATTTTCACATGCAATTAGTAATAACATACCAACACAATTACTCAATTCCAACGTACGCCAAGAATAGGTTCTAAATCGGTGTATATATCCTTAATACAATCACATGCATTTCATATTTCCAATTCCATCTTAACACCAATTCATATATTCAACTACAACAACATGCAATGTCATTAAACTATAAAAGAAGAATTGTATACCTCGAATTCGTCCAAAACAGTCCCCAAAAACGTGACTGTCCAGATTTTTTTGCCACTGCTTCGTCGGCTGAACTTGTAACATCGATAACTCTCTACTCCAGTGTCCTATAGACGAACGGTTTGTTGCGTTGGAAACTAGACTCGATGAACTTCATTTTAGGCTTTTGAAACACCCAAAAAATCCTAATATGCTAGGAGATATTCCCTTCCAAATTTGACTAAAATCTGC
Source organism: Przewalskia tangutica (assembly GCA_029844215.1). Lineage (NCBI taxonomy): Eukaryota > Viridiplantae > Streptophyta > Magnoliopsida > Solanales > Solanaceae > Przewalskia > Przewalskia tangutica. The sequence goes on from CM056719.1 coordinate 148,390,968, forward strand.
CAGTAACCAGCGATTTTCTGCCCATTTTTCTTTCACAAAATTCGATTTTTCTTCGCCAATCTTCACTTCTTCAACCCCAATCCAACATGCAATAATTCTACTATGTTAACCCAACATTCTTACACCTTTTCCTTCAAGAAAACTTGTCCAAAATTTAAGAACTCGCTGCCCTAAAATTGGCAGAAATGCCGAGAACTCCCCACTGTTTTGGGGTGATAATTTCGCCTCAAAATGGTGGGATAATTTACCCCAAGAAGATGGAATAACTAGCTAAATTTTCTTTGCAAAGGGTGGGGATTTTCGTTCAAGAAGGAGGGAGAAATGGGAGCTTAAAAATCTGATTTTGTTTTGTGGAAGAAATGAAGGTTTTAGAGGAGTTTTATTAAATTTTCAGATTTTTAAATAATGCACTAAGACCCCCTTAAAAGCCACACTTTGCCCCCTCTAAGTATTTATTTAACTAAATCAACCCCCACTTCTTTTAATCTAATTTCCCATAGCCTTAATTTCTTATCATCGTACCTTTAATTACATTACTAACTCATAACGGAAAAATACATATTTATTTATACCACCATTTCTAAAGAGATTTCCGGCGTCACATTCGTCATTGCCAAAAAAATTAAGTCGTATTAGTACGTAAAATATATGTAATTTCGAAAATTGGGAATCTCAATCCTTAATGACGTTCTAAATATTTGTCTTATCATACGAGGTGTAACACAAGCTTTAAAAGTTGTCCTATACTTTGGGGTATTTGAATTGGTTATCGTTCAAATGTAACTCCCTCAGTGCTGAAAATGTTATTAAGTATTTGTCATATATTGCGTAATTATGATTAATGTATATTTATGGTATATTAGGATTTTTACCGAATTAAGATTCCTCTCTTATACACACTATATATATTTTGTAATAATGAGAATATTCCACAAGGGAAATTATTACAATCTTACATGATATCAGAAGCCAAAACCCTAGGGTTTCTCTAGTCTAGCTGTCGCTCCCCCTCTCTCTCTCCTATAGGGTCCGCCGAAAAAACACCAAAGGAAACTAATTTTTTTCTTTCTTCTTCTTTCTCCACTACATGACTAATCCCCAAACTCCCACCGAGGCTTCATCTACCACAGTCATCACTTCAGACATCCCAAAACCATATTTTTCTCCATATGTTCACCCTGCACTCACTGTCACAAACAGCAAGCATTGTCTCCCAATCATTCTTGATCAAGAAAATGGTCAGTACAATCCATGGGTCGAACTCTTTCGTATTCATGATGTCTCTACAACGTGCTTGACCACATAGATGACGCATTCCCTCGCCCACCTGAAGTTGACGACGCTACTTGGCCTCATTTTGACGCCGCTGTAAAACAGTGGATATATGGTAGTATTTCTCAGGATTTGCTTCTCACTATAATGAAATCCGGCGCCTCGGCCCGCGGCTTATGGCTTCGGTTGTAAGAAATATTCCAAAATAACAAGCACACTCGTGTTGTGTATTTGGAGGAACAATTCAATACCACTCGTCTTGAAAATTTCTCCAACATGATGGAGTATTGCAAATAGTTAAAACTTGTGGTGGACCAACTCTCCAACGTCGGCACGCCTGTTTATGAAACTAAGATGGTCCTACAATTAATTGCAGACCTTCCAAAAGGCGAATACGATACTTTGGCCACCATGATTCAACAGGCGGATCCGCTATCAAGTTTCAACAAATCACGCTCACAATTGTTGCTAGAAGAAACCCGTCGTGCTAAGCAGGACGAGCATAATCAAAAGGCGTTAGCGTCGAAACTCCCCGTAGAATCAAATTCCCGTAGGTTCGACCCCGTCGAAAATTTCTCAGTCGTGGAAGAAATGCGATGACAGAGGTGGCAGAGAGTGCGGTGACAGAGGAGGTCGAGGACGTGGAAAAGGCTGCGGCCAGCAGCACCAGCCAAACCCCAATCAACATCAGTCTTTGAACGGTCCAGCAGCCCAGTATCCATTTCTGAATTGGGCTTCAACACCGGCGCATGGACAAGCCCCATACCCTTATAATCAGTAAGGGTTGTTCTACCGCTCCAAAGACTCCTGGTTAGCCCCTATTTGCAAAGAAAGAAACCATTTCTCCTGTGCCCACTTTACGCACTTTCACAGGTCAGGCCCCAACCGACTTGGGCCAAGTTTTTAGTAGTCTGAACTTGCAATCACCAGATGAAAATTGGTACATGGACTCGGGCGCCACATCTCACCTCACCCGCTCTGCAGGTTTATATTTCCACACTGTTTAATTTAAAGCATCCTCAATACATTATTGTCGGCAGTGGGCATCGCATTCCAATACAGGGTTATGGCAGTTCCCACATCAAACTACCACATCTGCCGCTCTCACTTAACCATGTCATGTATGCACCAAATATAATTAAAAACCTAATTCTGTATGCAAATTTACTAGTGATAATTTTATCTCTGTTGAGCTTGACCCATTTGGTTTTGGTGTGAAGGATCTTTGTACGGGGAACCGTCTAACGAGATATAATAGCAAGGGGGATCTTTACCCATTCCCATCCACCTCCGTTGTCGGATCTTGCTCTCCCATCTCTCTACCTGTTATCTCTCCGTCCATTTGGCACAATCAGTTTGACCATCCTGGAACCTCAGTTTTTAATTTTCTTAGAGACTATAATTTTATTAAATGTAATAATGAGAAACTTGCCTCACATTGTGCTTCTTGTTCTTTAGGCAAACATATTCGTCTTTCTTTTAAATCATCTACTAGTGTTACCTTTGACCATTTTGATATTATACATGTCGATTTGTGGACATCTCCTATTTCTAGTTCCATTGGTCACAAATATCATCTTGTATTGCTAGATGATTTCTCTCACTATATTTGGATATATCCCTTTAAATTTAAATCGGAAGTATTTGCCAAATTTCTTGAGTTTCGAACTTTTATCAAAACACAATTTGAAAAAGGTATAAAGTCATTTCAATGCGATAATGTCATGAATTCAATAACTCTACATTTCACCGATTTTGTACAAATAATGGCATGTTTTTCATTTCTTATGCTCTCACACTTCATCACAAAACGATAAAGCTGAACAAATCATTCGCACTATTAATAATATGATTCATACTCTATTGATTCATGCATCTCTCTATCTGTCATTCGGGATCTATGCCGTCAAAACATCTGAATACATTCTAAATATTCTCCTAACGAGTATCCTTTATAATATGACCCCAACCGAAATTATATACCACATAATTCCCTCTTATGACCATCTGCGAATATTTAGTTGTCTGTGTTATCCCAACCTTTCCTCCACTGCTCCTCACAAATTGGAACCCCAGACCACCCCGTGTATCTTCCTAGGCTTTCCACCAAATCATAGGAGATATATGTGCTATGACATGACCACTCGTCAAATTCACATATCTCGTCATGTCATCTTTGATGAGAACACATTCCCTTTTTCGAATCTAAAAAAATTCCAACAATCGAAATATACCTTTCTTGATGAGCCGGACATCTCTCCGACCATTCTTAGTCAGATACATCAGCCCCACACTCCCGATGGCATCACCAACATCACCCACCTTCCACCGATCGTCGTCAGTTCTACTTTCTAACCTCCAGCGGTGCAACCTACATTATCACTGCCTCAACCACCAACTGATGATTGCCATACCGGTGACCCGATCCTCCATCACAGACTTACCATCGAATCCGGTAATAAACCATCTCAAAACTCACCACCACCTATCATTTCCACTCCTCTGAGCATCACTTTAGAATACCAAAGCATCTAACCAACCACCGTCGACCGACACCATAGTCCAAACCCACCCCTTCACCATACCCGACATCACCTACCATACATCAATCGGTACACCACCAAACCCACTAATGTCACATCAGTCACCGTCAAACCCCACCCAACCACACCCACTACCGCATCCACATCAGACATGTCCCAGTCACCAACAAGTCGTCCCACCCATTATATCCACTCACCAAATGGAAACTCATGTCAAACACGAGGTTTTCAAACCCAAAGTTCAGTTCAACTTGTCTACCCAAACAATATCACCTATTCCCAAAAGCCTCAAATTGGCCAAACAAGACCCTAATTAGAATGATGTTATGTGTGAGGAATACAATGCTTTAATTAAATAACACATGTGAGATTTATTTCTTATACCGGAGGAGATGAATGTGATCTGGTGCATGTGGCTATTTCGTCACAAATTCAGGGACAATGGAGATCTTGAAAGATATAAGGCAAGACTGGTGGCTAATGACACAAACCAGCAGGAGAGCATTGACTGTAGTGAAACGATTAGCCCAGTTGTCAAACCGGCTACCATTCACACAGTTCTGATTATATCTATGGGCAAGCAGTGATCGATTCATCAGCTTGATGTGAAAATGCATTTTTACATGGGGACTTGAAAGAAACTATTTACATGTACCAGCCACCGGGGTTTGTTCATCCAGCAACACTCATCATGTCTGTCATTTTCGCAAGTCGTTGTATGATCTGAAACAGGCACCTCGAGCATGGTATGATCGATTTTGTTATACCCCGTATTTCCAGAGTATGTACGCGAGGGCATACGTACAAAAGTTTAGCCTTAAGGTTAGGCATTGGACGAAAAAGATTGGGCACACCTATCAAAAAGAATTGTTTCCCGACGAAACGTTTTACAAAACTTGCGAAGGGAAAATTCCGGCTATGTCATTTATTATTTTTGCGGATTTTTCCGAGAGACGAAATATTTTGGACCAACGAGAGGGCGACACTTGTCACCCTCTAGTTGGTGGACGTGAGGCGTCCATTTGGACGATTGGAATGGCCTTTTTGTCAAGGAGTTGGTAGGATATTTTTTGTGTAGTAGATGGATAAGGACACTTGCCCAAATCTTGACCTTACACTTGCCTACCACTTGGCTTCATCTTGGCCATTGGTTGGCCATTTCTTGACCTATAAATACCCCCCTTAAGATGAAGAGTTCTTCATCCACAAATCAAACTTTCCAAGTCTAAAATCCCTCTCTCTCCCTTGTGAGCTTCTCGTCCAAGAAGCTCTTTCCCCCCCCCCCACTCTAAATAAGCCTAGCCGAAACACCCCTCTCCCCCCCTCTAGCCTAGTGGCTTCGGCCAAGTACACCCCCTCTCCCTTTGGTAGAAAGTTGTCTTCCAAGTAAGGTTACTATTCCTAAATACCCTAGCCCAAATCCCTTATAGTACTTAAGTAGAAGTTGTGAAGAACTTCTAAGGGTTTCTTGGAGCTATCGGAGCGTCCAGACTAGGAGCTAAACCTCGCTCAGGATCGACTTTTAACTTGGATAATTTTGGGCTTATCGAGGTAAATACTCTTGTCCTTCTATTGTAATTGGATATTACATATAAGAATAGTATAGACTTGAGTATAAGATACACTGAAGGATATTAAAGAATAGAATTGAACTGTAATCACAGTAGAAGGGTATAAATGAAGAATAATTGAACTGTACTTACATAGGACTGTTTTTACAGTAGACTTGAGTAGCTTGGCGGGTAGGGAAGTGCTGCCCAATTTTCCGTAGGATAGAGAACCCTCTGCTTAGAACTGTTTACAGAGTAGTCTAGACGTTGATAGACGTGTCTGACTATTATAGGTTGATTCTCTGCGCGCGACATATTCGACTTGGCAGGTGGATTTCACCGAGGAGGTATGTGATTCTTCCTATACTCTTGAGCATGATATTTTAAAAATATATATAGTACGGTGAGCGTCGTGTGTTAACTGAATAATAATTACGGCAATGTCTTTTGACTTAAGCCTGAATAATAATTACGGCAATGTCTTTTGACTTAAGCCTGAATAATAAGAATCTTGAAGCATTTCAAAAGAATACTGAATCATTTTTAACAGAAGAGAAATATTTGGTTTTTAAACAAGAAGCTTAAGAGTTATACTAGCTTTATGGGAAGTTAAGTATAACGACTTAAGAAAGATAAAAGGAACAGTTTACTTATGTGTTTATAAAAGACTTGTATTGATTTCTGGAAAGTATAATAAGATGGTTTAATAAGTAGACATGATATGATGCTATGTGTGTTATTGTCTTGTAACGTTTGTATAAGAGGGTATTCTTGTTGTGCTTATGTTGTTTAACGATAAGCTGTTATGTTAGTATTATATCACTCACCTCTTGACATGTTACCGGGGGTTAAGCTGCCCTCCGATGCGGGGTAGACTCAGGCGGTCTGGGACCATGATTCGAGAATACCTCATGCGGGTCCAGGGGACCTATGCGGAGCTACGAGAGTTCCAGGTTAGTGTGCGGGGTTATACCTCATGCGGTCTATGTGGCCATGCGGACTACGAGTCGGGGCGATGCGAGTAGCTACCCTCGATGCGGGGTTATACCTCATGCGGGCCTATGTGAGTGGCCTATCACGGACTACGGAGTCGAGATTAGGCTTGCATAATGATACTATGGGCGATTGGCCCTGCTTCGATCATTCGCAGCCTAGAAAAGACCTGTTACAGTTTACCTATTGTTGCTCTTGTTTATGATGTGGCACTATGTGCGGTTACATTGGTTGTTTCGTGCATATTTGTAAATTAGGTTTTAAAATGATATGATTTCATTTAAGTATTTTACAGTTTCACATACTTAGTACCTGTTGTACTGACCTCCTTCGGGGGGCTGCGTTCATGCCGCAGGTAAGGGCAAGCAGGTGCTAGATCCACATCCTTAGGATCTTTGCTTTGGTGTCAGGAGCTCCATCTTCTCCGGAGGCTCTACTTTTGGGTATGATCTCCCTGTTGTTGTATATAGTTTTGTACATTCAGGGTATGGCGGGGCCCTGTCCCACCATAGTTGTTTATCTTCTTAGAGGTCTGTAGTCCTATTGTACAGTTGGGATGTAACTGCAAAACTATGTTTATATATATATGCCGAAAGGCGACATTTTTCTCACATAAAGCGTGTCTCATTTTACAATCGTTTCATGTCTTGTTTTTATATTCCACCGATTACTCGATGTATGACTACTTGGGTGCGGGTAAGGCACGATCCACGGGCCGGGCAGTCGTGACAAAAGTGGTATCAAAGCAGTTAATCCTCGGAAAGTGTCTACAGACCGTATCTAGTAGAGTCTTGATTATCGGTGTGTTGTGCACCACACCAATAATCAGGAGGCTATAGGATATTTAGGATTGGTTTCCATTCTTCTCATTCTGAGATCGTTCCTTAGAGTTGTGTTATAAGTTGGACCCTATAACGTATTCCTTTACCATGATTATGCCTCGCGTAAAGCGGCAACCCGGGCCCGGAAGGCGCAAGCGGTAGAGGAGGCGCTAGTGGGACACCGAGTCACGAGGGCTCAGGCCCGATCTATACAGGACGGCGAGTTCCACGACGCCGCCACCGGGAGGGTTTAGGGCGCGGCGGTGGTGATGAGACCACGATCGATGCGCGTAATATGCACACACTTTTAAGCGCAAGTGCGTTATCGTATCAAGTAGTATAGTCTTAGATAAGACCGAATATCGCCCTCAGGATTAGGGTCCAAGTATCGATTATCTATTTTCTAGTATCTATTTGGTGAATTAATGATTGATTGTTTGGTTTGTAACTAAGAGTTATGAAAGCTAATTAAATATAAAGATTTAATTCGGATGTGATGAGAATAGGGCTTCTATGTATCCTTACTATCCGCTATGTTACTTCTTGATGCATTACTTATGGTATTCTTCTTTGGAGAAAGCGGGTTTACGAAATCGTTTTATACTCCGTTAGGGTTATATAAACACTCAACCCAGATTGTTCCTTACCTAACTTTCACGATAAGGGTAACGCTATAGGAGGATTAAGCATAAAAACCTAGTTGGCCGTCGCGCAATGCGCAAAATTAGGGTTGTTAAGCCTCTCATCAACGCTTACAAATCTAATTGAGGTATTTTCATCCCCAATTCAAGATCGCCATCCAACTTACATCATATTCACAATCCCCTTTTCGAATCGATTAGAAATCATATAGTGATAACTAGTTGTCAATTAGCTACCAAGAATTCAACTCAATTATTGGATAGATCTCAATAAGAATAATTACCATAAGCATGCATTAATTTATAACATAAGGTTCAAGAAATTCAACATAGAAAGTCTATAAGAGAATTAGTTCCTAGCCATAAATATGACAAGAACTAATTCCATGTTCATCATACAAAAACTGAATTAAAGTAAAGCAAAGGAACAGATATTACTAAAATAAATGGTATCCAATCTCCAAGCAAGAATCTTGAGTTGTGCAGAAGGGAACCTCAAAACCGCCTAGGGTTCTCCTTTTATAGGTTTAAAACGCCTCCTTCTTTTCCCTGCAGCTGGCCCAAAAATCCGTCAAAGACCTAATTTTACGCTGCCGGCGCGCTGCTGCGAGCCGCGCCGGAAGTTCTGCGATCGATCGGGTGTTTTGGCGCCGCGGCCGATATTCGCTGTTCGAGGGCGCCATGGCCAGATCTTCTGTAGCTCTCCGGATGTTTAGACGCCGCGCCTGCATCTGCTGTCGGAGGCCAGCCGAAGTCTTCGCTCTCACATAATAGCGCCGCCTCGCTTTTGGTGAAGAGGCGCGCTACTGTCCGATTTTAGCCTCGTTCGCCACTTTCTGCTTTCACTCGGCATCTCCTCTTTTGCCTCTTTTTGCTCCTTTTCCGCCATTTGGCCATTTCAACCACTTTGACTCAATAGAAAGAAAAACTATCCTAATACGACACTTATATGTGCAAAATGGGACAAAAGACTAACTAAAACAGACTCGAAAGGTGTATATAAAATACACCGATCAAATACCCCCAAACTTAACCTTTGCTCGCCCTCGAGCAAAGATAGAAAGAAATACAATAAAAGACTCAAAAGAATGAAAAATAAAGGACTCCCTGTCATTAATCACTTTTGCTGCATAGATGTTAACTAGAAAAACATGAAGGTTAGCAGAATAATATGCAGGAACATATAGCATGGAATTTCAACACATTGAGCTAGATATTTCGCAAACTCATACTTATCATGCTTAAATGGAAGTCCATATACTAAATCATGCATATAAATTCAAGAATTCCTATGGCATGCTTACTTGCTATTCTCCACTAATTCTGGATATGCATAAAAGAGATCTTCAGGACTTTGAGGGTTGTAATGTTGGCTTAGGTAGGGGTTGGTAAAGATAGGCATTTAGGCTCATTTTTCTGTACCATAAGCTCTTTGGCTTTTCAATTTTTCCCTTTTTCTTTTGATTCTTTCCTTCACTTCAATTCTATCCTTCCCCTCTTTTGTTTTGGGAGAGTGAAGTGTATTATACTAGTAGGCACCCCCAAACTTAGGCTTTTGTCTCTTTCTTATTACTTTTCTATTGAAGTGCATCAAACTTGTTCACTCTTTTTGCTTCTTCTTTTTAACACAATGTACTCCACTATTTCATATTTTCACTTATGGCACAATTTGTGGGAATATAGGGTGTCAAAGAAGAAGTTTCAAATTTAGGCTCAATGGGGCTGACTAGGGATATTTTTAAAGTACGGGATAGAAAAGACTGGTAAGAATTGACTATCAAAGAAATGTCTGAGTCATCTCCCTAACATACATATCCTAACTATTTCGCCTCAAATAGCAAGCAATCATAACACATAAGCATTTATCATTTAGCATGCATAACTCAAGTAAGAAACTCCAAATAGACAGATTCTGTGAGTTTTTGGCATATCTAACCTAAGTGTTTAGATAGTTGCTTCAATTCCTTTACATTATTCCACCTTACTTCACTAGGTGTTTCTAGCAACTACAGCATACATGATTTTTGACAGGCAATTATGACTCAAAAAGAAAAAAAAATTGGTGACTAAAAATAAACATAAAACAATTGAAAAGAATTAAATAAAACATAACATGACACACAAATAAAACACCCCCAAACTTAAATCACACATTGTCCCCAATGTGTGTAAGACTCAAAGACAGTAAAAGAAAAAGGACACTTACAGACTTTGGCTAAAATGGTGGTGGTGGCGGCGGATAATGCATTGACCATTGGTTGAACAAGGCACTCAGCTCGTCGATTTGTTGCCTTGTTTCTTGCTGTCCTTGTACTACTGCTTGCAAGGTCTGCATCATCTCCTTCTAGTGTTGGTATAATTGCCCCATTGTGGGCTCTGAAGGTTCTGCTCTTGTGGTTGGCCGGTGGCTGGGTCCTGCCTCATATTGAGCCCCTATTTCAGGCTCATCTTCATCCATGGTTGCCTCTGCTGCTGCTGCTGCTGCTGCTGGTGCTCTCCGTATGGCTGCTGGGGGGCTAGGGTCTGGGAAAGAGTGCACTATCCCATAGGACACTGGCAGTTGGTTTCTTTCATGAGTATCTGTGGGTAGTTGTGGGACCGCACTCATGTGGCATAGACTGGTAATAAGTGAACCGTGTCCCAATCCACCTGTTGTCACCAACCTGCTGATTTCTTCTATGCTCTGCACTATCTCTTTCCCCACATCAATTGCTTTTCCCGTCATGATTCCATATACTAGCTTAATTCTGTCTTCTGGCACTCTGGTGAAGTGCGTGGATGAGATCATGCGGGCGCTGATGAAGTATAGCTACGCCTTGCGCTTTGTTGAATCGCACCGCCGCTCTAGATCCATTTCTTCCAATCTCAAAAGCAGCCCCAGGGTAGCTCACTGTGTCTGCAATGTTATTCCAGTCGATGTTGTTGCTGCTCCTAGACCATGTTCTAAAATGGTTCCAATCACTACTTTCTTCAACATCAACTGTTTTTAGCGTTGTATTTATTGCTTCTGCAGTCACAGGCATATAATTTCCCCTTACAAAGCACCCCTTCTCTTCTCCGGAAAGTTTGCATAAACTTCACGCACCATTGTTGTATTCACTGGTTTTATCTTCTCCGGATTGACAAATCTCTTCCACCCCCTTAGCTCAATCATCACCCGGATGGGCTCATAAACGTCTTCCTCCCCATAGGATCCCCTTTGGTAATCCATTCCGCTTCGGAATTACGGGTCTAGTATCAAGTCTTTTGTATCTTTGGTAGGCACGGTAGCTCACAAACCTATTTTCATCGTATTGGGGTGTTGGGGTGGATGTGGAGCCTCTTCTCTTCACAGTGGCCATGGTTAAAACAGTTTCTGGAGCTTTTAACTTAGTGGCACAACGTCTCCTACACACTCAACAACTAGCAGCGAAAAACAACACCCCCAAACTTCAATCTTTCTACTCAATACCCACAACCTTCTTTTCTACTCCTTTCTCCAACTTCACAATCACTTTTCAGCCTCCGAACTACTCCAACTACAATACTTCTCCAAACTACTACCTCCTATGACTTTAGTAAAAGGATTCAAGAACAAGGATAGGGATTACCTTTTGATGAGAAGATTCAAGCTTGTTCTTGTTTCAATTGGTGGGTTGAGGCTATGGAATGGAGCTTTGTTGTTTGAGATAGTTGGGGGGTTTTGGGAATTTAAGAGTTTAGGTTGTGGTTGGGTTGGATTTGTGGAGGATTTGTGGGGGAGTTTCTGAAATTTCGTGGGTTTTGGAGAGGAAGGTTAGGTTTTGAAGTTGGAATTGGGAAAGATCCGATTTTTGGGCGTTTTAAGTTCGATTTCCGCCGGCGCCGCGCCTACTTTTGCGCGCGACGCCTAATCATCTGCGCTCGCCCGGGATTTTCTGCGCGCCGCCTGCTCGCTTGGCATGGCGCTTGCAACACAACTTTTACGGAATTTTGTCGCGCGGCCTGCTCTGGCGCGCGGCTCTTAAACTTCCGAGCCTGCTCAGATCTTTTGGCGCGCCTCGCTCCTGGCGCATGGCTACCCGCTTTCCGAAATCCTGGCTTTCATTCGACTTTCGTCCCCGGTTTAATTTCTGTACTGTCAATCACACAAACAACAAGATCCAATCTGGTAGATTGTTCTTAGACAAAATAAAATTAAGCGATGTGAAATTAAAATAACATAATTGAAACATTGGGTTGCCTCCCAGTAGCGTTGTCTTTAACGTCTTTTAGCGGGACGAGTTCCTTAGACTTAATAGCCCCGGGTGGATTAAGTCCCAACGAATCCATTTCCGCCACATTTGGCGTTTCCTTTCTTCTTTTCTTTTTAGCATTATCGGTAGTAGGAGTTCCTAACATTTACCTCATTTAGTGTCATTTCAAAGAAACCGTATGTTTTCTTGGGCTCATCACTCTTTGGTTGCCTTGTAAGGGATCGCATGGGGTTTGATGGTGTTGATTGCAAAACACCCACTTACGATTCTTGGCTCAATGGCGTGTTTAAAAACTTTAAACACCATTTCTTCATTCTCCACCCTTAGCGTTAACTCTCATCTTTCAACGTCAATCAAGGCTCTACAGTTGCTAGGAATGGCCTCCCGATATGATAGGGATTTCGCGTCTTCTTCCATGTCAAGGATGAGGAAATCTGCAGGAAGAAAAACTTTCCTACTTTCACAATCACGTCCTCAATCTTGCCCGCGGTGAACCCTTTGTCATGTCTGGTTGCGGACTCACGGTGGTTGGTTTAACTCTCCCAACTCCACCTTTTAAACCGATAGGGCATCGATTTATACTCGCCCCAAATCGCATGAGCTCTGTTGCAGTCACCGCCTCTTGTGCAAGGTAGTGTGAAGCTTCCAGTCCTTAAGCTTTGGTGGAAACTTCTTTGCGAATAGCACTACACTCCTCTGTTAGTGCTACTACCTCATATTCCGCCACTTTCTTTTTCCCCAATATCTCCTTCATAAACTTGAAATAGGATGGCATCCGCTCTAATGCTTCTATGAAGGGTATGTTGATGTCTGACTTCTTGAATACTTCCAAAAATTTGGAGAATTGTTTATCCACCACCTTCCTCTGTAACCTCTGGGAAAATGAATCTTTCTGTATACTCCCTGGAGTTTTCTATCACCGGGCTAGGGCGGCCACCTCTCTTTTCCTAATGCTTTCTCCTCAACTCTTTTGAAGTGCCGCTGCTCCAACTGTTTTCCACTTCTCAACCGCATCGCCTTACACTCCTGATTTACCTCTGTATTGCTTGCAATGTCCTATGTGGCTCTTTGTTTGCTGTTTTGCTAGCCGACCCACTGTGTCTCCAAATTTCAACGAGGCTCTACAAACACATCAAAAGCTGCGTCTGGCGTTGGCGATGCTATTCTGACTACTTTCGGATCGTCTGCATTCTTCTTTGAGCCAGCGCATTGCTTATTGGTGTGGGGCTTGAGTGAAGAAATTGATTAATCTTCTTGGTTTGATCTCGGCCTATACGGTCTGCCGCCACGATATTGGTTCCGTTGTCCTCGTGCTGGATTCTGCGGCCTGATGCGCTCTGTGCCCCGATCTCTCTCCATGAAATTTGGGTGATTCCTCCACCCTGGATTATAAGTGTTGGAGTAGGGGTTGTTCTGTTGCCTCTGATAATTACCTACTGCCTGACACTCTGCCTGCTCCATTGATACGTTGTTGAGATCCGCTGAAGGACACCTATCAAATGTATGTGGGCCGCATATCTCGGCTTTGGGCATCTGCGGCATTCATCGACATTTGTATCTTTGCTGCAATCGTTTTCGCTAGAAGAGCCACTTGGGCATTCAAGGCAGCAATAGCATCTACTTCGTGGACCCCCACAGTTCTTCTTCCAAACCAAGATCGATTTCAGTCACAGTTTGAAGAGAATCGTGAAACCAACAGAAGACTGGAACTCATTTTATCAAGCTTGAATCTGACACAACCGGGAGGATCGACGCCAAGCACACCAGCGACGATACATGTAAACATAGACACTGGCTTGAACACGACGGGCATATTACCAGTACCCATGACGCAGGACAACGAGCAAACTTCAGGTACTAGACCTCTTATTGCTAACACACAAGTTGTATACACACCATCGACCTTTCCGACGGGAAGAAGATTTACTTTTTCTCCGGCACCTCCAATATTTTCAAGCTCACCCATCTACCGTAACCCTAATCTCTTTGACACCTCCAACATCTCCAATATAACAGTCCAAACCATGAAACCAACACCAGCCACAGAACCCTTAAACCTAAAATAAATTTTCCAGAATTCGATGACACTAGCCCCAGGAGTTGGCTTAGGAAATGTGAGAAACTTTTTGAACTATACAACATAGATGAACAAGAAAAGCTTAGCTACGCTTCAGTTCATATTGGGGAGAAGGCTGATGTATGGTTCGATTTCTGCATGATTAACAATAAGAAAAACATGACATGGTCTAAGTTCAGTAGTGAGGTGTGTAGAAGGAAGGTTTGGTAATATTAGACCACAAGATATTGTAGATGAATTCAACAAAATGGTGCAAACTGGTACTGTTGATCAGTACCAAAATAGGTTTGAAAAGCTTATGAGATATATGACTATAATCAACCCTTTACTCAATGAGATGTACTATGTGTCTAGTTTCATTAGTGGATTGAAGCCTGAACTCAAACTTCTAGTAAAAATTTCCAACCCCACAACTGTATTGGATGCCTATGAAGTGGCCAAGTTGTATGAAGAATCTTTCAAAGCATTCACTCCTTCTGTAACTACTAAATGCCTGCAACATGGTACTCCAAAATCACCATTTGTTACCTACCCCAAGAACCAAACATACATTACAAATAAACCCATACAAAACCAAAACTTCCACACTCCTTTTAAAATAAACTACCCTACTCAAAAACCACAAACCAGAATAACATTCAAAGCAAACAACCTGCCACCTCATCTTGAAAATCTTAGAGAGTCAGGATTGTGGTACAGGTGTAAGGAGAAGTATACTCCAGGTCACCAATGCAAAGTAAGAGGATTACATGTTATGGAAGAGACATAAATGGAGGGTGAAGAAGAACCACATGAGGAGTTTGTGGATGTGGCTGAAACACTGGAAGAATCAGGTGAGGAGCAAGCTGAGGTGTCACTACATGCCATATTAGGCTTAAGCTCTTCCACCGGGAAAATATCTACTATCAAAATAATAGGGCATGTTAACAAAGTACCTATAACAATCTTGATTGGCAGTGGATCCACTCACTCTTTCATTGATCCCCACATTGTCAAGAGATTAAAACTACCAATACATCCTATGAAGAAACCTATGAGAGTTTTTGTAGCCAATGGACAAGAAATGAGTTGTCAGCTAGGTAGTCCTTTATTTAAATGGGAAATGCAGAATGAGCATTTTAAATTCAAACTAAGGTTGATGAAAATGGGGCTGTGATTATTGGGTATGGATTGGATAGATGCAGTAGCACCAGTGATACTACATACCAGACCTCATAGCTTGAGTTTCATGTGCAATCACTTTGTATGGTGAACATGAAGATTCTGACATAGCAACATTAAACCATAAAGAGTTGAGGAGGATGCTTAAATGTGACACCTGTGAAGTGGTGGTTGAGCTAGCTATGATCAGACCAGTGATGCAAGTTAAGGAGAAACAAGCTATGCACCTTGCAATTGGCAAGTTGATGCAGAATTACCAAGCTATCTTCAATGAACCTACTGAACTGCCCCCAAGAAGGAAATGTGATCACATGATCAACCTAATTCCAGGAGCCCAATTTTTCAACCTAAGGCCCTACAAGTACTCTTATGATCAAAAGAATATAATTGAACCTACTATTGCAGAGATGATCAAGGTTGTCACTGTAATACGTAGTCAGTCAGCATTTGCATCCCCTGCATTACTGGTAAAGAAGAAGGATTATTCCTGGAGATTGTGTGTAGACTATAGAAGATTAAATAGTCTAACTGTAAATAATAAGTATCCTATTCCTATGATAGATGATCTACTAGATGAGCTATTTGGAGCTAAGGTGTTCTCTAAGGTGGATCTAAGGGTTGTGTACCTCCAAGTGAGGATGAAGGAGGGTGAGGAATACAAAACTGCATTTAGAACACACCATGGTCTTTGGGAATTTAAAGTCATTCCCTTTGGCCTAACCTATGCCCCTACAACCTTTCAATCCCTTGTGAATGAGGTCTTCAAGGAGCATCTTAAGAAGTTCATCCTAGTGTTCTTTGATGACATATTAATCTATAGTAAAACCATGAAAGACCATCTAGTACATTTGGAATATGTGTTAAAATTATTAAGGAAAAACCAACTATTTGTCAAGCTAAGTAAGTGTGAGTTTGGACAGCCTCAATGTCACGACACGACCCGACGGGTCGCGACTAAATGTCCTAATGACGCCATTCTACTAACCTGTCACACGTAATTCGACTAATACTAAGGGAAGTATGAATTCCGGTGGCACAACGCCGTAACAACAATATCTTCCAGAATAGGCGAGCCTACAAGACTGCCTTTACACAAGACTGTACCTGCCTCCTGAGGAGTCACAACTAGCCAACATAATATAATAAGCAAGCCGACAAGGCTGCCATCAAATAATGTCATGTATACACTGGAACATCCCAACATAGAGTACAATAACATAGCTGACCAAAATAGATTCATAAGTCTACATATGTACAACCCACAACTGTCTACAGACCTCTATGAGAAGACTAAAATCATATGACGGGACAGGACCCCGTCGTGCCCCTAATATATACATAAGTCTAAAAAGAGGTTCTGTACCAAAAATAACAAAGCTCCGGATCAAAGGAGCTTTCCAATCAGCTGAGTAGGAGTCTTAAGCCTGAGGGTCACCAACCTGAGAACATGTACCTGCGGGCATGAACGCAGCCCCCCAAGGAAAGGGGGTCAGTACGAAATAATGTACTGAGTATGAAAAACATGAAATACTGAAAATGAGATCATATTTGTGCCATGTGAAATAAAGAATCATATCAGAAATCCTGAATGCTTACTCATAGAGTCATCATGTCTATATGTATGTATATAACATGTCTCGGCCCTCTAGTGAGGGACTCGATGAAATTATCAATATAACATGTCTCGGCCCTGTAGTGAGAGACTCGATAAAATTATTAATATAACATATCTCGGCCCTGTAGTGAGGGACTCGATAAAATTATCAACATAACATGTCTCGGCCCTGTAGTGAGGGACTCGATAAAATTAAGTCATTATAATAAATTATTTACTGAAAATCATAGACATCTCTCATGACTAACATCTTTAGGAACTAGACTGGGTAGAAATCATGTACGTCCGCCGCACTTTCATAAAAGAAATCATGCCAAAAGAAAGAAGGAAGAGTTTCACATACCTCGTCATTTATATCAATTCGATAATCTAATAATCGTCTCGACTAGCACCTTAACCTATAATAATAACAATATGTCTGTCAACTCTATGATTCCTAACGTAAGTTAAATTGAAAGACCACTTTCTTATTCTATAAAAATTCGGGCAGCACTTCCCCTGTTTATATGTACATCCATAATTTCCAAACCAAGCCAGCAATACCAACAGCAAGTCATAACTCAAGAATATAACCACAATATTCTTAGATATTCTATTTATGTCATCACAACGTATTCCTTCTTTTTTATATTTAAGCCATAGCACAATTACAACAAACCAGGTGATTACTACACTTGTTTATCAGGTTCATCCAATCCTTTAGTCACGTTAACACATTCCACTTAAGCAGTCCAATCTTCTAGCAACATTGAGAGTTCAAGAATGTGAAATAACACCTTTCCACACCTTAATTCTTTCAAGACATGAATAGGTAACTACCTCAATCATATATACATATTATAACTTATATCTTAAGCACTAAGACATCCCATTAATTATAACAATTAGCAACAAGAGTGTGAGTCCTTTAATTGCAACATAATACCTTTTTACATTTTTCCATAACTATTTTTTTAACTTCTTAGAATCCAATTCATTCTCCAATACTTTCATATAACCAACTACAACTTAAACATCAAGACTTCTCCTTTAATTTCAACATGCAATTGGTGATAATAGTAACAACACAACAATCAAAGCCAATATACACCAAAATAGCTTTAATCTCGGCTACAACACCAAATTAGTCACATGCATTGTCTAAATTTCAAGTTTCTCTTAACACAGATTCATTTCATGAATTATAACAACATGCAATCCCATTTATACCATAAAAAGGAGAATTTTATACCTTAAATTAGTCCAAGCAGTCCCTTAATTCGAATCCATTGTTTCCTTGTTCGTCACCATTTTTATCCATTCCTTCAACCCAAAATGGCATACATGCATTCTACAAGTTTGAGGCCATCTTACTCACTTGTTTCTCTTCCAAAATTTCATCTCAAAAATCTGAAAATCTTGGGCAATAGTCACGGTCCAGCAGTGGCATTTTTGCTACTGTTTTGGTGCTTAACTTGGCTTATAATTGAAGGTAAAATTTAATCTAGGAAAAGGAGTGAAAACCTTCAATTTGGCTATGGAATTTGGGTGATTTCGGCCAAGCCTAAGAGACGAGAGGGTGAGAGTATTTGAATGCAAAGTGGGGAAGTTGAAAGGGTTTATATGTTTTAAAGGAAATAAAATCTGAAAATGAAAATTAAATAATACACTTTGGTCCCTTAAATATTACACTTTGGTCCACTTCTCACCAATAATCAATCTTATGTCCCAATTCTTTTAAATATTGAAAAACTCTATAAGACCTCGTATCCTTGTTGTCTTAATAATATAACACATTCTAACCCATAACGGAAATATACAACTAGCATTAAAATTTCCATTGTCACCCTCGTTGTCAATTTTATTCCGGAATCACATCCTTAAGTATATTAATTTCTGAATTAGCTTATATAAATATACTTTATATCCAATATTCGAATCTTATTCCTTAATGACGTTCTTAGTTATCGCCTTAAACCTACGAGGTGTAACAGTCAATTGGAATATTTGGGACACATTATACATGACCAAGGGGTAAGCACTGATCCTGACAAGGTAGTAGCTATGTTAGACTGGACTTTCCATAAAACTATAAAAGAATTGAGGGTTTTTTTTAGGACTGACAGGATACTATAGAAAATTTGTAAAAGACTATGCTCATATTAGTAAACCACTGATAAATTTACTGAAGAATGAGAGTTTGTGTGGAATCCTGAGGCTGAAGCAGCTTTCAACCAACTTAAGCTGGCCATGATATAAAAGAGTACAAAAGATATACAAAAATAATTGACATATTCTATCACACCCCGCAGTCAAAGCGAGAGGTTCTCGTACGCTGAGACTGTAACTGAAATCCTGAAATAACACTAAAGGAAGTCCTTTTGTGAAAATATATGCAATCTGATAGCGCGAGGGAACATGTAATACACGTACTTGTTCACGAGTAACTTTTTCGTGAACAAAATGAATATCTATTTCGATGTGTTTAGTGCATTGATGATGAACTGAATTACCAGAAAGGTATATCGCACTAACATTATCACAGTAAATCAATGTAGCCTTTGGTTTAGTGTCAACCGGAGTAGGACAAGACTTACACGAGGACAAGTCGGCAAGCTCAATAATTTCTTCTGTATACTTTTTCTGAGACAAAAATAGACCTCCTGACGAGTGACTGTTATACCCAAGAAGTAACTCAGTGGACCCAAATCGTTCATAGCAAATTCGGAGTCGAGAAGTGTCATAATAGACTTGCGAAGAGTATCAGAAGAAGCAGTGAGGATTATATCATCCACATATAGAAGTATGTAAGCCATAGTTGTGCCATTCCGATAGATGAAAATAGAGTTGTCAGACTTGCTTTGAGAGAACTCAATATAAGAAACGTAGTCGGCAAATCGTTTGTACCATGCTCTAGGAGCTTTCTTGAGCTCGTATAACGATTTCCGTAGATGACATACATGATTAGGATGATCTGGATCCTTAAACCCCAGTGGTTGATGCATGTACACTGTTTCTTTGAGCTCATCATGTAAGAAAACATTCTTGACATCCAACTGATTAATGGGCCAAGCTTTATAGAGAGCAAGACTGAACACAGTTCGTATGGTTTCCGATTTGACGACCGGGCTAAAAGTCTCTCCATAATCCACGCCAACCCGTTGACCTGCACCATCACCTACAAAGCGGACTTTATGCCTCTCAAAAGAACCATCAATTTTTTTTATGTCTGAAAATCCACATAGACCGAATAACATTGACATCAGGTGGATGGGGAAGCAAATCCCACGTCTTATTTTTAATAAGAGTAGTATATTCATCATTCATAACCATTTTTCAATTCGAGTCTTTGAGTGCAGACACTGGGTTACGAGGTAAAGATAATTTAGTGATATGAGTGAGAAAGCCATGGTGGTACTTTTTATTGGGTTTAAAAATACCATGTTGGCTCCTTGTAACACGCTTGAGGTCTGAACTCATAGTTGGCTGGAAAATGGGAGAACGTTGAAGAGGTTGTGTTTGGTCTATGTTGGGGTCAAGGAAAGGCTGGTCCACTATGGTAGTAGCAGTAGGCGGAGAGATGGGAGATATTAGAAAGATGGGCTACGATGAACTGAGCCCTGGAAAGATGGGCCTCGGTAAGTTGGGCTGATTTGGGAGTTGTGAGAGCTGGGCATTATTATTGTCAACATTTTGGGCCAGGGAAAGAAGATTGAATTGGGCCTGCAAAAAGTTTTGTGGCGTGAGCACATTTTGAGTAGTAGCTTTATTTTGAAAATTATTAATCAGGAAAGGTGAAATACCATTATCAAGGAAATCATAAGTTATGGAAGTTGGAGTGTGCAGCTTTGAAAAGGGAAATTGGGTTTCGTCAAATAAAACGTGGCGATAAATGATGATCTTATTTGATGATACATCATAGCATTTGTAACCACGGTAATTAGACGGATAACCTAAAAAAACACATTGTGTGGAACGAGGTTGAAGCTTATTATTATAGTGGAAGGAAATAGAGGATAACATAAGCAACCAAAAACTCATAAATGAGAGTATGATGGGTCTTCTTGGTATAGTATTTGTAGTGGAAATTGATAGTTGAGTGTTTTACTTGGTAATATATTAAGAAGATATGTTGCCATTTGCAATTCATGGTGCCAAAATGATGGAGGTAATGAAGCATGAGCTAACAATGTTCGAATAATGTTATTAATCGAACGAATTTTTCTTTCGGCTTTTTCATTTTGAGATGAAGTGTGAGGACAAGAAAAATGAAAAGAAATACCATTAGCTTCACAGAGGCTCTGAAATGGAACATTATCATATTCTCTACCATTGTCACGTTGAATGTTTTTGAGCTCTCGTTCAAATTGAGTTTTGATGTAGGCTCTAAGTTTAAGAAAGGTGGAGAGAACTTGAGATTTTTTGGAGATTGAAAAAGTCCATAAAAATTTAGAAAAATCATTCAAATAGAGCACATAATATTTGTGACCCAAATAACTCAAAGTGGGAGAAGTCCGCAAATCATTATGCAAAATATCAAGTGGCAAATAAGCAGATTATAAGAATCAACAAACGACAATTTAGCATGTTTACCATGTGGACAAGAGTGACAAAAACTAGAATTATTTTTAGTACATTCAATCAATTTATTTCGCGTAAGAGAGTCTAAAACATGTGCTCCCGAGTTACCTAAACGATCACGCCAAAGAGATGGAGATAAAGTTGCAAATGTGGATGGAGACATGGCTTGATTTGTGGTGGTGGTGATGAGATATAGTTCGCCTTGACTATCACATCTCATTAGTGTCATCCCCGTCTGAAAGTCCTTCATAGAAAATCCAAAAGGATCAAAATTAACAGAAACTTGATTATCAATAGTAAACTTTCTAACTGATACTAAGTTTTTAATTAAATTCGGGGCATGAAGGACATTTTTTAACACCAAAGGAGGGTGGGGGTAGGTAAAGTTGCACTACCAAGACCACGAATAGGAATAGAATGACTATTTCCAACAATTATATCATAATTTTTGCTCAAATTTAAATAAGACGAGAATTACCTTGCGTGGATGTCATATGAGACGTAGCCCCGGTATTCATATACCACGATGGATCGGGTTGAGCAAGGCTAAGAGTGTGCAATATCGCTTCAATGTCAGTTGGGTTGGGAGAAGTCATTGCATTGAAAGTTGATTGTTGTGGCCTCGGACCAAGAATATCAGCCTGCTGCTGAGGCCTGGGAGAAAAATTGGGACTGGCCCAATTGTAGGAAGGGTATGGGCATGGAGGAACAACACAAGGAGCCCATTATTGCATCCAGGGATTTTGCTTCCACTGCATCTGCTGTTGATGCCCATTACCAGAGGTCGGCCCGCCACCGGAAACACCGTCGCGACCTTTGCCTGAGTTCCGGCCATTGCCGTCGGATTTCCGGCCATTGCCGTCGGAATATTTATTGGGATTTTGTTTATTTTTACCCTTGTTTCCATGGTTATTATTGTGATTCCGATTATTAGTATGATTACTATGAAAAGAATTATTGGAATCATCTTCAGAATTTTGAGAATTAACAAGAAGGGCAGCTGGAACAGATTCTTGTTTTGCTATCTCCAAAATGGTGGTCTCCTCCAAAGCGAGTTTGGAACGAGCAGTAGCAAAACTAGGGAGAGTTTTCTTATTTTGCATCACAGTGACAAAATTAGAATACTGTTCTGTCAAACCTTGGAGCATTTTCAGAACCATACCGTGATCATTGACGGGAGCCCCGACATTGGCTAGTTAATCGGCAAGACTTTTGAGGCGATTGCAATACGCATTTGTTGTCGAAAAATTAGCAAGGCTTGTGTTGGTGAATTCCTTATTATGATACAAGGCCCTTGAATTTTTATTATCATGAAAGAGATCCACAACACTTTGCCAAGCATGTTCAGTCGAGTCGTCGTCAATAAGAATGAAGGTGAGGATGTCGGATGAGACTGTGGCATAAATCCACTGCAAGACCGCCGCATCGAGATGCTTCCAGAGAGGATAATCATCTGCTTTGGCCTTGTCATATGTTTCTTTCTCTTTTGTATACGTAGGTGGGATGAGATGTTCAAGTACGTCATGAACCCTCGCTTGAACCTTGAATAATGCCACCCAGGAATGGTATTGTCCCGATTCCAAATCCAATGTGATGAGAATGAGAGTTTTCACATTGGTGATTGTTAAATTTGTGATTTGAGTTTGTGTACTTGTTCTGTAATGATCGAAAAAGATGATGAAGAAGAAAAGATCGAAGAAGGAGAAGTGGAGAGGGATATATTGGGCTCAAACTTGAGCTTATGATATTGTTGATTATTGTTAGGCGTATTTTGTATACGCCTTTTGAGTCATTTTTAGTTGGTATTTTACTCGTTTTTGTTGTGTTTAGTATAGTAGTATGTTTGTTTTTCTTTCTTTTGAGTCACAGCGGTGCAAAAAGGCAAAATGGCAAAAAGGAACGAGAAATGGGCAGAAAAGGTGCTCCCGAGGCGAAAAGGACAAAAGTTGGCAACTCAGAGCAAAAGAAGGCAGCACCGCGATGTCACTATGCAGAATCGCGGTGCCATATTTACCGAGGAGACACAGAACTTTCAGCACCGCGGTGCCATTTGTGCTGAGAAGCTGCAGGAGTTTCGGCACCGCGGTGCCGGCATGCAAACCGCGGTGCCGACACGGGAAATTTCAAGTTCCGAAGGCAAATTGGCTAAGGGCAGATTGGTCCACAGGACACGAAAATTAGAGGATATTTAAGTCCTAGGGATTAATGTTATGAGGGAGGTTGGTCATTCTACAATACAATACAAGGCGGATTTGGAACTATAATTGGAGACTTTGTTCTACGTAATTTTCTTTCGTTTTTAATTCAGTTTATGTATGGATATTGTGTTAGTTATTAGCGTGACTATGGCTAGGAGATAAACACTCTATTAGGGCTTTCCTTATGAATCGCTTGAAACTTTTATTCATGAATTAATGCAGTAGTTTTATTCTTCTTCACTTGATTAAGATTTAGTCAATATTTGGTATGAATGTTTGATAATTAATTGATCACTAATTATCATAACCTATAAGATTTTGAATCAAAAGCCGAGATGAGAGATTTGGATATGCTGTAATTGACTAGACATAGGTTAAAATCGCGGACAAAAGTACCCTGATACTTGTGTAGCGTTATAGGTTATTGTTCTTAATCCTCATATGTGGTAAATTCTATCATAGAAATATGGAAGGGTTCTGCACTGAGGTTGAGTGATTAAATGTCCTAACCAGAATATATGACAGTCTAGTTAACCGCTATCTTAACGAAGAAGAATCATTCTAGTCGCATTAAGGATTGAATAAAGTGGATAGTCGAGGATTTTGAAAGCCCTAATTCATTCATAACTGATTACAACTTTATTGGTTTAAATCTTGCAATTATTCTAGTAGTTAAATAAAAACCTCAATCAAATATCAATTGCCAAATAGATAACATAAAATAGATGAACGGTACTTAAAAATCAGTCTATGTGGACGATATTCGGTCTTACAGACTATATTACTTGTGAACGATGCGTACACTTGCGTGAGGATTCGAAATATCGCTAACAAGTTTTTGGCGCTATTGCCGGGGATTGGCGTACATCTAATATCGAATCATTTGTTTTTATATTTCTATTTTGGCTTTATTTTTTTTATTTTAATTTTTACTGTCAGAACCATGTGCCTTGATTTGTTTGTTGATTTTGATCTGTTTCAGAAATCTAGTGTATGCGGAAGAAGGAGATGAGCAGATACACTTGTTCCCTTTAATCCTAAAATTGAAAAAACCTGCAAATAAAACAGGCGCAACAAAAGGATATCTGAGTCAGTGGCCATGAACAACGAACCAAATCAGAATGGGGAAGACTATGAGGTTCCTGAGAATGCAGGGGAACCAATACAGGTCCCAGCAGAGAGAAGTTTGGGGGACTATGTTCTTCCCACGGTCACAGGTGCACAGACCTGCATCAGGCTCCCAGCTATAGGGGCCAACAACTTTGAGATCAAGGCAACCATCCTAAGCATGGTCCAGAACACAATACAATTTGGGGGACTACCATCTGAAGATCCCTACATGCATATTACAAACTTTCTGGAGCTGTGTGCCACTTTCAAATACAATGGTGTTACTGACGATGTCATTAGACTGAGGCTCTTTCCATTCTCACTGAGGGATAGAGCCAAAATCTGGTTGAACTCACTACCTGCCAACTCCGTCATTACCTGGCAGGACATGGCCCAAAAGTTTCTAGCAAAGTTCTTCCCTCCTTCCAAGGCTGCAAAGTTAAGGGGAGAGCTGAACAATTACTACCAGGTGGATGGTGAGTCGCTCTATGATGCATGGGAGCGATTCAAGGATTTGCAAAGGAAGTGCCCACATCATGGCATAGAGAAGTGGATGCTGGTCCACATTTTTTATAATGGATTGAGTGGTACTACTCGTACCATCATTGATGCTGCAGCAGGTGGAGCGTTCATGAGAAAGAGTGTCAATGAGGCACATGACTTACTAGAATACATGACTGTCAAATCATCAAGGGGCAGATGACAGGTCAGTGAATAACAGGAAGATTATGGACAAACATGAAATAGATGCCATCACTGCCTTGAATGCACAGGTGGCCCTTCTGACGAAGCAACTGCAGCAGAACACCATGTCTGTGAATGCAGTCCAAATGCCAGTGAATTGCGAGATTTGTGGTGGACCACATTCCTTTGACAGATGCACAACGGTGAACCCTAATAATGTGCCAATGGAGCAGGTACAGGCGGTTGAGAACTTTCAGAGGCCTTATAATTCCAACACATACAACCCATGGTGGAGAAATCACCCTAACTTTTCGTGGAGGAACGATCAGCCTCAGCATCAACCATATCAAGGTGGTTACCAGAACCAACAGGTGCAAAATCAGGCCACTTCATCCCAGCAGTTTAGACCCCCTACACAACAGGAGAAGCCTGATGAACTGAGAGTTGCATTGCTGACACTAACCAATTCGCAGAATCAGTTCATATTTGAAACCAGGTCCGCTCTCAGGAATCTGGAAATGCAGGTTGGACAACTGGCAAACATGGCAACCAACAGGCCACATGATAACATCAACAAGAAGACAATCATCAATAAGGTTTCTGAACTCCTCACAAGAAATCCGAGAAAGGAGGATCGTACTACGATAACTGCCGTTCTCTGGTTTATATGCTAGAGTGAACGATCTTGGTTGGCCTTTCACCCCTAGCCACAAGTCATCCCCATATTTTGCCGAAGGACAACCACATAGAGGGGGCGAACCGAAAAACTCCAAATGGGATTTTTCTTTCCTAGGCTGAGGATCACAAGGAGCAATTGTGAGGAATAGACATTCTAGACCTCGTTTCCGCCTTCGTACGACTAGTCAGATTTTCTTTATTCCACTATTCTCCTTCCAATAAGTCGAGTTCAAGCAGCTTCGCTCCCAGAAATATAGCCATCCCTGCCCCCTCACGTCAATCCCACGAGCCTCTTATCTCAAGTGGGTTGAAATCTTTCTAAGGCAAAGGCACTCTCCCAAGCAATACAGAGTTAAATCCTAGAGAGCAGTGTCAAGCAGTGTTGTTGAGGAGTGGAAAACAGTTGGAACAGGTTGCTCTCCAGCCCGTAGAAGTAAGTGAGAAAGAGTGTGAGAAAGCAGATGAGGTGGAGAATGAGGGGGTCACTGGGGACCGCCCTACGGTTGAGACAGCTCCACGAACACCTTTGAGGGAGTACGTTGATAGAATACCTTACCCTCAGAGGTTACAAAAGAAGGCAATTGACAAACAGTTCTCCAAGTTTTTGGAGGTGTTTACGAAGCTTCACATAAATATCCCCTTCATTGAAGCACTAGAACAGATGTCAACATACTTTAAATTCATGAAGGAAATACTTGTAAAAAAGAGAGGCTAGCGGATTATGAGACAGTATCTTTGACAGAAGAGTGCAGTGCCATCCTGCAAAAGAAAATGTCTCCTAAGCTGAAGGACCCAGTGAGCTTCACCTTGCCCTGCACTATTGGTAAGGTGATAAGCAACAAGGCGTTGTGTGATCTAGGGGCCAGTATCAATCTCATGCCTCTGTCTGTCTTCAAGAGATTGGGTTTGGGAGAAGCCAAACCAACCACAGTGAACTTTCAGTTGGCCGACCGAACCGTAGTGCACCCCAGAGGCATAATAGAAGATGTGCGGTCAAAGGTGGGAAAGTTCTTCTTCCCAGCAGACTTCCTCATTCTTGATATGGAGGAAGATGATGAAATACCCATCATTTTGGGGAGACCATTCCTTGCAACTGGGAGAGCCCTGATTGATGTAGAAAATGAAGAATTGAGACTAAGGGTTCAGGAGGAAGAGATGGTGTTCAGAGTGTTCAATTCCACCATTGAATCCCGAGCCATCAATAAGTGTTTCGCAGTCAGCACAGCTGACACAATAGTTCAGCCAGCAAATGACACAACTAGGGATATCATTCATACAACGGTGAACCCACAGGTCAGCAAGAATGCTGAAAAAAAATGAATATCATGGAAGTCGTCGAACAGGTAAGTCTTACTGAACCACATCCTGTGAAAAAGAAAAACAGAGCGAGAAAGAGGAGGATTATTTTGAAATGGATAAGTTGTGGGGTTAAAATACTCCAATGATTTAATGAGTAACCTGCATTCGGCTACAAGATGTTAAAGAGAGCGCTACTTGGGAGGCAAATAGGGTTGTTAGTGGTTCGGATATACTCGAGAATCGGACCGAAACCGGACCGAAAAATTAACGGTCCGGATATGAGTATGAGAAATTTACCCGGACTGGTAAGAGATCCGGTTCGGTAACCCGGTAAGAGAACCGGTTTTTAATACATATATAAATAAAAATTACCTAAGTCCTAACCCTAATTTCTAAATCCCTAAAATTCCATTCGGCTGCTCGTTGTCGTTTCCATCTTCGCGAATCGCCATTGTCGTTCCCATCTGCTAGTTGTCGTTCCCATCTTCGCGATTGCGCTGCTCGACTCCTCTTGGCCCTCTTCTATCTCGATTCTCTCCTGCTCGAGTCTCGACTGGTCTTTCTCGCGACACTGTTTGCGAGTCGCGACGACAAAGCCTCCGACTGGACTGTTCTTCTTATCCGACTGGACACCTCCAATAGCTGTCCAACTCATCACTTTATCGGTCATCACTTCCCTTGTGACTTGTATGGTCTTCAATATTCATGCTATCATACTTCAATAATCATACATAATAATATATGCATGTTATTTATTTTTGATATGTTCAATACTTTATTCTCTGAATTTTATGTAATTCGATATCATAAATTGTTAAATTAAAGTACGATTCTCTGTTAAAACTTAATTTTTTTGGTGTCTTAATAATAATACATGCTCCTGATGGTTGTTCTATGTAATAAATCTGTAATTATTTAATGTAATAAATCTGTTCTATGTAATAAATCTGTAATTTACGATTCTATGTAATAAATCTGTAATTTTTTAAATAACATGTTGTAATAAATCTGTAATTTTTTAATGTAATAAATCTGTTCTATGTAATAAATCTGTAATTTAAGTACGATTCTATGTAATAAATCTGTAATTTTTTAAATAACATGTTGTAACTTGTAAATTTATGTAATAAATCTTGAACTTATTGTGTATTTGTGTTATGTACTTATGTCATTTTAAGATTCTTCAGTGACTCTTATGACTTCACAAGATTCATACCTAGAAGTGAATGACCATGATGATGATGAGGAGACCATAAGGGGAATTGAAATTGGAGAGCATTTGAATTTAATTGACAATGCTCAATTAATATCTGATAGTCAAACTGATGGATCAAATGTTGTCTGTCAATCAACTGGAGGTGAGGAAGATCTATTGCAGAATGCATATGGGAAGCGTGTACGTGAAAAAAAAATCAATCATACACAAATGAATGTCTATTGTCTCTCTCCCAGATGGCTCTAAAAAGTGGAAATGCAAGTGGTGTGGATCTCTTTTCAAAGTTGATTCAAAATATGGTAGTACCTCAAATGCGAAAAAACATTTGGAAAAATGTTTTAATAGAAAGATGGCAAATGAAAAAGAACCCACACAAACAAAGATAAGTGGTACATTTGGTGATGCTACTAGTCCGAGTGTTGCTACTTGGCAATATAACCATGATAAGGTTAGAGAGCTTGCTGCCCATATGGTTTTAGGGCATGAATTTTCGTTTATGATAATGGAAGGTGTTATCTTCAATCGGTTTTTGAAGGAGATATATCCATGGTACAAAAGGATAACACGACATCCGTTAGGGCCAATTTGTGAAAGTTACTATAAAGGTGAGAAAACAAAGATGAAAATAGTAATGTCTAAAGTTAATAGGATTAGTTTGACTACTGATTTGTGGTGGTCCGGCGAACAAAAGATAGGTTACATGACCGTAACTTCTCATTTTATTGACTCAAAATGGCAACTTCATAAGAGAGTGTTGGCTTTCATGAATGTACCTCCACCTCATTCTGGAGAGGTACTTGCTAGGGAATTGATTAGGGTTATGGATGATTTGCGCATAAAGGAGAAAATTGTCTCTATTAGTGTGGATAATGCATTCGCGATGATAATCGCATTGCACGCCCAAGGCAGATTTTACTAATAAGAGGCAGCTACCATTAAATGGCCAATTATTTCACGTACGATGTTGTGCATACATCTTGAACTTGTTGGTTCAAGATGGCCTTGATGTTATTAAACCAGTGGTGGATAAAATAAGAGGGGTGTAAAATATTTATTGAATTCTGAGGCAAGATGCAAACATTTTGGAAAGATAGTTAAGGAGTTAGATCTTATGTGCAGACTACAAGTTTTGGATACTAAAACAAGATGGAATTCGACATGGTTTATGTTGTCCACTGCTTGTTTCTATAAAACAGTTTGACCAAGGTATGCAGAGGAGAATGCATCATTTATCCACTATTTTCCGAATGACAGTGATTGAGAGATGGTTAATGATATTTGCAAGTTATTAGAAGTGTTCGCGGATATTACAAATATTATTAGTGGCACTTCTTATCCTACTGTAAATTTATTTTTGTCCGGGCTTTGGAGGGTAAAGGTGCTATTGGATGAAAATATTCAATTGAACTCCAAGCCTCACTTGCAAACAATGGCAATGGAAATGAAGTTGAAATACGACAAATATTAGCCGCAATGCGATATCTTGCTATCTATTGGAGCTTTTCTTGATCCAAGGTAACCATTTCTATGATCTTCATTTGTTTCCTGTTTTAAGGTAACCACTATATAAAATTGTTACATAAAATAGTTATTCAAGATATACGAAACAATAGCATTTCTTGTTCTCTGTTTGCTATCTATTGTGTGTGGAAAATCATAGAAAAAAAATGATTGACTTGGCAGCTATATTGGAAACTAAGATGAAACATTATGTTATCTACTGCTTAAAACTTGCAAATATATATGTTTTCAGCACCAGCAGCCTCATTGTTGCTATCCGCTGCTTGTTTCTCAAATAAATACAAGTCTTAGCTCATCTGTGTGCTCCTACTTAGTTGGAGAATTAACATTGTCTCTCTTTACTCTTTAGCTATAAAATGGTGTTTATTTCATGGGTTTATCCTTACATGTATGGGCCTGATGGTGCTATAAGAAATGAGGTATTGTTATCAAACAACATATTGTCTTTGTTTAAGGAATATGAGAAAATACACAAGAAAGAAAATGGTGTGCAAGTTCATAGTAAAGAAGGGGGAAGTAGTTCAAGTTCATGGTTGGAAAAAAGAAGTTTTGAGATGTACCTTGACAGTGTCGAGGTAGTTGATAAAACAAAGTCTGATCTTGATTATTATCTTGAAGATGATCCACTTAGAGCTCGAGGGGAGGGGAAAAAGTTTGATGTCTTAAAATGGTGGATGGTTAACGAACCGAAATATCCCATTCTTAGTAAGTTGGCGAAGGATGTTCTCTCTATTCCTGTTACAACTGTTTCTTCAGAAGCAATTTTTAGTGCGGGAAAAGGAATTATTGACCCAAAGAGAGCATCAATGAAGGTAGAAACTGTTGAAATGCTAGTGTGTGGAGGTGATTGGGTTAAAGAGTTATATGGAATCAAGAAAGGTCACGGACGCAGTATGGTATGTATTCCTTCATTTATTCTTTTCCTTTAACTTTATGAATGTATATGTTGTGTTCTTTCTAATGTTTTAAAATTTGGAATGTAGCTTCAAGAAGAAGACGAGCATTTAGAGTACAACTTTGCAAATGTAATATTCTTGCTCGATTGATTCATTTGCATTATCCTTTAATTTTATATTGTACGTTGTGAATTGTGAATTGTGATACTAACTTTTCTTAATATTTTGATTGTAGGATGAAATTTAACTCTCTTTTGTATTTCTTTTTCACATTTCTTCATTCCAATTTATCTAATTACTGCTTATGGCACACAGGGGAATCATATGGTGTCAAAGAAATAACTTATTTTAGGCTCAAAAGGGCTGACTAGGAATACAATGTATTGCAAGGTAAGTAATGAATGGTAAGAAGGGCTAACAAAGAAATGTCTGAATCATCTCTCTAACATGTATATCTTAACTATTTCGCCTCAAATAACAAGCAAGCAGACTTCACATACATTTTTCAATTGACAACACATAGGCTAAACATCAAATATTCCAAATAATCAGATTTTCATGAATTTTTGGCATATCTAACTTAAGCACACATATTTTAGCTTCTCATGCCATTACATTATCCACTTAGTTCACTAGGCATTCCAAATAAGCACAACATGCATGATATAAAAAAAAATTGACTCACATAAAACACAAAAACAACAAAAGACTCACAAAAATAAAATAAAATGAAAACTCCCCCCAAACTTAAACTACACATTGTCTCAAATGTGTAAAAGAATCAAAAATTAAAATGGGACGACTTACAGAAATACAGCGGCTCAAAATGGTGGTGGTGGTGGCGGATACTGCATTGTGGCGGTATCTGTGTGAGGAGATTTGGCGATTCAGGGCCTCTCTTTTTTCGAAAATCGCTTCGGCACCGGGGTTCTGCATAGTGGCACCGCAGTGCCTATATTCCTGGGACCTCTCTGATTATCTGGCACTGCAGTGTTGAAACTCCTGATTCTGTGTTTTCCAGTGTTTTTCCCTGCTTCATGTCTCATTCCTTCACCTGGCATCACAACACAATAAAAGTATCAAAGTGAGACTGTTCTATTAAATTAAATTATATAATTTAAAATTTTGGTTGCCTCTAGTACTGTTATCGGTCTGGACCGATCCGGGTATCGACATACCGGAACCGGTCCTTTAAGCTTATTGGATATATCCGGACCGGTCCGATAAGCCTATCGATCCTATTGTCTGGATCGGGACCGGTCCGGTACCTTACCGGTCGGGTACCCGAGTCAGACCGATAATTTTTTATTGGATCTTCTAGATACCGATCCGGTTCCGGTCGGACCATGAACCGACAGAACAATAAATGTGTTGTTATCGGTCCGGTTCCGCACCGGACCGAGAACCGACAGAGCCACAAAATGACAGAAACGCAGCAAAATTAACAGGTAAAGTGGTATCCAATTTCAATTCCTTGAATCAAAATTAACAGCAAATAAAACCAAATACAGTAGACAAATGTTGTTGCCAGTGCCACTGTCAGTAAGCAAGAAACGTGCCAAAGTTCAACCAAAACATTTGAGTTAAATCCAAAACATTAAAATTTACAAGGAAACAAGCCAAACAACCAAAGGTCCAAATTATTGAAATCCAAAAACTACAAGTCCAAATATATTTCCCCACAAGTCCTCAAGACCACAAGTCCACAAGTCCACAAGTCCACAACGCATGATTCAAAAGTTCTCATTCACTATTGGCCTTTTACCTCTCATAGGTTATACAAACACCTCAACTTATATATTTTATTTGACACAAAACAAAGTACCTAGCACAAAGAATAGAAAAATCAGAAAAAAATAAGTGAACAAGAAGAATAAAAATCTAGAAAATATCAAGAGGGCAAGAAGAACAAGAATCATACAATACTAGGGAGCAAGGATCACTTTTAGCAACCGAACAACAATCTTTTTTACGCTTACAAGGTGAGTTTTCTCACTCAGAAATTCTTAGTGAAATCCTTTATTTTAAGTTCAATACATGTTAGAATATGAATTGGGTGTTGAAAAGAAGTCATGAACTTTCGATTGTTTAAACAACTAGTTGAGTCATGAATTTTACGAACTATTTTCACTAAGTTATACTTGTTAGAATTGAATGAGATTCGGAAGTGTTGTACAACTCTATATTATGATTAGATAGAGCCAAATAAAGGATAAAACGGACTTACGATTTAAGAATTATCAGAGTTTAAAGTTTCTGCCTCGGATTGATCGAAATTCGGAAAGGCAGAACATAAAACCTAAAACTTTACAAATTGGTTAGGAATATGAAATTTTTTACTAAATAAAAGTTCTAGATTTTTCTGTTATTACCATTTTGAGATCTTACGGAGGTCTATCCGATTTACAGGTTGAGCTTTATCGTTGTTTAAAGTTTCTTCCTCGACTTGACTGAAACTCGGGAGGGCAGAACTTTAAAATCTGTTTACACTAGGTTGTACTGGTTAGAATTTGGTAAAATTTGTAAGTGTTATATATCTATATGTGAAGGTCAGATTGAGACAAAGCAGGGATAAATCGTACTTACGGGTTGATATTTATTATAGTTTAAATTTTCTGCCTCAGATCTATCGGAATCCGGAAAGGCAGTACATAAAAGTGAAAAATGGTACAGAATCTGAATGGATGGTTCACATGGAGATGTATAAATCTCTGTCTTCGTCATTTTGAGATTTTACGGGGCTCGAACGGGCTTACAGATTAGAAGTTATGACTATTTTAAAATTTAGTCCTGTTTAATAAAAATTATGGCGAAACAAATTTTATGTGGCTGTTTTGCGGATTAATTTGTGCTAGTTACCCAAAGTAGTTTCCAATGAAATTTGGTACAGTGTAAGGTCCCCGTGTTACCTTCGTTTCAGCGTAAGAAACACCTTAGTTGAAGTTACGGTTGAAGAGTTATAACCATTACCAGTACGACAGACAGAATGTTAAAACAAATATTATTTATTTGACCTTCTGAAAAATACAAAGTGAATACATGTTCACATTTTGTAAATGCATTGGATCGGGTTGCACGCTGCAACAAATATGTAAAGTGAATATGTGTTCACAAATATGTAAATGCAATGAATTGGGTTGCACGCCACAATAAATATGTAAAGTGAATACGTGTTCAAAAATATGTAAATGCAATGGATCGGGTTGCACGCCGCAAAAAATATGTAAAGTGAATACGTGAAATATGTAAATGCAATAAATCGGGTTGCACGCCACAACAAATATGTAAAGTGAATACATGTTTACAAATATGTAAATGCAATGGATCGGGTTGCTCGCCGCAACAAATATGTAAAGTGAAATACGCGTTCACAGATACGTAAATGCATTTGTAAATGCATCGGATCGGGTTGCACGCCATAATAAATGTTTAAATGCAAACGCAACAAATGTATGAATACAAAGGAATATCTTAACGTGTAATACGGGATAAAACAAAATGTTAGTTAAATTAAGATTTTTCTATAAGGAGTTGAGATGAGATGTCGCGTACTTGTATGGTAAAAGTGTTGTAACCTAATATGTTCTTACAACATGCTTATTATGTTATAATGTATTTGTACTTAGAATATTGTGAGGTTACTTTGAATTGCAGGACGAGGTTCTCACTCAGCCCCGGATGGTAGGGCTGACTCTTTATTTAACATGTTTTAGAAAAGTGTGATAGAGGAAAGACTCCACATCAACTCTAAAGTTCGTCCCGCAGCCTCATTGACGTACCAAATCTATTGCTTCAGACTTGGTACTTGTCGTGCTTGATATATAGATGAAAGGTTTAGTTTCAGTATCTCGGGAAATGCCCGTATGAAATTGTCTCCTTTCAAACTTGAAATATCCACTCTCATTAAGTCTAGATAGAAATAAAGTTTGCACGAGCATGAGCTCGCACTATGATTAATGAAATTCTTAGAAAAAATTCTTTACTTTTAATATTGATATTATTTTCGCATTTAAATACACATCTGATTTTAGAAATAAAGAGAGTTAGATGGTGCTCCTGGAAAGAGATAATTATTCAGGTGTCATCATGCCCTAATTAAAGACTTGAGAAAAGTGGAGCGTGACAAGTTGGTATCCGAGCTAAATCAGGTTAAGAGATTCTATAAACTTTTTTTGAGTTGGGTATTTGAATGATTAGTTATTGCGACGGTGTGCGCGCCACCTTAGTAATAAGTGAACGGGATAACATCCTGAACTGTTTCACTTCTTTCATACTCTTCTCGTGCGTATATTTAGTCTTTTCAAAGAATTGGTTCTCGTACTACCTCCTTCAAAGGATTGTGGAAGGGGATGTACAACGATAAAATAACCAGATGTGACTGCACCACCGGTCGAAAAGGTAGGAGCCCAGTCGGTACCAGATAGTCTATAGGGCAAATTTTGTGAGAAGAATGGAACCTATCTATAGAGGGAAGGACTAGAAGTCTGACCCAATAGTATTTCTAGATGAGGTAGAAGACCTACTGTTTACCCGAGGATGTGTGGAGACGCATGGCGTCAATTTGGTAATCGCACGGTTAGTGGATGACACAGGGGTATGGTAGAGAAATTTTAGAAGAAATCATTTCCCGATGTCACTACCTATGATGTGGGAGGAGTTCAAAGTCGCATTCATTGAAAAGTATATGCCTAACACCCAAAAAGATGCGCTCAGGCGTGAGTTTGAACAGTTGAAACAAAGAGATTGCAGTGTGCAAGAATACGATACCCATTTCGTGCAATTATCGGCATACAACACACATGTCGTTCCTATAGAAAGGGAGAGAGTCAAGAGATTTGTTGAGGGTTTAAACCCAAACTTAGCAGAGAAGGTGGTGGTGTTAGCCAACGATCGAACTTACCTTCAGATTGTCGATATGACTATGAGGGTAGAAGGTTTTGCGAAAGCAAAAAGGGAGCATTTGCAGAAGATATTTCGGACGTCAAGATCATTTAGTCAGAGTCAAAACCTGAAGCAGGAGGTTAGTAAGGGATCTTCAAGACCGAACCAGTCTGTGGGCCAGTCCCATTTCAAGACTAAGGGGAATAGTTGGTTTAATCTCCAAGGTAGCACGAACAAGGCCACCAACCTAACACAGGAGGTGACAAACCGGTTTGTAAGGTTTGTCAGAAGAAACACGTTGGAGAATGTTGGCTCTTAACGAAAGCATGTTATAACTGCGGAAAATCAGGCCACCATGCCAGGGATTGCAAAAAGAGAACCCAAACTCGGTCTATTCAGGGAGGTAAAAAACAACCACAGCTGCCTATAAGGGAAATCAGGGAAACCAGTCCCGCCAGAGTCAGGGAGGTCAACAACCCAACAATTATAATCGACTCTACACTTTGCCCCAGAGGAATAAGGCAGAAGCATCTAATGCGATGGTCACAAGTATTTTACTGGTCTCGAGTATTCCTGCATTTGTATTATACGATCCGGCTCTATATTTTCATATGTGTCAATGGGTTTTGCTAAGAATTTACACGTAGAACCTTCCTGTTTAAGTGAGCCTTTTGAGGTTATGACACTAGTAGGGGCCTTAGTTTGGGCCTATCGAGTAGTTAAAAATTTCCCATTGGATGTGAATGGCAGAGGAACAATAGTAAACCTAGTACTACTTGATATGGTAGACTTTGACATTATTTTTGGTATGGATTGGTTGTCAGCGTGTTATGCCATGTTAGATTGTCAGCGAAAGATAGTGAATTTTTTTTTCCAGGGAACCAGAAGTTGTTATAAAGGGTAGGAATGGAATATCATCACGTCAGCTTATTTCCTACCTTAGGGCTCAAAAGTTATTAAGAAGTCACAAAGTGGAGTACACATATCTGGCTAATATCGTAGATACCCAAAAAGAGTCCCCAGCGGTGCATAATGTCCCTATTGTTCGTAATGTTTTGGAGGTCTTTCCTAAGGATCTTCCAGGCCTTCCTTTGGAAAGAGAAGTGGAGTTCGCTATAGAGTTAATTCCGGGTACAAGACCTATTTTTATATCTCCATATCGAATGGCCCCAGCTGAATTGAGAGAGTTAAAAGAACAGTTGAAGGATCTTCTAGATAAAGGATTTACAAGGCCTAGTGTTTCCCCCTGGGGTGCACTAGTCCTTTTTGTGAAGAAGAAACATGGATTGCTCTGAATGTGCATCTATTATCGACAACTCAATAAGGTCACGATCAAGAACCGATACCCGTTACCAAGAATCGATGACCTTTTTGACCAATTTCACGGAGCTAGCTATTTCTCCAAGATTGACATTCATTCGGGATATCACCAGCTGAAAATAAATCCTGATGATATATCCAAAACAACTTTTAGAACCTGATATGGCCATTATGAATTCTTGGTCATGTCTTTCGGGTTAACCAATGCCCCATCAGCTTTTATGGATCTAATGAACAGAATTTTCAAACCATTCTTAGATTTGTTTGTGATTGTGTTCATAGATGATATCTTAATTTACAGCAAGAGTGTTGAAGAACATGAAGATCATTTGAGGGTAGTTCTTCAAGTCTTAAAACAGGAGAAATTATATGCTAAATTTTTAAAGTGTGAATTTTGGTTGGAAAATGTAGCCTTCTTGGGCCATGTTGTGTCAAGGGATAAAATTATGGTAGACCCCCAAAAGATAGAAGCAGTGAAGAACTGGACAAAACTGATCACTCCGACAGAAGTTAGGAGTTTCTTGAGTTTGGCTGGGTATTATAGAAGATTTGTAAAATGATTTTCTAGTCTTGCTGCTCCCTTGACCCGGTTGACTCAGAAAACGGTTAAGTACCAGTGGTCAGAAGCATGTGAAGCAAGTTTTCAGAAACTAAAAGAATTGTTGACTACTGCACCAGTCCTAACCTTACCATCGGGACAAGAAGGATTCACAGTCTATTGTGATGCCTCCAAGATTGGGTTAGGATGTGTCTTGATGCAGTTTGGGAAAGTGATTGCATATGCATCTTGACAATTGATGATACATGAGAAGAACCATCCAACTCATGACTTGGAATTGGCCGCGGTATTGTTTGCCTTACTAATATGGATACAATATTTGTATGGTGTGCATGTGGATATATTTACAGATCATAAGAGTTTACAGTACATAACCACGCAAAAGGATTTGAATCTTCGACAAAGAATATGGTTAGAGTTGCTAAAGGATTATGACATTAACATTCTTTACCATCCTGGAAAAGTCAACATGGTGGTTGACGCACTCAGTAGGAGATCAATGGGCATCTTGGCCCACTTGGAAATACAAAAGAGAGGTATTATTCGTGAGGTACAAAAATTGGGAAACTTCGGGGTTAGTTTAACTGATATCGGTGAAGGCAGGGTGGCGGTGCATGATACCTCTCAGTCTGTCTTAGCTTCAGAAATAAAAGGAAGTCAGTTTGAAGATACGGAGTTTGTTAAGTATCGGGAAAGGATTCAACAGGGATAACCTTCACAGGTTACATTAAGAGAAAATGATGGCACCCTTCGGTATAAGGGTAGGTTATGTGTTCATAAGGTAAAGAATCTCAGGAGGAAGATCTTAGACGAGGGTCATAACACAAGATATTTCATTCATCAAGGGTCAACAAAAATGTATCAGGACCTCAAGGCAAATTACTGGTGGGACGGAATGAAGAAAGATATTGCGGAGTTTGTCGGAAGGTGTCTTACATGTCAACAGGTGAAAGTTGAACATCAAAAATATAGCGGACTACTTCAGGACATTGGTGTCCCCGTGTGGAAATGGGAGGCGATTCATATGGATTTTGTAACTGGTCTACCGAAAACTCGAGAAGGGTATGATTCTATCTGGGTGATCGTTGATCGGCTTACAAAGTCAGTCCATTTCCTACCGGTCAAGACTACGTATCGTGCACCACAATATGCGCAAATTTATTTGAAGAAAATTGTGTGGTTACACGAGATTTCATTACAAATTATTTCGGATAGGGGTTCCTAGTTCACCTTACACTTTTGGCAAAGTTTCCAGCAGGGTCTCGAGATAAAAGTTAAGTTGAGCATGACTTTCCACCCGCAAACAGATGGGCAAGCTGAGCGAACAATTCAAATACTTGAGGACATTTTGCGATCTTGTGTGTTAGATTTTCAGGGTAACTGGTTGGACCATCTGTGTCTAATTGAGTCTGCCTACAATAATAGTTTTCACTCTAGTATACAAATGGCCCCGTTTGAAGCATTGTATGGACAAAAATATAGATCTCCACTTGGATGGTTCGAGGTGGGTGAGACTCAACTGTTCGGACCCGAAGTCATTCAAGAAACAAATGATAAGGTGCAGATGATTCAGAAGCAGATCAAAACAGCTCATAGTCGTCATAAGTCTTATGCGGATCATCGCAAAAGAGATCTCGAATTTCAAGAGGGGGAGAAAGTATTTTTAAATGTATCTCCAATGAAGGGAGTGATGCACTTTGGTAAGAAAGGGAAATTAAGCCCAAGGTTTATTGGGCCATATGAGATCTTGCAGAGAGTGGGGAATGTGGCTTACCTAGCACTTCCACAAGGGCTGGAAGCAGTGCATCCGGTATTTCATGTGTCAATATTACGAAAATACTTGCACGATCCAAGTCACGTCATCCTCCCCCAGGATATATTTCTTAATGAAGAACTTCAATATGAAGAAGTTCCGGTGGAAATAGTTGATAGGAAGGTTCAGCGCCTTAGAAATAAAGATATTACTTTCGTGAAGGTCGTATGGAGGAATTACTCCACACAAGAAGCTACCTGGGAAGCTGAAGACGCGATGAAAGTCAAATATCCATTTCACTTTGAATAAGGTAATAAAAAAAAATGTGTTACATAGTACTTCATATGTGTGCTATTTGCGTGTTTATATGCCTATTACGACCTTATTCACATTCGAGGACGAATGAGGAAGGGAGAATGTGAAGTCCCAAATTATTGTTACAATAACAATAATAATTATTGTGTCTATGTGATTATGTTATGACCTTATTCACATTCGATGACGAATTTTGCTTAAGGAGGAGAGAATGTAAAATCCGAAAAAAATATAGTTTCTTGTTGGTTTCAAAAAAAAATGAAAAAATAAAAAACAAAAACAAATAAAGGACATCATTTGCATGTTGTGCTGAAGATAAAAAGTAAAATGTAGTAATGGGGGAATCATTGCACGTCCCCCTTCCCCTTAATTCCCCTCCACTCTTGGTCTTCCACCTCTCATAGGTTATACAAACACCTCAACTTATATATTGTATTTGGCACAAAATAAAGTACCTAGCACAAAGAATAGAAAAATTAGAAAAAAAACAAGTGAACATGAAGAATAAAAATCTAGAAAATATCAAGAGGGCAAGAAGAACAAGAATCATACAATACTAGGGAGCAAAGATCACTTTTAGCAGCCGAACAATAATCCTTTTCACGCTTACAAGGTGAGTTTTATCACTCATAAATTCTTAGTTAAATTATTTATTTTAAGTTCAATACATGTTAGAATATGAATTGGGTGTTGAAAAGAAATCATGAATTTTCGATTGTTTAAACAACTAGTTGAGTCATGAATTTTACGAACTATTTTCACTAAGTTATACTTGTTATAATTGAATGAGATTCGTAAGTATGGTATACCTCTATATTATTATCATATATAGCCAAATAAGGGATAAAATGGACTTACGTTTTAAGAGTTATCATAGTTTAAAGTTTCTGCCTCAGATTGATCGAAATTCGGAAAGGTAGAATACAAAAACCTAAAACTGTACAAATCGGTTAGGAATATGAAAATTTGCACTAAACAAAAGTTCTATAGTTTTCTGTTGTTGACATTTTGAGACCTTACGGAGGTCTATCCGACTTACAAGTTGAGAGTTATCATTGTTTAAAGTTTCTGCCTCGACTTGACTGAAACTCGGGAGGGCAGAAATTTACAATTTGTTTTCACTAGGTTGTACTGGTTAGAATTTGGTGAAATTTGTAAGTGCTATACATATATATGTGAATGTCAGATTGAACCAAATAAGGGATAAATCGGACTTACGGGTTGAGAGTTATTGTAGTTTAAATTTTCTGCCTCAGATCTATCGGAATCCGGAAAGGCAGTATATAAAAGTGTAAAATGGTACAGAATCTGAATGGATGGTTCACATGGAGACGTATAACTCTCTGTCCTCGTCGTTTTGAGATTTTACGGGGCTCGAACGGGCTTACGGATTAGAAGTTATGACTATTTTAAAATTTAGTCATGTTTAAAATTATAGCGAAACAAATTTCATGTGGCTGTTTTGCGGATAAATTTGTGCTAGTTACCCAAAGTAGTTTCCAATGAAATTTGATACAATGTAAGGTCCCCGTGTTACCTTTGTTTCAGCGTAAGA
Source organism: Przewalskia tangutica (assembly GCA_029844215.1). Lineage (NCBI taxonomy): Eukaryota > Viridiplantae > Streptophyta > Magnoliopsida > Solanales > Solanaceae > Przewalskia > Przewalskia tangutica. The sequence continues at coordinate 148,432,400 of CM056719.1, forward strand.
AACACCTTAGTTGAATTTACGGTTGAAGAGTTATAACCATTACAAGTACGACAAGCAGAATGTTAAAAAAAATATTATTTATTTGACCTTCTGAAAAATACAAAGTGAATACGTGTTCACAAATTTGTAAATGCATTGGATCGGGTTGCACGCCGCAACAAATATGTAAAGTGAATACGTGTTCACAAATATGTAAATGCAATGGATCGGGTTGCACGTCGCAACAAATATGTAAAGTGAATATGTGTTCACAAATATGTAAATGCAATGGATCGGGTTGCACGCCAAAACAAATATGTAAAATGAATATGTGTTCACAAATATGTAAATGCAATGGATCAGGTTGCACGCCGCAACAAATATGTAAAGTGAATACGCGTTCATGGATACGTTAATGTATTTGTAAATGCATCGGATCGGGTTACACGCCGCAACAAATGTATAAATACAAACGCAACAAATGTATGAATACAAGGGAATATCTTAACGTGTAATACGGGATAAAATAAAATGTTAGTTAAATTAAGAGTTTTCTATAAGGAGTTGAGAGGAGATGTCGCGTACTTGTATGGTAAAAGTGTTGTAACCTAATATGTTCTTACAACATGCTTATTATGTTATAATGTATTTGTACTTAGAATATTGTGAGGTTACTTTGAATTGCAGGGCGAGGTTGTCACTCAGCCCCGGATGGTAGAGCTGACTCTTTATTTATCATGTTTCAGAAAGTGTGATAGAGGAAAGGCTCCACATCAAGGCTAGTGATCGTCCCGCAGCCTCATTGTCGTACCAAATCCATTGCTTCGGACTTGGTACTTGTCGTGCTTGTTATATAGTTGAAAGGTTTAGTTTCAGTATCTCGAAAAATGCCCGTGTGAGATTGTCTCCTTTCAAACTTGAAATATCCACTCTCATTAAGTCTACATTGAAACAAAATTTGCACGAGCATGAGATCGCACTATGATTAATCAAATTCTTAGAAAAAATCTTTACTTTTAATATTGATATTATTTTCGCATTTAAATACACATCTGATTTTAGAAATAAAGAGAGTTAGATGGTGCTCCTGAAAAGGAATAATTATCCATGTGCCATCACGCCCTAAGTAAAGACTTGAGAAAAGTGACAATTAGTTTACCAGAAAACTTGCAAAGAGCTTAGTGCCAACCATAATGGATAGTCATTACCACCTACCAGCTCCACCATCGCACAACCATCACCAACACCACCACTGCTAACTATCACCATACCACTACTCCTACCGCATGTAAACCACCTGCCAAATACCTCGACCTGCCACCACCTTACAATAGTAATAATTTATGAATTTAATATTTAAATCGTTAATTTCTTGATACATGTAATTTTAAACATCCAGATGTCAAGAAAATAAACAATTCTAATCATTTAGTATAACATCCTAATATTCAAATGCGTAATCAAATTCAAACAACTTATTCTTACAAAAACAAGCAAACCACCCCTCAGAAGTCTTCTTAAAGCCACCATAACTCTTGTGAAGACAGATGATTTTTTAAGATATTTACATTTATATCTGAAGATTTTACCGAATCCAGGTGTCCGTGCACCCTCATCTTACAACGTTGTCCATGCTATTAACCCTTTTAAAATCATGTGGTTGTGATATCAGGCTTAATAAAAGAGAAAGATTTTCATAGTAATTGGTGTAGTTTCTGATAGTTTACAAATAATCAGAACAAATACACATATTAAGAGTCACAGCTAGTAGATTATCTCACAATTTCAACTGAAAATCGTGCTAATGAAGAACGCTGCACGAAAAAATATTACCTGCTTACACTGTCAAGACAACATGACATACATACAATCTCCAAAATATTTTCCCAAATTTGAACAAAGAAGAAAAGGAAGAACAAAAATACAGCAAGTGAAGATACATTGTGTATACACCTGGAGAAGAATGAGACCGAAAAATAAATAAATCAAAAGGGAAGCTGAAAAAACAACTCTACAAAGGTACCCCAGCCCACAGGGCTTTGCTATTGTTTTGGAAAGTGGAAAAGACTGAACGCTTTTGTTTCTTCGGTTTAGTTCCAAAAATGAATGATCTTAATGGAATTGATCCACCCGCGGAATTATTAACTAGTTGTTGGTTTCCAGCAGCAAGTCCAAACTCTTTCTCTAACTTTGTTACTGTCTTTTCGACGTCTACTTGAAGTGTAGTTATATCATCAACACCAGCTTCCAGTTCTTTTTTTACCTTTTTGTTCTCTTGTTTCATGTTCGAGACTTCGCCTTGTAGCTTTGCAGCTTGATGACTACTGAATCCGATCTCATCTTCTTCCTCTCCGTCCTTTAAAGCTTTTGTAATCCCCTCCTGAATGCTGCACAATGACGTGGACCTACGTTTCATTTCATCTTTCAACGGGACGCTTTGTTTTAACCATACTGCTAGCTCATTTTGAATTTCGCGCATGTGTTTATATATAGGCCTGATTTCTGATTTCATGTCTGCTTTAGTACTATTGTTCTCTTCTGTTTCTTTTTCCCTTAGTTTAGATATTTCACTTTGTAAATCTTGGACCGTTGTCTTGAATTTTTGTATCTGATGAAATATTGAGCTGAATCTTAGCCAGAAGTCCAAGTTTTCATCTAGTAATTCATCAATTTCCATCCGAAATTTTTCCTCAAGGGGCGAGGGAGATTTCTGTTCATCGACCACAGTCATCTTTGTATTATCTTGATCGTTGTTACGATTATCTTTGTCCTCTTTCTCTGCCACGTCCTCGGATTTTAAGTTTTGATCATATGAAGGATCGGACGATTTCTGTTTCTGTTCCTCCAATGCTTTGTTTTCAGTAACATTGTCTCCTTGCAGAACGTTTAATTTCCCGCGTAGACTATTTATCTCTTCGTCCCTCTTTGCAATTGCACTTTTAAGCTCTCTCATCTGCAGTGTGACTTCGAATTCGATGTCCCTATCTTTCTTCTCCCGGTCGCTTAGCTTCTTCTTGACTTCCTTATAATTCCTGAGAACTGTTGTACATTCTTCTAGGAGCGTCTTTTCCCTATCCTCCAACTGACTTGACAGCAGCTCCTGCCAGTTAGGCTCGTCACCCTTCTCCTCATCTTTGTGTGATAGTGCCTCATGAGTTGAGACTTTTGAATTCTCATCAACTTTTTCAATTTGTGTTTGCTCCAAAATTTTGGAATTGGAATGATTATTTATGGTTTCTATAATTTCCCCTTCTTTATTACTAGCAATTGTACTGGGAGATTCTTCTTTTTTAACTTCTTGATCTTCTGTTTTTGAGATACTTAAGTTCTTGGGACTTTCACTTGCACTTTGATGAACTACCTGTTTTTTTGGCTCTTCTTCAGACTTGACTTTAGCAACGGGCTCCTCTTCGTCTTGGATCTCCTCATCCGGTTTCACACTACTCAATTTCTCAGCTAAACAGTCAAGACTCGTACGAGCTGTGGCAAAGTAAGTTTCGAAGCTACTGTTTTGATATTCAACATCTTTGTTCATATCCTTGATGCCTTGCAACTTGTCCTCCATAGCGATCACACTGATTTTGAGATTCTGTTTATTGTCCTCTGTCAACGGTTCCTTGTCATCTTCCAAAACCTGAATTTGTGATTGGAGGTCATCGGCTTCTGACCTTAATCTGTCGATTAGAACAGTTTGAGCTGAAACCGCTGTTTCAAGGCTGACTATTTCACTCACGAGCTCGTCGATTTTCTCTGCTAGTTGTGTCACCGTTAGTGATGCCATAGAGCTTGTGTCGAATTGCTCCTTAATTTTTTCCTGCAACGATTCGATCTCTTTGCTCAATTCTTGGCTTAGGCTCTGAGATTCATCTGCTGCTTTAGTGGCTTTTTCATCTGGCTTTTTTTCATCAATCTGATCACCAAAATGATTATGCTTGAAAGACTTCAGTTTCTTACTAGCATCTTCGATTTTTTCGAATTCCTTACTCGCTTCTCTTGTCGATATTTCTTGTTTCTCCTGGAGCTGAGACAATGTTTCTTGACATGATTTTAGTGCTGCTTCAGCCATCAATGTACGCGCGTCATTATCATCAATAACACGTCCCTCACCAAATTCATCCTCTAGTTTACATATCTTTTGTTGCTTTTCCATGATTTGGCTTTCAATTCCCTTGTACTTTGCAAGGGCAGATTCATAGGAACTCTTTACAAACTCTTTCACAGTTTGCAAAGCTAAAATATCTTTTTGAAGCTTGTCGATCTCTTCAAGAGCTTCGTTCTTTTGCAAACCAGATTTTGGGACATTTTTACTTGCATCTTCCTTTTTGGATGATGATTTCTTGCCTTGCAACTTCTTTGAAGCTGTTGTTATAAGACCCTTCAACTGTTTTATTGGAGCTTTTGGAACCTTTGGAACGTTTGATCCGCTTGATGTGGGAATTTGAGGTCGAATTTTTGGAGTTTTAGGGGCGCCATATTCGTCCTCCTCCTCCATTGCTAGTTGAATTTGTTCGGGGAAAACAGCAGCGATGGTGTTGTTGGCAGCCTGCAATTCCTTCGATAAATGGTCATATCGTTCAGCCAAAGATCGATAAGCACGATAAGATTCTTCCACAAAGTTTATCAGCTCTGGCCTTTTCTTGTAGTACATTTCAGCCTTTTTTGCAAATGAATCTCCATCCTCTTCAATGAGCTTAACCACACTCTCTACCTTCTCTTGCATATCTATTATTATGCCTTAAATATATCAGAATTGTTTCTTCATACTCAACAAGAGAAAAGCTCTATATAAGCAAAGATATTACATAACAAATAACAAACTATATATAAGCAACAGAAAACAATCAAACTTTGCAGAACCATAAGAATGTGCAATCTAATCATTTTTAGAACTTCAATAGAATCTTTCTTCCTGGTTTGAAATTGAGTAAAAATGGAACAAAATCATGAAGTGCCACTATGAAAAACAAGAAGAGAAAGTTTTGCGAAAAATAATTTCATCGAAGTTTAGCATTAGGTATATGATTATTTCCTGTTAAAAGTTCTTAGCCTGATAATGGGCTGGAACCCAAGCTAGGACACATGCATGAATGTTTGACCTTTATACTTTTTTTTCCATTTTTTTCTATAATGATGGTGCTCAAGTCAACTTGCGGACATATAAACCGTTCTATTAGATGCGTGTACCTATTTTTCATCATTTTTCACCTTTGTATTCATCACCAAACGATAGCATAAACAAACAACAATAAAAATAATTACGCCTCAATCTCGAATTAGTTGGGATCAGAATCTTACATATGATATAGAATATATTCACTATGTAGGCAATAACTTGTTAGACTTTTAATTTTCATGTAAATGTTTTGTACCTTGAAGGTTCTGTTCAAGCCATTTGGATTGCTTGGTCCTAATGTGGCTAGCTGCCCACCATGAATATGCATTACTTGCTGCTCTTTGTAACATCTTGTTATTTCTTGATCCTTCCTCTTTTCCACAATAACATAAGAAGAGGAAGAGGAAGAGTTTAAAAAAATGAAAAAAAACAATTAAAACTCACAATTTCATATAGTCAGCATCTTGATCCTTTCTCTTCTTTTTTTTAATAAAACAACAGCATCTTAGGAATATAGTTTCAAATAGGAGAAAATAAAAACTCAAAAATTAAACAAAATAAACTCAAGATTTCTTGTTGGAAACTTCAATGAGAAATAATATATATGCTTAATTATGAGTTAAGGTTGAGAGCTCATTTCGCCCCAAAATGAGTGTTGGATCCTTCTCTCTCTCTCAATCCATAAATTAAAGCCAATATGCAAATCTATATTAACGTGGCATACATTGGTTCTAAACAACTTGTCATTCCCATAAATAGAAAAATAAGAAAATCTTGGGAAACTATTTCAAATGTATTTACTTTCACTAAACCTTGTTCTTATCGTAAACGTAGTAGTAACAATTGTATCTCTATCCATAATTAGAATATATTGTGTTGAGATACAATTGTATCCCTATATATACGTTTACAGTTATCAACAAAAATACCCTCGTCGTTACTCTTATGTGTTATGTTTGTACCTTTTCCCACTGTAACAAGCAAAATTCTTGTTAATTTTTGTCATTAGACAAGCAGTGTGACAGAGTCATGGGGTTTAAAGTCGAAAAATTGCATTGTATAAATAAGAAAAATTAATTGTTTGTATATATATATTAATTTTTGAATCCTATTGATATAGGAAAGTTTTTATTATTGTAGTGACAAACTATTCAAAAATTGCTTTAGGCCGTAAGTTCGAACTCAATGTGCGAAATTCTTCCATCTTTTTAAATCCCTCTTGTTAAAAGTTTGGGCTCTGCATCATACACGCCATGGGTGGATATATCTTGCTCTAATGGTGTCACGGATACCCCGCTTCGTCGATTTTTTACTAGATAGGTAGTAAGCAAAATGAAAATATTGGGTAAAAATATAGAAAATGGCACCACTTGTTATTATAGTAATTCATTCGTTTGTTCACTTCTTCAAATGTTGACATTTGACACTGCTTCTGAAAAACATTGTGTACATCGTTATACCCGCCCCGAGCTTACACGTCTCATAGAACAACTTCTCTTTTGCAAATTTGATGAGATAAGTTCCTCAAAATGTCTTAAAATGATGTTGTACTCTTGTGAATCTATCATATGTTAATAATAACATCATTTCTCTTGATCTGACTCTACAATCAAGAAAAAGTTTTATTCACTGGCTGTAATTTGTTGATCATTTCTACCATAGCGTAAACAAACACCTCTTTACAGTAAAACATTTCAGTGGTTCAGAAAACTGCTAAACATAGTAATATATCTCTGGCCTAAGATGCACTCTGTATAATGGTCGACTGGACTAGTATCAAATTGCAACACATTCTACAAGAAAATTAATTTTCGTATGGTAACACAAATACATCGATAGATAAAAGGATTATCCTTTTATTTTAACTACTATAGAAGCACGAATGATAGTCAACAAAGATCAGTAGGGCACTCACAGCCAACAATTCAGGTAAACTTAACCCTGGCACATGCAATTGGGAGCAGGATACGTATACACTGATTGATTGGGTTTGCGAAGCCTGATATGCCCCTGTCGGTTCTTGTGCCCTTCGACAATTGCCTCTCGGAACTCTGGCCAACTCAGGGTTTATTCAGGAAAAGCTGGCCTGATAAGGCCATGTTTGGCCTTATTGTCTTCATATTATAGTACGTTCGATGTCCCACATGTTGAACCCAAGTTTATTAGCCGGATCATATGGGATTCAAATCAATCTTAAAACAAGGTTTGGTTCTTGGAAATAAAGTTTAATATGGATCTGATCTACATGATCACCAAATAAGATATCCTTAAACAGGTTCTAGTTTTTTTATGTATGTACATAGAACTGTATGTATGTACGACGGTTATTGTATGTATGCCTGCTACCACTAGTGTATGTGCGTATGTATGATATGTTTCGGGAAAAAACTGTTGCTATGCTTTTAAAACTCAATAATATTACCATAATTTGTTATTAGGGGGGATAAATAGTGCTATTTATGACAATTCCCTAAAAATAAAAGGTGCAGGTGATTACCATGTCATTGTGCATATTTCCCGGGGAAGCGGAAATGAAAATATCACTGTGCATGCTGACATAATAATCAACTGCAGCCAGTAAGGAAGCCTTCCCCGTAATAAGAGCTCTTTCATCTGAAGAAGCAAGGCACTTTTTGTCTTCCATAAGGGGAAACAAACTTCTCAGGGTTGAGATCCGAGCTTCCCCTCCATAAACCTGGAAATAATTACATAAAAGGAGTATATTCACAATGCAAAGATACAGGCTCAACACCAGGAAAGATTTTGAAAAGATATAATCGAGTGGTGACCTTATTGGAGGCAAGATATAATCGAGTGCTATTGTCAAATCCCAAATCTGCCAACAGTAATCCAATTTCTACTGGTGTCAATGGGCACCGTCCTTGACTTCTCAACTCTTCATCAGTAAATTGAGAGTTTAATACCCTTCCCTGCCATATCACTTGTCTGTATTTAGCTAATGCAAGTTTTTCAGCCTTTCCACCACCAAAATCACAGGCTGAATGTGCAGCCATATCCTGGTAAGATAAAAAGGATACATTGTCGACAGAGGGCAAGATTTTGAAACGTCAAAACTAAAAAAAATGGTAACAATGAAAAGCAGAAGTGGAGCAGAAAAGGAAATAAGATATCGACTTTAACAGGTTTCAAGGGCCGACAACTATTTCAGAGAAACCTTGTCAAAATATTTTTAAAAAGTCACTTTTTTATTTGATATGTTATATATAGCCATAATAAAGAAAAATAGTTTTATCAGGTACTTACAAAATTATAAAAGAACAAACAAATAAATGACGACTTAGTAAAAATTGGGCGGGTTGGGTTATTACTACTGCTGTCTCTTACTTTGGTTATCCTTAGTATTCTTGATGTTGTTTCTTACTTTGGTTACCTTTATTATTTTTGCTGATATCTTCAATATTTTCATTTTAGTGCACCGGGCTGCCCTTAGCCTTTTTTACTATTGCATCCTTTGCAGCCTGTTCGAAAAACGGTTATTCTTGAACTGAGGTCTATCGGAAATAACTCTCCTACCCCACAAAGGTAAGGGTAAGGTTTGCGTACATCTCACCCTACCCAGACCTCACTTGTGGGACTACACTGGGTATGTTGTTGCTGGGTTATGACCTGCTTTTTAGCCCCACCCGTTTCTGCTCAAGTAACTTTTGACCCGCCCATTTATTAACTCAACGCATTTTGACCCGCCCAAATACAACCCTGCTTGCCGTTTGACACCCCTAACTACAGGACAACATTCCTGCTTCCCTTTGGTATCGGTAAAGGGGCTGGTAAGCGCTTCCCGAATAGATTCCTTTCTCTTCCCCGATGCAAAGAGTGCCGAAATTAGGAAAGCAGATACGAAGCAGAAAATGGATCCTTATGTTAGAATTTCCATAGTGCTTCAGGCAGATAATCATTGTAATACGAAGAGCAGAATTTCAACTATAATTTTGTAACTGCTAAAAGAGAGTGTTTTTACCTTGTCAAAGAGAAGGTGAAGAACAACAAACTTCCCTGCTCCTTGTTTGTACTTCTCACTAAGCTCTCTAAGGTAGTTACTGCCAACCATATTGCCTTTGGTAGAAGGATCTCTGAGGCGATTAACAAGGACATCACCGAGATGTCTTATGTGAGGAACAAAGACTAGTGCTTGAAAGTTCACTTTACATCGAAGGTGTTGGAGGTACTACTTTGGCAAGTTGTCAAACGTCAGTCGGTGAGAAAATGGTGCTATGGCAGCAATCCCATAACTGAATCATTTAAAAAATGAAAATGTTATTTAAACGAGCTGACTTCAAACACAGGCAAAATATCTGCCAAGTTGCACATGTAAGCTTAGCAAAAGGTAACAATGCAGTTTCTATTAATTAACTGAAGTATGTCACATGAAGGAAAGATGCAATCATCTTTTTGTAGGTATACCTAGAAATAACAATAAAACTGCAGCTAGCCAGCTAGTGCTAGGCTGTAAAATTTTAGAAGATTTTCTAAAAATTCAAAAGCTCTTCGAGTACTCTCGGTATATAGCATTATATCTAGTATGACAAAAACAAAAGGAAGCATTTTTTCTATAAAATCAAAAGCACTTTGAATACTCTCAGTAATTAGACCTTATCCTTTTGATTCATCATCCTGGTTTACTGAGAAAGTGAACACATATGTAGCTACAAAATAAAGATTCAATAACAATTTTAATTGAAAAATGAATATGTGGGCTACCTCTGCAGGACAGGCAATACATTGTCCAAATACCAATTTGTAGAAGCATGAACTGGTGCCGTCTTGATTCTGGTTGGTCAAATAGCAGTTGCATAATACTCTCGTGTGCTCAAATAGAATTCATCAGGCAGCTCTTTAACTATTGCTACGTCGCCTTTCAATACATTGATGAAGTGATCCACATCAAAGATATCCATGAATGTGCTGTAAGAAGAGGCATATTACTTGTATTATGTACCTAGTAGAATAGTCGAAAAAGACCATGTAATATGTATTTGAAAAATGAAACTCAATAATCAATGTAGCAATATATTACAGAGACCTCGAATCTAGCCAAACAGGATTCACTTCCAAATAAGGGATCACAAGTGTAGCAGTCAGAATCTTGGCAACGACAACTGCATCACAGATCTTGTTGAACAAATACACATGTCAGTAATCATCTCTCAACAGCTTGTTAAGTAACTTGAGAAATGGCATCCATGGTAAAAACATTCCTATTAAACGCATTTGTCATATATTTTGTCCCCATAAACTATACGCACAGCCATCCTTTATTGATTTAACCCTCCATCAAGGAACACTTGAATGTATCCCTCAGATTTTTCAGGTAATGCTGCATGCGTTTAAGTAACAGTAAATTAGAAAAAAGGGTTACATGAAAGATCATGTTGATGCTACGAAATGAAAGATAGCTGCACAGAGATCCTTGAAATATACAAAAGTTGAAGTCAATTTGAAGAACTGATCCATAGACACTCGAGGCACTGCCAGATTCAGTACAGGGTTTCCATCCTTGGTAGGCCAAAGGCATCCAAAGGTCAGACTGTTTTCCAGAGGACTAAATGGAAAAGAATATAATAAGATACTAGTAAACTTGATCTCTGCAGACGTGAGTGCCTGGGTTTTGGAGCATTCCATTCCTGCAGAATGCAAATTAAATTGACAGATATAAAACTAGCCTCAAGAATCGAACTTCTATATGCTGCAAGTCGAATCGTGAAGGACAACCAAAAACAGGTATTTGCATGCACAAATTGACTGTATTCCCTGAACTGTTAAAAGTTTATTCAATGCAGATAAGGGATTAGGAGAAAGGGTAACACTACACCCCAAGATGAAATACGACAAACCAAATTTTACACAATCCAATCCCTTCAATTGATCCTCTATAGAATCTAACTTACTCAGATACCAATTTTTTCAGTTCAAAGATGGTAAGTTTATGCTTTTCCACTTTATCATCCATCCCTAGGAACCATTTTCTTCCATTCCTACCAAACCTCAATGAAGCCAAAAGGTGAAAGGAAAAAAGAGCACAACTTAGAAGGGGAAAAAGACATTGAAGAAACAGCAATACAGCAGCACCAAAGATCGATAAACGGTTACTTGAAAAAAGAAAAGAAAAAAAAGACTTCACAACAACAATAACATTTCAATCCCAAACTTGTAGGTGTCACTTGTCATCCATACCAATCCTCAATATCTTTATATATATATATATATATATATATATATAACTGGGAAATCCCCGAGAATCAGCTACATTCGGAACTCGGGGAATAATGAGTCACTCCTCTACCCTTCTCCACTTAAAACTAGACTTTTGTCCGCGGCAGGGCTCACACACATAGCATGGGCCTAACCTATATATCACACGTTGCGCTCTTACTGATAAACCAAGCATCTAGCTCGCCAATCCTCCCGTGTTCTATTGATCAGAAGCATCCAACAGCGCTCCACCAGTAGAATAAGCTAAGCTACTAATCTAAGTTGCTATTGGGGAGAAATCTATCTGAGCGATTTTCCTGTTTTTACCTTTCTATGTTTCACAATAGCTCCCTTTTTTTCTACAATTCCTTCTTTCGTTCCACTCAGGGGCGGATGTAGCCTTTCGGCCATGGGTTAATCTGAACCCGTAAATTGTCGACACGGAATACAGATATAATATAAAAATCTACTAAAATTTCAACAAATACAAAAATTGAACCCATAATTTTAATAATACAATGAATTCAATGTTGAAAATCTAAAAAGTTACACTCATTAAATTTAAATACTGAATCCGCTTCTGATTCCACTTAGGTGGATCAATCATCAATATCTATTCTATTTCATTTAGAATAAATAAGGCTGCGTAGAACAGACCCTTGTGGTTCGATCCTTTCCCGGATCCCGCGCATAGCGGGAGCTTATTGCACCGGGCTACCCTCTTTTGCCTTAGACTTATTTCATACAACACTCAATAAGTTGTCTACCAACAATATGTTGTCTACATTTTCTAACCACATAAAGCAAGAAATACACATTACAGAGTAATAGATACACTGGAATCATACCGAGAAAATGGAGGACGAGGCATGGCTCAAAGGAGTGAAAAGACTGGGAAACATAATGGGCAAAAGCAGCAAAAAACAACCAGCCATTGTCCCACCTCTGTGATACACCCTCATACTGGTGGTGCAGCCGCTTTAACAGCGGTTTAACGGCGCTTGGCTCAATAAATAATCTAATCAGTAACAGAATCGTCAAAAAATATTAATCTTGGAGACACACAATAAGAAAAGAAGCACATTTCAAGAATTAACAGAAAAAAGGGGAGACATTAATATTATGAGCTACTCACTCGTCCAAAATTATACGATACTCTTTTTGTTTTGGTTCACAAGAAATAACACTTTTCTATATTTAGTAAATAATAATTAACTTTAAATTTCTCATTTTACCGTTACTGAAATGATTTATATCCACACATTTCTCAGTACATAAATTTCAAAAGTCTTACATTTATTTGTTAAACTCCCTCCCATTTATCTCCCAATGATTTATTTGTTACGGCGGCGGATGTTGCATTGACTATTGGGTAAACATGAAACTTAAACTATCAACACGCTGGGTCAGTCGTTGATGATCTTGCATCATGCTGCTGCTGATTCATGTTCTCTTAGTTTTGCAGCATCATTTGTTCATTTAGGAGCAGCTGCTCCATCATTGGCATTGGAGGCTCCAAAGTCAAGGGGGGTTGGTGACTCCTTTCGCCTACTTCATAGTATGCAGCTATCTCAGGCTCTTCTTCCTCCATGATTGAAGGAAGTCTCCCCCAACTGGGTTTCTTCTCCTCTCTCTCGGTCCTGCCGCAGGGTCAGGGAAGGGGTGCACTAAATCGTACGTCACCGCTGGCTGAATCTTCTCAAGCATGTCTGTGGCGAATGTTGGGACTCTATGCCTATAACATAAGGCAGATATAAGTGATTTATGTCTCAATCCGCCTGTGGTGTTCAACCTGCTGATCTCGTCTATACTTTATACTATTTCCTTCCCGATATTAATTGTCTTGCCCGACATCATGCCATACACAAGCTTGATTCTGTCCGCGGTCACCTTGGTAAAATAAGTTGATAGAATCAAGCGAGCACTTAAGAAATATAGCCATTAAAATGGGAGGGAGGGGTCGGTATATTTGTTAATTGGGGTGTCGTTAAAGAATTTTTGGAGTCTTCTGTTGTTGTGTTCTCGTGAATTTCACAAATGAGTACGCATCACTGCTTTGCACATACAGAGTGCTGAAAAATTAGACATAAGAGAAGGAAATCACCAACTGAAATGTATTTTTTTAATTTAGATGCCATTTTGGATTTCTTTTTAATGGTTTTTTCATTAAAGTTTCACTAGAAATTTATTACTCCATCCGTTCTAATTTAAATGTCTTTCTTTTTTTGATATGTCCCAAAAAGAGTGTCTCTTTTTATATTTAATAAATTTTTCAATTACAATATAAGTTTAAGACCACAAAATTTAAAAGATCTTACACATCTTTAGTTTAAGACCACGAGATTTAAAAATCTCCATTTATTTTTTAAATTTTGTGTCAAGTCAAACTAAAACATTTAAATTGGGACGGACAGAGTATATTGAATTGGATTATGTGTATCTTTTTTCTTAGGCTTAATACATATCGAGCCCCTTAAACTTGTCAGAATATCTCATTTACACACTCAAATTAAGTTTTGTTCAAATAATTGAACACCTTTAACTTCAAATAAGGTGTTTCAATTAGACACTTTTGATTTAAATTTTGATTTTTTCCGTGTGTTTTCATTCATATATTAGGTAGTTAAGTTAATCACGTAGAATATGTCATCTTTTTTAATTATACTTGAGGTTTTATGTTAGGTTGGACAATCCTCTTCCCTTTGAGATAACTTTTGGGGTGTGAGTTAGGCTTAACGCCTAATTTGACATGGTATTAAAGTCTGGCCCGAGCCTGATCCGAAGTGGCCCCCCAAACAAAGTGGTGGAATGCTCCCCAGACCAATTGACCGATCCCGGTCCGATGGGGAGGGGGAGGGGATGGAAATGTGCACGCTACAAAACAGACTGTGGAGCCCCAAATAAAGAATGTACAGATCTATGTTACACCACATAGGTGCGGGATGAAATCTCCGGACTCCTTATAACTTGGGAAAACCTCCTCCTTTTTAGCTAGTTTTTGAGATGTGAGTTAGGTCACACCTAATTTAACATAGTATCAGAGTCACACTCATCCGACGAGAGCCCCCGGATTAGGGGGGTGGAATGCCTCCGAACCAATCAAAAGGGTGGATATACCTTGGGTCCGTGATTGTGCACGCTTCAGATCGGATAGTTGAACCCCAGATTAAGAATGTCCGGATCTAGATATGAGGGCGGGTGTAGAGAAATATACCATATTAGTGAGGGATGAGATCCCTGAACTCCTTATAAGGCTTGAGCAATCCTACTCCTTTTGAGCTAGTTTTTGGGTGTGAGTTAGGCCCAAGACCTAATTTGACATTAGTGTATATTAAGTAGTTAAACTTTTATAAGATGGTATTTGTCAATAGACATAATTTAATGTTTGATACTTACAAAATACAAGTATGTAGTTTATATATTGATATTTTGAATAGTGAAAATGGCAAAGTAATTTGAAAAGGAAGTTAATGGTTCTTTTCTTTTCTGTCATTTGGTAATTTAGAAGTTAATTAATATGGATGGGGATTTATGTTTTGATTTTTACCACAAATTTGTTTTAAGTTCTTACTGAAAAGGGAAAAAAAGGCTAATAGCATGACACATTAAGACAGAAATCGAATAAGGAACCAAAGATAAGATCTTAAACCAATGTGCATGTGCATCAATTTGTTTTTGGCTATGAGAATTAGGAAAATAATCACCTTAAGTATATATTTTAACTTATTTTATTATAATGCCATCAATATTAGATTTCCCCTTCCATTCACCCTTTTCAAGTTTTTTGTTATTTAGTTATATATTACTTGTCGCTGTTAAAGTTCTTTTTTGTTTTTTCTTTCTTTTAAAGATTCATTCAATTATAATATTTGATGGTGTACACTGTGAAATCCGGCTTAACACGTGGCAAGGTCAGATTGAGAAGTTCGAGGTAGATGGCTAAAGTTCTGAGCCGGATATGATTTGATTCCGAAGTGGGTTAATAGTTGAGACGAGTCCGAATACGATCGAGCCGTTGGAAACGGGTGGAGCTTCAGAGGCGTTCGGCATGTATCCATTCTGGATATAGCGACAGACGTTACTTTTTGTTCATTAAGAGGCCTTAATTAAAATTTATGGTATTTAATTGTAGAGAGATTTTCGGGAATCAATGTCCTTCTTCCATTACTATAAAATGAGTCCAACCTTTATCAGTGTCGGTCCTGAATTTTTCAGGGCCCGGGGCAAAAGTAAAAATTAGGCTCTATATATATTTAAACTTAGTGATGAATTCACTCTTATTTTTCAATCAAGATCTAACATGTTCAAATTAACTAAAATTTAACATTCAAGCCAAATAAATTGTATCGATTCAAACTTCAATATATTAAAATTTAGAATAAAAAGTTATAACATTCAAGTGATGAACTCACTCTTATTTTTTACTCCATAAATGGATTCATGGACTTAAATGTACACCAGAAACAAGCAATGTGGCCACATCCTACAACACCATAAGAGCAGAAAAGTTTACTTGAAAAAATGTATTTTCTTCCTCAATAACCAAAACAAACAACAGCAGCCTACTTGAAATCCCTTTGCATTCTCAGCAACCAGCAAAATATCAACATCACCACTTGCAAGATAAGGTGAAAAACAACAAAATCACAACTAAAAATGTATTATTTAAATGATTTTCTTCTTGCATTTTGAGAAGCAAAATCCTCAGTGATTTTCAACATGTTCATCTTCACCTAAGTCACCTACCTGTGCATTAAAATCATTCTCAGTTCCTATTAATTCTTCCACATGATTTTGTTGTTCAGATTCATTGACTAAATCATTATCAATTCCTACAAATTCTTCAACATGATTTTGCTGCTCAGATTCATTGACTAAATCTTCAGTTGAGTTATCAAGTGAAGTATTTGTTTTGTTTTGAATTTTTTTATCCAGAGCTCCCTTTTGAGATTGAGTTAATTCTTCTCTCTGTCTTTTTCTTTTCTTTTTGACTTCCAGATGGGTGTTTTTTAGAGAACATTGTTACTTGAAAACAGAAATAATATACAAGGAAAGTCAATGCAATTTTAATACTTCAAAGAATAAATAAAAAACAACATAACCTGAAATTTGAGAAACCCCCTTCGAGAAATTCCTCTCCACAGAAACAAATTTGATATTTTCAAGAAGAAGAAGGAAAAGCGCAGGGCAATTGCTAATAGAAGGAAAAGCGCATGGCAAGAGGAATGGAAGTGGAACAGATTGGTTTAGAGACTAGGGTTAATAATTATAATAAATTTAATATAATACTTACTAAAAAAAATTTGGGCCCCTTTAAATTTTAGGCCCGGGGAAATTGCCATGTTTGCCTCTGGGCACGGCCGGCTCTGACCTTCATGTTGGAAGGGGCATCTAATTCTCATGACACGATTTGTACTTTCTTGCTTAAGATTATAAATATTCTGCTCATTTGCTCTCATTTTTGGGTTATAACCGAAATTGTTTAACTGAGACCCGGACCAATCTAGCTGAGAGAATTCATCTGAGTTCGAAGGCAGTCCAGACTAATTTCTTACTTGTTTCTTTCATTTGCTTACTTATTGTTAACTGATTATCATCTTATATTACAAATCAATTCACGTATTTTTAAACCCACTTACAAATTCAACTATATATTTTTTTGGGTAAACAGTTTGACGTCCACCGTAGGGCTAAGGATAGTTGTGGTGATTTGCTAAGTTTTCACTTGTTTCTTTTGAAATTTTGTGAACATGTTAAAAACTATACAATAGCAAGATGAGTCAAGTTGGTGTTAACAATAATAATAACAATAACAACAACAATGAGAACATCAATCACGACAAGAGTGGCAACATCAATAACAACAATGGCAACAATAACAACATCAATAATGATGAAAATGTCGGTAACAACAACAACAACAACCCGTTCATTGACACAATGCCTAGTGAGCATCGGAATCATCCATTAGTTTCGCCATAGGGATCTAGGAGATCCGGTGAAAAGACTCCAAATGATGATGACAAAGAGAATAACAGAGTGCGGATAACCGGAACAGATTTGACTAGAATATTTACCATGCTGGAGAAATAACAAAAGGCGATCACTCAGTTAAATAAAAAGAGTAGTGGATGAAACTCACCCCATCCATGATAAAGATCAAGCCCATGGTGAGGATCGGGCCGAAGAAGATGGCAATGGTTCAGGGACAAATGAGACCTCGAAAGTTTTGAAGTTGCTTTATGCTTTGAACAAATGTATCGATACCAATAAAAAGAAGGTTGACACCTTCAATTCACGGATAGATCATATTCTAGGAGCGCCTCCGATCCTGAAAGGTCCGGACCCGAAGAGATACATCAAATTTCTATTTCCACTAAACGCGACTCTGAAACTGATACCAAAAAAGTTTAAAATACCAGACCTTCCAAAGTATGATGGAACCACAAATCCATAGAAGTATGTGACGTTGTACACTTATATGGTGAAGGGCAATGGCATACATCCGAATGAGATAAAATCAATTTTGCTAAAGAAATTTGGCAAAACATTATCCAAAGGGGAAATGACATAGTATTCTTTATTATCGAATAATCTATTAACTCATTTGAAATGTTTGTAGATGCATTTAACGGCATACGCCGGAGCAAGGAAGGTCCAAGAAAAAAAGACATATTCAAGATGGCTCAAAAGGATGCGAAGATATTGTGAGAGTTCGTGATGAGATTTTAAAAGGAACATATGCTCCTTCCATGGATATCGGATGAATGGGCAGTTGAAGCTTTCATTAATGGGTTAAATCTTAGGAGCTCCAGTGCATCATTGAAATTAAAGGAGAACTTGTTGGAATTCCTACTGGTAATATGGGTAGACGTATATAATAGGTACGCATCCAAAATCTAAGTAGAAGACGATTAGTTCGAACTCCCACCGGGATCGGTAGGTTGGAGAAAAAGGTCTTGATAAATCAAAGAGGATAGCTGAACCTGAGCTAAGGTATCTAGAGGATAGGTATCAACCATACGAGAAACTTGAAAGATCGAACTTTGGATCGGATTGAGGGCGCAATAATCGTAATTTCTCAGCGTATAGAGAAGGCAGAGATTGGACTGTTAAGGTTATCGGGTATTTCAGTCCGGAGTCTGGTACTCGTATCCGGACCGTTAACTTTTCGGTCCGGGTATTTCGATCTGGTTCTCGGGTGTATCCGGACTGATACTACTTATAATCACGTCCAAAGTGGTTCCCAAGTTGCATATACAGTGTTGTCTTTCAAAAATGTAGTGGAATTTCCATAAGCTTGTTGATGATCAGGAGATACATTACTTCTGCTTTTGTGTTCTTGATTTTGTGTCATTTCTGTGCAAATTAATGCCACCAAATTGGAGTTTTGGGTCTTCACATTTATGATCTCTACTTGAGCCTTGGCAATGTCAGCTTGAAGCTCACTTATTTGCTTCTGCAACTGACAAATTGCACCGGCGCAATCGTATACTGGATCTCTGATCCTTGCATTTGCCTCATACATCATGCTATTCACTGCATCTGCTCTTTGATCCTCTGAAAGTTCCTGTAAATATTAGAGTTCTTGCATATTTTTAGAAATAATTTATGAACTTATAACGAAGAAATGAAGAGATCAATATCCACTTTAAGTGTTGGACAGTAAATGCTAGATTGATATACTCTCTCCATCATAAGTTATCGGGTATTATACCGGATTGTCGGGCCGGATCTTTATCGGCCCGGATCCTTATGTCTGGTACTCGTATCCGGACCGTTAACTTTTCGATCTGAGTATCGGTCCGAATATTTCGGTCCGATTCTCGGGTGGTTCTCGGGAGTATCCAGACTGATAACAGCCCTATTGATAACACATAGTGTTCGGGTTAAATTTTGTGCAGCTTGATTAATTTCATAAATTATTTGTTATCAGGGGCGAATTTATGTGCTATTTTAGGGTACCTGAACTCATGGTCTTTTTCGCAAAACTCAATATTTTATGTACATATTTTTTAGAATTCATCCAATATTACTATAAAATGTTTAATGATGCACTTGGTTAAGAGCTTAGTTATTTACTAAAAGGAACAAAGATCAATTCTCACTTAATGCATTAAATTTCTCCTTTATTTATCAATGAATCATGTTTAGAAATAATCCTACATTCGCCTACCTCCACCAACATAGATTTATTTAGTAGTGCATCATGTTCTAGATGTAATCCTACCTTCGACTCTACTTGCTACCTCCCACCAGCATAGAAACTGAATAATTCTATCCACTCTACTTGGATAGTTGTGATTTGAACGTGAAACCTCATAATTGTCAATCAGTTCATTGATTACTAGTGTTATACCTCTGCGTACTTGAAAAGTTGACATTACTTTATAGACCACAATTACTCATTTAACAGTACATTATTTTGTAGCAACATAATAAGTGAAAAATAACTGAATAAATTATTAAAAGGTGGTGATAAAAACTAATAGAATAACTATCCATAATAGTTGAGCCATATAAAGTAAAACAAAGACCTATAATAACAAGTCGCTTTGGCCGAGTGGTTAAGGCGTGTGCCTGCTAAGTACATGGGGTTTCCCCGCGAGAGTTCGAATCTCTCAGGCGACGTTAACAATTTTTTCAATTGTCGGTCCCACGAAACATCTCTTACCATCTGCTAATTTTTCTGCCACTTAAGAAAATGTCTGTCTAATTCCTTTTTATTCTCATTGGTGATGTTTAAGAACTACACACAAAGGAATAAGAACGAGACACGTAGGCTTGGACATACTAAAAAATTCAAGGGGATATCTATTTAAAGAGCGTAATTTAATTTATATTCTTCAGTTTTTTTTACGTTTTCTAACTTTAATCATATATACATGAATTTCGATAGAAATAACTAAAATCAGGTAAAAATAATTGAACTTCAATCATATATAACTGAACTTTAGCCACATATAGCTGAATTTCAATAAAAATATTTGAACTTCAGCTATATATAAAAACTAACTTCAATATTTTATGTTTGAAACTATCTCAATGCTAGTATACTTGATTTTTTTTAACAAAATTAGGCACAAATTAAATAGCGACGACAAAATTGAAAATTCGAAAATGTCGCCACCCCGAAAAGTTAGTCAGCACTAAGGGTGGCAAATTGATGGATTGGTTGGATATAATTTGGTTGAAACCCATTTGAATAAAAATGGGTTAGATTTCAACCTATCAATATTTTATGTAGATAAATATGGTTTGGGTGATAAAAGGGTTGGTTGGTTATGGATTAGCCCATGTTATATAAGTGTAATATTATTTCAAGTGTAATGTTATAATGTTTTTGTCAAATTAAATTAATTTTTCATATATTTCTAATTATATAAATGATTTTTTTTCCATTTTATTATAAAAAAAATAAAAATAGAAAATATGTGGGTGTAAGGGGGGGGGGGGGGGGTTGGGGGTGGGACTTTCCCCCACTTTTTATAGCTTTTTAAATAAAATTAAGATAATATATATGAAATAGAAAATGCGTCGAGGGTGGGGGCTGGTAAAAACAAATTTCTCATTTTTTATAATTTTTTTTATAAAAGTAAATATATGAAACAAAATATGTGTGGTGTCTGTGTTTGGGCAGGTGTGTGGGGGGGGGGGGGGTAGGGTGGTGTGTGGGTTAAAAGAAAATTCTCATTTTTATAAAAGTAAAATATATGAATAAAAAATGTGTGGTGCGTGTGTCTGTGGGGTGGGGGCAGGCGGAGCGGTGGTGGTGGAAGGAGCGTTAGAGTGGTGTGTGGTAAAACAATTCTCATTTTTTATACAACAACAACATACCCAGTGAAATCTCACAACGTTGGGTCTCGAAGAGAGTAGTGTGTACACAAACCTTACCTCTACCTTGGTAGGTAGAACGACTGTTTTCGAGAGACTCTCGGCTTAAAACCAAGCACAAGCAAAGCAAGCAAAACAAAGCAAGAGAAACAGTCAGACCCAAACAAGAGATTTAAAGCAGTATGAAAATACTGGTAACAAAAGAGAATAAGTCATGATAGCACATTCTGAAAAAGAAAACAGTAACTAACGCAAGCAAATAACATAAATAAAGTACACTAAAGAACACATAACAACAGAAATAAAATGGCAGGGGACTATAAAGCTTATACTGAGTTCTAGTATCATAGACTAAACATGCCTGCAATAATAACACTACAACTATCAGTTTGAAAGCGTAAGTAGCGCTACGTTCGACTTTTACTATATTATAAAAGTAAAATATATGGAAAAAAAATGTGTGTATGTTGTGGGGGCAGGTGGGGGAGTAGAATGTGGGGTAAATTTTTTTCCTACTTTTTATAATTATTTTTATAAAAGTAAGATAAAAAATATGAAATAAAAATGTGTGTGTGCGAGGGGGAGGGGGTGGGTGGTAAAAAAAATTAATTTTTCGTAAACCTTTTACAAAAATACAATGAAATATATAAAATAAAAAAATCATGGGGATGTGGGGACATGATGGTGGTGATAGGGTGGGTGTGGGGGAGTTGGAAGGGGGAAGGAGAGTAAGGGGTATCGTAGAGGTGTGTGGGGAGCAGGGCATGGACATGTGCGAGAGTGGGGGTGGTGAGGTGGGTAGGGGCAAGAAGGTGGTAGGTAAGTGTAGGTGGTGGAGAGTGGGTTGGAGTTATGGCTGTTAGCGATCCGAATACTCCCGGTAATTATTCGAGAATCGGACCGGTAAATCAGGACCGAAACCTTAACGGTCCGGATACAAGTATCAAAAAATACTTGGAGCAGATGAGAGGACCGATAACCCAGAAAATACCGTAACACCCCCAACCCCTCCCCCCTCCACCAACCCCACCAAGAAGCCCCTCAGTCCCTCGCACTCTAATTTGTTGTAAATTAATGAAACTTTAAATTGTCATAATTTTGCGCTCGGATGTCCGTTTGATCTAATATTTTTTTGATTTCGCGTATTTTTTCGAGATAGGGCCGGACAAACAACTAAAGCAGTTTGGAGCAACCGATTTCTCAAAAAACATCCGTTTTGCCAATCAATTTCACTTTTATCCCAAATTGTTACCAATTGTTCATTTTCAAATCTAAATATCTCGCGCTATACAATATATTTCAACGTAAAAATTTCGTGGTAATGTGTCCGAGAATGTCAATTTCAGTATTGGAAATTCAATTTTAAAAAAAAAAATCGACCCGACCCGAAAAATTCTTACCGGTCCGGACCGAGAACCGGACCGATAAGGTTTCGGTCCGGGACCGGATCTCGTTCCAGGACCGAAACCTTATCGGTCCGGGATCGGTCCGGACCGGTAAGCTTATCGGACCGGTTCCGGTAAGTAGATACCCGGACCGGTCCGGACCGATAACAACACTAGTTGGGGTTGGGGGTGCATTAATGTATTTTTAATTGGTTCGAAAAATATTATTTCTCAAATTTATATTTTTCTTATTTTGAAAAAAATAAGTTGTTATTGGATCTAGTTCACATATATAATTATCCAAATTTTACCCATATTTTTATGGATTAAAAATAAAATTGAAGTCCACATTTACCCAACAGAAATATGAATTACCAAATTCGCTAAAATATAGATTAAATAAGCTAAGTCTCTAAATATGAGCTCATATTGCCTACCTCTAGTCAGCACCTCCCCCGGAAAACACTCCCAACAATTTTTTTCCATGACGCGGTGACTCGGTCAGGTTTTCCAGCTTCTAGGCCATTGTTTAGCTCTTGACACGTGTCAATTAAATTACATTTATGTTAGTTTTTGTCTCTTTTCTTCATTTATTTATTTACTTATTTATTTTGGTATCACATTGAAAGGTCACAAAGGTGTAGTCCAAGTCAAGCGTTATTATTTGGTCCAATAAATATTTAAAGTGACGTTTAACAGATTATATTAATCTCCGTTATTATATTAATCTCCCTTGAATAGTCATTCTCATTAATATAAATATATATAGGTGTACAATGTTAAATCCTTCTACAATAAGGGTTTCAATGCTACTATAATTATACAATATAAAATATGATAAATATGTAACCTAGTTTAGGGTAACCTAGTATAGGTAGTACACGTGCTAATATTTTATAAGTGCACTGATTACTTAAAAAATTCTTACAATGCTTAGTTAAAAAGAAAACTGAGGACTCAGCTATCAAGTTTTTTTTTTTAAATATGATTGTATGTTAGTCCTCCGAATAAAAAAGAGTGTCCAATTAGTCATTTGCATATTCTTTAAAAAAATACTATATTCTAGGTAAAAATATGTAATTCGACTAAAATACCCTTAAATAAATAGGTATTGTGATTTGATCGCCTAACACTTAATAAGGACAAATCTAAAAAAATAAGGTTAATTCTTTTTTTATTTAGCAAGTAAACATTCTTTTTTGACTCAAAACAATAAAGATTAAGTGGACATTTTTTTTATCCGGAGGAAGTATTAATTTGTAGTATATGATAAGACACATATTTTTATTAGTCAATTTTGAACATTACAGAAATTAAACAAGTCTTCCCAAACTTAGATGAAGTGCCATTGCAGTTGAGTTGATTTAATTTTTTCATTGCATGCTTCCTTGTTTCATAATTAAATTCAAATCAAGTTGATATAAGTGTGTCAATTCAGATAGTGCAAGTTGAGGTAATTTTGCACTTGAGATATAAATAGTTCACCACACTATTGGATAACTAGAGAGGTTGAAAAATATTCCAGAAATATTAGTATGACAAGTTGACAGTTGTTAATTGGTACAACCCCCCCCCCCCAATATTCTCAAGCAACTTTTCTTCTAGTTTTCAGTTTTTCACACGGTATTTGATACTCATATTGGAATTCAATAAAATTCGAATTTGCACCAGAAAATTTCACATTGGGGTAAAACATTTTCTATCAGAGGAGGCTTCGAAATTAAACTCGAGATCTCTGATTCAGAAGGAAATACTTACCGCTCTATCACAATCCTCGTTGGGTCATATGTGAAGGATTTTGTCGGGTTCGTGTACGCAACAGAATTTGAAATTGTGTGTTTCAAACCCAACAAACGACGAACTGCAGGATGATTATGTAGTAATGTAATACATGCAAATTACATAACATGTATATAACTGTAATACATCGAATGAATACTTACGGTTTGTGAATTCTGGAGCTCTTTTAGTATAATGTCCGAGGGTGCGCATGCAATTGATCCTCGATTGCAAGTTTCAAGAACTCCGATGTATACCTCCTTCGAACAATTAGAAAATTCGGCAGAGGTTCGAGAGAGAGTTTTAATTCCAGGACTCTAAGACTTAGAATGATATATGAATCAAGTGTATTGAATAATGAATAAAAGCCCTCTATTTATAGCTACGTTTTAGGTCTAAAACGCAACTAGGATTTCCCATGGGTCAGCCCAGAAAACGAGGTGCAATGGGTCAGTCGGACTGACCCACTGCCACATCGAAGTCGCGACTCAAATGGGAGGCGCTGCGACCCTATATCCCAGGCGGCGCGTCCTTTGACGTCCAGTGTGCAACGTCGCCTCGTTTTCATTTTAATTAAATCTGAAATTCAATTTCGACTTAATTATATAATCATTATTCATTCAAATGTCTCAATTATAAATCGAGCATTTATATTCTCATTACATCCTTAGATCGAAGGAACAATTGACTTAGTGTTACCCTACATGTGTTCACATATAGACACTAATCAAATTAGGGTCTACACGGAACTCCTAGACTGCACCGGAAGACGAACTCAATATGTGAAGTATATCTACACGAATCCGGTAAACTAAACCTCTATGTGGGAAGATAAAATCCTTTCATTCACGACACACTCGATCAAGCTTAGAATTTGCCAAGTGTCTATCTAAATGGCTTGATCATTATATATCATCCATATTAGTTGACAACAAGACCATATTCCATATATGTCTATTGCGTTGGCCAACGACATAGTCAACCTAATATTACTGAGAAGCTGAGTGTTATCTCGAATATACATTCGAGGAATGAATCCTAATCTTGGCTCAACTACCGCCTTTAATTCATATCGCAATGTACCCAATACAAGCTGTATCTCAACCTCTAAGGCATTTGAGTTTAGGACAAGATCAAAGTACATTACTCTGTAGATAAGGTATATATCAACCTCAAGTCTAAGGACTTCTATCTCCCACACACTGAAATACTTTAGATATGTATAACAAACAATATATCAACATGGTATATCAATACTTTCAAAGTATCCATGCGTCCATCACGAGTTGTCATTACTCGTAGCAGATGAGACATACTACATCCTCTAAGGATGTGATGCAGACCACATGTCGACTTATCACATATTATCGATATCCCATTCTCGATGATCATTAGTCGAGGCTATTTTAAGAGTTACGTTATAATATTAATATCTCACACTATTAATAACAACGTAATCTCTAGGGATGCATATTACATAATATTATAAACAATCAACTAATAATTCAATTATTGCAAATGACACAATATTAATATCCATTCATAATAATACAAATGTGTATAAAATACATTTGTCCTAATACAAATTATTTCTAGGACATACATATACTTTCAATATGATCTATTTAGGGCATTTTCTTTATTGATAGCATAATCCTCTATATATGTCCAATATATTTTTAAGAGCTAGTTATTACATTAATTTTTACAAAAAATATATTTAATTACTCGTACATATATTTACAATATATCAAATAATTTGTTTTCAAAGTTACAAACAAAAGTAAACACATATAATTTAACAATAGTTAAGTAATTAGTGTATATATGATATGCATGTCTTGTGAAGCGCAAATAACATTTTGCGCGAGTAAAAACTTGCACCAAAGTCCCTTGCTTATGTTTGCACTCCCTCCGTTACATTCTAGGAAAAATTAAGTGAGGTGGTAAATATTTGGACTATATTTATGATACTATTATGAATTCATTAATTGAGAGTGGATGTCATTTAAATATACATGTATGTTATTAATTGTTATCTGAATTATTTTATTAATATTCTCATAAAGATATGTAATCTTCTGTGGTTTCATACCCTATAAAAGAAATGTTTTTTATCTTTTTATAAAGACAGAAGAAATAAATAATAAAGGCATTTTGTCTCTATTTTTTGTTCAGTAATTGTATATTTCACTCTTATTTTATAACACGTTATCGAGACTCTGCCTTGAGCATTTATTTTGAAAAGGTCAAAGGTATGTGTTTTACAAATCCACCTTTACAATGGTATCACTATCATATTGATTTCTCAATCTTATGGATATCTGCAATTGTTTGATTTCAATATATGAAACTCATCAATATGAGTGTGCCGAATTAATTAAATAATGGTCCTTGAATTCACACATAGTTTGATTCTATTTTATATATGTTGATATTTACACAATTACTAATTAAATATGATGATGGTAATGATTACGTTCCTGTATATTGAGATTTAGAAAGAGATGTTTAGTTTCTTTTTTCCCCAATGCAACGGATGGATGTATTGAAGATATGTTAGAGAAAACTTCTCCACATCATATATATATATCTCAATTTGCTCCTAAAGTAGCAAGATCTTAAAAAAGTTCTAAATTGTCATTATTTGATATGTTTAAGGCACGTTGAGATATGTTCCATTCCCGAAGAATAGAAACTTTTGATAAATGTTATAAGTACAGATTCATTCATTGAAATAAATGTGACAATATGTAGTAAAGCTTATACATACGAACGTGTATTTGGTTGTGAAATTATCACGACTCACCTCCAAAAGAGGTATAATAATTGAGAAAAAAATATTCTAAATATTTTATGCTTTACCCCGAAGTAGTAAACTCCGAATTCTGCTCCCGAAGTAGCAAACTTCGAAATCTGCTCTCAAAGTAGCAAATTTTAAACTCTATTCCTTAAGTAATAAATTTTTGAACTCTACTCCGGAAGTAGTAGAACTTTGAAAGTAGTAAAACTTTAAATTTTACTTTTGAAGTAGTAAATCTGAAATTTACTCTTGAAGTAGTGAATTCAAAATTTATTCCCGAAGTATTAAGTCTCTGAAATTTACTCATGAAGTAGTAGAACTCTTAAATTTACTCTCGTATTAGTAGAATTTCGAACATTACTCCCGAAGTAGTAGAATTTCGAACCTTACCCCCGAAGTAGTAGAACTTTAAATTTACTTCCGAAGTGGTAAATCTTTGAACTTTACTTCCCAAGTAGTATGGGTTTGAATTTTACTTTAAAAAGGGTTCAACTTTGAAATTTACTTTTTTCACTCCCCAAAATCTGCTGTGAGTTTATATTTTTATAATGCATGTAAAAGTTTTTCTTGTTTTCTTGCAAGCTTCAGTTTTAGTTATATAAGGTGACAAAATAACGACGAAAATATTTATATTTAAGTAGTTTTCTAGTGTTGGGATGTACTACTAAGGAATGATTTTATATGTATTTTGATGGTCTAGAAGTATTGGTATGATTTTTGACAAGCGAAAAAATGTTTGAGAAATATATTAAAGCGGCGTTTTCTTGTGGTTGAGTGAAATAATGAGCTATTAAAAATTATGTATAAAGCGCATCTAAATGACCAAATTTCATTCCCTGAAGTAAATGAAGAAATACCACAACACACATCCTTCAGAGATAGAATAACAAAGGATATAAATGTTATTTTTTGGTATGAAGATCATTGTTCCATGTACCTGTCGCACGTCAAATCATCTTGAAAACATTTATTATGTATCATTCTAATGCAAAAGGATACAAATTGTGTAGAATACTATCTATTATAACCACATTGATTTATTATGGTTACTGTCGCAACTTTGATGATAAATATTCGAATGTTAATTGGTATTCTCACTAAAGGAGATGTCTTAAATACTAAAGTTTAGAACTTAATTTCATCATTT
The DNA here is from genome assembly GCA_029844215.1 of Przewalskia tangutica. NCBI lineage: Eukaryota > Viridiplantae > Streptophyta > Magnoliopsida > Solanales > Solanaceae > Przewalskia > Przewalskia tangutica. The sequence goes on from CM056719.1 coordinate 148,460,650, forward strand.
ATAAATTATATTGTCTTTAAATGTTCATTTAATTACTATTTATTTCATGACACCAGTAGTGTCTAACTATAATTTATTTTATGATACCAGTAGTATCTAAGCAATATTTGGTTGTGCAAAATTAATGATCAAGTGCTCCAGAAGAGCTAACTATTTATCTAGAAAATCATGGAACTAATAGTGTTCAAATAATATGTGTGATTATGGAGAATAAATTAGAGGCTCCTGAAGAGCTTATTTACTATTATGCAATTTCTTCTAAATTGTAATATACTGAGTTGTTATGATCGAAACACAAGTTGTAGTAAACTCGAAGTTTACTCAAGTAAATAGAATATCATATTGAAGGTATAATTAATCGGAAGATTAAATATCTTCAAAATCATAGTGAGTAAGAAATATGTATGTGAATGATTACCCTCTTTATTCTCCAAATTGGACTACACAAATATAAGCATGATGAAATCATATGTAAACTTATAAAATACTTTTATCAATTGACGTGACAATTTTGATTGCCCTAATTTAAATCTGATTGCTAAGTTTGTATTCAAAATATATTGAAGAACTAGAAGATTTTTCAAGAATTAATTTGTTTGTTTTCACGATAAGTTGATTACACTAGCTAATGTTGGGATTTAATTCCATAAATTTGTAAAATGTGAAAGGTGAATAAGGGCACGTTCACATATTATGTGATGTTTTAAATAGATGCATTGATAAGACGATCACATGTGTGTTTACTGTCAACCCGCAGTTTGACATATGCAAAGTTACTTGCTCAAACTGAGTTGAAAGAACAATTTTCAGATTATGTAATCAAGATAATTTATCTTGTTAATGTTGTATTCATGCTAGTTTAGCATTGAATGCCTCCGATAAGTAGCTAAACCTTTGTGAATGAGAACAAAGCTTCATGTGTTGATCTGAAATATGATATTCTGTATACAACGACGTTTGTATGCTTCAGACTAATAAATTATGATAAATTCCCCCCTTATAATTGGTTCAATGTCAGGAACTAAATATTTTCATTTAATATTTTTTGTTGTACAATATATGGTTAATGAATCTATCACGATGCACACAGATGAATTTCTCAAAGAAGGTTGAAATGTATGTTAGTTTTTCTAATATAGGGGGGGGGGGAGAATAAACAACTAAGAAATATATTGTGAATTATCATCAATATGATCCTCGTTCAAACGATAATTCAAGTCAAACGTTATAAGCATTTGCTAAACCAACTATTTCATATATCCAGCTGCAAGATGCTCCTAAATGTCCCTAAATGACAGAGTTTACAACATACGTGAGGCATGATATACAAGTCGATTTCAAATGCAATAATTCTTGGGGGGAAAGAGAGGAGCAAATGATCAAAATGATCATATAAGGAGGCAATGTGCTCTTGAAGAGAATACGACATAACACTTCATAAAAACTCATACGAGGTTCATGTACCTGAAAAAAATAAAGTGATAAAATCTCAGTAAGTTGTGTCTAATTGCAAACCAATACAAAATGATATCTCATCGATGATATCTTTGATACAATATAGTGCACAATATTGTATAATATTATGAGGGTTTGAATTCTACATCTCTTAAAGAGTATTGATGTAGAAAGAATTATCAAATATATACATCTTGGTAAATTTACTAGACCTGCAGTCGTGACATCAGAAGATGTCATGTAAATTAAATACTAAATGAAAATTGTCTCAGCCTATATGATTTACGAGACAAAATTTATATGCATTTTTTTAAGGATTCAAAATGCCTGAAGCATATACAAATTATTGAAAAACTTATTTGTGATCTTTAAACAAATTAAATGAACTAAGGTTGATGTACTTAAATTACCTTAATAAATATTTATTGATGAATGGTACAAAGATAATTCTGTTTACCTTTATCCCTTTATGGTATCCAAAATCTTTCATAATGCTGTGTAATTTGTTGACTTGAATATTATTGAAGCTTTTGAAGAGTTTTCGAAAAGCAGTAGACTACATGCTAAAAGAAGTTGAATTGAGAAAATTAGATTGGTCATGAAGTATCATATATTTGTTCAATTGATGCATTTATTTATCTTTCTATAACTGTGAGCATGATATAATTTCTTCCTTACATGAAGATATTAAAATAAGATCAATTGCAGATTATCGATTTGATGAGACAATTTTTTCAAAATAAGGGGGAGAGAATAATGAAATAAAAAAGAATATTTTGTGGAATAATTCATCATTGTCTCATCTTGATCCACAAACTTCTATTTGTGAGCAAGAGGTCCAAAATACTATTCACTTGCAGAAAATAGCAAATCAAATGTCAGACGCATTTACAGATTTAAAAATGATTATCAAATCAGATATACCCGCAGAGAATGTCCCAATTCAGATTGATGTCCTTGTAGGACTATCTACTAGTGTCATAGCAAATGAGTCCAAAGCATGCCTGAAGCATGATAGACCAGTGGATTTTAAGGATCGGAACCTAGAAAAATAATAAATCATCAAGATGACACTAAGAAAGAATCTCATAAATAAATATAATATTTGATCAATCCTGATATTCTTGAAGAAATCAATGAGCCGCAAATTCAAGAAAATAAAGAAATATTAATAAATCCAATTGATGTTAGGACTAATTTGAATCACTTGAAAGTAAATGTGATTTAAAATATGACAAAATACCCACAACCTTATATGAAGATAACACAAAATGCATTGCTCAATTGAATGAAAGATTCATAAAAGGAGATAGGACAAATCATATTTCACCAAAGTTGTTCTTAACACACGAGCTTCAAAAGAATGATGATATCAACGTGCAACAGATTCGTTCAACTGATAATATGGTTGATTTGTTCACTAAATCTCTATCAACTGCAACTTTCAAGAAAATGGTGCACAAGATTGGAATGCGAAGACTCAAACATTTGGATTGAAGTTCTCATCAGGGGGGAGGGGGAGTTAATACATGTTGTACTCTTTTTTCCGTATAAGATTTTGTCCCACTAGATTTTTCTTGTAAGATTTTTAATAAGGCAACCAAAATGTGTATTATTAGAAATGTATACTCTTCTTCCTTCACTGAAAACTCGAGAATATATAAGTGCTTATATTGAAAATGGATATAACAAAGATAGCTCAACACTTCTGTTGCAAGCTCAACTAATTCTTCATTCCGTCTTTTTCTTGAGCATATAATTTATATGTCATCTATCCTCATCATTTTATCTTTGAATGTCATGAAATTTTTGGGGTTCAAATATTATATGTTGCTCGTCAAAATTTACTAAAGAGTCACATTGTTGTCTCATCAAAATTAATCAAGACGTTGAGAAATAGCACTTCAATATAATGTGATTTACTTTTAAATTTGTTTGTACATGAACATTGAATCAATCACAAATTGAGTAGGGTTATGATAATGTGATTTTTTAAAATATATTTATTGAAAAAATATTGACTTCCAAATCACAGATATGAAAAGCTCATGGTGATAATATCCAAAAAAAATAACAGAACCGAATTTAAAAAAAAAACTAATTAATTTTGATTCGGTTTCAATTTTTTACTTTTACCAAATCAAAAATAAAAAAATCGAACCGAACCGACCGGATGCCCCCCTACTAGGTACCCCCATGGCTGGCTAAGAATATTCTTTTTCTATCACTTCACTTTGTTCTAAAATTTGATCTCATTGTATCAAGAGAAAGAGTGTGAAGAAATGAGTGGCCCTGGAACAACATTAAGGGAGAGCTCGTAGCATCTATCACTCTTCTCCATGCCTATTTGTTTACCCAACCCACAAGTGATGTAAAACTTTTTCTTTTAATCTTGTCAAGGTAAATAGACTCTGTTTGCCCCTCTTTGATTTATATTAATATTTTGAAAAGGATAAGTTCTTCTTTTATAAAAAATAGACCTACAATACGAATATATGTATATGACCCGTAAGCAGAAGTAAAATCTTTTCATAATCTATTAATTTCTTGTGGCAGGACTTGTGGCATTTCATGAATGTCTCCCCCTAGAGAGAAATCATAGTAATAGGTCATCGTTTTGCACAGTGACGGATCCAAACAATAAAATTTAATGGTGTAAACATACGAATTAATAATTTTTTGCGTAGCATAAAAAAGAAATTGCGAGCACGACCGGCCCTGGGCAGGGTCAAACAGTGCCTTCGCCCTGGCCCCAAAATTTAGAGGGGCCCAAATTTTTTTTTAGTAAGTACTCCTCCGGAATGATTTATAAGCAAAAATATGCTAATTTTTTTTAAAATGTAATATAAGCAAAAGTCATTTGTTATGACTAAAATAACCTTTTTTATTTTCAATAACTTATTTATTCCTTTCTTGAAACAATGTGATTTTTAATTTTCAATGATCAGAATTGAATACAACTTAATTCAACATTTTTTAAGTTCAATGGGTATTAATCTTAATTAATACACTTCAATTGGTTTTCAACAACTTTTGTTTTACTTTTATGATAGATATATGAAAAGGCTCCTTCAATTTATTAAATGGAGTAATTACAGACTACTTTTAATTAATGTCAAACTTTATTAAACATTGATTCAATAATGTTCATTTTTTTTAATAAAATTAAATCAAGGACAATTTGGGTAATATAAATAATGTTCTGCATAAAATTATGTGATTGACTACTTTTCTTAATCTGCGTAATTTAACTCATTTTTGCTTATAAATCATTTCGGAGGGAGTATTATATTAGATTATTATAACTATTAACCCTAAACCAACGATGGTTTGTTCCACTCCTAAAAAAGAAGAACGCTTTTGTGCATCTGTTCCACTCCTCTAGGTCGTTTTTCCTTCTTCTTCTTGGAAATATCAAATTTGTTTCTGTGGAGATGGATTTTTGAAGGGGGTTTCTCAAATTCCAGGTTATGTTGTTTTTTGTTTATTCTTTGAAGTATTAAAATTGCATTGGCTTTCCTTGTATATTATTTCTGTTTTCAAGTAACAATGTTCTCTAAGAAACACTCGTCTGAAAGTCAAAAAAGAAAAAATAAAAAGAGAGAACTTATTGAATATATTATAACTTATTGAATTGTTATAAGTATTAATCTTGTTTATATATTATAACTTTTTATTAAAATTTTAATATACTGAAGTTTGAATCGATACAATTTATTTGGTTTGAATGTTAAATTTTTAGTTAATTTGAATAGGTTAGATCTTGGTTGAAAAATAAAAGTGAGTTCATCACTAAGTTTAAATATATATAGGGCTTAATTTTTACTTTTGCCGTGGGCCCTGAAAAATTCAGGAACGACACTGTTTGCAAGACAATGTACGAAACGACGTCGTTTTGTAAATTTCTGGTGGTGCAATGCTTTGTGTAAATCCGCCACTGATTTTGCAGAACTTTAACGTACTTAGGTACAAAGTAACATGTGTACAAGTTTGTACGTGACCGTGCACAAAGAACAATGATACAATGTTATCCGAAGCCCTAGACCAGTTGGTCTTGAAGGCAGAGGGTATCCTCATTGGGTGGTGTGGGAGAGCTTGGTCACAAGTTCGAAATCACAGGGTAACATCTGGCCTGCCTTCGCCTCTTGGGGGAGTCTGTCACACCTGACTTGCCAAGTGTGGTTTAACTGACTGACGGGGTTTGCAGGCTATTACGTCAGTCCGTGGTTTATCCAATGCGCACCTTCGGATAGTAGGTGCGGATTTCACGTTAAACAAAAAAAAACAATGATACAATGTTGGTTCTTTTCTTTTCCCTAATAATTCTTCCCAATTTAATTAAGGATTTCAAGAAATTACGGTCAGAGTATTGGTCTTATCAAGTCGAAGAGAAAATACAGAATGAAAATCAATGAATATTTTGACAGTTCACATTTATATTTAATATATACCAAATATATAAAATATCAACCTAAAATAAAGAAAAGATCAGCGCTTATCATGGAAGAGCAGAAGCTACGCCTAATGTTGTGGATGCGTTAGATGTCGAGGCACGGCATCTTTTTTTTTTTGATAATTCGGTCGCGGGGTTTTGAAGTATCATATCGTTAGATACGTGCGCGATCTTTATCTTCACGGAGGCGAATGGAACACGTGCACGGCATCTTGCATGGTGGTAGGTATGTGGCAATGACCTATACAATTATTTTTGTAAGGAATGTTAATATTTGAAAAAGTGAACAAATTAATTAATTACTACCATAATAACAAGCGATGTTATCTTTTTTAATATTTATATCTAGTATTTTTATTTTGCTTATAACTTATTATAATAATATATATATATATTTAGAAAAAAAATCGACGAAGCAAATTTTGTTCCTGGTAGGTGTAGTGACAAAGATAGAATCTATTATATATACCAAAAAATAACCTTATATATAATGTGATTTTATTTGAACCCCTTCCGTCCCTTACTAGGTGGGTTGAGGAGGAGGGAGAAATTTCACCTAGAGAATTAGAAAAATACGCTAGCATTGACCATTAGTATAACTTTCTCTGATATAAAAAAAGATATATATAGTAAAATCTTTATAAATTAATAATGTCGGAATCAAGTAATTTTATTAATTTAAAGAGGTATTAATTAATCGATAAATTAATAATTTATTAATTTAAAGAGATTTTTTCTGATTCAACGAACCTACATTATTCTTCATGAATAAAATATATACATTGTATTGACTAATTGAATGATGTTCATGTACAATGTGACTAATTAAATATAATACATCCCCCTAAAAAATAAAGTTTATTGTAGTACACAATATTAGTTAAAAGTTAAAACTTAATGCAAGTTCATGTATGGTAGGAAAATCAACCACTATATAAACAACATCAAACATTTCTAATTAGTCAATTCAAATCAAAACCAACCAACTATGGATTCACATCTAAAAGGTGTCCAAAAATCAACAATGACAGATCAAATACGTAAAGCACTATGTGAGTATAAGAGAGATCACCCACATGCACTCAAAAAGATTTGCAACAGTGGATTGATGAAAATTTTCATTTGAAAGTTAGTCAAGGTACAATATCGAATACACTCAAGCGATCATCTGAGTACCTTTTAGCTAACTTAGAAAAAGAAGGGGATATCAAGATACACAAACATGCAAAATATAGATGGAGAATGTTCTTTTGAGTGGTTTCTCCAACACCAAAATGTGTAAACATGTCCGGAGAGCTAATTTTGGAGAAGACAAGAGACACGATGAAACTTCTATATCCTCAACAACTTCCTGAGTCGCACAAAATTTTTCAAGGTTGCCTTGAGAAGTTCAAGCTAATACATGGTATCAAGTCATTTCGTCGTTTTGGAGAGTGATTTTGTTGACATAGAGGACATGAAGAACAAATTGGTGGCTATAAGGGAAAAAATAAACCAGTATCCTATGAAGGATGTTTTTAATATGGATGAAACTGGTTTGTTTTATAGGTTACAAACTGATCATTCTCTTGCAACGAAACAACTTGAAGGAAGAAAACAAAGCAAAGAAAGGCTTACAATTGTTATTTGTTGCAATGAGGATGACTCTGAAAAAATTCCTTTTATGGGTTATTAGAAAGTACGCAAAGCCACATTGCTTCAAAAATGTTAACATGATCAACTTGAATTGTCAATTTAAATGAAGGAACTACTGAAGAAGACATTCATGAATTTGAATTTGATACGATGATTAATGGCCTTGGATACCGCAACAAAATGGATGTCAATCACCTATTGGATTACCCGGATGAAAATGATACATGTTCAAAGGTCCAAAATTTAGAATAAATTGTAGCTAGTGTTGTTGATAATCCTATTGAGGATGAAACTGAAGATGATACAATGCCTTTGCAACCAATAATCACTCATAACGGCAACAACTCTTCGCAATGTTTTGTTGCAGTATGAGAACGCAACATCAGAGCTTTTAGATGCAGTAAAAAAAGTCAGAGATGAAATACACCTACATTTAAATTTTAAGAAGAAGCAAACAACAATATAATCATATTTTACTGATATCGCCTCGAGTTAATGGTTAATTTCATTGACCTTTTGTTTATAATAGAAAATTCATGATAATCGTCCTTATAATTTGTTGAAATATGAATCCGGACATATTAGGTTTATATCATGTTTAGGAATCTTTTTTCTTTTCTGTTTGGAAAATCTTTTCCTTTTCTGGTTGAAAAATCTTTTCTTAGTCTGTGTAAGGGGTACTCTATATATAAACCCCATAGGTCATACTAATAAGAAATCTGAAATACAATCCAGAGAAATCCCAAAAATTGTATCCCTCAAGATAAATAAAGCTTTTTTCTCTTATGCTCGTGGACATAGCTAACACATTGTTAGTGAACCACGTTAAATTAATTGTGTCATTTACATTCATTATTATTCTTTCTTCTGTTTAATTGTTTCCGCTATAACAAATTGGTATTAGAGCTGGATTTGTTTGCTTGAAAGATGTCTGGAATGAATGTGAAAATCGACAAATTTACGGGAAGAAACAGTTTTAGTCTGTGACAGATCAATATGCGAGCCTTGTTAAAACAACAAGGACTTTGGGCGCCGCTTGCTAGGAAGCCGGCAGAACCCATTAATGCTGAGATGACCGTTCTGGAAGAGAAGACTCATTCAATAATTATGTTGAGTCTTGCTGATGATATTATCACTGAGGTCACGGAGGAGAAAACCGCGGAGGGTCTATGAGTCAAGATCGAGAGTCTTTATATGACGAAGTCCTTAACCAACAAGTTGATTCTGAAGCAACGTCTATTCAGTCTACGAATGCAGGAAGGTATGCCTCTTCGAGATCACTTAGATCAACTAAACACAATATTGTTAGAGTTGCGTAATATTGATGTAAAAGTTGAGGATGAGGATGCTGCATTGATTATGTTAGTATCTTTACCATTATCGTACGAAAATTTCATACAGTCGTTCATTGTTGGAAAAGATAATGTGTCTCTAGAGGAGGTGAGATCGTCTCTCCATACTAGGGAAATGCGCCATAAGGCGGCTGGTACAGGTGCAGAGGCTGCAGGGTTAGTAGCCAGTGGAAGTCATGGACATAGAAATCCGGGGGAGAAGTCCAAGAAACCATTTTCTAAAGGTCCAAAACCAAATGATGTCTGTAATTACTGTAAGGAGAAGGGACACTGGAAATCTGATTGTCCCAAGAAGAAGAGGCAGCAGAATAATCCGACATGTACTGCTGCTGTAGCAGATACCAACTCTGAAGATGATATTGCTCTAGTTGCTAATGAGTACACGCATCACAATGATGTGTTGATCCTCGATTCAGCAACATCTTACCATATATGTCCGCGTAGGGAGTGTTTTATAACCTATGAGCAAGTGGATGGTGGCAGTGTTTCTATGGCTGACAGTTTTATTTGCAAAACGATTGGAATATGCTTTATTAAAATTTGGACACATGATAGTAAATTATGCACATTGAATGACGTCAGACATGTTCCATCCATGACAAAGAATCTGATATCATTGAGCATGTTAGATAGAAAGGGGTTGAGATTTCAAGGTGGAGGTGGAGTTCTATATGTCTGCAAGGATTCGAATGTGGTTCTGAAGGGCATAAAATGTGGTACCTTGTATTTCCTTCAAGGTTCTACGTTATCAGGTTCTGTTGCTGTTGCATCCTCAGAGGTTGATAAAGAAAACTTGACCAAGTTATGTCATATGAGGCTTGGCCATATGAGCGAGAGAGGGATGCAAATTATGTCAAAAGGAGATCTTCTTTGTGGTCACAAGGTCGATGACCATAAGTTTTGTGAACACCGTGTATTCGGAAAATTACATCGCAGCAAGTTTTCCAAAATAATACACAGAACAAAAGGCACACTTGATTACATCCATTCTGATTGTTGGGGTCCTTCCCGGATGGAGTCGCTACGAGGTCACAAATATTTTATGACAATTATTGATGATTTCTCAAGGATGACTTGGGTGTTCTTTATGAAGCATAAAAGTGAAGCTTTCAAGAACTTCAAGCAGTGAAAGACATTAATGGAAAATCAAACAGGAAAGAAGATCAAAAGACTGCGAACTGATAATGGTCTGGAATTTTGTTGTTCTGAGTTCAATGAGTTTTGCAGAAAAGAAGGGATTGCTAGGCGTCATACAGGGAGACTCCACAGCAAAACGGTGTAGCAGAACACATGAATTAGACACTTCTGGAGAGAGATAGATGCATGCTCTCTAATGCTGGACTAACTAGGACATTCTGGGCAGAGGCGGTTAGTACAACTTGCTATCTGATAAATCGTGGACCTCACACAGGTATACATCTCAAAACTCCTTTTGAGACGTGGTCTGGTAAGCCTGCTGATTACTCGGGCGTAAGAGCTTTTGGTTGCAATGTTTATTATCATGTGAATGAGGGTAAATAAGAACCACGAGCTAAAAAGAGAGTGTTTGTGGGTTATGGGGATGGTGTTAAAGGTTACAGAATATAGTCCCCGTCTAAGAAGAAGGTTATACTGAGCAGGAATACAGTTTTTGATGAAAATTATATGTTTAACCCTATTGTGAAGTCTATTATTGGTGGCAGTGTTGGAAAACAGGTGGAGCATCAAGTTACTCCAGATGCGGGTGAACCATCATATGAAGTCCAACAACCACAGTCAGAAGCAGAATCATCAGGATCTTCATTACCAGCAACAAATCAGCACAATTTGGCTCTTGATCGATCAAAGAGAGCAAATTATAGAATACCTCCCAGAAGGTATGGTTTTGAAGACATGGTAGCTTATGCATTGCAGGTTGCTGAAGAAGTGGATCCTGACTCACATGAGTCATCCACTTACAAAGAAACAGTTACATGTACTGAATCTTCCCAATGGCTTGCTGCTATGGGAGAGGAGATAGAGTCACTCTATAAGAATCAGACTTTAGAATTAGCCAAGCGACCGCGAGACAGAAAAGTTGTCATTTGCAAGTGGATCTACAAGAAGAAGGAAGGAGGAACACCTGTTGAGGGTATCAAGTATAAAACTCGAGTAGTAGCTAGGGGGTTCACTCAGAGAGAGGGGGTAGACTACAATGAGGTTTTCTCGCCAGTGGTCAGAGACACTTCCATCAGGGTGCTACTAGTAATAGTTGCACATCAGAATATGGAACTTGAACAACTAGATGTGAAGACAACTTTCCTACATGGAGAGTTGGAGGAGGAAATATACATGACTCGGCCAGATGGGTTTGAGTTCCCGTAAGGAGGACTATGTTTGCAAGTTGAAGAAGTCCTTGTATGGGCTAAAGCGGTCTCAGGCGATGGTACAAAAGGTTAAACAACTATATGATAGAGATTGGCTACAATGAAGTCCATATGATTGTTTTGTTTACTACAACAGTCAAGAAACGATTCTTTGATTTACTTGGTCACGTATATAGATGATATGTTGATAGTGCGAAGGACAAGTCGATATCCGTAAGTTGAAGAATCTTCCGATCTTGAGTTTGATATGAAGGATTTGGGTGCAGTCCGGAAAATTCTGGAAATGGAGATCTATAGGGATCTAAGCAGAGGGAAGCTCTTCTTGTCACAAAAGGGCTACCTTCAGAAGATTTTGTCAAGGTTTGACATGTCTACAGCAAAGCCTATAGATACTCTCAGTGCTGCAAATTATCATCTGTTTGTTGCCTTTGCACCTAAATCAGCTGAGGAGAAGGAGTACATGTCTCGAGTTCACTATTCTAGTGCAGTAGGAAGCTTGATGTATGCAATGGTCTGCACTAGATCTGATCTTGCACAGTCTGTTAGTGTTGTTAGCATGTTTATGAGTGAGCCTGACAAAGAGCATTGGCAAGCTGTGAAGAGGATTTTTCGGTACCTCAAAGGTACGTCTGATGTTGGTCTCATTTATGGAGGTGATACAGAGTGTTTGGTGACAGAGTTTTCAGACTCCGACTATGCTGGAGATGTTGACAGTAGAAGATCTATGACTGGTTATGTTTTCACTCTTGGTGGTTCAGTTGTCAGTTGGAATGCTACTTTGCAGCCTACAGTCACTTTGTCGACTACAGAAGCAGAGTACATGTCATTAACAAAAGCAGCCAATGAGGGAATCTGGTTGAAAGGATTGATCAGCGATCTGGGTCTACATCAGGATCAGGCCATAGTGTATTGTGACAGTCTCAGTGCAATCTGTTTAGCCAAGGATCAAGTCCATCATGAGAGGACTAAGCACATTGATGTGAGGTATCATTTTCTAAGAAGTGAGAAGAGAATCAAGGTGAACAAAGTGGGTACTGCTGATAACCCATCTGATATGTTCACAAAGCCGGTTCCACACATCAAGTTCTAACACTGTTTGGACTTGCTCAATGTTAGGAGTTACTGATTGCCCCTTGAGGGCAAAATCTGGGGCAGAAGGAGTCTAGTACATATGACACTATAATGGTGCATCTGTTATTTGTGAGAAGATTCAAGTCAATGTGGAGATTTGTTGAAATATGTCTTGAATCCGGACATATTAGGTTTATACCATGTTTAAGAGTTCTTTTCCTTTTCTGTTTGGAAAACTTTTTTTTTTTCTGTTTGGAAAACATTTCCTTAGTCTGTGTAAGGGGTACTCTATATATAAACCTCATAGGTCATAACATAATAAGAAATCTGAAATATAATCCAGAGAAATTGCAAAAATTATATTCCTCAAGATCAATAAAAAAAATTCTCTTCTCCCGTAGACATAGCTAACACATTGTTAGTGAACCACGTTAAATCGTTTGTGTTATTTACATTCATTATTATTCTTTATTCTGTTTAATTGCTTCCGCTATAACATAATTTACTGAATAATCAAGATTAAGTTGACCGTTTCTTTGATAGGTTGTTAGACCAATTTATCATGATAACGTCTCCTTGTATATATCACTTTAATCCTTTAATTTGTGAAAAATTCGAATGTTAAATATAAAAATATAAAATTAAAAAGATTCCAGAAGGTAGCAACCACAATCACATCATCTTTGTTATGAAATGATAATAAAGCTAGAAAAAGAATATTGTTGAGAAAGAGAGAAAAATTCTTTTTTCTCTCCAGGGATGAAATACAATGAGGAAAACATCACTATTTATAGGAGAAAATTGACTTGGTCCCAAAGTTATTAGCCCTAATATTTCTCCTAAAGATAGACATCCACAATATATGATAATATATATAACACTTCTCTTTGGATGTCTATTTTGATACATAATATGCCTTATTAAAATCTTACTAGAAAAAAACCCAGTGGAAAACATTCTAGTGAAGGAAAAAGAGTACACATTTCTAATAATACACATTTTAGTTGTCTCATTAAAAACCTTACAAGAAAAACTCAGTGGGACAAAATCTTATACAGAAAAAATGGTACAACATGTATTAACTCCCGCTGTTGAGAACTTCAGTCCAAATGCTTGAGCAAATCATTATGCATTATCTTCATATAAGGTTGTGGGTATTTTATCACATTTTAAACCACATTTATTTCCAAGCTTTTCAAATTAATTCTAACATCAATTGAATTTATTGATATTTCTTCATTTTCTTAAGTTTGCAGCTCATTGATTTCTTCAAGAATATCAGGATTGATCAAATCTTGCATTTTTATGAGATTTTTTCTTAGTGTCATCTTGATAATTTATTTTTCTTTTTTTAGGATTCCGATCCTTAGAACTCAATGGTCTATCACGCTTCAGGCGTGCTTTGGACTCATTTGCTACGACACTAGTAGATGGTCCTATATGGACATCAATTCGAATTGAGACATTCTCTAGAGGGGTATGTGATTTGATAATTCTTTTCAAAGCTGTAAATATGTCTGACATTTGATTTTCTATTTTCTGCAAGTAAATAATCTTTTGGACCTCTTGCTCACAAATAGAAGCACGTGGATCAAGATGAGACAATGATGAATTATTCCACAATTTTTTATTTCATTATTCTCTCCCCTTAATTTTAAAAACATTGTCTCATCAAATCGACAATGTGCAACTGATCTTATTTCAGTATCTCTATGTAAGGAAGAAATTATATCATGCTTATAGTTATAACAAGATAAATAAATGTATCAATTGAATAAATATATGGTACTTCAGGACCAATCTAATTTCTCATTTCAACTTCTTTTAGCAAGTAGTCCACTGATTTTCGAAAACTCTTTAAAAGCTCCAATAATATTTAAGTCAGCAACTTGCACAACATTATGAATTTTTTTGAATATCATAATGAGATAAGGGTAAACAAAGTCATCTTTGTACCCCTTTTCAATAAATATTTATTAAGGTGATTTCAGTACATCAACATTAGTTCATTTAATCCGTTTAAGGATTACAAACAAGTTTTTCAATAATTTGTATATGCTTCAGGCATATTGAATTCTTCAAAAAAAATCATATAAATTTTATCACGTAAGTCAAATAGGCTGAGACAATTTTTATTTAGTATTTAATTTACATGACATCTTCTCATTTCAGGACCGCAGGTCCAGTAAAGTTACCCTTACCAAGATGTATCTACTTGGTAATTATTTCTACATCAATATGCTTTAAGAGACGTATAATTCAAATCTTCATAATATATACAATATTGCGCACTATATTGTATCAAATATTTCATTGACGAGATATCATTTTGTATCGATTTGCAATTAGACATAACTTACTAAGATCTTATCACTTTATTATTTTCCAGGTACTTGAACCACGTATGAGGTTTTTTGAAGTGTTATGTCGCAGGCTCTTGAAGAGCACATTGTCTCATTATTATGATCATTTGCTCCTCTCCTTTTTAAAAACTTATTGCATTGGAATCAATTTGTATACCATGCTTCACGCATGTTGTAAACCCTATCCTTCAGGAACATTTAGGAGTATCTTGCAGCTGGAATATGAAATAGTTGGGTAAGCAACTAACATTTTACTTAAATTATTATTTGAACGAGGATCATACTGATGATAATTCACAACATATTTCTTAGTTATTTATTCTCTCCCCCCTATAGTAGAAAAACTAACATACATTTCCACATTTTTGGTGGAATCCATCTGTGTGCATCATGTTAGATTCATTAATCATATACCGCACAATAAAAATTATTAGATAAAAATATTTGGTTCCTGACCTTGAACCAATTATGAGGGGATAATTTATCATAATTTATTGGTATAAAGCCTACAAACGTCGTTGTATGCAATATATCATATCTTAGACTAACACATGAAACTTTATTCTCATAAGAAATGTTTTAGCTATCTACTGGAGGGAATTCAACGCTAACCAATTTGAATATCAACCATCATTATCAAGATGATTTGTCTTGATTACATAATCTGAAAATTGTGCTCTCAAATCAATTATTTTGGGCAAGCAACTTCGTAAATGTCAAACTGCGGGTTGACAATAAATGCACATGTGACTGTCTCATAGATGCATCTATTTAAGACATCACATTGCATGTGAACGGGGCCTTATCACCTTTATATTTTACAGAATTTAGGAAATTCAATCCCAACACTAGCTAGTATAATCAACTTATCATAAGAACAAACAACAAAAATAATTTTTTGAAGAATCTTCAGTATATGTCAAGTACTCAATCTGCACATCATATTTGAATCGGGATGGTCACATCACTCATTTCGACTAATAAAATTATTTATACTAGTAAACTTTGAATTTACCATGTCATGTGCTATTTATTTTAGTAAACTTCTGATTTACTATGACATGAATTATTTTTGTGTACCAATAAACTTCTGGTTTACCATGACATATGATTTCATCATGCTTATATTTGTGTAGTACGATTTGAAGAATAAATAGGGTAATCATTCACATACATATTTCTTACCCACTATGATTTTGAAGATATTTAATCCTCCCGATTAATTATAGCTTCAATATGATATCGTATTTACTTGATTAAACTTCGAGTTTACTACAACTTGTGTTTCGATCATAACAACTTCGTATATTACAATTTAGAACGAATTACATAATAGTATATAAGCTCTTCAGGAGCCTCTAATTTATTCTCCATAATCACACATTTTGTTTGGACACTATTAGTGTCATGATCTTGTAGATAAATAGTTAGCTCTTCTGGAGCACTTGATCATTAATTTTGTACAATTAAATATTGCTTAGATACTGATGGTATCATAAAAGAAATTATAGTTAGACACTACTAGTGTCATGAAATAAATAGTAATTAAATGGACATTTAAAGACAATACAATTTATAAATAATGAAAAGTAAGTTCTAAACTTTAGTATTTTAGACATATCCTTTAGGGAGAATATCATTAACATTCGAATATTTATCATCAAAGCTGCGACAATAGTCATAATATATCAATGTGGTTATAGTAGATATTATTCTATACAATTTGTATCCTTTTGCCTTAGAATGATACATAATAAAAAATTTCAAGATGATTTGACGTGAGACAGGTACATGGAACAATGACCTACATACCATAAAATAACATTTATATCCTTTGTTATTCAATCTCTGAAGGATGTGTGTTGTGGTATTTCTCATCCACTTCAGGGAATGAAACCTGGTCATTTAGATGTGCTTTATACATAATTTTTAATAGCTCATTATTTCATTCAAACACAAGAAAATACCGCTTCAATATATTTCTCAAACATATTTTCTCTTGTCAAAAAACATACCAATACTTCTAGACCATCAAAATACATATAAAATCATTCCTTAGTAGTACATCCCAACACTTTAAGAAAATTACAGCAAATTAAATATAAATATTTTTTTCATTATTTTTCCACCTTATATAACTAAAACTAAAGCTCGCAAGAAAATAAGAAAAACTTTTACATGCATTATAAACTCACAACAGATTTTGGGGAGTAAACGAAGTAAATTTCAAAGTTGAATCCTTTGAAAGTAAACTTTAAAACCTTACTACTTGGGGAGTAAAGTTCAAAGGTTTATCACTTTCGGGAGTAAATCCAAAGTTCTACTATTTCGGGGGCAAGGTTTGAAATTCTACTACTTCGGGAGTAAAGTTCGAAATTCTACTAATACGAGAGTAAATTTAACAGTTATACTACTTCGAGAGTAGATTTCAGAGACTCACTGCTTCGAGAATAAATTTTGAATCCACTACTAAAGAGTAAATTTTAGATTTACTACTTCAAGAGTAAAATTTAAAGGTTTACTACTTCCGGAGTAGAGTTCAAATATTTATTACTTAAGGAGTAGAGTTTAAAATTTACTACTTCGGGAGCAGATTTCTGAGTTAGTTACTTCGGAAGCAGATTTCTGAGTTTGCTACTTCGGGAGTAAAGCATAAAATATTGAGAATATTGTTTTTCTCAATTATTATACCTCTTATGGAGGTGAGTCGTGATAACTTCACAACCAAATGCACGTTCGTATATATAAGCTTTACTACATATTGTCACATTCACTTCAGGAAATGAATCTATACTTATAACATTTATCAAAAGTTCTCATTCTTCGTGAATAGAACATACTCAACGTACCTTAAACATATCAAATAATGATAACTTAGAATTTTAAGATACTACTACTTCAAGAGCAAATTGAGGCATACATATAATATAGAGTATATTTTCCGTAACATGTTTTTTCACTATAATCATAATAAGCCTGTAAAAGTATTATCACTTCTGGTGGTCATTGACATATTTCACTTCTGATAGTTAATTGTAAGTTAACCGATGCTCTGTAGGAGAAAATTTGAGTTCTCTTAAAATATTCATGGCTCCTGTGTAATAAAAGTAAGATATATGAATAGATAACAAAATCACGTTTGGATGTGACAAATTCTGATGCCATGTATAAATAATTTTAAAGTATCCATTTATTAATTGCATAACTAACAAGTGTACAATTCATACCGGAATTTAGTCTATCAATACGAAAGAAGAAGTTTTGATGAAAAAGTTTTATCATAGATTCATAGTAAGCAAATATTATACAAAAACAAAATTGATATGAGATCCCATGTTTGTACTTTAACAGTATTTGCTAACAAATATTGTTCTACTAATAGAAAAGTTATGTACTGACTGTAAAGTAGATCACGATATTTTATTCCAATTTTTGGTATATCATTCATAGCCACGGTTTAAAGTAGAGTAACTTACTTGGAAATTGCTTCTTATACCTTCGATAGTTTAAAGCATTTGTTCGAGATGACAGAGTCTCATAACGTGTTATGAAATAATAATAAATCTAGAATAAGAATATTATTGAGAAAGAGAAGAGTTCTTATTTCTCTTGAGGGATGAAATACAATGAGAGAAACATCTCTATTTATAGAAGAAAATTAACTTGATCCCAAAGTTATGAACCTTAATATTTCTTGTAAAGATAAACATTCATGATAATATCTATAACAATCTTTACTTTTTGATTTTGCATAAAATTGTTTTTTCGTGAAATACTAGTTTTCATCCTCTTGGAATTTCACTCCAACTTCATCTTATTCTTGGTTAATTTACTACTAAGATTGTGAATATAAGAGTAATACCTCACTCATTTAATTTTTTTTTTTTGAAAATTTACTAATGTGGAATTAAGTTTATTCCATTATTTATGACTCGAACAATTGGGGCCTCGCACGTCGGAAACGTCATTTTCACACACGTGCACTCGTAGTGTCAAGTATCGTAAATTTCATTAGTGAAGAGATATTGGTGCGTAATTAAAGTGTTTGAGACATACAATGATGGACTGTTATTGGCCAAATAACAAGTATTCCACGTTGGTAAATGAAGGAAGAAGTGTGCGAAGTGTAAAATGAAATGAGTCGGAAAGGGTTGCGGAGCCGCGAAGGGCCGCGACGCCAACCCGTCGGAGCTGCGGAACCTCCAAGCCAGCGCTGCGGCGCTAATTCTGCAGCACCGCGGAGCTTCCGAGGCAGAATGTTCGACGGGAAGCTAAAAATTTCTGACTCTTGGGCTTATTTTGGAGCATTGAATCTCCATTACTTGACAAATGAATTCAGCCATTTATTTGGCTGATTGTAACCTCTCAATAAGTGTCATTACATGGCTATTGAAAGTCATTAGTTGGCTAGTTGAGAGGTCATCTTCCTTAGCACTATAAATTGAGGATTTGGCTCAACTGAAAAACACATTCAGAAATTTCTGAACTTCTTCCTCTCTAGCATCCTTCAAATATTCAAATTTCTTCTCTAGAAACAATTGAGTTTCATTTGCTCATTTGTTAGTTGATGTTTTATCTTGAGATACCATTGCCCGTTAACGTAAAATGATATATACGAGGCAATCTTGTTTTAAAGATAGAGTGTCATTACTTAACTCAGCAAATTCTCAAGAAGCTTGTAGTTGTTCTTGTTTCCTGTTTTGTAATCTTTTTAATATTTACTTACTTTCCGTTCCTTGCAATTGTTGTACTCACAATTTTAAGACAAGATTTGTTGTAAGTGCTAAGAAAGATGATTGGAAAAGAAGAATTCATTTCTTAATATGATGCTGCTTGTCAAGGAAACCCATCTTCCGTTCCCACTGATGCTCAAGGCACACCAAACGCCTTTACTGCTGCTCAATGGAATGTCACAGTTCCTCACCCTCTGGATTCTACCATGAATGCCCAGAAAAGTTCATGGGTTTCTACTTCAAGAGATGGCAGCAGAAGATGCTGTTTTATCTGACTGTTATGGGAATAACTCGTTTCCTAACATAATAGCCTCCACAAGCTGGAGATGAAATGGACCCTCAACCAAATGAAATAACTGGAGGGGGCCAATGTATTCATGTTATTAATGGCATTAAGATGGTTCTTGATGCATGGAGTCACAGTGATGTCATGTGTAAGAATTATATTCCGAACTGTCTGTCAGACCCACTCTACATGGTGTATTGCACCGTAGGCTCCGCCAAAGAGTTGTGAGAAATATTGCAGGAAAAGTACAACACATAAGATGCTGGTACGAAGAAAATCATCATTGGAAAATTCCTGAAATTTCAAATGGTGGATAGCAAAACTGTGCTATCCCAAGTCCAGAAATTCCAAATGATTCTACATCACCTGGATTTGGAAGGTATGAAACCAAATGAGCAGTTTTTGGTTGAACCACTAATTGAGAAGTTACCTCCCTCGTGGAATGAGTTCATGAGTTACTTAAAACTCAAGACAAAGGAAATGACCTTTGAGGAACTTATTATCAAACTCCAAATTTTGGAAGATAATCAGAAGGCCTTGCATAAGAAAAAGCAACCCGCTGAGGAAAAGATAAATCTGGTTGAGGCCAAAGGGAACACAAGTAAGAAACACAAGTTCCAGAAAGATGCCAAGACCCAGACGGTGGAGAAGTTTAAGGGGAACTGCCACCACTGTGGGAAACCTGATCACATGATCAAGGACTACCGCAAGCTCAAGACTAAGCAAAAATAGAAGGCCAAAGGTAAGGCACAGGATAACGTCGTCGAAGACACGCTTCTTGAAGATATGATTGCGGAGTTCTCGGTGGTGGTGCTTGAATCAAACCTTGTTGAAAATCTCATGCAATAGTGGATGGACACGGGTGCTACCAGACACATATATTTCAATAGAGATACCTTCTCCACATATACATCAGTTACTAACAAGAAGTTGTTCATGAGTAACAACACTTCCTCTGATGTGCTGGGAGGGGGGGGGGGGGGGAGGGGGTAGAAAAAATGGTTCTGAAGATGACTCTTGGAAAGGAATTCACTCTAAAGGAGGTGATGCATGTCCCTGAGATTGGAATAATTTAATTTCAGGTCTTATATTGGTTAATGCTGATTTTAGGCTAATGTTTGAGTCTAATAAATTTGTAATCATCAAGAATGGAACATTTGTAGGAAGGAGCTTCGTATGTGAAGGCCTCTTCAAGGTTAACGCTATGTCTATCATACGTAAAAACAATAAAATTGAAGTTTGTTCTTCTTATTTGCTTGAGTCTTCTAATTTATGTCATCATGAATAGGACATGTAAAATATTAATCTATCCAAAGGTTGGTAAAGTTGGAGTTGTTGTCGTCTATCGACGTAAACCCTCAACGTAAGTGTGAGGTGTGCATAGAGGTAAAACTCACTATGACTCCGTTTAGATCCGTCGAAAGGGATACCGCTCCTCTAGAACTTATTCACACAAATATATGTGATTTGAAGTTTGTACAAAATAGAGGAGGGAACAAGTACTTTGTGACATTTATACATGATAGCACAAGTTATAGTTACCTCTACTTGTTGAAAAGTAAGGATGAAACCTTTGAAGTGTTCAGACGCTACAAAGCAGAAGTTGAAAATCAACTAAGCGTACGAATTAAGTCAATTCGTAGCAATAGATGGGGAGAATGTGTAGCGTCTTTTGAAGAATATTGTGGCTAATCGGGCATTGTTCATCAAACGACGGTTCCATACTCACCTCAATCAAACGGTGTCGCTGAACGCAAAAATCGTACATTGAAGGAAATAATGAATGTCTTGCTCATCAATTCCGGTCTTCCCCAAAACATATGGGGAGAAGTTGTCCTTACCGCTAATAAGATTCTTAACAGAGTACCATATAAGGGTAAGGACAAAACTCCATATGAGTTATGGAAGGGAAAAAACTCACCTACAAATACTTGAAGGTGTGGGGTTGTTTGACAAATGTTGAAGTACCTAAGCTAAAACATGTCAAGATTGAGCCTAAGACTGTAGATTGCATTTTCATCGGATATGCAAATAACAGTAGTGCTTATCGCTTATTAGTGCATAAGTCAGATGTACCAGATATCCACGGGGGTACAATCATATAATCAATGAATGCCAATTTCTTTGAGGATACATTTTCTAGAAAGGAAAGAGACATAACCTCGCGCAAATGAAGTTATGAACAAAGCTCTCAGATCTAGGAGTCGTTGACTGCCCGGATCTAGGTGGTTCAAATCTAGTGGACTCCGAAGTGACTGAATATCCAGAATCTAGTGTTTCAGATTCTTAGAACTTGGAGACTCCAGAGATGGAACCAGATAAAGTAAAAGGGCCAGAAAGGATAAATCCTTCAGTCTTGACTTTGTAGCTTATATGGTTCATGTCGAACCACAGACAATTGCTGAGGCATTCTCAACTCCAGAAGCACCGCTCTGGAAAGAAGCTATTGAGAGTGAAATAGTCTCCATCATGCACAACCATACTTAGGAGTTGGTTGATCTTCCTCCGAGAAACAAACTGTTGGGTTGTAAGTGGATACTCAAAGGGAAGTATTAGGAAGATGGGTCTATATAAAAGTACAAGTCCAGGTTGGTAGTCAAGGTCTATCGATAGAAGGAAAGTCTTGACTATTTTGACACGTACTCGGTGTCTAGGATGATGTCCATACGAGTATTCGTAGCATTGCATGACCTTGAGATATATCAAATGGATGTCAAGAAAGTCTTCCTAAATGGTGATTTGGAAGAATAAATTTATATGGAACAACTCGAGGGGTGTCGCACCCGATTTTGAACTCTCATGCTTGAATGCACGACGGAATGATTATCCTCCCAAAAATGTAAAAATGTTTAAAATGTTGAGGGAGTCGCCACCTAATTAATTGGGTGAATTAGGACACCTAAATGTTAACCGATTAAAGTTAACATTAACTCCATTTAATGGTCTGTGAAACTAAATAAGATTCTGAGTAAGGGTTCTTTATTATCCTAAAGGAAAGAGATTATGCATCCTTTAGAATCCGCTAACTTACGGTTGTCCGTTCAAACCTAGGTTAATTTATTTGGCTAAGAGATGTATGTTTTAGAAAAGATTATTTAAGTAAAAAAGGGATGTGGCAAATATCTAAAGACTATATGTTGATAATTAAAAGGGTCTTATAGGACTCACAAAAATATATAAAGTTGATTATGCATTTACAAGACATGAAATTATTTTATTTGACACAAGTAAAAAGATGATAAATTACCCCTATTAGTATATGTAAGGTTAAGACTCTTATATATAAAGTTAATTATGAAATTACTTTTATACGTGTATGCAAAAAATTACTTCCTATGATATTTATGAAGAGTTTATGAGAAAGTTTATTTCTTAAGAATTAAATATGAAGGATATATTAACTACATGACCAAAGCATAGCTAGGGTTACTGAATTATTTTAGATTTAGATTTATATGATGAACCTAGAATAAGTAAGGGATGAATTCGTCTTTTAAAACTACCCTTCCAATGTATTCAAAGACTAGTAGAGTTGATTATCCTATTAATTACAAAGTTAACAAATATAACAATAATAAATAAATAAATAAATAAATAAATAAGCAAGGAAGGAATGAGATTGGAGTTGATGTAACGACTAGAACGGATGGCGACGCCATCCATCCTATAGTTGTTTGGAAGCCCTGTGGCAGAAGTGTGGTTGGCGGTATGGAGATCATGATGAGTCTTATACCGAGACTCTTGATTATTCTCCCGATGCATGTCATGTACAAATAAGAAAGAAAAGGATTAGTAAATGTTCTAAACTCCATCATATACGAAAATAAGTGAAATATTAAACTAAACATACAAATACACATGTTGTCAGTATTAACGGAGGCAATACAAATACGAATTCCTACCAGCAAATAAACATCTAGGGATTAATCGATTGATGGGCCTTAATAGCATCAGATTTTAGTTTTCAGATCTCAAAGAAAATATCAGTGTTATCACCCCTGTTATACCCCGTAGTCCTGACCCTACGTATGAGAGAGTACGAAAGCATGTAAGACTTAAAATTTTCAAAGGATAGGTTGACGGATTATTCCGGACGGGTTTTAGTCAACTTTGATGCGGGTTATGACCCGATACATTGAGAGTTCCTAAGTGTTTCAAAGGCCTAGGGCGTAGTTCGTGGAGTCTAGATTCCAACGCAACCAACCGTTCGTCGATAGGACGTCGGAGTAGGAAGTTATGAGAGTTACATGTTCGGCGCAATCGGGACAGAATGTGTTTGGACAAAGCGGCGAGGCGCGGCGCGGATGCAGGGCGCGGCGCCGAAAAATGCGGTCGCTAAAGTTGCAGCTCGGCGCCCAGACAGGAGCGCGGCGCGCGAAAGTTGAGAGAGGTCATGGAGGTTTCAGCAGGCGGATTTTAGGGCGGAAACTTAGAAAAGTCAGATTTTTCTTTTAAAAGACCTTGGGAGGGTGACAAGTGTCCCCCCCATCTGATTTCTTGCATGCTATATATTGACCAAGTCTTGAAGACTTGGTCATCTTCCAATTTCTCTCCCTCTCTCTAAAAATCAGCTCCTCCTTCTCTCTACATTTCCAAAGGAAATCCAAGCCTAAGGAAAAATCTGAAAAGTTAAGAACAAAAAAGGAAGCTTGTGGCTAGCTTGTGGTGGTGTTCTTGGCAAGGAAGCTAGAAAAATATTTGGAATAAGTTTGGCTAAAACTCTAAGGTAATGATTCTTCCTTTAGATTTAGTTTATAGTGTTGCATGTTAAGAAGAAAGAACTTGTGGTAGTAAATAATGCTCTTAGAGTCATTGCATGCTAGAAATGTGGTTTGGGTATGAAAAATGGGTTAAGAAGAGATTATGAGCATGTTGTAGCCTAAAAACTACCTTAGAATTGTTAAGTGAATTGTTGTAACTTATGGGGCAGAATTTTACACACCCAAGTTTAGGTGTGTAATCCCCTTTGAATTGTTGGATTGATTGAGCCTTAAATGTGGCAATTGGATGATAAATTCGGCCTTGAGAAAGGTGGCAAAGTGAGTAGAAACAAAGGAAATGCTGCCCAATTTTCCATAGAATTTAGTGACTTTGAACTTGGATTGTTCTACATTAAGATTAGAGGTTAATAAACGTATCATGGTTATTTTAGGTTGACATATTACTTGCGGTAGTTTGGACTTAGCAAGTGGATTGACCAAAGAGGTATGTGAAACTTTCCTATCTCTTGAGCATGAATAGATGTAACTATGTAGTACGGTAGACGTACAAGATTTGGTATTCTTACTTGTTTTAAGTATATAAAGACTTGTGTCGTTTTAAGAATGTATAAGTCCCTTAGTTAGGGGAAAAGTGTAATTTTACTAAAGTGAAGGGTTAATATAACAACTTTATGGGAAGTTGGTTTATTAGCTTTATAAAAGATTAATGAGAAGAGATTTACTCTAAGTAAGACAAGTAAGGACAAATGATTTGATTTATGAAAGGCAAATTGATTTTAAGGCATCAATTGCCCAAGAGCTTTATGTATGAAAAAGAGTCACTTTTAAAAGAATTGAAGTATGTAGTACTTGGGGTAAATTCCCGGTTTTCTTTTATTAAAGATATGATTAAGTGCCTTAAGTAAACTAAAAGGAGAGGGTATATGAACAAGACTAATAAGAAGTTATAAGTTTTCTTAACTTATTTATGATTATGATATGATGACAGTTTGAGCTAGGGTAAGAGTATATCTGAGGGGCAAGCCCCAAGATCGTTATACCACCTACTCCAGGGTAAGAGTATGTCTAAGGGGCAAGCCCCAAGATCGTCATACCACCTTCTTCAGTGTAAGAGTATATCTGAGGGGCAAGCCCCAAGATCGTTATACCATCTGCCTGTGGTAAGAGTATATCCGGAGAAAGTCCCCAAGATCGTTATACCACTGTTAGTGGATTTGCTACCCACGATGCGAGGAATACCTCGCGAGTCCTTATGGGCTTATGCGGGTGAAATAGTCCCGTGCGGGCGGGTACAACCTATGCGAGGAATACCTCATGCGGGTCCACGGGACTATGCGGGTGAAATAGTCTCGGGAGTAGGGTGCTTATCGATACTACGGGCAGGTACCTGTTTTGATCCTAAGGCCCTATTTTATGCAGATTATATTTATATGCTTGTCACTCTCATTGTTAGTAAGACACAGTAAAAGGTATTTTATTGTCTTCCATGACTCCAGCTTACTCTTAGACTTATGATATCATTATTACAGTATTTTCCAGCTTTACATACTTGGTACATATTGTCTATTGGTACGGATATTCCCTGATGCTATAGGTATTTTGTACATTCAGGGTATGGCGGGGCCACATCATACGCTTGTTATCTTTAGAGGTTTGTGGTCACCTATGTGTTTTGGGCTATAATAACCCGTTGTACTACTATACTTTTGTTTAAAGAATGTTTTATGGGCGGCCTTATCTGGCGGTGATGTTACCTTTTATAAGTTATGTGTTATGTATGTTCATTGCTATTCTCGACATATACGACAGGTACCCGGTAGGTACGATCGCGGCCGGTCGGGTCGTGACAAAAGTGGTATCGAGCGCTTAGTCCTCGGAAAGTGTCCACAGACCGTGTCTAGTAGAGTCTTGATTATCAGTGTGTCGTGCACCACATCTATAATCAGGAGGCTGCGGGATATTTAGGACTGGTTTTCATTCTTTCACTCTAAGATCGTGCAATAGAGCTGAGTTATAGGTTGAACCTCCTCTGATGTTTTCCTTTATGTATCAGTTATGCCTCAGCAGGCAACCGCGCGGCGTGAAGGGCAAGGCGGTTGAGGTCGCTAGTGGGGCGAGAGTCACGAGGCTGAGCCCGATCCTTACGAGATGATGTTTAGGCGGCGAGTTCCACGCCGTCGCCACCTCAACAGAGTTCGAGCAGCGGGCGCGGCTCACGAGATCATGATACGGAACCTCCAAATCCCGCGATCGGTCCGATGCGAGAGATTACGAACAGATTCTGATCGGCAAAGATAGTGGCGGCGGCAAGCGAAGCGGCAGCTAACCCTAGAGCCGACAGTTTACGGATTCGGGATTTCTTGGGTTGTCACCCACCCGAGTTCTATGGTTCGAGATTTGAGGAGGATCCGCAGGAGTTTGTTCGGCGATTCTACGGACCATGCAGTCCTAGGGCATCGGGGTGAGTCCGTATACTAGCTTACCGCATTACGCGATATTGCGTTGAACTGGTTTGAGTCATGGGTATTGTCGAGGGGTGAGGATGCTCTTCCAGCTGATTGGGAGGAGTTCACGGAGGCGTTCCTAGACCACTTCTTGCCTCCTGAGGTGAGGAGAGCCCGTGTAGATAGGTTCTTGACCTTGAGACAGGACGGGAGGACTATCAGGGAGTACACCGAGTTCGACTCCTTGGCGAATATCGCACACCATAGTGCCGACATGGCGCATGGGGTTCATCGATATGTGATGGGGTTAGACCGTCATATGATTATCGTGATGCTTGGGGTGGCTCTTCACCGAGGATGGATATTGTCGAGATGCAGCGTCGCACGCGGATTGAGACGAGAGCGGGATCGGCTAGATTTGGGCCACCCAAGAGGCCAGACAGCGAGCTCGAGGCGATTTTGGCGGGCGGCCTCGGCGAACCAGTCCACCTTCCACCGGACAGAGTGCTCCTTCTCAGTTGTCCGGCAGGAGGTCTGATCAGCGGGGTTATTCAGGAGCAGTCGTGGCTCCAGGACTTGTGTTTCGAGGCGAGAGACCAACACCAATCGAGACCACCTACCTCGGTGTGTTCGACGCGGTAGGTCTCATCCGGCGAGTGCCGTATGGGTTCGAGCATGTTACTCTTGTGGCCAACAGGCCATCGAAGAAGATTGTCCGGCCCTTGGCGGCGGGCGTGCAGTTCGGCCGCGACGTGCATTCTTTGGATCTTCATCTTCGATGGTTAGACGCCCGGAGGCGTAGTACTTATGGGCCGCAGTCGCGGCGCAGGTCGTGGTAGGGTTCGATTCTAGCGGTCCTCGAACCGCATATATGCTATGTCCAGCGGAGACCGAGGCGTCGCGGATGTCGCAGTACATTGTTGGTTTCTTCTTTGTGATGTATATGCTTTGATAGATCCGAGTTCTACCGCCCTACATATCTCCTCATATTGCCGTAGAATAGGGATAGAGCCGAGTCCATAAGACCTTTTGAGACGGCTACGCGATGGTGATTCGATGGTAGCCGGCGGGTGTATAAGGCTTGCCTGTGACTATAGATAGCCGCGGACTCTAGCCGACTTGATAGAGTTGGATATGACGGACTTTGATGTGATTATGGGTATGGATTGGCTAGCATCTTGCTATGCCAACGTGGATGAGAGAGATTAGTTCGGTTCGGTTTCTGGTGGCCGGTTATCGAGTGGAAGGGAATCTTTGCATCGCCGAGGGTAAGTTTATTTCTTACCTCAAGGCTAGGAAGATGGTGCGGAAGGGTATATCTACCATCCGGTTCGGTATTCGACATCGAGAGTGAGGCACCGACCTTCACCGATCCGGTTGTTAGAGAGTTTCCAGACGTATTCCCAGACGAGCTTCCGGGTATCCCTCCCGAGAGGGAGATTGAGTTTTGTATTGATTTGACACCAGACACTCGACCGATATCTATTCCGCCATACAGGATGGCACCTGCCGAGTTGAAGGAATTGAAGGACCAGCTGAAAGATTTACTGGAGAAAGGCTTTATTAGGCCAAGTGTTTCTCCCTGGGGAGCACCAGTGTTATTTGTAAAGAAGAAGGATGGGGCCAGCTGCGTATGTGTATTGATTACACGGCTAAACAAGGTAACTATCAAGCAGATATCCTCCCGGGATTGACGATTTGTTTGACCATTGCGGTGCAAAGTGTTTTCAAGATAGACTGCGATGCAGTTATCATGAGGTGCGAGTTAGAGAGACAGATATCCCAAAGACTGCATTCAGGACCCGGTATGGGCACTATGAGTTCAGGGTGATGTCTTTCGGGTTGACCAACGCCCCAACAGTATTCATGGATTTGATGAATAGGGTGTTCAGGCCATTCTTGGATATGTTCGTTATAGTGTTTATCGATGATATCTTGGTATATTCGCGCACAGAGCAGGAGCATACAGATCATTTGAAGACGGTATTAAGAGTCCTCCGAGACCGGCAGTTGTATGCCAAGTTCTCGAAGTGCGAGTTCTGGTTGGCGTCAGTGGCTTTCTTAGGGCATGTTATCGGGGCCGATGGTATTCGGGTTGATACAGCGAAGATTGAAGCAGTCAAGACTTGGCCCAGACCCACTACACCGACGGAGGTGCGCAACTTTTTGGGCCTTGCAGGTTATTATCGGAGGTTTGTAGAGAAGTTTGCTTCTATCTCAAAGCTTTGACTGTCGACTGAGGCGGCTATGTTCGATGGACGGATACTTGTGAGGAAAGTTTCGATTGCTAAAGGAGAAGTTGACCGCCCAGATTCTTACTCTTAGGAGGCTTAGATGGATACGTGGTTTCTTGTGGCGCGTCAGTGTCGGGCTTGGAGTGCGTCTTGATGCGGCCAGCGAGTTATAACTTATCATCTCGGCGGCTTAGGAAGCATGAGAAGAACTATCCCACACATGACTTGGAGTTGGCAGCAGTGATTCATGCCTTGAAGATCTGGAGACATTATTTATATGGAGTTCATATGGACATTTACACATACCACAAGAGTCTCCAGTACATCTTCAGCCAGAGGGAGCTGAACTTGCGGCAGAGACGGTGGTTGGAGCTACTTAAGGATTACGATGTTAATATTACGTACCACGGGGAAGGCCAATGTAGTTGCAGATGCCCTTAGTCGCAGATCGATGGGTAGTGCATGCGATGTTCAGCCAGAGAAGAGGGATATGGTCCGAGAGTTACATCAGCTAGCGAGCCTTGGGATTTGTTTGGTTGATTCTGATAGTGACGGAATTCGGGTTCGAGAGGTTGCCGAGTCTTCCATCGTCGAGGAGGTGAAGAGGTGACAGTATGAGGATCCAATTTTGGTACGGTACCAAGATGCAACTCTCCAGAAGGAGAAGAGTCTATTTGAGGTAGCGCCTGATGGGGTGCTAAGATTCGAGGGCCGGTTGTGTGTTCCCGATGTGACAGGACTTCGTCGCCATTTCAGTGAGGCACACAGTGCTCGTTATTCTATTCATCCGAGGTCGACTAAGATGTATCATGACCTCAGATGCGTGTATTGGTGGGATGGCCTAAAGAGGGACATTGCGGAGTTCGTGTACGATGCGAATTGTCGTGAGTTAAGATTGAGCACGAAGCCGGTGGTCATTGCAGCTATTGATATTCCGACTTGGAAGTGGGAGGTGATAAATATGGATTTTATTACAGGGCTACCTACCACTCAGAGGAAGCATGATTCCATTTGGGTGATTGTCGACAGGCTGATGAAATCAGCCCATTTTCTTCGGTCGAACGACGTTCTCGGTGAGACTATGCCATTATATATTAGAGATTGTGAGACGCGCGAGTCGGTGTCGATTATATCAGATAGAGTAGCCCAGTTCTCGGCTAACACGGAGGTCTTTTGAAGGGATTAGGGACACAGTGAGTCTCGATGCGGCGTTTCATCCTCGGGCCGACGGACGAAGCGGCGCACTATCCAGACACTTGAGGATATGCTGCGGGCTTGTGTTATTGATTTCAGGGGTAGCTGAGAGGATCATTTGCCTCTTGTGGAGTTTGCTTACAACAACAGCTACCATTCCAGTATTCAGATGGCGCCTTATGAGGCCTTATACGGGAGGAAGTGCAGGTCACCGATAGGCTGGTTCGAGGTGGGAGAAGTTGATTAGTCGGGCGGACTTAGTTCGTGGCGATGGATAAGGTGAAGCTTATCCAGGAGCGGTTGTTGGCAGCTCAGAGTCGGCAAAAGTCGTATGCAGACCATCGGCGTCGACACTTGGAATTTGAGTTAGACGATTGGGTTTTTCTAAAGGTATCGCCCATGAAGGGCGTGATGAGATTTGGTAAGAAGGGGAAGCTTAGCCCAAGGTACATTGGGTCGTATCGGATTGTCCGTAGGGTAGGCAGGGTTGCCTATGGGTTAGATCTGCCGTCCGATTTGGAGGCGGTACATCCAGTTTTCCATGTGTCCATGTTGCGGAAATGTATTGGAGATCCATCTAGAGTGCACTCGGTTCACGATGTCCAAGTAGCGAGAGGAGTTATCGTATGAGGAGAGTCCCATAGCGATACTCGATCGTCAAAGTTAGCGACCGGACGAAGAGCGTGGCTTCGTCAAGGTCCTATGGCGAACGACGAGGAGGAAATGACGTGGGAAGCAGAGGATGACATGATGAAGAAGTACCCTCACCTATTTCCTATACCTCCAGGTAACCCACTTTCCTGCTTGTTAGTTTTGATTTAGCATTTACGCTTCAGTATGTGGTGGCTCGTGGAGCTTCTTTATTTGCAAAAGAACAGTTAAGAGGGTCTATGTCGATGTTGTGATTTGAGTAAACCTAGAAGGAACATTCGGGACGAATGTTTCTAAGGGGGGGAGAATGTTATACCCCGTAGTCCTGACCCTACGTATGAGAGCGTACGAAAGCATGTAAGACTTAAAATTTTCAAAGGATAGGTTGACGGATTATTCCGGACGGGTTTTAGTCAACTTTGATGCGGGTTATGACCCGATACATTGAGAGTTCCTAAGTGTTTCAAAGGCCTAGGGCGTAGTTCGTGGAGTCTAGATTCCAACGCAACCAACCGTTCGTCGATAGGACGTCGGAGTAGGAAGTTATGAGAGTTACATGTTCAGTGTGCAGTCGGACAGAAATGTGTTTCGGACAAAGCGCTGGCCGCGGCCGGATGCAGACATGGCGCGCGAAGCATCGAGGTCGCTGAAGTTGCAGCGCTGGCTGAGCCAGCAGGCGCGCGTCGAAAGTTGAGAGGCTGCGGAGGTTTCCAGTGCCGCTTGGAGGAGGGGCCGCGCGAGGCGGATATTTGGGCGGAAAAACTTAGAAAAGTCGATTTTTCTTTTAAAAGACTTGGGAGGTGACAAGTGTCCCCATCGATTTCTTGCATGCTATATATTGACCAAGTCTTGAAGACTTGGTCACATTCCAATTTCTCTCCCTCTCTCTAAAAATCAGCTCCTCCTTCTCTCTACATTTCCAAAGGAAATCCAAGCCTAAGGAAAAATCTGAAAAGTTAAGAACAAAAAGGAAGCTTGTGGCTAGCTTGTGGTGGTGTTCTTGGCAAGGAAGCTAGAAAAATATTTGGAATAAGTTTGGCTAAAACTCTAAGGTAATGATTCTTCCTTTAGATTTAGTTTATAGTTGTTGACACCCAATTTTGACCCTCCCGTCCAGCCATTAACCATAAAATTACACTAATTTTGTAAAATAATTTTTAGGGATTTTTATAATAAAATGCAGCGAATAAAACATAAATACATGCATAAATAAATAATTTAATAATGGCATCGCGTCTTACGTAGAGTTTTAAGCACTTAGAGTCTCGCGCTCGCGTTAATTAACTTTAAGCTTTGTCGTAATTCTTAAATAATTAATAAATGCATAAAATAAATAATTTAGCGATAACGTCGTGTCAAGTAACATAGCCGCATTTATTAATACGCAGGAGAATTCCATAATCATTTGTAATTTAAAAATCAATTTTTTTATATGCATTTAATAGCGCCGCATTTATAAAAGCCTTAAACAATTCTTAAATATCATACTTGCATTTAGCATTTAAATAATTTAATCTAAACTCAATTCAATTTTAATTTAACTTCGCAATAATGCACAATAATAAGATTTTAAATAATAGCGCGCGTTCTAAAGTATTAAGCATTAGTTAAGTAAGGTCGTCTTTATTTTTATCTCAAACATAGATTAATGAAGCATCTAAATAATTTAATCACATTAGTCCATTAATTTACCACTAATTAAAAGCCTAATTAATTACCTAACACTAATAACCCACTTAAATTAAACTAGCTAATTAACTCTTAAATTAATACCATCACCCTCACGACTCCATAAACCCGCAAATAACAAATTCTGGCCCCAAAACCGCGACCCGCGACGCCCATCGCCCTTTATTTCCTTCATCGTGCTCTTTAGCCCTAAACAAACCGAGAAAAGCGAACCCTAAACCTAGCAATCGCGCCGCCACCTCACGCCGTCGCCGTGATTCTCGCTGAGAATCCGGCGACTTTCCTTTTCCTTTACCCACACACCCAGCCAACGATTTCCTACCTTAACCAAACCAAATCAGAAGGATTCCTTACCATAACCAGCACCCAAATCCCGCTTCGAAATCAGTACTAAAATCAGCACAAAATCGAGTACGAATCGAACGAAATCCCTCCAGAATCGTGCCTTGATTACTTACCCAACTTGGAACCCAAAATCCTAACTATAAATTAATCCTCTTATACATGCAATAGGCATGGTCATCGTCTAAAGGCCAGCACCTTCTGAATCCAGAAAATTCACTCGAATGTTATAGAACATAGAGGAAGAGCACAATAGAGCAGGGTCAGGGGGGCAATCGTTTTACACATGCGAGCAGGCAGCAGGACATGAAGTTTGGAGGGCAAAACCAGTACGGGCATTAGAACAGAACTCAGTCAGGAGAAGAATCGAGAACAGCAGAGCGTCGGGAGTCAAGGGGCTTAGCATCCAGACCCTTAGCATCGCAAGAATAGGAGGTTCGAATCCCTTCCTTTTAGTTCCAAAGAAAGAAACCAACAAATAAACCTTGCCTTTCTATTCGCATCGCAAACCCGAACGTCAGTGTCTGAAGCGACGACTTGATACGCAGCCTCGGTTCGCCGCCGGAGAAGGTAATAGTTTACCCTCATAGCCTTAGATTTCGCTTAACATTAATATGCATAGTATGTGTTTTGAATTGGCTGTTAAGTGTGTGTGTTACGTCGATGTCAGTGACTGTTTAGGTTCATTAAGTCAATTTACGAACACGTATTCTGCCTAGTTGAAATCGAAAGGGCCGACTTTAAAGCTTAACAAATGGGGGCTTATTCGTAGTGAAAATGTTGTGCTAAAATTAGGCAGTTGATACTTTGTGGGTCTGTTTTTCAACTAATCTATGTATGTTCTTGTTCGACTAAGTCATTAGTTAGGTTCGCATCAAACGCAATACTGTTCAGAATGTTTCAATCAATACCTCAGGCTATTTTCGCTGCGCAGTTACTCTACTGAACATGTTCAGTTGTGGTTTCGTATCATGTATAGGTGTTTATTATATTGATTGCAGCATTGGTTCATAACCAGTTTCCAGATTTCCTTTAAATGATTACATGTACACTCTGCCTACCTTGACGATCATGTCTTCGATATCATGTAACCTCTTTAAATCATTGTTAGTTTCTTATGGCCATTTGTGTGATTAATTAGGAAAGTGCATATCTTATTAGCTTAAACTTAAAATGTCACATGCTAAGTTTAGATGTTCAGTCTAGATGAACATAGGACTAGTTTGTTATTTTTCTTCATGATAAGAACAAGGATAAAAATGATTCATTATCCAAATGCTTTTGTATAACAGCCTCATCCATTGAAAATTAGACCCGTAGCGTATCGGTTATCTCTGTTCTAGTCCCTATATGGTATGAACCCCCCTGTATGTAAATACTCTTGTGTCATTAGAAAGCAGCCCATTCTTATCAATAACTCTATGGGATAACACTAACCTAGATAGATTAGGGGATCGTGGACGATCTTTGTTAAGTGTTTGCCTCATTTGCCTTCTTTCCTCTTAAATTAGACACATCAAGGTGATAAATAGAATGGGATATAAGAGAATTTGAGACCATGATCGTATGTAGTGTGCCCGATATTGTTGGCTTGTTAGGAACCTGAATATGGTTCAGGGCATTGGTTCTGTTCTGAATACACTGATATACGTGCCCAATTTGGGTATACTTTGTATATTTCAATATGTCTTGCAAATTAGATGTCATGAAACACTGGTTTAGTGACCTATTTATGAGATTCAAACTTATATGTTAGCCTAAGTTATATGTACATACATCATCTAGGAGCTTCCCATCATACTAAACAGAGGCCTGAAGCTGAACCTCTCTACATACATTCTAAAAGATCCAGTTTAATGTGTATTGGCTCAATTAATTTGATCTTGCTTATCCATTTATTTGGTGTCTTTGGAAAGTATGTTGATGACTTGCATTGATCCTGTACGCTTTTAAAACCAGTTAGCATGAAAACTGCTTGATTGTATTAGGGGCCCATCTCGTTTACTCAAAAAGAAAAGAAAAATCTGGAATGTTTCATGTCCTTTCCGTCGCTGATCTCTCGCCTCGCTTACTAGTATTTACAAAGATTTGAGAACTGCTGCGTCAGTCACAGTCTGCAGGAAAGGTGTACTTATTTTGGATATATTTCTGACTGTTTCGGCTTAGCAATTACCATCCGATATTGCCTATGTTTGGTCTTTATGTATGTGTTTGCTTAAATACAAACTATGTGTCAAGCGCTTGTTTTGGTTAAACAACCGCATATACTAATCCTTATCTTTTCTTATATTTTTACATGGCACGCACGAGCAAAATAAAGAGTTTCAGCGAGACTCGTATCGAGTCATTTCAAATGGCAACCCGCACGCGTTGCATTCCCGCTCGAAATTCCTAAGACAAAATAGGATAAGACGATGTCGCCACGCATCTTGGAAGCTGCGATCATATCCACCCTCTATATTATTTGTTTGAAATTTGTTGCCTAATTATTTAATTTTGTAATTAATAGAATACTTAGAATAGTCAAACCTTGAATCAATAAATAGAAATTAATTTAATTTTGCTTCCCTTAAGTTAATTACTTTAGGCACGCCATACATTGTTTAGCATTTATAATAAACCACTCAATAATCTTAACTTGCATAATTAATCATATGTAGCTATGATATTATTTTCAAGAGTTCTAACCCATTTGCTATAGCACCCATATAAAAATCTTATTTTTTATATATTAAGAAAACCCCCTTAAGCATG
This sequence comes from Przewalskia tangutica, assembly GCA_029844215.1. Taxonomy (NCBI): domain Eukaryota; kingdom Viridiplantae; phylum Streptophyta; class Magnoliopsida; order Solanales; family Solanaceae; genus Przewalskia; species Przewalskia tangutica. The sequence goes on from CM056719.1 coordinate 148,496,372, forward strand.
TGTTATACTAATCAAGGCAGGCAAATGTGTACATTTAGTCAAATGATCTATTTTGCATTATATATTATTTAAGGCATGCTTTAAACTTTACACGCATTTTATAACACTAATCTTATTAATCTTTTGCCAAAAAATACTTTCTATTAAAATATCTTTCAAACATGCATTTTCAATAGCATAATAATTACCCTAGGTTTGGCAGGACAACCGCAAGTTAGCGGATCTTAGAGGGTGCCTAACCCCTTCCCTCTAGATTAATAAAGAACCCTTACCCAGAATCTCACTAAGTTTAGCAGACCATAAAATGGAGTTAATGTTTTACTTTAAACTAGTTAAACATTTAGGTGTCCTAATTCACCCAAATTAATTAGGTGACGACTCCGCGAACCCTTAGCATTCTAGCAACCCTTTAGCATTTTAGCACCCCTTTTAACTTTAGCATCTTTTGCAATTTTAGCATCCTTTTGGCATTTTTAAAACCTTTAAGCCTCTTAAACCTTTTAGCATTTTATTATTTATTCTCTAACATTTTATGCATGTTGAGCAGGGTTCGCTATTTTAGAATGCATGGCGAAAAAGGCGCGTAAATGGCGACTCATCGGGATTTTAGGTTCTTAACCACAATGGACCTAGGATAATTATTTGGCAATTACTTTTGCATTTAATTTTTTGTGTGCTGTATTTTGTTTTGTTTATTTTAAATTGCTACCTGCTTTACTGCTTTCCTTAAACTGGCATTCCGCTCATATTTCTTCCACTCTGGAAAATTCACACAATCACACACTACATGCGAGGTGCGCTTGGTGCATCAGCAAAATTCTTTCTTCAAAATCCAAATTTAGGAGAGTCGGTAATATACGTGGAGTGCCCGGTCTAACCGGTGGCCGCGTAGCCTTCTCACTCGAGTTGTCCGCTCGGGAACCTTGCGTCTAGAAAAGCCAATTCTTAGAAACTTAAGATAGAGCTATACCACCCTTATTTTAGGGCATGCATTTACCTTAGGTGGGTTGGTCCTTGGCATCGACACCACAATTAGGAAGACACCAAACTTGTCGACGGGTTTCTCAACCCAAACGACCAACCAGCATATTATGTGTAGCGTGGCAATGACAGACAAATCCAAACCCAATCATGACATGCTGAAATTGGGAAAAGTGCACCGTCATTTGGTCGCCATTTCCAACAAAGGCATTATAGTTGGACGACTTGGACAAATCCGTCATAATCTCGCATAAGTGACGTTTAGGCTTACCTCTGGCATAAAGAGGTCCCCCTGCATGTTAGGAAACGTTTGAATATGCTATGTGCAATATATCTGCTACATACCTGCAAATTATGTGCTTTATGCTAACACCGTTTGTTGCATTTTTAGAAAGATTTATCATCTCCCCCCAAAGGTCGATTTGTATTTGACTTAGCAATGGCAGAGCATCAATATTTCACAAGATCAAAGGCACGGTCAATGACATGGCCGATTCAGGGCATCGGCGGAACGAGTCGAACTTTGTCTTAGTTCCTATAAAAGCGAGTCTCGAAAAGAAGAGCAACATGACACCTTCTCAGGACAATGTAGGAAACTGCACGGGGTGCAAATCCAAGCGCACTGTGCACGCAGATATCAAGGACAAGCGCGCGAAGTCAAATGCGAATCGACCCCAAAACTCACAAATTTTCTTTGGCGCGAGTTCTTCATATTAACAGGCGGAAAGTGCAATAGCGAAATAGAAAATACGGCGAAAGGTTTCTTCAGCGATAGCAGCAAAAGCAACAAAGGCAGAGGATGACAACAATCCAAAGTCCGCAGCAAAAGCAGCAGAAAGGAGCATCAACAATCAGCAGTCAAAGTTCAAAGTTCCGCAACAAAACCTAGCGCATCAACTAGGGCATAAAGTCAAATTGGCAACCAATGCATCACACCCAACAAAGGCATCATGGCAATTCGTCAGTTGCAGCATTTAGCATGTCCATGCAAGGACGACATCTCAGTATTCATCTGGCGTAGCAGGGACAACATCTCTACCCATAAAATTGCACTTCTCGTATGTGTTTATCATTTCATTTAAACAGGTATACACTAATGTTTTCTCAAGCTTGCAGGAGCATTTATCCTACAGGAAGCGGCGAACGCCCGAGTAACAGCGTTATCGGCGTATGTCCAGCGGCGACATATATCCGACTTCGCCATTAAATCGACAATCTCTAAGGACTTCGCCACGAAGGACACCGGCAAATATGATTCCATACGCCGAGAGATAGAGGCACCAATCAATCAAAATTCAAAAGTCCGCGACAAATTATAGCGCATCGGCTCGGGCCTAGAGTCAAATTGCAACTCATGCGATTACAAACGCAACAAAGACATCATGACAATCCACATGGTTCACGAATGCATCACAACAAAGACATCATGACAATTCGTCAGTGGCAGCATCTAGCATGTCCGCCCAAGGACAACATCTCAGCATTCACAACACCCTACATATCATACAGGGAAGACATCCTTATTCACATAATTGCATTTCTCATATATTTATCATTTTTTTTTAACTGTTATACACTAAATTTTTCTCAAGCTTAGCTTGCTGGAGCATTTATTATACTGGAGCAGCAGCAACAAGTCCAAAAACGACGCCAAGTCCGAAAACGACACCACGTCCGAAAACGACGTCGAGTCGAAAGCGACTCGGTCAGAAAGCGACACCACGCCCAAAACGGCGTCGAGTCGAAATGACTCGAGTCCGAAAACGACTTCGCGTCGAAAGCGACGCCACGTCAGCGACATCGAGTCGAAACGACTCGAGTCGAAACGACTCACGTCAACGACGCCACGTCCAAAGCGACGCCACGTCCGAAAACGACGCTAAGTCTGAAAACGACGCCACGTCCAAAGCGACTCTAAGTCCAAAGCGACACGCGTCAAAACGACGCCGAGTCGAAAGCGACTCGGTCCGGCGACTCGCGTCCGAAACGACGCCACGTCCAAAACGACGCCAAGTCCAAACGACGCCAAGTCGAAAACGACGCCAAGTCCGAAACGACGCCATCATCAACATATCACATCTACGCAGGACGATTTTCTGCTTCAAGCTGCATTTTTCTCATTTCATGCTTTATTATTATTCTCTTAGCGGTTATGCACTAACTCCTTCGAGCTTTAGTCTGCGGCGGCAATGGAACGGCGTTATCGGCCACGGCAAGTCTACGCAACGACGCCAGCAGCAACACGTCCAGGCAACGACGTTATCGACACAGCAAGTCTACGCAACGACGCCAGCAGCAACACGTCCAGACAACGACGTAATCAGCAAGTCCATGCAACGACGCCAGCAGCAACACGCGTCCGGATAACGACGTAATCGGCAAGTCCACGCAACGATGCGGCGGAACACGCCCGGACAATGACGTAATCAAGAAGTCCACAACGACGCCCGGCGAATACGTCCGGATCACGGCGTTATCGGTAGCGGAAGTCCACGCAACGACGCCAAAGACAATACGTCCAGAAATGACGTTATCGGACAAAGCAAGTCTACGCAGACGCCAACGGCAACATGTCAAGCAGCGGCGCTTATCAAAGACAACAAGTCCGAAACGACGCCATCGTGGATATCACGCAGGGGCGATTTCTATACTCGAAATTGCATTTCTTACGCATGCTTTATTATTCGTCTTAGCGATTATGCACTAACTCTTTCTTGAGCTTTAGTACGGGGACAATGCAGCAAGGGCGACATACGCGTTCACAATCGCAACACGCCCGTGCGGGACGAAAATCACAAAGATTCGATATCGCATCAACACAACAGCATCGCGTTTTGCAGATAACCTTTTCTATTCACGATTACATTGTTTTTAAAATTATTTTGCCTTAGCGATTATGCACTAACCGCTTGTTCAAGTCTTAGCATGCAGCGGCGAGGAGCACAACGTGGATTTTCTCTTCAATGACCGGGGCAATGCATTTGGGGCCAACTTTCCCAACGATTGGCGAAGCCGCCTCAGCGTCGGTCCACTCGCTCCATCACCGTAGAACCCGGCACGCAAGCCATAGCAGACACCCCGTGTTCAAGCCGTTTATTTTATTTTACTCTTTACAGCAGCGGTGTCGTCGCCTTTCGACAGGACAAATTGAGCGCGTTAGCCCGCATTTTTGACCATGGCGGCCCGATGTCGCCATAACTCGACATCGGACAAATTGAGTCGCGTTAGCGCCACAGTGTTCGACCATGGTAACCCAAAGTCGCCATAACTCGACAACGGGACGATTTTGATTTCTTGCGTCGCTGTCTACCGCCCAACATTTTTGCAATCGAAGATCGAGACAAAATTGGCTATGAGTCAACGTCTTTGTCCGAAGATTCTTCCATCATCTCCATACAAAGAGGGACATCTGTTGACACCCAATTTTGACCCTCCCGTCCAGCCATTAACCATAAAATTACACTAATTTTGTAAAACAATTTTTTAGGATTTTTTATAATAAAATACAATAATAAAACATAAATACATGCATAAATAAATAATTTAATAATGGCATCGCGTCTTACGTAGAGTTTTAAGCACTTAGAGTCTCGCGCTCGCGTTAATTAACTGTAAGCTTTGTCGTAATTCTTAAATAATTAATAAATACATAAAATAAATAATTTAGCGATAACGTCGTGTCAGGTAGCATAGCGTTTATTAATACGCAGGAGAATTCCATAATCATTTGTAATTTAAAAATCAATTTTTTTATATGCATTTAATAGCGCCGCATTTATAAAAGCCTTAAACAATTCTTAAATATCATACTTGCATTTAGCATTTAAATAATTTAATCTAAACTCAATTCAATTTTAATTTAACTTCGCAATAATGCACAATAATAAGATTTTAAATAATAGCGCCGCATTCTAAAGTATTAAGCATTAGTTAAGTAGCGCGTCCGTCTTTATTTTTATCTCAAACATAGATTAATGAAGCACCTAAATAATTTAATCACATTAGTCCATTAATTTACCACTAATTAAAAGCCTAATTAATTACCTAACACTAATAATCCACTTAAATTAAACTAGCTAATTAACTCTTAAATTAATACCATCAGCCCACTCCCAGCGACCCATAAACCCGCAGGCCAACAAATTCCTGGCCCAAAACCGCGACCCGCGACCCGCTACCCGCCCATCTGCCCTTTATTTCCTTCGTGCTCTTTAGCCCTAAAACAAACCAGAAGAAACGAACCCTAAACCTAGCAATCGCCGCCGCTCACGCGCCGTCGCGTGATTCGCTCGAGAATCGGCGACTTTCCTTTCCTTTACCCACACACACCAGCGATTTCCTACCTTAACCAAACCAAATCAGAAGGATGCCTGACCATAACCAACCCCCCACTCCCGCTTCGAAATCAGTACTAAAATCAGCACAAAATCGAGTACGAATCGAACGAAATCCCTCCAGAATCGTGCCTTGATTACTTACCCAACTTGGAACCCAAAATCCTAACTATAAATTAATCCTCTTATACATGCAATAGGCATGGTCATCGTCTAAAGGCCAGCACCTTCTGAATCCAGAAAATTCACTCGAATGTTATAGAACATAGAGGAAGAGCACAATAGAAGCGGTCGAGGGGCAATCGTTTTACACATGCGGCGAAGCAGGACATGAAGTTTGGAGGCAAAACCGATGCGGGCATTAGAAGCGAACTCGATCGGGAGAAGAATCGAGAACAATGAGCGTCTGGAGTCGAGGGCTTAGCATCGGACCACTTAGCATCGCAAGAATAGGAGGTTCGAATCCGCTTCCTTTAGTTCCAAAGAAACCAACAAATAAACCTTGCCTTTCTATTCGATGACGAAACCCGAACTCGAGTGTACCGACGACTTGATACGTTGCCTCGGTTCGCCGGAGAAGGTAATAGTTTACCCTCATAGCCTTAGATTTCGCTTAACATTAATACGTAGTATGTGTTTTGAATTGGTATTAAGTGTGTGTGTTACGTCGATGTCAGTGACTGTTTAGGTTCATTAAGTCAATTTCTGAACCTGTGTATTCTGTAGATGAAATCTGATCAGGAAAGCTTTAAAGCTTAACAAATTGTGGATTATTCGTAGTGATAATGTTGTGCTAAAGTTATGCAGTCGTTACTTTGTTGTTCTGTTTTTCAAATTATCTTTGTTTGTTATTGTTCGACTAAGTCATTAGTTAGGTTCGCATCAAACGCATAATCGCTCGAATGTTTCAATCAATACCTCGGGCTATTTTATTTGTGATTACGCTACTGAACATGTTCAGTTGTGGTTTCGTATCATGTATGGGTGTTTATTATATTGATTGCAGCATTGGTTCATAACCAGTTTCCAGATTTCCTTTAAATGATTACATGTACACTCTGCCTACCTTGACGATCATGTCTTACTGATATCATGTAACCTCTTTTAAATCATTGTTAGTTTCTTATGGCCATTTGTGTGATTAATTAGTAAAGTGCATATCTTATTAGCTTAAACTTAAAATGTCACATGCTAAGTTTAGATGTTCAGTCTAGATGAACATAGGACTAGTTTGTTATTTTCTTCATGATAAGAACAAGGATAAAATGATTCATTATCCAAATGCTTTTGTATAATGACCTTCATCCATTGAAAATTAGACGTAGCGTATCGGTTATCTCATTTCTAGTCCCTATATGGTATGAACCCCGTATGTAAATACTCTTGTGTCATTAGAAAGCAGCCCATTCTTATCAATAACTCTATGGGATAACACTAACCTAGATAGATTAGGGGATGCATGACCTGATCTTTGTTAAGTGTTTGCCTCATTTGCCTTCTTTCCTCTTAAATTAGACACATCAAGGTGATAAATAGAATCTGGGATATAAGAGAATTTGAGACCATGTACTGTATGTAGTGTGCCTGATATTGTTGGCTTGTTAGGAACCTGAATATGGTTCGGGGCATTGGATTACTGCGAATACACCGATATACGTGCCCGATTTGGGTATACTTTGTATATTTCAATATGTCTTGCAAATTAGATGTCATGAAACACCGGTTTAGTGCTTATTTATGAGATTCAAACTTATATGTTAGCCTAAGTTATATGTACATACATCATCTAGGAGCTTCCCATCATACTAAACAGAGGCACGGTCAACCTCTCTACATACATTCTAAAAGATCCGGTTTAATGTGTATTGGCTCAATTAATTTGATCTTGCTTATCTTTATTTGGTGTCTTGGAAAGTATGTTGATGACTTGCATTGATCCTGTGCGCTTTTAAAACCAGTTAGCATGAAAAGCGCTTGATTGTATTAGGGGCCCATCGTTTACTCAAAAGAAAAGAAAAACTGGAATGTTTCATGTCCTTTCCGTCTTGCTTGATCTCGCCTCACCTTACTAGTATTTACAAGATTTGAGAACTCTGCAGCAGTCAGCAGTCGCAGAAAGGTGTACTTATTTTGGATATATTTATTTGTTTAGCAATTACCATCCGATATTGCCTATGTTTGGTCTTTATGTATGTGTTTGCTTAAATACAAACTATGTGTCAAGCGCTTGTTTTGGTTAAACAAATCCGGGCATATACTAATCCTTATCTTTTCTTATATTTTTACATGTCACGAGCCGGAGCAAAATAAAGAGTTTCACGAGACTCATATGAGTCATTTCAAATGGCAACCCGCACCCGCATTTGCATTCCCGAGAAATTCCTAAGACAAAATAGGATAAGACGATGTCATACGCATCTTGGAAGCTGCGATCATATCCACCCTCTATATTATTTGTTTGAAATTTGTTGCCTAATTATTTAATTTTGTAATTAATAGAATACTTAGAATAGTCAAACCTTGAATCAATAAATAGAAATTAATTTAATTTTGCTTCCCTTAAGTTAATTACTTTAGGCACGCCATACATTGTTTAGCATTTATAATAAACCACTCAATAATCTTAACTTGCATAATTAATCATATGTAGCTATGATATTATTTTCAAGAGTTCTAACCCATTTGCTATAGCACCCATATAAAAATCTTATTTTTTATATATTAAGAAAACCCCCTTAAGCATGTGTTATACTAATCAAGGCAGGCAAATGTGTACATTTAGTCAAATGATCTATTTTGCATTATATATTATTTAAGGCATGCTTTAAACGCATTTTATAACACTAATCTTATTAATCTTTTGCCAAAAAATACTTTCTATTAAAATATCTTTCAAACATGCATTTTCAATAACATAATAATTACCCTAGGTTTGGCAGGACAACATGAGTTAGCGGATCTTAGAGGGTGCCTAACCCCTTCCTCTAGATTAATAAAGAACCCTTACCCAGAATCTCACTAAGTTTAGCAGACCATAAAATGGAGTTAATGTTTTACTTTAAACTAGTTAAACATTTAGGTGTCCTAATTCACCCAAATTAATTAGGTGGCGACTCCGCGAACCCTTAGCATTCTAGCAACCCTTTAGCATTTTAGCACCCCTTTTAACTTTAGCATCTTTTGCAATTTTAGCATCCTTTTGGCATTTTTAAAACCTTTAAGCCTCTTAAACCTTTTAGCATTTTATTATTTATTCTCTAACATTTTATGCATGTTGAGCAGGGTTCGCTATTTTAGAATGCCGCGGCCGAAAAAGGGCGCGACAATAGTGTTGCATGTTAAGAAGAAAGAACTTGTGGTAGTAAATAATGCTCTTAGAGTCATTGCATGCTAGAAATGTGGTTTGGATATGAAAAATGGGTTAAGAAGAGATTATGAGCATGTTGTAGCCTAAAAACTACCTTAGAATTGTTAAGTGAATTGTTGTAACTTATGGGGCAAAATTTTACACACCCAAGTTTAGGTGTGTAATCCCCTTTGAATTGTTGGATTGATTGAGCCTTAAATGTGGCAATTGGATGATAAATTCGGCCTTGAGAAAGGTGGCAAAGTGAGTAGAAACAAAGGAAATGCTGCCCAATTTTCCATAGAATTTAGTGACTTTGAACTTGGATTGTTCTACATTAAGATTAGAGGTTAATAAACGTATCATGGTTATTTTAGGTTGACATATTACTTGCGGTAGTTTGGACTTAGCAAGTGGATTGACCAAAGAGGTATGTGAAGCTTTCCTATCTCTTGAGCATGAATAGATGTAACTATGTAGTGCGGTGAGCGTCTGAGATTTGGTATTCTTACTTGTTTTAAGTATATAAAGACTTGTGTCGTTTTAAGAATGTATAAGTCTCTTAGTTAGGGGGAAAGTGTAATTTTACTAAAGTGAAGGGTTAATATAACAACTTTATGGGAAGTTGGTTTATTAGCTTTATAAAAGATTAATGAGAAGAGATTTACTCTAAGTAAGACAAGTAAGGACAAATGATTTGATTTATGAAAGACAAATTGATTTTAAGGCATCAATTGCCCAAGAGCTTTATGTATGAAAAAGAGTCACTTTTAAAAGAATTGAAGTATGTAGTACTTGGGGTAAATTCCCGGTTTTCTTTTATTAAAGATATGATTAAGTGCCTTAAGTAAACTAAAAGGAGAGGGTATATGAACAAGACTAATAAGAAGTTATAAGTTTTCTTAACTTATTTATGATTATGATATGATGTGATTTGAGCTAGGGTAAGAGTATATCCGAGGCAAGCCCAGATCGTTATACCACCTACTCGGAGTAAGAGTATGTCTAAGGGGCAAGCCCCAAGATCGTCATACCACCTTCTTCAGTGTAAGAGTATATCTGAGGGGCAAGCCCCAAGATCGTTATACCATCTGCTTCAGGGTAAGAGTATATCTGAGGGGAAAGTCCCCAAGATCGTTATACCACCTGTTCCGTGGATTTGCTACCCACGAGGAATACCTCATGCGAGTCCTTATGGGCTTATGCGGGTGAAATAGTCCCACGTGCGGGCGGTACATCCTATGCGAGGAATACCTCATGCGGGTCCACGGGACCTACGGGTGAAATAGTCCGAGGAGTAGGGTCTTTATTGATCTACAGGCGAGGTACCTGTTTTGATCCTAAGGCTCCTATTTTATGCAGTATTATATTTATATACTTGTCACTCTCATTGTTAGTAAGGCACAGTAAAATGTATTTTATTGTCTTCCATGACTCCAGCTTACTCTTAGACTTATGATATCATTATTACAGTATTTTCCAGCTTTACATACTTGGTACATATTGTCTATTGGTACGGATATTCCCTGATGCTATAGGTATTTTGTACATTCAGGGGTATGGCGGGGCCCTGTCCATACGATTGTTATCTTTAAGTGCTGGTCACCTATGTATTTTGGGCTATAAGAACCCGTTGTACTACTATACTTTTGTTTAAAGAATGTTTTATGGGCGGCCTTATCGGTGGCGATGATGTTACCTTTTATAAGTTATGTGTTATGTATGTTCCGCTGCTATTCTCTGACATATACCTGACAGGGTACCCCGGTAGGGTACCAGTCGCGACCCCGGGGTCGGGTCGTGACAACCCCAAACAGGCCCATTTATGCCAACTTACTTCTAATGTATCTAGCCATTTGATGTACACAAGACATCCACACAACCATAAAAGATATACAACCCAAATACACTGAATGTATACTAATGCGATGTGAACAAGATAACAGATAAAGGGAAAGTACTGAGCATCAACAGCGGAGCAGATATGAGGGTAAGTCAGCAGCTATATTTTATTGTGATGCATGATTACTGATACACTGGGTTGGCAGGACTCAGAAGGAAAATACAGGGCAGACATTTCCAAGACCAGTAGTTTAGGTAAATATGAGACAAACTCATTTTTTTATTCTAGATAAACTGCTTGGATCCTCACATGGAAAGGTCATGCAAACAGGTATGTTTCCCAGCTTATTCAGTTACACATAAATCAAGCGTATGAGAAAACACGTAGACAAATTCAGTCCCTCCGAAACTATCCATTGACCACTAAATGTCAAACCTCCAGATTCATATCACGTTATGGTGGTATATCAAATATATCCACAGACTGAGTATATAAATAACTTTATTAGCAGGATATGTGAAGTATAATGGTATGGTTAATCAGTGATTCATTTTAAGGTCAAACTAGTCGGGATACATCAAAAGCAGGACTTATCAACCAAACAAGTCTTGTACTGTTATATTGGAATCACTTTAGCATAGACGACCCTTAACTAAATGTTCTTAAAACAGACTGACTTGATTCATATACCAAACATATACTTAGGGCAGTATATGACTGATATTTTAGCATGATCTTGATATGCATAACTTGGGAATCAACATGAGATAACAACTTCTATACTCCTACAGAATTTCAGATCCAGTAGTATATGTTGGGATTGAAAATCCAGAGACCATGTACTTTAAGTACTGGATTTGGATTATACTAAAGACAGGGATATATAGAAACCCGAGACGCAACAGTAATCATCTAGGTATTAGGCAGTCTTCATGAATTCAGCAAACAGCAGGATAGGTATTACCCATCTTCCAGGCTTGAAGCAATCTTAACAAATACCTAACAGAATCGTAATATCTTAGCTAACAACACAAAAATAGATCTAGGACCCTGATACAAACGTTATACACTTAATCATATCCATAGAAAACCACAATCGAAACACGCATGCTAGAAAGCAGAGTCGACACCACAAATACCGAAAACCACAACTAACAGATTTATCTGAAAAACAATGACTAAACTAGGTCGAATGGATTCGACAAAAATAACATATGGATCTCATCATACAGAGCACACAGTATCAATTAAACAACTAAATAACAGAAAGAGAGTGGGTTTCCGGACCTTTTGTGGGTAGCGAACTGAGGCGACGACAAAGGTTTTCCCGAATCGTCGAAGGAAAGCTCGCAAAGAAACTGTTTGCAGAACAGATAGTAGTAAACTGAAAAATAAAAGAGGGGTTCTGGGCTCGATGCTATGAGTAATCTCGATGATTCCTCCCTTGGTTATGTCAAAACGTTGGTCTTTATAGTCCCTAGTTAGGCTTCGATTTGGTAAGTTTAGGACCTGATTTGAGGGGACGATTCGTACTGGTTTGTTAAGGATTTGTGGGCTATTTTAGGATGACTCGCCGAAGATCTTGGTGTAGCTTTCTGCCAGTTTTGGTACTGGTTGATGCGATTCAAGGATTCGTTTTGATATGGTTATAGTTATGGCAAGTCTTGAGGAAGGAAACACGATATTTTGGTTGTCGTTTCGTACTGATTTGAGGATTATTTGGTTCTCAAGAAAGGTAGCTTTGATTTGGGGCGCAATTTGAGGAAAAGATTTGGGATGCCTGCGCGATCTGGAAGGGTACAAAATGGCAATATTGTTGACTCGCCGAAAAATCCGGCGAGAGTCTTGCTCGCTGTCGGCGGCATGGATGAGGGAGTTAGGGTTTTGCCTTTAGGTTTTCCTCTTTCCTTCTGAGGGAGATGAGCGTGGGTTATAAGGCTTTGGGGTATTGGGCTTGCGGGTCGCGGGCTGAAAAGGCAAGGGGAGGAAGGTGTTGGACTACGGGTATAAGGCCTCGAAATGGGCTGCGGTGTGATCTGTAAAATTTCCGTGTAAAGAAAATGGGCCTGGATATTAGTTCGGGTAGTGTTATAATTTAGGTGTATTATTTAATTAATGGTAGATAAATGAAATCTAAATTGTGATTAAATTATCTTAGGTGTTTTATTAGTCTAAGCTATTATTATAATAATAGACGCGGGCATGCTATTTAATTAATGCTTAATATTTTATAATGCTAGACCGTTATTAAAACTTATTATTATGTGTATTTTGCGATGTAAAAATTGCAGTTCTAAAAAAGAAAATTGTTTAATTTATTGGTTATTGATTTAAGGGATGGACAAAATTGGGTGTCAACAAGGGGTATGTGGTTCTAGGGCAAGAGAAGAAAGTCTATCGACTTGTCAAATCTCTGTACGGGCTCAAACAGGCCCCGAGGCAATGACACAAAAATTTTGATAGTACTCTACTATCGAAGGGTTTCTCCATTAATGAATGTGACAAATGTGTCTACATGAAAGGTAATTTTGACTCATTCGTCATGATATACCTTTACGTAGATGAGATGTTGATCATAGGGAGCCGTCCTAGTTTTATCCTAGAGACTAAGAATATGTTGAAAAAATGTTTTGACATGAAGGATATAGGTATCGCAGATGTCATCTTAGAGATCAAGGTCTCTAAGACGTCTGACAGACTGGTCTTATTTCAGTCTCACTATATCGAGGATGTATTGAGAAAGTTTGAGATGTTCGACAGTTTGCCGATTAAGTCACCACCAGATATAAATTAGAAGATTGATAAAAATCGTGGTACACCCGTATGCCAGGACTGATATGTGCAGGTGATTGAGAGTTTGAGTACATAACAAACTGCACCCGACCTAATATCGCTTATGCATTCAACAAATTGGCTAGGTTTACCTTTAATCCAAGTAATGATCATTGAAAAGTGTTGAATCGAGTACTACGGTACCTAAAATACACGCTAACTTACGGGTACATTATTCGAGATATCCAGTTGTACAAGAGGGGTACCGTGATGCAAATTAGATATCTGATATAGAGAACACCAAGTCCACCAGTGGGTATATATTTATAATTGGTGGTGGGGCTGTGTCTTGGAAATCCTCTAAGCAAACATGCATTGCCCGATCTATGATAGAGTCGGAGTTTATCACTTTAAATAAAGTAGGAGAAAAATCTGAGTGGCTTCATGACTTCTTAGAGGACGTCCCATATTGGGACAAACCCGTACCTTCTGTAATGATCCAATGTGATAGCCAGTCGATTGTAGGAAGGGCACAAAGTTCTATGTATAACGACAAATCTCGTCATATTCGACAGAGACATAAGACTATTTGGCAGTTGATCACCACATGTGTTACTTTCATTGATTATGTAAAATCAAAAGAGAACATAGCAGACCCTTTGACTAAGGGTATACCCAGAGATCAGATGTTCTGCCTGTCTAGGGGAATGAGCTTAAAACCCAAACAATAAGGGCGTCTGATGGTAACTGACCTTCTTGGAGATCCCAAGAATTAGGTTCAATGGAAAAACTAAGCTGTAAAGGTTCAGTTGAGCTTTTCGGTGAAAGAAAAAGCACTTTGGGTTATAATTTCTGTAAGGAACATAAATCCAAGGACGTTTCCGTGATAGACATTAAGTGTTATCTGCAGTGTGGGTAGAGGTTAAGTTTCCAAAACCTTTAATGATCCTCAATGGTTGAGGTTAGGTTTCGGAAAACTTTAATGGTTCATAACACTTGTGAAGTGGGGTATAAAAGATACACTACAAAAAAAATGACCTACGGTGACAGTTTGGGTGTGACAGTTTTAAAAACCCTCACACGTTATGACAATTTTAGCATTGACTTTCGGTGATAGGCTGTGCGAGATATGTAGCGGGGTTTTTAACCGCACAATCTGGCAATGATGTGACGATGATTTCAACTGTCACATATTTTTGTGACGGTTTTTTAAATTAGCATTGTTTTAAAATAATATACCCGACCCGACCCATTTTATTTCTAAACCCAATATCCCTAAAAACTATATCCAAATCAGAATAAGCAAGAACCCTACATTTCTTTACCTATTCTCTACAAAAACCGAACCCAGCGCAACCTTGAAGGCTTCCAGAAATCCTTAACTTAAAAAAAAAATTCTGATCCTTTGCCTCTAATACATATGTAGTCTACACAAAAAAAAAGTTTTCTGATATTAGAGTAGACTACATATGTATTTTCTGAAAAAAAAAGTTTTATGATCCATTGGTGAAGGATGAAGCCTGAAGCTTGTTGTCCCAAAACATGAAGCTTGCTTTTCCAAAACGTTCAGATTTTTGAACAAATTTTGTTTTGACCTATTTCAAAATCTGAAGCAAAATCCCGCCCAAAGGGAGCCCTAACATTGAAGTTCATTTCAACGATCTTTTTGCCGTCGTTCTTCCCCTTTCAAACTCCCAAATACCTTCTCATTTTTGTGATTCCGTCTTCTAAAAATACCGATTTAAACTATTATTTCCGGTTTGGAAAACTCGAAGTCCGTTTTTTATTCAAAGGACCTTACCTCAGTTCACCGCACCATCGATAATCTTCCCCTTCTTGTTGGCTTTGTTATTTTTCTTGTGGTTATAGTTCTGTGTGTATTATAAAAATTCTGTTCATTGTTTATTTGGTGGTTTGCTTTTTGTATCATTAGAAAGATGCCCGACGTGCTTATATTCATTCTTTAGTGCTGTTAATTCGCATCGTCGTTGTGCGTTCTGTTGCTTACATATATGATATTTTAGCCACTGCATATGTGTTAGAAATTATTTTACTAGGAATCATCTATTTCTTATAAGTATTAAATTCCTAGAAAGCATAATTTTCATTAAAGTTTATGTATAAATGAAGCTTATCCAGTATCAGCTTCATATCTATGTGTTAGCTGTGTTTTATCTACTGAAAATAACTTGTTTTTAGCATAAATTATGCCTATGAGATTTTGGTACAAATCATCATCTGTTAATGTAAGTCGCACCCGATGTATGAATCTATTTTGGTGCAAGTTGTCTCCTCTCAAACAACTAAAGACTTAACTTGGCATGCAAATGAGAGGATCAAAGATGAAAAGCTTTGAAATCCCGCAAATTCTCAGAGTGATATAATTTGAAGAAGGCATAACTGTTGCACTCAATACAGAACATATTTGGCTTTGGTTTAGTATCCCCGATAGCCTGCCATGCCTAAGGTTCTAGAAATCTTTTGATCTTGACGCGACGTCAGAATATGAATGGTGGTAACCCTTTTTGTTGTTTTATCTTGCAAATTTCGTTTAAGTCTGATCATGACAAATCCTTCAGTTATTCTCTCTTGAATATGCTAAGTTGTTTCATTGTCTTTGGCTGCTGCTGATGTTCTGTTATTATCTTCACTTTAATTGTTGCCTTGCTGCTATATTGTTGAGTATATCTCAGTTACTGTGTGAACCATTTGTAGTTGCTATTTGATATTACTGGCTATTGTAATATTAGCAGTTTACATCTTATTTTAAGAGTACATTACAAGTGCATTCATTGAGATTGAGAGCCATTAGCCCATAGGCAATTATTGTGATTTGCTCCAGACACTCTTATGTATTTCCTGCGTGACTGCTATTTGTTATGGCTGCCTTTATGATTGCTCGGTGCATGTAATAAAGGACTGAAATATTGGGTCACTGTCTTGAGCAATTGTTACAACTCGATGCTAAATCCTATTACCACATTTTAAAGGTAACTCATTCCCCCACTTTGCTGCTTTGATTTGCCACATTCAACTACTTGGTTGCTGTCTACTACTCTTTGTTATAACTGCTTGGCTATTGTCTACTGTCATTAGAAGCTGGTGTTCTATGCCATTGGTGATTAAACTCTAACTCTGAGACAGTAATGCCACACCCATGAACAGATTTGCTATTGTCATTGGTGATCCTGCCACTGTTTTGCGGCTACTGCTGTCCCTGAAAAATGAGTAGATATTACACTTGGAAGTTTAAAACTAATGCTAAGGGTTTGGCTAAGGTTTGTTGCTTTGGTGACTGACTTAAGGAATTTCTACATGGGCTGAACTTTGTCAAATCTGATGTTGCATATTAGTGTTACCAGATACTACACTCGAGCCTTGAGATATCTACTGTCTTTGGAACGAATAGTTAATTAGCTCTTACATATGAGCTACTGTTGTAGTTTGTGATTAAGCTGCTGCTGTATTTTTGTGATTGAGTTGCTGCCTTTGTTCTACAAAACTGAGCAGATGTTCTGATGAATACATGAACAAAATGTTCTAATTCTTGTGCTATTGCAACAATTTTAAGATGGTAGTGAGAATGAATAGCCAGAGAATCAATCAGAGGCTCACAACGAGTCTTCATCCCTTGCAACTGGAATGTATGTCCCTGGCACTGTAACACCAAATATGCACTACGTGATTCCCACTCAACTTGACAATGGAAATGCTATGGAACATTTGAAACACGTATTAACTTCTACCGCCAGATTTCTGAAAAATAACTATTAAGTCCTGGTTTGATATCTTGTTCTACTTGATAATTATTCTTGTTGACAGATGCAACCCCCCTCCTTTTCATTCGATCAAATCTGATTCTAGAAGTGTTATCATGACTTAATTAGGGGTCTCGGCAAATAGGATAGCTATTAATATCTCAAAAATTAACATTGTAAACAAAAGGAGTCAGGGCATATATATTGACAATGGTTTTGTGAGTATTATCATTTTTGCACTTGTTAATAGGCTTCTTTGTTTTGTGAGATGAAGTGCACATGTTCATATTTGGTCATAATAAGAATATGTTATATCATTCGGATCGTCCTTGATGATTAGCAGAGACACCACTTTGACACATGTAACAGGAAATCGTGTATATAACTTGCCCAATAATTGGTTGTCTAAAAGCATGAAACCCAATAAGGGCAGATAGCCTCTGACGAGGAATTAGAAAATTTGCATATTTCTTGAAGATAGGGAATGACCTTTTTGTGCTTATTATATATGATAGTGCTTTTGATTATTTGATGACTTTCTCCTGATAGGAGTTAGAACCACTAATAAGAACATTCAGTTATGAGAAGAAATACCCTGCCTAGTGTGTGCTTATATGTAAGTAGCATAAAGTTTTTGAATGGTGATGTTGTAACTTTAAGAATACATATTTCATGACTTCTCGATATTTGCAATCCATCATTGGCGAGTTTGATTTTCTATTTGGTCTTGTAAATCAGATATGATTGGGTTAGACACTAACACTTTAATTTTAGTCTCTCATTTCAGTTTTAAGGAACAACATGTTTTACAAGCTTGTGTTATTTTGGAACTAATTTTCTAGGCATTGCTTCATTTTCAGATTACGAGATCTTTTTGTCACTCTTTCTCAACAACTGCACTTGTCACAATTTGGCTAAAACTTTGTTGTAGGTACACTAGCCTAGAGATCATTTAAGGTAAGTGTTTGTCCTATAGGAGGGATAGACTAGCAGAATTCTTTGAACCCATGGATGGGATAATCCGAATCAAGTAGACTCTTTATGCAGCAGGTTGAAGCATATAGTTAGTGTTGACACCCAATTTTGACCCTCCCGTCCAGTCATTAACTATAAAATTACACTAATTTTGTAAAATAATTTTATGATATTTATAATAAAATGCAGCGATAAAACATAAATACAGGCATAAATAAACATTTAATAATGGCATCGCGTCTTACGTAGAAAGTTACGCACTTAGAGTCTCGTCATAATCCCTAATAATAAATAATAAATACATAAAATAAATAATTTAGCAACAACGTCGTGTCAAGTAGCGTAGCCGCATTTATTAATACTCAAGAGAATTTCATAATCATTTGTAATTTTAAAATCATGTTAATCTAATACATGCATTTAATAGCGTCGCATTTATAAAAGCTTTAAACAATTCTTAAACATCATACTTGCATCTAGCATTTAAATAATTTAATCTAAACTCAATTCAATTTTAATTTTAACTTCGCAATAATGAGATTTTAAATAATAGCGCCGCATTCGAAAGTATTAAGCACTAATTAAATAGCGGACGCATTTATTATTATAATAATTTAAATTTAGGCTAATAAAACACATAGATAATTTAATCACAATTTATTAATTTACTTTACCACTAATTAACTAATTAAATAACTAATACCTAATTAATTATCTCTAAATTAAATACCTAATACTTAAAATAACTACCACTCACTACCCATTGACATGAGGCCCAGTCATGACCCTATTTCTTTTCCAACTACTTGACCGCTTAATTCCCTTTCGCCCGTCCGGCCCAGCGCGCGAAGCCCATCACCCTGTGCCTTATTTCCCTTACCATTTCCACCCTCGCCGTCGCAACACGCAAAGAAAAGGAAGCCTAATCTAACCTAAAGCCATCCGCTCGGACCTTTGCAAATTCGGCCTAACATCACGCCCGAATCCGTTCCCAAATCGTTTTCGCCTAATATTACACGAAAGATTGTCTCGACTTACCATATTTTTGAAGGCTTACGAAGCGAAATTGGAGAATCTACTTCGGATCAAAACTTACCATAAGAATAGCTTACCTTAAGAACTTCAAATCTGTCCGAATCACCCATTAATGGTAAGAAATACCTCACGAATCAATTCTTACCAAAGCTTTTACATGCAGTCCAAATCGCACCTAATTTAGAACCAATATTGAGGCTATATAAACCCACGTCTATACAACGAAAGGGCATCGGAAAAAGAGTGGTGCAGTGATTCATTCGAAAGCGAGAGAAGAATCGGCGGTGCTCTGGGCTATTAAAGAGACATGATCGAAAAGCGAGAAGAGGCGTCGAGCTATTTTTAGTAAGAACACAATCCTAATAGTCAACCATTCTGCAAACCCTTCCCTTTTCCATGCGTGCTTGACGCCGAGCGGACCGGCGACTTGATACGCCGGTTATTGCCGGAGAAGGTAAAACTCGTCTCCTTTACCGTATTACCGTTCGATTTGTATTTTATGATATATATGTTGGTTAACTATGTTGGTTTGATTTTGTTTGAATTATTCGAGTTTTGTTGATAGCCATTACTGCGTGCGGATCATCGGTTTAACATGCTTAGCTACGAAGTCAGTGCTGGGTATTTCTGTGTTCGACATAAGCTAAGTGCGTTAGTTTGTATCGGGTCGTAATTAGTTAGTCTGGGGGGAAATATGGAATGTCTTCCCTTTAAACTAATATCAAAACTTGCAAGCTTGGAATGATCGACTTGTAATTATGGACCATGTTGTAGATGATTCAAACCAATCTAAAAATATATCTATCGAGGTTCATCTAGCCTTAGGTGATATTGAATCAATGTGATACTTGCCCTGTTTGCTTTCTAGCATGATTTAGGTACTACTGTGAGATTGCCTTAAGTTATATTGCGATATATGTACTTGATTCACACATCGTTGTCATTCCCCAAGAAAAAATCGTGAGTCCATACGTGAACATAGGCCTGAACATAGTTAAATTTTGCTACGTGTTGGTAGTTAAGCTGCGTAAGTGTTATTTGGGATGGTCTATCGAGTGTTAAGGTTTTAGCATGCTTATTAAATCAGTCCATTAGTTTCTAAGTGAACAACACATGCGTTGAAAATCGAGCTATGAAAAGGGCATGTATGTTTCTATTCCATCTCGAAAATGCCTATCTCCGTCTTTTCCAAAAAAAAAAAAAAAGCGGAAATATCATGTTCTCTATCCGTCTGTTTTAAGCTATGCATGATTATTTTACAACCTCTGCATATTTGAAATTCTCCTGTTTGGACGAACATTCGCTTTGTTTGGCCTAACTGTCCACTGTGTGCGGTCGATTACCAGCACTTCTTGTTACTACCTAATACATGTTGAAAGGGAATTGCGATCTACCCTACTGCGTCGTCGATTGTGATACTCATACCTATCGCGATCTAAGCATGTCAATCTCACTATATTTTCGTTAACTGTTGGCTCTTTGGCTGGCTATTGCAGCAGTTGGGTTTAGTCTGTTATTGATTTATGCATCCTTATGCGCTGGTTGCGTATAAGTATGGATCATGTGTGTGTGGATCTTTTCTATGATTCAAATAGTTGGAACATATACTAATTTTTATCTTCTCTTATTTTTGCATGAAACGCATCGGAGCAATCAAGAGTCTCATGGCTGAGACTCCTCGTAGTAAACATGAAAGCCCACATCTATGTGCATCTATGTTTGTGCCAGAAATTCCAAGCCGCCGGCGAAAAGACACCGCCTTTCCTTCGAGTCATCTTCTTTATTTCCTACCAGCCGTTTATTTATTGTAATTAATTGACTAACATTACGTCATTAGTAGAACTATTAGAATGCCAAACCTTAAGTCAATAGGTTAGAAAGTAGTTGATTAACAATTTGTTTTCCTTTCGAATTAAATACTTTAGATAATTTGCGCTACATTAAACCACCTAATAATCTTAACTTGCATAATTAATTATGTAGCTAGAATATTATCTTTCAAAACTCTTAACCCATTTGCTACAAAATCTATATAGAAATCTTATGTTTATGTATATTAAGGAACCCCTTTAAGCATATAGGATACTAATTAAGGTAGGCAAATATATACATTTAGTCAATAAATTCACTTGCATCACCTATTTTTTTCATAAATAACATAGGGCATGCTTTAAACTTTACATGTGTTTTATAGTAGTAATTTTATTAATCTTTTGCCAAAAATACTTTTTCTATTAGATACTTTTTTAGCAATAATAATTAACCCTAGGTTTGAGCGGACAGCATGAGTTAGCGGATCCTTTAGGATGCCTAACCCTTCCCTTTAGGATAATAAGGAACCTTACGAGAATCTCATTAAGTTTAGCGGACCATTAAAATGGAGTTAATGTTTTACTTTAAACGATTAAACATTTAGGTGTCCTAATTCACCCAATTAATTAGGTGGCGACTCATGAACCCTTTAGCATTCTAGCAACCGCTTTAGCATTTTAGCACCACTTTTAAACTTTAGCATTTTTAGCCGCTTTTAAGCACCACTTTAATATTTAGCATCTTTTGCAATTTTAGCATCCTTTTAACATTTTTTAACCTTTAAGCCTCTTAAACCTTATTTAGCATTTTATTATTTATTTTCTAACATTTTGCATTGTTGGCGAGATTCGCTATTATTTAAAAATCATGGCGAAAAAGGCGCGTGAAATGGCGACTCTATTGGGAATTTAGGTTCTTAACCACAGCGACCTAGGGTTATTATTTGGCATTACTTTTGCATTTAATTAGTGTCTTTGTATTTTGTTTTGTTTGCTACACTTCTGCTTTCCTTAAAGCGGCATTTCGCTCATATTTCTTCCATTACGGAAAATTCACACAATCACACACTCACGCGTATTTGGTGTGCTTGGCGCCATAAATTTCTTCAAATACCCAATTTTAAGAGAGTTGGCGCTGCGCGAGTTAGATCGGTTCGTCTGATCGTAGCGTAGCCTTCTCGCTCGAGTTGTCGCTCGGGAACCTTGCGTCTAGAAAAGCCAAATCTTAGAAACTTAAGATAGAGCTATACCACCCTTATTTTAGGGCATGCATGCATTTACCTTAGGTGGGTCGGTCGCATCGACACCACAATTAGAAGACACCAAATTGGCGACGGGTTATTATAACCCCGCCCCAAAGCATATTATGTGTTGCATAGTCATGATAAACAAAACCAAGCCGAAGTTGAAATGCCTAAATTGGAAAATGTATACTCATTTTATTTGTTTTTAGATGGAACTTATCCTCGGATCGAGAATGGTGAATGGGGTTAGAAAATTGAGGACATGGTGGTCAAAATTCGACTTAGGTAGTCAAATGGCAATCGGAAGAAGGTTGGGATGCCTTACCTCGTTAATCGACATCTCCGATCAGCGTTTGGTGAGCATTGATCGATTTTGGGATCGGATCGAGTCGCCTTCAAATTCGGGGATTTGAAATAACCCCGCCTTAGAAGAGGTCGACTACTTTACGCTTTAGCATATCACGACGAAACGGTTATTCCACATGGCGATCGGGGAAAAAGCTCCTCCGGTATCGGGTTTGAAGAATACGAGAATTGCGTTGCTTTGAAAATAATTGGGTTTCTCTAGACTCGCATGCGAGAGATATGGTTGCGAGGCGGATATAAATTGTTTAAGAATGAATTTTTCTGCACTGCAGACCATTGGAGAGTTAGACGTCCTATTGCATTTGCTATGGCTTTCATTGGGTTTCTTTTATTTCCGCTCGAGCATGGAAGGATCAGACGTGCATATGTTCGGTGGTTAGAGCGGTGTTTGATGGCGTTGGTGGCAAACAACTCACTCGGCGCCCGTGATTTTGGCGAACTATTTAGGCGTTGAATAGGTGCGAGAAGGGTGAATCGAGCTTCTTTGAAAGCGGTAATCTCATTTTGCGGATGTGGGCAATAGAACATTTTATCGGCGTTCAAACATGGCCGATGTATGCCACAGCGTAGACAACAAGATCTCACTTTTTATGAAAGAGCGGCGTTATGTGTCACGATGTCGGCAGGAGTTGGTACAAGTACCTAGCGTCCGCGATAGCGATCCAAGTTCAATGGAAGTATCCATTGCTTCACGTGGTCAAAGGTCTACTTGAGACCTAAGGGATTGTATTATATCGGACTTATAGGTCTAAAGGGACTACAACCATATGCTCGCTCTGGCGTGCTCGGCGGTTTGGCCATACACAAGTAATCCTCTCGTAGGCGACGAGAGCCTCAAATTCGATTCGGACGAGAATGCGTCGTTCGAAGCCAAGCGGATCCTTTATGAATGGCATCATATTGACCAAATGGAAATCGGGAAGGACAGCGAGGTTTCCCAGTATCAAGCATGGTTTCTAGATCGCATGGAATATAGTCGGAAGGAGCAAGGCATTGAGGACATTCTTTGCGAGGGCGAGAATGAAAGACAATCAACTTCGAGGAGGTCATCACCCGGACATGTGGGCCACTAATGCACGATGCGATCAATACTTGGAGCAGGAGCTATACCAAAGAAAACCTAAGCTTCACCATCACATCGACGACATAGTTATTTAGTTTGAGATTTTTATTGTTTTTTTTATAAAGTGTCATTTCAATTAACTTTATTTCCAATAAAGGCATTTCGATACAATGGTTTGGGTACATCTAACATGGCTTTGCATGTATGACGCTTAGGCCTACCTCTGGCATAATAGAGGTCCCTTGCGTATTAGGAAGCGTTTGAATGTGCTATGTGCAATATATACGCTACATACTTGCAAATTATGTTCTTATGCTAACGTAGTTTGTTGCATCTTTTAGAAGGATTTATCATCTTCCCAAAGGTCGGTTCGTATTTGACTCAACAAATGTCGGAGCATCCACACTTCACGAGATCGAGGCAAGAAATGGCGATATGGTAGCTCGGGCGTCAGCGAACGGTTTAGGAATTATTCTGCCGTAAAGCGAAACTTGAAGGGAGGAATATCACCAGTCAAGAAGAATGTATTGCTCAGCTGCTACAACAGATTGCTGATATGCAGGTTGAGATGGAGAGGCTACGGAATCTGACCAACCTATCCATCAGTTTGAACACCACATCTTGGAGCAAAGGGCCCTATCTCATGAACCACCCAGATCGACCTCCGCGCATATCCCCAAAACTCCCCAGGCCGCGATTCTGACCCAATCGCCCGCCCGACCAATCATCAACCTCACCTTCAAAATGATCCTCCTCGCCCGTGTACCTCGCCTCCGCCTACTCACCGCATAATCAGCCCTGTCGTCAAGACAACCAATGCCCGCGCATACCGCTGCGGCCCAAGAAACCACGGACAGCTAACACACAACGAAACCCAACCTTTCACGTCCAGCCGCCGCGAAGTGGATCATTACGAAGAAATGGAAAGAAGTCAGAGCCAAAATGGGCGATGGCGTATACGGGAGATTCTGACTGAAAAGCGATTCGTGGCATGCGATCTGATAAAGGTAACGAAGGACTAGATTATGAAGATCTTTGCATGCACGGATGTGGAAGCGCGGTGGGATACAAGGTACGAAGTTGATTTATTTGATGGGAAGGAAACCTCGTGCACACGAGATCATATTGCGACAAGTTAATCGGGGTAGGGAAAACCCAGCGGTCGTCATGAAGTTGTTCATTCGAAGCTTAACCGGCGAGGCAATAGATTGGTACACTAGCCAGGATCCGCGTAAATGGCATAGTTGGAATGCATTGGCCCAAGACTTTGTGGAGCGGTTCGGATTCAACACAGAAACGGTGTGGGCGAGTTACATCTAATGAAGTTGGAAAAGAAATCTCACGGAGACTTTTCGAAGTACGCCATGAGGTGGCGTTGAGGCGACAAAGGTACAACCACCCATGGTGGAGAGTGAGATGACCACACTATTTGTACAATCTTTGAAGGATCTGACCTATTATGAGCGGATGATAAAGCGTCGTGGGCGAAATTTTGCGGTCGTCGAGAATGGGTGACCGTAGAAGAAGGTATTAAAGCGGCGGGATTACGAATGCGGCGGCATTGCGAGCAACGATAAGGCGATTGATCGGGGGCGATCGAGTACTTCAAGGAAGAAGAGCGATTCCCTTCCATGTTTGTACAAACGCAAACCGAAGCATTCATGCGAGAACCCGCTATCAAACCCGTACTACCACGCGGCGGCAAAACTTCACACCTCGCTGCACCTACCCCAGCCAGGCTACCACGCGCGGCCCGTATATAACGCTTCCCAAGCACCCGTTTATCCGGCCGCGTCAACGCCCATCAAGCCCGACAACATGAGCGCGATGCGCCCGGACGAATCACGAATTTTGAAGGAAGACCATCGAACCCGCACTGGTGAACCCATACCGGATATACGAAAGGCTGCGGTGCGAGTTTGATCGACCAATTCGGGGAGGATTCCTAGCCTATCGAGATGGTATGATGAGAATAAGCGTTGTGCGTATCACTCACGATAGCCAGGGCATGACACGGAAGTTGCTACACCTCGGGGACAAAATCGAAGAGTTGATCAAAGAAGGAGTAATTGGTGAAGGATCACGCTGGCGTGCATGATAATCCCTTGCCAAACCACGGCAACGCCAATGTGCACTTGATAACCACTAGATGAGAATACTGACTTGGAGGAACCATCCGTCGATTCGAAGTGAGGAAGAGTCGAACATACGCTTTCGTCGCCCTGCCAATCCTCGAAAGAAAGCGATATTGAGTTGGAAAGGGCACCAGAGACATAAAGGTTCAATCACGGTTGTTGGCGCGGGAAGGGGCCACCGTCAAGATGGATCGCGAGAGAAAGTGGGAAGCGGGTCATAGAAGTCACCGCAGGTATAACCAGTCGGGGAGGTATTACACACCTATAGAGGCAGCGGAGGCACCGCAGAAGCCCGTGGCGGTGAAGTCGAGGAGTTTTGGAGGAAGATGCACACTAAAGAGTACTCGTCGTGAAGCGATTAAAGAAAACCTCGTAGCGTATTTCTCTACTTTCATTGTTAATGCATTACGCCTCGCACGAGGTGCATTGATGGAGGTGTTGAAGGATGCATCGTTCGGAGTACATGACGGGAACTTGGCGGCTTTGGTCGGACAGTACTAGAGGCGCGAGAATCACCTTTCACGATGACGAGTTACCCGAGGCGTCGGACACAACCTTGCATTGAATATCACCATCGTCAGTCGCGACAGATTGTTTCAACGATCTTGATTGATGGAGGCTCGGTAGTCAACATTTGTCCGTAGCGACCTTTGTTGAAATTGATGACTGTAAGGAAATTCGTGAAAGTCATATCGAGTCAAAGGTTTCGGAGTCCATAGAAGTCGAAGGCGTGATGGACCTACATGCTGCGGATCGGACTGCAAAATTCGTTGTGGAATTTCAAATATTGGATATTGCTACATATTACAACTGTTGATAGGAAGGTAGTGGATCCGTGAAATTTGGTGCGATCCGTCCACCTTGCATCGATGCCTAAAATTTATATGGAATCACGGTGAAGTGGTAGTATTTGGAGATAAAGGGAGCATCAACAGCGATTATGCAATCCTGTCATAGAAGGCGTGAAACGATCGGATGGTTCGATTTTCATATTAATAAGATCAAGAGAGCAAGTAGGGTCCGTGATTGCAGCTGCCACGTTCTCTCAAAATGGTGGCCAGAAATGTTAAGAAATGGATCTGAGCGGCGAGAGGTCTTGGAGTCGGTATGAAGGATCACAGAACCTATCGGTGGTTTGGGAAGAGAGACACTTTTGGTTTGGGGTACCAGCCACGAAGGATTTGGTGACCACGAACCTCGGAAGAAGGATACATTCCGCACTGCGCCCATTCCGCCCTTGAGTCGGTCATTCGTCAAAGCTACACCATCGGATCGAGAGAAGATGACCGGATGATCTTGCGGTAGGGTTCGAGAATCTGTTCATAGGTGATGATGAGGCGATTGTTGCATGATCGCGAGGAGATCACGGAAGAGCTCGCCATTTGGGATCACGAGCATGGATCTGACTGAATAATTGGACTTGCACCTGTCACGACCGTCAGAAGCTTGGTAGAATTTATGATTAGTTCTAGCGGTGTGACCTTTTATCTAGAAAGAAAGCAGACATGCATTTATGATTCTTAATATGTTTTTAATCTCGCAATTTACTCTCATCATAAATTCAGGGACATTTTTGCGACTTTTTAAAAGATTTTGTTTGTGTTAAAATTAAATTCTTTAAGCATTTTCTTTCGTGATCATATTAATAAACACATTGATAACGTGAATATGACATGTAATGAGACCAGCGAACAAAGTTCAAATGGCGAGCATAACCAGGAACAAGAGGAATGTCATGATCGAACTTAACCAAGAGTGGAAAACTTTGAGAATAGGCCTAAACCAAATTTGGAAGAAAGCGAGTTAATAAACTTAGGCGATGAGGAACCGTGAAAGAGACTAGAGTCGGCGCCCACCTAAGCGTCGCCTGGAAGAAAGAATTAATTGAGCTCTGAAGCGATGCCGATGTGTTCGCTTGGTCATATGAGGACATGCGGGTTTGAGTCTGAGACGTCGTCGCACCAGGCTACCTATTGAGCCATCTTATTTCCGTAAAGCAAAGGCGAGAAAGATCAAACCGGACATGAGTTTGAAGGTCAAAGAAGAGTGTCTAAGCGGTTTGAGGCAAAGGTAATTCGAGTTGCAAAGTATCTACTTGGTTAGCAAATATCGTGCGGTAAAGAAGAAAGATGGAAAGGTCCGAGTGCGTGGATTACAGAGACCTCAGCGAGCGGCCCGAAGGATGACTTTCCTCTTCCAAACATCCATATACTCATCGATAATTGTGCGAAGCATGAACTACGATCGTTAAATCGATTGCTTTAGCTATCATCAGATCCTTATGGCGAGAGAGGGCGCGAAGAAAAACGGCATTCACTACCACGTGGTGTACTATTATCGAGTTATGCCGTTCGGTCTCAAACGCGGCGCCACCTACATGAGAGCCATGACCACCATCTTCCATGACATGATTCATAAAGAAATCGAGGTCTATGTGGGCGGCGTCATCGTCAAATCGCCCAGCGGAGGACCGTTTGGCAAACTTGAAGAAATTTTTCCAACGACTAAGACAGTATAACTTGAAGTTGAATCCTGCAAAGTGCGCATTCGGAGGTCCCGCGGGGACGCTGTTGGGTTTTATCGTGAGCAGGAGAGTGATTGAGCTAGACCCCTCGAAAATAAAAGCCATCGAAGTTACCTCTCAGAAAAGCAAAAAGGGCGTGATGAGTTTCCTTGGCGCCTCAACTACATCAGCGAGTTCATAGCTTGATCTACCGTGATATGCGAACCGATATTCAAATTATTGAAAAAGGATCAGCTACCAAGTGGACAACAGTTGCCAGCGGGCTTTTGGCGAGAATCAAAGAATACCTTTCTAATCGCGGTTCTAGTACCACGAGCGGGAGACCTTTGCTACTCTATTTGTCTGTGTTAGAAAATGCTTTCGGATGCGTGTTGGGGCAACACGATGAAACGGGGAAAAAGGAGCAGGCCATATACTATTTGAGTAAGAAATTCACAGCATATGAAGCTCGTTATACTCTGCTAGAACGTACTTGCTGCGCATTAACTTAGGTCGCCGAAGTTCGGGCATTATCTAT
Source organism: Przewalskia tangutica (assembly GCA_029844215.1). Taxonomy (NCBI): domain Eukaryota; kingdom Viridiplantae; phylum Streptophyta; class Magnoliopsida; order Solanales; family Solanaceae; genus Przewalskia; species Przewalskia tangutica. Next base: position 148,525,076 of record CM056719.1, read on the forward strand.
CGGATACACTACCTATCTTATTTCGAGGATGGATCCGGCTTAAGTACATCCTTGAAGCCCGTGCCCGGAAAACTAGCGAAATGGCAAATTATGTTGGCGAGTTTGACATCGTCACGTCACGCAGAGCGTAAAAGGGCGGGCATTAGGCGATCATCTTCGAGAACCCGATCGATGAGATGCGAGCCCGCCGAACCTATTTTCTGATGAAGAGGTATTGTTTGTCGGAGAAGATATCTCGAGTATTACGGGTTGGAGGATGTTTTTGATGGGGCGGCAAATTTCAAAGTCGGCATTGGGCGATTTTGGTTTGAAGCAGTCGGCGTTATCCGATTTCCATGGCTCAGTTTCCATGCACCAACAATATGGCGGAATATGAAGCTTGCATATTGGGGCTCGGAATGGCGTAGATATGGACATACAAGAGCTTGGTCATAGGTGATTGGACTTCTTGATCCATCAGTGCATGGTGAATGGGCAACCAAGAATATGAAGATACTTCCTACCTATTTTGCGTGAAGGAATTACGAAGAGGTTGACCACATAGAATTTAGGCATGTTCAGGATCGAGCGAATTGTGACGCATTGGCAACCTTATCCTCCGTGATTGACATCAGGACAAGAATTACATCGATCGATCACGGTGAGTGTCTTTGGAGCAGCGGCTTATTGCTCCCGTATAGGCGAAGAAAGCGACGGCAATCCATGGTACCATGACATCAAAAGGTACCTCAAGCGGAGAATATCCGGAAGGCATAACCAGCGTCGAAGAAGACACCGAAGACTAACAAATCATTTCTTTTTGAATGGGAAGTTGTGTACGAAGGACTCGGATCTGGCTTATTGAGATGTGTCGATGCTCACGAGGCGAGCAAGCTAGTAGAAGAGATACGGAGGGGCGTGTGGACCTCGTATGAGCGGCTTCACTTTGGCGAAAAGATTCTGCGGCGAGTTATTTTTGGATGGCGATGGAAGCAGTTGTATCCGCTTTGTGCGAAATGTCGGCAATGCGATTCATGGAGATTTGATTCGAGTGCCTCAGTGAGCTTAATGTGACAAGTTCTCCTTGGCGTTCGCGGCTTAGGGCATGGATGTCATCGGCCCATCGAACCCGTTGCTTCAAATGGGCGCAGATTCATCCTCGTAGCAATTGACTATTTCACTAAATGGGTAGAAGCGTCATCAGCGGTCGATGTGAAAAGGTGGTGGTCGACCGTTCGCAACAACGTCATTTGCCGATTTGGGGTTCGAATCAATTGTAACCGATAGCGGAACCAATCTCAGCGATAATTTGATCGTGAGATATGTGGAAATTTCAAGATCACTCGCCGTAATTCCACTCCGTCCGACCTCGGATGAATGGGCGATGAAGCGACCCAACAAGAACATCAAGAGGATATTGCGCAAGATGATCAGCAACTACAAACATTGGCACGAAAATTTGCCTTTTGCGCTTTTGGGTTATCGCACCACAATCCGAACTTCTACCGGGGCAACGCCGTATCTTTTGGTGTATGGAGCGAAGGCGTGCTACTGCAGAGGTGGAAATACCATCGTTGAGAATCATCGAAGCGAGTTGGCGGCCGAGTGGATACAAGATCGTTATGGCGATTGATGTTGATTGGCGAAAAAGGTTGAATGCAATGTCATGGGCAGCTATATCAAGCGGAATGGCTAGAGCTTTTAACAAGAGAGTAAGGCCAAGGTTATTCAAGCGGGACAATTGGTTTTGAAACGCGTATTTCGAATCAAATTGAAGCTAAAGGAAAGTTCGCACCCGATTGGCAAGGGCCCTACATGGTCCATCGAGTATTAAGTGGAGGGCCCTAATCTTGTTGAGATGGATGGCGAGTATGGCCCGAGGCTATCAACGCAGATCTGATGAAGAGATATTACGTCTAGGAGTATTTGTCTTAGTGTAATCCGGCTTTATATTGTAAAAGCTGCATTCCTCGGTGGGATATGCATAGAGCCCATATAGGGTCTCGCATTTGCAAATCAAAAGCCGCTACTTATGTCGAACTACGTCATGACTGATTCCCTTGGCGGATCGTGGCGGCCATATCGGCCGGTCCCACTTTTTAGAATTTTACCCAATTTAAGCGTAATGAACTACGTCATGACTGATTCCTCGTGGGGATCGTGGCGGCCTAAATCGGCCGGTCGCACCGTTAGGAATCTTCCCGTTTGTCTACAGCAACAAAGGGTTTGGGTTATTCCAAAGCGATATAAGCAATTCATCACGAAGTTAAGTTCCGCCACGCGACACATTGAAATTGAGGCAGTTTTGCGCCTTTGTGAGGAAGGCAATAACAAGGATTCCAAAGGATGTTCGCTTGGTGAAATACATGTCATATTCGGCAAATTAGGCGAGGCTTTTACATTTTTACGCATGTCGTATAAATGTTTATTTCTAAAGATGTTTTGTGCATACTTCATGAAAACATTTCATTTTGGAAAATGCTTTTGGGGCACTACTAAACATCTCAAAGAGGTCGACGGGTTGCAAACCCAAGCAGGCGAACGCGGACATCGAGGACAAGGCGGCAAAGTCGAATCTGAATCGACCCCAAAAACTCACAAATTTTCTTTGGCGCGAGTTTTTTCATGTTAACGAGCGAAGCGCAATAGCCAAAGCAGAAAATACGGCGAAAAGTTTCTTCATATTGGCGGCGAAAGCGGCGGCGAAAGGGCAACAACAATCCACAATCCAAAGTTGAGCGACGACAAAGTCTAGCACACGGCGTGGGCATAAAGTCAAATTTGCGACCAAGGCATCGCGCAGCGAAGCGTCAGGGCAATTCGCCAGCTGCGACATCTAGCATATCCGTGCAAGGACAATATCTCAGTATTCATCTGGAGTATCAGGGACGACATCTCTACCCATAAAAATGCACCTATCCTATATGCTTATCATTTTGTTTAAACAGGTATGCACTAACGTTTTCTCAAGCTCAGCTTGCAGGAGCATTTATTCTACGAGGCGGCGGCACGTCCGTGCGGCGGCGTTATCAGCATTATGTCAAGGCAACGACATCATCAGCATTGCGTCTACGCAGCGGCGCCCGGCGGCACGTCCGAACGGCGTCGTCGGCGTGCGTCTACACAACGACGCCCGGCAACATTATGTCGAGCGGCGACATCGTCGATTGTGTCGGCGACACCATCGGCGTGCGTCTGCAGCGACGCCCGGCGGCATATCGTCCGAGCAGCGGCGTTATCGGCAACACGTCCGAGCGGCATTATCGGCGTTATGTCAAGGCGGCGACATCATCGGCGTTGCGTCTACGCCGGCGCCCGGCGGCAACGCGTCGAACGGCGGCGTTATCGGCATTATGTCAAGGCAACGACATCGGCGTGCGTCTGCAGCGACGCCCGGCGTTATGCCGAACGGCGACATCATCGGCGTTGTGTCGACGGCGACACCATCGGCGTGCGTCACGCAGCGGCGCCCGGCGACACGTCCGTAACGACGCGGCGTTAACACGTCCGAGCGGCGGCGTTATCGGCGTATGTCAAGCGGCGACGACATCGCCGGCGTGCGTCTGCGCAGCGGCGCCAACGGCAACACGTCCGAGCGGCGGCGTTATCGGCGTATGTCAAGGCGGCGACATCATCGCATTGCGTCTACGCAACGGCGCCCGGCAACACGTCCAGCGGCGTCGCCGGCGTGCGTCTACACAACGACGCCCGGCAACATTATGTCCGAGCGGCGGCGTTATCAACATTGTGTCGAGCAACGACACCGGCGTGCGTGCGTAGCGACGCCGGCGGCGACGTCCGAACGCGGCGTTATCGGCAAAGAAGTCCGAAAGCGACGCCATCATCAGCATATCACATCTGCACAGGGACGATTTTCTCTGTTCTCAAAATTGCATTTCCTCTCATTCATGCTTTATTTTGCCTTAGCAGTTATGCACTAACTCTTTCTTGAGCTTTAGTCTCTGAGGGCAATTGCAGCAAGGACAACGTATCCGCATTCACAATCGCAACACGTCCGTGCAAGGGCGAAATCACAGCATTTGCAGCATCGCATCAACACAGCGGGCATCATATTTTTGCAGGATAACCTTTTCTACTCACAGTTGCATTACTTTTAAAATTATACATCATCATTTTTTGCCTTAACAGTTATGCACTAACCGTTTGTTTAAGTCTTAGCATGCAGGAGCGAGCACTGGCGTGAATTTTCTCTTCTGACCGGCAATCTGTTGGGGGGCCAACCTTCCCAACGATTGGCAGAAGCGGCCTCAAGCGTCGGTCCACTCGCTCCCCATCACCATAGAACCCAGCACCACAAGCCATAGCAGTACACCCCAGGTTCAAGCCAGTTATATTCTTTTACTTTTTGCACCGCAGCGGTGTCACCATAACTCGACCGGGACAAATTTAGTCGCGTTAGCGCGCCAGTGTTTTGACCATGGTAGCGGTGTCGTCATAACTCGACATCGGGGCGGCTTTAAGTCGCGTTAGCCCGGCAGTGTTTAGACCATGGTAACCCGGTGTCGTCGTAACTTCGACATCGGGCGATTTGATTTTGCGTCGGCCTTGTCTACCGCCCGGATTTACGCAGTGCGAAGATCGAGACAAAATTGGCTATGAGTCAACGTCTTTGTCCGAAGATTCTTCCATCATCTCCATACAAAGAGGGACAGCTGTTGACACCCAATTTTGACCCTCCCGTCCAGTCATTAACTATAAAATTACACTAATTTTGTAAAATAATTTTTATGATATTTATAATAAAATGCAGCGATAAAACATAAATACAGGCATAAATAAACATTTAATAATGGCATCGCGTCTTACGTAGAAAGTTACGCACTTAGAGTCTCGTCATAATCCCTAATAATAAATAATAAATACATAAAATAAATAATTTAGCAACAACGTCGTGTCAAGTAGCGTAGCCGCATTTATTAATACTCAAGAGAATTTCATAATCATTTGTAATTTTAAAATCATGTTAATCTAATACATGCATTTAATAGCGTCGCATTTATAAAAGCTTTAAACAATTCTTAAACATCATACTTGCATCTAGCATTTAAATAATTTAATCTAAACTCAATTCAATTTTAATTTTAACTTCGCAATAATGAGATTTTAAATAATAGCGCCGCATTCGAAAGTATTAAGCACTAATTAAATAGCAGACCCGCATTTATTATTATAATAATTTAAATTTAGGCTAATAAAACACATAGATAATTTAATCACAATTTATTAATTTACTTTACCACTAATTAACTAATTAAATAACTAATACCTAATTAATTAACTCCTAAATTAAATACCTAATACTTAAAATAACTACCCAGCCCACTACCTACCCAATGACCGCAAGGCCCATCACAACTATTTCTTTTCCAACTCGCCTTCAACCCTTAATTCCCCTTTACGCCCGTCCAGCGACCCACACCCAGCCCATCACCTCACTTATTTCGACCTCTTACCATTTCCTTACCTCCTCGTCCACAACACACAAAAGAAAAGGAAGCCCTAATCTAACACAAAAGCCATCCTCCTCCAGACCTTTGAAAATTCAGCCCTAACATCACACCCAAATCCATTCCCAAATCGTTTTCAACGCCTAATATTACACCAAAAGATTGTCTCCAACTTACCATATTTTTCGAAGGCTTACCAAGAACGAAATTGGAGAATCTCACCCCGGATCAAAACTTACCATAAGAATAGCTTACCTTAAGAACTTCAAATCTGTCCGAATCACCCATTAATGGTAAGAAATACCTCACGAATCAATTCTTACCAAAGCTTTTACATGCAGTCCAAATCGCACCTAATTTAGAACCAACATTGAGGCTATATAAACCCACATCTATACACTTGAAAGGGCATCGGGAAAAAGAGTGGTGCAACTGATTCATTCAGAAAACGAGAGAAGAATCGTACATCTTGGGCTATTAAAGAGACCCGATCAAAGAGCGAGAAGGGCATCGAGCTATTTTAGTAAGAACACAATCCTAATAGTCAACCATTCTCATGAAACCCTTCCCTTTTCCATCTGCGTTGCTTGACGCCCGAAGCGGACCAAGCGACTTGATACATTGCCTTGGTTATTTGCGGAGAAGGTAAAACTCGTCTCATTTTCGTATTCTCGTTCGATTTGTATTTTATGATATATATGTTGGTTAACTATGTTGGTTTGATTTTGTTTGAATTATTCGAGTTTTGTTGATAGTCATTACCGCGTGCGGATGCATCGGTTTAACATGCTTAGCTCTGAAGTCGGTCTTTGGGTATTTACGTGTTCGACATAAGCTAAGTCGTTAGTTTGTATCGGTCGTAATTAGTTAGTGCGGGAAATATGGAATGTCTTCCCTTTAAACTAATATCCAAACTTGCAAGCTTGATGATCGACTTGTAATTATGGACCATTTTGTTGATGACTCAAACCAATCTAAAAATATATCTATCGAGGTTCATCTAGCCTTAGGTGATATTGAATCAATGTGATACTTGCCCTGTTTGCTTTCTAGCATGATTTAGGTACTACTGTGAGATTGCCTTAAGTTATATTGCCATATATGTACTTGATTCACACATCGTTGTCATTCCCTAAGAAAAAATCATGAGTCCTTACGTGAACATAGGCCTGAACATAGTTAAATTTTGCTACGTGTTGGTAGTTAAGCTGCGTAAGTGTTATTTGGGATGGTCTATCGAGTGTTAAGGTTTTAGCATGCTTATTAAATCAGTCCATTAGTTTCTAAGTGAACAACACATGCGTTGAAAATCGAGCTATGAAAAGGCGTGTATGTTTCTATTCCATCTCGAAAATGCCTATCTTGTCTTTTTCCAAAAAAAAAAGCTGGAAATACGCATGTTCTCCTATCCATCTGTTTTAAGCTATGCATGATTATTTTACAACCTCTGCGTATATTTGAAATTCTCTGTTTGAATGACATTCGCTTTGTTTGGCCTAAGCATCCCATTGTGTGCGATCGATTACGGCACTGCATTACTACCTAATACGTATTTGAAAGGAATTGCGATCTACCCCTACGTGCGTCTGATTGTGATACTCATACCTATCGCGATCTAAGCATGTCAATCTCACTATATTTTCGTTAGCTGTTGGCTCTTTGTTGGCTATTGCGTGATTGGGTTTAGTCTGTTATTGATTTATGCATCATATCGCTGGTTGCGTATAAGTATGGATCATGTGTGTGTGGATCTTTTCTATGATTCAAATAGTTGGAACATATACTAATTTTTATCTTCTCTTATTTTTGCATGAAACGCATCGGAGCAATCAAGAGTCTCATGGTTGAGACTCGCCGTAGTAAACATGAAAGCCACATCTATGTGCATCTATGTTTGTGCGGAAATTCAAGCGGCGAAAGACACCGCCTCTTCGAGTCATCTTCTTTTATTTCCTACCCCGCCCCGTTTATTTATTGTAATTAATTGTCTAACATTACGTCATTAGTAGAACTATTAGAATGCCAAACCTTAAGTCAATAGGTTAGAAAGTAGTTGATTAACAATTTGTTTTCCTTTCGAATTAAATACTTTAGATAATTTGCGCTACATTAAACCACCTAATAATCTTAACTTGCATAATTAATTATGTAGCTAGGATATTATCTTTCAAAACTCTTAACCCATTTGCTACAAAATCTATATAGAAATCTTATGTTTATGTATATTAAGGAACCCCTTTAAGCATATAGGATACTAATTAAGGTAGGCAAATATATACATTTAGTCAATAAATTCACTTTGCATCACCTATTTTTTCATAAATAACATAGGGCATGCTTTAAACTTTACATGTGTTTTATAGTAGTAATTTTATTAATCTTTTGCCAAAAATACTTTTTCTATTAGACACTTTTTTTAGCAATAATAATTAACCCTAGGTTTGAACGGACAACCGCAAGTTAGCGGATCCTTTAGGATGCCTAACCCCTTCCCTTTAGGATAATAAGGAACCCTTACCCAGAATCTCATTAAGTTTAGCAGACCATTAAAATGGAGTTAATGTTTTACTTTAAACCAGTTAAACATTTAGGTGTCCTAATTCACCCAATTAATTAGGTGGCGACTCCGCGAACCCTTTAGCATTCTAGCAACCCTTTAGCATTTTAGCACCCTTTTAAACTTTAGCACTTCTTAGCATTTTTAGCCCCTTTTAAGCACCACTTTAATATTTAGCATCTTTTGCAATTTTAGCATCCTTTTAACATTTTTTTAACCTTTAAGCCTCTTAAACCTTATTTAGCATTTTATTATTTATTTTTCTAACATTTTGCATTGTTGGCGAGATTCGCTATTATTTAAAAATGCGGCGAAAAAGTATGCGGCAAATGGCGACTCTGTGGGAATTTAGGTTCTTAACCACAGACCTAGGGTTATTATTTGGCATTACTTTTGCGTTTAATTACGTGTCTTTGTATTTTGTTTTGTTTGCTACTGTATCGCTTTCCTTAAGCGGCATTTCGCTCATATTTCTTCCATTACGGAAAATTCACACAATCACACACTCGCGCTACGCGTGCTTGGCGCGCCGCAAATTTCTTCAAATACCCAATTTTAAGAGAGTTGGCGCGCTGTGAGTTAGATCGGTTCATCCGATCACCGCGTAGCCTTCGCTCGAGTTGTCCGCCGGGAACCTTGCGTCTAGAAAAGCCAAATCTTAGAAACTTAAGATGAGCTATACCACCCTTATTTTAGGGCATGCGTGCATTTACCTTAGGTGGGTCGGTCTTGGCATCGACACCACAATTAAGAAGACACTAAATTGGTAGCGGGTTATTATAACCCCGCGCCCCAAAAGCATATTATGTGTTGCATAGTCATGATAAACAAAACCAAGCCCGAAGTTGAAATGCCTAAATTGGAAAATGTATACTCATTTTTATTTGTTTTTTTTTAGATGGAACTTATCCTCGGATCGAGAATGGTGAATGGGGTTAGAGCAAATTGAGGACATGGTGGTCAAAATTCGACTTGGGTAGTCAAATGGCAATCGAGAAGAAGGTTGGGATGCCTTACCTCGTTAATCGACATCTCCCGATCAAGATTGGTCGAGCATTGATCGATTTTGGGATCGGATCGAGTCGCCTTCAAATTCGTGGATTTGAAATAACCCCACCTTAGAAGAGGTCGGCTACTTTACCGCTTTAGCATATCACGACGAAACGATTATTCCACATGGCGATCGGGAAAAAGCTCGCCGGTATCCTGGTTTGAAGAATACCGAAGAATTGTGTTGCTTTGAAAATAATTGGGTTTCTCTAGACTACTTATACGAGAGATATGGTTGCGAGACGGATATAAATTGTTTAAGAATGAATTTTCTTTGCTGACCGTTGGAGAGTTAGGCGTCCTATTGCATTTGCTATGGCTTTCCTAGGATTCTTTTATTTCGCTCGAGCATGGAAGGATCAGCACGTCGTATGTTCGGTGGTTAGGCGGTGTTTGATAGCGTTGGTGGCAAACAACTCACTGACGCCCGTGATTTTGGCGTAACTATTTAGGCGTTGAATAGGTGCGGAAGGGTGAATCGAGCTTCTTTGAAGCGGTAATTTCATTTGCGGATGTGGGCAATAGAACATTTTTATCGTTCAAACACGACCGATGTATGCCACGGTAGCGACAACAAGATCTCCACTTTTATGAAAGAACGGGCGTTATGTGTCACGGATCGGCCAGAGGATTGATACAAGTACCTAGCGTCCCGCGATGTGATCAAGTTGATGGAAGTATCCATTGCTTCACATGGTCAAAAGTGTCTACTGAGACCTGGGGATTGTATTATATCGGACTTATAGGTCTAAAGGGACTACAACCATATGCTCCACTCACGGCGTGCTCGGCGGTTTGGCCATACACAAGTAATCCTCTCGTAGGCGACACGAGAGCCTCGAAATCGATTCGGACGAGTCGTCGTTCGGCCAAGCAGATCCTTTATGAATGGCATCATATTGACCAAATGGAAATCGGGAAGGACCAAGCAGGGGTTTCCCCAGAGTATCAAGCATGGTTTCTAGATCGCATGGAATATAGTCCAGAAGGGGAGCAAGGCATTGAGGACATTGCTGCAAGGGACAGAATGAAAGACAATCAACTCAAGGAGGGGGTCATCACCCCAGACATGTGGGCCCTAATGCACGATGCAGTACAATACTTGGAACAGGCGGGAGCTATACCAAAGAAAACCTAAGCTTCACCATCACATCGACGACATAGTTATTTAGTTTGAGATTTTTATTGTTTTTTTTATAAAGTGTCATTTCAATTAACTTTATTTCCAATAAAGGCATTTCGAATGAATTTAGTGCTACAATTGTTTCCAGCAGTTGTTGAAAATCTGTCCTATTCGGACTGCTGCATAAAGATTTTCCTAGGTTAACCTGAAGCTGCATGCTTTATCTCCCTCCTCTCTTTCATCTGGCACAATAATTCCCTGCTATCTTAAGTATTCTTAGTAGGACATCGATTTTTATTGGACAGTCTTTACCTAGAGGCTTCTGATAGAGAATGCAGATCTTTAAGGTACCAGTTAGGGAGTATTTGAAGCCTGTTTCTGTGTCTACTAATTTTATATTTACACTCTGGTGATTGGTTCTATTGCTTATATTTTTCTGATAATAACTCTGCGTAGGATTTTCATTAGTTGCATGTTCAAACAACTTATCCTTATCCAGACCCATACTATAGGAGCATCTTTGCACCGTACGATGCACATCCTTATCCTACACAACCTTACCCAGCACAACCAATGGTATTAGATTTTCGTAGCACTTTTCATTTGGAATTCATCTAAGAAATATCCCTCTAAAGTTAAGAACTTAGTTGTGCCATTTTCTGTCAGGTTCACGTTCAGCTAATGGGAATTCAACAAAGTGGTGTTCCTTTGCCATCAGACGCGATAGACAAACCTGTTTTTGTTAATGCAAAATAGTATCATGGCATCTTGAGGCGTCGACAATCTCACGCGAAAGCTGAGTCAGAAAAGAAACTTCTGAAAGCTAGGAAGGTATTTTCTCGAAAATGCGTTTTGTCTTATTATTTGTTAAACTATGTTTTCTTTTTGGTAAGGATTTGTTGAACTACGTTGCTTCAGTAGTACAGTATTACAATTTATAGGTTAGTATAGGCATCCAAAAGTTAAAGTCTGCGCAGAAAAGAAAAAAAAAAAACGAAATATCGCTAAGTTCTCTTCACTCCCTCTTTATATAATTTTTATTTTCGTTACAATCTTGTTAAATATACATCTTATTTAAATATCTGCATACCTAGTTTAAATATCTCTTAGTTAGTTTAATAAGTCTAAGCCTTTCGTAATTAAAACTCCTATTGTTTTATACGGATCTGAAGGTTTTACTCGCATTTATTTATTTTTCTAACTTCCTTTCTTTTACATTTTGCGAGGAACATTCGAACAATACGACATAGCAAAGTGAGATTCTACAGAGATGAAGATTTGCTGGAATCGCACAAGTTTTCAATGGTTGAGATTCTCATATTATATTTTGTTGTTGTATTTGATGATAACTTTAGTTTTTTTGTAAACAATTTGTAATGTTTCGATTTAACGTATTAGAACAATTTAATTATGTGGGTAACATTTTAGTTATAATATGCTTACAATTCTAATTTATTTTTATTTAATAAATTAAAATTAAAATATTTAAAAAAATCACCAAAAATAATTTCCCCGCCAATTTATTAAAAAAATTCCGCCAATTTAAATTAATTTTATTTGAAATTTTCCGCCAAAAAATATTATTTAATTAATAAATTTCGTGGGAAAATTTAATAAAGGAGGAAAATAGTCAAAGTCAAACATCACATTTTGTGACGACCGTCACATAAAACCGTCACAAAAAACCGTCACAACAACTGTCACGAATTTGTGACAGTACCTACCGTGACACTTAGAAAAACCGTCATAAAATGCCTTTCGTGACAGTTTTTAACCGTCACGGTAGGCCTATTTTTTTGTAGATTGGAGACCACCTATTTAAGTGAGAGGACATGTCTCCTCAAATGAACGCACTTAAGAATCCTAGAAGTGTCCACCGCCACAATGGACAGAACATTATGAAGAATAAAGTACGGGAAGTTGTTGTGCTGGTACTGTTGACTTGGCTTACGGGAAGTTGTTGTGCTGGTACTGTTGACTTGGCTTACGAAAAGTTGTTGTGCTGGTACTGTTGACTTGGCTTACCCCAAACACTGACAGTTCAATACATCACGTTCACCACATATATATTAAGTAAGTCTGATGGTATTCAACTATGGAAAGTTCAAAGCTGAAGCTACCTCTCCAGAAACATCGGTCCGCTGAAAGATTGCTGGAAAGGCACCTTGTGAGTGTGCCAAAATATCTTTCAAGAGGAGATTATTGGAAATTTACTAATGTGGAATTAAGTTTATCCCATCATTTATGACTCGGACAATTGGGGTCCCACACGTTGGAAATGCCATTTTCACACACGTGCACTCGTAGAGCCAAGTATCGTAAATTTTATTAGTGAAAGAGATATTGGTGCATAATTAAAGTGTTTGAGACATACAATGATAGACGGTTATTGGCCAAATGACAAGTATTCCACGTTGGTAAATGAAGGAAAAAGTGTGCGAAGTGTAAGATAAAACGAGTCGGAAAGGGTCGCGGCACCGGAGGTCCGTGGCGCCTCCAAGCCAGCGCCGCGACGCTAAATGGTCAGTAGTTACTGGAGCCGCGGCGCTAATTCTGCAGCGTCGCGGTGCTTCTAGGGCAGAATGTGAAAGCTGAAAATTTCTGACTCTTGGGCTGGTTTTGGAGCATTGAATCTCCATTACTTGGCAAATGAATTCAACCATTTATTTGGCTGATTATAACCTCTCAATAAATGTCATTACATGGCTATTGAAAGTCATTAGTTGGATAGTTGAGAGGTCACATTCCTTAGAACTATAAATTGAGAATTTGGCTCAATTGAAAAGCACACTCAGAAATTTCTGAACTTCTTCCTCTCTAGCATCCTTCAAATATTCAAAGTTCTTCTCTAGAAACACTTGAGTTTTCTTTGCTCATTTGTTAGTTGATGTTTTATCTTGAGAGACTATTGCCCGTAAACGTAAAAGGATAAATACGGGACAATCTTGTCTTAATTATAGAGCGTCATCACTTAACTCAGTGAATTCTCAAGAAGCTAGTAGTTGTTCTTGTTTCCTGTTTTGTAATCTTTGTGATATTTACTTACTTCCCGTTCTTTGCAATTATTGTAGTCACAAAATTTACATTTGAGAAACTGTTATAATTGTTGTTTTAATGTTAAATTTCTAATGCTAATATCTAAAATAGTATTTTTTTACCTTGTTAGCACTAATCAAACGTGACTCGTCTTAACTATTACTAAAACTTTTTTTTTCCTTTTTTCTTTTTCTACGATAATTTATAAAAGTTTGTGAAGATGAGCATAGAATGCAAAAGTGATTTTTTGAAATGGGACTACTAATTGACAATTTAGCATCTATTTTCACTTACTTTTGAATTTGCAAGTGTATGTTTACGTTTCATTTCTGATTTCCGGTGAAATCTGTTATATCCAGAAATTCAGTTAGAGATTTATATTTTAGGGTTTAAAGACAAGTGTTAGCCGATTTTCAATTGCTCACGCAAGTGTACGTATCATTACAAGTAATATAGTCTGGTAAGACCGAATATCGTCCAAAGAGACTTGTTTCTAATTATCGAATATCTATTCTTGGTTATCTATTTGGCAAACGATGGTTGATTTGAGTTTTTATCTAACACTACTAGAGTAATTGCAAGAATTAAACTAAATTACTTTGGTTTAATTAGTTATGATGGAAATAGGGCTTTCAATATCCTCGACTATCCACTATTTTCAATCCTTAATGCAACAAGAATAACTTCTTCTTCTACGTTAAGATAACAGGTTAACTAGACTGTCTTATATTTCGGTTAGGATATAAAATCATTCAACCCCAATGCAGAAACCTTCTATATTTCGATGATAGGTTTTACAACATAGGAGGATTAAGATCAATAACCTATAATGCTACACAAGTATCGGGGTACTTATGTCCGCGATTTTAACCTATGTCTATTCAATTACAGCATTCCAAATCTCTCCTCTCGGTTCTTGATTCGAAATCATATAGATTATGATAATTAGTGATCAGTTAACTATCAAACATTCATACCAATATTGAATAACTCTTAATCGAGTGAAGAAGAAACCAAACTAATGTATTAATTCATGAATAAGAGTTTCAAGCGATTCAATAGGAAAGCTCTAATTAAGTGTTTAGCTCATAGCCATAGATATGCTAAGAAATAATATAAATCCAAATATGAACTGAATTAAAATAGAGAAAAGAAAGAAAAATACTTGAACTAATGTCTCCAATCTTGTAGCCTCCAAGTTTGTGATGTGTTGTGTGTTATGCGATATGAGGGTTCTCTCCCAAAATCTGTCCCAAAGGCTTAAATATGCTGCAAAAATCATGTGCCCTGGACCCTTCTGCACCTGGCCAATTTCACTTCGGATATGGAAAATCCCGCCTTGGCGCCGCGACCCTGCATTCCGGCGCCACGACGCTGAAATTCCTGCGGGCTCTCTGATTAAATGGCGTCGCAGCCCTGCTGAATGGCGCCGCGACGCTGCTTGCTTTCGTCTGAATCTCCAATTTTCGACCTTTTTGCCTCGGAACCCTCTTTTTATGCCCAATTTTTGCTCATTTTCGCCATTTTGCCTTTTTGAACCGCTGTGACTCAAAAGAAAGAAAAACGACCCTAACACGACACTTATTTAAACGAAAATGAAAAAAATACTAACTAAAAATGACTCAAAAAGCGTATACAAAATACACCTAACAAACCCCCAAACTTAACCTTTGCTCGCCCTCGAGCAAAGATCAAAACAAAATCAAAGAAACAAAAACAAACAGACTCAAAGACTCAAATCAAGCAGCTGCACAAGGTTACTTAGAAAAGCATAAATGTCAGTTGGGATAATATGTTGGAACATATATAGCATGAATATGACAATCTAGAATTTCAAGTCAGATATTTCGCAAATTCATTTCAATCATACTCAATGGAAACATGAACACACATATGCATGTCAATTTCATTTAGTTCTATGGGCCTGTTTACTTGTTATTCTCCACTAATCATAGACATACATACTAGAGATCTTCAGGACTTTTCAGGGTTGTAATGTAGGCTTAGGCAGGGGTAGATAAAAGTTGACATTTAGGCTCAAATTACGTACCATAAACGTTTTTCTCATTCAACCATTGTCCTTCTTTTTGGTATTCTTTTCCGTTCATACCTATCATTCCCTTTTTTTTTTTGAGAGCATGAAATACATTCACATATACACCCCCAAACTTAAGCTTTTACATTTTTTTCATTGGGGTGCATCAATTTTTTACTCTCTCTTGGTATTTCTTTTTCGCTTTTTTTCATCCATGTTTTCACTTACTGCTTATGACACACAAGAGAATCATATGGTATCAAAGAAACAACTTATTTTAGGCTTAAATGAGCTGACTAGGGATACAATTTACTGCATGGTAGGTAATGAAAGGTAAGAACGGCTAACAAAGTAATGTCTGAATCATCCCCTAAACATGTACATCTTTAATTATTTGCCTCAAATAACAAGCAAGCAGACTCATAGACATTTTTCAACCATTTTTCATAATTGACAACACATAGGCTAAACACAAATATCCCAAATAATTAGATTTTCATGAATTTTTGGCATATCTAACTTAATCACACAGATTTTAGCTTCTAATTCCATTACATTATCCCACTTGATTCACTAGGCGTTTCAAGCATTACAACATGCATGATCATAAAAAAAAATTGACTCATATAAGACCCAAAAATACAATAAAAAGATTCAAAAACAGACACAGAAAAATAAAAATAAACTCCCCCAAACTTAAACAACACATTGTCCCAAATGTGTAAAGACTCAAAACTAATAAAGGGACGACTTACAGACATACAACGACTCAAGATGGTGGAGGTGGCGGCGAATACTGCATTGACCACTGGTGGAACATGGTGCTTAAATCAGTGACGCGCTGGCTTAGGTCCTGATGATCTTGCATCATATGTTGTTGATTTAGCAGCATCCGTTCTTGGTTTAGGAGCATCTGCTCCATGATTGGTACTGGAGGTTCCAAGGACAGAGGAGGCTGGTGGCTGCTTTCTCCTGCTTCATCGTGTGCAGCTGCCTCAGGCTCTTATTCATCCATGGTTGCTGCGTCTGCTGTCACTGGGCCCCTTCTCCTTGCTGCTGGTCTTGGAGTGGGGTCAGGGAAATAGTTCACTAAACTGTAGGTCACAGGAGACTGACTCTTCTCGAGAATATCCGTGGCGAATGTTGGGACTCCATGCCTAGCACATAAGGCAGAAATGAGTGACCCATGTCCCAGTCCGCCAGTAGTCGTCAGCCTGCTAATCTCTCATATGCTTTGCACTATTTCTCTCCCAACATCAATTATCTTGCCCGACATGATGCCATAGATGAGCTTGATTCTGTCTGTGGGCACATTGGTAAAATGGGCCTGGACCCTTCTGCCCCTGGCCAATTTCACTTCAGATCTGGAAAATCCCGCCTTGACGCTGCAGCCCTGCATTCCGGCGCCACAGCGCTGGATCTCATGCGGGCTCTCTGATTAAATGGCACCGCGACGCTTCTTGCTTTCGTCCGAATCTCCAATTTTCGACCTTTTTGCCTCGGGGCCCTCCTTTTATGCCCAATTTTCGCTCCTTTTCGCCATTTTGCCTTTTTGAACCGTTGTGACTCAAAAGAAAGAAAAACGACCCTAACACGACGCTTATTTAAACGAAAATGGGAAAAATACTAATTAAAAATGACTCAAAAAACGTATACAAATTACACCTAACAACAAGTGAGTCATATTCGATTCGGGAAACCCCTTGACGAGTCCAGTTTTGAATAGTAAGAATAAGAAATAAACAAGTAAGCTAAGATTCAGAACAAGTAATGAAAAATAATAGACAAGTGATTTTTTGAGTATAATGCGTTGAGAGAGAGAGAGAGAGATTTTAGTTACAATAGTTAGCAAGAGGATCCAGAATGTCCTTTCTTCCTTCCTACCCAAGCTTTTCTTATATAAGCCAAACCTAGACTATTGTACCCCTAAAGTGATGATGATGATGAGACTATGCTAATGTTATTGTGCCCACACACGATGTAGTAGTCTGACTAAGGTGGGTGTATGTGACAGGAGTTAGTCGGAGTGGGGGACAGCTGTAGAATTCCCCCAAGTCATTTGAGTCTCCAGATATACTGATCCATCCGGAGGCACCCTTTACCCAATTCAAATAGTCCCCCTCTTTTCGGTCCCTTCATTTCATAAGTATGAGAAGTGGAAAAGCATGTACATTTTCAAAACTTTATGCAGGAATCGAAACATTGCCTCTTTCCCCATGACCATACATTTCATCAGGTCAACATTTAATGCATTCAACCACTCATTCAACGATGCCCTTTCAGAAACACCGATCGATATTTCACTGACAGGCTAAGCCGCTTCATTTCCAAGGTTAATGATTACTTTTGTTGGCTATTTAAACAGATGACCCCGCTCGCATTTCTCCATCTTTACTCTCACTTCTATACAAATTCAGTTCCCTCTCATATGTTCACCATGTCTTCCTCTTCTACATCCACTTCTTCCTCCTATGATCTTACTCTTACTAGTATATGGGAGCAATTAGACGCTACTTTGGCGATCTCCATTTTCCCCTGGCCTACGTCTTCTTCAATCACTCGAACGATAAATATGAGTTCTTTTGTGTTCGACATCATTCCCTCCAAATTCAATTACGAGAGGGATTTTTGTGTCAACCATTAGTATGAATCTGTGGAAGGCATTACTTCTCTGATTAATGACACCACCATCCCCCAAGTTCCTATCGACTATCAATGGGGGCCTGAGGTTGATGTATTCCCCACTCATGTTAATGCCAACATCACCAAATACATCTCGGATATGTCCATGATCTATACTAACCCCTTCACCATCAGGTTTGGCCTCTTGGTTCATAAAGTTATTGATTTCTTATGTCACCGGTATGACATTTGTCTGGGTCAACTGGCCCTCAAACTTGGAGAATAGTTCACTGTTTACAACACTTGGCGGACCTTGCTAATCTTTCATTCACTCTGGATCACCCGATCTACCTCTACTCTCTCTGAGTATTTCGTGGGGGAATGATGAACCTTGTTTTTCGAAGCTCCTGAGGCCTCATTACTAGTGTTGAGGACTATCACGACTGAGGCTAATATGACCAGTTCATGATGATCCATACCATACATCTCCACGATGTTGCCTTGAGCCCTCTCTCGGAGTAGCGGAATAGCCCGTAAGTATCTGCACCCTTTACTCCAGTATTTTCTCCTTATCTCTCATTTGATACCATTTCTAACTTTATTTTCCATGTTATTCTAGTGGTCCCGGTTGTACTTGTACCCTTGCCTGATATTTTTGGCTGGGTGATGAGCATGTTTCGCGCCTCCGGAGATGTTGAGCGGACCTGGAGAGACGGAATTAAATCACTTTCAATCCATTAGACAATTTCTCAAGATTAAGTCTTCCATTTATGAACTTAAGATCAACATCAAGTTACTAACAAACAAACACAATTATGCCAATACAATCCAAGTCAATGAAATGAAGGGATGACTATTAAGGTTCCCTAAAAATGCATAGAAGCACTACATCAGAATTGTCACCCTCGATGACTATCATTCTTCCCGAATAGCTAGGCAAAACCACATCGAGGTTATGAACCCTCGATGACCACTCTTCCTCTTGAATGGCTAGGAAAACCACACCGAGGCTATTGGCCTTTGGTGGACACTCTTCCTCCCGAATGGCTAGACAAACCACACTAGGATCCATAGTGACTACCCTTCCTCCCGAGTAGCTAGGCCAAACATAAACAATAGAATCATGGCAAAATAATCGAATATCTTATTATGAATTTTGTTCATCATGCCATTATTAGAAGTACGCCAAATTATTTATAGGTTTAGAAACCAGGTTCAAGTCATTAAATAAGTTTCAAGTTCAACAAATCCGTTCATAAAGCAAAACAAATGAAGATCCAAACTTTCAAAAATCAAGTTCAATGTGCCCCTTATCGAGATAAATCACATTCAAAGTTTATAGCTTTATACACAAGTTTCAATAATCATTTGATAGGAGAAATCACGAATATATATATATATATATATATTATAATACACCTAAGGCTCCATGAGGGCTTGTCCCTCACCCACATTTAACCTTGCCCCAAAACCATTTTAAAGGTTGAAAAGTATGTTCGAAAAGAGGCATACTTCAATCCTCATTAAAACACTATCAAACAGATTTTTTGAGGTTAAAAAATCGCTCTACAATTGATTTAGATGAGAAAATTACAACTTGAACCAAATTCCAAACAATTCCCACGACTATACTGGAATAACATAAACTTACCTCATGATGAATTCCCAACGATTCTTTCCTTCAACCGTTCTTGAATCGAATTCTCACAATCTATGGAATAAATAATGATTCTAGTGTTATTCTTCATTAGTTTGAGTAAGAACTTAGAGGTTTAGAGAAGGCTTTAGAGTGTCTTCTCTCCAAAAATTCGGTTTAGAATGAAGTAGGGTAGGTTTTATTAAGTTGGGGATATATAAAATTTGGGAAAATCGTGACAGACATAAAATGGCTTGGCGCGGTGCAGACCGGGATGCGACCCGTATTGCGCACAGTATATTTTACACTGTATCAAGATTTTATTTTTCCTGGAAATTTGTCATGCCGTGTCACGGCCCTCGTAGCGCCACGCGCACGCCTTAATTTTCACTTAACTAACAACGTTAAGTAAAGTGGGCATAACTCTTAGCACAGAGCTCTGTTTCCGATGGGCCATATATCATTAGAAAGATATTTCTACGGGATAAAACTTTCATGTATGGGTTTTATCATATTTGCAACATAACTACTAAAAAACTGAGCATAAGTGAAAACTACCTCAGACTTAGACGACTTTAAGAACTTTTACGAACTCCCTTATTTGGTTTGACTCCAAAATGACCATACATCCCTTGAATTCATCCCGAAAGGATTCACAATACTAAAATGATACATCAGCACTCATTTAATTCATTCACACCTAACTCGAATTTACAAAATGTTACATTATCCCCCTCTCAGGATCATTCATCTCTGAATGAAAGTCATAGCTTAAGAATTTTTACTAAACCTTAATTTTTTTTAAATTCCTAGAGTTCTTTAGTAAAGTGAGTTATCCCCAAGTACAAAATACGGCCAACCACACAACTATTAGATCATTCAAATCTAAACACAAGAGTGAGTGATTTATATCTCCAATCTAAACTTTCGCAGGAATTAAATAACTGAAAGGTTCAACACACACATGCAATAGGAAATAAGTTAGGGTATCTCTTCTTCATGTCCTCCTCATCTTCCCAAGTTGCTTCTTCGGTATTATGATTACGCAACAGGACTTTAATCGAAGCTACATATTTGTTTCTCAACCTCCTAACTTGTTGCTCTAAGATTTGTATAGATTCTTCTTCATAAGACAACCCCTCATTGATTTCAATCTCTTCATGATTCAAGACATGAGAAGGATCAGGTTTATACAATCTCAACATTGAAATGTGAAACACATGATACACCATAGCCATATTCGATGGTAACTTTAATACGTAAGACACATTCCCGATTCTTCTCACAATTTCATAAGGGACAATAAAATTAGGGCTTAGCTTACATTTTATACCAAACTGCATTACTCCCTTAATTGGTGAAACTTTCAAGAACATATTGTCACCTACAACAAACTCTAGCTCGTGACGCCTCATATCCGTATAAGACTTCTGTCGACTCTGAGCCCAATAGCTCTACTTCAGTAGGTTAAAACCACCCAACATGCGATTTGCAATGCCTCCCATAAAAAGAGCTTTATAAGGAGCCATCTGAATTCTATCTTGATAACTTTTGTTATAAACAAACTCCACAAGAGGTAGATGTTCATCTCAATTACCTCTAAAGTCAATAACACAAGCTCTTAACATGACTTTGAGAGTTTGTATAGTTCTCTCTACCTACCGGTCCATTTGAGGATGAAAGGCAGTGCTCAAATTTACACGAGTTCCCAAATCTTCTTAGAATAATTTCCAAAAATGAGAAGTGAATTGTGTGTCTCTATCAGATATGATGGATGTCAGAATCCCATGCAATCTAATTATATCCTTTAAATATAACTAGGAGTAATAATTCGCGGTATTTGTTGTTTCCACAGGAAAAAAATGAGCAGACTTGGTGAGTTTGTCCACGATTACCCAAATAGAATCGAACTTGGCCTTTGTGTGGAGTAAACCCACGACAAAGTCCATATTAATAATCTCTCGCTTTCACTAGGGAATCTTGATATTATGATCTAAGCCACCTGGCCTTTTAGTGTGAGCGGGTCTGGATACCCTAAATTTTTTGAACTACCCGGACCCTACCTAGTAAAAGATAGGTTCCTAAATTTACTACCCGTAGCAATCATTACTCGAAATCTATTCGGACCATGCGGTTCCGGGTAAGTTCTCGGGTACCCTGTAAATTTTTGTGTTGCTTAAAGAGATATATCTGATTATCACAGACAGTAGCCTCAGTGGCGGATCTTGCCTAAAATATTAAGGGGGGCTGTAACTAGTGACAGATCTAGACTCTGAAATCTGGTGGTGCAAACATACGAAGTAATAATTTTTTGCGTAGCAAAAAAAAATTAAAAATTCTGGTTGTGCAACTGCACCACCATGCTTCATGTAGATCCGCCAGTGGCGGTAACTACTAACAAAAATGTTATAATTGAAATTTATAAGAACAAAATTTAATTTTATCAAAGATTCAAAATAACATCAACGCAATAATCCACCACGAAAGAATCAGCATCTGTGATGCCCCTATCAATTTTCTTGAGTTGTACCATCATACCAACTACCACTCCTAAAAAATACATAAATCAATTATCAAAGAAATAAACATAAAAGAATAAAATAATAGTTGAGCTACTTTATTATATTCTTATTAGTATTTTCAGCTTAACAATGATGATGACTTACCTTGTGATGTTATTACTAGATTGAGGATGACTCTTGAATTTAATTGATAGAGAAAGGGAAGGGGAAGATTTTTGGTGATACTGGATAGAGAGAGTCAGAGATGTTCTTGAATTGAAATAAAATTAGAGGGTAAAGGGTTTTAGAGGGTTTGTTTATAAAAGAGTTATATTAAAAAAAAAAATTAGTTGAGGGGGGCCGTGGCCACCCCAGGGGGGCTTAAGCTCCGCCACTGAGTAGCCTCATCCGAAGTGTTCCTTAATATGATACTGATATTCATTAAATGAAAGAAAACATTCCAAAATAAAGTTCAAATAAACAAAATAAGCAATTATATTTCTTATATATAATTGCTTCCAGTGCCTTGTTTAGCTAATTACATGCCTCTAGCTATCCTAGTGGGTCAATCGTACTTGTCATGTCTTTTATATTAATCTTGTGCTACTTTTATTGTGAGAAGCTTCAGAGTTTCAGAATGCTACCGGAAGTAAATGTTTATATAAGTTATCACATTGGACTATGTCTCTGTATATGTAATTCCGCATGCCAAGCAGGTTCTTCAGTCAGTGTATTGAAATCAACTGCATTTACTAAAACAAGTACCCGGAAATCAAGTTTATGATCCTCTATATTTGACAGTTATTGTATATAGATATGGACTTATACCATGTGGAGGTATATGTTTGTTTATTTCTTGAAAGTGGTATATGATGCATTTCAAGTTACAGGCAAGAAATCAAGTTTATTAGCCTCTCTATTTGCCAGTTATTGTTCATATTTCCAAGTGTTAAGCATATGCCCATTATCCCCATTTATAGGTTCCGGATATCGATTTTGGGTCCGAATACCCTATCTCTATTTTCGGAACCGAAACCGATATTGATCGGTTCCTAATTTTACTACCCGGACCCTACCCGTTATTATAATATATCTACCAGGAACCTACCCGTTAGTGTCGGTTCCGGTCGGATATCTGTGTACCCTATACCCGTGTTCACCCCTAAGGCCTTTGATGTTCAACCTTCACCTGCTAACAGTTCAAACACTTAGCAACAAAGTTAGAGATATATACTTTCATGCTCTTCCACCAATAGTGTTGTTTCAAATCCTTATACATCTTGGTGGATTACGGGTTCACGAAATACTTGGAACTATGTGCTTCCACCATTAATTCTTGCTGGAGGCTATCAATATCTGGGACACACAGGCGCCCTTGCAGCCTCTGGACATTACTATCGGCATCAATAGTGAATGAAGTGTAATCACCTTTTTCCATCTCGCATGTTTACTAGAAGTTCATCCTCATATTGTTTTGACTTAATTCGCTCCACAACATCAGATTGCGCTTGGGTAATTCCCACTAACTCCCCATTCTCCGTTTCATCGAGTCAGATCCCAAGACTAGCAACTCTTCGAATTTCCCTTCCCGTCGGCATCTCATGTGCACACAAATAGGCTAAAGTTCCCTTATACTTTCAGCTCAAAGCGTCAGCAACAACATTCACCTTACCAAGATGATACAAGATGTTCAAGTCGTAATCTTTCAACAACTCCAACAATTTTCTTTTCATGAGATTCTACTCTCACTTCTTGAAGATATATTGCAAGATCTTGTGATATGTGAAGACATAATAGTGTTCGCCATATAAGTAGTTATACCAAATTTTTAAGCGAAAACCACAACAGCCAACTCAAAATCACGAGTCAGGTAATTCTTCGCATGCTTCTTCAACTATCGTGAAATGTAAGCAATCACCTTTCCATTTTGTATTAATACACAACCCAAACCAATTCTGAAAGCATCACAATAGACCACATAGCCACCAGATAGAGTCAAAATAGGAGCTGAAGTCAATCTCACCTTTTCTTGAAAACTCTTTTCACATGCTTCAGACCATTGAAACTTAGCCGTCTTCTGCGTCAAGTTTTTTAGTGGAAATGTTATAGATGAGAAAACTTCCACAAAATTTCTATAGTAACATGCCAAACCCAAGAAGCTATGAATTTCTGTCACTCCCGTAGGCCTCAACCAATTTTTAATCGCTTTTATCTTCTGAGGATCAACCTTGATACCTTCGCTAGATACTACATGCCCCAATAACGCCACAGAGTTAAGCCAGAACTCATACTTGAAATTTTTTGTGTAAAACACGTTCGCCTTATGCGTTTCAAATGTTATTCTCAAGTGAACTGCCTGCTCTTCACGACTCTTCAAATACACCAAAATATTGTCAATGAAGACAATAATGAAACAATCAATGAAAGGTTTGAATACACGATTCATCAGGTCCATAAATGCAGCAGGTGCATTAGTTAGACCAAAAAACATCACCAAAATTTCAAAGTGCCCATAACGCATATGAAAAGCTATTTTTGAAATATCCTGCTCCTTTATTTTTAACTGGTGGTAACCCGACTTTAAGTCAATCTTTGAAATAAATTTAGCACCCTGAAGTTGGTCAAACAAGTCATCTATTCTAGGCAAGGGGTACTTATTCTTGATGGTTACCTTATTTAGCTGGCGATAATCAACACACATTCTAAGAGAATCATCCTACTTTCTGACAAACAGGAGTGGAGCACCCCAATGTGAGGTACTGAATCAAATAAAACCCTTATCCAACAAGTCCTTTAATTAATCCTTTAATTCTATCAACTTTACTGGAGCCATACGATATGGTATAAGAGATTGGTTGGATATCAGGAATAACAACTATCCCAAAGTCGATGACTCCATTGGGTGGAACATCCGGAATATATTGGGGAAACACTTTGGGAAATTTGTTAACTATGGGAATAGATTCAAATTTAGGTACTACGGCTTGAGTATCATTGACAACAATTAGATGGTAAATACACCCTTCAAGATCATCTTATGAGCCTTAAGATATGAAGTAAATCTACCCCAAGACTTAGTAATTTTACCTTTCCGCACCCTTACAGGTTCATTAAGAAATTCGAAACAAACTAACTAATGTCGGCATTCCACATTAGCATAGCATGCGGATAGCCAATCCATCTCCATTATCACATCAAAGTATACTATTTCTAACTCGAATAGGTCAATAATAGTCTCATGATCTATGACCACGATTACACAATCTCTATAGACTCTAAAAGTAATAATAGGAACACCAGCAGGAGTATTCACAGAAAACGGTTCGAGTAGTTGTTCGGGTTTCACACCAAAATCAAGATCAAAGTATGGAGTCACATAAGAAAGATTCAAACCCTGATCGATCAACAAATATGCATCAAAAGAGAAAATAGTAAGAATACCCGTGACCGCAACATCTGAGGCTTCTTCACCTGTCTCCGTACGAGCTAAATCATAAAGTTGAGTTTGTCCCCAATTAGCGGTGTTAAAAACTGCCTTACCAGTCGCATTACTACGAGCATTAGACGTGCTATTTGCATTACCTGCAGGTGGATGTTTCGCACCAATTTGAGCAGATGAATTATTTCTTTAGCCAGAAGAGTTAGCCATGTCACTATACCTCCTCTTATACTCCCTATGAACATGACCCCTTATATCACAATAATGGCAAATGCGATCCTCCTATCCAGAAAATGTCGATTTACACCCTGAGAATACCTATTTTGATTGTTGTTTTTGTCCCTGTCTACCATGTAGGACACTACCATTAGCTTGAGTAGCAGATTGTGCAGACGCAGAATACCTTTTTTGCAGCCCTCCGTTATGCACACCACTGAAGCCCCCCACTGATCGAGACTTTTTATTTTGTTCCCTTTCTAATATTTCCTGACTCCTCCAATTTTCTTGTTGTTCGGCAAACCCAATCAAGGATTAAAAGGTGCAAGTAGGATACAAAACAGAAACACACACATACTTAATACGTGGAATCAATACACGCACAAATTGGGTTAACTTATGTTTTTTTGTTGAAATCATATACATTGCATACCTTGCCATACGAGTGAACTTCAAACTATACTCACGAACAGACAAAGTACCCTGCTCAATTTTCTCAAACTTAGTTGCCATAGAAAAACTGCTCTTCATCGGACAAAAACCTTTTCATAAATGCTCTCTCGAACTCAGGCCAAGTAGGAGTTTGAGCATCAATACCTCATTCAGACTCCCACATCTTGAACCAAACTTAAGCAATATCCTTCAGCTGATAGGCTGCAAACTCCACAACTTCAGAACCATGGGCATTCATACACCTAAGAGACTTAAAAGTATCATCCATAAAGTACTGAGGATCATCTTCTTCTCTCGAACCAAATAACTTAGGAGGATTCAGCCCCAAAAAGTGCTTAAGACTTCCTCTTCCACTAAGTGTTGGATTCGCACCCCCGCATTGCTATTAGGAAACCACTAGAGTGGTGAGCATCTGGATCGCAGTCTGCATCGATCCAATATCAGTTACACCTTCAGCATGGGCTGTAGGAGTAAGTGGATTAGGAGGTAGTGCTTGGTTCTTATTGTCATGCTCAGTCTCAGCATTGACCTCAATAACAGCGTAATTAGTGATCCTAATGGGTCATCCGCCGACTGATGCATCAGAAAAACCATTACTTTCTCAGTTAGCAGCTCTAACATGAGTTAAAGTCATTTATGCGAGGCACGAATTTAAAGTGAGAAACACTTGAAATTGTCCTGGTAGTCATACCTCCACATAGGTGGCCAGTATGCATAAAGAAGACTCTACTAGACACGACTCCATAGACAATCACAGGACACTTTTAAACCTAGGCTATGATACCAAGATTATCATGCCCCAAACTCGACCCTGGACGTAACAGGCATCTGATGCGATGAGCAACACCGAAAGCACCTTATGAATTAATACTATCAAGTCCCTACTTAGTCTTTCATTAATAAT
The DNA here is from genome assembly GCA_029844215.1 of Przewalskia tangutica. Taxonomy (NCBI): domain Eukaryota; kingdom Viridiplantae; phylum Streptophyta; class Magnoliopsida; order Solanales; family Solanaceae; genus Przewalskia; species Przewalskia tangutica. The sequence goes on from CM056719.1 coordinate 148,552,095, forward strand.
TTTCGTTAAGTTATAAATAACTAAGTAAAGGTCATTGTCACAATTTTGGAAATAAAATCAGCGGAAGTCAGTAATAACTAAGTTGTCAAAATGTAGCAACACCTATGAGAGTCGAATACAACCTCAACTAAATACCCACAAAACGTCTATCTATGTAGCCTCTAAGATGATAAAAGGAAATAGTCTAACTTTAGGACGCATTCTGAAAACTACTACTAATAAAATAAGGATAGAATGGTGCCCCACAAATAATCATGTGGGCTCATCGAATAGTATCGTAAGGAGCAAGTTCTCCTAAGTCGTAGGCGTATCACGAACCTGCTCTTCTTTGTTACTTAACACACCATAGAAAACAACAATGGTATGCTTGAGTACTGGGTACTCAGTGAGTGTCTCTGTGATAATAAATAATGTAAAATAATATAACATTAAGTAGTGAAAAAATGTAAGTAACAGAGATAAAATAGTTCACCAACTTAGAAAAACCATTAGTAGAAATTATTAAGAGAATTAAATCACTCTCCATTTTGTCATTTCTCAAGATTAAGTCTTTCATTTATGAACTTAAGATCAACATCAATTATCACAAAAAACCATAATTATGCCAATACAAGCCAAGTCAATGAAATGAAGAAATGTCCATTAAAGTTCCCTAAAACCGCATAAAAGTACCACATCTGGGTTGTCACCCTCGATGACTATCCTTCCTCCTGAATAGATAGACAAAACCATATCGAGCTCATGAACCCTCGATGGCCACTCTTCCTCCCGAATATCTAGGCAAACCACACTGCGGCTATTGGCCTTTGGTGGCCACTATTCTTTCCGAATGGCTAGGCAAACCACACTAGGATCCATAGTGACTATCCTTCCTCCCGAGTAGCTAGGTCAAACATAGACAATAGAATCATGGCAAAATAGCCAAATCACTTATTATGAATTTTGCATCATACCATTATTAGAAGCACGTCAAATCATTTATGGGTCTAAAAATCAAGTTTAAGTCATTAAATAAGTTTCAAGTTCAACAAACTCATTCATAAAGCAAAACACATGAAAGATCTAAGCTTCCAAAAATCAACTTCAATGTGTCCCTTTTCGGGGTAAATCACATTCAAAGTTTATAGCTTTATACACAAGTTTCAATAACCCTTTGATAGGAGAAATTATGAATACATATATAGATCATAATACACCCCACTCCAAAATAAACGTGAATCTGAATGAGTCTGACTCAAAAACAAGTATTGAAGAAGGGCGAAAAACCTGTTGTGTATTTGTTTTTGGGTTTCAAAATAAAAGAAGTAAATGTTCAAATTCATTTGATTCTAAAGTATGTGTGAATTTGATTAGTCCGACTCCGAAACAAGTATCGAAGAAGGGCGAGAAATCCGTTGTGTGTTTGTTTATTTGATTTCAAAATAAAAGAAGTAAATGTACAAATTCACTCGACTCCAAAGTGGATGTCAGTTTGAATTATTCGAACTCCAAAACAACTATGTGTGAAGGGCGAGAAATTTGTTGTGTGTTTGTTCTTGGATTTCAATTGAATTTTTATATTACTTTTTTAATAATTTACACAAGATATACACGTACAAAACACGTGTACCAAAAACTATTATAAATAAAAGTAAGAAGACACTACAAGAAAGTATAGAATTGACAACAAATTTTAGCAACAATAAATATATTATTTCTAAAAATGTAAATGACAACAAAAACCTAATATAATGTTGCTAAAAACGTAAATGACAAAAAAAATTGTTGTTGCGAAAACTTTTCTTATCAGCGATTATTGCAATGACTTGCAACAATTTTTGTTCTTACGAAAAGTATTTTGACAAGAATATTTAACATATGGCAACAACAACGTTATTGGCAAATGTCGTTTTTCTTATAGTGAGAATGACATTTTATGTACAAAAATAATTTAATTCTAAAATTTTCATTTATCCTAATATCATGTCTTTGCAGTAACAAAAATGCCATGCAATGCTTAAAACCACAAATTTTAAAAAATACTTCTGAGAAGGAATTATTACTTCCGTCTGAGAAGGTTGTGTCAAGAGGGGCCCTTTATCGAAGTTTGCATAAATGCGAATATTTTGTGTACCGAGTTATCTTCTTATTAATCGAACTCGACATTCGTGTGAACATCATCTAAAATTTTAATGTATAAAGAATTTATCTATTTATTTTTTCAATTTGTTTCTTAGATATTATTTGGAGAGTTGGGATATTTTCTTTGATCATGAATTTTTTAAATACTTTGAATTAATAATTATTGTGATTTATAGTATTTTTATGTAGTTTCTAACTATGTAAATGTAATTTCAAAAGATATAAATATTCTATGTTCTAATTAACACAAAACATTAGCTAATTTGATCCTCAAACTCCATATCAAGTCGTATAAATTGAAAAAGATGAAGTATTTATTTTTTTCTTAATTAATTATCAAGTTTGTATACGTCTTAATATAGTGTTTGAAAAATAATCCATCCTTCCAGATTTGTTTCACTCTCTTCGTATATGTGCCGGTGGGCAGTAAGTAACTGCCGCCAGAAGGGTTTATCATGGCTAAGAAAGGCGGAGGAGGACAACAAGTTCGTGGTCACCCAAGGAAAGAATCGATACTCACTCTTGGAAGCTATGTAGGAACACAAGTGCTATCACAGGGTTCGAAGGACGCACAAATCGAGCTATTCATACAAGTGCTCAAAAGCTGTCATTTTAGCCGCCATGACCGCTAGTTTTGCTTCCTTCTTCGTTGTTTCGTACCTCTGCCTATTCCTTCACTTATCCTCCCCGTCTAAGCTTTCTACTAAAGCCACGTAGGCAACTTTCTTGGCTTCCACTTTTCTTTGGACCTCACCGTTCCACCACCAATCTCCTTTATACCTATCCGGATTACCCCCTAGAGACCCTTAACACCTCTCTAGCTACTCTTTTGATAAAGCCAGCTATCCTAGCCCACATACTATTTGCGTCCCCACTACTCCCCAAGCCCTCATAGCCATCAACTTCTCCTTAGTTTCATGGGCTTTAGTGTCAGTCAAGCCTCTCTTATCTAATCCTTGGTTGGTCATAAGTGACCCTCTTCATTTTCATCCTTTTAATATCTAAATCCTTAACTACAAGACTATGTTGAGTCGTGATATTCTCACTCGACATTACTTTGCAGTCCTTACATAAACCTCTATCACCCTTCCTAAGAAGCAAGTAATTTGTTTGGGTCCAAGCCGTCGCACTACGATAAGTCACCAAGTGCTCCTCCCTCTTCTGGAAGCATGAATTAGATGTGACCAACTCAAAAGCTTTCGCAAAGTCAAGTTTTTATGTCAGAAGTAAATGTTCAAATTTACTCCACTCCAAAGTACGCGCGAATCAGAATTAGTCTAACTCTAAAATGAGTATCTAAGAAAGGTAAAAAAGCATGTTGTGTGTTTGTTTTTTGGGTTTCAAAATAAAATAAGTAAATATTCAAATTCACTCCACTCCAAAGTACGCGCGAATCTGAATTATCCGGACTCCAAAATAAGTATCCAAGAAGGGAAAAAACACGTTGTGTGTTTGTTTTTCGGATTTCAAAATAAAACAAGTAAATATTCAAATTCACTCGAGTCCAAAGTGGATGTGAATTTGGTTTAGTCGTACTCCAAAACTAGTATCAAGAAGGGTGAGAAACCCATTGTGTTTTTGTTTTTGGTTCTTTTTAATAATTTACACGAGATATACACGTGCAAAACACGTGTCCAAAAACTATTATAAATAAAAGTAAGAAGAATAACATTTTATGTACATAAATAATTTTCATTTATCCTAATATCATGTCTTTGCCTTAACAAAAATGTCATACAATGCTTAAGACCACAAATTTTTAGAAAAATTAAATTTCATGCATAATCAAATAAGCTCATGTTAAATGACATGAACAAAGTATTTCTATTGTAGTAATTGTGAAGTATGTAAAGTTTGTTTAAATTTAAAAAGTAAATATCCAAATTTACTCCACTCTAAAATGAGTGTGAATCTGAATTAGTCAAACTTCAAAACAAGTATCGAAGAAGGGCGAGAAATGTAGGAGTTTACGTCGGGTTCGTACACGCAGCGGAATTTGAAAATTTATGTTTCAAACCCGACGACGGTCGAACTGTAGTATGATATGTAATGAAAATACAAACACAAAGTATAATGTAAAAGTTCGAACGAATACTTACATTTTGGAAGCAGTCAGCCAAGCAGTTGAATCTGCAGTCTTTGTGTAGTCCGAGGGGGCACACGTAAACGTCCCTAGATTTGTAAGTTCTGAAACTATGATGTAATTTGCTAAGTCAAGAATGTTAGGGATTCTGACAGGGCTTCAGAAGAGATTGACCTCTCTTAGGTTTTGTGTGTCATTAAATGAGAAGAGGAGCCTCCTATTTTTATGATAAAATAAGAGCTCATGGGTTTGATTGGGCGGGCCAGCAGAAAGCAGGCAAATTGGTTGCCGGGCCGTCACGCCCGCATCGCGGTTCTCAGTAAGAGGCACCGCGGTGCGGGCACGTGTTCCTGGCACTGCGGTCCTGAATCAAGGCACCGCGATCCCGTCCTATTTTCTGTCCATTTTTCCATTTTAATGTCCCAGTCATCAATCGAACATAGAGGCATCTCCTTCTAATTACATCCTTCAATCGACAGAATATTTGACTTAATGTTACCCTTCAGGCCTTTACATATCGTCACTAATTACATTAGGATCTTCACGGAACTCCTAGACTGCGCCAAATACGAACCCAATATGTAAAGTTTAGCTACACAAAATATGTGACATGAACCTATATGTGAGAAGATAAAATCTTTTCATTCATGACACACTCAATCAAGCTTAGGATCTGTCAAGTGTCTATCCAAATGACTTGATTATTATAACTCATCTATATTAGTTGACAACATGACCATATCACAGACATGTCCATTGCATTGGCCAATGACTTTGTCAACCTAATACCATATGAGTGCCCGAGTCTTCACTCGAATATAAATTTAATGAATGAATCATTTCTTGGCTCACATACCACATTTAATCTACTTCGTAATGCACCCAAAACAAGACACGTCTCAACCTATAAGGCATTTGAGCTTCGGACAGGATCAAAGTACATTACTCCGTAAACAAGATGATATTGACCTCAAGTCTAAGGACTTTTATCTCCCACATGCCGATAACATTATAGACATATAACAAAACAGTACATCAGCAGGGCATATCAATACTTCAACAAGTATCCATGCATCCATCATGAGTTGCTATAACTCATAGCAAGTGAGACATACTACATCCCCTAAGGATATGATGCAGCTCACATGTCGACATATCGCATATCATCGATATCTCAATTTCGATGATCATTAGTCGAGGTAATTTAAGAGTTATGTTATAACATTAATTCTCACATCATTAATAAACACGTAACCTCTAGGGATGCATTTATAGAATATTATAAACAATCAACTAATAATTCAATAAATGCAACTTGCCATAATATTAATCATCATTAATATAAATACGAATGTGTATAAAATACATTGTGTCCTAATACATATTGTCTCTAGGACATACATATACTTTCAATCTCCCACTTATAATTGTGGTGGGCCCCATAGTTTCATACTTTTAATTCTCTTCAAATGAGCTAACATTTCGTTGGGCCCCATAGTTTCATGCTGTCTTTGCAATTGTGGTGGCATAGAAGACACCATTAATCATTGAGCTGAAGTGGCATCCTTATAGTGTTTCTGGTAAGCAACCTTGACGAAGGTTGCATACTCTGCAGAGTCCTCCGCTGGAGCGGTGGGAAACACTTTGTCCAAAGTATACTCAATTTCTTCCTGTCTTAGAACAATTCTAACATTTCTTAGCAAAGTTGGGTCCGGTGAGTCTGTTTGACTCCATGAGCATTTTCAATTAAAAGTTTGACATTTCTGAAGATAATAGATAAAATAGGAAAAAATGCAATCAATAATTCATTTTCCAATAATTTATACACATTCATAATTTGCTAATTTTAACATGGCCTTTTGTTTTTAAATTAGCTCCCACTATTTTGCATACTTCTACGACTCCAAGGTAGAATACAGACCTAAATTAATATAAAGGTCATAATGGGCCAAGATCCAAATATATGTTATATCCGCATTTGCTTTGGCTGATAACTTCAATAGCACACTTTGGTAGGTCCTCAACCAATTGTAAAACAACTCTACAACTCTTGGTTTGATTAAATATCTTTCATTTTAATCTTACGTCTTTAGACTAGTCCGACAATTTAGCGCCAAGATTCATCTAAACAAGACAACTCAATTACACGACTGTGTTTAAATGCCTAAGTAAATTTAGTCTTTGCAAGCAAACACTTTGGTGTAAATACCTACAAAAGTTTATTATCTAATTTCATTTTAACACATCTATGAAAAGGCTTCGGCCCTCTTAGACTTAGAGCAAATGCTTTGACATAAATACCTTTAACGCCGAAAAAGACTTAGCTCCCTAACAATTATAATGGACGACGCGTTATAATTAGACTTGTATTTAATGTTTGGGGAACATTTTTAGTTTTCGGGGATTCATTCAAGATCAACAATCAAGTCATACATCATATGACATCCTATCATGCAATATCTAAACACAATTAGATGGAAAACCATCAAACCCAATAGACATAATAAAATATGGTTTTAATCACATACTAGGCGCCGTCTACCCAAACAGTTATAGCGGTCATTTGAAATTAAACAATTACTGGGCGCCGCCTACATAGACAATAATTGCAGACACTATGCTAATAATTTAAATGCATCACATTCAATCACTTAGTACATTGAATTCTGTAAATTTTTAGAATAACATACTATTAATGATAACCATGAGTCTATTTGTCTAAACTCTATAATCTATGTAAATGACAAACAGTCCCTAATCATTTTTCTGATTTTAAAATTCTGATTTTCGGGAATTCTGTAAATTTTTAGAATTTACATTTTAGTCCCTTAAGAATTTAAAATTCAATTCTGAACCCTTATAAATTCATAAAAATGCAATTCTAAACTTCAGAAAATATTTTCAAACTTCTGAGACCTATTTGCAATTTTCAGAACCTAAAATCAACTTTCAGAAAATTTTCATTAATTACAGATTTGTCCGAAAAGACCAAATCTGTTTGATTCAAAACTTTATTTTCAGAAACTGAAACTTCTAAAACTTCAGATTCAGAATATGAAACTTTTAAGTCTCTGTTTTTTATTTTCGATTTTTTTTAAATTCGTCGTCGTCACCGCGGTTCCAAAAGGTGGCACCGCGGTGCCTCTGAGACAGTAAGCCACTGGAATCTAAAAATTAATTAGCACCGCGGTCCTAACAAGTGGCACCGTGGTGCCTCATAATTATCGTCATAGGCACCGCGGTCCTAACAGGTGGAACCGCGGTGCCTTGAAGGCAGATTGCCCGAAAAATTAATTTTAAGCTTCTGGATGAACTACACCGCGGCTCCCATGAACAGGACCGCGGTGCCTCTGGCTTCATCTGGGCAGCACCGCGGTGTTCCATTGTGGAATCCCGGCGCCGCCACTAAACCCTAGCAGGCACCGCGGTGCTCCATCATGAAACCGCGGTGCCTTACCTCCAGAAATACGAAATCCGAAATTTCCGAACCCCTAAAACTGGTTTGGGCCAGATCTTTCAGATATATCACTTGTATTACCATCACCATTAAAACAACATGTTCATCGACCATCAAATCCAATTTTCTTCTCGTTCTTCGTTTCAATGCACCATGCTTTAAGCCGGATAACACATATCAACTTGGAAGAGTTATATATTGGATTGACTTGTTCGAATACATTATTGTATTAACAGATCTGGACACAATGACGATGTGTTCTACAGGTTTAGGATTTTAAAGCTTTTAAAAATATAAAATATAGATCTAGACAAATCATAATTCATATTATCATTAATATCATTACAAATCATACGAAACAGCCCTGACTCTGATACCACTGAAGGAGTTTACGTCGGGTTCGTACACGCAACAAAATTTAAAAATTTATATTCCAAACCCGACGACGGTCGAACTGTAGTATGATATGTAATGAAAATACAAACACAAAGTATAATGTAAAACTTCGAACGAAGACTTACATTTTGAAAGTAGTCAGCCAAGCAGTTGAATCTTCAATCTTTGTGTAGTCCGAGGGTGCACACACAAACATCCATTGATTTGTAAGTTCTGAAACTGTGATGTAATTTGCTAAGTCAAGAATGCTAGGGATTCTGACAGGGCTTTAGAAGAGATTGACCTCTCTTAGGTTTTGTGTGTCATTAAATGAGAAGAGGAGCCTCCTATTTATAGGATAAAATAATATCTCAGGGGTTTCAGTAGGGCTAGGGCAGCGAAACGAATCGAGCAAAATTCGACGCGGACGGCGCCCCGGCACCGCGATCCTCGATGAGGCACCGCGATCTTTGGCGTGTTCACGGCACCGATCTGAATTAAGGCACCGCTGTCCCATCCTATTTTCTACCAATTTTCCCATTTTAATGTCCCAGTCATCAACCGAACATATAGACATCTCCTTCTAATTACATCCTTCAATCGACGGAACATTTGACTTAGTGTTACCCTTCAGGCCTTTACACATCGTCACTAATTACATTATGATCTTCACGGAATTCCTAGACTGCGCCGGAAGACGAACCCAATATGTAAAGTTTAGCTACACAAAATATGTGAACTGAACCTATATATGAGAAGATAAAATCCTTTCATTCATGACACACTCAATCAAGCTTAGGATCTGTCAAGTGTCTATCCAAATGACTTGATTATTATAACTCATCTATATTAGTTGACAACATGACCATATCACAGACATGTCCATTGCATTGGCCAATGACTTAGTCAACCTAATACCATATGAGTGTCTGAGTGTTCACTCGAATATAAATTCAAGGAATAATCATTTCTTGGCTCACATACCACCTTTAATCTATTTTCGCAATGCACCCAAAACAAGCCGCGTCTCAACCTATAAGACATTTGAGCTTCGGACAGGATCAAAGTACATTACTCCGTAAACAAGATGATATTGACCTCAAGTCTAAGGACTTTTATCTCTCACATGCCAATGATGTTGACAGTCAATTTTGACCACTTTTTCGTATATTTGTTGCAATTTTATGTGTTTTAGGACACAACATTTTAATCAACATTTTTGCATTTTTTTTAATTTTTTTTACATAATATTCTATGTTTGCAAATTGACATCGCATTTTTATTTATTTTATTAGACATTAAACATTTCTTAAAAAATATATTTTATTATTATTACATCGGCATTTTTATTTTTATAATTTTACATCTCTTTAAATAATTTTTCTTTTAAGTAAATAAATCATTTTGTATTTTATTCAAACCAATTTCATCAAATCAGTCTCAATCCGAGGCTTAATTCGGATCAATCCAATCCAACTCCATTTTTATTTTTTATTTTAATCCAACACCCTTTTATTATCCCATCTAAAAATCAAATACCACTTTTCATTTCCCCCAAACCAATCCCAAACCTAAACCTAAATACCCATATAAAATAAAAACTATTCCCCCTCTTTTCATTTCAACAACAACATCAGCCGCATCTCACCTTTCTCACCTCTCTCCCTCGTCTCTCACGCCCACACACTCCTCCCGTCCCCCCATCGACCTAACATCGACCTCACCCCACTGTCCCGCCGGAGGTGATGACCGGTGGAGGTTACAATGGATACCCACCAGCCAACCAACACCACTGTCGCTGAACCCCACTGTCCCACCGACGAACCCTCATCGCCCCAACTCCCGTCGAACCGCCACATGGCGGCGTCGCCCCGGCATTTCGCCGACCCCTTTACCTCTTTTATTGTGTTGCTGGCTTCATCTTGTGATTTGTTAGACTGATTTGGTATTTATGGACTGATTTTTTTTATTGTGATCTAGCCGGAGTCTAAGAACACTAGCGACCTTGTTGCTTTATTTTTGTCGATCTACTGTCTCTGTTGGACTGATTTCGATGATTTTACATTCGCCTGGAGTTCTTGAAAAACTCCGGTGATGTTCTGAGATATCTGGCGATTTCGTTGGCTACTGTTCTAATGTTTTTCGGCTGTTCGTTGGACTGATTTTTCCGGCAATTTTGTTGGCTACTGCTTTGTTGTTTTTCGGCTATTTTTTAGACTTGTTTCCGATGTTTTACTGTCGTTGGACTGAGTTTGACAATCTTGCCCTTTATTTTAAACTGATTGGAATAGTTTCTTATTTCCAAAAGAACAGATACTGCACTGTTGTTATTTTACTGGTTTGAACATGATACTACACTTTGATTGGCCAATGAAAAAGTTATCCGTCGATTTTTTAGGCCTCCACAGTTGCAAAGACGGAAAATAAAATAAAATGAAGCTTTCTGGGCGTTGATGATTTCTTCTACTTACACAGGATAACCAACATGCGCCGGCGGGGCGAATTTTCGCAGCCGGACTTGTTTAGGATGTCTCATTTTATTTTATATATCTAAGCCCTCCGTGTTTAAAACTATTACTGTTTTGGCGCAGATTTGAAGGTTTTATTTATTTTATTGTTTCTAACAATATTGGCCGATGAAGGAATCTCCGTCTGATTTCCAAGGCCTCCCCTGTACAAAAGACGGATTTATTTTTGGCTTTACTTATTAATTCTTGTCATTGCTTTAAAATTATTTATTCTATTACTAACACTTTTACTAAGTGTTTATGCAGGTACCCGGAGATCATCTTGTGCAGAAGACCTAAAAAGGGTTAAAAGATGTCCCGGAGTTTTATTCGATTTTAGCTTTATTATTCTGTATTGCATTCCATTGTAATTGTAAATTATGAAAACTGATTAAAATATGTAGAATAAAAAGGCAATAAATAATTAACTTAGGTTTGAACGAACAACCGCAAGTTAGCGGATCTTAAAGGATGTCTAACCCCTCCCCTTTAGGATAATAAAGAACCCTGATCCAGAATCTCATTAATTTCGCAGACCATTAAATGGAGATTAATTGCAGTATTTTTATTGCAATAAATCAAGTGTCCTAATTCACTTAACTAATTAGGTGACGACTCCTCAAAATCAGCATTATTGCTCCATCCAGGGAACCGCGCCAAAGAGCAACGCTGCGGATACCGTTCAGACCCCGAGGTCAAAAACGGGCGCGACAGCATGGCGACTCCACTGGGGATATCAGGTTCTTGATCATAGCAAACCCAGGTTAATTAAATATTGCGCTTTATTTTGCTTTTATATTTGTTGTAAATGTTTTATATTGTTTGCTTTTGTATTTGTTGTAAATGTTTTATATTGTTTGCTTTTATTTTGTAATTAACTACTTTAATTGCTACATTCTTTTACTGCTTTTCTTAAATTGTCATTCCGATCATATTTTCTCCAAAAATTGACACTATCACACATTACACGCGAGTTGTGCTGGCGCACTCGCAATTTTATTCAAATACCAAAATATAGGCGAGTTGGCAAAGGCGCAGGAGCATCCGGACCATCCGGTGGCCGCGTAGCCTTTTCACTCGAGTAGTCCGCTCGGGAACCATTGTGTCTAGTAAGCCAAATTTTAGAAAATTTAAGATAGAGCTATACCACCCTCTTTATTTTAAGTCATGCTTGCATACACCCTAGGTGGGTCGATCCTTGGTATCGTCTCCACGATTAGGAAATTCACCAAATTGTCATCGGGTTTCACAACCCGACGACCAATAAGCATATGTGTGTAGCGTGATGATGATAGACGGATCCAAGCCTGATCATGACACGCCGAAATTGGAAAAAGTGCACCGTCATTTGGTCGCCATTTCCAACGAAATATTTCAGTTTAATGGCTTGGACCTATTTATCATAATCTCGCATATCTGGCGTTTAAGTCCACCTCTGGCATAAGGGAGGTCCCAAGCATATTAAGGCGCGCGTTTGATTTGCATTCTTTTTGTTTACTATTGTTTGTCGCTAGCAACTCTGTACATATTATTTAAAGCAGTAATTACCCTTTTAAACTTTATACATATCATGTCATGTGCTTATGACTTCGGGCACGTGCATTTGCATTTTTTACACTTTTTGCTGTCACACTGCAATCAGGACCTATACTGAATAAATTGTTCTTGAACATCATGACTTGGACCTTGCGAAGCATCAACCTTCACTCTGGTTGAACCAATCAGGGGAGTCTTTGACTATATTGTCACACCTCTGCATTTTTATTATTTTGTCATTTTCCTACTCTCACTTATTTCTAATATTTTTGCAGGAAGGTCGTCCTCGCAAACAGCCGAGGGCGGTCGGAAAAAGAAAAAACAATCATCACAAGAATGAACGGGAGTTATGTTTACTAATAGAAGTCAGTTTATACCAGATTCAACGAGATATCGCTCTCAGTTCTTTTATACTTTGTATTTTTATTCATATTTGCAAATTCAATTGATATGTTTAGCGTTGATTACATAGTTCTTTCATATCAAGCATTTTACCAAATAAAATTCCGAACTACGCGTGTATGATTCTCACCACACGGTGTGATACGTAGGCAACCCATCTTGGGTTCGGCACCACAAAAAAAAAACAAAAAACAAAATAAACAGCGCATTTGACTCACTCATTCGTCTCATTCATCATATAATGAACTGTCATTTTGCATTGCATTCATTCTGTCATGAACATTCATTTTATTACATTCATTCTATCATGGACAATCATGCTTTCATTGCATTCATCCTACCGGAAACAATTAGTTTACTTTGCATTCATCCTATCATGGACATTCATTTGTTATTTTACTTTGCATTCGTCCCATAATGGACAATTATTTATTTTGCACAGTTTTACTCTTACTATCCTTTCATGCATGAATTCTTTTTTAAGCATACATTTTTATAACATATCTGAATGAACTACGCGCACCTGATTCCCTCGGCGAGATACGTAGGCAGCCCTATTCGGGTTCGGTACTATTTATTCAAAAAATACAAAAAACAAATTATTCAAAAATACAAAAACATTTTTTGAGTATTATTGTTTGACTTTGTTGATACCAACACAATTAGGAGTGTGCATAGGAAAAAAAAGAAGTAATAATCAGTATGAGTTGACTCTGTGGTAAACCATAGATTCTTTTGGTACCTCTTATTCACACCCGTAAATGACATTGTCTTGCATGTTTTCCAAGATAAGAATAAAATCAACTTCATCGTTTCATATGCATTGTGTGGTGAGTTTTTGAATAAGTTCAATTGCATTGCGCTGTGATCTAGAACTTGGCCGGAATGTTTGTTGAGGCGAAATTCTGAGTAACACTCGGTATAGAAAATGATCGTAGGCTTTCTTTGACCCGTTTGAGTCTTTTCAGACTACCAAATAACATTATCCCTAATACACTCCTTTGAGCCTAAAAATCTATTCTTTTGACAACCGCATATTACACCTATACCGTTTCTGAGTGCATACACACTATCCCTCTTTTGGCCCGACCTCCTTGAGCGCTTTAGAAATGTGCAAGTGACTGACAAAATTTTGCGTTGAAGTTTGCAAAGACAAAAATTGTCAAAGTCTCAAAAGAAAAAAAGAAAAAAAACAAAGGACGACTTCACAAAAAGAAGAAATCAAAAGCCTCGACATTATAAAAAAAAACTAAATAAAATGAGAGAATAACTCTGGAAAAAAGGGGCTCCAAACGAAAGATTCAAAATAAGTCAGTGCAGAAAAACTGGGACAAAAAGAAAGCAAGTCAGCATTAAAGCGCACAAATATCAAACACGGACGTAGTCCAACTCTCGAGGAATGATTAGTCACTTTTACCCTAATGATATCCATTCCTTTCCTCAAGCCTACATTACAAGCCCGTGACAAACCCTACATGATCTTATACTGAGGGTTCTCATATTAGTGGATACTTACATGACGACCAAGCCTATGATATCACAATTGCATACATTGAACATCTTTCTGAGTATGGGTGTGTTTCTCTAAACGTCCCAAAATTTAAAATACTGGAATATATGTGTGGATTTGACTCTCTTTCAGTGAGGGCATTTGAAACATGAGGATACGTATAGTTCGAAACCTTGGATACAAGCAGGTGTGTCGACACTCATGTATGTCTGAGGTACTATCTGAAGCTGTGTGAATTACACCGGAGTCAATCTCGGTTAGACTGAAAGCAATAAACGAAAATCCTTATGCACAATACTAACTGTTGGTATCAACTGAAGTCAGAACGTAATGTTGTCTTCCACTTTTTCAGAAAAAACAACAAAATGCATGTTACATAAAATTGTTATTTTTTGCATCACGAACTACGTCTTGACCTGATTCCCTCAGCGGGATACGTAGGCGGCCACATTGGCTTCGGTCCATTTTTGAAAAACCATAAAAATAATCTTTTGCGTCACGAACTACGTCTTTACCTGATTCCCTCAGCGGATACGTAGGCGGCCACATTGGTTTCGGTCTCATTTTTTGAAAATTGTATTACGTCTTGACCTGATTCCATCAGCGGGATACGTAGGCGACCACATTGGCTTCGGTTCACTTTTGAAAAACCATAAAAATCATCTTTTGCATCACGAACTACGTCTTGACCTGATTCCTCAGCGGGATACGTAGGCGGCCACATTGTCTTCGGTCTCATTTTTTGAAAATTGTACAATCATTTTTTGCATCATGGACTACGTCTTGAACTGATTCCCTCTGCGGGATACATAGACGGCCACATCGGCTTCAGTCACACCATTAGAAATATTTCTTCCTTGTTTTGCACAAGACTCAATTTTGTCCATTGGAGAGTTTAGCATCCTCATATGTTTTGCATCCATGACTACCTACACATGACTGGAGCATATTTTGAGGGTTGCATTCTCATTTACTCAATTGTACATTATCAATATCCTCGCATTAACTTTTCATTCATGATAAAAAAAATTGCTTACCTGATTGCCTTGATAGCGTCAAGACTCAACCTTACCCAGTTGAAAATTCAACATCTTCATTTACCAAAAACTGGGGCATTTTAAGGATTCACTGCAAGAAAATGACAATAGACAGAAAAAAGCAGGCCAACTAGGTCTTCAGTCCAAACCAATCTGAGAATGCAAGCGTCAAGAGCCAAAACTACAAAGTCGACGCTAATCAACCACTCCTTTCCTAAATCTCACTAGTTTTCTTTGAGTGCAGGATCTTCATATCAGCAAAGGCGGGAGCACAACAATAAGCCCATGCGGGTTACAAACACACAACGTCTATGCAATGACGCTATCTAAACCCAAACGGGTCACAAAGCAGGTACGCCCATAAACAGACGTCATTTCATTTAAGCCTATGCAACGGCTTCATACATATTTCTTCTATGCAACGACGAGCATCTGCATCGCATCTATGCAACGACGCCATTTCATTTAAGCCTATGCAACGACTTCATCTATGTTTCGTCTATGCAACGACGAATATCTGCATCGCGTGTATGCAACGACGTCATTTCATTTAAGCCTATGCAATGACTTCATCTATGTTTCGTCTATGCAACGACGAACATCTGCATCACATCTATGTAACGACGTCATTTCATGTAAGCCTATGCAACGACTTCATCTATGTTTCGTCTATACAACGACGAGCATCTACATCGCGTCTGTGCAACGACGTCATTTCATGTGAGCCTATGTAACGACTTCATCTATGTTTTGTCTATGCAACGACTTCATCTATGTTTTGTCTATGCAACGACGAACATCTGCATCGCGTCTATGCAACGATGCCATTTCATTTAAGCCTCTATAATGGCTTCATCTATGTTTCGTCTATGCAACGACGAACATATGCATCACGTCTATGCAACGACGCATTTCATAAAAGCCTATGCAACAGCTTCATCTATGTTTCGTCTATGCAACGACGAGCATCTGCATCGCGTCTGTGCAATGACGCATTTCATAAAAGCCTATGCAACGGCTTCATACATATTTCGTCTATGCAACGACGAATATCTGCATCGCGTCTATGCAACAACGTCATTTCATTTAAGCCTATGCAACGACTTCATCTATGTTTCGTCTATGCAACGACGAACATCTGCATCGCGTCTATGCAACGACGCCATTTCATGTAAGCCTATGCAACGACGAACATCTGCATCGTATCTATGCAACGACGTCATTTCATGTAAGTCTATCCAACGACTTCATCTATGTTTCGTCTATGCAACGACGAACATCTACATCGCGTCTGTGCAACGACGTCATTTCATTTAAGCCTATGCAACAACTTCATATATATTTCGTCTATGCAACGACGAACATCTGCATCGCGTCTATGCAACGACGTCATTTCATTTAAGCCTATGCAACGACTTTATCTATGTTTCGTCTATGCAATGACGAACATCTGCACTACGTCCAGAAACGACACCATCTTCATTTCCTTTGCATTTTGACCTCGGGAACAAACACCCTAGAGACATTTCAGGGAACAAACACCCTATCTTTTCCAGCATCCAATCGCAATTGTAACTCAGTGTCATCAAGATTCGACACTGGGACATATTTTTGAATCGGTATTCGTCCGTCCATAATTTTAGCATCGAAACAACCCAGTGTCCTCATAATTCGACACTGGGACATTTTTAAATCTGCGTCAGCTTTGCTTTTTATTTTCGCATCACAACGACTCAGCGTCATCATAATTCGACACAGGGACAATTTTGAGTCTGCATCAGCCCCACTTTTGAGTTCTAGTTATAAAAACAGGACAAAATTGGCTACAAGTCAACATCTTTGTCCGAAGACTCTTCCATCATCTCCGTACAAAGAGAGACATGTTGTTGACAGTCAATTTTGATCCGTTTTTCGTATATTTGTAGCAATTTTATGTGTTTTAGGACACATCATTTTAATCAATATTTTTGCATTTTTTATATATTTTTTACATAATATTCTATATTTGCAAATTGACATCGCATTTTTATTTATTTTATTAGACATTAACCATTTCTTAAAAAATATATTTTATTATTATTACATCGACATTTTTATTTTTATAATTTTACATCTCTTTAAATAAGTTTTCTTTTAAGTAAATAAATCATTTTGTATTTTATTCAAACCAATTTCATCAAATCAGTCCCAATCTGAGGCTTAATTCGGATTAGTCCAATCCAACACCCTTTTTATTTTTTATTTTAATCCAACACCCTTTTATTATCCCATCTAAAAATCAAATGCCACTTTTCATTTTCCCCCCAAACCAAACCCAAACCCTAAACCTAAATACCCATATAAATAAAAACTATTCCCCCTCTTTTCATTTCAACAACAACATCAGCCGCATCTCACCTTTCTCACATCTCTCCCTCGTCTCTCACGCCCACACACTCCACCCGTCCCCCCATCGACCTAACATCGACCTCACCCCACTGTCCCGCCGGAGGTGATGACCGACGGAGGTTATAACGTATACCCACCAGCCAACCAACACCATTGTCGCTGAACCCCACTGTCCCGCCGACGAACCCTCGTCACCCCAACTCCTGTCGAACCGCCACATGGCGGCGTCGCCCCGGCATTTCGCCGACGAGGCGATGCCGACCCCTTCCCTCTTTTGTTGTGTTGCTAGCTTCATCTTGTGATTTGTTAGACTGATTTGGTATTTATGGACTGGTTTTTTTTATTGTGATCTAGCCGGAGTCTAAGAACTCCGGCGACCTTGTTGCTTTATTTTTTGTCGATCTACTGTCTCTGTCGGACTGATTTCACTGATTTTACATTCGCCTGGAGTTCTTGAAAAGCTCCGGTGATGTTCTGAGATATCCGGCTATTTCCTTGGCTCGTTTCGATGTTTTCCTACTGTCATTTGATGATTTTTACGGCAATTTTGTTGGCTACTGCTCTGTTGTTTTTCGGCTATTTTTTAGACTTGTTTTCGCTGTTTTACTGTCGTTGGACTGAGTTTGACAATCTTGCCCTTTATTTTAAACTGATTGGAATAGTTTCTTATTTCCAGAAGAACATATACTACACTGTTGTTATTTTACTGGTTTGAACATGATACTACACTTTGATTGGCCAATGAAAAAGTTATCCGTCGATTTTTTAGGCCTCCACAGTTGCAAAGACGGAAAATAAAATAAAATGAAGCTTTCTGGGCGTTGATGATTTCTTCTACTTACACAGAATAACCAACATGCGCTGGCGGGGTGAATTTTCGCAGTCGGACTTGTTTAGGATGTCCCACATTATTTTATATATCTGAGCCCTCCGTGTTTAAAACTATTACTGTTTTGGCGCGGATTTGAAGGTTTTATTTATTTTATTATTTCTAACAATATTGGCCGATGAAGGAATCTCCGTCTGATTTTCAAGGCCTCCCAGTACAAAAGACATATTTATTTTTGGATTTACTTATTAATTCTTGTCATTTCTTTAAAATTATTTATTCTATTACTTATTAAATCAAGTGTTCTAATTCACTTAACTAATTAGGTGGCGACTCCTCAAAATCAACATTATTGCTCCATCCAGGGAACCGCGCCAAAGAGCAACGTTGCGGATACCGTTCGGACTCCGATGTCAAAAACGGACGCGACAAATGACATTATAGACATATAACAAAACAGTACATCAGCAGGGCATACCAATACTTCAACAAGTATCCATGCATCCATCATGAGTTGCCATAACTCATAGCAAGTGACATACGTCACGACTCATCACGCTTTGCCCTTCGGCCCCTGTCGCCTCTGGAGGCATAGCTGATCCATAAGATTATGTCAGAGAGGGTTCATCCTAATAAGACAATTCTACTGCACGATCTCAGAGAGAGAAGAATGTAAATCAATCCTAAATGTCCTGCAGCCTCCTGGTTATAGATGTGGTGCACAACACACCGATAACCAAGACTCTACTAAACACTGCCTCAGACACTTTTCAGGACTAATCGCTCGATACGATACCACTTTAGTCACGACCCACCCCAAAGACCCGATCGGGTGCCCTACCTGGGCACCCTTACAGGTATACATCAGAGATAATCAGCGGAACATACATAAAACTCGTAACGTAAATCAACAAGAAATAAACAACAGGTTAGCCGATAAGGCTACCTCCCTGGATATATATATACATAGCAAAAAGCAGTTACATCATTTTTCTTTACAAACCGACCCACAAGATATGACAACAGACCTCTAAGAGTTTTTGGACATAGCAACTGTGACGGGACATGGCCCCGCCATACCCCTGAATATATATATAAATCTACAACATCAGGGAAACCGTACCAAAAGACAAGCTTCCGGAGAAATGGAGCTTTCCAAAAGTGATCAGTAATCCTAAGAGCGAGGACCTACAACCTGCTTACCCCTACTTGCGGCATGAACGCAGCTCCCCGAGGAAAGGGGGTCAGTACAAAATATGTACCAAGTATATGAAACTGAAAATACTGAAATGAAATCATATAGTCTAAAATAAAGCTATAGACATGTATGATAACCGAATAATAGTACACCGCACCTTAGTAACACTGAGACTAATGAGAGTAACTTTTTCCGTTTAAAAGTAGGAATGTTATGATTAATTTAGGGCTACCCGCCCGTAATATAATTATGCAATCCTATTAATGAGAATTTAACCCACATGGGAATTGAACCCGCATAGGTCACGTGGACCCGCAATGAGTATATATGGATACCCGCATCGTGGAGAGCTAGCCCACAGAATAGTCATGGGAATTTAACCCGCATGGGAATTGAACCCTCATAGGTCACGTGGACCCGTAATGAGTATATATGGATACCCGCATCGTGGAGAGCTAGCCCACGGAATAGTCATGGGAATTTAACCCGTAGCATAACACATGATTGCCGACCCTCAAGCGAGGGACGCGGTTATATGGAAATATAACACTTGGACGAATGTCTATTGTGAGCAAAATATGCAACTTAAATCATTTAGGACTCTCATTAGATTAAGGTGAATCACTTATCATTTCATAAGACTCAAGGCACTAGCATGTCATGTCAAATTCAGGAATTTAACCTCAAGTACTACACCTTTAGAAATTCAAATCGAAGCTTTTAAAATCAAGCATTTCTACTTTCACAACCTAGGCAACTTATGCCTATAAATCAAGTAGACCACTCTCTTAACTTTTCATAAAGCCGTTATAACTAACTTCTCATAAAGCCGTTATAATTCTTTATGTTTTAGACAATTAAGGCATTTTCATTCGTTAACATCAAGGAAGTTAATTCTCTACCTCAACCGACTTGGAAAATTCAATCAAGGAGGTGATATCAAACACAAAGCCGAATCTAGTTAACGCTCGTACGTCTATCGTACTATATATTTATCAAACATCATGCCCAAGAGATAGGGAAAGTTCCACATACCTTCCCAGCTTAATCCACTCGCTAGGTTGAATACGCCTCACGTAGAATATCAACCTATAATAACCATAATACGTCTATCAACTTCTAGAATTCAATCGTAGAATAACTCTAAGTATAAAGTCTCTTATTCTACGGAAAATTGGGCAGCACTTCATTTGTTTCTACGTACTTTTCCACCTTTTTCAAGGCCCGAAATCAATAACCAAACATGCCACATTTAAGGCTCAACAATTTAGCTAACCAAAGGGGATTACACGCCTAACAGGACGTGTAAAATGCTGCCCCACAATTGATATCAAAATAGTCCAATATTCAATGCCATTCTCGGCTATAATGTGCAACCACATAAAGTCTTTTCCAATTTCCTTTTCAATCCAAGTTGTTTAGTCTAACATGTAATATAGTCAAAACTAATTATAACAACTATAATTCCTTATTTAGATAACATGCGACGATTATAACTATCGACCAATTTGTATTGTAATTTCAATGGCTAATAAGCTCATGCTCGGATTTAGGCTCTCAATATTCCATAACACTTATCAATCTTCATTATATAATTCACATGATAAATTATCAACTACTATAACATGAAATCTTTACTTACATAAGTAAGACAAATATTATTACCTTGTTAAGCCCAAATACAATCCAAAACCTAAAGTCGATCCTTAGCAACTTTAGCTCATTTTCTTTGCGTTCCAATCCGCTATTTGCAACCTTTAGAAGTTCACAAACAACTTCTCTTTAATTTCCAACCAAAACTATGAAAAGTGAAGACGACGACCATATAAATCCAATGAACTGGAGGCTCGAAAACTGCCCTTTTATACTAAAATTTATAACATGGCGACATACGATTCTTCTTTCTATTTCCTTTACCACATAACGTTCTCCAATCACTACTACATGCATTCTAATTAACTTCCAA
The DNA here is from genome assembly GCA_029844215.1 of Przewalskia tangutica. Taxonomy (NCBI): domain Eukaryota; kingdom Viridiplantae; phylum Streptophyta; class Magnoliopsida; order Solanales; family Solanaceae; genus Przewalskia; species Przewalskia tangutica. Next base: position 148,573,504 of record CM056719.1, read on the forward strand.
GAGGAGAGGGAATTTACCTTAGGATTTCACCCAAAACAGCCCCAAAATCTCGCCCTCTTTAGCCCTTTTTCCGCAACTCCTTTTCACGTCAAAATCATTCACACGAACCCTCTACAAGCCTATCAATATATTATCTTCTTGTCGCCATTCCAACAATTCCATGAAGGCTTAGGGTTTTATAAATTTTTAGGGAAAGAGAAGGGTAATTTATTTTGGATGAAGTCTTGCAAATGACCAAGTCTTGCAAGACTTGGTCATAATATAAGGTCTTTCTTGATCTACAAGTTGGGAGGGACACTTGTCGACCTCCCATAGGTCCTCTACAACAAATATCTTCTAATTTTACACAATTTCCACAAAAATCCCGCTTCGGTGCCACGGCCCTGCAGCCGGCGTCGTGGCACTGAAACTTCAGAGGATTTCAGGACTTATGGAGCCACGATCCTGAGATACGGCGTCGTGGCGCCGTGGCGCCTGACTGAAACATTTTCCTACTCTTCTGTCAGCTAAACTTGTAACGTCCATAATTATCTACTCCGATGTCCTATCGATGAGCAGTTTATTGCGTTGGAAACTAGACTCAATGAACTTCATATTAGGCTTTTGAAACATCTAAAAACTCCTAATATACTAGGAGATATACCGCTCCAAATTTGACCAAAAATTTGTCCAAAAACATTCTGCCAACTTTTTTTCCAAATTCAAATCTTATTTCCTTTCGTACATTCTCCTCTCATTCTCTTGGAATTACGGGGTGTAACATTCTCTCCCCCCCCCCCCTTTGGAAACATTCATCCCGAATGTTCCTTCGAAGTTCTATCTAAATAGATATCGGCATAGTCCCCTTTAACTATACCCAAACAATCAAATATGCCACACATGGCCACATAATAACACTTATGTAAATACGTCAATTAAAATTGACAAGTAGGAAAGTGAATTACCTGTAGATGTAGGGAACAAGTGAAGATACTTCTTCATCATGTCCTCCTCAGCTTCCCAAGTCATCTCCTCTCTATTATCATTCCGCCACAAAACTTTGACGAAAGCCACGTCCTTAGCCCGTAGTCGCCTGACCTGGCGATCAAGTATCGCTATGGGACTCTCCTTATACGATAATCCCTCTGTCACCTGGACATCACTAACTGGGAATAATCTCGATGGATCTCCGATACACTTCCGCAACATAGAAACATGGAAGACCGGATGTACTGCCTCCAATTCGGACGACAGTTCTAACTCATAGGCAACCTGGCCTACTCTACGGACGATCTGATAAGGCCCAATGTACCTCGGGCTAAGTTTCCCCTTTTTCCCGAACCTCATCACACCCTTCATGGGTGATACCTTCAAGAAGACCCAATCGTCAACCTGAAACTCCAAGTGTCGACGCCGATTATCTGCATAAGACTTCTGTAGACTCTGAGCTGCTAATAGTCTTTCCTGGATAAGCTTCACCTTATCCACAACCTGCTGAATCAAGTCTGGGTCAACTAACTGAACCTCGCCCACGTCGAACCAACCAATCGACGACCTACACTTCCTTCCATACAAAGCCTCATACGGGGCCATCTGAATACTGGAGTGGTAGCTATTATTGTACGCAAACTCAACAAGAGGCAAGTGATCCTCCCAGCTACCCCTGAAGTCAATAGCACAGGCCCGCAACATATCCTCAAGCGTCTGGATAGTACGCCTGTCCGTCGGTCTGAGGGTGAAATGATGTACTGAGACTCACCTGTGTCCCTAACCTCTTCTGAAAAGACCTCCAGAAGTTAGCCGTAAACTGGGGTCCTTTGTCTGATATAATAGATGTAGGAACTCCGTGCAGTCTCACAATCTCCCTGATATATAATCTAACATAATCCTCAGTCGAGTAAGTCATCCTGACCGGAAGAAAATGGGCTGATTTCGTCAGCTTGTCCACTATAACCCAAATGGAGTCACACTTCCTCTGAGTACGAGGTAACCCAGTAACAAAATCCATATTAATCACCTCACACTTCCAAGTCGGGATCTCATTCGTCTGTAATAACCCACCGGGCTTCTGATGCTCGACTTTGACCTGCTGACAATTTGGACACTGAGCAACAAACTCTGCTACGTCCCTCTTCAGGCCATCCCACCAATACATACATCTGAGGTCATGGTACATCTTAGTCGACCCCGGATGAATAGAGTAACGAGTATTGTGCGCCTCCCCTAGAACCTGCTGACGAAGTCCTGCAACATCGGGTACACACAATCTGCCCTCGTATCTTAGCACCCCATCTGGTGCTACCTCAAATAAACTCTTCTCCTCTAGAAGAGCCGTATCTCAATACCGTATCAGAACCAGATCCTCATACTGTCGCCTCTTCACCTCCTCAACGATGGAAGACTCGGCAACCTCTCGAATCCAAACTCCACTATCATCAGTATCGACCAACCGAACCCCAAGGCTCGCTAGGTGATGGATCTCACGGACCATGTCCTGTCTATCTAGCTGTACATCTGACAGACTCCCCATAGACCTACGACTCAGAGCATCTGCAACTACGTTGGCTTTTCCCGGATGGTATAGGATATCAACATCATAATCCTTAAGCAACTGTAACCACCGTCTCTGCCGCAAGTTCAGCTCCCTCTGCTTGAAGATATACTGGAGGCTCTTGTGGTCTGTATAAATATTCACATGAACTCCATATAAGTAATGTCTCCATATCTTCAAAGCATGTATCACTGCCGCTAACTCCAAATCATGAGTAGGGTAGTTCCTCTCATGCTTCCTGAGATGTCGGGATGCGTAAGATATAATCTTACCATACTGCATCAACACGCAACCAAGTCCGACACCCGAAGTATCACAATAAACCACATAACCCTCTAACCCCTCGGGAAGAGTAAGAACTGGAGTTGTCGTCAATTTTTCCTTCAATATTTGGAAGCCCTTCTCACAAGCATCCGTCCACTGGAACTTAGCCGTTTTTTGAGTCAGCCTAGTCAAAGGCGCTGAGATCGAAGCGAACTGCTCCACAAATCTATGGTAATAACCTGCCAGCCCTAAGAAGCTGCACACCTCCATTGGAGTAGTAGGTCTCGGCCAAGTCTTGACCGCCTCAATCTTTGCCGTATCCACCCGAACACCGTCGGCCCCGATAATGTGCCCCAAAACCGCCACTGAGGCTAACCAAAACTCATACTTGGAGAACTTGGCGTACAACTGCCGGCTTCGGAGGACTCCAAGTACCGTCCTCAAGTGATCTTCATGCTCCTACTCTGTGCGAGAATAAACCAGGATGTCATTAATGATACTATAACAAACATATCCAGAAATGACTTGAACACCCGATTCATCAAATCCATAAATACCGCTGGAGCGTTAGTCAAACTGAAATACATCACCCTGAACTCATAATGCCCATACCGGGTCCTGAATGCAGTCTTCGGGATATCTGCCTCTCTGACTCGTACCTGATGATAACCGGATCGCAGGTCTATCTTGGAAAAACACTTCGCACCATACAACTGATCAAACAGTTCATCAATCCTGGGGAGGGGGTATCTATTTTTTATGGTTACCTTGTTCAGCTGTCTGTAGTCAACACACATACGCAGCGTCCCATCCTTCTTTCTTACAAACAACACCGGCGCTCCCTGATGCGCGGTAAGATGCACACACTTTAAACGCAAGTGCACGTTATCGTGACAAATAGTATAGTCTTGATAAGACCGAATATCGTCCACAAGGATTAGGGTTCAATTACCAACTATCTATTTTCTAGTATCTATTTGGGAAATTGATAATTGATTTGTTGTTTATAACTAAGAATTATGCAAGCTATTTAAATATAAAGATTTACTTCAGTGGTGATGAGAATAGGGCTTCCATGTATCCTTACTATCCGCTTATGCTACTTACTAATGCATTAACTTATGGTATTCTTCTTTTGGAGAAAGCAGGTTTACGAAATCGTTTTATACTCCCGTTAGGGTTATATAAACACTCAACCCCAGTATCGCACCTTACCTACCTTTCGTTGATAAGGATAATTCTATAGGAGGATTAAGAACAAAAACCTAGTTGACTGTCACGCACAATGCGCAAAATTAGGGTTGTTAAGCCTCTCATCAACGCTACATAAATAATTGAGGTATTTTCATCCCCAATCCAAGAATGTCTACCCAACTTACAGCATATTCACAATCCCCTTTCTAATCTGATTAGAAATCATATAGTGATAATTAGTTGTCAATTAATTACCAAGAATTCAACTCAATTATTGGATAGATCTCACAATAAGAAAAATAACCATAAGCATGCATTAATTTATAACATAAGTCTCTAGCAATTCAACATGGAAAGCCCTATAAGAGAATTAGTTCCTAGTCATTGATATGACAAGAACTAATTCCATGTTCATCATACAAAATAGAAATAAAGAACAAGAAAGGGAAAAGAAATTACTAAACTAATGGTATCCAATCTCCAAGCAAAAGTCTTGTGTTGTGCAAGAAGGGGAACCCTCAAAAACTGCCTAGGGTTCTCCTTTTATAGGCTGCAAACCGCCTCCCTCTTTTCCTTCAGGCCTGGCCCAGAATTTCGTCAAAAGACCTAATTTTTCCGCGTCGGCGCCGCGGCGCCGGAAGTTCTGCAATCCGTCGGGTGTTTTGGCGCCGCGGCCCTGATATCTGCTGTCTGAAGGCGCCGCGGCGCTGCATCTTCTGTAGCTCCTCGGATGTTTAGGCGCCGCGCCACGATTTCTTTGCGAGCGCGCGGCCGATTTTCTGTCGAGGCGCGCGCCAGTCTTCGACCTCTTCGGATAGTGTGCGCGCGCCTCGCTGATCGCGAGGCGCGCGCGCTGGTCCGGATTTCACCTCGTTCGCCACTTTCTCTGTTTCACTCGCATCTCTCTTTTGCCCTCTTTTAGCTCCTTTTCCGCCATTTGGCCATTTTAACCATTTTGACTCAATAGAAAGGAAAACTATCCTAATACAACACTTATATGTGCAAAACGGGACAAAAGACTAACTAAAACTGACTCAAAAGGTGTATATAAAATACACCGATCAAATACCCCCAAACTTAACCTTTGCTCGCCCTCGAGCAAAGATAGAAAGAACGAAATAAAAGACTCAAAGAAACGAAAAATAAAAGACTCACTGCCATTGATTACTTTTGCTGCAATAGTGTTAACTAGAAAAACATGAAGGTTAGCAAAATAATATGCAGGAACATATAACATGAAATTTTCAGCACACTAAACACATGAAGCTAAATATTTTGCAAACTCATATTCATCATGCTTAATGGAAGTCAATATACTAAATCATGCATGTAAATTCAAGAATTCCCATGGCATGCTTACTTGCTATTCTCCACTAATTCTGGATATGCATAAAAGAGATCTTCAGGACTTTAAGGGTTGTAATGTAGGCTTAGGTAGGGGTTGGTAAAAATAGGCATTTAGGCTCATTTTTGTGTACCATAAGCTCTTTAGCTTTTCAGTATTTCCCTTTTCTTTTTGTTCTTTTCTTCATTTCGATTCTATCTTTTCCCTCTTTTGTTTTGGGAGAGTGAAGTATATAATAATGACAAGCACCCCCAAACTTAGGCTTTTGCCTATTTCTTGTTACTTTTGTATTGGGGTGCAACAGACTTATTCACTTTTTTTTTTTAACACAATGTATTCCACTATTTTCATATTTTCACTTATAGTACAATTTGTGGGAATATAGGGTGTCAAAGAAGAAGTTTCAAATTTAGGCTCGATGGGGCTGACTAGGGATATTTTTAAAGTACGGGATAGAAAAGAATGGTAAGAATTGGCTATCAAAGAAATGCCTGAGTCATCTCCCTAACATGCATATCCTAACTATTTCGCCTCAAATAGCACGCAATCATAACACATAAGCATTTATCATTTAGCATGCATAACTCAAGCAAGAAACTCCAAATAGACAGATTCTGTGAGTTTTTGGCATATCTAACCTAAGTGTTTAGATAGTTGCTTCAATTCCTTTACATTATTCCACCTTACTTCACTAGGTGTTTCTAGCAACTACAAAGATACATGATCTTTGTGACAGCAATTATGACTCAAAAGAAAAATTTTGGTGACTCAAAATAAACATAAACAATCAAAAAGACTTAAATAAAAGATAACATGACACACAAATAAAACACAAGTAAACACCCCCAAACTTAAATCACACATTGTCCCCAATGTGTGTAGACTCAAAGACAGTAAAAGAAATAAGACACTTACAAACTTTGGCTAAAATGGTGGTGGTGGCGGTGGATAATGCATCGACCATTGGTTGAACAAGGAACTCAACTCGTGGATTTGTTGCCTTGTTTCTTGCCGCCCTTGTACTCTTGTGTCCAAGTCCGCATCATCCTCATCCGATTTTGATACAATTGCTCCATTGTGGGCGTTGGAGGTTCCGCTTCGTGGTTGGCCGGTGGCTAGGTCCCGCCTCATATGAGCCCTATTTCGTGCTCATCTTCGCCCATGGCGGCCTCTGCCGCTTCTGGGTTGTACCCTCCGTCGGCTTTGGGGGCTTGGGTGCAGGAAAGAGTGCACTATCCCATAGGACACGGGCAGTTGGTTTCTTTCATGAGTATCCGTGGGTAGGATTGGGACCGCACTCATGTGACATAGCTTTGTGATAACTGAGCCATGTCCCAATCCGCCTGTTGTTACCAACCTGCTGATTTCCTCAATGCTCTGCACTATTTCTTTCCCCACATCAATCGTCAACCCCCTCATAATTCCATATATTAGTTTAATCCTATCCTCTGGCACTCTAGTGAAGTGCGTGGATGGAATCATGCGGGCACTGACGAAATATAGCCAACCTTTGGCTACTTTGTTGAATTGGCACCTGTTCAGTGCTCTTGCCCCATTTCTTCCAATATCAAAAACAGCCCCATGGTAGCTCACGGTGTCTGCAACGGCATTCCAGTCGATGTGGTCAATGCTTCTAGACCATGTTCTAAAGTGATTCCAATCACTTCTTTCTTCAACATCAACCGTCTTCAATTGTACATTTATATCTTCTGCTGTCACAGACACATAATGTCCCCTAACAAAGCATCCCCTTTCCACCTTCTCCGGAAAGTTGGCATAAAATTCACGCACCATTGTTGTGTTTACTGGTGCTATCTTCTCCGGATTCACAAATTTCCTCCACTCCCTTAACTCAATCATCGCCCGAATGGGCTCATAAATATCTTCTTCCCCATATGACTCTCCGTAGTCCATTCCCCTTTCTGGTATTATGGGTCTGGTATTAAGTTTTTTGTATCTTTGGTAGGCTTGGTAGCTCACAAACCTATTTTCATCGTATTGTGGGGTTGGGGTGGATGTGGAGCCTCTTCTCTTCCTGGTGGCCATGGTTAAAATAGTTTCTGGAGCTTACAATTTAGTGGCACAAATGTTTCCTACACAATTAACAACTAGCAGCGAACACAACACCCCCAAACTTCAATTCTTCTACCCACTACCCACACTCCTTTTCTACTCTTTTCTCCAAACTTCACAATCAACTTTTTAGTACCCAACTACTTCAACTACAATACCCCTTCAAACTACTACCTCCTGTGACTTCAGTAAAGGATTCAAGAACAGAAAAAAGAATTACTTTTTTTTTTTTTTTGAGAAGATTCAAGATTGTTCTTGTTTCAATTGGTGGCTTGAGGCTATGGAATGGAGCTTTGTTTTTTGAGATAGCTACGGGTTTTTAGGAATTTAAGAGTTTTGGTTGTGGTTGGGTTGGATTTGTGGAAGATTTGTGGGCAAATTTTCGGATTTTCGTGGGTTTTGGAAAGGAAGGGTTAGGTTTTTGAAATTGGATTTGGGGAAAATCTGATTCTGGGCGTTTTAAGTTCTGGATTCCCGCTTTGGCGCCGCGGCGCCCAATCATCTGCGCTCCTTCGGGACTTCTTGCGCCAGCGCATTCTGAAGCGCGGCTAAACTTGGCATCTTTTAGATTTCGCGCGCCCTGCTCTGGCGCGCGGCGCTTAAACTCTGCACTGCTCGATTCTTTTGGCGCGCCTGCTCTGGCGTATGCGCTACCCGCTTCGAATTTCGCTTTTCTTGCTTTTTCGCCCTTCAGTTTATTTCCATGTACCTGTCAATCACAGCACAAACACAAGACCCCAAGGCCGTGAGATTGTTCTAGACAAAATAAAATAAACTAAAGACAGAAATTAAAATAACATAATTGAAAACGTTGGGTTGCCTCCCAACAAGCGCTGTCTTTTACGTCTTTTAGCCGGACGCAATTAACCGGTACGAGTGCCCATTGGATACTTCTGCGAACTGCTTGCAATCCACAGATTTATTGTTGTAGGTCTCAATTTCCCTACGACCATTTGCTCAACCAAGAGCCTTAAACATACAATTATCCCCCAAGTACATAAGACAGGCTTGTCTTTTATGCTTTTTATAACGTAGGAATCCGTGAAATTCTCTACATCTCTCAACTCTAGGGGGTACCCTTGCTGGTATTGGCTTCCTAATTGGGAATCAACTGTGATAGCTAGTGGTGTTTCTTCTGTAATAGGTGCAAGAAAAAGGATTTCTACAGAGTCCAAGAAGGTAAATAATTGGATCTCTGCAATCTTTTCCTTTTCTACACCAACTATCTCACCAGATTCCACAATCGTTGGGTTTGGTTCAGGCTCCTCAAATTATTGTTCGCTGTTAAAAATGACTGCGAGTTCTCCTATTTGCAGTTCCAGCTTCTTTATGGCCAATCTCATTTCGTCCATGAACTACGCTTGATACTTAGTGAGACTGAGTATGATTTCTCGCAATTCCTCTCTCTCTTCCTCTATGGTTGGAGCTCGATCATATTGACAGTAGAAATCCATGTCTTGAGGATCCCTGAGATGCATCAAAACCAACAACGGATCACGGCACCCTTGTTTTCACACAATAAATACATAAAACGAAAAAGAATAAAATAAAATAGAATAAATAAAAACATATAAAAATTAACAAAGAGTAAAAACCAAATTAGAAATTAAAAATAGACAAATTTGATATTGAACTATGCCTAATCCCCGGCAACGGCGCCAAAAACTTGATGCGCGGTAAGATGCACACACTTTAAACGCAAGTGCACGTTATCGTGACAAGTAGTATAGTCTTGATAAGACCGAATATCGTCCACAAGGATTAGGGTTCAATTACCAACTATCTATTTTCTAGTATCTATTTGGGGAATTGATAATTGATTTGTTGTTTATAACTAAGAGTTATGCAAGCTATTTAAATATAAAGATTTACTTCAGTGGTGATGAGAATAGGGCTTCCATGTATCCTTACTATCCGCTTTTGCTACTTACTAATGCATTAACTTATGGTATTCTTCTTTTGGAGAAAGCGGGTTCTGAAATCGTTTTATACTTCCGTTAGGGTTATATAAACACTCAACCCCAGTATCGCACCTTACCTACCTTTCGGTGATAAGGATAACTCTATAGGAGGATTAAGAACAAAAACCTAGTTGACCGTCACGCACAATGCGCAAAATTAGGGTTGTTAAGCCTCTCATCAACGCTACATAAATAATTGAGGTATTTTCATCCCCAATCCAAGAATGTCTACCCAACTTACAACATATTCACAATCCCCCCCTTTCGGAATCTGATTAGAAATCATATAGTGATAATTAGTTGTCAATTAATTACCAAGAATTCAACTCAATTATTGGATAGATCTCACAATAAGAAAAATAACCATAAGCATGCATTAATTTATAACATAAGTCTCTAGCAATCTAACATGGAAAGCCCTATAAGAGAATTAGTTCCTAGTCATTGATATGACAAGAACTAATTCCATGTTCATCATACAAAATAGAAATAAAGAACAAGAAAGGGAAAAGAAATTACTAAACTAATGGTATCCAATCTCCAAGCAAAAGTCTTGTGTTATGCAAGAAGGGAACCTCAAAACCGCCTAGGGTTCTCCTTTTATAGCCGTGAAACCGCCTCCTCTTTTCCTTCAGTTCGCTGGCAATTTCGTCAAAGACCTAATTTTTCTGCGTCGGCGCCATGGCTGCGCATGGCGCCGGAAGTTCTCGCAATCCGTCCGGGTGTTTTGACGCCGCATGCGCTGCATCTTCGTAGCTCGCCGGATGTTTAGCGCCGCCCGATTCATTGCTCGAGCGCCGGCCCAGAGTCTTCGACCTCTGGATAGTGTGCACCGCGCCACCGCTTTTGATCGAGGCGCGCTACTGGTCCGATTTCACCCTCGCCACTTTCTCTCACTCTGCATCTCCTCTTTTGCCCTCTTTTAGCTCCTTTTCCGCCATTTGGCCATTTTAACCATTTTGACTCAATAGAAAGGAAAACTATCCTAATACAACACTTATATGTGCAAAACGGGACAAAAGACTAACTAAAACTGACTCAAAAGGTGTATATAAAATACACCGATCACTCCCCAGGGAGAATACTAGGCCTAATAAAGCCTTTTTCCAGCAAATCTTTCAGCTGGTCCTTCAACTCCTTCAACTCAGCAGGTGCCATTCTGTACGGCGGAATAGATATAGGTTGAGTGTCTGGCAGCACATCAATACAAAACTATATCTCCCTCTCAGGAGGAATACCCGGGAGATCATCAGGGAAAACATCTGGAAATTCTCTAACCAGCGGAACTGACTGAAAGGTTAGTACCTCAGCCTCTGTATCAAATACCCGAACGAGATGATAAATATACCCTTTCTGGACCATCTTCCTAACCTTGAGGTAAGAAATTAACCTACCCCTCGGCGATGTTGTATTGCCTTTCCACTCAATAACCGGCTCACCGGGAAACTGGAATCGGACCACTGTCTCTACAGTCAACATTGGCATAACAAGAAGCCAACCAGTCCATACCCATAATGACATCAAAATCTGTCATCTCCAACTCTATCAAGTCTGCTTGGGTCTGACGAATGTATATGAACACCAGATAGTTTTTATACACCAGCTCTGCTACTACCGAATCACCCACTGGCATAGCTACCTCAAACGTCTCTATCGACACAGGTTCTATTCCTATTCTACCAGTAATAAGAGGGGATATATAGGACAAGGTAGAACCTGGATCTATCAAAGCATAAACGTCACAGCACGAAATCAATAATATACATGTGACGACATCCGGTGAAGCCTCCTGGTCCTGCCAGCTGGATAAGGAATATATGCGGTTCTGTGGACCGCTAGAACTAGGACCTCTGTCACGCCCTCTGTCGCGGGCTGCTGGCCCGTGAACACCCTGCCCTCCGGGGCGCATAACCACAGAAGACAAAGACCCGGCAACTGACCATGTAGGCTAAGTCATACCACATGTGCCCCCCTTGTACGGACACTCCCTCACCAGATGGTCTCGGCTGCCGCATGAAAAATAGGATCTTGAAGTAGCATGACACTCCCCAAAATGGGACCTCCCACATCGGACACACTGAGGTAGGGGTGGCCTCATCCAGCTAGTACCTCTGAACCCCTGCGAACCTGCCGCCCTGGAGCCCTGACTTGCTCCCGAATAACCTGGCTGATCAAACCTCCTGCCAGAAGATTGGGAAGGATCACTCTGTGCTGGCTGAAATGTAGACCTAGCCTGCTGCTGAGGTTGTCCGCCTCGAAAGTTACCCTGAAACCCTGCCATCCTGGCCCTCTTGGGCTGGCCTCGATCTGGCTGGTCATCTATCTCCCTGTCTTCTATCCCCTGCACGTATGCTTGCATCCTGACAATATCCATACCTGGCTGAAGGGCCACTCCCATGCATGCAGTAACCATGTAGCGGTCTAGCCCCATCACATAACGATGAACTCTATCAGCCATGTCAGCCACAATAGTGAGCGCATACCTGGCCAATGAGTCAAACTCCAGGTTATACTCTCTGATGGTCCTTCCATTCTGCCTCAACGTCAAGAACCTATCAACACGGGCTCTCCTCATCTCAGGAGGCAAAAAGTGATCAAGGAAGGCCTCTGTGAACTCGTCCCAAACAGCTGGAGGAGCACCCACACCCCTAGACAGTTCCCACGATTGAAACCAGTTCACCGCAATATCACGTAACCGGTAAGAAGCTAGCACAACTGACTCGGTCTCCGAGGCCCTAAGTACCTGCATAGTCCGCTGCATCTGCCGAATGAACTCCTGAGGATCATCCTCAGATCTCGAACCATAGAACTCGGGTGGATTACAATCGAGAAAATCCCGAATTCTCAAACTGTCGGCTCTAGGGTTAGCTACCTGCTCCTGTCGGCGTTGCCCTGCCACTATGCTGGTCAATAACCTGATCTTCTCTCCATAATCTCTATACTCTGCCTCTGACTGCGGGACTGGAGGCTCAGGTATCGGATCTCCTGGAGCTGCGGTTGCCCTTGGCTCCTCTAGTACTGTCGGGGTAATTGAACTCGTCGCCTGGGCCACAACCTCAGGCATAGTCTGGGCCTGAGTCCTAGTAACCCTCTGTGTCCCACTAACAGCTCCTACTGCTGCATTGCCCTTCTGGGCCCTGGTCGCCTTCCGTGGAGGCATAGCTGATCCATAAGAATATGTCAGAGAGGGTTCATCCTAATAAGACAGTTCTACTGCACGATCTCAGAGATAGAAGAATGGAAACCAATCCTAAATGTCCTGCAACCTCCTGGTTATAGATGTGGTGCACAACACACCGATAACCAAGAATCTACTAAACACGGTATGTAGACACTTTCCAAGGACTAACTGCTCTGATACCACTTTAGTCACGACCCAACCCCAGGCCCGCGACTAGTGCCCTACCTGGGCACCCTTACAGGTATACATCAGAGATAATCAGCGGAACATACATAAAACTCGTAACGTAAATCAACAAGAAATAAACAACAGGTTAGCCGATAAGGCTACCTCCCTGGATATATATATACATAGCCAAAAACAGTTACATCATTTTTCTTTACAAACCGACCCACAAGATATGACTACAGACCTCTAAGAGTTTTTGGACATAGCAACTGTGACGGGACAGGGCCCCGCCATACCCCTGAATATATATATAAATCTACAACATCAGGGAAACCGTACCAAAAGGAAAGCCTCCGGAGAAATGGAGCTTCCCAAAACTGATCAGTGATCCTAAGAGCGAGGATCTGCACCCTGCTTACCCCTACCTGCGACATTTAACGGCCCCGAAAGAAGTCGATAAAATATGTACCAAGTATATGAAACTGAAAATACTGAAATGAAATCATATAGTCTAAAATGAAGCTGGAGACATGTATGATAACCGAATAACATTACACCGCACCTTAGTAACACTGAGACTAATGAGAGTAACTTTTGTCGTTTAAAAGTAAGATGGTTATGATTAATTTAGGGCTACCCGCCCGTAATACCATTATGCAATCCTATTCATGGTAATTTAACCCGTATGGGAATTGAACCCGCATAGGTCACGTGGACCCGCAATGAGTATATATGGATACCCGCATCGTGGAGAGCTAGCCCACAGAATAGTCATGAGAATTTAACCCGCATGGAAATTGAACCCGCATAGGTCACGTGGACCCGCAATGAGTATATATGGATACCCGCATCGTGGAGAGCTAGCCCACGGAATAGTCATGGGAATTTAACCTGTAGCATAACACATGATTACCGGCCCTCAAGCGAGAGACGCGGTGATATGGAAATATAACACTTGCACGAATGTCTATTGTGAGCAACATATGCAACTTAAATCATTTAGGACTCTCATTATATTAAGGTGAATCACTTATCATTTCATAAGACTCAAGGCACTAGCATGTCATGTCAAATTCGGGAATTTAACCTCAAGTACTACACCTTTAGAAATTCAAATCGAAGCTTTTAAAATCAAGCATTTCTACTTTCACAACCTAGGAAACTTATGCCTATAAATCAAGTAGACCAGTCTCTTAACTTTCCATAAAGCCGTTATAACTAACTTCCCATAAAGCCGTTATAACTCTTTATGTTTTAGACAATTAAGGCATTTTCATTCGTTAACATCAAGGAACTTAATTCTCTACCTCAACCGACTTGGACAATTCAATCAATGCGATGATATCAAACACAAAGCCGAATCTAGTTAAAGCTCGTACGTCTATCGTACTATATATTTATCAAACATCATGCCCAAGAGATAGGTAAAGTTCCACATACCTTCCCGGCTTAATCCACTCGCTAGGTTGAATACGCCTCACGTAGAATATCAACCTATAATAACCATAATACGTCTATCAACTTCTAGCATTCAATCGTAGAATAACTCTAAGTATAAAGTCTCTTATTCTACGGAAAATTGGGCAGCACTTCCTTTGTTTCTACGTACTTTTCCACCTTTTTCAAGGCCCGAAATCAATAACCAAACATGCCATATTTAAGGCTCAACAATTTAGCTAACCAAAGGGGATTACACGCCTAACAGGACGTGTAAAATTCTGCCCACAATTGATATCAAAATAGTCCAATATTCAATGTCATTCTCGGCTATAATGTGCAACCACATAAAGTCTTTTCCAATTTCATTTTCAATCCAAGTTGTTTAGTCTAACATGTTATATAGTCACAACTAATTATAACAACTATAATCCCTTATTTAGATAACATGCGACGATTATAACTATCGACCAATTTGTATTGTAATTTCAATGGCTAATAAGCTCATGCTCGGATTTAGGCTCCCAATATTCCATAACACTTATCAATCTTCATTATATAATTCACATGATCAATTATCAACTACTATAACATGAAATCTTTACTTACATAAGTAAGAAGAAGATTATTACCTTGTTAAGACAAAATACAATCCAAAACCTAAAGTCGATCCTTAGCAACTTTAGCTCTTTTTCTTTGCGTTCCAATCCACTATTTGCAACCTTTAGAAGTTCACAAGCAACTTCTCTTTAATTTCCAACCAAAACTATGAAAAGTGAAGACGACGACCATATAAATCCAATGAACTAGAGGCTCGAAAACTGCCCTTTTATACTAAAATTTACAACATGGCGACATACGATTCTTCTTTCTATTTCCTTTACCACATGACGTTCTCCAATCACTACTACATGTATTCTAATTTACTTCCAAGAGGAGAGGGAATTTACCTTAGGATTTCGCCCAAAACAACCCCAAAATCTCACCCACTTTAGCACTTTTTCCGCAACTCATTTTCACGTCAAAATCATCCACACGAACCCTCTACAAGCCTATCAACATATTATCTTCTTGCCGCCCTTCCAACAATTCCATGAAGGCTTAGGGTTTTATAAATTTTTAGAGAAAGAGAAGGGCAATTTATTTTGGATGAAATCTTGCAAATGACCAAGTCTTGCAAGACTTGGTCATAATATAAGGTCTTGCTTGATCTACAAGTTGGGAGGGACACTTGTCGCCTTCCTATAGGTCCTCTACAACAAATATCTTCTAATTTTACACAATTTCCGCAAAAATCCCGCCTCGGCGCCACAGCCCTGCAGCCGGCGCCGTGGCGCTGAAACTTCAGAGGATTTCAGGACTTACGGAGCCACGGCCCTGAGATACGGCGCTGTGGCGCCTGACTGAAACATTTTCCTACTCTTCTGTCAGCTGAACTTGTAACGTCTATAATTCTCTACTCCGATGTCCTATCGACGAGAGGTTTGTTGCGTTGGAAACTAGACTCAACGAACTTCATATTAGACTTTTGAAACATCTAAAAACTCCTAATATACTAGGAGATATACAGCTCCAAAGTTGACAAACAATCTGTCCAAAAACATTCTGCCAACTTTTTTTCCAAATTCAAATCTTATTTCCTTTCGTACGTTCTCCTCTCATTCTCTTGGAATTACGGGGTGTAACACATACTACATCCCCTAAGGATATGATGCAGACCACATGTTGACATATCACATATCATCGATATCCCAATTTCGATGATCATTAGTCGAGGTAATTTAAGAGTTACGTTATAACATTAATTCTCACATCATTAATAAATACGTAACCTCTAGGGATGCATTTATAGAATATTATAAACAATCAACTAATAATTCAACAAATGCAAATTGCCATAATATTAATCATCATTAATATAAATATGAATGTGTATAAAGTACATTGTGTCCTAATACAAATTGTCTCTAGGACATGCATATACTTTCAAGAAACCCATTGTGTGTTTGTTTTTTGGGGTTTCAAATAAAAAAAAGTAAAGGTTCAAATTTATCTGACTCCAAAGTGAGCGCGAAACAAAATTAGTATAACTCCAAAACAAGTATCGAATAACGGCGAGAACCCCTGTGTATTTTTTTTGTCCTTCATAATAAAAGAAGTAAATGTTCAAATTCACTCGACTCTAAAGTGAGCGCGAATCTGAATTAGTCAAACTCCAAAATAAGTATCCAAGAAGGCAAGAAACACGTTGTGTGTTTGTTTTTGGGATTCAAAGTAAAAAAAAAAGTAAATGTTCAAATTCACATGACTCTAAGTGGGCGTGAATTTGAATTAGTCGAATTCCAAAATTAGTGTTACACCCCGTAATTCCAAGGGAGTGATATGAGAACGTGATTAAGGATTTAAGATTTGAATTTTGAAAGGAAAGACTTATTACATTTTCTTAAGGAAAATTTCGGAAAAATGTGACAACGGAAAAATTATTAACTTGGATTTTAATACTTCTAATTGGATTTATGGACTTAGTATTGAATTATGAAGTATCGGAATTGATAATATGAGATCCGCCGAGAATTTCAAAATTTTGCGGGGACCTTCAAAAATTATAATAGTTTGGACCAATAGGAGGGTGACACGTGTCACTACTCCACTTGTCTTGCTAAGGTGATGACTTATAGATATTTTGAGACTAAGGAGACAAGTGGGTCTCACTCCACTTGTCTTGCAAGACTCCACTTGTATATAGAGATAAGACTTTGAGACTTAGGCTCACAATTCATATTTTCATCCTTGAGACTTCATCTTCTCCATTTCTCTCCCATAAATTTCGAGATTCCCTTAACCAAAAAGTGAAGTTCAAGAATCACTAATTCTCTTAGATTAAGCACCTTGATTAGGTGCTAAGCCAAGATTAATTCTCCAAGTGTTCTAGCCAAGGTGTTGGCCGAAACTTGCCAAGAAAAACCCTAAGTTTGTGTGTGAACTTTTTGGAAGAAAAACATGAAAGGAAGATGGTTGCAAGCTTTTAGGGAGTGTGTGTGTGTGATTGGAATTTGAAGAAGTGGTGTAAAAAGTGAGGCTAAGGCCGTGTGAGCTTGTGTTGTTTTAGGCAATTTTTGAGGTTGAAGTACTTTGAGACGTATTCTAGATTGTAGAGTTGGTTAATCGCCAAAAAGGTATGTGAACCTCTTCCTTCTCTCTTTTGGCATGTTTTTCGTGTGAACCATAACTGTGGTATTGTTTCAAAAGTTATTATACTCTTAGAAATTAAAAAGTATTCTTGTTATTGATTCTATGCTAAAGACATGTCTAAATTATTCCTAAGTCCTTACCAAGTCTTATGAGAGATGTTGGTAAGAGCTTTTAGTAAACGTTGGAGTCGAATTGATCTTGCTAGTTACAATACTAATGAGAAAAGGGTATCAAACAAGCCATTGCAGCGTTAGTGAAATGAGTAGAATTTTTCATCTGCATAGAAGCTAAGATATAACCAGTTCGTTTTACACTTTCTAGGTTCACAGCTGATTAGATAAGATCATGATTAATATATAGCATAATGGCTCATAAAATGGATTAATTTGGCAATTCGAATTCGTTATCACCATGAAAATATTTTCATAATATTAGACAGAGGAGCGAGACGAATTAGATTATCGAGTTGGTACAAACGACGAGTGGACCCTATACTTTATTTGATCTTTATAACTGAGCGGATCCTAATCCTTAGTGATATTCTATTGATAGTACTTGGGGTTTCTAAAATGAAAGATTGTTATATATATTCTATTGATAGTACTTTGAGTTTCTAAAAGGAAAGTTTTTTATATGTGATTGGTACATGATATGTGGTGCCACACATTTTCTAAAAGGAGGTTACTTAGATTATTGGGTGCATGATATTTTGGTGCCCAGATTTTCTAAAAAGATAGTTGATTAGATTATTGGGTGCATGATATTTTGGTGCCCAGATTTTCTAAAAAGATAGTTGATTAGATTATTGGGTGCATGATATTTTGGTGCCCGGATTTTCTAAAAAAAGATAGTTGATTAGATATTGAGTGCATGATATTTTGGTGCCCAGATTTTCTAAAAAAATAGTTAATTAGATTATTGGTGCATGATATTTTGGTGCCCAAATTTTCTTAAAAGAGGTTACTTAGATTATTGGGTGCATGATATTTTGGTGCCCATGTTTTTATAAAAAGAGAGTTCATTTAAATGATTGGTA
The DNA here is from genome assembly GCA_029844215.1 of Przewalskia tangutica. NCBI lineage: Eukaryota > Viridiplantae > Streptophyta > Magnoliopsida > Solanales > Solanaceae > Przewalskia > Przewalskia tangutica. The sequence continues at coordinate 148,591,885 of CM056719.1, forward strand.
CACGACATGATGGTAACTTGGTTTTATTCTTTTGAGGGTAAAAAAGTATTTAAAGGCACAATTGACTCTTATTTTAAAAAGGGTACAATTGAATCATTTTTATAAAGTACTGTGAGTGATACAGTTGTACAGTGATACAACAATACAGTGGTATAAGGGTACAGTGATACAAGGTACAGTTGACTCTTATTTTTGGCACGGTAGGATCTAGTATTTGATTTTTCATACTTGTCCCTGTCATGTTTACATACTTGGTACATGTTGTACTGACCCCCTTCGGGGGGCTGCGTTCATGCCCGCAGGTATTAGGTACTCAGTTGGGTGATCCTCGAGCTTAGGATCCTTGTTCAGCATTTTTGGGATAGCTCCAATGTTCTGGAGCTTGTCATTTTGGCACAGGTTTTTCATTACGGCTAGGTATATTCAGGAGTACGGCGGGGCCTTGTCGTCACAATTGTCCAAACTCTTAGAGTGCATGTCATACGTATGCTGGGACTTGCGTGAATTTTATTTCTATTGTTGTACAGTTGTAGTCCCATTCGGGTGTTATATATTATGGCAGCCTTGTCGGCTTTATCTTTGCAAAAAAAAAAATGATGATGAGTGTTATTCAACTTCCGCGAGTTACTTGTGTTGTATGGGTAGAAGGGTGTCCAGGTAGGGCACCAATCGCGGGTCCGGGGTTCGGGTCGTGACAATAAGTATCAAAGAAGGGCCAGAGAACACATTGTGTGTTTGTTTATTGGATTTCAAAATAAAAAAAGAAAATATTCAAATTCACTCCACTCCAAAGTACGCGCGAATCTGAATTAATCAGACTCCAAAATAAGTATAGAAGAAAGGCGAGAAATACATTGTGTGTTTGTTTTGTAGATTTCAAAATAAAAGAAGTAAATGTTCAAATTCACTCCACTCCAAAGTACGAGTGAGTATGAATTTGTCGGGCTCCAAAATGAGTATTCAAGAAGGGCAAAAAACACGTTGTTTGTTTGATTTTTGAGTTTCAAAATAAAAGGAGTAAATGTTCAAATTTACTCAACTCCAAAATACGCGTGAATCTAAATTAGTCAAACTCCAAAAAAAGTATCCAAGAAGGGCGAAAAACTTGTTGTGCACTATTTCTTTTGTTTCAAAATAAAAGCAGTAAATGTTCAAATTCATTTGACTCCAAAGTGAACGTGAGTCTGAATTAGTCAGATTTCAAAACAAGTATCCAAGAACGTCGTAAAATCGGTGGTGTGTTTGTTTTTTCATGTTTCAAAATAAAAGCAGTAAATGTTCAAATTCACTCGACTCCTTATTGAACGTAAATCTAAATTAGTCGAATTTTAAAATAAATATCGAACAATGAAAACCCCCTTTTTTTTGTTTCTTGGGCTTTTGGATTTTCTTCTTTTTTTACTTCGTGTAGTTACGATTCTACTTAGAATCTAGTCATCCACTATCTTCTCTCCCCCAAATCTCTCTACCCTAAACACAAATCTTCATTTACTACTTAAACCTCTTTTTCTTGTAACAGTCTCCCCACCTCATATCCCTTTTCTCCCTTCTATCTATCAAAACACCCAAAAATTCTAAAAAAAAACTTGTAAAAGTGAGATTTTTATAAAGGGGTTATTTATATTGAGGTTCTTGATTTGCTTTGTAATGGCTGATAACCTTTTATGTACAGAAAAAGAAAGTATATGTTTTGATGATCTTGATGATTCTTGTTTGACTATAGGTCAACAAAACAATGAAATTAATAGTAAAGATTTGAACTTTATCAAGAATGGTAGATCAGAGGGATTGATTGATATGCCAAGTTTAAGTGAAGAGTGTTATGGTTTTATGGTGCAAACGGAAATTGATTTTATTCCTAAAGATGATTATTTGATGAGATTGAGAAGTGGGGTGTTGGATTTGAGTGTTAGAAGAGAAGCACTTGATTGGATTTGGAAGGTGTTGTTAATTGGTCTTAATTAATAAACTCTTATATTAATCAGTTGAATCATAATAATCATCAATTTTGGTTATTGGATTTGTTTACCCTTTGTTGGCATTGCTTTATTTGTTTGAGTAAGTTGATTACTTCTATTAGTGTTTAACTACTCTTGTGTGCATTAATTTGTATAGGTGTTAATTGATTTGATGTAATTCTTTTCTTAATATGGAGTTTTCCATCTTTGATGTATATTTGATGTTGCCGAGGGTCTATTGGAAACATCCACTCTCTACCTCACAAGGTAGGGGTAAGGTTTGCGTATAACCTAACTTTTCAGACCAACTTGTGGGATTACATTGGGTATGTTGTTGTTGTTGTTATTTGATGTTAATAGATTTCTTGGATTTTGCTTTGGAAAGTACTTTGGATATTGGATGATATAATCGATGATCGATCGACTGAGTTTTGTAATGTATTCAAAAGATCACTCTTTTTATGGTATCCTAATTTGTTTTAAAATAGGAAATGTGATGAGTATTCTGATACAGTACTGATTTTCTGATTTGTGTTTTGTGCCTTGCAGGCTCATATGCACTATGGATTTGGAGAGCTGAGTTTTTGTTTGTCGATAAATTACCTGGATCGGTTTCTGTCTCTGTATGAATTGCCTGTAAGTTCACAATCTTTGTTGCTCCGACTCTTCAATAATAATGTTGGTGTGTGTATCGGATCCTCCAAAAGTTATACATTTTGGAGGATCCGACACCAGTGCAGCAACATTTTTGAAGTTTGAATGCTAAGTGATTGTCTGAATTTTGTTAATTTGCATTTTTTGGATATATAGAGAAGTAAAACTTGGACTGTCCAATTGTTAGCTGTGGCATGTCTATCAATTGCAGCGAAAATGGAAGAGATTAATGTTCCTTCAACTGTTGATTTGCAGGTGACTAAAATTATCGTTCAATTCTATGTTGCTCGGATCCTCCAAAAATGTTGTTGCATGTGTGGCAACATTTTACAAGCGCCCGAGCAACATAGTATACAAGTTTGTCATATTAACAATTTATATTTTCTTGAACTAGATTATGTAGTAAATGTTGAGTTTGTGGAACAGGTGGGGGATCCTAAATTTATATTTGAAGGCAAAACTATACAAAGAATGGAACTTTTGGTACTAAGCACATTGAAGTGGAGAATGCAAGCTTATACACCTTGCACATTCATAGATTATTTTGTAAGAAAGATGAATGGTGATCAAATCCCATCAAGGCCTTTGATTTCTAAATCAATGCAATTGATATTAAGCTCCATAAGAGGTCTTAACCTCTATCTAAGTATGACTTCTATTGTACTATATATGGTTATAAAGTCTACTAGTGTTTGATCAAGTGCTCTTGGTTGGGAAATTGAATGCAGGCATTGATTTCTTGGAATTCAGGTCTTCTGAAATTGCAGCAGCAGTTGCAATATCTGTTTCAGGGGAAATGCAAGCAAAAGACTTTGACAAGGCAATGCCTTGTTTCTTCATACATGTACAAAAGGTAAATTTTGTGAGGTGCCCCACTGAAATACAGTCAAACCTCTCTATAACAGCGTCGTTTGTCCGAATATCTTTTGGCTACTATAGCAAAATGTTGTTATAAAGAACATATAATATGAAAAATCTGCTCCCTATTATACTGAAATAATGTTATAAAGGTGACTCTTATAAAGAGGTAATTTGTGTTTCAATTGGCAGTGATGCATATTGTGGTTGTTAAAGTACTTCCCTTGCACCTCTATTGAGTAATGCCTAAGTCAGCATTAAAACATTTGAGGGCAGGGCGAGCTTTTCTTTTGCTCGAGATTCTTGAGGCAATAATTTACAACAATATGGTTTTGCTTGGAGTATTTAACTTTTGTGGGATACACTTCTTCTTAATATATAATTTTCTGGTGATTTTACAGGGCAGAGTGATGAAGTGTCTTGAACTGATTCAAGATTTGACATTAGTTAGTGGGACTATGACCACTGCTACTACTGTTACTACTGCCTCAGTACCTCAAAGTCCCAATGGAGTGTTAGAAGCTGCATGCTTGAGCAGTGATGAGAGCACAGTTGCATCATGTCCACCAGATACTAAAAGGAGAAAATTTTGACTGTGTTAGTGGAGAGGGTACTTGAGAAAAGTTGTGAAATCTTGAAATTTTCACCTGTTTTTTTTTCTTCAAATTATTCCAACACCTCCAAGTCCAATCAATTTTGGCCTAATGGAAGATCTGGTGGGGGGTGGGGGAAGGATTGTCAACAGCTGTTAACAACAATCTTGAGTTGTCAACAACCATAGTAATAGGAGGTTGTGGAGGGGCAAGATGGAATTTTGAAAAGGGCCATCTATTAAATACAGTACTTTTTTTTTCTTATTTATCATTTTTAGGTTTCTCTTGTAATTTCAAATAAAGACTATACAATGAAAACAGTAAGAAAGGGAAAAAAGAGAATAAAAGGTAGTAGAGGCTATATAGATTATAGTATTGATTTATTATTTCTATTTACAGTGGAAATGAGATACATTTACATGGGGCTACATATACCCAATTTTTCTTGCAATAAGAGGTAGAATAGGTGTTGAGGAAAAGACAAATCCTAATACTATTTCAAGAAGGCATTTTGTACTAGAACTATTTTTATGTTTAAAATGGTGGCAAGGCCTTGTACCAAACAAAAAGTCTTGTATGAATGACATGGCATGTCCAAGATCACAAATTTTAATTGTATTTATGTAATGTTGAACATTTACCTCATGGCATGCTTAGAAATAGTGTTTGGCCAAAATATTGTGGATCAAACCCAAATTTTGATTGTTTGAGTAGGTTACAAAATAATTTTCATCGACTTTTTTTAGCTGTCTTTGAAAAAGAGCTACAATCATAGAATTTTAAATTCCACGAATGAAATTTATGATCTCACTTATAAATTTGAAATTCACGACAATAACTAATTTTCAATAAAGGACAGTCCGGTGCACTAAGCTCTCGTTATGCGCGGGTTCGGAGAAGAGTAGGACCACAAGGGTCTATTGTACGTAGTCTTACCTCACATTTATAACTAATTTTCAACAAAGGATTGAAAAACGATTGTTTGTGAATTTTATTAAAAAGTAGTGTTGAAAGGGATGACGAAATCAATTTTGAAGTTATAATATAACTGATAGACAAATGAAAAGAATTAGTGCGATGAAAGTTGTAAATTGTATTTGGGGAAGTTATTATCAATTGTTGGCCTCTATGATACAATCAACGATCAATAGACTTGATAGATAGTGATTTATCCCGTGGCAGATGACTTTTCGAACCTAAATAATGCGTAATTAAGAAATGAGAAAAATGAATTAACAAATGTTATATATATATATGATGTCGCGCATAGCGAAAGCTTAGTGCATCAAGATGTTCTTTATATATATATATATATATATATATATATTTTGTGGGAAAAAGAAATGTAAGAGTGAGTGTAAGTGTGACTGGTCAAAACCTAGGATCGCTCATTTACACTGACGAGTTTATAAAGAAGTCATTTTTGAAGCATAAAAGAAACCTTGGGAATGCAATGAAATTTGGTGTCATGGGCAAGTGTCAGTGTGGCATTATGTGCTTGGATTGTTCGTTTCTGTGAATGATTTCTCTTATGGACTTGTCACACGTGGTGCTCAATGTTAATATTTTACTAAAATTGTCCATATTGATTAAACTTGACAACATGGAGCTTCAGAGCAAATGGTAAAAATTGCCCATTTACCAAAAAAAGGTAAAAATTGCCTTGAGAGCTGATTAAGAAACGAAAAAAATATTGGTGCACAAAGTAAGGTGTTTGAGACATAAATAGATGAATTGGTTTGATCAAATAATAAATTTCCCACATAGGTGAAAAATAGAAGGTTTGAGCACTATATAAACTCTAGTGTTGAGCAAGGGTTGGGCCCCCAAGGGGTGACCCAAGTGTTTAGAGGGGGGACGACCTAGGTGAGCTTGGGTTCGGAGTTAAACCCCATGTGCGGCCGCCGCCCGCCCGGTTGGGCTTGGCTTCCGGAATTTTTTTTGGTCATTTACATTTTTGTCCTGAAAATTTCGGATAAAACCGATCTGACTTCAAAAGTTAGAAACGTTGCATCCCCTCTTAATTCAAAAGTCATAAAGGTTGCATCGCCTTCTTCTCCTATAAATTGAACATTTCTGTTCAAATCAAATATATAGAGAAAAAAAATAGAAATTTCTGGTGGGGATGCAATAGACACTCAATCTAACACAACGAATGAAGTGGGCCAAGAATTTCAGGTCACAAATGCCCTGAAGTTAATACTGGATGCTTGAAATAATAGTGATTTCATGTGCAAAAGTTGCATTGTAACGGTATGTCGGATACACCATATAATGTGTATTGCACTGTGATGACGGTAAATGAGTTGTGGGAGAAACTCGAGAAAAAGTATAGTGCACAGGATGTAGGAACTAAAGAGTTCATCGTTGAAAAATTTCTAAAATTTTAAATGGTGGGTGGTTTATCAGTGATGTCCCAAATCCAGGAGTTTCAAATGATTATTCATCATATGGATTTGGAAAGAATGAAGCCAATCGAGCAATTTCTGGTTGCATCTTTGATTGAGAAATTGCCCCTCATGAAACGAGTTCATGAGTTATCTCAAACTAAAGACAAAAGAAATTAGGTTTGAAGATCTTCTCATCAAACTGCAAATACAGGAAGACAATAAAAAGGGATATATCTAAGGGAAAGAAACCAATAGAGGAAAAGGTGAATCTGGTTGATTCGAAGGGAAACGCTAATAAAAAGCGCAAGTACCAGGGAGACGACAAAAGCCAACCTATAGAGAAGTTCAAAGGAAACTGCCATCACTGTGGAAATCCTGGCCATATGATCAAATAGTGTCGCAAACTGAAGCGAGAGCAGAAGGAAAAGGCTAATAACAAAGGAAGGCCAACGCTAACGTTGTACAAGACGATGGTGATCATTTGAACCTTAACGATATGATTGTGGATTTCTCATCTGTAGTGCTGGAGGAAAATCTGGTGGAGAATCCAAGGCAATGGTGGATAGATACGGGTGCAATCCGTCACATCTTCTTTGACAAAAGTGCATTCTCCTCTTACGCCCCAGTCACGGGCAAAAATTTCTTCATGGGCAAAGACGCTACCTTTGAAGTTCAAATGGTTGAAAAGGTTGTCCTCAAAATGACTTCAAGCAAAGAGCTTACTCTGAAGGAAGTGATGGATGTCCCTGATATCCGCAAGAACTTGGTTTCAGGGCCATTGTTGGTCAAGGCTGACTTTACACTGGTTTTTGAGTCCAACAAATTTATAATAGCTAAGAATGGTATATTTGTAGGAAGGGGCTTCGCGTGTGACAGTCTCTTCAAAATGAATGTTATGTTTGTTATTCGTTCATCTAATGAAATAAAGCCTTCTACCTACTTGCTTGAGTCCTCTAATTTATGGTAACATAGATTAGGACACGTTAACTACAAATCCATTCAAAAGTTAGTAAAATTAGAATTGTTGCCTTCCAATACAGTCGAAAGAAACACTGCTCTTCTAGAACTTATTCACACCGATATATGTGATTTAAAGTTTGTACAAACTATGGGGAACAAGTACTTTGTGACTTTTATTGATGATAGTACCAGATATTGTTACGTTTACTTATTAAAAAGTAAGGATGAAGCGTTTGAAGCATTTAAACGTTACAAAGAAGAAGTTGAAAATCAACTAAATCTATGGATTAAGGCAATTCGTAGTGATAGAGAAGGAATATGTAGCATTGTTTGAAGAATATTGTGCTCAATTCGGCATTGTTCATCAAACGACCGCTCCTTACTCGCCTCAGTCTAACGATATTGCTGAGCGCAAAAACCATACGTAAATGATGAATGCTTTACTTATCAACTCCGGTTTAGCCCAAAACATGTGGGGCGAAACGATTTTTACCGCTAATACAATTCTTAATAGAATTTCGCATAAGCATAAGGATTAAACTTCATATGTGTTATGGAAAGGAATGAAACTCACTTATAAATATTTGAAAGTGTGGAGCTGTTTGGCAAATGTCGAAGTACCTAAATCAAAACAGGTCAAAATTAGACCTAAGACTATAGATTGCGTATTCATCGGATATGCAAATAACAGTAGTGCTCATAACTTCTTAGTATATAAGTCGGAGATACCAGATATCTACGAGGGTACGATCATGGAATCAAATAGTGCTGAATTCTTTGAACATATATTTCCTCAAAAGGAAAAAAGAAATATTTTTGCGCAAATGAAGTTATGAACAAAAAGCTCAAAATAAATAAGACCCGGGAGTTTCTGATTATCCGGAACTAGACGTTCCAGATCTACAGGACTTAGAAGTTACTGACTATCCGGAACATAATGTTTCAGATATACAGATCTTAGGGGTTCCAGAGGTTGAACCAAGACAGAGCAAAAGGGCCAAAAAGGACAAAACCTTTGGTGCAGATTTTCTAACTTATATGGTTGAAAATGAGCCGAGGACAATTAAGGAAGTATTGTCAACTCCAGAAGCATCGTTTTGGAAAGAAGCTATACAAAGTGAAATAGATTCCATCATGTAGAATCATACTTGGGAAATGGTTGATCTTCCTCCGGAAAGAAAACCTTTGGGTTGTAAGTGAATACTCACAAGAAAGTACAAAACAGATGGAACTATTGACAAGTATAAGGCTAGATTAGTAGTCAAATGCTATAGACAAAAGGAAGGCCTCAATTACTTTGACACATACTCCACTGTGTCTAGGATAACGCCCATAAGGGTATTCACAGTCATTGCAGCTTTGCGTGACTTTGAGATACATAAAATGGATTTTAAGACAACCTTACTAAACGGAGAGTTGGAAGAGGAAATATACATGGAACAATCCGAGGGATATGTGATTACAGGACAAGAAAAGAAAGTATGTCGACTTGTTAAGTCTCAGTACGGACTCAAACAAGCCCCGAAATAATGTCATGAGAAGTTTGATAATACTTTATTATCAAAAGATTTTCCATAAATTAATGTGATAAATGTATCTATACTAAAGGAAAATCTGACTCATTTGTCATGATATGCCTTTATGCAGATGACATGCTCATCACCGGAAGTAGTCTAAACTTGATCCTAGAAACCAAGAATATGTTGAAATAATATTTCGACATGAAAGATATGAGTATTATAGATGTAATCTTAGGAATTAAGATTTCTAAGACATCTGACGGGCTGGTCTTATCTCAATCTCATTACATTGAAGATGTTTTGAGAAAATTTGATGTATTTGACAGTTGTTAGATGTACTTTGTATATGCTTTTTGAGTCATTTTTAGTTAGTATTTTCCCCATTTCCATTTAAATAAGTGTAGTGTTAGTGTCGTTTTTCATTCTTTTGAGTCACAGCGGTTCAAAAAGGCAAAATGACGAAAATGAGCGAAAATTAGGTACGGTGAAATAGGAGTGTACATGTATTGTAAAGGTGCCTAATTAGACTAAAAACTTTATATTAAATCTAATTTTGACAATAATTAGAAACTAGAAAATTAAAATCATGCAAACGTCTTTCTAATTTTAAGATGTAATTCTATTATCGAATTTGATTAAATAATTTCCCGACTTTGACGGAGTGGGACTTGTCAGGAGTACTTTTCATGTCACACCGACGAGTTCAGAATGTCCCTAGTGATTCTCATGCATGTATATATACGTACTACATATCTTTGCGGTGTTATACACATGATATATATACTAGTATTTTTTTACAGAGTTTTTTGATCTTTTATTTTTTATAATGTTAAAATGACAATGTTTAGTTTGTTTGTATTAAAAATAATTTTAAAAAAGAAATAAAAATCGTAGTCTTAATTTGAATTAAAATGGTGTTAAATAAATAATAAAAATGGTGTCATTTTAAACAGTCAAACGCGTCATTTCTGGTCAATTTAAAACACAAGTCACTTATTTATGTGACATTTCACAAAACCGTCACACAAACGTCATAAATAAGTGACACTTAAAAAACTGTCACACAAATGTCATAATTATATGACACTTAAAAAACATGTCACACAATTGTCATAATTATATGACACTTAAAAAACATGTCACATGAATGTCAAGAAAAAATATAAATTTAGTAAAAAGATGTGACACTTGCATTTCTGTCACATGTGCAGTCACCGTAGCCTATTTTTCTTGTGGTGGGGTTCAACATTTTATGATTCTTAGTTTGAACCCGTTGTATTTTGAATTATAGGTTCATGTCTACTATTTATTGCAATTTTGATAACTTTTTACACATAAATTTATGTTCCACGTCGAAAGTTAGGGGTTCAATTGAACCCCCACCTTACATGCTACATCAGCCACTGAAAGAAATAATCTCTTGATTATTCTCATTAATGAAAGGGGTATATATACAAGTTACATATAGGAAAATCTTTTTCCTATTCTACATCTAAACTCTTATTCTATTTGAAGACTGACTATACAATTATGGTAAAAGTACAAGACTAATACACAATATATACCAAATATATAAGGAACCCGAGATGGGCTACTGCCCAAACCTGAGATGGGACTGATGCACATAACCCGTGATGCTCCATTCTTCCAATATACATAAGTATACATGTGTATATAATGTGTATAGTTATGTATATTTAACACACTCGCAGTCATAGAGGACGGTCTTCGTACGCTGAGACTCTCTCTAAAATCTTCAAAAAGGACCGAGGAAAGACCCTTTGTAAAGATGTCTGCAATTTGATATCTGAAAGGGACATGACAGATGCGTACCTATCCACAGACTACCTTTTCGCAAACAAAATGAATGTTCATCTCAATATGTTTAGTGCGCTGGTGCTGAACCAGATTCCCATAAAGGTATATGACACTAACATTATCACAATAAACCAAGGTAGCTTTCTCAATTAACCAACATGATTCAGAGACCACATTGGCTACCCCTCGATACTCGACCTCTACACTAGAGCGTGATAAAGTTGACTGACGTTTGACATTCCATGAAACCAAGTTAATACCAAGAAACATACAATATCCAGACGTAGACCATCTAGTGTCTGGACAGCCACCCCAATCAACATCTATATACGAGACAAGTGTAGATGTTGATGAAGGATATAAATATAAGTCATAGTCAAGTGTCCTCTGGATGTTCTGAATGATGCGTTTGAGCGCATTCATGTGCTCAACCATGAGATCATTCATAAACAAACACACATGTTGTACGTCATATATAATATCTGGTCTCATAAATGTAAGATACTGAAGAGCCCCTTCAAGACTACGATAACGAGTGGGATCCTCGTATGGTAGGCCGACCGCAGCACCCAACTTGGATTTGGTATCAACTCGAGTGGAAGTGGATTTACAGGATGACATCCCAGCCCTCTCAATGATTTTAGCTGCATATTTCCTCTATGATAAGAACAACCCACCTGCAAGATGAGTGACATCAATCCCCAAAAAATAATTCAATGGCCCTAAGTCCTTCAGAGCAAACTCAAAACTGAGCATTGTCATGATAGACTGACGTAATACATCAGAAGAGGCAGTCAAGATTATATTGTCCACATATCATAGTATATAATCTAATGAAGAACCACGCCGATATATGAATAATGAATTATCATACCTAAAGTGAGAGAACCCATAGTCGAAATATAGTTTGCAAACCTCTTATACCATGTCCGTGGAGACTGCTTAAGTTCATACAAGGACTTATTCAACAAACATACATGATGGGAATATTTGGGATCCCTAAATCCCAACGTCTGATGCATATAAACTGTCTCCTTGAGATCACCATACAAGAAATTATTCTTCACATCTAACTGATGAATGAGCCATGCTTTCGAAAGAGTCAAGCTGAGCACAGTGAGAATGGTAGCCGGCTTGACCACCAGACTAAATATCTCACCACAATCCATACCAACCTGCTGAGTCTTACTACTACCTACAAGACGAGCCTTATGCCTCACAAAAGATCCGTCTGAATTGTTCTTATGAACAAAAATCCATATACACCTAATAATATTAAACCAAATGGACGGGGCACCAACTCCCACGTCTTATTATCAATAAGAGCATTATATTCGTCGGTCATAACAATTTTCTAATTTGGGTAATTTAAAGCAGACACTGGGTTACGGGGTAGAGGGGATTTAAGAACATTATAATTCAAATTAAAATATCTTTTGGTTTAAAAATGCACTGTTGACTACGAGTGACTGGTCTATGATTCGGGGGATAATGGGGCGGATTTTGTGAATTATCGAGATTGATATCGGACTGGCCAGCAGGCAGCCAAATCGGTAAGTGGGTCCGAGACTGGGAGCAGGGATTGGGCCAGTATTGGACCCGAGAATTAGAACCGAAATTGGGCCAGAACTGGGCTGGAGAGATGGCCTAATTACTGGACCTAGACCGTGATGTGATGATGTGACGTTAGGATCAGCGGGCAGTGGGCCCGCTGGTGGATTCGGGGCGCAGGATATGTCTGAAAAATGGTGAATAATATATGGAGATATACCATCATCTAAAAAATTATTCGAATTAGGCACGGGTTTATTATCCTTAACAATAGAAATTGGGATTCGTCAAATATTACATGACGGCTAATGATGATTTTATTAGATGATAAATTAAAACATTTATAATCACAATGATTACGAATAACCCAAAAACACACAAGGGGTAGAACAGACCTGAAGTTTGTTAATTGTGGTAGACGGAAACAACGAATAACATAAGAATCCAAACACCCTAAGATGTGAATACGAAGGAGTCTTAATTTATAAAATTTGAAGAGGGGACGAATATGTCAAACCTTTGGAAGGAAGAATGTTAAGAATATATGTAGCCATTTATAGAGCATGACGACAAAAATATGGGGGTATGGAAGCATGAATTAATAATGTTCGGACAATGTGATTAATGGTACGAATTTTGCGAGCGACTTTCCCATTTTGTGAAGACGTATTAGGGCATGAAAAATGAAAATTGATCTCATTATTAGCACAAAAAATTCCCAAAACACCCCGTTGTCATATTCTTTGCCATTATCACATTGAATATTTTTTATTTCCTGTTTGAATTGATTTCTAATGTAAGCTCTAAATTTTAGGAAGATGGAAAAACTTGAGATTTTTTCGATATTGGAAAAGTCCATAAAAATTTAGAATAATCATCCAAAAATAGAACATAATACCGATGACACAAAGAAATAATAACAGGAGATGCCCATAAATCGCTATGAATAATATCAAATTGCATTGAAGTAGTAGAATTAGAGTCTACAAATGGTAACTTAATAATATCTCCTAGAGAACAAGATGAACAATTCGGAGTACTACGCGTACCCTTACATGAAATAAACTTATTTTAATCTAATAAAGACAAAATAGATGACCCCGGATGACCGAGACATGCATGACACACCGAAGGAGCAAGAGTCGCAAAAATAGATGACAAGACTTGACGCGAAAAACCGGACGTGGGTGTGATAGAATAAAAATCTCCCCTACTATCACATCTCATAAGAGGAGCCTCCGTCTTGAAGTCCTTCACAGAAAATCCAAAAGGATCAAAATCAATAGAAACACAATTATCAGTGGTGAATTTATGAACATACACCAAATTCTTAATCAATTTAGGGGCATAAAGAGTATTTTTTAAGACAAGGGGTGGATGTGGGGGAGACAAAGTTTTATGACCATAACCTTGAATTAGAATTGAATTAGCATGACCAACAATTATACCATGATTACTGCTCAAATTGAAATAAGACGAGAGAGTACATTGGTCGGATATCATGTGGGTAGTGGCGCCGGTGTTCAGGTACCAATTTGGGTCCGGAGGTGTTAATCTCAGCGTGTGCATCACGGCTTCAATATCTGCAGGAGATGGTGCGAAAGCGGTCCCATCAGCTGCAAAGGCCTGCTGTGGCCGAGGCCCAAACACGTCTGGGGCAGACCACGACCCAACTGGTCGTGCTGGAAACTACTAGGGCTGTTGGACCTGGGCTGGATGCATCTGTTGGGAATTGTGCTGAGATTGGGCAGTGGCCCAATTCCATAACCTGCTGCTAGATGTGAAGGAGAATCTGTGGGCCACTGGCTGTTGGCCCACAACCAGTTTGGTGGTGGCCCACCACCTTTATTTTTATTTTTGCGATTTTGACCTTTTTGTCTCTACCGTTGTTACGATTTTAGCCTGAATTGTCAAAATATACTGGAGACTTATTTGACGTGGCTATAAAGCCGGAGTTCGTGCCAGTAGACGACTTTTTAGCCAACTCCACCTCCTCTAATATAAGCATAGACCGGGCTTGATAAAATTGCGGTAGGGGGTTACTTTGACGAAGTATTGATGCAACGCTATTATAGGCCTCAGACAAGACTGCAACCATTTGTAGAATGAGACGACTATTGCTAATATGAGCACGCACATTACGAAGTTGGTCCGCCAATTCCTTGAGTCGTTTACAATAGGATGAAATGTTTGAAAAATCTTCCATAGCAATTTGGAAAAATTTCTGTTCAAGAGTGACAATGCGGGAATATTTGTTATCCTAGAATATATCACGCAATATATTCCAAGCAGTCATGGCTGTAGAGTTAGGTTCCATTATCGTCTGTAAGAGGTCGAGGGAGATAGTGACATAAATCCACTGGAGAACCTTAAGATCAGGAGTAGTCCATAATTTAGAATCTTTCTCCTTGGTAGGAACCCCCTCCGTACCAGGAGTAGGAGGGATTATGTAGTGGAGGACTTGATGTGCCAGTGCATGAATCTTGAACAACTCTGCCCACGTCCCATATTGAACGTTTTCTAAGTCAAGAACAATAGGAAGAACACTTTTGATGTTAGGAACTATTAGGGCAGGATGAAACATGTTCTTATAGTGAATAAAATAAGAAAAATTGGAGAAGGGATTTTTTAGGGAGGGTCTCGGGTTTAGGAAGAAAACCGAGAAGGTCTCGGCTTTAGGGAGAAAAACCGAGAGGAGGAGATATGTGGAAGCAAGGAAAATCACCTAGACTTGTGATACCATGAAAGAAATCTTGATTATTCTCATTAATGAAAGAGGTGTTTATACAAGTTACATATAGGAAAATCATTTTCCTATTCTACATCTAAAACCCTTTTCTATTTGGAGACTAATTATACAATTATGGTAAGAGTACAAGACTAATTAAGGTATAAGATTAATACACAATATATACCAAATATACAAGGAACCCGAGATGGGCCTGCTGCCTATAACCCGTGATGCTCCATTCTTCCAATATACATAAGTATACATATGTATATCATGTGTATACTTATGTCTATTTAACAATGTATACTTATGTATATTTAACAACCACTGTCAAATAAAGTGTAAATATTTCTTACGCTATCAGCGTGTATAAGTTAAATCCATCAACTATCGTGTTTTTATCCTTTCACTCAACACTATTTCATGTAGTAAAGTTAATTGAAATCCTAATTTTCCACCACAACTTTTTCCGTCACACATGTTAGGTTTGTGTGGTGTGAATGAGAAATTGAGCGACATTTTCGAAAAGGCATCAACAAAGGATGTGACTTTTCTGTAAAGTCACCACACCTTTCCATAACACTCATTCGTTGGCTATATATGTTGAAATTATGCTTCAGATTTTTAGTTTAATTCACTGAAGCAAAAAAAAACTACTGAAACATTCACCTTTTACTCTCCTCTCACTCTTGCATTCTGCATTGTTTTCAAAAATAAAAATATAAGTGTCTAGTGTGATTTGGTGCCGCCATTTTAGTTCGCTCAAGTTTTGCAATTTGTATTGCCGCTATTGCATAATAGTTTTTCGTTCTATCATGGGAGAAATTAATCTATTAACCTTGACAACTGTGAGGAAATTAGATTTCTTAAGGACACACAAGAAACTTGTGAACTTGGAAATTTTTAATTCGTCTATTTTTGTACTTGAACATTTTTTTATTCTATTTTTCGTTTAGTTTAAAACATAAACTGGTTTACTAAAATATTGATTGAACTCTAGAGATAACAATACACACTGAGACCACTAAATAAGGTATTTAACATGACTCTCTCTCTCAGCAAACAAACTATAGACAAACATAGAAAAGAGTTCAATAGCTAAATGGTCGACTGATCAGAAACAACAGCTAAGCATGGGTCAAGAAAGAATATAAAATCCTTTTTTTTTTTGCATTATATCACAAGTTTAACAGTTCTATTGTTGCTTGTGGGATCTCAATAATATTGAATTTTATATACACTGTCGATATACATATAATTCTTATATTATCACTATAATTTTAGTAGTTTATAACACGTTGTTACTCTATTTTTCAGTTTATATATCAAGTTTGCTATAAAAAGTTATATATTATTATAAATCAATTTACCTGACGGTATAATAAACAAACTATATATTATCAATCCATAAACCTATAAATATTTAACCCACAAACACCTATCTCTATGTGGAGTATATGCCTTGAAATTGCAAAATCTCATGATCAAAGATTATGATGAGATGGATATGATCGATCTCTTTAATGTTGAAAAATCCTAACAAACAATACTTTTTATTTGAATTGACTTTACATGACATGAATCCCTAAAAATGTATGGGTTAGTCACTTATCGGACCCGATTTCTGAAAAATAGTCAGGGTCTGAAAATTTATTGAAAAGTACGTCACTTTTGATGAGGAAATACCATAATAGTGTCATGGATTTCGAACTTAAATTAACAAGTGAATCAAAGATATTATCACGATTTTTGAAATTTATAATAATGTCATGGATTTTATACTTAAGAAAATTGAAAATGCATGACAATGTCCTAGATTTCGCAGAATTTCATCTTTTTAAGTTTGAAATTCATGATTTGAAGTCTAAAAATTGATTATTTTCCAATGACTTTTGACCCTCGCTACACACTACCCTCTTCTTTTGAGGCCCTTTTGGGTTCTACCCCTCTTCTTTGAGGGCCTTTTGGGTACCATTAGATAATTATGATTGCAACCAGATTTTGAATTTAAATACCTGAATGATGGATTTTTTAGTGTCTGACAGTATGTTGTCAATGAATTTAAGTTTGTAAAATAAAGAAAACCTGAAAACAAGATATTAAAAGAAATGCTATGTGGATCTCAAAAAGCAGATGTGTGAAACTGGATCTTGTTTCGATTAATAATGGAGTCTAATTTTATCAGAGGCGGATTCAAAATTTAATTCAAATCATTAAAAGTTTTAATATTAAACCCGTTGTATTTTTAGTATTACAAGTTCATATCTACCGTGCTTTACAATTTTAGTGAAACTTTTATAAATAAATTAATCCTCAGCACCGAAAATGTTGACCTCAGATGAACCCGATGCCACAATACTGTATCCGCCCCTAAATTTTATGAGTATATAAAAGTGATGATTTAGAAATATATCTTTAGAGCATTAAATCCTGTTAAATGACCATCACATTTATCACTTTTTAAAAACATAAAATTAAGAACAGAGACCTTTTGTTTAAGTGTAAGAGGGACATGGGTTAAAGGGGATTTTGCTAAAAAAATCCAGTTCTTTAGTCATTTATGTACGAGTTAATATATCCCTGAAGGCAGAAGTATCCTCATTGGGTGGTGTGGGAGAGCAGTGCCAAGTTCGAAACGCAGAATGCTGGCCTGCACGCTCTTGGGGGGCGCATGCTGAGCATCGAAGTGTGGTTTAAGCGGTGGCGTGGTTTGCGGTATTGCGTCGTCAGGGTTTCACGCTGCTTGTTTCGAAAAGAAGTAGCGGCTGGGTTCGCCGTCAACAAAAAAATGTACGAGTTAATATTCTGTGTCTCTAAGTTGATTTATTTGTCTATTGCTGTAGAATTTAGAATTAATTGCTTAAGTAAGTGGAAACTTTAGTTTAATTTTTCGAGTAATTAAGAATATGGCAGGCTTTTGCACCCACCGTGAATTTAACGGTGATGTGCAGCCGTTGTTGGGAAATTTTTTGAGCTATATATTTCAGTAAAAGTACAAATGAATTTAACAAAAATTTAATCAGCTGTCAGGTAGCATGTCTTTGTTTTTGACCAGTTTTATTCTCTCCTTTATCTTCCTCGGGTCAAAAGGTGAAATCCCTCGCCCACAACTTCCATCCCGATAAAGATTGATGGAGGAGATAAATCAATTCTCTTTTATCTTCCTTGTGGTTGCTAAAGGGAAGTGGACGAGCTACAATTTCTCTTACAAATTTAGCAAAACTTAATAGCTGAGGTAGAGTCAGAATTTGAAATTTATGAGTTCGGAATTTTTAAAAATATACATAGACAATATACATGAATAAAAAATTATATTCATGTTACAAAAATTAAAATACAATATCCATATGAAGTTGAAAGATATAGAACAATGAATACATAAATACATTGTATTCATCAGAGTAACTGAAATTACAGTACCTGTGGTTTCACCGACACTTATTTAGGAGGTTCTTCTGCATCATCATTTTTAGGCTTGCTACCCGATGCATCAACATTTTTAGGCTTACTCGATGAAGCGACATGAATGATTTTTCTCCGCTTTTTTGTATTTGATACTGAGGCTTTGGATTTAGATGGAGTTTGGACAACCTCCTTTCGCTTGAGAGATTTTGAGACGTCAGATTCATGGCGCATCTTAAAAGTACTCTCAGTAAGCATTTTAGCAATAGAGCCTGCAATTTCGCATCATCTTGAGTGATACACAAATCAAACGGATCATCATTAAAATTGGGTATATCTCTAGTAAATCTTTGGAGTATTTCGGTCCGCCATTAACATGCAATTCTAAGCTATTTCAGGTTAAAACTCTAATAATGGCGTAAAATTGAGGATTAAAATACGAGAAATTGAAGAAGCTATGAACGAAATATAGTGTAAAAAAACTAAAACTACCCAATAACTTACCTATTAGTGCGTTGCAACGATTTAGCAGAAATTGATTGTACGTATTGTGCATAAGGAAAATGGATGAAAAAATAGGAGAAGATTGATATTGAATGAGAGAAAAATTGATTTGAATATGGGTATATAGGGGAAACCGACGTATGTTGCGGTTGGATAAGAGTTTTACCGTGTTTTTTTTGGAATAGTTTTATATGTATTTAACATAAACCTTTAGATATAAGATGTAATTAATATAAACTATAGCTACTAAATATAGTTATGTATTAATAGTTAGTTATGTGATGTAAATTTTCCTACATTAAAACTCAATTAGAGAATAAGGTAAGAACTTATACCACAATTGGAGTATTTATTTGAACAATTTTGGTACAAGAAATGCGGGATGCTCAGGGAAATAGAAAAGGTCAAGAGTGAAGAAGAAAACTTGATCTACTTAGAAAATATTAGAAGGAAAAGAGAACAAGTAAAATATTACTATCTCCCTCCTATACATAATAAGTATTTACTTAGCCGTTTTATTTTGATTCAAAATAAATGTCCACTTGTATAACAAAAAATAAATAAATTAATTTCTTCGAAATTATTTCCTATTTAGATAAGTGAGTTTTTTTTGTAATTCAGAAATTATATTGTGTAATTAGTGTTAAATACTGAATCTGAGCTTGCATGTATTCATAGTTATTGGGTCCCGTGGGCTACGGATTAATAAAACGTAAGATTAAAATCGCAAACTAGAACAAAAAAAAACAGTCACTGGATGTTGCCTTCAATGTTGGGTCAATATCTTGGCAATATTACAATAAAACAGAATAAATCTTGTAGAGTATGTGCAGCGAAAAAAGTAAAGAGACACAAGGTTTATATTTTCAAGGGTATATATAAATATATCCCTTGATGATCAGTGACCAAAAGAATTGTATAAATTATATACAATTACAAAGATTTTTTTTTTACAAATTGAGCGTTACAAACGAAAAAGAAATTACAAACAAAATGAAGTAGCAGATGACTTCGCCTAAAGTTAGAAAGTCTAAAAGATAAAAGACAACATCTCCATTACAATTGATTGAACAAAAAGCTTAATCTAGAATAAAGAAAACAATTGTAATGTGGGACAAGATGTTGTTAAAACAACTTTAGGCTGAAATGTTGATCCAGTTTCCTAAGATAAAATCCGAGAGCTCTCTTGGAAATTCTTCTTCTTTTTAATTTGAATAATCTGGATGCTCGATACACTGAAGTTCCCCCTCTATTTATAGGGTGAAACTTTCCTTGGAATTCTCACTGATGGTTGCGGAGGTTGAGCAAAAGATGAGAGCAGCTTGGACCGAGTCTTCCTCCTGGAAATTCTCAACGATCTGGACTTGGTCATTCGCTGCTTTCTCTTCACGCTTTGACTGCATCTTTCACCACGTTTTAAACACATCAATCTAGTAAGCTTGCCTAGGTCATTTTAACACCCAGTAACATCAACTGTTTAGGACGGAAGAATAGGCAAAACAATTACATAGATGTTGGCAGAAATGTTGTCGCAACATCGCAGGCAACATTCTTGTCTACACACGAGATGTTATCCTGCGAGATTTCAGATGTTGCCACAACATCCATCCAACATCAACAATCTTCCCCTTTTTGACTTTCTTCTCAAAATTCCATGCAATTCAAAAAAATGACTAGGATACTGAGTCTTGAAGTAGTCGCCGATAATTATTATAACATAGCATAACGTGTATCGGATATAGAATTACAAAATGATTGTTTACATAACAGATGTACATCGACTGAACTGTCATCTTGTCTCGCGTTCTATCTCCTGTCTTCATACTCTTTCGTCTCTCTAACAATCTTTCACCTTTTCTCCCTTTTTCTGATGTTTGTCCTTTTTTCTTCTTCCAGGGAAAAGTCTATAGCGTCTTGAAGCTTTGGTTTAGCAGTATTTGTAAAATGAGAGAGGGGTATGGAAGAGCAGAGTTAGATTGTCTTTCAGCCAGTTTTGTGACATGGTTGAAAATCTGTTAGGCGTATTTTGTATACGCCTTTTGAGTAATTTTTAGTTGGTATTTTAATCGTTTTTATTGTGTTTAGTATAGTAGTAGGTTTGTTTTTCTTTCTTTTGACTCACAGCGGTGCAAAAAGGCAAAATGGCAAAAAAGAATGAGAAATGGGCAGAAAAGGTGCTCTCGAGGCGAAAAGGACGAAAGTTGGCAACTCAGAGCGAAAGAAGGCAACAAGTGGTGCCACTTATCTGAACGCGATGCCGTATTTCTGGGAGCCATAGGACTTTCAGCAGCGCGGTGCTATCGAACGATCTGCGGTGCCATTTGTCTTGAGAAGGCTGCGGGAGTTCGGCATCATGCGGTCTTAGCGGTCGACGCGAAATTTCGATTCGAAGGCAAATTGGCTAAGGGCAGATTGATCCGTAGGGCATGAAAATTAGAGGATATTTAAGCCCTAGGGATTAATGCTATGGGGGAGGTTGGTCATTCTACAAGACAACACAACACAGTCGAATTTGGAGCTACAATTGGAGACTTTGTTCTACGTAATTTTCTTTCTTTCGTTTTTAATTCAGTTTATGTATGGATATTGTGTTAGTTCTTAGCGTAACTATGGCTAGGAGCTAAACACTATATTAGGGCTTTCCTTATGAATCGCTTGAAACTGTTATTCATGAATTAATGTAGTAGTTTGATTTCTTCTTCGCTTGATTAAGATTTAGTCAATATTTGGTATGGATGTTTGATAATTAATTGATCATTAGTTATCATAACCTATATGATTTCGAATCAAAAACCGAGAGGAGAGATTTGAATATGATGTAATTGACTAGACATAGGTTAAAATCGCGGACAAAAGTACCCCGATACTTGTGTAGCATTATATGTTACTGTTTTTAATCCTCATATGTGGTAAATCCTATCATATAAATATAGAAGAGTTCTGCACTGGGTTGAGTGATTATATATACTAATCGGAATATAAGACAGTCTAGTTAACCGCTATCTTAACGAAGAAGAAGAAGAATCATTTTAGTTGCATTAATGATTGAATAAAGTGGATAGTCGAGGATTTTGGAAGCTCTAATTCATTCATAACTGATTACAACTTTATTGGTTTAAATCTTGCAATTATTCTAGTAGTTAAATAAATACCCCAATCAAATATCGATTTCCAAATAGATAACATAAAATAGATGAACGATACTTAGAAACCAGTCTTTGTGGATGATATTCAGTCTGACAGACTATATTACTTGTGAACGATACGTACGTTTGCGTGAGCAATCGAAAAATCGCTAACAAGTTTTTGGCGCCGTTGCCGAGGACTGGCGTACATCTAATATCGAATCATCTGGTTTTATTTCTACTTTGGCTTTATTTTTATTTTATTTTAATTTTAATTTTAATTTTTACTGTTAGAACCGTGTGCCTTGAATTGTTTGTTGATTTTGATCTGTTTCAGGAATCTAGTGTATGCGAAGAAGGAGAGGAGCAGATACACTAGTTCCCTTCAACCTTGAAATCGAAAAACTGTGCAAGCAAAACAGGCGTGAGAAAATAATTGCTGATTTACTAGTCATGGAAAATCAGCAGAATAACAACAACGGGGCACCTGAGGAGGTGTTGAATAATGAGGTACCGGCTACCATGGGACAAGTCCGCGCTGCGAGAAATGAGTTTGGGAGATTATATTCTACCACGATTCTTGGTGCCTGAGACATGCATCGGGCTCCCGGTATAGGGCCAACAACTTTGAGTTCAAGGCCCGTCCAGGCATGGTCGAGAACCTGATACAATTTGGAGGATCGCCCGTCGAAGATCCTCGCGTACATTGCAAACTTTCTGGAGCTGTGTGCCACTTTCAAATACAATGGCGTTACGACGATGCCATTAGACTGAGGTTCTTCCCGTTCTCACTGAGGGATAGAGCCAAAAATTGGTTGAACTCACTGCCTGCCGACTCCGTCACTACCTGGCAGGACCTCCCAAAAGTTTCTAGCAAAGTTCTTCCCTCCTTCCAAAGCAGCAAAGTTAAGGGGAGAGCTGAACAACTTTTATCAGGTGGATGGAGAATCACTCTACGATTCATTGGAGCGATTCAAGGATCTGCAAAGGAAATGCCCACATCATGACATTGAGAAGTGGATGTTAGTCCACATTTTTTATAATGGGATGAGTGGTACTACTCGTACCATCATTGATGCTGCAGCAGGGGGTGCTTTTATGAGAAAGAGTGTCAATGAGGCACATGAGTTACTGGAATATATGGCTGTCAACAATCATCAAGGGGCAGATGACAGGTCAGTGACCAGCAGGAAGGCTATGGGCATACATGAACTAGATGCCATCACTGCCCTGAACGCACATGTGGCCCTTTTGATGAAGCAACTGCAGCAGAACACCATGTCCGTGAATGCAGTCCAGATGCCTGTGAATTGTGAGATTTGTGGTGGACCGCATTCCTTTGACAGATGCACAGCGGTGGACCCTAATAATGTGCGATGGAGCGGTGCAGCGGTTGGAACTTTGGAGGCCTTATAATTCCAACACATACAACCCAGGGTGGAGAAATCACCCTAACTTTTTGTGGAGGAACGATCAGCCTCAGCAGCAACCATATCAAGGTGGTTACCAGAACCAGCAGGTGCAAAATCAGGCCACTTCATCCCAGCAGTTTAGACCACCTATACAACAGGAGAATCCTGATGAACTGAGAGTTGCATTGCTTACACTTACCAATTCGCAGAATCAGTTCATGTATGTAACAAAGTCCTCTTTCAGGAGCTTGGAAACACAGGTTGGGCAACTTGAAAATATGGTAACCAACAAGCCGCAGGGCACTCTCCCAAGTAATACAGAGGTAAATTCTAGAGATCAGTGTTAAGCAGTGTTGTTGAGGAGTGGAAAGCAGTTGGAGCAGGTTGCTCCCCAGCCCGCAGTGGTAAGTAAGAAGGAGTGTGAGAAAACAGTTGAGGTAGAGAATGAGGGGGTCACTGAGGACCGCCCTACAGTTGAGACAGCTCCACGAACACCTTTGATGGAGTACGTTGATAGAATCCCTTACCCTCAGAGGTTACAAAAGAAGACAATTGACAAACAGTTCTCCAAGTTTTTAGAGGTGTTTAAGAAGCTTCAAATAAATATTCCCTTCATTTAAGCACTAGAACAAATGCCATCATACTTTAAATTCATGAAGGAGATACTTGGAAAAAAAAAATCTAGCGGATTATGAGACATTATCTTTGACAGAGGAGTGCAATGTCATCCTGCAAAAGAAACTGCCTCCTAAGCTGAAAGATCCAGGGAGCTTCACCTTGCCCTGCACTATTGGTAAGGTGACATACAACAAGGTGTTGTGTGATCTAGGGCGATTCATCACGACCAACCCGGACCGCATCGGTGCCCTACCTGGGCACCCTTCTATCCATACAACATAAGAAATCCACAGAATCTAAATAACACTCATTGTTTTTAAAACAAACAAAGGTAAAGCCGACAAGGCCGCCAATATATATATATATATATATAATCAAACGGAACTACAATTGTACTCAAGTCCACCCCAAATATGAATACAGACATCTAAGAGTTTGACAACAACTATGACGGGACAAGGTCCCGCCGTACCTCTGAATAAACATAATACTGTAATACAAATTCCGTACCAAAATGATAGGCTTCGGAACAATGGAGCTATCCCAAAATACTGAAATGAGATCCTAACTGCGAGGATCACTCGACTGCGTGCCTACGCCTGCGGACATGAACACAACCTCCGGAGAAGGGGGTAAGTACAACAATAATGTACCAAGTATGTGAACATAAGGTACTGTAAATAAAATCATAACATGCCAAATATGACAGAGACAAGTATGAAAATCAAATACCAGATCCTACCGTGCCATATAACAGAAGAGTACCTTTTCAAAATACCAAAATCACCCATACCTTTTCACAAATATGAAAGCCATGTCAAAATCAGGGACACCTGCCCGTAGAATCATACACATATAATATTCATGTCATAATCAGGGACGTTCTCACATGATCTCCACTATACCATTTTCACAATAAGATTTATGTTGTAATCATGGACATTCTCACATGATCCAACTTACACAATTTTCACAATAAGATTTATATTGTAATCATGGACATTCTCACATGATCCAACTATACAATTTTCACAAGAAGATTTATGTTGTAATCATGGACATTCTCACATGATCCAACTACACAATTTTCACAAGAAGATTTATGTTGTAATCATGGATATTCTCACATGATCCAACTACACAATTTTCACAATAATCATGGACATACTCACATGATTCCCATATAATATATAAGTCGTAATCATGGATATTCTCACATAATTTCCATAATATTTTAAGCCATCTCTTTACTTTCCATAAAACCGTTATAACAAACTTCTCATAAAGCCTATTATAACAACTTTCATTTTAGAGAACTAAGACACTACCACATCTTTCTTTTAAAAAGAATCTTTTCATGTAATACACCCTAAGATACTAACACCCGTAGTATCAAGACACTTCTGCTTTCAAAATCAAGTAACATACTTTTTAAATCAAGTAACATATACTCTTAAAACCAAGTACTTATACTTTTTAAATTCAACTCAAGACTTTAAAACCAAGTAACTTCTACTCTTTAAATCAAGTCACTTATACATATAAAATCATGCCACTCTCACATATAGAATCATGTCACTTGTACTTCATATAATCAAACCTCATATACTTTCAAATAAAGTCTCATATACTTTGAAAATCAAGTCACTTAGCTTTCAAATAAATCAAGTCTCATAACATTCAAAATCAAGTCTCATGACTTTCAAATAATCAAGTCTCATGACATTCAAATCAGTCAAGTCTCATAACTTTCAAAATAAATTAAGTCTCTAACTTTCAAATAATCAAGTCTCATGACATTCAAATAAGTCAAGTCTCATAACTTTCATAGTAAATCATGTCAAAGAAGGAATGATAGTTCACATACCTTATACGCTTAATCCAACTTGATAACTAGAATACGTCTCAATGTACTTCAACCTATATTGACAATAATACGTCTATCAATTTCATACTCACTAGTATAGGACACATATACCAAGTAAGGGTCCTCTTATTCTACGGAAATTTGGGCAGCACTTCCCCTGTTTATGTGCGTATCCACAATTAACCAACAAGTCAATCAAACCAACAATCAACTACCATCCCAATATATAATCAAGTTAGGCTCCATATACTCCATATACGCAATCATACAACTTCCTTTCTCTTTACTTATGAAAGACAACAATTCAACAATCAAGATGAAAAACACACCTATTTACCATGTTCATTCAATCCCTTAGTCCATACTAAAGTAGTCCATGAAAGTAGCCCCTACTTCAATCAACAACGAGAGAAAAATGTGAAGTTTCTCTACACCTTGTTATACCTTCCTTCTTTTAGGACTTACGCTAAAAATTACCATATTGTTCATGCATTTTCTAAATGAAATTTCCAGCATTTAAACTTATTAAAAATCAGCCCCTAAGACATAAATTATCCAATAAAAACAACCCTTAATTACAACGCGACAACCAATTTCTGGCCAACACATATACTTCCATACTTTCTTTCTTAACTTCTTACGACACACTTCATGTTCCAACATTCTTATGTAAACCCTTACTTCTTTAACATCAAGACTCCTCTATTTTAACATGCAATTATCAACAACACAATACTTAATTCCAATGAACACAAAATGAGTTCTAGAATTGTTTGACACATCCAAACCTCACATGCATTCTCTTTAATCCCAAGTTTCTTCTTAACACACATTCATTACTTAGGTTACAACAATATGCAACTTTAATTAAATCATAAGAGAAGAATTTTTAATTTTAATGCCAAAACAGTCCCTAAGACCGAACCCACTGCTCTTCCGAAGACCCACTATTTTGTCAATTTTTCTTGTCCAATTCTTCACTCTTCAACTCCAATTCAACATGCAACCATTTAAAAATGTTAACCCATCATTTATACACCTTTTCCTTCCAAAAATTTGTCTCCAAAAATCTGAAATTTCCTGGCCTGAATCGGCCCAACAGTGGCAGAATTCACTGTTATGTCAGCTAAACTTGTAATGTCCATAACTATCTATACCTATGTCCTATCGATGATAGGTTTATTGCGTTGAAAACTAGACTCGACGAACTTCATTTTAGGCTTTTGTAACACCTAAAAACACCTAATATACTAGGAGATATACCCCTCCAAAGTTGACTGAAAATCTGCCAGCAAATCCCGATTTCTGCCCTAACTTTCTCTAATTCTTGGCTTCTAATTTGTAGATGAACAATGTAATATAGGGAGAGGAATTAAACTCCAATCTATTCTTTTTTTTGTAGGTATATGGCTGGTCCAATTGAGAGAAAAGGAAGAAGATTGGAGTGTGTTTGTGTTGAAAATGGAGGAATGAAAAAGGGCTTGTAATTTAAATCCCTAAATCTGAAAATTTCCTCCTCTAATTACAATTTGGTCCAAAACTCTTATTAGTCTTCCTATTTAACCCTCAAGTAATAATAAAACTTATGTTCCACTTCTTCTAATTCCCGAAAAATCCCATAGGGTATCGTATTCTCAATGTAGAAACTTATATAATATGTTACTAAGTCATGACGGGAATATATAACTACTATTAACAATTCTCATCGTCACACTCGTTTTCACCAAAATTATTCCGAAATCACATCCCTCTTATACTAACTTCTGGATTAGCATATATAAACATACTTAATATCCAATATCCGAATCTTATTCCTTAATGACGTTCTCATCTCATTTTCTTGGAAATACGGGGTGTAACAGTATCAATCTCATGCCTCTGTATGTCTTCAAGAGATTGAGTTTGGGTGAAGCCAAACCAACCACAGTGAATTTGCAGTTGGCCGACCGAACCGTAGTGCACCCCAGAGGCATGACAAAAGATATGCTGGTCAAGGTGGGAAAGTTCTTCTTCCCAGCAGACTTCCTCATTCTTGATATGGAGAAAGATGATGAAATACCTATCATTTTTGGGAGACCATTCCTTGCAACTGGGAGAGCACTGATTGATGTAAAAAATGGAGAACTGAGACTAAGGGTTTAGGAGGAAGAAATGGTGTTCAAAGTGTTCAATTCCACCATTGAATCCCAAGCCATCAACAAGTGTTTCGCAGTCAGCACAACTGACACAGCAGTTCAGCCAGCACATGCCAAAGCTAGGGAGATCATTCATACAGCGGTGAACCCACAGGTCAGCAAGAATGCTGAAACAAAAATGAATGCCATGGAAGCCGTCGAACAGGTAAGTCTTACTGAACCCCCTCATGTGAAAAAGAAAAACAGAGTGAGAAAGAGGAGGATGATTTTGAAATGGATAGGTAGTGGGGTTAAAATACCCCAATGATTTAATGAGTAACCTGCGTCCGGCTACAAGACGTTAAAGACAGCGCTACTTGGGAGGCAACCCAATTTTTAAATTACGCAATTGAGTTTAATTAGAACAGTCTCACTTTTGGTATTTTGTTGTGTGGTGATGCAGGTGAAGGAATGAGACATGGCGGAAAACAATTTGGAAAACATCGAATCGGGAGTTTAAGACCGCTGCCGAAAGATCGAGGCGACGCGATAGTTTAGGCACCGCGGTGCCTGTCTGCAGAACCGCGGTGCCTGAACACGTTTCCAGAAAATAAAAAGCACTAAAATGGATAATGCAGTATCCGCCGCCACCACCACTATTTTGAGCCGCTGTATGTCTGTAAGTCGTCTCATTTTAATTTTTGAGTCTTTTACACATTTGAGACAATGTGTAGTTTATGTTTGGGGGGGAGAGTTTTCATTTTATTTTATTTTTGTGAGTCTTTTGTTGTTTTTGTGTTTTATGTGAGTCAAATATTTATTTATTTATTTATTTTAATTTTTTATCATGCATGCCGTGCTTATTTGAAACGCCTAGTGAACTAAGTGTGATAATGTAGTGGAATGAGAAGCTAAAATATGTGTGCTTAAGTTAGATATGCCAAAAATTCATGAAAATTTGATTATTTGGAATATTTGATGCTTAGCCTATGTGTTGTCAAGTGAACAATGTCTGTGAAGTCTGCTTGCTTGTTATTTGAGGCGAAATAGTTAAGATGTACATGTTAGGGAAATGATTCAGGCATATCTTTGATAGCCCTTCTTACCCTTCATTACCTATCCTGACAATAAATTGTATCCCTAATCAGCCCCGTTGAGTCTAAAATAAGTTGTTTTCTTTGACACCCCATGATTCCCTCATGTGCCATAAGCAGTAATTGAAAAATTGAGATGAAAAAGAGTGAAAAAGAAATACAAAAAGAGAGTGAAAAAGTGATGCACCCCAATAAAAAAATGTAAAAGCTTAAGTTTGGGGGTGCCTATATGAATTGATTCATGCTCTCAAAAAGAGAAAAGGGGAATGATAGGTATGAACTGAAAAGAACACCAAAAAGAAGGACAAAATGGTTGAATGAGAAAAACGTTTATGGTACGTAAATTGAGCCTAAATGTCTACTTTTGCCTACCCCTGCCTAAACCTACATTACAACCCTGAAAAGTCCTGAGGATCCCTAGTATGTATGTCTTTTATTAGTGGATAATAGCAAGTAAACATGCCTGTAGAACTAAATGAAATTGACATGCATATGTTAGGTATTCATGCTTCCATTACTTATAATTGAGATGAATTTGCGAAATATCTGATTTGAAATTCTAGATTGCTAAATTCATGTTATATCTGTTCCTACATATTATCCCAACTGACGTTCATGTGTTTCTAAGTAACCTTGTGCAACTGCGTGTTTTGATTTTTTGAGTCTTTAATTTTTGTGTCTTTGTTTTTGTTTTGATCTTTGCTCGAGGGCGAGCAAATGTTAAGTTTGGGGGTGTTTGTTAGGCGTATTTTGTATACGCCTTTTGAGTCATTTTTAGTTGGTATTTTACTCGTTTTTGTTGTGTTTAGTATAGTAGTAGGTTTGTTTTTCTTTCGTTTGAGTCACATCGGTGCAAAAAGGAAAAATGACAAAAAGGAACGAGAAATGAGCAGAAAAGGTGCTCCCGAGGCGAAAAAGACAAAAGTTGGCAACTCAGAGCGAAAGAAGGCAGCATCGCGGTGCCACTATGCAGAATCACGGTGTCATATTTACCGAGGAGCCACATGACTTTCAGCACTGCGGTGCCATCAGACAGTACCTCGGTGTCATTTGTGCTGAGAAGTTGCAGGAGTTTCGGCACCGCGGTGCCGGTATGCAGAACCGCGGTGCCGACGCGAGAAATTTCAGTTCCGAAGGCAAATTGGCTAAGGGCGGATTGGTCCATAGGGCACGAAAATTAGAGGATATTTAAGCCCTAGGGATTAATGCTATGGGGGAGGTTGGTCATTCTACAAGACAACACAACACAGGCGGATTTGAAGCTACAATTGGAGACTTTGTTCAACGTAATTTTCTTTCTTTCGTTTTTAATTCAGTTTATGTATGGATAATGTGTTAGTTCTTAGCGTGACTACGACTAGGAGCTAAACACTTTATTAGGGCTTTCCTTATGAATCGCTTGAAACTGTTATTCATGAATTAATGTAATAGTTTGATTTCTTCTTCGCTTGATTAAGATTTAGTCAATATTTGGTATGAACGTTTGATAATTAATTGATCACTAGTTATCATAACCTATATGATTTCGAATAAAAAACCGAGAGGAGAGATTTGGATATGCTGTAATTGACTAGACATAGGTTAAAATCGCGGACGAAAGTATCCCGATACTTGTGTAGCATTATAGGTTACTGTTCTTAATCCTCCCATGTGGTAAATCCTATCATAGAATTATAGAAGGGTCTGCACTGGGGTTGAGTGATTATATGTACTAACCGGAATATAAGACAGTCTAGTTAACCGCTATCTTAACGAAGAAGAAGAATCATTTTAGTTGCATTAAGGATTGAATAAAGTGGATAGTCGAGATTTTGGAAGCCCTAATTCATTCATAACTGATTACAACTTTATTGGTTTAAATCTTGCAATTATTCTAGTAGTTAAATAAATACCCCAATCAAATATCGATTGTCAAATAGATAACATAAAATAGATGAATAGTACTTAGAAACTAGTCTATGTGGACAATATTCGGTCTTACAGACTATATTACTTATGAACGATGTGTACGCTTGCGTGAGCGGTCGAAAAATCGCTAACAAAATCATCGTTCCAAGATCAACTCTGTGATTTCTTCCTAGCTTATACAGAAGGGTTGCTTGGTCAAGGGTAACAACAGTTTCATTTAAGGAGGGCAACCAGTTATATGTGATAATTCTATGCAAGGTTGCAAAAAGTGTTGTGAGCCTCGACACTGGACTGCGAGGAGCCCAAGTGGTGATCAAATTTCCAGTGAGATATTTGATCATCTCATTCAGTTCTTCAGCAGTGGGAATAACTTCTGAGGTTCTAACAACATGAGGGATCCCTAGTGTGACATTTATGATGTCAAGGTTAAATTCATACACCTTGTTGTAAAGGTACACTCTCCCAAATTTCTTTGAGGTTGTGTCTCTTACAAGGTGTGTCAAGTTCTCGTAGAATACCCTAACAATCTTTTCACAGTAAGGAATCTTTCCAGTTACAGAGCTCAGAACCCTATGACTATTGTCAGTTAAACCATATTCTGAAAATGACGACATATCAATCACTTTTTCTCCTCTAATGCCTCTATTCTTAAACCAGCTCCATATACTTGAGCATGTTTGACTGTGGAACAAAGAAGAGTAAGGCATTACCTCAGAATCCGATTCGGATTTTGGTTTTTCCTGTTCTGGTGGTGTGGCTTCTGATGTTGCCTCGGATGTTGGGGCAATATAGTCAGGATCAGTGTCTTCTTTCCTCTCTGTTGCCTTCGATGTTGAGGCAACATTTAAACCGAAGTTCCAGTATGTTCTATGCACCCTCTTTGGCATGAAGTTCATCGCAGGGAACGGTATCGCATTCAAACCTTATCCTTGTAAAGTCATTCTTGATTCTTTTGAAAAACAGTGTAAAATTACTTACAACTCATATCCTGTACATTGACTCAAATAGTAAATGTTACCCAAAATGTTAGGATAAAATTTCGGACAACATCTACCAAGCTTATCTTATTTTCAGAGAAAACAGAGACCAAGAGATTTTTTCAAGTTAGAAAATTTCTCACGATCTAAGGGTTTGGTAAAAATATCAGCTAGTTGTGAAAGAGTAACAACATGTTCGATTTGAACTAGTTGTTTTTCCACGAAGTCTCTTAAAAATAATGCCTTATGTCAATGTGTTTTGTACGTGAATGCTGAACAAAATTTTTGGAAATATTAATAGCACTCAGATTATCACAGTACAAAATTATGGAGTTATTAGAAATGACATAGTCATCAAGCATATGTCGTAACTAAATCAGTTGAGCACAACAACTTCCGGCTGCTAATGCGCGGTAAGATGCACACACTTTAAACGCAAGTGCACGTTATCGTGACAAGTAGTATAGTCTTGATAAGACCGAATATCGTCCTCAAGGATTAGGGTTCAATTACCAACTATCTATTTTTTGGTATCTATTTGGTAAATTGATATTTAGATTTGTTGTTTATAACTAAGGATTATAAAAGCTATTTAACTAAAAGGGTTTACTTCAGTGATGATGAGAATAGGGCTTCCATATATCCTTACTATCCGCTTATGATACTTACTAATGCATTAACTTATGATATTCTTCTTTTGGAGAAAGCAGGTTTACGAAATCGTTTTATACTCCCGTTAGGGTTATATAAACACTCGACGATGTCGCACCTTACCTACCTTTGGTGATAAGGATAACTCTATAGGAGGATTAAGAACAAAAACCTAGTTCGCAAAATTAGGGTTGTTAAGCATCTCATCAACGCTACGTAAATAATTGAGGTATTTTCATCCCCAATCGAGAATGTCTACCCAACTTACGATATTCACAATCCCCTTTCGAATCGATTAGAAATCATATAGTGATAATTAGTTGTCAATTAATTACCAAGAATTCAACTCAATTATTGGATAGATCTCACAATAAGAAAAATAACCATAAGCGCATTAATTTATAACATAAGTCTCTAGCAATTCAACATGGAAAGCCTATAAGAGAATTAGTTCTAGCCGTTGACATGACAAGAACTAATTCCATGTTCATCATACAAAATAGAAATAAAGAACAAGAAAGGGAAAAGAAATTACTAAACTAATGGTATCCAATCTCGAAGCAAAAGTCTTGAGTTGTGCAGAAGGAACTCTTAAGCGCCTGGGTTCTCCTTTTATAGTGAAAACCGCCTCCTCTTTTCCTTGACCGAATTTCGTCAAAAGACCTAATTTTGCGTCGGCGCCATCTGACGTGGCCGGAAGTTCTGTCTGTCCGGGTGTTTTGGCGCGCGGCCGATTCTGGCATGCGAGGCGCGCGACACTGGATCTTCTCCTCTCGAATAGTGCGCGCGACCTGCTTGCGAGGCGCTGAAGTCCAGATTTTACCCTCGTTCGCCACTTTCTCTGTTTCGACTCTGCATCTCCTTTTTGCCCTTTTTGCTCCTTTTTCGCCATTTGGCCATTTAACCACTTTGACTCAAAAGAGCGAAAAACTATCCTGTCGACACTTATATGTGCAAAATGGGACAAAAGATTAACTAAAATCGACTCAAAATGTGTATATAAAATACAGATCAAATACCCCAAACTTAACCTTTGCGAGCAAAGATAGAAAGAAATAAAATAAAAGACTCAAAGAAACGAAAAATAAAAGACTCATTGCCATTGATCACTTTTCTTTGCATTAGTGTTAACTAGAAAAACATGAAGGTTAGCAAAATAATACAAGAACATATAACATGAAATTTGACATTAAGCTAGATATTTATAAACTCATATTCATCATGCTTAATGGAAGTCAATATACTAAATCATGCATCTAAATTCAAGAATTCCTATGGCATGCTTACTTTACTCTCACTAATGCGGATATGCATAAAGAGATCTTAGGACTTTTAAGGGTTGTAATGTAGGCTTAGGTATAGGTAGGTAAAAATAGGCAATTTAGGCTCATTTAGTGTACCATAAGCTCTTTTGCTTTTGATATTTCCCTTTTCCGTTTTGTTCTTTTCTTCATTTCGATTCTATCTTTCCTCTTTTGTTTTGGGAGAGTGAAGTATATAATGACAAACTTAGGCTTTATTTCTTATTACTTTTGTATTGGGGTGCAGCAGACTTATTCACTCTTTTGTCTCTTTTTAACCTGATGTATTCCACTATTTCATATTTTCACTTATGGTACAATTTGTGGGAATATAGGTGTCAAAGAAGAAGTTTAATTTAGGCTTGACTAGGATATTTTTAAAATGTCGGGATAGAAATGAATGGTAAGAATTGGCTATCAAAGAAATGCTTGAGTATCTCCTAACATGCGTATCTAACTATTTAGCCTCAAATAGGAAATCATAACACATAAGTATTTATCATTTAACATGCATAACTCGAGCAAGAGAATCCAAATAGGCAGGTGAGTTTTTGGCATATCTAACTTAGGTGTTTCGATAGTTGCTTCAATTAGATTACATTTTCCACCTTACTTCACTAGGTGTTTCTAGCAACTACAACATACATGATCTTTGTGACAATTATGACTCAAAATTCAAAAAAATAATTGGTGACTCAAAATAAACATAAAAACAATCAAAAGACTTAAGTAAAACATAACATGACACAAAGAAAATAAAACACAAATAAAACACCCGAACTTAAATCACACATTGTCCCAGTGTGTAGACTCAAAGACGAAAAGAAATAAGACACTTACAAACTTTGGCTAAAATGGTGGTGGTGGCGGTGAATAATGCATCGACCATTGGTTGAACAAGGAATTCAACTCGTTGATTTGTTGCCTTGTTTCGTGTTGTCCTTGTACTACTATGTCCAAGGTGCATCATCCTCATCGATTTTGATACAATTGCTCCATCGTGGGCGTTGGAGGTTACGCTCACGTGGTTGGCGATGGCTGGGTCCCGCCTCATGTGAGCCCTATTTCACGCCATCTTCGTCCATGGCGGCCTCTGCTGCTGTTCTTTGGTTGTACTCTCCGTCTGGGGCTTGGTCCGGGAAAGAGTGCACTATCATAGGACACGGGCGATTGGTTTCTTTCATGAGTGTCGGTGGGTAGTTTTGGAACCGCACTCGTGTGACATAGCTTGGTGATAAGCGAGCCATGTCCCAATCCGCTGTTGTTACCAACTCGCTGATTTCCTCGATGCTCTGCACTATTTCTTTCCCATCAATCGCCAACCTCATAATTCCATATATCGGTTTAATCCATCCTCTGGCACTCTGGTGAAGTGCGTGGATGGAATAAATATAGCCAACCTTTGGCTACTTTGTTAGTGCTTTGTTCGGCTCTTGACCCATTTCTTCCAATATCAAAAACAGTGGTAGCTCGCGATTATCTGCAACGACATTCTCGATGTGGTCAATCTTGAACCGTGTTCTAAAGTGATTCCAATCACTTCTTTCTTCAACATCAACTGTTTTCAATTGTACATTTATATCTTGACACATGGCGTCCACAAAGCATCCTCTTTCCAAAGTTGGCATAAAATTCACGCGTTGTTGTGTTTCTGGTGCTATCTTCTCGATTCACAAATTTCCTCCACTCCCTTAACTCGATCATCGCGAATGGGCTCATAAACATCTTCTTCCCCATATGACTCCTGCGGTAGTCCATTCCCTTCGGTATTAAAGTGCAGTATCAAGCTTTTGTATCTTTGGTAGGCTTGGTAGCTCACAAACCTATTTTCATCGTATTGTGGGGTTGGGGTGGATGTGGAGCCTCTTCTTTTCCTGGTGGCCATGGTTAAAACAGTTTCTGGAGCTTACAATTTAGTGGCACAAATGTTTCCTACACAATTGACAACTAGCAGCGAACACAACACCCCCAAACTTCAACTTTTCTACCCAATACCCACACTCCTTTTCTACTCTTTTCTCTAAACTTCACAATCAACTTTATTACTTGACTACAATACTCCTTCAAACTACTACCTCCTGTGACTTCAGTAAAGGATTCAAGAACAGAAAAAGATTACCTTTTTATGAGAAGCTTCAAGCTTGTTCTTGTTTCAATTGGTGGTTTGAGGCTATGGAATGGAGCTTTGTTGGTTGAGATGGCTAAGGGTTTTTGGGAATTTAAGAGTTTAGGTTGTGGTTGGGTTGGATTTTGTGGAGGATTTGTGGGCAAATTTCTGGAATTTCGTGGGTTTTTGGAGAGGGAAGGTTAGGTTTTTGAATTTGGAATTGGGGAAAATCTGATTTTTGGGCGTTTTTAAGTTTCTGGATACAGCTTGTGCCGCTTTGGCGCGACGCCCAAACTGCGCTCGCCGGGATTTGCTAAATTTGGCAAATTTTCTGGAATTTTTAGCGCTGCTCTGGCGCGGCGCAAACTCGCGCTGTTCGATTCTTTGTGGCGCTTAAATTGGCTTTTCTTGATTTCGCCTTGATTTATTTCCTGTACCTATCAATTCTGACAAACACAAGAACCCAAGACCGTGAGATTGTTCTAGACAAAATAAAATAAACTAAAGAAATTAAAATAACATAATTGAAAACGTTGGGTTGCCTCCCAACAATGCTGTCTTTAACGTCTTTTAGCCGACGCCGAGTGCTCATTGGACCCCTGCGAACTACTTGCGATTCGCAGATTTATTGCTATAGGTCTCAATTTCCTATAACTATTTGCTCGACCAAGAACCTTAAACATACAATTATCCCCGAGTACACAAGACACGCTTGTCTTTTATGCTTTTATAACGTAGGAATCCGTGAAATTCTCTACATCTCTCAACTCTAGGGGTACCCTTGGTATGGGCTTCCTAATTGGGGATCACCGTGATAGCTAGTGGTGGTTCTTACGTAATAGGTGCAAGAAAAGGATTTCTCAGAGTCGAAGGTAAATAATTGGATCTGCAATCTTTTCCTTTTCTACACCAACTATCTCACGATTCCTCAATAGTTGGGTTTGGTTCAGCTCTCAAATTGTCGTCATTTGTTAAAAATGACTGCGAGTTCACTATTTGCGATTCCGGCTTCTTTATGGCCAATCTCATTTAGTCCATGAGCTTGATACTTAGTGAGACTGAGTATGACTTCTCGCAATTCCTCTCTCTCTTCCTCTATAGTTGGAGCTCGATCATATTGACAGTAGAAATCCATGTCTTGAAGATCCCTGAGATGCATCAAAACCAACAACGGATCACGGCACCCTTGTTTTCACACAATAAATACATAAAACAAAAAAGAATAAAATAAAATAAACTAAATAGAAAAATACAAAAATTAACAAAGAATAAAAACCAAATTAGAAATTAAAAATAGATAAATTTGATATTGATCTATGCCTAATCCCCGGCAACGGCGCCAAAAACTTAATGCGCGGTAAGATGCACACACTTTAAACGCAAGTGCACGTTATCGTGACAAGTAGTATAGTCTTGATAAGACCGAATATCGTCCTCAAGGATTAGGGTTCAATTACCAACTATCTATTTTTTGGTATCTATTTGGTAAATTGATATTTAGATTTGTTGTTTATAACTAAGGATTATAAAAGCTATTTAACTAAAAGGGTTTACTTCAGTGATGATGAGAATAGGGCTTCCATGTATCTTTACTATCCGCTTATGCTACTTACTAATGCATTAACTTATGGTATTCTTCTTTTGGAGAAAGCAGGTTTACGAAATCGTTTTATACTCCCGTTAGGGTTATATAAACACTCAACGATCGCACCTTACCTACCTTTCGGTGATAAGGATAACTATATAGGAGGATTAAGAACAAAACCTAGTATGCGCAAAATTAGGGTTGTTAAGCCTCTCATCAACGCTTACATAAATAATTGAGGTATTTTCATCCCCAATCCAAGAATGTATACCCAACTTACATATTCACAATCCCTTTCGAATCGATTAGAAATCATATAGTGATAATTAGTTGTCAATTAATTACCAAGAATTCAACTCAATTATTGGATAAATCTCACAATAAAAAAAATAACCATAAGCATGCATTAATTTATAACATAAGTCTCTAGCAATTCAACATGGAAAGCCCTATAAGAGAATTAGTTCCTAGCCATTGACATGACAAGAACTAATTCCATGTTCATCATACAAAATAGAAATAAAGAACAAGAAAGGGAAAAGAAATTACTAAACTAATGGTATCCAATCTCCAAGCAAAAGTCTTGAGTTGTGCAAGAAGGGGAACTCTTAAAAGCGCTAGGTTCTCCTTTTATAGGTGAAAACCGCCTCCTCTTTTCCTTGCTGGCGAATTTCGTCAAAAGACCTAATTTTGTTCGTCCGGGTGTTTTGCGCGCGCCCGATATCTGGCTGCGAGCGCGCGCTGGAACTCAGCTTCCGGATGTTTAGCGCCGCGACCTGCATCTCGCGCTGGATCTTGCCTCTCGAATAGTGGCGCGAGGCGTGGCGCTGTGCAGATTTTACCTCGTTCGCCACTTTCTGTTTCCACTGCATCTCCTCTTTGCCCTCTTTTTGCTCCTTTTCCGCCATTTGACCATTTTAACCACTTTGACTCAAAAGAACGAAAAACTATCCTAATACGACACTTATATGTGCAAAATGGGACAAGAGATTAACTAAAACTGACTCAAAAGGTGTATATAAAATACACCGATCAGCTGCCACATATTCGGATTCGGCAGTCGAAAGTGACACACAATTTTGTTTACGAATGTATCATGAGACTAGATTATTGCCAAGATAGAAACAACTACCACTAGTGCTTTTCCTATCATCGACATCACCGGCCCAATCTGAGTCACTATACCCTATTAGATTAGGATTAGTGTCTCTAGAGTACCAAATTCCCAAGTCACTTGTACCGGCAATATATCGTATGATACGTTTCACGACATTAAGATGATATACCTTGGGATTGGCTTGGAACCTAGCGCAAACACACATACTGAACATGATATCAGGGCGACTGAAAGTAAGGTATAAGAGGCTACCTATCATAGATCGGTACAATATTGGATCAACATCTTGTCCAACATCGTCTTTACATACCTGCTGCGTAGAGACCATTTGAGTCTTCATGTGTTTAGCGTTTTCCAGACCAAACTTCCTAACAAGATTCTTGGCATACTTGCTCTGGGATACAAAAATCCCTTCTTCAACCTGTTTAATCTGCAAGCCTAAAAAAATGTTAGTTCTCCAATCATGCTCATTTCAAATGTTGTCGACATCGCTTCAACAAATGACTTCAAGAGAGATTCTTTAGTCGAGCCAAAGACATTGTCATCGATATAGATTTGAGCTATGATTACATCTACTATGCGTCTTTTTATGAATAAAGTTATGTCAGCTTCTCCACGGATAAAACCAAAATCAATAAGAAAGTTAGTTAAACGACCATACCATGCACGTGGTGCCCGTTTTAGACCATACAAAGCTTTCTTGAGCTTGTATACATGTTGGGTATGGTGAGGATCTTCGAATCCTTTTGGTTGTTCAACATATATTTCCTTGTCCAAGTATCCATTGAGAAAGACATCTTTGACGTCCATTTGGTGCAAGGTAATTTTCAAGTAACAAACAATAGCAATAAGTAACGTTATTGACTCAAGTCTAGCCACAGGTGCAAAGGTCTCGTCATAGTCTATACCTTCAACTTGTGTATATCCTTGAGCAATAAGTCGAGCTTTGTTCCTCACAATCTGCCCTAACTCATCTGATTTGTTTTTGTATATCCACTTAGTCCAATAACATTAGTGTTGTTGGGTTGTGGTACCAAATCCCAAACCTCATTTTGAGTAAACTGCTCAAGTTCATCTTGCATAGCTTGTATCCAAAAATTATCTTTCAATACTTCCCCAATATTCTTAGGTTCCAATGTAGATGTAAAACAAGAAAGACTAACCTGTTGGTATATGGTGGACATGCACACATACCTTACCATCTCTCGGTAATTGACTGGCTCTTTCTCTCTTGTTCGCCTCTGCTAAAAAACTCCCCCTATCACTTGGTCGGGTGGATGGTTCCTTCTAATCCTCGATGGAGGGTCTCTTCTCACTTGATCATTCAGCTCAGTAGCAGACTCCTCCTCGACATCTTCTTCTGTGTTCTCTCTTTGAGGTTCAGATGTGTCCTCTGATGTTGGGACAACATCTGTTGCATCAGTGAGTTGCTCCTCTTCAACTGCAACTACAATGTTGTTTTATGAAGATCTTCCAGACATGTCCAACAGATCATCAAAAATTACATTGATAGACTCATGGATGGTCTTTGTCCGAAGGTTGTATATTCGGTAAGCATGGCTATTCTGAGAGTAGCCGATGAATATCCCCTTGTCGCTCTTGGAGTAGAACTTGGCCAGTTT
The DNA here is from genome assembly GCA_029844215.1 of Przewalskia tangutica. NCBI lineage: Eukaryota > Viridiplantae > Streptophyta > Magnoliopsida > Solanales > Solanaceae > Przewalskia > Przewalskia tangutica. Next base: position 148,632,322 of record CM056719.1, read on the forward strand.
ATCCCTATCATTAAGAATACCCAAAGACATGAAAGTACCTCACTGCAGGTTTCTTTTTATTTAACAGCTCATAGGGTGTCATCTTGGTCCCTGGCCTAAGATAGACTCTATTACTTATGTGGCATGTTGTGTTCAAGGCTTCTTCCCAAAACCTCTTTGATAAATGCTTAGAACTCAACATTACTCTTGCCATTTTCTGTAAAGTTCCGTTCTTTCTCTCGGCAACCCCATTTTGTTGAGGTGTTTTTGGTACCGAAAATTCATGTAATATGCCTTTCTTTTCACAGAATTTTGCAAAGATTTGATTTTGAAATTCCTTTCCATGATCAGATCTTATTATGAAAATTGAAGAACAAAACAGATTCGTAATTCTAGAGTAAAGTGTTTTAAACATCTCAAAGGTTTGTGATTTTTCCTTTAAAAATATATCCAAGTAAATCTGGAAAAATCATCAACAATTACATATGAGTATCTCATTCCTCCTAGACTATCTACCTCAATTGGACTCATAAGATCCATATGCAATAATTGGAAACAATGAGACGTACATGTATGTTGTCCGTCATGTTGGACAACATTGTGAGAGACTCGGGTCTGTTTTCCCTTCAAACAATCTTCACACAGTGTTTTATCTTTTGTATCCAGTCCGGGAATGCCTTTGACAACTTCAAACGAGATTAGTTTCTTCAAGGTGTCGTAGTTGACATGTCCCAACTTCTGGTGCCAAAGTGTCAAGTCACCTACCTTTGCGGAGTTGCAAAACTCCTCTCTACCTACTAGATAGCAGTTATCTCCAGTTCGGGTTCCTGACAAGACACACTTGTTTGCAGAATCTGTAACTTTGCATCCAAGTTTGTTGAATTTTTTACCTCTAGATCGTTATCACATAGTTGGCTTATGCTAAGGAGATTAGCAACTAAACCTTCTACATGAAGCACATTCTTTAAGGCTGGTACATTTGGAACATTAAGAGTTCCTCTACCAATAATCTTACTCTTACTTCATCCTCCAAAGGTCACGTACCCTCTATTGAATGCTCTATACTCCTTCAAGAGACTTTTAGTACGTGTCATATGACGTGAGCAGCCACTATCGAAGTACCAAGAACCTGTAATGTTAGTACCCAAGGCAGTTATGCACACATTACATTTCAGATTTAGTTTGGGTACCCATTCCTTTTTAAACCTTTTCTTCCTTCTGCTTTCAAACTTGTTGCTTTGAATATTGTCAATGATGTAACATTAGTGACAACACTTTAGGCAATAGGTTGAGTGCTGAATTTTGAAGCTTGTAGCAGTAGGGCATAGATGTCCTGACTTTTTACAGAAGCTACATACAAATTTCGATCCAATCATAGTGCTCTGAGAGTTACTAGCGTTTTCTTTGACAAATTTAATCCTCTCAGATTGACTATGGATCCTGGAAGTATTGGGTTTTCTAGGGAATTGGTAGCCAAGCCCAGTCTTTGTGGGATTGTTGAAATTCAGTATTTCATCCAGTTTGGAGGTTCCCATGTTTCACCTTTAAAACGTGGTCTCAGCTGTGTTCAATCGTGCATGAATCTTACCAATCTCAAGAACCTTCTTAATAAGTGTCACCTCTAATCGGTTGATTGTGCCTTTCAAATTGCAGTTCTCAAGAGACAGTGATTTTACTTTTGAGTCTAGTTGCTCAGATGTAGTGATTAAAGCTTTACAAAAAATTTGTAATTCCTTTATCGTTTCGTCTTTGGAGACAACTAGATCTAAATTTACAGCCTCAGTTGAAGAAATAAAGTCACTAAAACAATTTACATCAGAATAATCAAAGTATACATACCTCTCTGATAGTGCAGACATTCCAGATGTGGAGTCTGATGTTGTGCCTGGTGTTGTGGCAACATCGTCAACAACATCTTCATTGCCAGACATTGAATGTTCAAACATGGCTGCAAGAATTGCATGTGGTTGTTCTTCTTCTTGATCTTCTTCTTCCTCTCCGTTCTCATCATCACTGAGGGTTACCCATATGACCTTACCAATTTTCTTAAGGGTGTTTGCACACTCATTAGCATAGTGTTCCCAATCGGAGCATGCATAACATTGCACTCCCTCGAGTTATTTGGGGCTAAAATTGGTACCATCGGAATTGGATTTCCTCAGTGGATTGCGGTTTCTATGCTCAGAAGTTGACCTATTTGGCTGCTTATTGAAGAGAGGGTTCTGATGCTTGTTATAATTAGTTTTGTTACGGTCAGTGTTGATCTTTCTCACCGTCGAATTGAATCTATGAGTCAGTAAGGCAACAGTTGCATCGCCTCCCAGTTCCTCCAGGTTTTCTTCCTCGTTTTCCATTTCAGATTCTGAGGTTTGTCCTTGGAAGGCCAAAATCTTGTCTTTATATAGATCTCTTTGGCTCTTCATGTTCATCTCATATGTTTGAAAGATGCTCATTAAAGCGTGAAGATCCATAATAGCAAGATTATGAGCCTCTTCAATATCACAAATCTTAGTATTAAATCTTTCAGGAAAAGATCTGAGAACTTTATCCACAAGTTGTGTGTTGGTTAATGGTGATCCAAGCACTTGACACTGATTAGCAATGTCAATCAACTTTTCAAAATAGGATTTTATGTCATCAGACTCCTCCATCCTTAAGCGTTCATATTGACTCAAGATCATGCGAAGCTTTGTACGTCGAACACTTGAGGTTCCCTCACAATGGGTTTGTAAGGTTTTCCAAGCATCTTTGACCGTTGTACAATTCTGGATAAGCTTAAACGTATAGATATCTATCCATCCGAAAATCGCATTTAGGGCCTTTTCATTAAAGCTTGCCGAGTTGATTTCTTCCTGAGTCCATTCAGCCTCGGGTTTAGTGAGTATATCACCATCCTCGTCTGCTGGGTACTTGGGGATTACATAGGCTTCGGAAACTGATCTCCAAGATCGAACATCAATGGATTTGATGTGCGAACGTAGTCGAATTTTTCAGTAGGCATAGTTAGATCTGTCAAGTATTGGAAGTCTACCAACGTTCTGTAAAGCTGAGTCCATAACCATAATATTCAGAATCAAACACTTATTGTATAAAGTGAAGGCTCTGAGACCACTTGTTGGGTCCCGTGGGCTACGGATTAGTAAAACATAAGATTAAAATCGCAAACTAGAAGAAAAAAAATAGTCATTGGATGTTGCCTTCAATGTTGGGTCAACATCTTGGGCAACATTACAAAAAAACAAAATAAACCTTGTAGAGTATATGCAGCGGAAAAAGTAAAGAGACACAATGTTTATATTTTAAGGGTATATATAAATATATCCCTTGATGGTCAGTGACCAAAATAATTGTATAAATTATATACAATTACAAAGATATTTTTTTTACAAATTGAGCATTACAAACGAAAAAGAAATTACAAAAAAAATGAAGTCGCAGATGACTTCGCCTAAAGTTACAAAGTCTAAAAGATAAAAGACAACATCTCCATTACAATTGATTAAACAATAAGCTTAATCTAGAATAAAGATAGCAATTGTAATGTGGGACAAGATGTTGTTAAAATAACTTTAGGCTGAAATGTTGATCCAGTTTTCTAAGATAAAATCTGAGAGTTCTCTTGGAATTTCTTCTTCTTTTTAATCTGAATAATATGGATGCTCGATACACTGAAGTTCCCCTCTATTTATAGGGTGGAACTTCCCTTGAAATCCTCACTGATGGTTGCGGAGGTTGAGCAAAAGATGACAGCAGCTAGGACCGGGTCTTCCTCCTGAAAATCCTCAACGATCTGGACTTGGTCATTCGCTGCTTTCTCTTCATGCTTTGACTGCATATTTCACCACGTTTTAAACACATCAATCTAGTAAGCTTGCCTAGGTCATTTTAACTCGCAGTAACATCAACTGATTAGGCTGGAAGAATAGGCAAAACAGTTACATAGATGTTGACAAAAATGTTGTCGCAACATCGCAGACAACATTATTGTCTACACACGAGATGTTGTCCTGAGAGATTTCAGATGTTGCCACAACATCTATCCAATATCAACAATAGTGATCTGATTTTGGGAAACAGAGAAGATAGAAATTGAACGAGATAGAAAGAAAATGAAGAGGAAAGAAGAGAGTGTGAGGAGAGAGAAGTTATTTGTGGGAGTTTTTCTATTTTCTCTTCATTATTGAAAATCTGAAAATCACAATGTTTGGGTCTCTTATTTATAGAGGTGAGATTACCCTTTAACTAACTTAGTTGTACTACTAACTAACTTGTACTACTAATCAATTTGTACTACTAACCAACTCTTAACAACTATAACAAACTAACTAACTCTTAACAAACTCTAATAACTTGTAACAACTTTAACCACCATCACTTAACAACCTCTTAACTGATTTATATCATATGTCTCAACACCCCCTGCAAACTGGGTACTGAAAATAGATTTTTCATACCCAGTTTGGACAACAAGAAAGTATGATGCCCTTGAGTTAGGCTCTTAGTTATAACATCTGCAGGCTGTTCAACAGTGGCCAAATATAGAGTTGAGATCAGACATTTCTGCATCTTCTCCCGGATGAAATGACAATCAATCTCTATGTGTTTGGTGTATTCATGGAAGACTGGATTTGCAGCTATCTGAATGGAAGACTTACTGTCAAAGAATACTAGAATTGGTTGTCTCAAAGTAATGTCCAGTTCAGCAAACAATCCTGAAATCCATACCAACTCTGCTACAACTGAAGTTAGGCTCTTGTACTCAGCCTCTACTGAGCTTCTAGATATTGTAGGTTGTTTCTTGGACTTTCAGGAGATCAGAGAAGCTCCATAGAAAACAAAATATCAGTAACCGATTTCCTGGTGTTGAGATGTCAGCATCGCAATATGCAGACAAATCAGGTGACCCTCTTGCAGGCATAAAGTTCCCTAGCCCTGGAACTTGTTTGATATATCTCACTACCCTGCTGCCAATATGTGAGATACTTTGGGTGCTTGCATGAATTGACTCAGGTTTTGAACATCAAAGGCTATGTCAGACCTTGTATTGGTTTGATACATGAGTCTCCCATGAGTCTTTGGTAACTTATAGGGTCCTCCAATAAAGTATCACTTCCCATATTTGTTGCACCACTGCCTTTGTTTGCATCTACATCATCCACATATGTGTCAAAGGTAACTGAAGTTAGTTTAGCATTCAACTCCATTGGTGAACCAACTGGTTTGGCATCTGCAAGTCCCATATCAGCTAACAACTCAAGTGAATATTTTCTCTAGTGCATCAATATTCCACTTTTGTTTCTTGCAAATTCAAACCCCAAAAAATAACTCAATTCTCCCAAATCTTTAATCTTAAAATGATGTTGCAATACAATTTTGGTTGCACCAATAAGACTCATTATTTCCAGTTATGAGCAAATTATCTACATAGATGAGAATTATAACCATCTTATCTCCATCCCTTTTTGGAAGAAGTGAGTAGTCAAAATGGCTTTGTGTAAAACCAGATGATACCAAAGCATCAATTAGTTTGATATTCCACTGTCTGAAAGCCTACTTAAGTCCATATAATGACTTAAGTAATCTGCATACTTTCCCCTTTCTGTGTGCAAAACTCTGAGGAAATTACATATAGACTTCTTCATTAAGACCTCCTTATAGAAATGCATTGAATACATCCATCTAATGCACAATCCAACCTTTTGCAGCAGCAAGTGAAATCACTGATCTTATAGTAACCATTTTAATCACTGGTGAGAAAGTATCCTGGTAATCAATGTCTTCCTTCTGATTATACCCTTTTGCGACCAACCTTGCTTTAAATCTTTCAACTTTCCCTGAAGTTTTGTACTTGATTTTATATACCCATTTGCAGCCTATTTCCTTCTTACCACTTGGTAGATCAACTATTTCCCAAGTCTTGTTATCTTCCAAAGCTTGAACCTCAGCCTTCATTGCTTCCACCCATCTATTATCATTTTCAGCCTCTAAGTATGATAATGGTCCATGCTCTTATGAGATTTTAGCTATGAAACTGTGATAAGACACAAACAATCCAGCATAGCTTACTGTATCAGTCAATGAATATGGAGTCTTCCTTAATCATGCTACTGGTTGAATAAAGTCATTCATCAATTTTGGTGGTTTCCTTTTCCTGACATTCCTTCTCCTTTCCAGAGGTGCATGACTCCCAGGTGTGTCATGAGGGTACACCACATCTCCAAATAAGAACCTATCAGCATTCATTGCATCAACCTGAGGAAGAGGTAATACATCTTCAAATAAGGAAACACCATAATTCATTTCACCATTTTCTTCTCCAATAGCAACTGAGTGATTTGTGCAGGTTTCTTCAATGATGGACCCTTCTATGCCTTCTTGATTACTTGAGTAGTCTAGCACATATGTATGTGCCTTAATATCTTCTGCATCAGCCACATGTGGTTCAAGAGTAGGAAAATAATTATCTTCTTCATCTGAATTTTGCTGACTCATATCAGCTTGCCTGCTCTGCTGAAAGGGAAATATGTCTTCATAAAATGACACATCTGATCGGTGTATTTTATATACACTTTTCGAGTCATTTTTAGTTAGTCTTTTGTCCCTTTTTGTACAAATACGTGTCGTATTAGGATAGATTTTCTTTCTTTTGAGTCAAAGTGGTTAAAATGGTCCAATGGCGGAAAAGGAGCGAAAAGAGGGCAAATGTGGAGGTTCCGGAGCTTAAAAGCAGAGAAAGTGGCGAACGAGGCAGAAACACGGGCCAGGGCCGCGGCGCCCAATATCCAGAAGGCCGCAGATGTTGCAGCGCCGCGACGCCTCTAGACAGTAGAGTGCAGGGCCGCGACACCAAATCATCCGAAACATCGCAAAAGTTTCGGCGCCGCGGCGCCGATAGCAGGGCCGCGGCGCCGACGCGGAAAAATCAGGTTTAATGATGATTTTCTGGGTCAGGCCTGAAGGTAAAAGTTAGAGGCGGTTTTGAGCCTATAAAAGGAGAACCCTAGGCAGTTTTTAAGGGTTCCCTTTCTTGTACAACACAAGGCTTCTTGGATTGAAGATTGGAGACCATAATTTAGTAACTTTCTTTTCTTTTCTTTTCTTTATTTCAGTTTTTATGATGAACATTGAATTAGTTCTTGTCATGTCAATGGCTAGGAACTAATTCCATTATAGGGCTTTCCATGTTAAATTACTAGAAACTTATGTTATGAATTGATGCATGATTATGGTTATTCTTCTTCTTGTTGAGATTTATCCAATAATTGCTTTGAATGCTTGGTAATTAATTTATCACTAATTATCATTATTTATATGATTTCTAATCAAACTTCGAAAGGAGGAGGTTGTGAATATGATGTAAGTTGGGTAGACATATTTTGGATTGGGGATGAAAATACCTCAATTACTTGTGTAGCGTTAACGAGAGGTCTAAACACCTAATTTTATGCATGACGCGTGACGGTTAACTAGGTTTTTGGTCTTAATCCTCCTATAGAGTCATCCTTATCACCGAAAGGTAGAAAGGAGCGATACTGGAGTTGAGTGTTTATATAGCCTTAACGGGAGTATAAAACGATTTAGCAAACCTGCTAGCTCCAAAAGAAGAAGAACCATAATTCATTGCATTAATAAGTAACATAAGCGGATAGTTGAGGAGACGTGGAAGCCCTATTCCCATCACTACTGAAGTAAACACATTAGTTAAATTAGTCTTTATAATTGTTAGTATAATCAACAAACTCAAATATCGGTTACCAAATAGATACCAAAAGATAGACAATTGGTACTTGAACACTAATCCTTGTGGACGATATTCGGTCTTACCAAGAGTATATTACTTGTCACGATAACGTGCACTTGCGTTAAAGTGTGTGCATCTTTTCGCGCATCAACTTTTTGGCGCCGTTGCCGGGGATTAGACATAGTTCAATATCAGTTTTATCTATTTTTAATTTCTAATTTGGTTTTTATTTTTGTTTCTTTAAATTATTTATTTTATTTTATTTTCTTTTGTAAAAACAAGAGTGCCGTGATTCGTTGTTGGTTTTGATTCATCTCAGGGATCCTTAAGACATGGATTTCTACTGTCAATATGATAGAGCTCCAACCATAGAGGAAGAGAGGGAGGAATTACGAGAAGCCATACTTAGTTTCACTAGGTATCAAAATCAGTTCATGGATGAAACGAGAATGGTCATGAAGAAGTTGGAAACGCAAATAGGAGAACTCGCGATCATGTTGAGCAATAAACGCAAAGAAGAGCAATCTGCACTGGGTAGGCAATATGGAAGCACAATGTCAGGCAATTGACACGAAGGATCTTTGAATCGGGGAGATAGAAAGTTCGCGGCAGTGGCAGCCGGCGCCGATGAAGCGTGGCGGCCAAGATTCGAGACAGGCGGGAGTTTGAGCGTCGCGGCGGCAATGAGCAGGGCCGCGGCGCCTAGAACCCAAAAGCCGAAAAGTCGGCAGAAGCTGTAGCAACCGCACCCCAGGTGAAAGTACCATATCCCCAGAAGTTAAAAACATGTACTCTTGACAAACAATTCTCTAGATTCGTGGAGATTCTCAAACAATTGCAACTCAATATCCCGTTTGCTGAAGCATTAGAGCAGATGTCGAGCTACGTAAAGTTCATGAAGGATGTGCCTAGCAAAAAGAGGAGGATAGAGGACTACGAAACAGTGGTGTTGACTGAGGAATGTAGTGTCATCCTACAGAGAACACTACCTCAGAAGTTACAAGATCCAGGGAGCTTCACCATCCCATGCACCATTGGAAAGTTTGAATGTCAGAAAGCGTTGTGCGACTTGGGAGCAGGCATAAATCTGATGCCTTATCTAGTTTTACGCAACCGGGAATGGGAGAAGTCAAACCTACAAACATCACTTTGCAGTTAGCTGACCGCTCCATAGTTCATCCTAGAGGAGTCATCGAAGATGTATTAGTGAAGGTGGACAAGTTCATCTTTCCCGCTGACTTCGTTATCTTAGACATAAAAGATAACGATGGAATCCCCATCATACTTGGCGGACCCTTCTTAGCCACGATGTGCTCATTGATGTTCACAAAGGGGAGTTGAAGCTTCAGGTAGATGAAGAAGAGGTGATTTTCAATGTTTTTCGAGCAGCAACTTTTCCAGATGCCAAGGATAACTGCTCAGCCATTGATCTTATCGAAGAAGCAGTGTCAGCCAAGCAGTTCAGACATGATGATACGACGAAGAAATCGACCAAATGGGATGATGATAGTAAACGATCCAGTGCGATGGAGTATGCAAATTGGATGAATGTTTATGAGAAATGGGATAAGAGGAAGTATGAAGAGCTTGGACAGATGCCAGAAAGATCATTACCATCCACAGAGAAGGCTCCAGAGTTAGAGTTAAAAATCTTACCCAATCATTTACAATACCAATACCTAGGTGAATAGAAAACCTTACCAGTGATCATTTCACGCCACCTATCCACCGAAGAGATTGATAAAGCGCTAAGAAATCGAGGATCACTGGCGGGCCATTGGATGGACATTAGCAGACATAAAAGGGATAAGTCCGTCAACGGTAATGCATAAAATCCGTCTAGATGAGAAGAGCAGACCATCCATCGAAGCCCAAAGACGACTAAACCCAAACATGAAAGAGGTAGTCAGAAAGGAAATCCTGAAATGGCTCGATGCAAGAGTAATTTACCCTATATCCGACAAAGACATGGGTGAGTCGATACAAGTGGTGCCTAAAAGGGTGGAATAACGGTGGTGACCAACGAAAGGAACGAACTCATTCCTTCTAGACGATCATTTGGATGGAGAATCTGCGTTGACTATCGCAAGTTGAACAAGGCAACGAAAAGACCACTTCCCGTTTACATTTCTAGATCAAATGTTTGATAGACTTGCAGGCACAACTACTCTCGCTTTTGATGGGTACTGTGGTATCACCAGATTGCAATAGCGCCAGAAGATCAGGAAAAGACAACATTCACTTGTCCTTTTGGTACATTTGCATTCAGAAGGATGCCATTTGGACTATGCAATGCACCTGCAACCTTTCAGAGGTGTATGATGGCAATTTTCTCAGACATGGTAGAGAGGACCATAGAGATATTTATGGATGATTTTTCGGTCTTTGGAGCATCATTCGATGAATGTTTGAGGCACTTAGAAGCAGTGTTAAGCCGGTGTGAAGAATCTAACCTTGTGCTAAACTGGGAGAAGTGTCATTTCATGGTAACAGAAGGGATTGTTCTGGGACACAAAATATCAAACCAAGGAATTGAGGTAGACAAAGCAAAGATTTCAGTAATCGAAAATCTCCCACCTCCAGTATCAACAAAATGGGTCAGAAGTTTCCTTACGCAGTTTCTATAGAAGATTCATCAAGGATTTTTCAAAGGTCTCAAAACCTCTTTCCACATTGCTAATGACGGGGGTTGCCTTCGACTTCAATAAGGAATGCTTATCCGCATTTCAGACGCTCAAGGAGAAGCTTATTTCAGCACCCATAGTCATTGCACCAAACTGGGAGCTCCCATTTGAACTAATGTGCGATGCAAGCGATTATGCGAAGAGAGCAAGGTTGGACAGAGAATCGACAAGGTATTTAGATCCATTTACTATGCTAGTAAAACTCTAAATGACGCACGGTTAAATTACGCGACTACCGAAAAGGAATTACTAACAATAGTATATGCATTTGAGCAATGCATGCCATACTTGATTGGGAATAAAGTGATAGTATACACTGACCACTCTGCCATAAAGTACTTGATGACAAAGAATGATGCAAAACCTCGCCTCATTCGATGGGTCTTGCTACTACAAGAATTCGACGTGGAGATTCGTGACAAGAAGGGGACAGAGAATTCAGTTGCAGACCACTTGTCAAGACTGGAAAACACAGAGAGCCAGAACACCAAGGATGTGCAAATAAATGATCACTTTCCAGACGAACATTTAGCTCGTTTCAAGTAAGTATGAATTCTAATTTACCTTGTACGCTGATTTTGTTAACTTTCTTGCGGCTAAGGTACTACCCTGCAATTGACAAGGCAGTGAAGAGGTTTTACTCGAATTAAGGCACTACTATTGGGGAACCTATGTTATACAAACAACTGCTTCGACCAAGTCATCAGCGATGTATACGAAGGAGGAGATGCGCAGTTCTCACCCATTGCCACACCCTATCGTGGTGGACACTTTGGGGCATCAAGAACAGCGCAAAGGTACTACAATGCGGATTCTATTGCCAACACTTTTAAGGATGCCCATGCCTTTGTGAAGAGATGTGATAGTTGTCGAGAACAGGAACATCTCAAGACGAAACGAAATGCCTTCGCGAGGATATTGGAAGTGGAACTATTTGATGTGTGGGAATCGATTTCATGGGACCATTCCCGCCATCCTTTGGAAATCAATATATCCTTACAGCGATGGACTATGTGTCCAAATGGGTAGAAGCGATGGCCACAAAAGAAAACGATGAAGCGTTCAAAAATTCCTTCAAAAGAATATTTTCACAAGGTTCGGCACTCCAAGAGCCATCATCAACGACGAAGGAAGTCAATTTTGCAACAAGCAGCTGAATTCATTGTTTTCCCGATATGGAGTCTACCACCGCACAATAACTGCCTACCACCCTCAAGCGAATGGGCAAGCAGAAGTGTCAAATAGGGAAGTGAAGAGCATATTAGAAAAGACGGTGAACGGCTCGGAAGGATCGTCTATCAAACTGGATGACGCATTGTGGGCATACCGGACAGCATTCAAAACACCAATTGGTATGTCACCTTATAAGTTAGTTTTTGGTAAAGCATGTCATTTGCCAGTAGAGTTGGAACACAGAGCGTATTGGGCAATGAAGAAGTTAAACATGGGCCTTGACAGGCGGGACGGATGAGGCTACTACATTAAGCGAGTTGGATGAATTCGAGCACAATGCCTATGAGAATGCAAAGATCTACAAGAGCGAGCGAAAGTATGGCACGACAAGAGGTTGATACCGAAAGACTTCCAGAAGGACAACAAGTGCTTTTATTCAACTCAAGGTTGAAATTATTTCGAGCAAGTTAAAATCACGTTGACAGGACCATACGGTGGTAAGAGTATTCCCGTATAGTGCAATTGAAATAAAAGGGAGAGAGGGAGCTTCTTTCAAGGTAAACGGACAGAGGTTAAAACCCTATCTGATCAATGAAATGGAATACATGAACTTAGTAACCTCTCACACCCTAGAATAATAAGGAACTTGTGTCCGGCTAAAAGACGTTAAAGACAGCGCTACTTGGGAGGCAACCCAAGGTATTTGATTATTTAGTTTAAATGCAATTAGTCTTTATTTAGAAACGATCTCACGGAGGTAGTATCATGTTTTGTTGACAGTGAAAGCCAGAACTTGGAGGCGGCGAAGAGAAGCCAAGATTTCCAGAAAATCGCAGAGCCGCGCTCTGGAAGCGAGGCGCGAAGATTGAGGTTAACCTTGAGAATTTGGCGTAGCTGTGAAAAATCTGAATTTTTTAGACGCCCGATCCAAGGCCACATCGCCAAATCAAAAATCCAGAGCCCTTCTCCCCTCACAGAATTCAAAGTACTATCCACCGCCACTGCCACCATTTTAACCAAGTCTGTAAGTGTCTTGTTTTCTTTTATTGTCTTTGAGTCTACACACATTGGGGACAATGTGTGATTTAAGTTTGGGGGGTGTCTTATTTGTGTTTTTATTGTTATAGTATGTGTAAATCTTTTTGTTGTTTTTTGTGTATTTTTGAGTCACAATTTTTTTTCTTTTTTGAGTCATAATTTGTCTGTCAAAGATCATGCATGTTGTAGTTACTAGAAACACCTAGTGAAGTAAGGTGGAATAATGTAATGGAATTAAAAGCAACTACCTAAACACTTAGGTTAGATATGCCAAAAACTCACAAAATCTGTCTATTTGGAGTTTCTTGCTTGAATTGTGCATGCTAAATGATTAAAACCTATGTGTTATGATTGCTTGCTATTTGAGGCGAAATAGTTAGGATATGCATGTTAGGGAGATGACTCAGGCGTTTCTTTGTTAGCCAATTCTTACCACTCTTTTCTATCCCTGACATTAAAAGTATCCCTAGTCAGCCCTATTAAGCCTAAAAATTGAACTTTTTTTTTGACACCCTCTATTCCCATACTTGTGCCATAAGTAAACATGTGAAAAAGTTAGAATAAATTGTGTTAAAAAAGAGACAAAAAGAGTAAACAAAAGTGATGCACCCCAATAAAAAAGGGTAATGAGAAATAGGCAAAAGCCTAAGTTTGGGGGTGCTTGTTATTATAATACACTTCACTCTCCCAAAACAAAAGAGGGGAAAGATAGATTTGAAGTGAAGAAAAGAATCAAAAGAAAAGGGAAACACTGAAAAGTTAAAGAGCTTATGGTACACAAAAATGAGCCTAAATGCCTATTTTTACCTACCCATACCTAAGCCTACATTACAACCCTTAAAAGTCCTGAAGATCTCTTAGATGCATAGCCATGATTAGTGGAGAATAGCAAGTAAACATGTCATAGGAATTTTGAAATTAACATGCATGATTCAGTATGTGATTTCCATTAAGCATGATAAAGATGAGTTTGCGAAATATCTGGCTTAATGTGTTTAGTGTGCTAAAATTTCATGCTATATGTTCCTGCATATTATTTCGCCAATCTTCATGTTTTTCTAAGTAACGTCAATGCAGCAAAAGTGATCAATGTCATTGAGTCTTTTATTTTCGTTTCCTTGAGTCTTTCTTTCTTTCTTTTCATCTTTGCTCGAGGGCGAGCAAAGGTTAAATTTGGGGGTATTTGATCGGTGTATTTTATATACACTTTTCGAGTCATTTTTAGTTAGTCTTTTGTCCCTTTTTGTACAAATACGTGTCGTATTAGGATAGATTTTCTTTCTTTTGAGTCAAAGTGGTTAAAATGGTCCAATGGCGGAAAAGGAGCGAAAAGAGGGCAAAAGTGGAGGCTCCGGAGCTTAAAAGCAGAGAAAGTGGCGAACGAGGCAGAAACACGGGCCAGGGCCGCGGCGCCCAATATCCAGAAGGCCGCAGATGTTGCAGCGTCGCGGCGCCTCTAGACAGCAGAGTGCAGGGCCGCGACACCAAATCATCCGAAACATTGCAGAAGTTTCGGCGCCGCGGCGCCGACACGAAAAAATCAGGTTTAATGACGATTTTCTGGGTCAGGCCTGAAGGAAAAAGTTAGAGGCGGTTTTGAGCCTATAAATGGAGAACCCTAGGCAGTTTTTAAGGGTTCCCTTTCTTGCACAACACAAGGCTTCTTGGATTGAAGATTGGAGACCATAATTTAGTAACTTTCTTTTCTTTTCTTTTCTTTATTTCAGTTTTTATGATGAACATTGAATTAGTTCTTGTCATGTCAATGGCTAGGAACTAATTCCATTATAGGGCTTTCCATGTTAAATCACTAGAAACTTATGTTATGAATTGATGCATGGTTATGGTTATTCTTCTTGTTGAGATTTATCCAATAATTGCTTTGAATGCTTGTAATTAATTGATCACTAATTATCATTATTTATATGATTTCTAATCAAACTTGAAAGGAGGAGGTTGTGAATATCTTTGTAAGTTGGGTAGACATATTTTGGATTGGGGATGAAAATACCTCAATTACTTGTGTAGCGTTAATGAGAGGTCTAAACACCTAATTTTACGCATGGCGCGTGACGGTTAACTAGGTTTTTGGTCTTAATCCTCCTATAGAGTCATCCTTATCACCGAAAGGTAGAAAGGAGCGATACTGGGGTTGAGTGTTTATATAGCCTTAACGGGAGTATAAAACGATTTAGCAAACCTGCTAGCTCCAAAAGAAGAAGAACCATAATTCATTGCATTAATAAGCAACATAAGCGGATAGTTGAGGAGACGTGAAAGCCCTATTCCCATCACTACTGAAGTAAACACATTAGTTAAATTAGTCTTTATAATTGTTAGTATAATCAACAAACTCAAATATCGGTTACCAAATAGATACCAAAAGATAGACAATTGGTACTTGAACACTAATCCTTGTGGACGATATTCGGTCTTACCGAGACTATATTACTTGTCACGATAACGTATACTTGCGTTAAAGT
Source organism: Przewalskia tangutica (assembly GCA_029844215.1). Lineage (NCBI taxonomy): Eukaryota > Viridiplantae > Streptophyta > Magnoliopsida > Solanales > Solanaceae > Przewalskia > Przewalskia tangutica. The sequence goes on from CM056719.1 coordinate 148,647,420, forward strand.
GTGTGCATCTTTTCGCGCATCAACATCTCTGCTGATGAAAATAGTTCTGCTGTGTAGATTTAGTAGCTTATATCCCTTTTGTATAGTGGCATATCCAAGCATTACTGATTTAGTAGCTCTGACATCAAACTTATCTTTCTTGACTAAATTGGTGGCATAAAACAAACACCTTACAACCCTCATATGAGACAATGATGGTTTCTTCTTAAACAATTTTTCATAGGGTGATAAGTTTCCTATCACTACAGAAGGGATCCTATTAATTACATACACTGCAGTTTCTACACAATCACCCCAAAACCTTGCTGGTAAGTGACTTTGGAATTTGATAGCCCTTGCAATTTCCAGAATATACCTATGTCTCATTTCCACCACCCCATTTTGAGACGCGAGCCCCTCCTCGGGCGGATTCCTCATTTCGCTCCTCAGCCTACGGTGTGGGGTGTATGGGCAAGAACTTTGATGTATGATTCCTAGTTGATTAAATAGTTCATGTAGTGAACTATTTAAGAACTCAGAACCATTATCAGATTTAATGATTTTAACATCCATATTGAATTGTGTTTTGATTACTGTAAATAAGGTCTTCAACACAGTAACCACATCTGATTTTATGTGTATTAAAAACACCCAAGTCCATCTAGTATAGTCATCAACAACTGTAAGGAAATACCTCATTCCATTATAAGTAGGAACTGTAAAAGGTCCCCACATATCAAGATGCAAAAATTGAAAGGCCATTTCTGACTTACTAGTACTAAAAGGGAATGGTAATCTGGTTTGCCTAGCTATGGGGAAAACTTCACAATGTTTTATTTCAAAACTAGATTTGTCATCAAGATCTTTTATTTTTCTGAGTACACTCATTGGAACATGACCCATTCTTCTATGCCAAAGTCTTGCTGCACTCTTAACCGCTGGTGATACGTGAGTTTGAGCCTGCATTATATCAGAACAGTCTCCCATGGACTCCATCATATACAATCCATCTACTTCTTTACCAATCTCCTTCACCTTCCCAGTGAAAAGATCATGTAGTATAAAGAAGTCATTGAAAAAACTTGCACAACAATTTAACATTGCAATTATCTTTTCACATTTTTTTAGAGTACATGTTCTTACTACATAACTGAGTTGTTCTTGCTGGTTGTGTGTCCGTTTTCTCATACTTTTTTTATTATAGGATTGCTGATATGAATTGCTCCCATTACCATATGAGTCATTTGTCATTGTTGCATTCACCTTCTTTTTACATTGAAAGTCATTAGGATATCATATTAGTTTGTAACAACCTTCCCTGACATATCCTTTGTTCTTGCAATAATTACAATACATCAGCTTGTAGAATTTTTCCTAGTGTGTTCCTTCATCTGACAAAAGTCACAGAAGACATTTGAATTATAATGCTTCTTTGGTTTGTACTGTGGAAACCTACTCACCATAGCCATTGGTTCACCATGTTCCCTTCTAATTGTGCTTCCTCATGTGATCAGCTTCTGACTCTCATCTTGTGTTATCAGAGCATAAGCCTGATACACTAGGGGTAGGTGATATTAACAAGATGTGACACATTTCTTGATTGTAACTATCATTGAGTTCCCATAAGGAATTCAAGCAGTCTTTGATTGGATAAATATTGTATGTATTCTCTAGGACTATCATAATCGCATGTAGGTGGTGGTACAATTGAGTCTATCTCATCCCATAAATCTTTCATTCGTGAATAATAGTTGGATACATGTAGAACACCCTGATGCAACACTGCTAACTCCTTTTTCAATTGATAGACTCTGGATAAGTTAATTTTATCAAATCTCTCCTTCAGATCCTTCCATACTGCATATGCAGTGGATCTGTACAATATACCACTGAGTAAACTTCTGTTCACATTCCTCATGATCCACGAGATCACCATTGCATTACACTTGTCCCACTGCTTAGTCTGATTTAAACCATAAGTGTCTAGCTTAACAGATCCATCAATAAAACCAATTTTATTTTTCATCAACAAATTAATTTCATGGCTCGACTCCATAAGGTATAATTTTCCATTCCTATTAATTAAATCTCTACTTGCACAACTCCTGGAGTGTCAGAAGCACTTAATAAAAGTGGATGGTTATGATCCACAATATTCAAGTAGTCAAACTTTCCTCGACAATCGATGAAGTATTCAGTAATGTATTCTCTATAACTGGTTATACAGCTTCAACAATAATGTGGTTTTTCACTAACAAGAATGAATATAGATTACACATACCTCAATTCAGCATCTGTCATTTGCAATTGATAATTGTCCGAAATTGCACTGAGTTCTTCACGATCTGCTGCGAAGCACTTCGATTTGCGCAACTCAGACTTTGATACCATGTTAATTAATGAATCTGAGCTTGCATGTATTCATAGTGATCTGATTCTGGGAAACATAGAAAATAGAAATTGAACGAGATAGAAATAAAAGGAAGATGAGAGAAGAGAGTGCGAGGAGAGAGAAGTTATTTGTGGGAGATTTTCTATTTTCTCTTCATTATTGAATATCTGAAAATTACAATGTTTGGGTCTCTTATTTATAGAGGTGAGATTACCCTCTAACTAACTTAGTTGTACTACTAATCAACTTGTACTACTAACCAACTCTTAACAACTATAACAAACTAACTAACTCTTAACAAACTCTAACAACTTGTAACAACTTTAACCACTACCACTTAACAACCTCCTAACTGATTTATATCATATATCTCAACAATTAGATAGTATTTAATTTTCGTTATAAAAAATGACTCATTTATGTCATTGTCGTTACCAAAATGGCTTATTCATGTCATTTTTCATTAACGTCAACATTAATGAAAAATGATATTGTAAAATCGGCGTTAATGCAAAATGACATGAATAAGTCATTTTGATAACAACGATGACATAAATGAACCATACTATTGACGAGTGACATAAATGAGTCATTTTCAATAATATGATGACATATTTGAGCTTTTACAATGTCACTACCATCACAAAACAAATATTAATTGTGAATCTAAGTAAGAAATGATTTTATTGAATGATAAATATATAAAAAAAATATAAAGTGTTTTCCTTCCCTATAATACCCGCCACAATCAATATGTAGAAATCATGTGGCAGAAATTCATAAAAATTTCTTCCTTTGGAGACTTTTCAATGCACGTTGTCCCGAGGTAAATCTGAATCCAGCATGGGACCAATGTCATCAGTAGATGGGTTAAATTATTTCATTAGTGCAAGAAGTCATGAACTCCAAAGTACGTGTGACTCTTAATCATGTTTGAGAGGAGAAAAACATTAATTAAAAGAGACAGAGAGATCAAACTATTATTATGTGTTTTGAAACACTAATAATCCCGCTTCATCATCGACTTACCACTTCACGATGAAATTTACATGCAAGTTTTCTCTCCCTTTTTAACCAATAGAAGTAATAATACATGCAGAGAAAAATGAAGTTATGTCAGACTTGACAATGGTGAAAAAGAAGAAGACAAAAATCAAAAACTCCTAAATCAAAGGAATAAAATAGTGAGATCACAAATTTGATATGCTCAAATTACACCTAACAATCGACGTAAAGCGATCACTATCGAATATAATAACCCAATTAAGTTGGGTCGCATCCCATAGCAAATATGATGTGAAAAGGTTACTTTAATAGTGTGTTACTTAACTTTAATTAGTCATAATTTTATACTGGTAAATTGTAAAACAGTTTATGTTTCTAATTACTACTTTGATTCCAATATTACTTTAATTGGAGAAATGAACCAAGGTTGTGACCTCTTTTTGACTGAGTGTAATGCTATAGGTGTTAATGTGATATACTTCTACTGGGTCATTGTATGGTATGTACTTAATCTCTAAATGACTTCCTAATATTTCTCAATAATTAAAAAGTATTTCCTCTTTATAAATTTTTCAATTGTGAAAGAGTTGAAATGAAGAACGACTAACTTATACCAAGTGAACTTTTATTTATCCCTAATTGATTTTATTAAATGAAGGTTAACGCCCCGACGTCTTGCTATTCATTTCTATCAAACCTTAACTCACTTTTTCAAGTAAAGAAAAAAATTATCGCATAGAATGATGTTTGTAACCATCAACCAATTTTAAAGAATATGAAATAAATAGAAACCAACAACTCATTATGCTTATATTCAATAGTGAACACCCATTAACATAATATCCATCATTGGGTTCACAACCTTAGTATTAAAAACTTAGCTACTAATGGTTTTTAGTACAAGACAAAGCATTAAAAGCTTACAATGAAAATAAAGAAGATGAAAGATGGAATATTCTCCTCAAAAGCTTCAAAACAAGTGTATTCAATGTCAAATAATGGACAAGGATGACCCATAAAACCTTACACAAATTATATATATTGATCCAAAAATATAAAATAAAGTGTGACAAAAATATCCCCGCAGTGCCATGGCCGTAAGTGATCTCATCTAAATTACATCGTCAAATGGTATAATGCGCTCGTTGTCAAATATAGTAATTCAATTACGGTGGAAACAAATTTCACAAGGAATACAAGGTAAAACATATCCTATTTATTGTATTAATACTTTACTAGGTGCTTTACTTCAAGGAGTAATGAATTTGTTTGTTTTAAAAGTTTGTGTTATCTACTAATCTACATTTTAACTAATGATTAATGTACAAATATGATGAAAGGCTAGGGTTGTGACTTAATCCATGTAAGTGGTGTTGGGTCTTTACTTAGCTTAGGTGTAGTAAGTGTGAATTATGAAAACACCCATTGTTTACCTTTAGTTGATTCTCATCTATTTCTAGTTGGTAATCATTAAATGAGGTTTAAAGCTCCAAGTCTTAATTAATATACCCATTTCTAGACTCTAACCTCTTTTTTCAAATATGACTAGTGACTAGTCTTTATTCTGCAGAGTCCGGTATCGACTTCAGGATCGGACCGATAAGCTTACGGTCGGACAAGGCCGGACCGTAAGGTTTGATCTGGGGCGAGATCCGATCGGACCAAACCTTATCGGTCGGTTCGATGGGGCCATAAGAATTTCGGTCGGGCGTTTTTAAATTGAATTTCCAATATTGAAATTGACATTCTCGGACAGCGGTGCCACGCAATTTTACGTTGAAATCAATTGTACATCGCGAGATATTTAGATTTGAAAATGGAAAGCGTAGCGATTTCGGGGAAAAGAGAGCTTCAAAACAAGTGTATTCAATGTCAAATAATGGACAAGGATGACCCATAAAACCTTACACAAATTATATATATTGATCCAAAAATATAAAATAAAGTGTGACAAAAATATCCCCGCAGTGCCATGGCCGTAAGTGATCTCATCTAAATTACATCGTCAAATGGTATAATGCGCTCGTTGTCAAATATAGTAATTCAATTACGGTGGAAACAAATTTCACAAGGAATACAAGGTAAAACATATCCTATTTATTGTATTAATACTTTACGGTGCTTTACTTCAGGAGTAATGAATTTGTTTGTTTTAAAAGTTTGTGTTATCTACTAATCTACATTTTAACTAATGATTAATGTACAAATATGATGAAAGGCTAGGGTTGTGACTTAATCCATGTAAGTGGTGTTGGGTCTTTACTTAGCTTAGGTGTAGTAAGTGTGAATTATGAAAACACCCATTGTTTACCTTTAGTTGATTCCCATCTATTTCCTGTTGGTAATTATTAAATGAGGTTTAAAGTTTCAAGTCCTAATTAATATACCCATTTCTAGACTCTAGCCTCTTTTTTTAAATATGACTAGAGACAATAATCTATTTTAGAGTGTTTGCAACCAACCCTTAATCATTTAATGTGAGGGATAATTAAATACCTACAACCACTATATTATTTTCACATTAAAACTAACCCAACTACCACATTTCAATTTTTATCCCAACTAAGATTCTAGCCACTCATGGAAAAATGTAAATAACAAAAAGTAATAAATAAAGACATAGAAGGAATTATAGATTGCTTACAATTATTTTTATATTAATGAATGAAATATTCTTCAATGTCTCTTCATTGGGATTAAAATGAAAAATTCTCCAAAGGAATGACTTATAAGACAAGACAACACTAAAACGAATATTCAAATGTGTGGAATGAATAGTAATGTGAATGATTGCACAAAATCCTAGACAGGGACGCAAGAATTCGGACTACGAAATATTACAAAAATACTACCGCGTCCCACTCTGCGATCGCAGAAAGCGACTGCGATCTGCAAAATGAACCTAGGGTTCACAGAGAGTGGTCTTCAATCTTGATTGTCTGAAAGTGCAGCTGGAATTACGGCTCGCAGAACTAGACTGATATCTGAAGAAATCCTCAAAAGCATCACAATCTGAGCTGAAACTTTTGTTGAGTAGTGATTCGCAGACCGGTCTACGATTCGCAGAACGAAAATACAGACCGCAGAATGAGTCGCACTTCAGGGCTTCAAGATCCTCTGATCACTGTTTGAAACTGTGACTTAACTTCACCATCTGCGGTCCACAGATCTGGTCTTTGCTACACTTCTTCCTTTTTCATGACACTTTTGTCCACATTTATGCTATTTTCCTCATTTTTAATGTTTTGAGGCAAAAATCCTACAAAATAACATAAGAAACACACACTATAAATGCATTAAGGACATAAAAAAATTATAAAATTGATATCAAATATGCCGTAAATTCGCGCCATATAGTAACTTGGCGTAAGTGGCACATGTGGTCCACATGTTGAGATTTGACCTTTGTAAGTTGAAACTAGGGTTCCCAGAAGCTTGGCCGTATGTTGTCTTGCGATCCGTAAGTGAAATCTACACTCTGTATGTGGAGCTGGTATGTTGCTTCCTGAGATTCCCCTTTTCTAATCGATCATTCTACATTTGGACATGCGGTCCGTATGTGCTATCTACGGCCTGTACATTGCACTGCATGTTCACTCTCAGATTTCGGTCATTTTTGCATCTCTCTGAATCTTCATCTACGGAGAGACATACAGTCTGCATGTTGGTTTCTTCGGACCGTATGTGGATCCGTATGTCGTCCCTTCAGCACTTCATTCTCACACTTCCATTTGTGGCACCGCTTGCGATCCGCAAATCATTTTTACGACCCGTATGACACCAGAATTAGGACACTTAGCACAATTTTTCCTGTTTTTGCCATTTTATTTCCAAATACCCTACAACACAACAATTAATATAAGAAACAACGAAACCACTTAAAATTAAGTAACATATTTTGTAAAAAGACATCAAATATGTCGTAATTCCACGGCACATCAAGACCCCCAACTTAAAGTCTTTTCTTGTCCTCAAGTAACTAAAACGATATATATGACTATCACGTAGGCTTAGATATCACAACGTAATATTGTGTACAATGGTATTGACAAGTAACTACATGCACATACTGTTATCAAAGATGACACTCCCCATTCTCACATTTTCAAACAAGATGCATTATCCAAAATGGTTACGATTCAAAATGAAGCTTCAATCAATAAGATCGTGTTATTGGTAGAAATGATGTGCACACGAGTTCACTTTCACGAAGTCAATCATATTCAACAAATTCATCAAACCCTATGCCCTCACAAAGATCAAAGAAAGTCTCAAAACATACATGTACAAGTACAACATGGACAAGAGACAAAAGAAAAGAGAAACACTCACGAAGAAGTTCACATACCACGAATGAAAATACCATAAGCTTGCCCTCATTTTCAATGCCATTAACTTTAGAAAGTTCTGTTACGATCACACTGGGACGTTTTCATGACTTGTAATGTAGGCTTAGAGACGGGTATGATAGATATTTGGATTATAGATATTAACCCTCCTTACACTTTATTTCCTCTATTTCCTTTTTTTTTTGTTTTCACTTCCTTCTTCTTTTTGTCATGATAGTGCTTCATCCTTTCCTTGTACATGGCATCACTTTCATATGCACAGAACCAAAACTCATCTAACACATTGAGCTGGGACATCCGAAGCTTGGTTGCCTCACTCCAATCAAGATTTGGCCTCTTCAACGCCCACATTTGTGTTCACATTGAACCGATAAGTGACAAGCCTTACCGAAAGCCAATAGGTAAGGTGAGGTCCCAATAAGAGTTTTGAACGTCGTCCTATAGGTCCAAAGAGCATCCTCTAATTTTCGGGATCAATCGATCCGATTTGTATTCATCATTTTGGCCAAGATGCTCTTTATCTCCTTATTAGAAACCTTCACTTGGCCGCTCATTTGTGGATGACATCAACAATGAGAAACCCGAATAGAAACTACAAGAACGTGATTTTGCGTTAAAGTTGAAAATATAAATTGAAGCAAAGTAGATTGGATATATATAAAGCTTCAAGTTGTTAAAATGCTCTTCATGCTTAACATCTTATTAGTTGTAACAATTGCACTATCTCATCAACAGACAAAATGCTTAACTAAAGCCATAATGAGCATAGTAAACATATGTGACATTATTTTTGAAACGGACTAAAGACACATATAAATTGAAAGGAGAGTTAAAAGTTCTTGGTAACATGTGGTTATGCAAGGAACATAATATCTTTTTGTTCTACAGCTGGTGCGCCGAACAACCCTTGTCATTCCTCTGGCACTGATGACACATATTGGATTCAATGTCATTCCACGCCATGTTCGAAATTCAAAACTTGCAGCAACAATAGTACACACGGCGATCTCCTTGTCAAGTAATTTGTGCGCTCATTGAAAGAAAATGTCTTTGATTGGTACATTGATTTAAAGGCTGGATTAATAAATAGTTGGGAGCAACTTGAAAGTAAAGTCCTTAACCATTTTTATAGTACTCATTGTACGATGAGTATGATGGAGAACACTAAGTAAAGGAAAGATGAACCATAAGTGGACTTCATCAATAGGTGGTGAACATTAAGTTTAGATTGCAAGAATCGCCTCTCAGAAACTTTTGTCGTCGAGATGTGCACTCAAGAAATGCATTGGGGTCTTGTGTATATTCTCCAAGTAATCAATCCACATACTTTAGTAACGACACGAGCTCATGACATGGAGTTGAGTATTGCAAGCCACGAAAAGACTTCACCTGTTTTCAACCACCCGAGGAAGGAAGGTAAAGAATTCAATCAACCGTCAAAATATCAAACTAAAGAATCCATGGCGGTGAGAAACTTTTGTAAAGGCCCCCACTAAGAAAAAGTGAAAAAAGCTCTAGCGGCCGAGAGAAGAGAAAAGCCAGCCAACCTTAAAGGACTTAAAAGCGAAGAAGGCCTATCCTTTCCCTGATTACTACTGTTAGTACTCGCTCATATTATAGAAGAACAAACTAAAATATTATCATATTTTTCTAATCTATTACACTGTGTGCCATTTTACGCGGATTTTCCATTTTTTCTAGGTTCAAATTATGTAAATTTTGACCGACGTTTTAATGTATTTTTTACGGCATGAGCTAGATTGCAACTAAAATTGGTGTCAATAACTAAAATTGATATAGCTATTATTTCAAAATCCTAATAATATTTATCTCATATAATCACAGGATATTCTTAGTTCCGAATCGAACGACCCCTTAAAACATTGGAGATACACTGAGCAAAGGAATAAAACTAGTTTTCACCTCTACTACCTCAAACACAAGATCTCGTTAGTTGAGGGCAGAGGTAGAGTAGAAAATATGTATTCCACACAACTCAATAACTTTACTACCTCAAACACTATTCCATTAAGATTATTTAGAAAAATTAGTTAAGCTACTGAATTGCATTTGTGTACCATTATTTACCAATATACACATCTGAAGTGTTATTTGAACTCAAGTTCAAATTAAAGGTGATGTGTTGACCTGGCCCCTGAGATTTGGGATGTCCTAAGCTATCACAATTTTTTTGCCTCCCTCCCACAAAAAATAGTTAGCAAGTAGCTAGACTTATTTAAACACATGAATAAAAAAAAATTAACATGATTATTAATCTAATATAATAAAAATAGAGGTTGCAACCTTATTCAAAATTGTATATCTAAGTAACACGAATATTACCTGATTAGTATACGAGCATTGCTATTGAAACATTATTCTTCTCTCCTTTTTGCTAGCAAAATCATTTATTAAGCTTTCGAAAATGGAATTCACTAGCATTTCCTTCTCAATTGATATCATAGCTATTCCATTCAATCTTTCTTATGACATAGTCGAACGAAGATACGACTTGATCAACTTCAATTTTGAAAAACTTCTTTCTCTGGAAGCGACTGTCACTGGTATAGTTAACAAAAATTCTATAAGCAATTGTGGCATTCGGTTAGCAACTTCTACTCTACTCTACTTCAAATAATGAAAAAAACCATTTTGTTCTTCTTTAAGTATACTTTTAACTAACTTCCCTTGTTACTGCCTCTAGCTTTACTTATCAAAGTTGTGTGTTTTGCAGAGTACCTAAATGTTGTTCACCTCTCTCGTATCTCTATATGTTCTAATGCTTTGTTTCAGAATTTATTTTCTCATCCAAATTGTGAAAAACTGTAGAATTTGTTATGATATACACCGAGTATACTCTCTGTGTATACACTGTATACACTCGACATTGTTCAAGAAAGAAGAAAGGAGAAGAATGTAGGGTTTTGTTGGGTCTAAAACACACAAGTAAGGCACAACGGAAGTTTAAAATTTTGTTAACTTACTTGCCCCAACGAAGTCGTCTGGTATGATTACGTTACAATTGAAATCCGCAGAGTCATAGAAAAACTTACAGTTTATGATTAATGCAGTCTCTACTAAAAGGTGCGCACGTGATTGTCTCTTTGGGTGCAAGCCTTCGCTACGGTATACTCCTCTCTCAGGAAAGCCATGAAATCTTGGCAGAGGTTTGAGAGAATTTTAATCTCTGAACTCTGAGTTCAGAAAGTAATAAAGTGTAACATTAAAGTTATGAGTTAAGTGCTAAATATATAGGGAAGGGTAAAACCAAATCAGACTTGGATCAGGTTTAAAAACTGATCCAAATCCGAAATTCAGTGGCTCAGCCTCCTAGGGCCGCGACGCCTTGCTTATTTTCTGCACGTTTTATTTTTGATTAAATCTAAAATCCAATTTTGATTTAATTAAATAATTTCCATGAAATGGAATTTATTATTGATTAAAATATCTCGATTCTAAATCGAATATTTTATCCTCTCTCAATATACCCTTAGACCGAAAAGACAATCGACTTAGTGTTACCCTTTAGGACTTCTCACACCAACACTTAATCAAATTAAGGTTCACACGAAACTCCTAGACTGCGTCGGTGACGAACTCAATGTGTGAAGTACGTTTACAAGACTCTTAGTAAACACAACCTCTATGTGGGATGATAGATTTCTTTCATTCTCAACACACTCGATCAAGCTTAGGATTTGCCAAGTGTCTATCTAAATAGCTTGATCACTTTATCTCATCTATATTAGTCGACAACTAGATCATATCTTAAATATGTCTCTTGCATTGGCCAATGACTTGGTCGACTTAATATCACTGAGAAGCTGAGTGTTCTCTCGAATATCTAATCGAGGAATGAATCATATTCTTGGCTCAACTACCACCTTAGTCTGTATCGAAATGTACCCAATTCAAGTCATGTCTTATCCTATAAATAATTTAAGCTTAGGACATGATCAAAGTACATTACTATACAAACCAGGTGCGTATTAACCTCAATTCAAAGGACCTCTATCTCCCACATGTTGATAATACTCTAGACATGTATAACAAATAGTTTCAGCAGGGCATGCCAATACCCTCTAAGAGTATCCATGTGTCCATCATTAGTAACTATTACTAGTAGTAAGTGAGACATACTACATTCTCTAAGAATGTGATGCAGACCACATGTCGACTTATAATATATCACTGATATTCCATTCTCAATGATCATCAGTCGAGGCTACTTTAAGAACTACGCTCTATAATTAATATCACACTATCAATGACAATGTTTAGTTCAAGGGATGCACATTAATGAATAATACAAACAATCAAATAATAATTCAGTGACTGCAAAAGCCATAAATATATTAATCTCATTAATAATACGAATGGGTTCAAGTACATGTGTCCCTAAAATGATTGTCTCTAGGACATATATACTTTCAATCTCCCACTTGGCCTAGAGCCAATCTCTAATGTATCTAATGTCCATGTTTTCAAAATGATCATTAGGCTTGACTAAGCTTAATAGTTTAGTAAATGGGTCTACTAGATTTTCATTTGTGGGAACATAGTCCAAATTTATTTCTTCAGTCTCCACCATCTCTCTAAGTATGTGGTATTTTTTTGGTACATGCTTATTTCTGTTAGTTGATCTTGGTTCCTTAGCCTGCGCAATCGCACCAGTGTTGTCACAATAAATCGTTATTGGACAAGTGGCACTTGGAACAACCCTTAGTTCTTTTAAGAACTCAGATATCGCGACAACTTCCTTACCAGCTTTCGATCCAGCAATGTACTCGGCTTCAGTAGTTGAATCAGCAGTTGTAGCTTGTTTGAAACTTTTCCAACTTACTATTCCACCATTTAAAATAAAGGCATAACCAGACTGAGACTTGAAGTCATCAAGATATGTCTGAAAGCTAGCATCGGTGTACCCAGTAGCTACTAGATTTTCTTGTACATCATAGACTAAGAAATATTCTTTAGTTCTTCTAAGATACTTAAGAATACTCTTGACTGCCTTCCAGTATTCCTCCTCAGGATTCTGCTGGAATTTGTAAGTCATACTAAGTGCATAGGCCACATCTGACCTTGTACAGGTCATGGCATAAATGATTGAACCTATAGCTGAAGCATATGAGATCCTCTTCATGCGTTCAAGTTATGCACCAGTAGAAGGACTATCCTTCTTTGATAACTTGATGCCTTGACCTATAGGAAGATTTCCTTTTTTGTAATTCTACATTGAAAAGCGTTTTAGCACTTTGTCTATGTATACGGATTATGACAGCCCCAACAATCTGTTAGGTCTATCTCTGTAGATCTTAATTCCAAGAATGTAACAAGCTTCACCCAAGTCCTTCATCATGAAGGTGTTGGATAACCATTTCTTGACTGATTGCATTAGAGTCTTATTATCTCCCATTATTAATATGACATCTACATATATGACAATGAAGACAATACTCTTATATATGCATTTACTATAAACACGCGGGTCTTCTTTGCTTCTAACAAAGTCAAACGATTTGACTGCTTTGTCAAAGAAAATATTCCAACTCCTTGAGGCTTGCTTAAGTCCATAAATGGACTTCTGTAGTTTGCATACTGCTTTAGGTTGAGTCTTGAATGTAAAACCCTCTGGCTGTATCATATACACCTCCTCAATTAGGTTACCATTGAGGAAGACAGTTTTAACATCCATTTGCCAAATATTATAATCATAGTATGCAACTATTTGTTAGGTGTATTTTATATACACTTTTTGAGTCATTTTTAATTAGTATTTTATTCATTTCGTTTATGTTTAGTATATTATTAGGTGTGTTTTTCTTTCTTTTGTGTCACATTGGTAAAAAATGGAGAAATGGCGAAAAGGTGAGGAAATGAGCATAATTGAGATGAAATTGCACACTAAAAGGGTCAATAAATAAAGTCTAAGAAGTCTCGGGAAGTATAGAAGAGATCAGACGAAGTCCGGACGAAAAAAGGATGAAGAATCAGAAAATTGTCCAATTAACGCCTCCGGCGCCGTGGCCCCTGCCAGCAGAGCCGCGGCGCCCAATGTTCTGCGAAGTCTGATTTTCTCTGATTTTTCAGCGCCGTGGCGCCAGTCTGCAGGGCCACGGCGTCGACGTGGGATTTTTGAGTTCTGGGCCGAATTTGACACGTTTTCAGAGTCCAAAAGGGATAACTTTTCCTACCTACAAAACATATAAAATCCCTAAAACCCTGCTCATTATAAATATACCTCCTTAAAACTTATTCTACAATCCATCATTCCACCATCTTGTAAATATTTCATAACACCATTCAAGGAGACAAGACAACTTTGAAGGCTTTTCAGTATTATTTTCTTTTCTTGTTTTCTTTGTTTTAATTCAGTTTATGTTAGTTTGTATTAGTTCTTAAGCATGTCTATGGCTAGGAGCTAAACTTTAATTAGGACTTTCCATTCGAATCACTTGAACCTCGTTTTTATGATTTAATGCATGGTTTTGGTTTCTTCTTTATATAGTTGAGATTTATTCAATAATTGATTTGATTGTTTGGTAATTAATGATCACTAATTATCATCACATATATGATTTCTAATCGAGATCCGAAAGGGGAGATTGTGAAAAAGCTATAGTTGAATAAACATAGGTTAAAATCGTGGATGAAAGTACCCCGATACTTGTATAGTTTAATAGGTTATTGTTCTTAATCCTCCTTTGTGGTAAATCCTATCATCGAAAGATAGAAGGATTCTGCATCGGGGTTGAGTGTTTATATATCCTAACCGGAATATAAAACGGCTTAGTTAACCTGTTATCTCAATATAGAAGAAGAACCTTTATTATTGCATTAAAGATTAAAGCGAGTGGATAGTTGAGGAGATTGGAAGTCTTATTTCCATCATAACTGATTTAAATCAAAGTATTTTCATAATTAGTTTATTTCCTGCATTAGTTTTGATTATTAGTCTAAAAACCCAACCCAATTTACGTTGACCAAATAGACACCATAGAATAGATAACCGGTACTTGAAAACCAGTCTCTGAGGACGATATTCGATCTTAACCAGACTATATTTCTTGTCACGATACGTGCACTTGCGTTAAGCGTGTGGATAAATCACTAACACTATTTCAAGCAAAATCCGAATGAACTTAATCTTTGCAACAGGTGAAAAGGTTTCATCATAATCGACCCCAGGCCGTTGATTATAACTTTTAGCCACCAATCTTGTTTTATAAGTCTGTATTTTGCCATATGCATCAATCTTCATCTTGAAGACCCATTTGCATCCTATGGGTCTAACCCCTGTTGACAAATCAACCAAGTTCCATACTTGATTTATGTACATGGATTCCATTTCGGATTTCATAGCTTCATGTCATATTTGTGAATCAATGTCTAAGATTGCTTTGCTGTAGGTAATAAGCTCATCATCATCAAGAATATCTATCTCATTGTGTGTTTCAACAAGGAGGTTAAGTCTTTCAGTTGCACGATGAGTCCTAGTGGTTCTACGGAGTTTAGTATTATGTGTTTTAGTGTTTTTTGTATTTTGATTGTGAGAAGGTGTTTGTGTGTTGGACAATCCAACACCTTGAGAACTTTCAGGAATATCATTTTGAATAAGATGTTGCACAACCATTGTATCATCCTTCATTGGTTGTGTATGAGAGTCTTGCATTTCTGCATTATCCCTCATATCACTCCCACTGGCTGAAGGGCATACTCTAAGTATCCAATCATCATCAAATACTCCCACTAAATCTTTGCCTAGGTCGTTGGACAATGGTTTATCCTCTATATTATTTTGCACTTTTTGAATTTCATCAAGTTCTATCTTGTTGTAACTCTGTTCCTTGTAGACATAGTCTTCTTCAAGGAAAGTTGCATTTCTGAAAACAATAATCTTATGTTCGCCAAGAAGATAGAAGTAATATCCTCTTGTTTCCTTAGGATACCCCACAAAATAATACTTCTCACTTTTAGAATCTAATTTGTCAGTAAGCAACTTCTTTACATATGTAGGGCACCCCCAGGGTCGCATGTGTCAAAGTGCTGGCTTCTTGTCATTCCATATCTCATCTGGAGTTTTCTCTACTGACTTTGAAAGAACTCTGTTTCAAATATAGATTGAACTTTGTAATGCATATCTGTTACACCCCGTAAGTCCAGGACATGTATAAGAGAATGTATGTAAGGAATCAAGACTTGGAAATTGGTACGAAAGAAAGAATTGTTGTTCCGACGAAAAATCTTCCGAACGTCGGAAAGGAAAAATATTCGTTGTTGAGAATTGAATTCTCAAAATGTATTATTTGTAGAGTATGGAACTTATTAACATTATGAAAATTTATTTTTACGGATTTGGTCATGTGGGGCCCACCCGAGGAATTTTACGTTTTGTGGGGGCCACGAGGGTTACGGAATTTTATGGACGAATGAGAGGGCGACACGTGGCACCCCCACATATGGTCTTGGACGTTTATAGTAAGGGTAAAAGGGTCATTGACCATCAAGGAAGATAAGTCTTCAAAGCTTGAGATTGTTGACTTGTCAACTTGTCCACTTGGCTTTACATTAATTGTTCTTCATCCTAGCCCACAAGTGTTTTAATCTAAGCCCTCCTTTGTGTTATAAATGCTACACTAGTGCAAGACTAAGTCTCCAACACTTAGAAAAATCACAACACTTTGTTCTTCACACATTGAGCTCTCGGGTTCACCCATGTCCTCACAAGAAAATTTTGTAGTTTTGATCCATTATTCACAAGACTTAAACCGAAGGTCCCTAAGGGTATTGTAAGGATATCTCAATAGAAAGATTTCGGAAAAACGACGTTTTCACGTTAGTCGCAAGGCGAAAACCTAAGTAGTTTTCCTAGTTTTGGATTGGAAATGGAAGAGAAGTTGGTTGTGAACTTCTAAAGGCTTCAAATAGCGGATTGGAGCGTAAAGGAAAGGAGCTAAGAATTGCTAAGGCGCGACTTTGAATCTTGGAAATTTTAAGGGCTTATAAAGGTATAAATCTTGTCGTTTTAGTAATTAAGATTTACTTATTGTTGTAGCTATGGATATTAGCAAGCATGAGGTATATATTATGAAGTTTGATAAGTATATTGGCTATTGGAATCCTAATCCGAAAACTAGCATGTTTAGCCTTAAGATTACAATTCAAGTTGATTATTAGTTTAAGTCGTCGCATGTTGTATAAAGAAGGAAATTGTAGTTGTTGAAGTTGTCTATGACTATATAACATGTTAGACCTTAGATCTTGGAATTGGAAAAGAATTGGAAAAGACTTTGAGTTGTTGGTTATAAGTTGGCCGAGAATGGCTTGGATTTTAAACTACTTGGTATGAATTGTGGGGCAGAATTTTCCACGTATTGTAAGGCGTGTAATCCCCTTTGATTGGTTGGTATGTTGAGCCTTAAATGTGGCATGTTTGGTTATTGTATTCGGCCTTGAAAAAGGTGGCAAAGTATGTAGAAACAAAGGAAGTGTTGCCCGATTTTCCGTAGAATAAGAGACCGTATACTTAGTATTATTCTACGTTAGAAACTAGAAATTGATAGTCATGTTGTGACCATTATAGGTTGACAATTCTACGTGCACGCGATTCAACAGCTTGTGGATTTAGCCGAAAAGGTATGTGAACTATCTCCTCTTCTAGCATGATTCCTTAAGATAAAGAAAGTATGTCCTACTCCTTAAATGATCCATTCCTTGGTTGTATTTGGATTGCCTAAAATAGAATTTGTTCTATGTACTTTCTTGATTGTACTTTGATGTTTAAATTGTAAGTTGTATAATCCATTGCCTTAGTGAAGTTTGGATTCTTAAGAGTGAAAGTATTTTACTTAATGTACATAGAGTCTTGAAAAGGAAGTGGTTTCCAAACCTTTTGGCTAGTGCCTTAGTTCCAAAACCTAAGGGTTGTTATAATGACTTTAGGGGAGTTAAAGGAGTGATTTACTTAATTGTTTTAAGAGATGAGAAATGACATGATTTAAGAGAAGTAACTTGTTTTAAAGGTGTGAGTTACTTGAGGTTTAAAAGTAGAAGAAACTTGTTTTCTAAATATTAAGAGACTTGAAGTATTTTGAAAGTTAAGAAGCTTGATTTGTAAGTATGTGATACTTGGTTTTAAAAGTATAAGTCTCTTGGTTATAAAAAGGAATGAATTGGTCTAAAACCATAAAGGGTTATAACGGCTTTATGGGAAGTTGGTTATAACGACTTTATGGAAGGTTAAGAAAGTTGTCTATTTTGATTAATGGGCATAAGTTGCCTAGATTGTGAAAATTTGAAGTTACTTGATTTCAAGCTTTGAAATGAGTTTTCTAAAAGTGTAGTAACTTACTTTGAAAAATAGACACACCTTGATACTACGGGTGTTAGTATCTTGGGGTTTTACATAAAAAGGAGTCTTTTGAAAAGAATGTACGTACGTAGTACTTTGGCTTGTTTAATTGAGAATTATTCTATGTGTGTCTTGATAAGTACTTTGGCTTGTTTAATTGAGAATTATTCTATGTGTGCCTTGATAAGTACTTTGGCTTGTTTAATTGAGAATTATTCTATAAGTGCCTTGAATTTATAAAATGAAAGTCTAAAGATTTTATGAACTTGCCTATGTGTGTTGGTGATAGCTTTTGAGTGCAAGTATTATGTTTTATTACGTTGCCGCGACTCTCGGTTGGAGGTCATTTGTCTTGTTATAAGTTTACTTGACGCATCGGTGATGTGGGATTCCACGGGTATGCTTCCATTATTTGTGTTACTCCTCGACACGCTTATACGATGTGGATTAGGGCATGTGACCAGGAGACGAGTTAGATTCCCGGATTTGTTTGTATTACCCCATGGTCATGCTTATACGATGTGGGATTCCGGGGCATGCGACCACGTGGGATATTGTTATTCCATGGATTAGCCCTCCATGAGATTTAGTGACGTAGGATGGATCTGGTAGTTAGTTTCGTACTTGCCCCGTCGGTGGGCGCGTGATGGATCGGTAGTTGGCTTTCGTGCCCCGTCGGTGCTATTGCACGATTTGGTACGAGACTCGTAGATAGCTTGCGCACTTGCCCTGGCCATATCTCGTGACGACAGCCGGATCCGTAGTTAGCTTTACGCTTGCCCGTCGATTGTTGACGCAGCCGGAATCGTAGTTGGCTTTCATTTACCCCGCCGCTTTATGATCTGAGTTGGATCCGTGGTTCGTTTTCCTACTGCCCGCATGCTTTTAGGACACAGTGGGACTTGTGTTCATGTATGCCTATTGGTGTTATATTATATCATGGATCACGGCAGCGTGAGGCGATTCCACGCATGATTGATATTATGGGCGTGAGACCCGTGGTTATATTTTAGTAATGACTTTGAGGCACGCGCCCTCGACTTGATATGATCGCTTATGTGTTGTATCGTAGGTTGCTATCATACATGTCTCCTTTTTTGTTTAGACTGTTATGATTTCATTACAGTATTTTCAGCTTCACATACTTGGTACATTCTTCGTCTTCGACCTCCTTCGGCCGCGTCACGCCGCAGTTTAGGTACGCTGCTTGTTTGGTGATCTGGTGTAGGACCGCCGTAGTTTTGGATAGCTCCATCTGCTCGTGAGTTTATCTTTTGGTATAGATCTTCAAGACATGCTTTTGTACGATTATGGGTACGGCGGCCTTGTCCCGCCATAGTTGATAGATAACTCTTAGAGGTCTGTATTCATATGTGGGATTGGACTCATGTACAGTGTAGGGTCTTTTGTTTATGTATATTATATGGCAGCCTTGTCGGCTTTGCCCTTGCACGTACGTTGGAAAAAACAAAAAGGGAGGTGTTATTTAAATTCCGCAGTTTACTTGTGTCAGTTAGGTAGAAGGGTGCCCAGGTAGGGCACTAGTCACGGGCCCGGGGTTCGGGGCGTGACAATATCCTTATAGGTATGTAGGTAGAGCTGAGAAGCTCATCATGGATCTAACCATATCTAATAAGGTCTGATTTCTCCTCTCAGCAACACCATTCATCTGTGGCGTTCCGGGAGGTGTCCATTGTGATTGAACTCCATGAAGCTTCAAGTAATCTAGAAATTGTTTACTTAAGTATCACCTCCTCGATCTGATCGAAGAGTCTTAATACTTATTTCAAGTTGTTTCTCTACTTCTGACTTGTACTCCATGAATTTCTCAAAAGCTTCAGACTTATGTTTATAAGATACACATGACCAAACCTTGAGAAATCATCTGTAAAAGTAATGAAATAAAGAAAGTCTCTCTTAGCTTGAGTTGAAAGCGGTCCACATACATCGGTATGGACTAACTCAAGCACCTATTTGGCATGCACCCCTTTCCCAGAAAGTGATTTAGTTGTCATCTTTCCTCTTAAGCAAGATTCACAATTACCATATGACTCTAAGTCAAATGGTTTTAGGTAATCTAATTTCCTTAATCTTGCTATCCTTTATTCATTGATGTGACCAAGTCTGTAGTGTCATAAGTAGGTGGGGTTTCTTGGATTACTTATTTTAGCTCTTTTATTTTGAATATTGAAAATTTTATGGCTACAGTTTAAAATATTGTCGCACCTGTTTTTGACCTCGGGGTCTGAACGAAATTGCAACGTTGCTCTTTTGGCGCAGTTCCCTGGATGGAGCAAAATGCTATGTTGAGGACCCGCCACCTAATTAGTTAAGTGAATTAGGACACTTGAACTATTGCAATAAAAATACTGCAATTGATCTCCATTAAATGGTCTGCGAAATTAATGAGATTCTGGATTAGGGTTCTTATTATCCTAAAGGGAGGGTTTAGGCATCCTTTAAGATCCGCTAACTTGCGATTATCCGATCAAACTTAGGTTATTTATCTATCATGCTTTAGAAATATATGTATTTGAAAGATATATACTTTAAGGAAAAGAATGTATGAAAATATTGAGACGAACCTAGAAAATAAATAAACTAGCGGTTTCCGATTTTAATCTATTCTTTTTAATTATTAATTCTAAGTGTGCCTATTCTAAATATTTCTATAATCATACAAATACAATAAATTACAATACATAATAAATAAAATTGAAATCAAATGCAACAACAATAAAACAATAAAAAATAAAATTCCAAAGAGTGTCTCGTCTTCTTTAACCTTTAAAGTCATTTTTCGCAAGATGTCAAGAACAAACGGTTAGAAACAATTGAATATAAATAAAATCTTTGAATCCGCGCAAAGCAGTAATACTTTTTTATTACAGAGGGCTCAGATATAAAAAAAAATGGGACATCATAAACAAGTCTGACTGCGAAAATTCGCCCTGCCAGCGCAAGTTGGCATCCAGTGTATTTGAAAGAAATCATCATTGCCAAAAGATTTTATTTCCGTCTTTGAAACTGTGGAGGCCTCAAAAATCGCGGATAACTTTTTCATCGGCCAAGTGTAGTATCTGTTCAAAATCAGTGTACCAGTATTTCAAATGTAGCAAATATGTTCAACCATTTTCATAAAAGTAAAGGGCGAAATTATCAAAATCAGTCCGGAAACAACGGACAGTAGCAGTTCGTCGGAAAAGGGATTAGCACCAGAAAACTCAAAACGTCGCTCGAGCAACACCCAAATTGTGCAAAATCAGATAAAGGGGGAAATGCCTGTTGCGATATTTCTAAGTGCTTACGCAAGTGTACATATCGTTCCAAGTAATATAGTCTGTAAGATCGAGTTTATCGTCCACAGAGACTGGTTTATTAAGTACCGATTATCTATCCTATGGTATATATTTGGTCGACATTCTTTGGTTTTAGATTTATGACTAAGGATTATTACTAAGTGCAGAAAATAAACTAAAGATTATAATATTTTGGGTTTATAACAGTTATGAAGGAAATATGGTTTCAATCTCATCAACTATCCACTCTTTCACGTGTTAATGTTATGCTAACGATTCTTCTTCTTATTAAGATAGCAGGTTAACTAATTTGTCATTATATCCTGGTTAGGACATACAAGAGCTCAACCTAGTGCAGAAACCTTCTATATTTCTATGATAAGTTTGACCACACATGAGGATTTAGAACAATAACTTTTAAATGCTACGCAAGTATCGGGGTACTTTCTTCCACGATTTTAACCTATGTCTAGACAATTACAACATATTCAAATCTTACCATTCAGACTTTTGATTCGAAATCATATAAGTGATGACAATTAGTAGCTAGTTAATTATCAAGCAATCATAACTATATTGAATAGATCTTAATACGCTGAAGAAGAAATCAATAACTAATGCATTAACTATATGAAAGAGCTTCAAGAAGATTCGATGGAAACCCTACTAAAGTATTTAGCTCCTAAACATTGTCATGTCAAGAACTAATACAAAATCCAACATAAACTGAAATAAAGTAAAGGAAAGAAAAAGAACTTGAACAAGAGTCTCCAATTGTAGCCTCCTTCTTGCCTCCCAAAAGTATGAATTGTGATATGGTATATAATATGAGCAGGGTTTAGTGATTTTATACTTGAGAAAAGTTGCCTTTTGGACCATAAAACCCTCTCCAATTTGGCCCAGGACTTCTGAAAAATACGTGTAGGCACCGCGATGCCTCTGAGAGGCACCTAGGTGCTAATTGGCTGAAAATCACTGGAAGTTAGGAATGGAGGCACCGCGGTTCCTTTGTCAGGCACCTAGGTGCCTTCGACGGTGATTCAGTTTCGAACTTTCGGCAATTTTTACGCCTCGGTGCTAATTTTCCTGACCGCGGTTCCATGGAACCGTGGTTCTACCTTGCCAGGCATCGCGGTGCCTCTCTGATTTCTGTCTGGTTCCGCATGATTTGTTCTATTCTTCGTGGCACTTTTTAGGCTTCATTCCTTGGGCTGTGCTTTTGCAATTTACATTCAACTAAGCTCATTCCGCCCTCAAAGGTAGCATTCTCTCCTTTATGACCGCTATGACACAAACGAAAGAAAAGCACACCTAACACTATACTAAACGCAAAATAAAGGAGTAAAATACTAACTAAAAATGACTCAAAAGAGTGTATAAAATACACTCAACAATGTCCCAAAAAATCAGTCAGCCAGTAGTGAAACAGCTACCAAGCGGTAGCGAATCAGCATTACTTCAACGTGAAAAGTCAGAGCAACACCGCTGCCTAAAATCCAATGAAAGGTCGTCGGAGTTTTAAAACTCCGACTAGTTACCAAAAATAGTGACAAAACCGTCCAACAAACAAAATAATAACGGATCCAAAATAAATACCAACAGAGGTCGTCGGAGTGTTTAAACTCCGGTTAGTTACCCCAAAGTCACCAAAAAAACTGGCAAACAAACCAAACCGACAAACGGATCAAAAATAAATAGCCAACAGAGGTCGTCGAAGTTTTTAAACTCTGGTTAGTTACCTCAAAGTCACAAAAATCAGTACAACAGTCAACACGTCCAACAAATATCGAAAAATAAACGTCAACCAAGGTCTCCGGAGTTTTATAAACTCCGGCCAGCTAAACAAAAACCAAAAAATCAGTCTATTAGCCGAAACAAGCACAGATATCCAAAAATAAAGCCAACACCAAGGTCACCAGAGTTTTTAAGAACTCTGGCCAGATTTCGTAACAAGCAAAAGCAGCGGTGTCACTTCCACGGCGGTACGCCGGAGTTCGGACCTCTGGCGGCGGCGAGAGAGGAGAATTGGAATGGGTTTTTTCCAAAAAATAAAATGAAACGGGAGTATAAGAAAAAGTGGGGAAAGTGTTTTATTTATAGGATTATTTTTAGGTTTAGTTTTGGGGGAAAATGAAAAGTGGGGTTTAATTTGGAGGGGGGGGGGGGGAGGAATAAAGTAGTGTTTGGTTTTGGAGGAAATAAAATAGAGTTTTAATTTGGACTAATCCGCATTGGGCCTCGGATTGGACTGGTTTGATAAAATTGGTTTGAGCAAAAAAATACAAAAGGATTTATCATTAAAAGGAAAAATTATTTAAAGAGATACAAAATTATTAAAATAAAATGACGGTGTAATAATAATAAAAATAATATTAAGAAAGACCTAATACTTAATTTAAAAAATAAAATATGCGATACCATTTTGTGAAAAATAAAATATAGAATATTAGGTAAAAATATGATTATTATAAGAAAAATGCAAAAATGATGATAAAAATGTGGTGTCCAAAAATACTTAAAATTGCAACAAATGACCAAAAGATTGGTCAAAATTGGGTGTCAACAAACATACAATCCATCCATAAGCGGTGCATTTCCACAAATAAAACCATTATAAGATAAAACATAACTTTTGTTGGTAATAAATGAGGAAAAAACCTCAATGTCTAACATAGGGACATAAATAATATTCCTCGTTAACGAGGGAACAAAATAACAATTATTAAGTTCTAAAAAAAAAGCCTGAAGGTAAATCTAGTCTATAAGTTTTCACGCGTTCAGCATCAACTTTTGCTCTGTTTCCAACACGTAGATTTACTTCCCAATGTCCAACCTTTCTGTTGTCAATTACCCCCTGCACATTGTTACAAATGTGTGAGCCACAAGCGGTATCTAATACCCAACAGTGATAATTATTTATAGACATATTTATTTTAATAAAACATACCTTGTCCAGCAGGGCTAGAAGCACCTTGTGCTTTGTCTCCCCATGGGGCTGTACATTCATTCTTCCAATGCCCCTTTCTCTTGCAATTGAGGCAAACATCAACAGCTATCTTGGCCTTATTTTGAACAACTCTTCGAGGCTTCATAGTTGTGGGTGTGGCGGCAATTGACTTACCCTTCTTCTTTTGCACATTCTTACCCTTAGGCTTGAACTTGCTAGATGAGCCCACCATGAGCACATCTTTACCTTTATAGGTGGACGATTTGAAGGTCTTTAACATATTATGAAGCTCTTGGAGATTCGCTTTGGTTCCATTCATGTTGTAATTTACTATAAAGTTCTCAAATGAAACAGGAAGTGAATTCAAGATTAGGTTGACATAAACTGTTACTGGAAACTTCGTTCCAATCGAAGCTAACCTTTCTATTAACCCAATCATCTTCAAAACATGTTGTGATACCTGGCCCCCTTCGTTCAACTTACACTTAAGGAGATCTCTCAACAGTTCATACTCCATTGTCTAAGACTGTGAGTCATAGAGACTCTTCAAGTGTTCTAGTATCTCGTTAGGGCTCATATTTTCATGTTGTCTTTGTAACTCTGGAGTCATGAAGATAATATGACACATTGTGCCACAATAGCATCATCAAGATATTTCTGATAGGCTGTCTTGTCAAACAGGGCGTATGCTTCAGAATCTTCAGCAGGGAGTGTTGTGTCCAATACATACTCAATATATTCTAATCGCAATACCAAACGCAAATTTCTTAACCAGTCACGAAAATTGGCATTATTCAGCTTGTTTGTTTCAACCAACATTTTATGTGACAGATTCAACATTGTAACTGAAGAAAAGATAGACTTGAAATTAACATTCTAATATAATTTCTATTGAACACATTCGTAACTAATTTACATGGTCTTTAGTTTAAATTTGCTCCCACTATTTTAACACTCTTTTACCCCATGAAAGAATACGGACTCATATCAAATATGGTCATAATGGGCCAAGATCCAGACTCATGTTGTCTCCGCGTTTGCTGAGGCTGATAACTTCAACAACATGATCTGGTAGGTCTCTAAACCAATTACAAACAATTTGCAACTCTTGGTTGATCGCATGTTCTAAACAATAAGATATGCGTCCCTCGGCTGTCCGACATTGGGCGTTGTTGCGATATTTCTAAGTGTTTACGCAAGTGTACGTATCGTTCTAAGTAATATAGTCTGTAAGACCGAGTTTATCGTCCACAAAGACTGGTTTATTAAGTAACGATTATCTATCCTATGGTATATATTCGGTTGACGTTCTTTAGTTTGAGAATTATAACTGCGAATTATGACTAATTGCAGGAAATAAACTAAAGATTATAAGTCTTTGGGTTTATAACAGTTATGAAGGAAATAGGGTTCCAATCTCCTCAACTATCCACTCTTTCACGTGTTAATGCAATGCTAATGATTCTTCTTCTTATTAAGATAGCAGGTTAACTAATCTGTCATTATATTCCGGTTAGGACATATAAGAGCTCAACCTAGTGCAGAAACCTTCTATATTTCTATGATAAGTTTTACCACACAGGAGGATGAAGAACAATAACTTTTAAATACTACACAAGGATCGGAGTACTTTCATCCACGATTTTAACCTATGTCTAGACAATTATAGCATATTCAAATCTCACCTTTCAGACTTTTGATTCGAAATCATATAAGTGATGACAATTAGTAGCTAGTTAATTAACAAGTAATCATAACACTATTGAATAGATCTTAATATGATGAAGAAGAAATCAATAATCAATGCATTAACTATATGAAAGAGCTTCAAGCAGATTCGATGGAAACCCTACTAAAGTATTTAGCTCCTAAACATTGGCATGTCAAGAACTAAATTATAATCCAACATAAACTGAAATAAAATAAGGGAAAGAAAATAACTTGAACAATAAGATGTCTCCAATTATAACTTGTAGTCGTCGTTCTCCTCTATAAAGTATGATATATGACATCCCCCCAATAAGGTCAGGGTTTAGGGATTTTATAACTGAGATAAATTACCTTTTGGACCATAAAAACCTTGTCCAATTCGACCCAGGATTCTGAAATTTACGCGTCGGCACCGCGGTGCCTTCGACGGTGATTTTTTCATCTCAGCTACTGGAAATTTTACGCCGCGGTTCGTCACTTTTCGGTCGCGGTTCCATAGCACCGCGGTGCTAGTTGGCCAGGCACCGCGGTGCCTTATTTTTTGGCCCGATTCCGCTTGATTCTCTAACTCCGAGCAATTTCTGCAAATTAGCCTTGTAGAACCCATCCGGTTTACAATGTATTTGTTTTTGTCAGGATTTAGTCTGATTTCTTCTATTCTTCCCAAGACTTCTTAGGCTTCATTTCTTGGCATTTTATTGTGCAACTTCATCCTCAAAAGTAGTATTCTCTCATTTATAACCGCTGTAACACAAAAGAAAGAAAAACACACCTAACACTATACTAAACGCAAAGTAAAAGAGTAAAATACTAACTAAAAATGACTCAAAAGAGTGTATAAAATACACTCAACAAACACCCCCAAACTTACACTTTACTCGCCCTCGAGTAAAGCATAAGACAAAAACAAAAATAAAAATTAAATAAAAGACTCTGTGAAATGGATCAAGTAGCTATAGCAATGCTTCTTCAAAATCATGGATGAAATCAAGGATAATATGTTAGAACATATATAGCATGAACTTTCAGCAATCTAGAATTTCAAGTTAGATATTTCGCAAATTCACTTAGATCATAATCAATAGAAACATAAACACCTAACCTATGTGTGTCAGTTTCATTCCATCTTTCCCAAAATGCTATAGATTTGTTTACTTGTTATTCTCCACTAATCATATGCATACACATTAAGGATCTTCAGTACTTTCAAAGGTTGTAATGTAGGCTTAGGCAGGGGTAGGTAAAAATATGCATTTAGGCTCAATTACGTACCATAAGCATTTTTTCATTCAACTTTTTTTCCTTCTTTTTGACTTTCTTTTTAATCTCATACCTTTTTTTTCCCCCTTTTCTTTTGAGAGAATGAGGTACATTATAAATAACAAGCACCCCCAAACTTAGGCTTTTGCATATTTTACATTGGGGTGCATCAAATTTTCACTCACTTCTTGTTTCTTTTTCAACACTTTCATCCCACTAACGTTCAATTATTACTTATGGCACAAACCCGGAATCATATGGTGTCAAGAAAGATATTATTTTAGGCTCAAAAGGGTCTGACTAGTGATATAATTTATGTCAGTTAGGTAATGAATTGTCAGAAGGGCTATCAAAAAAATGCCTGAATCATCTCCCTAAACATGTACATCTTAACTATTTCGTCTCAAATAACAAACAAACAGATTTTCTAGACATTTCTCAACCTTTCTTTCCATAACTGACACACATAGGCTAAACACATATATCCCAAATAATTAGATGTCATGAATCTTTAGCATATCTAACTTAAGCACACAGATTTTTGCTTTCAATTTCATTACATTATTCCACTTTATCCACTCAATATCGTTAGCAACTACAACATGCATGATCCATAAAAAAAATATGACTCAAACACACATAAAACAACACAAAGACAAATAAAAAAGACTAAAAAACAATAAGACAAAATAAGACATGACTCAAAAACACATAAAACAACACAAAGATAAATCAAAAAGTCTCAAAAACAATAAGACAAAATAAGACACCCACAAACTTAATCAACGCATTGCCCCCAATGTGTGAAGACTACAAAATAAAGGGACAAATTACTGACACACACAACGGTCATAACGGAGGTTTGGGATGAAGGACAAATTACTATGTATATTGCCGAAGGAGGGACCGCAATCCCTTGACCCTGCACCGCGGTGCTAATTCCGAAAAAATTCCAGTGTCCTCCAGTTTTCTGCATTGTGAAGCCATCGCCCTTCAGAGTGAGTCTCTGCCTTTATCTGTCATCCAAAAAGACTAAAATATCAGATCATGAGACTTTTTAAGACAAAATAAAATAAACTAAAACAAAAATTGAAATAAAAATACTGGGTTTCCTCCCAAGTAGCGCTGTCTTTAACGTCTTTTAGCCGGACGCATGTTACTAACTAAATCAAGAAGGTATAGTTTCCCCTCCACATATCCACTTTAGCACCATTTTCCTCCTCATTCTCCTCTTCTTTTTCACAAGGCTCATTTCAGGAGGGTTCATTCCCTTGTTCTCATCCACCACATCATTTACGGGTGCAGAATTCTTACCATCAAAGGTATCAGTACCCTTTGTACTTTCATGAGAAGTCTTTTTATCAACTACACCAACAACAAAGCATCTAGCATCGACTTGAGGTTCAGTGGGCTGCTTGAAAACTTTGAATATCATTTTTTCACCTTGGACTCTGAGCTTTAACTCCCCATTTTCAACATCAGTGAAGGCTCTCCCTGTGGCTAGGAATGGTCTCCCAAGGATCATGGGCATATTTCCATCTTCATCCATGTCTAAAATGAGAAAATCAGCAGGAAGGATGAATTTACCCACTTGTACCAATACATCTTCAATAATTCCCTGGGGATGCACAACTGAACGATCAGCTAGCTGCAGGGTGACTGTGGTTGGTCTTGCTTCCCCCAAACCAAGTCTTTTGAACACAAAGATGGGTATAAAATTGATACTTTCCGCAAAATAATATAAAGCCCTTTTGCAATGTAACACTCTCTATGGTGCAAGGTAAGGTGAAACTCACTGGGTCTCTCAACTTAGGGGGAAGTTTTTTCTGCAATATAGCACTGCACTCCTCTGTCAGTACCACTATCTCATAATCTGTCAGTTTTCTCTTCTTAAACAGGATATCTTTCATGAATTTCACATAAGCTGACTCTGCTCCAAAGCTTCAATAAATGGAAGATTGATATGCAGTTTTTTTAATACATCCAAAAATTTCGAAAACTGTTTATCTAAATTCTTCCTCTGCAGTCTTTGAAGGTAAGGAATTTTGTCTGTAAACTCCCTCATCACTGCGGGTGGAGCCTTCTCTAAAATAGGGCGGTCATCAGTAACCCCCTCATTTTCTACCTCAACTGTCTTCCCTACATCCTTCTCATTTTCAACCACTGGTTGGGGTGCCCTCTGCTCTAACTGCTTCCCACTTCTCAATCTGATTTCTTGGCATTGCTCCCTTGGATTCATCACTGTATTACTAGGAAGGTTACCTTGCTCTCTATTATTTAACGTGTTCGCCAGCTGTCCCACACGTGTTTCCAAACTCCTGATAGATGACCTAGTATCGGTCATGAACTGGGTGGTATCCTTCATGAATTGAGTCTGGGAGTTGTTGAATTCTGTCTGGGATTTAGCCAAGGTCATCAATGTTGCTCTTATTTCTCTTATTTCATCTGACTTCTCTTGTGGGCCTGGTGGGCTAAACTGATGTGAGGACGATGCCTAAAATTATGGTTGCTGCCCTTGTTCATTCTTTCATGAAAAATTTGGGTGATTTCTCCATCCCAGATTATATGTGTTGGAGAATGCATTGTTGTAGGGCCTCTAAAAATTCCCCACTGCCTGAACTTCTCCATGGGCACATTATTTGGGTCCACTGCTGTACACCTATCAAAAGTATGGGGACCCCCACAAATTTCGCATCTCACTTGTGTCTGAACTGCTTTAACTGTCATGGTACTCTGTTGCATCTGTTTTGTCAAAGTAGCTACCTGCGCAGTCAATGCAGTGATAGCATCTAGCTCATGAATTCCATCCATCTTCCTACTTTTCATTGCTCTCTCATCGGCCCCCTGATGGTTGTTTGTGGACATATCCTCTAGCAAATCATGTGTCTCATTGGCACTTTTTCTCATGAACGTACCTCCTGCTGCAGCATCAATGATTGTACGAGTTGTACCACTCAGCCCATTGTAAAATATGTGGACTAGCATCCACTTCTCAATCCCATTATGTGGGCACTTCCTCTACAAATCTTTGAACCGCTCTCATGCATCATAGAGTGACTCTCCATCTATCTGATAGTAATTATTAAGGTCTCCTCTGAGCTTTGCTGCTTTGGATGGAGGGAAGAACTTGGCAAGGAACATCTGGGCTAAGTCTTGCCATGTAGTGATGGAGTTCGCCTGTAATGAATTCAACCAGCACTTTGCTCTCTCCCTGAGTGAGAATGGGAAGAGCCTCAACCGAATGTCATCATCAGTAACATCATTGTATTTAAATGTTGCACACATCTCCAGGAAGCTTGCTAGATGCAGATGGGGATCTTCTGTTGGTAATCCCCCAAACTGGACTGAACCTTGGACCATGTGCAAGATTGCTGGTTTGATTTTGAAATTATTGGCTTCAACAGCTGGAAGCCTGATGCAAGTCTGCACCCCTGTAATAGTTAGCATCACATAGTCCCCCAAGCTTCTTTCTGCAGGGACTTGTCTTATGACAGACGGTAAATCATCATCCACCAAATTATTGTTTTGCTGATCTCCCATTGCTAACAAATCAGCTGCTCTTTTCTCTTTCCTGTTTTGTCTGCACAATCTCTCAATCTCAGGGTTCAGAGGGATATGAATGTCAGCTCTTCTCCTACTTCGCATAAACTAAGTTCCTGAGACTAATCAAAAACAGAAAACATATCACGCCAAACAGCACTAAAGCAAAATAAAAAAAACTGAAAATAAAGACCAAATTAGAAATAAGAATACATAAATCGATATTAACAGTACGCTAGTCCCCGGCAACGGCGCCAAAAAATTATTGCGGTATTTCTAAATGCTCACGCAAATGTACGTATCGTTCCAAGTAATATAGTCTGTAAGACCGAGTTTATCGTCCACATAGACTGATTTATTAAGTACCGAATATCTATTCTATGGTATCTATTTGGCAATTGTTCTTTTGTTTGATATTTAAAACTAAGAATTATGAATAATTGCAGGAAATAAACTAAATATTATAAGTCTTTGGGTTTATAACAGTTATGAAGGAAATAGGGTTTCAATCTCCTCAACTATCCACTCTTTCACGTGTTAATGCAATGCTAATGATTCTTCTTCTTATTAAGATAGCAGGTTAACTAATCTGTCATTATACTCCGGTTAGGATATATAAGAGCTCAACCTAGTGCAGAAACCTTCTATATTTCTATGATAAGTTTTACCACACAGGAGGATTAAGAACAATAACATTTAAATACTACACAAGTATCGGGTACTTTCGTCCACGATTTTAATCTATGTCTAGACAATTATAGTATATTCAAATCTCACCTTTCAGACTTTTGATTCGAAATCATATAAGTGATGACAATTAGTAGCTAGTTAATTATCAAGAAATTATAACACTATTGAATATATCTTAATATGATGAAGAGGAAATCAATAATCAATGCATTAACTATATGAAAGAGCTTCAAGAAGATTCGATGGAAACCCTACTAAAGTATTTAGCTCCTAAACATTATCATGTCAAAAACTAAATTACAATCCAACATAAACTGAAATAAAATAAGGGAAAGAAAATAACTTGAACAATAAGATGTCTCAAATTGTAACTTGTAGCCGTCGTTCTCCTCTCCAAAGTATGATATATGACATCCCCCCAATAAGGTCAGGGTTTAGAGATTTTATAGCTGAGATAAATTACCTTTCGGACCATAAAAACCTTGTCCAATTCGGCCCAGAATTCTGAAATTTACGCGTCGGCACCGCGGTTCTGTTGTCAGGCACCGCGGTGCCTTCGAAGGTGATTTTTCATCTCAGCTACTGTAAATTTTACGTCGCGGTTCCATAGCACCGCGGTGATAGTTGGCTAGACACCGCAGTGCCTCCTTTTTTTGGCCCGATTCCGCTTGATTCTCTATCTCCGAGAAACTTCTGCAAATTAGCCTTGTAAACCCCATCCGGTTTACAGTGTATTTTTTTTGTCAGGATTTCGTCTGATTTCTTCTATTCTTTCCAAGACTTCTTAGGCTTCATTTCTTGGCATTTTATTGTGCAACTTCATCCTCAAATGTAGTATTCTCTCCTTTATAACCGCTATGACATAAAAGAAAGAAAAACACACCTAACACTATACTAAACGCAAAATAAAAGAGTAAAATACTAACTAAAAAGGACTCAAAAGAGTGTATAAAATACACTCAACAGGCGTCAAGACAGCCTAGCAAGTCAACCCCGTTATGCGACTGCAATTATGTATCTAAGCGGGCTTAGCCTTTATCGAACAAACACTGGGGTGTAAATACTCACGAAGGTTTATCACCTACTACAACATGTATATGCATCTATGAACGGGTCTGAGTCCTCATAGACTTAGAGAAAATGCTGGGGCATAAATACTCATCTAGCCGAAAATGATTTTGCACCACAATCAATTATAACGGACGACGCATTCATTTTAAATGAGACTTGTATTTAAAATTTTGGAAACATTTTAATCCAGGGTTTTATTCAAGATGAATTGTTACATGTTTCAAACATTTAAATATGTATTTGGGCGTCGTCTACCCAAGTATGATTGCGGACTTTAAACTAATTTTGGACGTCGTTTATCCAAGCATGATTGTGGACTCTAAACTAATTTTGGACGTCGCCTATCCAAGCATGATTGCGGACTCTAAACTTAGTAAGGTAAATGACGATCATTTAGCATGTAAACAATATACCAACATACTGTGTAATAATTAGGAGCCGTGGCGCTGATCAGGCAGAAACTTTGGTTTCTTTTTCTATTAATTAGGGTCGTTGCGCTCCACTATGGGGCCGCGACGCTTCAGTTCCAGAGAGTTTCGAATTTTAAATGAAGGTTTTTAATCATGATCCTGAAATTACCGTGACCGACGTCGACGTCATTTTTTGAGTGATTCCGCGCTTGATTTTTTAAAAATCGCCCAACCCCTAAATCTAATTTAGGGTTCAGATTGTGGTTCCTTTACAACCACCTACCATTATAAATAACGCACATGTCAACATCATTCATTCCTACACGTTCTCCGCCGTGCACCATGTTCGTAATGAATCGGTTTCTGCACAAAGCTCAGTTCGTGCTAGAATGGAACAACTTCTCGATTTAGCGTAGTTGATAATTTAGGGTGATTTCAAAAATGGTTAATCACTCAGTCAAAGTTTGTCAGATTTCAATAGCCTTGTTTTAATTCAGATTAAAATCAATTTTACGTTTAAAACCATATTATTATATCTTTCACTTGTTACGTAACCATTGAACCAACATGTGCTCTGATACCACTGTAGGGTTTTGTTGGGACTAAAACACACAAGTAAGACATAGCGAAAGTTTAAATTTTTGTTAACTTACTTGCCCCAACAAAGTCGTCTGGTATGATTACGTTACAATTGAAATCCGCAAAGTCATATAAAAACCTTTTTTACAGTTTATGATTAATGTAGTCTGTACTAAAAGGTGCGCACGCGATTGTCTCTTCGGGTGCAAGCCTTCACTACGGTATACTTCTCTGTCAGGAAAACCAAAAAATCTTGGCAGAGGTTTGAGAGGATTTTAATCTCTAAACTCTGAGTTCAGAAAGTAAGAAAGTGTAACATAAAATTATGGGTTAAGTGTTAAATATATAGGGAAGGGTAAAACCAAATCAGACTTGGATCAGGTTTAAAAACTTATCCAAATCCGAAATTGATGGCAGTTCGGTAACCGGGCCCATCGCCATGACTTTCGACCTCCTAGGCGTCGCGGCGCCTCTCTTATTTTCTGCACGTTTTATTTTTTATTAAATCTAAAATCCAGTTTTGATTTAATTAAATAATTTACATCAAATAGAATTTATCTTATATTTTATTATTGGTTAAAATATCTCGATTCTAAATCGAATATTTTATCCTCTCTCAATATACCCTTAGACCAAAAAGACAATCGACTTAGTGTGACCCTTTCGGCCTTCTCACATCGACACTTAATCAAATTAGGTTCACACGAAACTCCTAGACTGCGTCGGTGACGAACTCAATGTGTGAAGTACGTTTACAAGACTCTTAGTAAACACAACCTCTATGCGGGATGATAGATTCCTTTCATTCTCAACACACTTGATCAAGCTTAGGATTTTCCAAGTGTCTATCCAAATGACTTGATCACTTTATCTCTTCTATATTAGTCGACAACTAGATCATATCTTAAATAAGTCTCTTGCATTGGTCAATGACTTGGTCGACTTAATATCACTGAGAAGCTGAGTGTTCTATCGAATATCTAATCGAGGAATGAATCTTATTCTTGGCTCAACTACCACCTTAGTCTGTATCGCAATGTACCCAATTTAAGCCATGTCTTATCCTATAAAATATTTAAGCTTAGGACAGGATCAAAGTACATTACTATACAAACCAGATGCATATTGACCTCAAGTCAAAGGACATCTATCTCCCACATGTTGATAATAATCTAGACATGTATAACAAATAGTTTATCAGCAGGGCATTCCAATACCCTCTAAGAGTATCCATGTGTCCATCATTAGTAACTATTACTAGTAGTAAGTAAGACATACTACATTCTCTAAGAATGTGATGTAGACTACATGTCGACTTATAATATATCATTGATATCTCATTCGCAATGATCATCAGTCGAGGTTACTTTAAGAACTATGCTCTATCATTAATATCTCACACTATCAATGACAACGTTTAGTTCAAGGGATGCACATTAATGAATAATACAATCAAATAATAATTCAGTAATTGCAAAAGCCATAAATATATTAATCTCATTAATAATATGAATGAGTTCAAGTACATGTGTCCCTAAAATGATTGTCTCTAAGACATATATACTTTCGAAGAAGAGAAAGATGGAGGAAGAAGATGTAGAGAAAGATCTTGTATTATTAATTTCAGATTGTGATTACATAATGAGGATGAGGGTCTATTTATACATGTAGATATTTAAGAAGTTAGTTACATCATAATAACCTCCTATAGGCTCCTAACCATAATTAACTTTCTAACTACTTTTATTCAACTTCTCTAACCATATTTTGATTATCTCAACAGAAACCATAATTGTTAGTGAATTCTCCAGCTATACCTTTTACTTTTGCTTTGTATTTTTATAAGCATTTGTATTTATTTTTAAAATAATGTTTAACTTCAGTATTATAATCTAGTTAGTACTTTAGAATCAGTAGTAAAAAATTGTTTGATGGTTGAATCCGTTACCACACATACTCTAAAGAATCAGATACAGTACTCACAAGCTTGATGGAAAATGGAATGACTGGACATCATACAAAAGTAGGAAAGTAGAGTTCTGCACCTTAGCAGTGGACATATGGTTAATAAAGCAACAATTACAGAATACTCCTGGATTAATGTAACATGTAATTAATCAACTTTTCTTTTTGAATTGCTCCAGATATGTCAATTTTCCTAAAAGATAACATGAATATGATACTACAAAATTACACTATTTAAAGTTTAAAAATCTCTCAAAAGTTAATTTTATCTAAGCTCTATACCTACTTTTATTAGCATATCTTCATGTCATACCTCTTACACGTCCAGAGAATAAGAACTCTTGAAAGAGAAAGAAAAAGTTTTCTTTATATATGTTAGTAAAACGACTCTAACATAATGAGATTCTACTCAACTAATGTAATTTGTTGCCAGTGAATGTAGTTCCTAATTCAACTGAAGCCAATCCTGCTACTAACAGTGAGTAATTCGAGTTCTCCCACTTGTTAACTGTGAAGAACGTATCTGAAGAAAGACACAATTCAGTAGGGATTTGGTTTCCTTAACAGACTCACAGTATAAGAGCATTCAAAGGTTTCAGCACAAGCTCCTCAAAACACAAACAGTTAAAAAAAAAAATGAATTAAAAATGACATAACTCTTCAAATCAGCATCTATGCTCAATTTCAAAAGAAGAAGCAGAAAAAGAAGAACCAGACACAGAAAAATGCAGAAGCAGAAGAATGATTCTTACCTTGATTTTTGCTACTGATAGATGGTCGATGAATTGGCTGAATAGTTGCTGCTCGTGTTGAGGAAGCTTCACCCAATGTTTCTAAAATGTTAGCATCAATTGTTGCATTTGAATATTCTCCATCTCAGCCTATAATGCAAATTATAACAAAAGCAAAGAGAGAATCCAAGTACATATATAAAAAGCTAATAAAAAAGGTAGCCCGGTTATGCGTATGTTCCGGGGAAGGACCAGCAAAGGCTCTATTGCACTAAAATAAAGAACAAATAATTTAACTAAACAAAACAGAACTTAGATAGAATTCACACAATTTTACAAGTTGTATCTTCTTCTAAATCCTTGTTCGTTCGACCGGGTTTTCTTTTTCTTTTAGGCACAAAGATCTCCTTAAGTGATAGAGGATCGGAAGTCTCCCTCTCTTTTGCCTAGATTAGGGCTG
Organism: Przewalskia tangutica; assembly: GCA_029844215.1. Lineage (NCBI taxonomy): Eukaryota > Viridiplantae > Streptophyta > Magnoliopsida > Solanales > Solanaceae > Przewalskia > Przewalskia tangutica. The sequence continues at coordinate 148,684,158 of CM056719.1, forward strand.
TCCAAGGGGCTGGATTCGGGGCGGGGTGAGTCCCGGCGGGACGAGACCCGATGGGGCTGGGTAAACGGTCGGGACCGGTCCTCCGACGGAATCGGCGGGCCGGAACTAGCGGGACAGGCCGATGTCCCGTCCTATACCACATCCCTCCGAAAAAGGAGACCGGTATTGGCGGGGTCGGGTCATGAATTCTAGGTTTTTTTAGACACTTAATTTTTAAAAAAATGTGAATATAAACACTTAAATAATTGAACAACATAGTGTAATAAAAATATTATAAGACTATTTTTATGCCTCTTATGTTATTTAATAAAATATGATTTTTTTTGTAATACAATTTCAAAATTGCAATTTTGTGGTATGCAAATCACATAGTAAAATATCAATTAAAAAAATTACATAGTTAAAAACACATTTTCTAATTTCTTCACAGTGTCTTGTGGTTCTTCGGTTGAAATTGGAAATTGTTGGTCAAATTGATCGATATCGCTTCCAATTCCCTCGGACAAGATTTCGTTGTATTTTCATCGTCTTCTTCGTTGATCTCTGGTTGACAGCACATTTTACGCTCCGCTCGTATCCAAACTCTGAATAGAATTGTAATCTCTAAATCGTCTCCCGCTAATGAGTTTATGTGCTCTTCTATTTGAAATCTTTCGGTAGAAAAAATGCTTTCAGACGTTGTTGATGACACTTGAATGTTAAACACATTTTGGGTCATATTTGCTAGTATCGGAACGGCCTCTATCAGAATTGATAGATATTTTGCCAGGAAAATGATATAATGCATAACGTAAATATTGTTGATATCCATGTGCAAATTTAAAAACGTCTCTCCTAACAGTTGATCTAGAAAAACTGTTAAAAACCTGATTATACGTATCTTTTACGTAATGAATAAAATCGGGAGAGGAAGGAAATGCAAAAGGCAAACCCTCCACCGCAACTAATTTTGTTATTGATTCCCTATCTCTGTGTTTATCGTATTTAGGACGTACAATTCCCCTCGTCGTCCGGTTAACTTGATCATGTACTTGATTCGGGACACTATGTGAGCCTTGTCCCGACTCAGAGCGCATTGGCGCACCCAAATTTGTAGTCTTGTATTCATCCCACTTAGCTTTGTGAAATTCTTGTACATGTCTTAATAAACCTTTTTTCCCACCATGACCTTTTCCGATTTCAAATTGATAAGAAGTTTTACAAATTTTACATCTAATTACTTGATTCTCTTTGTCCCTATCAAAAAATAATCATGCAGTTGATTTTAATGGCCGTTGTGTGGGGCTTCGTCTCATACTAAGGAATATGAGACATTGCAATTTCAGGCTGAGACTCAGTCTGAGCTGAGCCTGAGGTTGAGGTGCACTAGTGGTGTATAATCTAGATTATCGTCTAAATTAAAGTTTGGTTCAGTTGCAGAATATATCTCATCATCTAATGGTATATATTAAAAAAATCAGTTTCATCTATATGGGTGTAATCAATAAAATCATCATGACTAGGAATATGATGACTAGAAGCAGTACTCTTGCCCTTATTACCCCTACTAGAAGAAGCACTCTTGCCCTTACTCTTAATCATACGTCTAATTCATTCAATTTTAATTATGCAAATAAATAATTAAAGATAATAAAATTAAGTGCGACAATTAAAATAAAGTAACAATAATAATATAAAGAAGAAATGAAGGTACCAAATGCCGACGTAACATCGACACGTAATCGATGTTGAAAATTGAAACTTTGCTCGATGGATAATCCTCAAGCTAGTTGTCAACTTCACTTCCAATTTTTTTACTTTGATATAAAATAGCAAATAAAATATAAAATTTAGTAGGCAATATAGAGTTGTAGAGAGATTAGAGATATGGTAGGAAGATTTGTGATAAAAATGAAGAGGAAAATGAAGTATTTATAGTTGGAAAATTGGATTAAAGTGTAAATATATTAACTTAGAGATTAAAAATAAATATTAAGGGGGTAGGGGATTTATGGGGTGGGGGCCAAAATGGTTGTTGGAACCCGTTACACAACAACCAAAATCTAAATTTGACCGTTATTGCAACGGTTAGTTTTGCAAATGTGTGTGTGTGGGGGTATTGGGACTGAGTCGTATGGGTTGAGCGGGGCGAGCGTGTCTCATCCCGATTTCGAATCCCGACGCCATAATATTTTTAGGGGATCGGGGAAGGGCGGTATCGGGATCGGACCGACCCGGTCCACCGGACAGTCCACTGGACAGCCTTAGCCTAGATACACTGAAAGTGGATATCAAAAATATTCTTAAAAACGACAAGTTGTTCATATTTAATGATAAATAAGAGCGCATACCAAATCATTGCGGACTATAGCAAAGCTTTTTTTGCCAACAGTATGTGTATTCTTCAACTTTTTTTCCAATTCTCAATATTAATTTTGGACATTTCCTGCAAATAGACGACAATCAGACATATCAATCCAGCAAAATGTAATTGTCTACTATCAGCTAGCAAGCATTTTTACAGCTTGAGAATTGAGACAGGCTACTTATATTTCCATAGATCAAAGGAGGTTATAAGCCAGAGAAAGAATAAAAGGAAAACTAGAAACAAAAATATCAATAATCAGAAACTCATGTGAATATGCACTCTTATGGTATATGATTCTCTGATGAATCAAACAACCACCATTGCTTTTAGGGGAATTTAAATACTTAAAAGTAATAAGAGAACTGCACTTTTTGTCTTTTCTTTTTGGTACCATGTTTCTTTTTTTAGCTACTACTAGTGATGCTTGTTAAAGGCTGACTATACTGTTACTTTGCCGGTGTATTTCTGTTGAGTGTATTTTATACACTTTTTTGAGTCATTTTCAGTTAGTATTTTATTCTTTTATTTTGCGTTTAGTATAGTGTTAGGTGTGTTTTTCTTTCTTTTGTGTCACAACAGTTATAAAGGAGAGAATACTACTTTTGAGGATGAAATTACACAATAAAAGGAAAAGAAATGAAGCCTAAGAAGTCCCGGAAAGCGTAGAAGAAATCAGACGAAATTCGGACAAGAAAATACACTGTAAACCGCGAGAGGTCTACAGGCATAAAGTGCCATGACGCCAAAATGCAGGGCCACGGCGCTGGAAATTCAGAGAAATCGCAGGAGTCTCGGCGTCAAAATGCAGGGTCACGGCGCCGACGCGGGATTTTCAGCTTCTGGCCGAATTTTGATAGGGTTAAAAGGGTACGAAACACAATTTTTCTCAGATATAAAACCCTGAAACCCTCACATTATTCATTATCATACTTTGGGGAGGAAAAGGAGGTCACAAGCTACACAATTGGAGACTCTTGTTCAAGTTCTTTCTCTTTCCTTTATTTTAATTTGATGGATTGTAAATTAGTTCTTGACATGACAATGTCTAGGAGCTAATTACTTTATTAGGGTTTTCCGTCGAATCGCTTAAAACTCTTTCATACAGTTAATGCATAGTTATTGATTACTTCTTCAGCATATTAAAATCTATTCAATATTGTTTTGATTGTTTGATAATAATTGATCACTATTGTCATAACTTATATGATTTCGAATCGAGATCCGAGAGGGGAGATTTGAATATGCTGTAGTTGTTTAGATATAAGTTAAAATCGTGGACGAAAGTACCACAATACTTGTGTAATATTCAAGGTTATTATTCTTAATCCTCCTGTATGGTAAAACATATCATAGAAATATAGAAGGTTTTTGCACAAGGTTGAGCTTTTATATATCCTAACCGGAATATAGAACATATTAGTTAACCTACTATCTTAATAAGAGGAAGAATCATTAGCATTGCATTAACACGTGAAAGAGTTGATAGTTGAGGAAATTGGAAGACCTATTTCCTTCATAACTGTTTAAAACTCAAAGTATTATCAATCTTAGTTTAATTTCTGCACTTAGTTATAATTCTTAGTTTAAAATCTCAAACAAAAGAACGGTTACCAAATAGATACCATAGATTAGACATTCGGTACTTGATAAACCAGTCTCTGTGGACGATAACTCGGTCTTACATATCTTTATTACTTGAACGATACGTATACTTGCGTAAGCATAGAGAAATATCACAACAAGTTTTTGGCGCCGTTGTCGGGCACTGGTGTACTGTTGATAGCGAATTATCTAATCGTATTTCTAATTTGGTTGCTCCATCTAACTTGTTCTGCGAGCATCTTTTTATCAATTTTTGTTGTTTTTCTTATTTTGTAGGTAAAGTTAGTGTAAAAATAAAAGAAAAAACTGGACACATGGACTACTATTACTATCTGGGGCAGCAGTACTACTACTACTATCAACAACAGCAGTATCATCAACAACAATTTAACCCACAGGTTCCACAGGAAGATCGAAATGAGCTGCAGGAAGCCTTACTCATGTTTACCAAGTGCCAGACTCCTCAAGGGCAATTTTATGACCGTTGTTTTGTGTTTGTAAGTTGTCCCTTATTTTTAGTCTTTACACATAGGGGACAATTTGTCGATTAAGTTTTGGGGGGGGGGGGGGTCTTACTTTGTTTTATTGTCTTGTTTTTGAGTCTTTTTGTTATCTTTTTGTTTGTTTGTTTTATACGTTTGTGAGTCATGATTTTTTTTATTTTTTTTATGGATCATGTATGTTGTAGTTGCTAAAGATATTGAGTGGATTAATTGGGATAATGTAATGAAATTGAAAACAAAAATCTTTGTGCTTATGTTAGATATGCCAAATATTCATGACATCTGATTATTTGGGATATTTACGCTTAGCCTATGTCTTGTCAATTATGAAAAGAAAGGTTGAAAAATGTCTAGAAAACATGGTTGCTTGTTATTTGAGGCGAAATAGTTAAGATATACATGTTTAGGGAAGTGATTCAGGCATTCTTTGATAGCCCTTCTGACCGTTTATTACCTACCCTGAAAAAAAATATTGTATCACTAGTCAGCCTCTTTGAGCCTAAATTATATCTTTGTTTGACACCCTATGATTCTCTTGTTGTGTCATAAGTAATAATTAAAAATTATTGGGATGAAAGGTGTTGAAAAAGCAATAAAGTGAAAATAAAAATTTGATGCACCCCAATGAAAAATATGCAAAAATCTAAGTTTGGGGGTGCTTGTTATTTATAATATATATCATTCTCTCAAAAAGAAAAGAGGAGAGAAAATAGGTATGAGATTAAAAAGAAAGTCAAAAAAAAGGAAAAAATAGTTGAATGAAAAATGTTTATGGTACGTAATTGAGCCTAAATGTCAACTTTTATCTACCCTGCCTAAGTCTACATTACAACCCTTGAAAGTCCTGATGATCTCTAATGTATATGTCTATGATTAGTGGAGAATAGCAAGTAAACATGTCTATAGAATTTTGGAAAAAATGAAATGAAATTGACATGCATAGGTTAGGTGTTTGAATTTGTGAAATATCTAACTTGAAATTCTAGATTGCTAAATATTCATGTTATGTTCCGACATATTATCCTAGTTTTCATCCACGATTTTAAGGCAGCATTGTTATAGCTACTTGATCCATTTCATAGAGCCTTTATTTTTGTTTTTGTTTTTGTTTTTGTTTTTATTTTGTGCTTTACTCGAGGGCGAGTAAAGTGTAAGTTTGGGGGTGTTTGCTGAGTGTATTTTATACACTCTTTTGAGTCATTTTCAGTTAGTATTTTACTATTTTATTTTGCGTTTAGTATAGTGTTAGGTGTGTTTTTCTTTCTTTTGTGTCACAACGGTTATAAAGGAGAGAATACTACTTTTGAGGATGAAATTACACAATAAAAGGGCAAGAAATGAAGCCTAAGAAGTCCCGGAAAGCATAGAAGAAATCAGACGAAATCCGGACAAGAAAATACATTGAAAACCGCGAGGGGTCTACAGGCATAAAGTGTCATGGCGCCAAAATGCAGGGCCACGGCGCTGGAAATTCAGAGAGGTCGCATGAGTTTCGACGCTGTGGCGCCAAAATGCAGGGCCACGGCGCCGACGCGGAATTTTCAGGTTTTGGGCCGAATTTTGACAGGGTTAAAAGGATCTGAAACGCAATTTTTTTCAGATATAAAACCCTGAAACCCTCACATTATTCATTATCATACTTTGGGGGAGGAAAATGAGGCCACAAGCTACACAATTGGAGACTCTTGTTCAAGTTCTTTCTCTTTCCTTTATTTTAATTTCAGTTTATGTTGGATTGTAAATTAGTTCTTGACATGACAATGTCTAGGAGCTAATTACTTTATTAGGGTTTTCCGTCGAATTGCTTGAAACTCTTTCATACAGTTAATGCATAGTTATTGATTACTTCTTCAACATATTAAGATCTATTCAATATTGTTTGATTGTTTGAGAATTAATTGATCACTAATTGTCATAACTTATATGATTTCGAATCGAGATCGAGAGGGGAGATTTGAATATGTTGTAGTTGTTTAGACATAAGTTAAAATCGTGGACGAAAGCACTCCGATACTTGTGTAGTATTCAAGGTTATTGTTCTTAATCCTCCTGTGTGGTAAAACATATCATATAAATATAGAAGGTTTCTGCACAAGGTTGAGCTTTTATATATCCTAACCGGAATATAGAACATATTAGTTAACCTGCTATCTTAATAAGAGGAAGAATCATTAGCATTGCATTAACACGTGAAAGAGTTGATAGTTGAGGAGATTGAAAGCCTTATTTCCTTCATAACTGTTTAAAATCCAAAGTATTGTCAATCTTAGTTTAATTTCTGCACTTATTAATTCTTAGTTTAAAATCTCAAACAAAAGAACGGTTACCAAATAGATACCATAGATTAGACATTCAGTGCTTGATAAATCAGTCTATGTGGACAATAACTCGATCTTGATCTTTATTACTTGAACGATACGTACAGTTTCGTAAATAATTTCTCATACTTGGTGGGACTGAAAAACATTTCAGCTTCTGATCACTTAATAAAGAGAGAAAAAGTTCTTTCTCAGTATATGTTTTATTAAAGTAAAGTGTAATTCGTAACAATTATTTTAAACAGAGTCTATTGAGTACAACAACATACGTGGTCACAAAAATGAGGAATGTGTTCACAATGACAACAACAATGGGAATATCTACTGATTGGAAAATGATGTTATATCAATCATCTGATCCTTCTTTAGGATAAAATACTTTCTCAATGGCATTACAAGATTTGATTGGCTTCGATGATTGGTGAAACACAAAATCAACAACATAGGAAACCCATTATTTTCTCTGTGAATAAAACTACAACGAAAATTGAGTAATCACAATTTAAACGCTTAACTAGTTTTAGCGGGTAAATTGCTGCCTCAAAAATAATAATCATTAATAAATTGAATTCCAATTACTAGTGACAATTCTTATTATTTGAGATTAACTTATTCTCTTTAATGTTATCCTTGTTGATCTTTGGAATCGGATCGTAGGCAAAGAAACGGGGTTAAAGAGTATTCGAAAGGTTAAACAAACAGAACGCTGAGTTGAGAGATGGTTCTTTGTCTTTAAGACAAAATTGTCCCGTATAAATGCTTTTACTGTATTGGGCAATAGTCTCCCAAGATAAAACAACAATTAATCAATTGTACAAAGAAAATACAACTAGCGAACAAGATGAATAAGAACAGATTGCTGAAGAAAGAGATCGGAAAAGGATTTCTGCCTGCTTTCTATATTGTCGTTTTCTGTGTGTATGATCTTGACGATGAACAAGACAGAAAGATAAACTAGTTTGAGTTGTGTGTGTTGTGCTTTTCTGTTCCATAGTCTATTTTGTTTGAACTGAATTGTTTAATATATAGGATTAGAAAAGGGAGGCCAGAAGTCATAGAGAGACAAGTAAATCTTGTAACAGTTGACCTTTATTGCCTTTGAAACGTTTGTAACGCTTTGAGGAATTAAGCTGCCAAATGTTACGTCTGTTGGTTTCATAACTATTGTAACGTTCTGAAACCTTTAGGGACCAGAAGGAAAGTTTCAGAAGACGACCCACGACCCGAACTCGGATGGGCAGCAACGCGCGTGGGGCTTAGCCCCAACCCCACTCACCTAGGCCCTCCCTCTTTCAAACACATGATTACCCCTTGGGGCCCAAACCCTTACTCAAACTTAGAATTTATATATTGCATAAACTCTTCATCTTTTACCAATGAGGGGGATTTGTCATTTTTGGCCAAAGTCCCTCCATCTTTTTATATCTCAAACACCTTACTTTATGTACCAATATTTCTTAACGAAATTTGACGATACTTGACACTAACATCATCTACTTACTTAGTAGATTAGGCATGTGCGAAGAAACAATGTTTTCGATATGCGGAGCCCACATGTTTAAGTCATTCAAGAAGAGATAAACTCAATCCCACATTAATAAATTTCGGAAGATCCTTAATTTTACCCTCAAGTCCTTTACAACTATAGTTGGATTTTGTAGGAAAGTTAATCAATGTTCTGAATATGGATACTCTTACAAACATATATTCTACCAATATTCTTTTCTAAGAAAATACTTCGAAATTAAACTAGCATTTTAGATGTGCAGAAGCCAGAAATATTTTAGAAAATGTTGAAGTGCAAGGTGGGTCAAATTAGTGAACAAAATTTTATCGCAATAGTAACAATTACAGTTCATAAGTATTATACAGAGCAATTCTCATTTCCAACAAAACATAAAACCAGTAGAAGAAATCCAATTGTCCAAATAAAGAAAGTGATAAACTACTATAGAGTGATATCAATTGAGCAATCCCATCTTTAGTTAGTGAAGAAAATAACAAAAACTGGAAGAGACTCTGAAGTAAAATAGTACTACAATCAGAAAGAGAACTCAGACAAAATATAGCTTCTGGTGTTTACTGTTAAAACCTAGGAGTTATATTGACATTCATCCTCTTTTAAATATGAAAAAAAAATACAAGAGCATATAAGACAAGCGATAAAGTTGGCAAGTCAGGGATACTGATTTTTTCAAGGTGTGTGAACTAAATTTGTTATGGTTATGCGGCTATATAAAAAAGGCAGACATGTGCAAATCGAGATGCGGTCCGGTTCGAGCATATCCTCTCGTTAGAATGAAGTAGCATATATATATATATATATGAATCTAAATCTGCGGCCGGGAGGGTCTCTCAAGTTCCAGATGAGCTCTTACAGAGTAATGAAATAGGCATAGGCTCAATGAGCTTTAATAGGAAAGCTCGTTCCATCACTTCGACAAATTCTTTCACAGCAGCTTGAATTGAATCGGGGCTATCAACGTGAACATGAGAAAAATAAAGCCCATTACTCAATCAAAGCTCCTCTCCAACCAGTCAAATGACTTTCAGTTTCTCTCCCGGACCTATTGATCGAGGAGCTCGGGAATGGAGCAAAAGAAAGAAGAATATTTTCCCCTACCCCGTCCCATTAGTCAACTTCCCCAACCCCAACCAAGACAGGTCATAAGAACAAGATACCTGCAAACAAGCATACTAATACCGGTTAATACAATAATATAAAAATGTAGTAGATACATTTAAAAAGAACTGCTATCGTTTAGGAATTCTCAAACATGCAACACAAACATAAAATAGAACTGAAAAGATTTAAAATAAGTATCCACGAAATCGCTTGAAATAAGTATCTACCTACGAAACTTCCTGCATAAAAGAAGAAGGTGTCATGGTTCAGATGCGTTAGATTGAAGAACCTTGTATAAATGCTATACAACCCAGAAAAAAAGATGGTCTTGAAGAACCAACAAATTGTCGACCCCTCTGTATATCGATAGCCGCGAGCTAGGTTGTTCTCTATCTGCTACAGAAGATGCCAACCCCTCTCTCTCTCTCTCTGTGTATATCGTTTGCTTACTAGAACCTAAAAAATAAGAAAAGAACCACTTAAATATTTTAGGGCTCAGTGACCATTTGCAACGGTTCCCAGACTATAGCAATGGTTTCCTGGACAACGTGTCTCCTTAGGACCTATTTACAAATGTGATATAATTTTGCGTATTACGCATCGCATTCGTCTTAATTGGGGCGGGTATGGGTATAACTTTGGCAGGTAATAGGCGAATATTGGTAGGTGGTGTATTTGCAGTATACCCGTCTCATATCTGCCCCGCCCCAAATCCACCCGCCCGCCTTATACCCGCCAACTATAATTTTATTTGTACAACTTTATATTTATCTAAAGCCCAAATAATTTGACACACATAATTTTAGCCGTGCTTAAATATTTTGGATGTATTCAAATATGATTGTTTTTACAAGTATTGGTTACTTCTTAATGTGTTGTTGCTTTGTATCTGCTACAATGATGGGTCAATTATAAACCAAACCAGTAATAAACCACCTTACTAGATAATAACTCAGTGCTTAGGACAATTATAGACCATAAAGGTCGATGCTAAATCAGAGAAAAAAAGTTGAATGCTAGAGTAAGAAGCATGCTGAATTTGCACTAGTATAACAGAAAAAAATAAAACCCCAAACTCCAATATTTATCTAAAAAATCATAAATAAATAAAATAAAATAAAAAATGACATACCACTATTTAAAAATTATAATAACACTTTAGTACATCATATCAGAGTTCACATCCATTGAGCACATGATCAAAGGGTTGGGGTTTCATTTTTTTCCCTATTATACAAGTGCAAATTCAGCATGCTTCTTACTCCAGCAATCGCTTTTATTTCTCTGGTTAATCATCGACCTTTATAGTCTATAATTATCCTAAGGCATGAGTTGTTATCGAGTAAGGTGATTTATTAACAATTTGATTTATAATTGACCCAACACACTTGACTTTATTTCGACTGAAAAGAAAGACAAATGCAGAAATCAAAAGAGGACAGAAGTGTGAAACACAACATATAATACAGAAATCACAAGAAATACGTATAGCAAAACAACCCCAACATCTCATTTCATAAACTCATTCTTTTCTATGATAGACTAAGGCAAAGTTGATTATTATTGAACTGGAAAAACAGGGACAAATATTCAAAATACAACAAAAAACATTGAAATGGAAAACAATCAAGTGGGATGCTCTCTCAAATATCGGCATGTTGTTCTCTTGTGGCCAGTTTCCTACAAATTGAGCATTTATTTCTCTTTTCTTTTCTAATTGCATTGAACTTGAAAGACTCTGTGATGTCAGGGGTACACTTAACTCTCTTTCTTTCAAGTCTGGGATCGTAAGGGGGTGAAAGAATGTACATGTTTGTATACTTCTCTAGGATATCCCATTATGACTCGGAGGGACTACATAAATAGTTTCAGCAAATACAAGAATGTAAGACTGGATTTTATACATAGACGAGGAATACACGTAAATGCTTGAACCATAATCATCTCTATACTTCAATCTCAAGGTTGCCATCGCGTGAGCGCACAGTAATTTCACCAAATCATACTCTGCACCAGAATATATTTTGTTCAGTAGATTGACTTTGGCACTTAGGCCACTGCCGATTACGGTGAACTCGTTGGCATCCCCGTTTATATTATCGACGAATAAGGATTAGCCCTCATTCATCTATTTCCTTATCATTTTTTAGCCAAAGGCAAAAATAAATTGATTGAACTCCTGATATATGCACGCATCTGCCTGAAAATTTTAGCAAACCTCCTAGAAATGAAAGTGAATAAGGCAGTCACATGTTACTCTCTTTTATCCCTCAACATTGAGTTTAACGACTCAATAATGTTTATGGTCAGCATATCGTACATGTTTGCTGAAAAATGTGCCCTGCTACACTTGTCAAATCCAATATCAAACTCGAGGCAATTAGCTGCTTCAGGATATGTATCCCTGAATTGATCAAATTGTCACTAAACTCCTAATAACTATATGTCTTTGCTGCATCATAGCTTTTCCCTATGGTGGGTATTGTCTTCATTCGGTAGTGGCATCCTTTCATTATTATGTCGGATTGGCTTCTCCATTTCCGATGGCATAATATTTCCTTGTTGGCATATTCTTCTTTTCATCTTTCTAGCATATGGTGTGAGCGTTCCCGTGTGAGGCACTAGTGGATGTCGGCTTTGAAGATCGTAGAGATTCTCTTTTGTATTCTCTTTTAGTCCCAGTTGTAGCCTTCGTGACTTAATCTAGATACCGGTGTGGTGGTTAGGAAGCGTCCATTCAAATTAGTAATACACTAAGATATTCTCTACATTGGAATTTTCTTTTGAAGGTTATCACTAAGATGCTTCATGCATAGTCCATGATGAGCATAGTCAAAAATTCTGGAAACACTGTTGGCTATGCTCTTATGCCTATCAGAGATGATGCACAAGTCTGGTTCACTGGCGATTTTATGCTTCAATTGCTCGAAGAGCTAGATCTAATATTCATCACACTCGTTATCCATCATGCAAAAAAGCAATTGGATAAATATGGTTATCAGTATCCTGTGCGATGGTAGACAACAACACACCCTCGTACTTGTCGTATAAATTTGTGATCAACGACAATAATCTTTTGCATGTGGGTATATCTTTCAATTCGCATGTTACAAAAAGTCCTTTTAATGTAAGTTGCGTAAACTACAAAGTAATATTTAATCATGTTCTCATCATCAAGGCTAATGCAAATTCTGAAACCTGGATTTAGAGTTTCAACCATGTAAGAATAAGTTGGTAAACAAGTATATTCGTGCTCTGGTGTCCCCCTAACCATGTTCTCAGTTATTACACCTGCCTTACAACATTTCCAATAGCTTGGTTTACAATAAAACTCCCTAAAAATCATCATCTGAATTTTCTTTGTCATTAGCCCTTTGTTGTCAATATAGTCATTCATCAAGACTGATGCAAGGACAACTATTGAGGCATGCTTATGAGTGATCGTAACATGTTCAACCCCGCAAGTGTCATCATCAATGTACTTGTAAATGCGAAACCTATCCAAATTATTGTACTTATTGGCACTCAAAATCCAACCACAATTAGGAGATATGCATTCCACTTTATAATATTTTTATTATTCTTGTTCGGTTTAAAACTAAGGCTGTCCAACGGGGCGAGGTATACAGACCCCGACCCCGCCCCGACCCACCCCGACCCCGCCCCGTCCCCGCTTGACTATGTACCGGTATCGGATATCGGTACTCGGTATCGATATTGGTACGGGGTCGCTAAAAAATTCTGACCCCGACCCCAACCCCAACCACACCCCGACCCACCCCGACCATTCCCCACCCTATCCGACCCCTACTAGATGTTGCACAATGGATTTGTCCAATTTGGCCATTGTGCAACGGCCAAATACCCCTCCCCCAACCCCCCCTACCCCCTAATATTTATTTTTAACCCTTAAGTTTTTATATTTACACTTTAATCCAATTTTTTCAACTATAAATACTTTATTTTTCTTCATTTTTTCTCACAAATCTTTCTACAATTACAATCTCTCTAATAATCTATCAATCTATCTCTCATTCTATTTACATTGTGTTCTAAATATTCAATTTAATTTATTCATTTGAGAATTGACAACTAGCTTGAGGATCATCCGTTGAGCAAAGTTTCAATTTTTAACATCTCTCGATTACACATCGACGTTACGTCGGCGTTTGGTACATTCGTTCCTTTATTAAATTATTATTATTTCTTTATTTTAATTAGCGCACTTAATTTCATTATCTTTAACTATTTAAGTATTTATTAGCATAAATTAAAATGAAATGATTAAGAGGTATATTGGGTATGTCTGGTTCTAGTAGGGGTGACAAGGGCAGGGGTCCTTCTTCTAGTCATCCTATTCCTCCTAGACATGATGATTTTATTGATACTGAACATTTTCCTGAAGTACCATTAGATTTAGACGATGAGCTATTTTCTGAAAATCAACAAGAGTTTAATTTAGAAGAACATCTAGATGACACACCAATTAATCTAGATGATACGCCAACTAATGCAACTCCAACTGGAACACCTCCTATTCCCCTAGTATGAGACGAGACTCACCAGAACGAAAATTAACATCACATGTATGAGTTTTTTTAATAGAGACGTACAAAATCAAGTTGCTACATGCAAAATTTGTAAAAATATTTATAAATTTAAAATGGAAAAAGGTCAGAGCGGGGCGGGAGGTTTAACTACGCATTTGAATAACAAACACAAAGCTATGTGGGATGAATATAAGGCTCAAGTGAAGGGTGAGTCAACAATGGTCTCTCAGTCGGGACAAGCTTCACATATTGTCCCGCACCAGGTACAGAGTCAAATTAACCCTATGACGGGGGCAGTTGTAGGCCCTAAATACGATAAAATGAAAGATAGGAAAGAATTATCAACAATATTTACGTTATTATTTATATCATTACCCTGAAAAAGTATCTATCACATCTAATATAGGTCGTAGTACTAACGATCATGATTATTTAAATGTAACATGTCATTGGATAGACTATAAATTGTCTAAGTAAAAACGTATTTTAGCATATAGATATATAGATAGTAGGCACACTGTATTTTTATTCAAGAAAATATTTCTTCTGTTTGCGATTATTATGGCATATCTGATAAGTCATGACTATTGTATTAGATAACGCTTCTTCTAATATTTCTGCTGTTAGATTATCAAAAAATGTCTTAACTCCATCTTTTTCAGATCATTTTCATATAAAATGTGCATGTCATATTTATAACTTAGTTGTAAAGGATGGTATAAAACTTTTTGAAGACATTTTTGCAAAAATTCAATTTGTTATAAACTATATTTTTAAAAATAATAGAATACAACGACTAAAAGAATATAAAAAAACTTGTCACGGTTGTGGTCTAGCTTATAGAAAAGTTTCCGAAGAAGTATGCACTAGATGAGATTCTTTATACAACCAACTACGTGTTGCTTATGAGTATAGACAACCTATAACCCAATTTTTTAACGCCCGTAATCGAAATCCTAGTGATATGATTATAGACTCCGATTATGATACAATTTTAGAACTTAATATATTTTTAGAGAAATTTTATCTAGCTACTAAAGAATTTTTCGGGATTATTATCCTACTATTTCATCAATGTTATTTTATATAGCTCTAATATTTATATTACTTAGTGAATATATGGCAAAACCAGCTTATAAGGAACCTATTAAAAAATGTTTAAAAAATAAAATAAAAAATTATTCCTATTCCCTCAATATTTTTTATTAGTGTTGTATTAAATCCGTCTATTAAAATAGACGGTTGTAAAAATCGTGTTGAAATTATTTACGATTGCATAGATACACTTCCACCTCCAACTCCTAAAAATCTAAATGACCCACCACCTATTGAAATAAGTAGATAAGAAGTGTTGTCTAGCATTCAAGATGAATGTAAAAAAATATATACGCATTACAAACAAGAAAGTGCTAGCAACCAACCGACTTCCATGTCATCTTCTTCTTCTTCAACACAACCACAAAAACGACATGTTGTTTCTGCGGCTAGTATTCAAAGCCTCAGACAGATAATGTTTAGTGGTACCGTTTCTAACCAAATTAGCGAGTTTGATATTTTTGTTTTGCAGGGTGTTGTACCGTACGAAGCAATTGAAAATGAAGAGGGACGTGCAGACTTGCTAAAATACTGGAGGGAGAATGAGAAGAATTTTCCAACACTAGCAAATATGGCCCGAGATGTGTTGAACATTCAAGCGTCATCAACAGTGTCCGAAAGCGCATTTTCTGCGGGAAGATTTCAAATAGGGGAGCACAAACATTCATTGGCAGGAGACTCATTAGAGATTGCAGTTCTATTCAGAGACTGGATTCATGCGGAGCGTAGGAGGTGCGACCAACCGGAGATCGACGAAGAAGAAGACTACAACTACAATGAAATCTTATCCGACGGATGTGCAAGTCACGTCGCCCAATTTTACCAAGATATATCAATTCCAATCGAAGAACCACAAGACATTATAAAGAAACTAGAAAATTCTTAAAATGTAATTCTTTTAATTATAATTTTACTATGTTATTTATTTGCAACTTTCAATATCACGAAGTTGCAATTTTGAAATTGTATTACCAAAAAAATCATACTTGTAGTCGAATAATATAAGAGGCACAAAAACAATCTTGGGATGTTTTTATTAAACTATCTTATTATTGTGTATGTGTGTTATTTATTTATTTAATTTAAAGACAAATAAAAAATGACCCCACCCGACCCACCCCGACCCCAACGGATCGGGGCGGGCGCGCGCCGTCGGCCCGACCTCGCCATACCCTCCAGCCCATGACCCAACCACCCGACCACGCCCCGCTTGGGAAGCCCAGTTTTAAAACAAAATGGGATTTTGTTGCAGTTTTCTTCAATAAAATCTTTAAATAATCCTTGTTCTCAAAAGTTTTCCCATAGTAAAAATCGGTTTCATTATTGATGTTGTAGTTGCTTTGTGAACCACTTGGATGCCGATCACCCTCATCATCTTCATCACACTCTTCGTCATCACTATCAGAATCATTTATATCCATTAAATGATCGCCCATGCCCTCATTTTGTATTGAAGCGTCATCGACTGGAGGCTATGGTAGTGGTGGGTCTGTGGTGGGGGTGGTACCGCTGATGTTGAACCAACTTGCAGCTACATTAAGCATGTACAATCTCATATATTTATCATTCGTTATGAAAGAATGATGGAGTTTTTCCCTAGTGGGCAGATCATTAATCATATAAGTAATGTGCAAGTCACTAGGCTCACAATTTAACTCATCACTTTCCATTATGCTCGTAACCAAGTCACTATACGTACCATTGCAACGCACGACAATCGGCACTATCACCTTGCTCACAAAATTCCCAATCCAACATTTTAGTATCTTCTCCCATTCAGCCCATGTAATCACCACCTACTATAATATATTCTATAATCGATGCCATAATAAATCTATAATAAACTATGACTATGGTCTATGGTTGGTAATTAATTGACAACTAATTATCATTATATGATTTCTAATCAAACTTCGAAAGGAGGAGGTTGTGAATATGCTGTAAGTTGGGTATATATATTTTGGATTGGGGATGAAAATACCTCAATTATTTATGTAGCGTTAATGAGAGGCTTAACAACCCTAATTTTACGCATGGTGCGTGACGGTTAACTAGGTTTTTGTGTTTAATCCTCCTATAGAGTTATCCTTATCACCGAAAGGTAGAAAAGTGCAATACTGGGGTTGAGTGTTTATATATCCTTAACGGGAATATAAAACGATTTCGTAAACCTGCTAGCTCCGAGAGAAGAAAACCATAATTCATTGCATTGATAAATAACATAAGCGGATAGTTGAGGAGACATGAAAGCCCTATTCCCATCACAACTGAAGTAAACCTATAGTTAATTAGCTTTTATAATTGTTAGTCATAAACCACAAAATCAATTATCAATTACCAAATAGATACCAAAAGATAGATAGTTGGTACTTGAACCCTAATCCTTGTGGACGATATTCGGTCTTACCAAGACTATATTACTTGTCACGATAACGTGCACTTGCGTTAAAATGTGTGCATCTTTTCGCGCATCAGGAACCAAAATATATTTTTCAAAACTTTGGGGCTAGGGTTGACAAGAAACACGTCTGACAATTATGACGTCGTAAATGGTGGCTTTTCCTCCAATTATTTGAGACTTGTGTCTCAGATGTACCTTCGGCATGTATGAGATTTTCTCTCCTCTATATATGTCATACTTGGGATTCAACTTGACCCTTAGCCCGAGTATCATATTTTATTTCTCCCGCAAGTCTTGAACCAAGTCCTAGACTCAGTCTTACAACGATCCATTTGAGTCACAACCCTCTTTCCTTCGAGTAACTCTCGGAGCACTGTTCACTTGAAATAAAGTGTCACTTGTTTGCCGACCTTTTTAGGGACATTTCACCTCTGAGACAGGCAGTTTCACTCAAAGTTGCTGGAATGATTTCATAAGTGAGCATTTTGAATTGAATAGATAGTGAGAAAAGAGTCTTTCGCCCCCCGAAATCAGATTGGCTTTTTTCTCCCGAAGGTTAGGCCGACTACTTTAGTATAGCAAGACCTAAAAAAGTTTATTCCTACCCCTTACCCTTTCTTTCAATGTTTTTTGGATTTCCCGTTCATCGTATCGACCGACAGGTGTTATGAATTTGATTTGACTGTTCTCAAAAGCTTAAAGTCTGAATCCTCATGCAAGCCCCAGGAAAGTCTAGGTTTGCTCCCAGCTCCATCTCGGCCGGCGTCGTGTAAAGTGAAGATCGGGGGGAGTAGCCAAAATTCTATTATGGGGTATTCCGAAGGATTTTTCAAAGAATTACTGCAACTTTCCCACTCTCTTTGATTATCATATACAAAAAGAACAATGGTTAAAGAGTCTAACATAGCTAAGTTAAGAGATAATTGAGCATGACATGACGTTGTTAGGATCTCATATAGGCCTTTATGGCCCTGACCTGTAAATGGACCTTTATGAGCTTCTAAAATATCTTTTAGTCCATGACCAATACCTAGTTGGTCCTATACATGTGACCCGCCAACGGTCAAATAATTACTGAACCTTAGAGATAGAGAGATATTTCTATAATTAATTCGTTTCTCTTCTATTTTTCTATCTCCCGTCTTGAGTGAACCTCAAAGCCATGCCAGCCTTTAGCTAAATAAATTTTAAAAGTGACCTTTTAGCCAACTCTCCCAAATACCACCATATAAATTGAGACGAAGAAATATATAATAATATTGTAAACGTGTAAATATAGGAAACAATATATTCCCTACCCATAATTAGATTATTTTCATATATTGTGTAAATATAATTATGGTAAGACTAAGATTCCTCTTTTGTATAGGCTTAGGATTCCTATTGTATAAGGGATGAATATTGTACTCTATATATACCTTGATATTAATGAAAAACTCCCCAAAAAAGTCTTACAAATATCATATGAAAATTATTAAAATAGATGATGTCCAACAAGCTATGGGGAGTTTTCCTTCCCCCAAAAAATAAAATATTAGTAGTAGTAGTAGTAGTAAAAGAAGAATAAGAAAAATGTTATGGTCGATGTGTATATTGTGCTGGTCAAGAGACACTAATTAATTGCATCCCATACTTGATCTCTTATCAACCGGTGTATCCTCCTCTTCCCATACTTTTTTCCAGAAACTGACTTTCATTTCAAATACAGCTAACAAAATTGAATGCAATAATTTTGTTTATGCACTTTCACCCATTATAGTTGAAAATGAAGACCCAAGAAATGAAACTAATTAAGTACTACGTATTTTTTTATTGTTTATATATATCTATCCCGGCTTGTAAAATATTGTAAATGAGTGGTAAATGCACAAGCGGGAATGTTGTTGCACGTAAATATAAGTTCAAATTGACCAATGAAAATTTTGTCATCACACTAATAAAGAAAAAGAAGTCTTATTAGTTTTGTAATTAAACAAATTATAAGAAAATAATAAAGAAATTAAAATTTAATAAGAGTTGCTCATGTTGAACGTTGAAAATAATAAAGAAGTCTTTCAAGCATTTGTTTTTTTCTACCACTTTTCATATTGATGAATGATAAAACCACATGCACACAACTCGATTCTCCTTTTGTGTAGGGTTATGTAAGATGATATTAATCTTTCTTAGGGAGTCTTCTCATTAATATCAAAATATATATATAGAGTACAATATTCATCCCTTATATAATAGGAATTCTAAGCCTATACAAAAGAGGAATCTTAGTCTTACCATAATTATATTTACACAATATATGAAAATATTCTAATTATGGGTAGGGATATAATTGTTTCTATAATATACATGTTTACACACCCCCTCAGTCGGAGCGGGAGGAGGCCGAACGCTGAAACTGGATCTGAAGTCAAGAAATAACTGTCTGCGAAGTCCTTTGGTAAATATGTATGCATACTGATAGGATGATGGAACATGTAACACTCTGACATGGCCTAACACAACTTTCTCACGAACGAAATGTAGGCCTATCTCAATATCCTTGGTTCGCTGATGTTGAACCGGATTATGAGAAAGATAGATGACAGAGATGTTATCACAATACACAATAGATGTCTGACGCAAAGGACACTGAAGTTCTAACAGTAAATTTTTGAACCAACAAATATCAGCTACCACATTTGCAATGCCTCTGTACTAAGCCTCGGCACTGGATCGAGATAGGGTAGCCTGTCGCTTGGCAGACCAAGAAATCAGATTATCCCCTAAAAAATACAAAAGTCGGAGGTGGAGCGTTGCGTGTCCGGACACCCTGCCCAATCTGCATCTGTATATGAAAGCAACTTGTTTGGTGCAGAGGGCTATATGTGCAAACCATAATCAAGAGTGCTATTAATGTATCGAATGATACGCTTAAGAGCAGTGATATGAGACTCTCTGGGGCATGCATGAATAATCACACCTGCTGAACAACATAAGATATGTCTGGCCTGGTGAAGGTGAGATACTGAAGTGCACCTGCAAGGCTCCTATACAGAGTAGGATCAGAGACTGGAGCATCATCCATGGCACTGAGCTTAGATTTAGAATCAACTGGAGTAGGCACCTCTTTGCAGTTCGTCATCTTAGCCCTGTACACAATCTCCTCTGCATACTTACGCTGACACAAGAACATATGATTGGCAGACCTGGTCACTGATATCCCCAAAAAGTAACTCAGCTTTCCCAAATCAGTCATTGCAAATTCGGACTTAAGCAAGGCAATAATCTCATTTTTCAATCCGTCGGAGGAGGCAGTAAGAACAATATCATCCACGTAAAGTAATAAGTAAGCAGTGCTACTACCTCAATGAAAAGTGAATAGTGATGTATTACTATTGCTGCATACAAACCCAATCTGCAAGATATACCTGGCAAAGCGATCATACCACGCACGGGGGGTCTGTTTCAGGTCATATAGTGACTTACGGAGACGACACGCATAGTGAGAAACTGCTGAATGGGTGAACCCTGACGGCTGATGCATGTAGATTGTTTCTCTCAGATCCCCATGTAAGAATGCATTCTTCATATCAAACTGATGGATCGGCCAGTTTTTGCCCATGGCAATGCTCAAAACTGTGCGAATGGTAGACGGTTTGACAACCGGGTTGAAGGTCTCACCACAATCAATGCCCTCCTGCTGATTTGTGTCATTAGCCACAAGTCATGTCTTATACCTCTCAATATCTCCATTGTCTCTGAATTTGTGATGAAAAATCCACAGACAATGAATCACATTCACCCCCTCAGGTCTAGGTAATATATCCCATGTGTGCTGTTTAGTTAAAGCATTGAATTCCTCAGACATAGTCGCATTCCAATTAGGGTCTTGTTTAGCCAATATAGGGTTTTTGGGAATTGGAGAAATGGTTTGGGCAGACAAGTTAAATTGGACTTTGGGTTTGAATATTTCATGTTTGGCATGAGTTTCCATTTGGTGAGTGGGGACAGTGGGAGGCGGTGCTGGCTGAGTAGGGAGAGCTGAGACTGATGGTAGGGTCGGAAAAGGAGAAGGTAGGGGTGAAGCCATCGGAGGAGCCACGACGCCTGGATCTAGCGCCGCAGAGCTATCTGAGTGACAGGCCTCTCTGAAAATATGGCACTGCGGCGCCTCATCACTGGGCTGCGACGCTGTCGATGGGTTGGGAGAACAGACCTCTCTGGAAAGATGGCACCGTTGTGCCTCAACACTGGGCCGCGGCGTTGTCGATGAGTCAGAAGAGATAAGATGATCAAGGATGATGGGAGAGATAGCAGGCTCGTCAAGGAATGAGTAATCCGGTTTTTGGAATTTCTGAAGATTCGAAAATGGGAATGTGGTCTCGTCGAATATGACGTGACGAGAGATGTGGATTTGACGAGTGGACAGGTCGTAGCATAGATAGCCCCTATGGTTCGGTTGGAAGCCTAGGAAGACACATGGAGTGGACCTAGGAGCGAGCTTGTGAGGGGCGGTATAGCTAGAGTTGGGATAGCACAGACAACCGAAAATCCGTAGATGATTATAAGAGGGGACTCTATGGTAGAGGGTTTCGGTAGGGGTCATGTTGTGAATAGTGCTAGTAGGGAGAATATTGAGAATATATTATGACATTTTAGCAGCATATACCCAGAAGGATTGAGGGAGGGAGACATTAATCAATAGGGTGTGAATCATATTGTTAATGGTGCGGATGATTCTTTCAGCTTTACCATTTTGTGGTGAGGTGTGAGGGCAGGAAAAGCGAAAAACCATGCCATTATTGGTACAAAAACGGTGAAACATAGAGTTATTGAATTCACGACCATTATCGCACTGAAATGATTTGATATCTTTTTCAAATTGTGTTTGGATGAATTGTCGAAACTCAAGAAATTTGGTAAACATTTCCGATTTATATTTGAGAGGGTACAACCAGATATAGTGAAAAAAATCATCTAGCAAGATAAGATAATATTTATGACCGAGAGAACTAGTAACAGGTGATGTACATAAATCGACATATATTATATCAAATGGTGCAAAGGTAACACTAGTAGATGATTTAAACGGAAGACGTGTATGTTTGCCTAAAGAACAAGAAACATAATTTTAGGCAAGCTTCCCATTACAAGTTATGAAATTATTGCCTCTAAGAAAAATTAAAGACTGGAAGTCCTGGGTGGCCAAGCCTATTATGTCATGTCGAATAAGAAATAGTCGCTAGAGAGACGGGAGAGCAAGATCTGGTAGCAGAGGTGGATGTGAATGGATAGAGATCCCCCATGCTATTGCATCTCGTGAGATGTATCCTCGTACGAAGATCCTTTATAGTGAAACCAAAAGGGTCAAAGTCAACAGAGACAAATTATTACGAGTAAATTGGCGGACAGAGATTAGGCTTAATTATGTGTGGGGAATATAAGGTATTTTTAAGGGAGAATGGTGGATGGGGAGGTTGTGTGTATGATGTACCATAACCCTTTACTGGAATGTGTTGTCCACTACCAACTGTAACATATTGAAGATGCTTTAAACTGCACATTTTGGGAATAGTACCTGCAGACTGGGTGATGTGAGATGTGGCTCCGGAGTCCATGTACCAATTGTTGTCGCCGTTTTCATGTTGAAGTCTTTGGCTGACCCAACTCAGTGGGTGTCATGGCGGAGGAGGGCTGCTGGAACTGTCCCTACATGAAGTGGGCTTGTTGTGGTGATAGAGCTGGACCTAACAAACCGTAGTGGGAATAATGGTTGAAGGACTGCTGGTAATGGAATGGGGCAGGCACCGCGGCTCTATACTGAGGCATCGCGGCGCTGGTCTGTTGTTGTCCCTTCTGCTGCTTAGCACGGCGGGTTTCTTCGAGCAACAACTGTGAGCGAGCTTTGTTAAAGCTGTGTAACGGATCCGCCTATTGAATCATGGTAGCCAATGTATCATATTCGCCTTTAGGGAGGCCAGCAATCAATTGTAACACCATTTTGGTGTCAGGCGAGTCGACAGTAGCAAGTTGATCCGTCAGGAGCTTTAACTGTTTGCAGTACTCATTCACATTGAAAAAGTTTTCAAGACGTGTATTGTTAAATTGTTCCTCTAAATACACAGCACGGGTGTGCTTGTTGTCCTGAAAAACTTCCTCCAAACGATTCCACAAGTCCCGGGCTGTGGAGTCAGATTTGATGATAGTAAGAAGTAGATCCTGAGAAATACTACCATATATCCATTGTTTGAAGCCGGCGTCTAGACGACGCCAAGTAGAATCATCAACCTCCGAAGGGCGCGGAATGGTGTCATCAATATGATCAAGCATGTTATAGAGACATGCATGATTGCGAAATAGTTCAACCTAAGGATAATACTGACTGCTTTCTTGATCAAGACGGATGGAGATATGGTTCTGATGTTGAAAACAGTGAGAGCGGGATGAAAAGAGGGTGACGACTTGGTGGTGGAATTTGTGGAGGTAGAAGCGTCAACAACAATGGGAGAATCCTGAGTATCCATTTAGAGAAGAGAGGAAGAAAAGAAAAAACAAGAAATTTTTTGAAGAGAAGAAGGGAGTCGCGTAGTGGGAGGGTGGTCTTGGCGGTGGGAGGAAAATTTCTAGGGTTTTTGGAGTTTAGGCTCTTGATACCATGTAAGATGATATTAATCTCCCTTAGGGAGTCTTCTCATTAATATCAAAGTATATATAGAGTACAATATTCATCCCTTATACAATAGGAATCTTAAGCCTATACAAAAGAGGAATCCTAGTCTTACCATAATTATATTTACACAATATATAGAAATATTCTAATTATGAGTAGGGATACAATTGTTTCTATAATATACATGTTTACAGTTTCTTTGAAACGATGGGAAAATTGGGAAGAAATGATTTCATGTGTGTTTAATGAGTTCAATTGAATTTAATTAGTTTTTTTATATGTAGATCAATTGATCAAATCATATGAAATTATTATGCGTTTTTAGTATACTTTTCTTTTTTATCTGATTCATCGTCAAGTTTGCAATTATTAACTTTCGCATGACGTCCTGTTATTTTGATCCCAACATGTTTAACATGTTCGTTGCATGTTTTGGTACCATATTAAAGTGTGCTACCAATTATTCAATTAAAAATTAGGCTATTCAGATACACCATACTTTTGTTTATATTTCAATTATATATATGGTGAGTAGCTTGTATACGTCGACAACCAAAATTCCACTTACTCATTTATTAGATTTCACAACTTGAAAATGCCAATACACCGCTTATTCAACAAATATAATTGGTTTGGAATTAGGGTTTTAAATGGACCTTTATACCACCATGTCTTTTATATTTATTGCCAAGATAAGGGACGCAAAATGCTATGTCGAACTTCATTATTTAAATACAGTACTTAGAAACTATAGTCTATATATATGTGTGGAGAAAACTCTAGAATTAATAAATGTGTTTCCAATTATAATTAAAAAACTGATATAGACAAGTATTTCTTTTGTTTAAATGTACGATGGACCCCAAATTTAAGCTCATCTCTTCATCTCTACATATTTTATGGTGGTGAGGGTAGACATTGAAATTTTAATTGAATTAATCCATACAAAATTTGGATTAAATTCTAAGTTATTGACATGTTGATCAAGTCATTTTTTGATTAATAAAGTCGGATTAATTATTTAAGTCAAAAGTACATGACTTGAATGAAATTCAAATTACAATTGTGTTAGTCCATTAAATTGGGTCTCTACAAGACGAGCACAACCTACGTCTTTCTAGGCTAAGGTCCGCTAGATTTACTTGGAGATCAAAATATCATCAAGCTCTAGTTCACACCTATATAAAGGAGGCACATATTCCCTTTTGAAGAGATCTTGAAAGTTGCATATCATCTGACTAGAAGCAAAGGAGAGAAACGACGTCTACATAAGTCTTCTCCGAAGGTCTTCAACAAGAAGGAGAGTTCAACAGAGTTCAATCCAAACAGCTACTCGACGTTCTTGGAGACCTCAAGAACAATCCAAAGCGTTGCTCAAAGTTCTTCAAAGATTCAACACATTAACAAAAGCTCATCCTTTGTTCGAGAAAGACTCTACGTAGGCCCTCGAATCAAGGTGAACAACACAGAAATTAGAATCAAGAGATACATCCAGAGTTGTACTCACAAATAATCAATAAAATAATTCTCGCATTTGTTATATTATTGCAGTTATTTATTTTCTGCTAGAACAATTCTTCGCGAACAGATTTTTGGCACGCCCAGCGGGACGAACTCTGCCCTTCATCTCCTTATCTTTGAAATCATATCTGCAAATCCTGAGATCTAATATTGTGATGGCCTCAGAGAAATACTTTGGTGTTCAATCCACAAATATTATTATTGTTCCTGATCCAATGACTCGTAGCATGTTCAAGACTGGTGATTTGAAGGGATCAAAGCATTTCATCTTCTTGGAGACACTAGACAAGAACAAATCCACATTGACAACTGCACGATTTGGGGGCAACACCTCATTTTCATCTTCTGGAGAAGAAAATAAAGCATCCTCTAACTTCTACAAGGCTGAGGACTTGGTGGATTCTTCAACTTCTAACATGATAAGTGTCATTATGACTAATGCGATCAATGCAGATAAACAAGTCACTGCAATAATGCAGGTTGTTGAGGCATTGAAGAATCCGTAGAGGACAAAATCTTCAAACTGATGAACAAGTTGGAACTCCGTAGTCATGGAGATTCAAGTTGCAACCCAACACCACGAGAAAAAGATGTTGAATCTTCCATCAGATTGCCAATGATTAAAGTGCAAATCAAGTTGCTTCAGTTGCGATGTTGTCTATCCAACAACTGCAAGATATGATAACAAACACCATTACGGCTCAATATGGTGGACCTTCACAAAGCTCATTATACTATTCTAAACCTTATACCAAGTGGATTAATTGTTTGTCTATACCGATTGTATATCAACCACTAAAGTTGCAATAATTTGACAACAAAGGAAACACAAGTGACATGTTGCACATTTTGTGGAGACTTGTAGAAATGCTGGTACATATGGTGATTTGCTTGTTAAATAATTTATTCGCTCGCTAAATGGAAACATTTTTTATTGGTACATCGATCTTGAGTGAGAATCAATTGATAGTTGGGAGCAACTTGAAAAGGAGTTCCTCAATCACTTCTACAACACACATAGAATGTTAAGCATGATAGAGTTGACAGCCACCAAGTAATGAAAGGATGAACCAGTGATTGACTATATCAATTGATGGCTAGCACTGAGTTTGGATTACAAATATCGTCTCTCAGAAATGTCTGTTGTTGAGATATTCATTCAAGTAATATATTGGGGTTGTTGACAGTCAATTTTGACCCGTTTTTTGTATATTTGTTGCAATTCTAAGTATTTTAGCACATCGCATTTTAATCAGCATTTTTTGCATTTTTATCTTATTATGTTAAAATAAGCATATGTCTTTGTTAATATTATGTTTTTGTTATTGTGTTTTATTTTAATAATATTTGCATCTTTTAAATAGTTAATTGACATCCCATTTTTACTTTTAATCGGGCATTAAACATGTCTTTAAAATTGCATTTTAGTATTATATTTGCATTTTAATAATTTTGCATATTTTTAAATAATTTTTCTTTAAATAATTAACCTTGCATTTTTGTCAAACAAGACACAATTTGAATTATTTTTAAAATCATCCAAACACCTCTTTTATTTTCCTCCTAAAATCAAAACCTACTTTTCATTTCCCAAATACCAAACCCTAACACACCCCTATATAATAAACTTTCCCCAAACAAAAATCTAGTACTAAAGGCTCACCGCCCTCACCCTCTCTTTAACTATAACCTAGCCTCTCTCCTCTCCTCAACTCGAGCTCCAAGCTCACGAACTTCACCAAAGAACCCTTACACATCCCTCTTTGTTGGTATTTTGAACCACGCTCATCTTCAGAGAACTCGGGGGAGTTGGGTTGCCATCGTTAAATGTTTATTGCCCATTTTATTATCTTATAGTATTGCTCGTTAGTTCTTGTCTTGTTGTGGTTTTATTTGGTGTTCTTGTTGTTGTGATTCCACGTTATCTCAGTGGTTTTTAAAACTCTGTTGAACTCGTTGGTGGCTCGGTTGATTCGGGTTGAGTTCTCTGTTTTTGGTGATATTCGATTTTGGCTCAGATTTGATCGGGTTTTGATCCGGTAAATCTTGTTTCACTATTGCTTGATGTTGCTTGTTGTTTCAATGGTTGTTGGACCAATTTCATTATTGATTTTTTGGGTTCGTACGATATCGACGATTTTGCCTCTTTAATTCATGGATTTGATTTTGAGTATATTGCTACACTTGAACACTTGGTATTTTCGATTTGAACAAGTTGCTACACTTGGTATTTGCGATTTTGAACTTGATACTACAGCGATGAAAAAGTTATCCGTCGATTTTGAGGCCTCAAAGACGGAAAATAAAATAAATGAAGCTGGATGATTTCTTCCACTTACATGGATAACCAACATGCGCAAGGCGAATTCTCGCACTTGTTTATACTTTATATTTTTACATATCCGAGCCCTCCGTGTTTAAAACTATTCTTGTTTTGGCGCGGATCAGAAGTTTTATTTATTTTATTATTTTTAGCAATATTGGATGAAGGAATCCGTCGATTTCAGGCCTCAAAAGCGGATTTATTTGCTTTGTTTGTTAATTTTGCTATTATTTTAAAATTCATGTATTCTATTACTAATACTTTTACTAAGTGTTTATGTATCAGGAGATGCATTTCAAAAAGAATGCCGGAGTTTATTTTATGCCTTATTTAATTTGTTTATTATTTTGCATTGTATTTTATTTTAATTGTAAATTATTATAAATGCTTAGAATAGGTAGAATAAAAAGAGCAATAAATAATTAACCTAGGTTTGAGCGAACAACGCAAGTTAGCGGATCTTAAAGTGTCTAACCCTCTAGGATAATAAAGAACACGACTCGAATCTTACTAATTACCATTAAATGGAAGTCAATTGCGATATTTTTATTGCAATAAATTAAGTGTCCTAATTCACTATAATAATTAGGTGGCGACTCTTAAAATACATTTAGGAATCAACCATATGTAGCAGTAATCCCGTTTGTTAAAATGGGCGACTCGGGATATCGAGTTCTTGATCATAGCAAATCCAGGTTAATTAAATATTGCACTTTATTTTACTTTTATATTTGTTGTAAATATTTTATATTGTTTGCTTTTATTTTGTAATTAACTACTTTAATTGCTACATTATTTTATTGCTTTCCTTAAATTGACATTCCGTTCATATTTCTTCCACTGGAAAATTCACATTGTCACGCGTTGGTGTGCTAATTTCTTAAAAAAACACCCAAAATATTAGGAGAGTTGGCGCTTGCGTGGAGTTAGATCGGTTCGTCTGATCAGCCACGTAGCATTCTCACTCGAGTTGTCCGCTCGGGAACCTTGCGTCTAATAGGCCAAATCTTAGAAAGCTTAAGATAGAGCTATACCACCCTTTTATAGTAGTCATGCATGCATAAACCTTAGGTGGGTTATCCTTGGTATTAACGCCACAATTAGAAATCCACCAAACTTGTCGACGGGTTTCACTGACCCAACGACCCATTAGCATACTATGTGGCGTGATGATGATAGAGCGGATCAAGCACAGTGGCGACACGCCAAAATTGGAAAAAGTGCCGTCGTTTGGTCGCCATTCGAAATATTGCCTTGGACCTATTTATCACAATCCGCGTATTTGACGTTTAGGCTCACTGCGCATAAGGAGGTCAGCATATTAGAACGCACGCGATTGCATGTTTTTGTTTATTATTGTTTGTCGTTAACAACTCGTACATATTGTTTAATTCAATAATCGCTCTTTTGTGATTAGGACTCGAGCATTTGTATTTTTGCATTTTGCTTTCACATTGCAATCGGGACTTGCGTAAATCACTCTTGAATAGCGCGACTTGGACTTTGTGAAGCATCAACCACGATCCGTCGAACCAATCGAAGTCTCGACTATATGGTCACACCCCTTCATTTTGTTATTTTATCATTTTCCACTCTCACCTATTTCTCATATTTTTGCAGGAAAACAGTCCTCGCAAATAGTCGAGGGCTTTCGAAAAAAAAAAAAAAAAAAAAAAAAAAAAAAGAGTCGTCAGAAGGAGCGAGAATTATGTTGACTAATAGAAGTCAGTTTATACCAGATTCAACGAGACATCGCTCTCAATTCTTTTATACTTTGTATTTTTATTCATATTTGCAAATTAAATTAATATGTTTAGCGTTAATTACATAGTTTTCGTGATACCATGCATTTCTGACATAATTATTAGAACTACGCGTGTCGATTCTCACCACGGTGTGATCCAACTCATTTTGGGTTCGACACCACAAAAATAAAAACAAAACAAAACAAAAAAAAAACACATTTCTCACTCATGCATCTCATTCATCATGTTCTCGGGCATTCATTTTACTTTGCATTTGTCCACGGTGGACAATCATTTTCTTTTGCATAGCTTTACATTACCATCCTTTCATTGATAAATTCTTTTCAAGCATGCGTTTTTAAACATATTTGAATGAATTACTGATTCCATACGTGGGTACCATTTATTCAAAAAATACAAAAACACAATTATTCGAAAAATACAAAAAAAAAAGAACAAATATTTTATTCAAATAAAAAATAAAATAAAAAACGTTATCCAAAAAAAAAATGAAAGAAAAAACATTTTTTAAGTATTATTGTTTGACTTTGTTGATACCAACACAGTTAATATTTTGCATAAAAAAAAAAAAAAACAAAAAAACAAGTGATAATCAGTATGAGTTGACTTTGTAGTAAACCATAGATTCTTTTGGTACCTTTTATTCATACTGCAGATGACATTGTCTTGCGTGTTTCGAGATAAGAATGAAACCGACCTCATCGTTTCATATGCATGTGTGGTGAGTTATTTGAATAAGTTCAATTGCATTGCATTGTGATCTAGAACTTGACCTGAATGTTTGTTGAGGCGAAATCCTGAGCAACACTCGGTGTGGAAAATGATCGTAGGCTTTCTTTGACCCGTTTGAGCATTTTCAGCCTACCAAATAACATTATCCCTAGTACGCCTGAGCCTAAAACCTATTTTTTGACAACCGTATATTACACCTATAACCTTCGAGTGCGTCGCACTATCCTCTCTTGGCAGACCTCCCGAGTGCTTTAGAAATGTGCAAATGGTGACAAAATCTGCGTTGAAGTTTGCAAAGACAAAATTGTCAAAGTCTCAAAAATGAAAGCAGACGACTCATAAGAGGAAATCAAAAGCCCCGATATAAAAAAATATATATATAACCAGAAAAAGGGGCTCGAATGAAAGATTCAAAAGAAGTCAATCTGAAAAAGCGAGACAAAAGAAAGCAAGTCGACATTAAAACACACAAATATCAAGCATGGGCGTAGTCCACTCTCGAGAATGATTAGTCACTTTTACCCAAATGATATCCATTCCTTTCCCCAGCCTACATTCTACATGATCTTATCGAGGGTTCTCGCGTTAGTGGATACTTCGCCTATGGTATCACAATTGCATGCATTGAACATCTTTTTGAGTGTGAGCGCAATTCTCTCAGCGTCCCAAAATTCAAAATCTTGGAATATATGTGTGAGATGGGACCTTTCGATGAGGCATTTGAAGCGTGAAATTACGTTTAGTTGAAACCTTGGATGCAAGCAAGTGTGTCGACACTCGGGTATGTTTGAGGTACTATCGGCGTGTGAATTACACGAGTCAATCTCGGTTAGGAAACAATAAAAGAACATCCTTATGCACAATACTAATTGTTGGTATCAGAGTCGAGCGTAATGTCGTCTTCCATTTTTGAAAAAACAACAAAATGCATATTACATAAAATTATTTTTGCATCACGAACTACGTCTTGACTGATTCCTCGGCGGGATCGTGGCGGCCACATCGGCCGGTCCGCATCATTTCAAAATCATGAAAATTCTTATTTTGCGGCATGAACTACGTCTTGACGACTCCGCCGGCGGGATCGTACCACATCGGCCGTCGAAATATTTCTTCCTTGTTTACGCACCGATTTTGTCCATTGGAGAGCTTAGCATCCTCACATATTTTGCATCCATTACTACTACATATTTTGGGGTTGCGTTCTCATCTACTCGATTATCATTGTCCATATTCTCGCATTAGCTTTTCATTCATTATAAAAAAAAATGCTTACGATCGCCTTGATAGCGTCAGATGAAACCTTACCAGTTCAACCTCTTCATTACGGCGGGACATTTTAAGGAATTGCAAGAAAATGGCAATAGAAAAAGCGGGCCAACTAGGTCTTGATGCAAACGAGAATCTGGCGTCAAGATCCAAGCTACCGTCTCTAAAAACTCACAAGTTTTCTTGGAGTGCGAGATCTTCATATCGATGGCGGGAACAACGGTAGGCCTTACAAGCGCGTCATGCATTTTATTTTAAGCCTGGCAGCGGCCGTTCGTTCGTATTATCGTGCATACAGGCGAACATCTGCGTGCGTCCATGCAACGACGCCATTTTATTTTAAGCGCGTCCATGCAGCGCCATTTTATTTTAAGCCTGGCGGCCGTTCATGTTTCGCCCATGCAGCGAGCATCTGCATTGCGTCCATGCAACGGCGCCATTTATTTTAAGCCTATGGCGGCCGTTCATGTTTCGCCGCGGCATCTGCATTGCGTCCGTGCAGACGCCATTTATTTTAAGCCTAATTCATGTTCGCCATTTATTTTAAGCCTCTTCATTCATGTTTCGTCCATGCGGCGACGAGCATCTGCGTTGCGTCCATGCAACGGCGCCATTTTATTTTAAGCCTATCTGGCGGCCGTTCATGTTTGCTGTACAACGACGAGCATCTGCATTGCGTCCGATGCGGCGCCATTTATTTTAAGCAGCATCTGCGTCAGCAGCGTCATTTCATATAAGCCTATGCAGCGGCCATTCATGTTTAAACGACGAGCATCTGCTGCGTCGAAACGGCGTCCTTTCATTTTAAGCCTATCTGGCGGCCGTTCATGTTTCGTCTATGCAACGACGAGCATCTGCGTCAGCGTCTATGCAATGGCGCCATCAACATCCACAATAACCTTGTCTTTTTCAACACCACGTCACTGCGGCCAGATTCACTCATACTTGACCTTTGGGACATTTTCATCGATTCGACTTTGCTTTTTTTATTTTTTTGCGTCATGATTTGACAGGACATTTTAGTCTGCGTCCCTATTTTGAGTTCTAGTTTATAAAAGAGGACAAAATTGGCTGAAGTCAACATCTTTGTCAGAAGACTCTTCCATCGTCTTGATCAATTTTGACGTTTTTGTATATTTGTTGCAATTCTAAGTATTTTAGCACATCGCATTTTAATCAACATTTTTGCATTTTTATCTTATTATGTTAAAATAAGCATATGTCTTTGTTAATATTATGTTTTGTTATTGTTACAAATCGTTTTATTTTAATAATATTTGCATCTTTTAAATAGTTAATTGACATCCCATTTTTACTTTTAATCGGGCATTAAACATGTCTTTAAAATTGCATTTTAGTATTATTGCGTCGGCGTTGCATTTTAATAATTTTGCATATTTTTAAATAATTTTTCTTTAAATAATTAACGACCTTGCATTTTGTCAAACAAGACACAATTTGAATCGATCCAATACGCTATTTTTAAAATCATCCAAACACCTATTTTATTTTCCCCTAAAATCAAAACCTACTTTTCATTTCCCCAAATACCAAACTCTAACACACCCCTATATAATAAACTTTCCCAACACAACAAAAATCAGCCCTAGTACTAAAGGCTCGGTAGTCCTCACCTCTCTTTAACTATAACCTAGCCTCTCTCGTCACTCTCCAACTCGGAGCTCCAGCTCTGAACACCACTACCCTAAGCTCCTCTCCTCTCGGCCTGAAAACCTAAAGACCACTCTCTCACACCACCAGTCACTTTCTCCCTCACCTCCCACTCCCCTCTTAACGGTTGCCATCGTTCATGTTGGTATCGTTGTTTCTTGCCCATTTTTATTATGCTATAGTAT
Organism: Przewalskia tangutica; assembly: GCA_029844215.1. Taxonomy (NCBI): domain Eukaryota; kingdom Viridiplantae; phylum Streptophyta; class Magnoliopsida; order Solanales; family Solanaceae; genus Przewalskia; species Przewalskia tangutica. The sequence goes on from CM056719.1 coordinate 148,717,713, forward strand.
TGCTCGTTAGTTCTTGTCTTGTTGTGGTTTTATTTGGTGTTCTTGTTGGTCTGTGATTCTACGTTATCTCACCGTGGTTTTAAAACTCTGTTGAACTCTGTTGGTGGCTCAGATTTGATTCGGGTTGAGTTCTGTTTTTGGTGATATTTACGATTTTGGCTCGGTTGATTGGTCGGTCGTTGGTGGGTTTTGATCCGATAAATCTTGTTTCACTATTGCTTGATGTTCGCACCTGCTGCTTGTTGTTTCAATGGTTGTTGGACCAATTTCATTATCGCGATGATTTTTGGGTTCGTACGATATCGAGCGATTTTGCCTCTTTAATTCATGGATTCTTGATTTTGAGTATATTGCTACACTTGAACACTTGGTATTTTTACGATTTGAACAAGTTGCTACACTTGGTATTTTACCGATTTTGAACTTGATACTAGATGAAAAAGTTATCCGTCGATTTTGAGGCCTCGCGGAAAATAAAATAAATGAAACTTTACAGGCAAGGATGATTTCTTCCACTTACATCGGATAACCAACGTGCGGGCGAATTCGCATGTGCACTTGTTTAATCTACTTTATATTTTTACATATCCGAGCCCTCCGTGTTTAAAACTATTCTTGTTTTGGCGCGGATCAGAAGTTTTATTTATTTTATTATTTTTAGCAATATTGGTAGATGAAGGATCCGTCGATTTCAGGCCTCCCCTGTACAAAAGACGGATTTATTTGCTTTGTTTGTTAATTTTTGCTATTATTTTAAAATTCATGTATTCTATTACTAATACTTTTACTAAGTGTTTATGCAGGTATCCGGAGATACATTTCAAAAAGAATGCCCCGGAGTTTATTTTATGCCTTATTTAATTTCAGTTTTTATTATTTTGCATTGTATTTTATTTTAATTGTAAATTATTATAAATGCTTAGAATAGGTAGAATAAAAAGAGCAATAAATAATTAACCTAGGTTTGAACGAACAACCGCAAGTTAGCGGATCTTAAAGGGTGTCTAACCCCTTCCCTTTAGGATAATAAAGAACCCTGACTCAGAATCTTACTAATTTCGCAGACCATTAAATGGAAGTCAATTGCAGTATTTTTATTGCAATAAATTAAGTGTCCTAATTCACTATAATAATTAGGTGGCGACTCCTTAAAATACATTTAGGAATCAACCATATGTAGCAGTAATCCCGTTTCCGACTCCGGTTAAAATGGGGTGTTACAGGGGTCTTGCATACATTCTCCAAGGACTTAAGACATGAACTTTTGAAGAATTGACAATGCGAGCACATGATATGGAGTTGAGCATTACGAACCATAGAAATCTTTCACATGTTTTTTATTCTAGGAAGTAAGAAAAATAAATCGAGCGATCATCGAAGCACCAAAATAGAGAAACCATGACGGTAGGAACAACATCTATAAAAGTCTCTGCCAAACAAAAAATAAAGGAAAATGTTACAAGTCAACATCCTTTAAAAGAAAATTGTCTTCCAACCTTGAAGGAGTTAGAAGCAAAATCTTACCCTTTTTCTGACTCTGATGTTCCTTTAATTCTTGACGCGTTTCTAACCAAGAAGGTTATTGAACTTTCATATCAAAGCGACCTGACGAAGCCAATAAAGTCAATGATTCTAAGTATTGCAAATTTCATTGCATTATCAGTCATCCAACTAAAAAAATATTTCATTCTAAAAGAGAAGATCATGATTGTAACGAAATGTTCAGTCGTTACATGCATTTTGACTTTACCCATGTTGACTCAATGTTCGAAGTAATCAGATGATCCTAGAGTAAGTTGAAAAATTAGAACCTTTACGTGTGACCGTTTGACTGATAGTTGACTTTCGGGTAAACAAACTCTTTTCATAATTCTATCAATTCCGTGAGTTCTAGAGGATCATTTATGACTTGGTGAGATAGTTAGTTTGGTTCCTGAGGTCCTCGGGAGTGTTCTTGACCGTTGGTTGGATAGTTAGTTTAGGCCTTTAGGGGCTGACCCAAAGAATTAGACCTCCAATTGAAATTATAAGATCGTGAGTGAGTCTGTAGCGTTTTTATACATATGTGTACATATCTGGTTTGTGTCGATGAGGTATCGGGTGATTATCAGATTTCGGGTTGAAATTATATAAGTGGGGGATTTTCTGGTTTTCTCATTGGGGTGGGACTTAGTGCGCCCCAGCGGACCAAGACCGCTGCAGCGGACGACGATCCACTTTAGCGAAGTTTTGGGATATTTCAAGGGACCTCGGGCACGAACTTATGAGCACCGGCGCGAGTCTGCTGTAGTAGGCCTCTGGCCACTGCAACGGACGATGGGATTTTCAGAATGTTTTGGAGTGGGTTAAAACCCTTCATTTCCCCTATCTCAAAAATACTCCTCCAAAGCACTCATAGGGAGATTCCAAACATCTTTAAGTGATTTCTTCTTGTGGTAAGCTTTCTTAACCTTGTATTACTTTCACTTAGCTTTCTTATACTGATTTAATGGTGGAAATAACCTAGGATCTAGTTGGAGAAGATGAGTTCAGCCTAGCTAGGGTTGTTTAGATTCTAAGCTTAAAAGTGGAAATTAATTGATGAATTTTGCTAATTTAAGCTTGAGTTTCACTAATTAGTACTTGTTAAGCATGAATCTTCCATTAACTTTGAGAAATTGATTGTAGAAGAACTAGGGTTCATACCCGAAATTGGAAGTTTTGCTTATGTGATGAAATTGACCTAATCTTGAGTTGTTTTAGAAATGGATTAGTATTACTGAACTCCTAGAACCTTGAATTTCATGTTTCACCTCTGAATTGATTGTTTTACCTCTATAATCTTGTCTCTCCCTTTCTCCCCAATTTGGTTTAGATTCAAAGGAATAGTATAGTATTATGAGTGTTGTTAATTTACTTATGTAACATAGACTTCAATAATATTAGACTTCGAGTATGACCGTCATCCTCAGAAGGGTAAGGCCCATTTGTGACTCGTGTGGCTCCTGCTCGGCATTTCAGGTAGGTTACAACTTACCTTTTTGGTATACTTTGGTTAGCGAAGCGTATGTATAGTTTTATACTATTGGAGAAAGCATGTACGCCTTCGGGTATGAAGTTAGGATGGATTACTTAGGTTGGCTATGGTTTACTGACTCGTGGACTTGTTGTCTCTTGTGATTTATTGGTTTGACTATTTAGTGTTGACCTTGGACTTGCACTTAGTTGTCATATCTGATTGTGATATAGTTATCTCTCATTTATCATGATATTATTATGGATAGAGGGAAGGACTTGACTTGATAATGATATTGTGATATGTGTCTATGTGTGGTCCGATTAGGTTTTGCTTATAATTTACACTTGATATTTATACATGCATATCATTCATACATATTCTGCATGATACTTTGTTGTAAATTGTGACTCGACATTAATAATGATAAGAGGAAAAATGAAACATCAGAGACTTCGTATTGTAGTGTTTGCTACGTGTTTATTTCGTATGTACTCTTTTGAATATATAATTGTTGTTACCTATGTGGTCTGAATGGAAAGTGTTCCGGACGTGACATTGTATAGATTTGAGAATAAGTTCCTATTGGTAGTTGATTTACGGATGTTGTTATATTTATTCATCTCATGATTAGTGTTGAATTTGATATTCATACATGCATTCATCCTCATTTCCATGATACATTGACATTATATGTGATTGGCGTAATGGTGATTCCGCAAAACATTGACATTACCTGTGTACATTGATTCTTATGACATATTGTTAAGTGTATTTTGTATACACTTTTGAGTCATTTTTAGTTAGTATTTCACTCTTTTATTTTGCGTTTAATATAGTGTTAGGTGTGTTTTTCTTTCATTTTTTTGTCTCAGCGGTCATAAAGGAGAAGACACTATTTTTTAGGATGAAATGAGTTTAACTGAGGATAAAAATTGCACAAGAACAACCCAAGGAATGAAGTCTAAGAAGTGCCAAAAAGAACAGAAGAAATCGCTGTCGGGGCCAATCGAGAGGCAGCATGCCCGTGGAGCCATGATCATGAAAATTAGCAGGCGTAAAATTGCGAAAGTCAGAAGCTGAAACCGTCGAAGGCACCGCTGCTGGCCATGGAGCCGCGATCTTGGACAGCGGAACGCGGTGACTACACGTATTTTCAGAAGTCCTGGGCCGAATTGGAGAAGGTTTTTATGGTCCGAAAGGCAACTTTTCTCAAGTATAAAATCTCTAAACCCTGCTCATATTCCAAACCATATACCATAACCTAAAATCATACTTTGGAGAGGAGAACGACGGCTACAAGCGACAATTGGAGACATCTTATTGTTCAAGTTACTTTCTTTCCCTTATTTTATTTCAGTTTTATGTTGAACCGTAATTTAGTTCTTGACATGACAATGTTTAGGAGTTAATTACTTTAGTAGGGTTCCATCGAATCTTCTTGAAGCTTTTTCATATAGTTAATGCATTAGTTATTAATTCTTCTTCAGCATATTAAGATCTATTCAATATTGTTATGATTGCTTGATAATTAACTAGCTATTAATTATCATCACTTATATGATTTCGAATCAAAAGTCTGAAAGGTGAGATTTGAATATGTTGTAGTTTACTAGACATATGTTAAAATCGTGGACGAAAGTACCCCTATACTTGTGTAGTATTTAAGGTTATTGTTCTTAATCTTCCTGTGTGGTAAAACTTATTATAGAAATATAGAAGGTTTCTGCACAAGGTTGAGCTCTTGTATGTCCTAACCGGAATATAATGACAGATTAGTTAACCTGATATCTTAATAAGAAGAAGAATCATTAGCATTGCATTAACGCATGAAAGAGTGGATACTTGAAGAAATTGGAATGCCCTATTCCTTCATAATTGTTATAAACCCAAAGTATAACCATATTTAGTTTATTTTCTGCACTTAGTCATAATTCTTAGTCATCAATCTAAAACTAAAGAACGCCAATCAAATAGATAATATAGAATAGATAACTGGTACTTAATAAACCAGTCTATGTGGACGATAAACTCGGTCTTACAGATCTTTATTATTTGAACTATACGTACACTTGCGTAAGCACTTAGAAATATCGCAATAATTTTTGGCGCCGTTATCGGGGACTGGCGTATTGTTAATATCGGTTTATCTATTCTTATTTCTAATTTGGTTTTTATTTTCAGTTTGTTTTATTTTTTCTTTTATTTTGCTTTAGTGTTGTTTGTCGTGATCTGTTTGCTGTTTTTTATTAGTTTCAGGAACTTAGTTTATGCGAAGTAGGAGATGAGCTGACATTCTCATCCCTCTGAACCCTGATATTGAGAGATTGTGCAGATAGAACAGGAAAGAGAAAATAGCAGCTGATTCCTTAGCAATGGGAGATCAGCGAAACAACAATTTGATGGATGATGAGTTACCGCCTGTCTTAAGACAAGTCCCTGTAAAAAGGAGCTTGGGGGAAACTCATCATCCATCAAATTGGTGTTCGTGATCTCGATGCTGAAATCGATTGCTCACTGCGAGGACTTGTCTTAAGCCGGGCGGTAACTCATCATCCATCGCTGATCTCCCATTGCTAAGGAATCAGCTTCTCTTTCTCTTTCTGCATGCGCAATCTCGATCTCGGGGTTGGAGGATAGGAATGTCAACACCTCTCTACTTGCATAAAGTAAGTTCTGAAACTAATCAAAAGCGATGAATCACGTGACGGCAAGACTTAAAAATAAAACCAAATTAGAAATAAGAATAGATAAACCGATATTAACAGTACGCCAGTCCCCGGCAACGGCGCCAAAAACTTGTTGCGATATTTCTAAGTGTTTACGCAAGTATACGTATCATTCAAGTAATAAAGATCTGTAAGACCGAGTTTATCGTCCACATAGACTGATTTATTAAGTACCGGTTATCTATTCTATATTATCTATTTGGTTGACGTTCTTTAGTTTTAGATTGATGACTAAGAATTATGAATAAGTGCAGAATATAAACTAAAGATGATTATACTTTGGGTTTATAACAGTTATGAAGAAATAGGGTGTTCCAATCTCCTCAAATATCCACTCTTTCACGCGTTAATGCAATGCTAATGATTCTTCTTCTTATTAAGATATCAGGTTAACTAATCTGTTATTATATTCCGGTTAGGACATACAAGAGCTCAACCTTGTGCAGAAACCTTCTATATTTCTATGATAAGGTTTACCACACAGGAAGATTAAGAACAATAACCTTAAATACTACATAAGTATCGGGGTACTTTCGTCCACGATTTTAACCTATGTCTAGTCAACTACAGCATATTCAAATCTCACCTTTCAGACTTTTGATTCGAAATCATATAAGTGATGATAATTAATAGCCAGTTAATTATCAAGCAATCATAACAATATTAAATAGATCTTAATACGCTGAAGAAGAAATCAATAACTAATGCATTAACTATATGAAAAAGCTTCAAGAAGATTTGATGGAAACCCAACTAAATTAATTATCTCATAAACATTGTCATGTCAAGAACCAAATTACAGTTCAACATAAACTGAAATAAAATAAGGGAAAGAAAGTAACTTGAACAATAAGATGTCTCCAATTGTCGCTTGTAGCCGTCGTTCTCCTCTCCAAAGTATGATTTTAGGTTATGGTATATAGTTTGGAATATGAACAGGGTTTAGGGATTTTATACTTGAGAAAAGTTGCCTTTCGGACTATAAAAACCCTCTCCAATTCGGCCAGACTTCGAATACGCGTAGCACCGCGATTACATTGTCAAACCGCGATGCTTATTCAGTAGAAATCACGTAGCTTCACGGAAATATGGCACGCGTTCCATGGCGAGCACCGCGGTGCCCGGCGGTGTTCGATTTGGACTTTGGCAATTTTTACGCCTCGGTGCTAATTTTCCTGACCGTGGTTCCATGGCACCGCGGTGCTACTTGGCTAGGCACCGCGGTGCCTCTCTGATTTCTTTCCAGATTGTACCAGATTTCTTCTGTTCTTTTTGGCACTTCTTAGGCTTCATTCCTTGGATTGTGCTTGTGCAATTTTTATCATCAGTTAAGCTCATTTCATCCTCAAAAATAGTATCTTCTCCTTTATGACCGCTGAGACACAAAAATGAAAGAAAACACACCTAAAACTATCCTAAACGCAAAATAAAAGAGTGAAATACTAACTAAAAAGGACTCAAAAGTCAATACAAAATACACTTAACATATATTGAATGTGTATCCAGTCTATGTTGTGTGAAACAGAATGGCTAGCGGTGTGTTCGGTGGAAGAGTCGTCTCTAAGCTGAGTGATACAGAGAGATTGGTACATAGACTTCGGAGGTTCCACATAAGTCATGACTATTGGGACGATGATATATTCTGCCCGGAGCATGTATGTATGATATGAGATAGTTGGCCAATGCATTGCATTGCATCACATATACATTCACATTACATCCACTCATATCTCTGATTCTTGTTGTTGTTTTCACTGTGTTGCGTGATGTGGTTCATCCTTGATTACTAAATTGTTAATTTACTTGAGATGTTGTTTGCTTGTTAATAGACACTTAATGAATTCGAGGACTAGAGATTCCGCCTAGGCTATGACTGTAGAGGACTGATATCTAATGTAATTCACCTTACTGCAAATCTTACATGAGCGTGCTTAGTAATTACTTCATTTTCATATCTCTTGGTTTCTGACTGGATTATCTATACTTGGGTTGATTATTCCCAAATTGTGATATTACTTGTACTTGATTGCGAGCATGTCTATCCTTTAGTTTCTTTCTTATATATATATTAGCTAACTGTTGTCGGGTATCGTACATAGTGTTCGTACTGATACTACTCTTGCTACACCCTTTTCGGGGTGTAGAGTTGTTATAGGAACTTCAATGAGGTTCTGTTAGCCTTCAAGGATCTCATGAAGTTCATCTAGATTTTCTGTTTAATTCTTTTTCTAAACAGAAGTGTATTCAAGTTATAGTTATAACCTTCATTCAAGTTTTATACTTAGAAGTTTTTATACTATTCAGATCAAATTCATTGGGTAGTTGTTGTATTCCGCATTATCAAATATCTATATTTTTAGACTTCTAATGTTCATCTTATTTATGTATGTTGGTGAAACTTTTAGGGATGGGTTCACCTACCGAGGTGGAAATGGTAGGTGCCCGCACAACTTAGTAATTTGAATCGTGATAATGACGTTGAATAGGGATGGAATAATAATCATTGACGATAAAGATATAGCCGAGACAAACAATGTTAGTGATTATCTTCACGACAAGAAGATCCTGACGCTAGATACTCGAAGATTTAGGTGTTTTGTTGCATCACCAAAGATTGGACAAGAAAAGTAGTGCTATAATTTGAGAGCTTTGAATCAGTTGAAGTTTCAATCTTAAAGAAAACTCCAAACACGTTCAAATTGGATGGCCACTCCAACAACAAGGACAGTAAAACTTGGACATTGATTTCTCACAAGAGACATAAGCATAAAAGAGCTTTGAAACGTCAAATTTCAAAGGCAAAAGCAAACATAAATCAAAGCATGAAGTCCAACGTCAAGAGTTGGTACAACAATGTTGCATCACAAAGGGTTCGAAGACCAGTTACATTATTGGAGTTCTTTCCCAAAATGTTCCTCGATGCACGAGCTTAAACTGCACATCACAATGCTCCTCAATGCACGAGCCTAAATTGCAAGTTGCAATACTCATTTTCCCTCGAGCTTAAACTGCACGTTTCGACACTTCATGATGCACGAATATAAACTGCATAAAAAAACTCAAATAAAATACTCTTTCTGAACTACGTAATGACTTGATCCTCTTCATTGAGGTACGTAGTCAATTTAGAATTTCCTTTTACGTGATGTCAGATGAGTAAAAAAACTCATCCCTTCAACGCAGAGTCAAAGAAAAGTTGATTGCACGAAGTTTTCTTTGATGCTTTTTCACACACTTGGAGAATCTAAAGAAAAGCTTCGACAATATTGGAGGATGAAGCGATTTTCAATGAGATCTTCTTACATCAATTTCTTCATAGAAGATGGATCTTGGTGGGTCAATGGATCTACTCACTCTGTCTGGAGGCATATCTACTTACTTCATGTACTTGCTCGTCAGCTGCAAAAAAAAAAGGTACTTCAAGTGTCTCTCTCGCCAAGCTAAAGAGGGAGGTGCACCATCAACTTTCTCGCCGAATTCAAGCTGACTTTCAAAATTTATCTGTTCAAATCCATAAATCTTTCGATCGTGATTTTTATATATATTATAGTTTTGGGAGTTCTCTTTCCAACGAAATAGGAATCTCATCGTTTCGGTGTTCCTACTCCGAGTTCTGAGTTTTTACCACTGAAACGCAAAGCTGAAGCATTGAGCAAAACTGAATTCGAGCTAACTTTCAAGAATTATCTGTATAAATCCAGAAACTTTTGACCGTGATTTTCAAAGAGATTATAGTATTGTGAGTTATCTTTACAATGGACAGGAATCTCGTCGTTTCGACACTCTTCGAGTTATAAATTTTTTACCATTGAAGCGCAAAGCTGAAAAATTGAACAATGCAGAAAATAATCTGTACAAATCCAGAAAGAATTTGGCCATGATTACATATATTGTCTGCAAACTAGCTCGCCAAATTGAAAGGAAGAGATCATTCCATACCAAAGCTGGAAGGATCATATTGTCTGCAAACTAGCTCGCCAAAGTCAAAGGGCTACGCCAAGGGTCAGTATCGCCAAACCGCAAATATGAGATGCTACATGTGCTTGCTCGCCAGGTTGAAAAGGGCTACACCAAGTGTTTTTCTTGCCATGCTGGATACATGTGCTTTCTTGCTAAGGATGAGAAGGAGGTCCAAGTGTATCTCTCACCAAATCCGGATAGAGTAATGAAACAAGCTTCATCGAAGTCAGACAGAAAACACTCCAAGTAGTTCCTCGTCGATCATACGATGAACTATGAAGTTCCTTCTAGCGCCGCGAGATTTTTTGTTTGATATTTGTGGCTTCAAGAGCGGGTTGTGACGTCGTGTGCATCTTCTAGGTCTGAAATAGAGACCATTATGAAAGTATATATGTCCTAGAAACAATCATTTTAGGAGCACATGTACTTAAACACATTCATATTATTAATAAGATTAATATATACTTGGCATTTGCAATTATTGAATTATTATTTGATTGTTTATATTATTCATTAATGTGCATCCCTTGAACTTACATTGTCATTAATAGTGTGTGAGATATTAATGATAGAGTGTAGTTCTTAAAATAGCCTAGACTAATGATCATTGAGAATGAGATATCAATTATATGTTATAAGTCGACATGTGGTCTGCATCGCATTCTTAGAGAATGTAGTATATCTCACTTACTGCAAGCAATAGTTGCTAGTGATGGACACATGGATACTCTTAGAGGAGTATTGGCATACCGTCGATAAACTATTTGTTATACATGTCAGAGTATTATCGGCGTGTGGGAGATAGAGATCCTTAGACTTGAGGTCAATATCACCTTGTTTGGAGTAATGCACTTTGATCATCTCCAAGCTCAAATGCCTTATAGGTTGAGGCGGCTTGTATTGGGTGCATTACGAAGTAGATTGAAGGTGGTGGTTGAGCGAGAATAGGATTCATTCCTCGATTGGAATTTCGAGAGAACACTCGACTACCGGAGATGTTAGGTCGACCAGTCATTGGCGATGCAAGAGACATATCTAGGATATGGTCCAGTTGTCGACTAATATAGATGAGATAAAGTGATCAAGCCATTTGGATGACACTTGGCAAATTTTAAGCTTGATCGAGTGTGTCGCGAATGAAAGGAATTTATCATCTCATAGAGGTTTGTTTACTTGAGTCTTGTAAGCGTCTTCACATATTGGGTCAAATCGTGGCGTAGTCTAGGAGTTAGTGTGAACCTTGATTTGGTCAAGTCTTGGATGTGTGAAGGCCTAAAAGTCACTAAGTCGATTGTCTTTTCGGTCTAAGGGTATATTGAGAGAATGTAAAATATCGGATTTTGAATCAAGATATTTTATTTTATAATAAATTATGGGATAATTTTCATTTGATGAAAATTAATTAATTAAGTTAAAATTAAGTCTTGGATTTAATTAGAACTAAAGCGTCTGAGAAAATAAATAAAGGCAGCATGTGATGGGCGGTTCGGTAGCCAGTGCAATTTGAATTTGGGTCGGGTTTTGAAGTCGATCCAAATCGATTAGGTTTAGGGTTTCCTCGCTATATATTTGGCACTTAACCCGTAATTTGAGCGAACTCATTTTCCACTTTACGAACTTAGAGTTCGGAAATAAATTCTCTCAAACCTCTGCGAAGATTTCCTAGCTTTCTTGGGCAAAGGAATATCTTGAAGCAAGGCTTGCACGGATTGACAATCGCGTGCGCACCTTTTAGTAGAGGCGCATTAAAGCATAAGCGTAAGTTTTCATGTTTTTGCGATTTGAATTATCGCATAATCATACGAGCGATCTTTGTTGGAGCAAGTAAGTAAACAAAATTTTAAACTTCATTGTGTCTTACTTGTGTGTTTTACATCCAACAAATCCTACGATGGTATCGAGCCAGTGGTTTAATGATTATCGATAATCTTTAATAACAATATGTGGGAAATTAATTGTTTTGATTTAGAATTGATTTTCGGAATTTTTTAAAAAAAAAAAAAACGATCGATCAATCCATTGTTCACGATGAACGAAAGCATTGGCCATCGTTAAGCGTGGCTGATGTCGCGATTCGCTATTCGGCGTGAAACGATCGCGATTTAAAAAAAAAAAAAAAAAAAAATTTTTGAGGCGGTGAGCGATGGCAGCCTGCTCATGGCGAAGCGATGTGCATGATTCTGTTCACAGCGTGAAACGAAAAAAAAATTTGTCGCGGAAGCCGTAAACGCGAGCGGTTTCCGGCCACCACGCGCGCAAAATCGTAACAATACCACCGTGTTCGTCTCGGCGAGAGAATCTAATGGTGGTAGTGTTACGCAACGATAATGGGAAAAGGAACACCGCAAGCGGTTTTAGAATCGCCGTGGCGTCCCGGTCCGACGCAGTGGGCCACCAAATCGATGGTGAAAACCACGGTGAGTTAAATCGGCGTGTGCCATCGCTTGGTGTGTTTTAATTCCGTCAATTTCGCCCCGAAATCTGAATCCCAAATTTGATTTGGAGTTGGATTTGATTTTGAAAATTTGAAATAGTGTAAGGACCTTTTTGCAATTAAAATTAGGGTTTTAAATTGTAGATTGGTCCTTTAACAAATCTGAAAATATTTTAAGTTCTTAAAATTACAAATTAGTCCCTGAGATATTTTCTGAAATTTTAAAAGTTTTAAAATCGTGATTGATCCACAGGTCAATCTGTAAATTTGAGAAAAGCTTATTTGGTCCTGGGTAAATCTGTAAATATTTTAAGGTTACGAAAATTGCGAAATACCCACGAAAATTAAATTTTAATTTACGAATTGTTAAGGAATTTGTTTGGATGATGAGAAAATTAGAAAATTGAAAATTGAGTTTAAATTTTGAATTTAAATATTTCCTAAATTGAAACAAAATTAATTAACCCACAATTATTGTTACTTAGCATATTATTTGATAATGTGTGCACAAATTAATTGTTTCTCTAATTGTTTAATTGATTGTCATTTAACTAATTAGAATAGAGTCATGATTATTATGCAGGTAGGCGGCGCCGGTAATTGTTTACTTTCGATGACCGTATAATTATGCAGGTAGGCGGCGCGATATATGATTAAAACCATCTTATATCATGCCTATTGGGTTTGATGGTTTCCCGTCTAAATGTGTTTAGAAATTGCGTGATAGGATTTCATATGATGTATGATATAATAGTTGATCTTGGTCATAACCACGAATTAAAATGTTCCCCAAATTTAATACAAGTCTCATTTAAAATGAGCAGCGTAAATCAGTTATAATTGATTGTGGTGCAAAATCCTTTTCGAGATGAGTATTTATGCCCGATTTGCTCTAAGTCTACGAGGACTCGGACCACTTTCATAGATGCGTATAAATGTTGTAGTAGGTGATAAACCTTCGTGAGTATTTACACCCAGTGTTTGCTTGATGAAGGCTAAGCCCGTAGATACGTAATTGCGATCGCATGTGAGGTTGACTTGCTAAGTGTCTTGGCGCGATGTCGGACGGTAGGGGCCTTGGTCGAATTGTTTAGAACATTCGGTCAACGAGTTGCAAATTGTTTGCAATTGGTTTAGAACCTACGGATCGTGTTGTTGAAGTTATCGGCCTCGTGAAGCGGAGAACAACATGAGTTTGGATCTTGGCCCATTATGGCCGTATTTGATATGAGTCGTATTCTTTATGAGGTCAAAGAGTATGTTAAAATAGTGGGAGCTAATTAAACTAAAAACCGTATTAGTTAGTTAGTTAATGAATGTGTTGATAGAAATTATATTAAAGTATTAATTTCAAGTCTATCTTTTCTTGATTCTGATGTCGAATCTATCACTTAAAATGTTGGTTGAAGCGAACAAGTTGAATGGAGCCAATTTTCTGTTGGTTAAGAAATCTGCGTTTGATGCTGCGATTAGAAAAGATTGAGTATGTATTGGATACACCACTCCTCTGATCCTGTGAAGATTACGAAGAGTATGCTCTGTTTGACAAAGCGACCTATCGAAATATCTTGATGATGTTGTTGCGGCACAATGTGTTATGCTATCTTACATGACTTGAGTTACAAAGACGGCATGAAAATATGGGCTGACGAGATGCTAGAACACTTGAAGAGTCTACATGACTCGATGTCTCGAACGATGGAGTATGAGCTGTTGAGAGATCTTTTAAGTGTAAGCTAAGCGAAGGGGTCGAAGTGTCCTGACATGTTTTGAAGATGATTGGATTAATTGAGAGGTTGGCTTGATTGGAGCAGAAGTGCTGTGAATGTTTGTTAATCTAATCTTGAACTCGCTTCTGGTTTCTTTGAGAACTTCATTGTGAATTACAACATGAATGGAGCAAGCAAGTCTCACGAACTTCATAATATGTTGAAGACCTTGAGTCGTCCACCTCCAAAGGTAAAGTTGTGCTCATGGTGGGCTCATCTAGCAAGTTCAAACCTAAGGGTAAGAATATGCGAGAAGAAGAAGAGGCAAGGCGGTTGCCAAACCACACTATGAAACCTAAAGGAGTTGTTGAAAGAAGGCCAAGATAGGCTGGCGATGTCGCCTCGATTGTAAGAGAAAGGGACATTGGAAGAAGGGTATGACCCGAGGAGACAAGGCCTGAGTCTTGGCCTGTGGACAAGGTATGTTTGTTATTGAAATAAATATGTCTATAACTAATTCTCCTTTGTTGGGTATTGGATACGCTTGTGGCTCGCACATTTGTAATAATGTGCGAGGGCTAATTGTGTGAAAGGTTGGACCTTGGGAAGTAGATCTACGCGTTGGATGGAGCTAGAGTTGATGCGAGCAGCGTGGGGACTTATAGACTAGATTTACCTTGGGCTTTTGTTTAGAACTTAATAATTGTTATTTTGTCCGTCTTTGACAAGAAATATTATTTCTATCCCTATGTTAGACATTGAGGGTTTTCTCACATATTACAATGGAAACTATGTTTTGTCTTATAAAGGTTTTATTTGTGGAAATGCTCATGTGGATGGATTGTATGTTCTAAAGCGTAGCCATGAAATTTTCAATATACAAAATAAAGAGCTAAAATAAGTAATCAAAGAAATCCCACCTACTTATGGCATTGCGGACTTGGTCACGTCAATGAATCGAGGATAGCAGATTGAGAAATTAGATTACTTAGAACCATTTGACTTAGAGTCATATGGTGATTGCGAATCTTGCTTAAGAGGAAAGATGACAACCAAATCACTTTACGGGAAAGAGTGCGTGCCAAAGAGGTGCTTGAGTTAGTCCATACCGATGTATGTGGGCCTTTTCAACTCGAGCTAAGGAGGCTTTCTTTATTTCATCAACTTTTCTGACGATTTCTGAGGTTTGGGCATGTGTATCTTATGAAGCATAAGTCTGAAGCTTTTGAGAAATTCATGGAGTACAAGTCAGTAGAAGCAACTTGAAACAAGTATTAAAACTCTTGATCGGATCGAGGAGGTGAGTACTTAAGTAAAGAATTTCTAGATTATTTGAAGCCGTGGAGTCCATTCGAATGGACACCTCGGAGCATACAAATGAATGGTGTTCTTTGATCCATGATCGTACCTTATTAGATATGGTTACATCTTATGGGGATATGCGTTGCAAAGCTCAATCTACATTTTGAATAGAGTTCCATCAAAGTCGGTTGAAAACTCCGTATGAGATATGGAATGGCAAGAAGTCGACACTTAAACACATGCGACCACAGGGTGCCTGCGTATGTAAAGAAGTTGCTCATTGACAAATTGAAATCTAAAAGTGAGAAGTATTATTTTGTAGGGTATCCTAAGGAAACAAGAGGTACTACTTCTATCTTCCGAGGAACATAAAGTAATTGTTTCAGAAATGCAACTTTCTTGAAGAAGACTATGTCTACAAGGAGCGAGTTGCAACAAGATAGAACTTGAAGAAATTCAAGAAGTACAAAATAATGTAGAGAATGACCTCTTGTCAAATAACCTAGACAAAGGATTCGGTGGGAGTATTTGATGATGATTGGGTACTTAGAGTCGCCGCCCGGCCGATGGGAGTGTTGTGAGGATCTGCGGAAATGCAAGACCCTCATGCACAACGATGACGGATGACACAATAGTTGTGCATCATCCTATTCAAAATGATATTCTGAAAGTTCTCAAGGTGGTGGATTGTCGACACACAAACATCTTCTCAAAATCAAAATCGGCAATTTGAAGCGCAGAATGTTGACTCAGTAGGACCACTAGGACTCATCGTGCACTGAAAGACTTAATCTCCTTGTTGAAACACATAATGAGATAGATATTCACGATGATGATGATGAGCCTACTACTCTGTGAAGCAATGTTAGACATTGATTCACGAGAGATGGCAAGCCATGAAATCGAAATGGAGTCTATGTACATAAACCAAGTATGGAACTTGGTTGACTTGCCAACGAGGAGTTAGACCCGTAGGATGCAAATGGGTCTTGAAGAAGATTGATGCATATGGCAAAATACGGACTTATAAAGCAAGATTGGTGGCTAAAGGTTATAATCAGCGGCACGGGTCGATTATGATGAAACTTTTACTTTGTTGCAAGATTAAGTCCATTCGGATTTTGCTTGCTATAGCTGCATACTATGATTATCATATTTGGCAAATGGATGTTAAAGCGCCTTCCTCAATGGTAATCTAATTGAGGAGGTGTATATGAATCTGACGGAGGGTTTTACATCTAAGACTCGACCCAAAGCGTTATGCAAACTACAAAAGTCCATTTATGGACTTAAGCAAGCCTCGAGGAGTTGGAACATTTGTTTTGACAAAGCAATCAAATCGTTTGACTTTGTTAGAAGCAAGGAAGATCCGTGCGTTTATAGTAAGCGCAAATGAGAGCATTGTCTTCATTGTTATATATGTAGATTACATATTGATAATGGGAGACAATAAAACTCTCGTCTGTCGATCAAAGAATGGTTATCGAACGCCGTGATGAAGGACTTGGGTGAAGCTGCTACATTCTTGGAATTAGAATCTCTGAGAGATAGACCTAATAGATTGTTGAAATTTGTCACGGTCGTATACATAGACAAAGTGCTAAAGCGTTTCTCTATGGAAAATTCCAAGAAAGGAATCTTCGCATGGGTCAAGGCATCAAGTTGTCAAGGAAGGATTGTCCTTCATGATTGCGAGAACGAGCGCGTGAAGAGAATCCCATATCTTGACTATAGGATCAATCATGTATGCCATGACTGTACAAGGCGGATGTGGCCTATGCACTTAGCATGACTTGCAAATTCAGCGAGAATCACGGGGAGGAACATCGAAAGCGATCAAAGTATTCTTAAGTATCTTAGGCGAACTAAAGAATACTTCTTAGTATATGGCGGACAAGAAGAGCTAGTAGCTCTGGGTACAGCGATGCTAGCTTTGAGAGATCTTGATGACTTCAAATCTCGATGCAGTTATGCCTTCATTTTAAATGGTGGAGTAGTTAGTTGGAAGAGTTCTAAGCAAGCTACAACCGCCGATTCGACAACGAAGTACATATTTGGATCGGAAGGCGGTAAAGAAGGCATCGCGATATCAGAGTTCTTAAAGGAATTGGGGGTTGTTCAGTACGATTGTCGATAACGATTTATTGTGACAACAGGTGCGATTGCTCAAGCTAAGGAACCAAGATCAGCGAATAGAAACAAGCGTGTACGAGGAAATACCACGTTCTCGGGGAGATGGTGGAGCGGAAGAAATAAAGATAGACTATATTCCCTAGAAAATAATCTAGCAGACCCATTTACTAAACCATAAGCTTGGTCAAGCATAATGGTCATTTCGAAAATATGGGCATTAGATACATTGGTGATTGGCTCTAGGCCAAGTGGGAGATTGAAAGTATATATGTCCTAGAAACAATCATTTTAGGAGCACATGTACTTGAACACATTCATATTATTAATAAGATTAATATATACTTGGCATTTGCAATTATTGAATTATTATTTGATTGTTTATATTATTCATTAATGTGCATCCCTTGAACTTACATTGTCATTAATAGTGTGTGAGATATTAATGATAGAGTGTAGTTCTTAAAATAGCCTAGACTAATGATCATTGAGAATGAGATATCAATTATATGTTATAAGTCGACATGTAGTGCGTAGCATTCTTAGAGAATGTAGTATATCTCACTTCTATGACGATAGTTGCTAGTGATGGACACATGGATACTCTTAGAGGAGTATTGGCATACCCTGCTGATAAACTATTTGTTATACATGTCTAGAGTATTATCAGCATGTGGGAGATAGAGATCCTTAGACTTGAGGTCAATATCACCTTGTTTACGGAGTAATGCACTTTGATCCTGTCTAGCTCAAATGCCTTATAGGTTGAGGCAGCGGCTTGTATTGGGTGCATTACGAAGTAGATTGAGTGGTGGTTGAGCGAGAATAGGATTCGTTCCTCGATTGGAATTTCGAGAGAACACTCGATACCGGAGATGTTAGGTCGACCAGTCATTGGCGATGCAGAGACATATCTAGGATATGGTCTAGTTGTCGACTAATATAGATGAGATAAAGTGATCAAGCCATTTGGATAGACACTTGGCAAATCTTAAGCTTGATCGAGTGTGTCGCGAATGAAAGGAATTTATCATCTCACATGAGGTTTGTTTACTTGAGTCTTGTAAGCGTCTTTCACATATTGGGTCGTCGCGTGTAGTCTAGGAGTTCGTGTGAACCTTGATTTGGTCAAGTGCCGATGTGTGAAGGCCTAAAGGGTCACTAAGTCGATTGTCTTTTCGGTCTAAGGGTATATTGAGAGAATGTAAAATATCGGATTTTGAATCAAGATATTTTATTTTATAATAAATTATGGGATAATTTTCATTTGATGAAAATTAATTAATTAAGTTAAAATTAAGTCTTGGATTTAATTAGAACTAAAGCGTCTGAGAAAATAAATAAAGGCAGCATATGATGGGCGATTCGTGGCCAGCTGCAATTTGAATTTGGGTCGAGGTTTTGGCTTTGATCGAAATCGATTAAATTTAGGGTTTCCTCGCTATATATTTGGCACTTAACCCGTAATTTGAGACAAACTCATTTTCCACTTTACGAACTTAGAGTTCGGAAATAAATTCTCTCGAACCTCTGCGAGATTTCCTAGCTTTCTTGGGCAAAGGAATATCTTGAAGCGAGCTTGCACGGATTGACAATCGCGTGCGCACCTTTTAGTAGAAGCGCATTAAAAGCATAAGCGTAAGTTTTCATGTTTTTCGATTTGAATTATCGCATAATCATACGGGCGATCTTTGTTGGAGCAAGTAAGTAAACAAAATTTTAAACTTCATTGTGCCTTACTTGTGTGTTTTACATCCAACAAATCCTACGATGGTATTAGAGCCGGTGGTTTAATGATTATCGATAATCTTTAATAACAATATGTGGGAAATTAATTGTTTTGATTTAGAATTGATTTTGAATTTAAAAAAAAAAAAAAAGCGAGCAGTCCATTCACGATGAAACGATCTGTCATTCGGCGTGAAACGATGTCGCGATTCTTGTTCGGCGTGAACGATCGATTTAAAAAAAAAAAAAAAAAATTTTGGGGCGGTGAGCGATGGAAAGCGCTTTGCGTGGCGAACGATGGCGCGATTCTTGTTCACGCGTGAACGATAAAAAAAAAAAAAATTTGGTCGCGGAAAGCGGCCAGTGAGGCGGTTCCGACCCGAAGGCGGCAATCGAAAGTAACAATACCACCGTGTTCGTCTCGGCGAGAGGAATCTAATGGTGGTAGTGTTACGTAACAACGATAATGGGAAAAGGAACACCAAGCGGTTTTAGAATCCGTGGCGTCGGTCCGACCGCAGTGGGCCACCAAATCGGTGGTGAAAACCACCGGTGAGTTAAATCGGCGTGTGCCATCGCTTGGTGTGTTTTAATTAGTCGATTTCGCGAAATCGAATCCCAAATTTGATTTGAGTTGGATTTGATTTTGAAAATTTGAAATAGTGTAAGGACCTTTTGCGATTAAAATTAGGGTTTTAAATTGTAGATTGGTCCTTTAACAAATCTGAAAATATTTTAAGTTCTTAAAATTACAAATTAGTCCACGAGATATATTACGAAATTTTAAAAGTTTTAAAATCGTGATTCGATCCACAGGTCAATCTGTAAATTTGAGAAAAGCTTATTTGGTCCTGGGTAAATCGTAAATATTTTAAGGTTGAAAATTGCGAAATACCCACGAAAATTAAATTTTAATTTACGAATTGTTAAGGAATTTGTTTGGATGAATGAGAAAATTAGAAAATTGAAAATTGAGTTTAAATTTTGAATTTAAATATTTCCTAAATTGAAACAAAATTAATTAACCCACAATTATTGTTACTTAGCATATTATTTGATAATGTGTACAAATTAATTGTTTCTCTAATTGTTTAATTGATTGTCATTTAAATAATTAGAATAAGTCATGATTATTATGCAGGTGGCGGCGCCGATGGTAATTGTTTACTGATGACCATTATAATTATGCAGGTAGGCGGCGCGATGATATATGATTAAAACCATCTTATATCATGCTATTGGGTTTGATGGTTTCCCGTCTAAATGTGTTTAGAAATTGCATGATAGGATTTCATATGATGTATGATATAATAGTTGATCTTAGTCATAACCACGAATTAAAATGTTCCCAAATTTAATACAAGTCATTTAAAATGAGCAGCGTCGTCAGTTATAATTGATTGTGGTGCAAAATCCTTTTGCGAGATGAGTATTTATGCCCACATTTGCTCTAAGTCTACGAGGACTCGGACCACTTTCATAGATGCGTATAAATGTTGTAGTAGGTGATAAACCTTCGTGAGTATTTACACCGATGTTTGCTTGATGAAGGCTAAGCCCAGATACATAATTGCGATCGCATATGAGGTTGACTTGCTAGATTTGTCTTGGCGCTGATGTCGGACGGTAGGGGCGCGAATCGAATTGTTTAGAACATTCGGTCAACCAAGAGTTGCAAATTGTTTGCAATTGGTTTAGAGACCTACCGGATCGTGTTGTTGAAGTTATCGGCCTCGTGAGCGGAGACAACATGAGTTTGGATCTTGGCCCATTATGACCGTATTTGATATGAGTCCGTATTCTTTATGAGGTCAAAGAGTATGTTAAAATAGTGGGAGCTAATTAAACTAAAAACCATGTTAGTTAGTTAGTTAATGAATGTGTTGATAGAAATTATATTAAAGTATTAATTTCAAGTCTATCTTTCTTGATTCTGATATGAATCTATCACTTAAAATGTTGGTTGAAACGAACAAGTTGAATGGAGCCAATTTTCTGTTGGTTAAGAAATCTGCGTTTGATGCTGCGATTAGAAAAGATTGAGTATGTATTGGATACACCACTCCTCTGATCCTGCTTGAAGATTACGAAGAGTATGCTCTGTTTGACAAAGCGACTATCGAAATATCTTGATGATGTTGTTGCGGCCTGATGTGTTATGCTATCTTACATGACTTGAGTTACAAAGCGGCGTGAAAATATGGGCTGACGAGATGCTAGAACACTTGAAGAGTCTCTATGACTCGCGATCTCGAACAATGGAGTATGAGCTGTTGAGAGATCTTTTTAAGTGTAAGCTAAGCGAAGAAGTCAAGTGTCCTGACATGTTTTGAAGATGATTGGATTAATTGAGAGGTTGGCTTGATTGGAGCAAGTTGCTGTGAATGTTTCTGTTAATCTAATCTTGAACTCGCTTCTGGTTTCTTTGAGAACTTCATTGTGAATTACAACATGAATGGAGCGAAAGAAAGTCTCACGAACTTCATAATATGTTGAAGACGCCCGAGTCGTCCACCTCGAAAGGTAAAGTGTGCTCGTGGTGGGCTCATCTAGCAAGTTCAAACCTAAGGGTAAGAATATGCGAGAAGAAGAAGGGGCAAGGCGGTTGCCAAACCTGACTATGAAACCTAAAGGAGTTGTTGAAAGAAGGCCAAGATAGGCTGGCGATGTGCCTCGATTGTAAGAGAAAGGGACGTTGGAAGAAGGGCATGCGGCCCGAGGGAGACAAGGCACAAGTCTTGGCCTCTGGACAAGGTATGTTTGTTATTGAAATAAATATGTCTATAACTAATTCTCCTTTGTTGGGTATTGGATACGCTTGTGGCTCGCACATTTGTAATAATGTGCGAGGGCTAATTGTGAAAGGTTGGACCTTGGGAAGTAGATCTCGCGTTGGCGATGGAGCTAGAGTTGATGCGAGCAGCGTGGGGACTTATAGACTAGATTTACCTTGGGCTTTTGTTTAGAACTTAATAATTGTTATTTTGTCCGTCTTTGACAAGAAATATTATTTCTATCCCTATGTTAGACATTGAGGGTTTCTCACATATTACGATGGAAACTATGTTTTGTCTTATAAAGGTTTTATTTGTGGAAATGCTCACTTGTGGATGGATTGTATGTTCTAAAGCGTAGCCATGAAATTTTCAATATACAAAATAAAGAGCTAAAATAAGTAATCAAAGAAATCCCACCTACTTATGGCATTGCGGACTTGGTCACGTCAATGAATCGAGGATAGCGAGATTGAGAAATTAGATTACTTAGAACCATTTGACTTAGAGTCATATGGTGATTGCGAATCTTGCTTAAGAGGAAAGATGACAACCAAATCACTTTACGGGAAAGTGCGTGCCAAAGAGGTGCTTGAGTTAGTCCATACCGATGTATGTGGGCCTTTTCCAACTCAAGCTAAGGGAGGCTTTCTTTATTTCATCACTTTTACAGACGATTTCTCAAGGTTTGGGCATGTGTATCTTATGAAGCATAAGTCTGAAGCTTTTGAGAAATTCATGGAGTACAAGTCAGAAGTAGAGAAGCAACTTGAAACAAGTATTAAAATTCTTCGATCAGATCGAGGAGGTGAGTACTTAAGTAAAGAATTTCTAGATTATTTGAAGCTTCATGGAGTCCATTCAGAATGGACACCTCCCGGAACGCCACAAATGAATGGTGTTGCTGATCCATGATGAGCTTCTCAGCTCTACCAACATACTTATGGGGATATGCATTGCAAAGCTCAATCTACATTTTGAATAGAGTTCCATCAAAGTCAGTTGAGAAAACTCCATATGAGATATGGAATGGCGAAAGCGACTTAAACACATGCGACCACAGGGTGCCTGCGTATGTAAAGAAGTTGCTCATTGACAAATTGAAATCTAAAAGTGAAGTATTATTTTGTAGGGTATCCTAAGGAAACAAGAGGGTACTACTTCTATCTTCTAAGGAACATAAAGTAATTGTTTCGAATGCAACTTTCCTTGAAGAAGACTATGTCTACAAGGAGCGAGTTGCAACAAGATAGAACTTGAAGAAATTCAAGAAGTACAACATAATGTAGAGAATGACCTCTTGTCAAATAACCTAGACAAGGATTCAGTGGGAGTATTTGATGATGATTGGGTACTTAGAGTCGCCACTTGCCGATGGGAGTGTTGTGAGGATCTGCGAGAAATCACGAGACCTCATGCCTGACCAATGACAGATGACACAATAGTTGTGCATCATCCTATTCAAAATGATATTCTGAAAGTTCTCAAGGTGGTGGATTGTCGACACACAAACATCTTCTCAAAATCAAAATACTGTGACCATTTGAAGCGCAGAATGTTCAACTCAGTAGGACTTCAGGACTCATCGTGCACTGAAAGACTTAATCTCCTTGTTGAAACACATAATGAGATAGATATTCACGATGATGATGAGCTACTACTCTACAACGAAGCAATGTTAGACATTGATTCACGAGAGATGGCAAGAAGCGTGAAATCCGAAATGGAGTCTATGCATAAACCAAGTATGGAACTTGGTTGACTTGCCAACGAGGTTAGACCCGTAGGATGCAAATGGGTCTTGAAGAAGATTGATGCATATGGCAAAATACGGACTTATAAAGCAAGATTGGTGGCTAAAGGTTATAATCAGCGGCACAGGGTCGATTATGATGAAACTTTTACTTTGTTGCAAAGATTAAGTCCATTCAGTTTTGCTTGCTATATTGCATACTATGATTATCATATTTGGCAAATGGATGTTAAAGCGCCTTCCTCGATGGTAATCTAATTGAGGAGGTGTATATGATCTGACGGAGGGTTTTACATCTAAGACTCAACCCAAGCGATGCAAACTACAAAGTCCATTTATGGACTTAAGCAAACCTCGAGGAGTTGGAACATTTGTTTTGACAAAGCAATCAAATCGTTTGACTTTGTTAGAAGCGAGGAAGATCAGTGCGTTTATAGTAAGCGCACAAATGAGCATTGTCTTCATTGTTATATATGTAGATTACATATTGATAATGGGAGACAATAAAACTCTCTGTCGATCAAAGAATGGTTATCGAACGCCGTGATGAAGGACTTGGGTGAAGCTGCTACATTCTTGGAATTAGAATCTCTGAGATAGACCTAATAGATTGTTGGAAATTTGTCACGGTCAGTATACATAGACAAAGTGCTAAAGCGTTTCTCTATGGAAAATTCCAAGAAAGGGAATCTTCACATGGGTCAAGGCATCAGTTGTCGGAAGGATTGTCCTTCCGATTGCGAAACGAAGCGCGTGAAGAGAATCCCATATCTTGACTATAGGATCAATCATGTATGCCATGACTGTCTGAGGCGGATGTGGCCTATGCATAGCATGACTTGAAAATTCGTGAGAATCACGGGAGGAACAGGCGATCGAGTATTCTTAAGTATCTTAGGCGAACTAAAGAATACTTCTTAGTATATGGCGGACAAGAAGAGCTAGTAGCTCTAGATGCGATGCTAGCTTTGACGGATCTTGATGACTTCAAATCTCGATGCAGTTATGCCTTCATTTTAAATGGTGGAGTAGTTAGTTGGAAGAGTTCTAAGCAAGCTACATTGCGATTCGACAACGGCGAGTACATATTTGGATCGGAAGGTGGTAAAGAAAGGTCGCGATATCAGAGTTCTTAAAGGAATTAGGGGTTGTTCCAGTACGGTTGTCGATAACGATTTATTGTGACAACATCGTGCGATTGCTCAAGCTAAGGAACCAAGATCAGCGAATAGAAACAAGCGTGTACCAGGAAATACCACGTTCTCGGGAGATGGTGGAGCGAAGAAATAAAGATAGACTATATTCCCAGAAAATAATCTAGCGGACCCGTTTACTAAACCATAAGCTTGGTCAAGCATAATGGTCATTTCAAAATATGGGCATTAGATACATTGGTGATTGGCTCTAGGCAGTGGGAGATTGAAAGTATATATGTCCTAGAAACAATCATTTTAGAACACGTGTACTTGAACACATTCATATTATTAATAAGATTAATATATACTTGGCATTTGCAATTATTGAATTATTATTTGATTGTTTATATTATTCATTAATGTGCATCCCTTGAACTTACATTGTCATTAATAGTGTGTGAGATATTAATGATAGAGTGTAGTTCTTAAAATAGCCTAGACTAATGATCATTGAGAATGAGATATCAATTATATGTTATAAGTCGACATGTAGTGCGTCGCATTCTTAGAGAATATAGTATATCTCACTTCTTCGCAAGCAATAGTTGCTAGTGATGGACACGTGGATACTCTTGGGAGTATTGGCGTACCTGGCGATAAACTATTTGTTATACATGTCTAGAGTATTATCGTGTGGGAGATAGAGATCCTTAGACTTGAGGTCAATATCACCTTGTTTCTGAGTAATGCACTTTGATCTGTCCTAGCTCAAATGCCTTATAGGTTGAGGCGCGACTTGTATTGGGTGCATTACGAAGTAGATTGAGGTGGTGGTTGAGCGAGAATAGGATTCATTCCTCGATTGGAATTTCGAGAGAACACTCGACTACCGGAGATGTTAGGTCGACGAGTCATTGGCGATGCGAGAGACATATCTAGGATATGGTCTGGTTGTCGACTAATATAGATGAGATAAAGTGATCAAGCCGTTTGGATGACACTTGGAAAATCTTAAGCTTGATCGAGTGTGTCGCGAATGAAAGAATTTATCATCTCACATAGAGGTTTGTTTACTTGAGTCTTGTAAGCGTCTTCACGTATTGGGTCGTCTGTGCCGTCTGGGAGTTAGTGTGAACCTTGATTTGGTCAGTCTTGGGATGTGTGAAGGCACAAAGGTCACACTAAGTCGATTGTCTTTTGGTCTAAGGGTATATTGAGAGAATGTAAAATATCGGATTTTGAATCAAGATATTTTATTTTATAATAAATTATGGGATAATTTTCATTTGATGAAAATTAATTAATTAAGTTAAAATTAAGTCTTGGATTTAATTAGAACTAAAGCGTCTTGAAAATAAATAAAGGAACAGCATGTGATGGGCGGTTAAGTGGCCTTGCAATTGAATTTGGGTCGAGTTTTGGCTTTGATCCAAATCTGATTAGGTTTAGGGTTTCCTCATATATATTTGGCACTTAACCCGTAATTTGAGCGAACTCATTTTCCACTTTACGAACTTAGAGTTGAAATAAATTCTCTCAAACCTCTGCCAAGATTTCCTAGCTTTCTTGGGCAAAGGAATATCTTGAAGCAAGGCTTGCACGGATTGACAATCGCGTGCGCACCTTTTAGTAGAACTGCATTAAAAGCATAAAGCGTAAGTTTCATGTTTTTGCAGATTTGAATTATCGCATAATCATACCAGACGATCTTTGTTGGAGCAAGTAAGTAAACAAAATTTTAAACTTCCGCTGTGCCTTACTTGTGTGTTTTACATCCAACAAATCCCTACACATTACACCCTCATTCGGACCTACAAAAAAAGGATGATACAAAAAAAAACGCTCATGAATGCTGTCCAAAGTCACTACATGCCCGATTGTATACCCACCTTCAAAAATTAATTCCCGTCAATCTACAAGGTGTTAGATGTCGTATTCCTACAAGTTTAGAATATTCAGAATCAAGCCTCTCATCACTCGTACTCTCGTACACCAATATACGGACGTTTTGGTGAGACTACACGAATCTATCAGATGAACCGCCAGATCTGGAGACCACCTTCAAAACTTAATTTCCGTGAATCCAGAAGGACTTTCACTTTTATTTTTGGATATGTCGTAGCCTACGAAGTCTTATTTCTACAGAATCAAGCTGATCATCATTTGAAAGTTCCTACACCAAGATACGAATGATTTGGCGAGACTTGGTCAAAACTTTGAGATAACGGGCCAGAAGTGTATATCTTCTCTAAAGCTCGATACAAGCTCTAAAAATGACATAAATTGTCTGCTGGGGGAGTAATAGAAGGCGTCAACACACAGAACATCATGAATCAGAAGAAAATGTGAAGATTTTCAATGCTAAGCATGTTCTTAAATAGGCTTCTAAGGTGGTGGCTGCTTTATTTTATCCCTATTACACAATACAGTTCTCCTTAATTTAGATACTTATAAATGGTTAGGGAATTGATTGTTACAAGATGGTGAAGATCCTTTCCTTCTAAACATTGTTACTATATTTCCTTGAGATTAGGTAGAGATCCTTTCCTTCTGATTTGGTTTGAAGCTTACCAAACTTAAGTTTGAAGAATATATTTTTTTCCCAATTTTGACTTGGAATGATTAGTCTTCAAGGAGACAAAATGAAAAAAAAAAACACTAATGTTGTTCGATTTTAAGAAGGAAATCAAATCAATTCTTACACATCCAAAAGGGAGATGATCAGCACTCAAAAGGAAAATAACAATGTTGTACGATTTTGGCAAGCCTCCACCTCGACAAGTCTTTAAGTAAGGGGCCTATGTAGACATCGAAATTTTAACTGAATTAATTCATACATATTTTGAATTAAATTCTAAGTTATTGACATGTTGACCAAGTCAAATTTTGGTTAATAAAGTCGAATTAATTATTTAAATCAAAATTACATGACTTGAATGAAATCCAAATTACAATTGGGTTAGTATATTAAATTGGCCTCTACAAGACGAGCCCAACCCACGTCTTTCTAGCCCAAGGTCCGCTTGATTTACTTGAAGACCGAAATATCCTCAAACTCTAGCTCACACCTAAATAAAGGGGGAACATATTCCCTTTTGAAGAGATCTTGAAAGTTGCATATCATCTTGAATAGAAGCAAATGAGAGCAACGACATCTACATAAATTTTCTCCAAAGGTCTACAACAAGTAGGAGAGTTCAACGGAGTTCATTCTCGTAGATCAATCCAAACGGCTACTCGACGGTCTTGGAGACCTCAATAGAACAATCTAAAGTGTTGTTCAAAGCTCTTCAAAGATTCTACACATCAACAAATGTTCATCCTTTGTTCGAGAAACACGCTACATTGGCCCTCGAATCAAGGCGAACAACACGGAAATCAGAATCAAGAGATACATTCAGAGTTGTACTCACAAATAATTAATAAAATAATTTTTCTCACATTATTTTATTATTGCAGTTATTTATTTTCTGCTAGCAAAATTCATCGCGAACAGTGAGTGCAATGATAGAAAATAATGAACAATAAGTAAAGATAATGAAAGTAATGAGTGATAGAATTAGCCTGATCTTTTTGAACTTGGGCGGATTTCCTGAGCAAGATTAGTTCGGGTTGGTTATTATCTTAGCAAAATATCACTGATAACAGAGCAAAGTAAGAACATTTTATATTAAGCTATGATAATGTCAAATACAAAGTGTTAGAGCGAAAAATTGGATGTTCTTTCAACATGAAAGTTGAACTCCTTTTATAGTCATGAAAACAAGGCATTAACACCCTAGAATCTCTCTGAATTTAAGTGATAATTATGGTCTCTTCATGCCAAATGAGTAACGGTTGACGCCATATCTAAATCGGATATACATTGAGTAGCTTCGGAACTTATTCGGTGTTATTTGTATCGGTTGTATCTAGTTTCGCTTCTACTTCTTCCTCGTCTCGATTGTGAATCATATCCGGTATTAGGTCTAGCCATATACCTCGAACGCTTATTATGATCCTGACACGTGTCGTGCGGGATTTTACCGTATACTTTGACATGAAACTTTTGCAATTTGTAAAACTTTTTGTATAATTTTTAAATATTTTAATTTTAATTTTAAAAAATTAAATAAATATTTTTACATATTAATAAAATTGACTCTCGATACAGCAGTATTCAGATTTCAAATTTATTGTTACTGACTGGGAGCTTAGAAGCACGTGTGTAAATCAGAAAGCCCCTAGTTCTATATTTTTTTCTGATCCAGTTTTTTTAACTGATCCAACATTTTTTACATGAAAAACATATGAAATGTCTCATTAATTATTTTTTTTAAATGTTGTATGCTAAATTTATAAATCAAAAGCATAATGAATTCAATTATAAAATCTAAAACATGAACTCATCAAATTTAAATTATACAACTGCCATTACTAAAAAAAAATCTATTTTTCCACTGAATTTCCATTGAAAAATATTCAATGATTATTTCTCATTGAATGTCGGTGGAAAACCCCTAAATAGTAGGGTTTTCACACAAAAAAATTAAGAAGTTTCTTGTCGTTTCAATGGAAACCTGTTTCTCACCATGTGTTTTCTTATTGAGATGTTCGGTTGGAATGAATTGGTAAAACCATATTTTATAGCACAAATTTTCCACTGAATATCGGTAGAAAAAACTTTTATTTTTAGTAGTGTGCATATATGATGCTGGAGACGATTTGGCAAGGAGGTCACTTTAAAACTTGAATTGGCCAAGAGACAACTAAATTTCTTTTTGATATATTTTTTGGGATTAGGGTTTTGGATATGTGGGCCCGTGGTCACTTTACAACTTTTAAAAGTTTAAAAATTTAAACTTCTATACTTAAGTCCATTTGTCTTCTATTAAAATATACAAAAGTCCGCTATCTCTCTTCAGTTGCTTTCACTTTCCTAAAACAAACTCTCTCTTCAATTTCCAACACACTCTTCGTCTCTCCCTAGCTCGGATTCTGTCCAGGATAATTTCCAACTAAGTTCATTTTTTTTTGCAACTCCGTCGGAGCATTTTGAGTTTCATATTGCCTTGAAAGTTGTTTTATTTTTTGTTTATCTTAATAAAATCTAGTGTTCATAAAGTTTCGTTTTTTTCAAAATTTTGGAAGTTAGCTTGTTTTTTTGTCTAAATATGTCTTATGTCTACTTATTTTGGTTGTTTCAAATTTGTATTTTTACTGTTTCTGATTTTTTTAAATACATCATCTGGTATATTAATAGACTTTTGGTCTATTATTATATTTTTATATCGTGATTTTATTATCTGTACGTAGATCATAAAGAATGGCTAGATGTAGAGGAATATGAGGGAAGATTGTCACTCGTCCTTAAATGGTTCAAACTCGTTCTAGTGACAATGTTAATGATAAAAAATTGAAGCAGTACATGATGTGGAAAAAGAATAAGAAATGTAGAATATGATAATGAGGCCTACTTAGACCCCATGAATTAGATTGATGATCATAGTGCGGCTGATAGTGAAGCAGATAGAGTAGAGGGTGATAGTTATGATGATCATGATGAAGATGAAGATGTTGATCCTCTGTCATTTTCATATTGTGCAAATACAATCAATATGGAGAAATATGATTTGATTAATTGGCTGAATGATTATGATGTTTTTCCAGCAAAACTTTTCGTTAGATACAATCTAACCTGTTAGAGAAATTTGAACAAGTGTTGAAAGATTAAAAAATCAGGAAATTATTCAAGAGTTATTGTTTTGGTCACTTTAGAAGATCTCTGAACACTTCATCAAATTCAATAGATTGATGGCCCATTATCTACTTCTTCGTCATGTTGTTGAGAAAAACAAACTGAGATATGATTCTTGGTGAATGACAAACCTGTGTATTTTGGCTTTAGAGAGTTTTCTTTGATCACGGGTTTGGGTTGTGGATCATATCCCAACTAATCAAGAGAAGAGATGGAAATAAGGAACGGATCAACTTTCTGTAAAAAGGTTATGGGCAACATAAAGATGACATCAAATAGACTATTGGGGGATATTATAGGGTCCAGATTAAACAAAGAAGAAAAGTTTAAATGTTCTTTTGTATGATTTTTGCCCACAATCTTGCTTGTCAAAGATGTGGTCAAGGTTGTGGATCATGATTTTATTAAAATGGTGGACGATTTGAAATCTTTCCAGAGATATTCTTGGGAAAGGAATCATTTGATCTCACATTGAACTACTTGAGGAACAAGGAGACATTCCAAGGCTCCAGCAAGTGCACGCTAATACGAAGACTGCATCATATGATATGTATGATTTTCCATAAGCTTTCATGATAAATATTATAAATAACTGGTATAATAGAGTATAGACTGTATTATTTCTTTTTATACCCAATGATGATTTGCGTGATTACATGTCTGGGCATATGAAGCCTTTTCCTCACTTGGAATAAATGATGGCAAATCAGATGAGGTTTCTTTGCATGTTCCTAGAATCATTAGATAGCACGCCACAAAAATAGAGTGATTTAGTGAAGGTGATCCATTTAGGGATGGAGCGGGAGCTTCAAAAGTATAATTTTTTAGTGTACTATCAATTTATTTGCAAACATAAAAGCTAAATGTGAATATTTTGTTTCTTTGTAGATTGTGCGCCCTTTCATCATCCCTACAGTGCGTGAGATGGAGAAGGATTACATGAAAAACTTATTTCCATATGATGATGAGGAGACTGATCCCATCATAGATAAATTGAATCTTAAATTGGAAGATGTGACTGATTTGCATTCATCAAAGCATGCCCCAAAGGCCTCGGATGCTCCTAGTAGGTTTGCAAAGGAGACCGCTGAGGCCTTTGATGTGAAGGTTACTCATTCTGAAGATATTGGTGGTAATTGAGTCGCAAATGATGATGGGGAACATGTTGGTATTAGGACATCTAGGGATCATGCCAAACCAAATGGAGGTCAATTAGTGCAGTTGAAAGAGGAGAAACTGAAGAAATGTATGAATAGGATGGAGGAGTGTTTGAATACTCTTATCTCTTATGTGGAAAGGAAAAAATTCAAAAGGAGCGAGAATGCGGAGAAGAATGGGAAGGAGAAAACTCTCAAAGAGAAAGGTGAACAATTTGAATTTCTTTTTATTGTAATTATGGTGTATGCAATATGTATTAATGTTAATTATATAAAAAAATATAGTGCAAACGCCTCAACCAAAATTTGGCATCATCGATAGTCCAGTTGTTGAGGTCGAGAAGGTTGATGTCCCTGCTGCTAAACCTGAGAAGGTTGATGTCCCTATTGCTGAACTTGAGAAGGTTGATGTCCCTGCTGCTGAACATGAGGAGGTTGATGTCAGGATTACACTTCATTTTTTTTTCTTCCAGGTTTGAGCGTATAAGCCAGTGGGAAATGTACATTTTAGCATACTCCTCTGGCATATCTCATTCTGACTTTGGAGGGACTACATAAAAAGTTTCAGCAAATGCAAGAATGTAAGATTGAACTTTATACATAGATGATGAATACTTGTAAATGCTTGTACCATATCTGGATTCGTACTTCAATCTCAATGTTGCCATCGCGTGAGCACACAGTAATTTAACCAAGTCATATTCTCTGCAAGAATATATTTTGTTCAATAAATTGACTTTGGCAGTCGCGCCACTGCCGACTACGATGAACTCGTTGGCATCCCTATTTATATTATTGACAAATAGGGAGTCGCCCTCATTTATGTTTTTCCTTAGCGTTTTTTCAGCCAAAGGCACAAATAAATTGATTGAATTATTCGCATCTACACGTCTCTGCCTGAAAATATCAGCAAACCTCCTAGAAACAGAATTGAATATGACAGTCACATGATACTCTCTTTCATCCTTCAACATTGAGTTTAGTGACTCGGTAATATTTGTGGTCAGCACATCGTACATGTTTGCTGGAAAATGTGCCCTGCTCCACTTGTCAAATCCAATATTAAATTTGAGGCAATTAACTGCTTCGAGACATTTATCCCTTAATTCCTGAAAATGCTCGATGAACTGCTTGTAACCATATGCCTTTGCTGCATCATAGTAACAATGAAGAACGTCTCCACATTGGTAATTATTTCAAAGGTTTTCACCAAGATATTTCTTGCAAAGTCCATGATGGACATGCTTAAAAATTCTTGAAACACTATTGGTGTCACGATCCGACCCGACGGGCCGCGACTAAGCGCCCTAATTGGACGTCATTATACTGACCTGTCGCACACAATCCAACTATCACTAAGGTCAATATGAAATTCGACAGCATAACGCTGCAAACATAGCATATGTCTTAATAGGCAAGCCGACAAGGCTGCCTTTACACATGAATAACTCTGTCTCCAGAGGAGTCACATCAAAATCAATTATAACGAGGGACGTAAGCCGACAAGGCTGCCACTATATAAGGGAACATCTCAAAATGAAATATTGCAACACATATACCAAAACAGGTTTACAACTCCACATACTTACAACTCACACCTGTCTACAGACCTCTATGAGAAGGATAACTAGATGGGACATGGCCCCGTCGTGCCCCTAAATATATACATAAGTCAGAATAAATTTCTGTACCAAAATGACAAGCTCCGAATCAATGGAGCTCTTCAAATAGCTGAACAGGAATCATAGAATGGAGGATCACCA
Source organism: Przewalskia tangutica (assembly GCA_029844215.1). NCBI lineage: Eukaryota > Viridiplantae > Streptophyta > Magnoliopsida > Solanales > Solanaceae > Przewalskia > Przewalskia tangutica. The sequence continues at coordinate 148,751,020 of CM056719.1, forward strand.
AACTGAGTACTGCACTGCTGCGGGCATGAAACGACCACAGAAAAGGGGGTCAGTTCGAAAGAATGTACCGAGTATATCAAACGTAAAGTACAAGTAGATAATCATAATCGCCAAAGCATCGAGGAGACAAGTAAGAGAATCAAATACCGAATCCATTGCATTTATAAAAATATGAGAGTCGATCACTTTATAAAATGAGAGTCATATCAAAACCATGAATGTCTATCATATATATATATATATATATATATATATATATATATATATATATATATATATATAAATATACTATCCTGGGTATCTATACCCGCATCATGAATGTCTGTCCATGAAATCATCATACATATACTATCATGGGTGTCTACACCCGCATCATGGATACATGTCCATGGAATAGTCATATATATACTATCATCGGTATCTATATCTGCATCATGGATACATATCCATGGAATAATCATATATATACTATTATGAGTATCTATACCCGCATCATGGATACATGTCCATGGAATAATCATATATATACATATAACGTGTCCCGACCCTCTAGTGAGGGACTCGGTGAATTCTTATAATCATATTCAGCACAAATAGAGTATCATAAGTAACTATACAATTTAAATCATCACTTTGACTCTCAATGAAATAATTATAATAAACTCTTTACTGAAAAATCATAGGCACTTCTCATGAGTAACATCTTTAGAAAATAGACTGTATAGAAATCATGTACGCCCGCCGTACTTTCAATAAATCATGTCAAAAAGAAAAAAGGAAGAGTTTCACATACCTTTTTGTCGAACTAGCCAACTAACTATTAAAATGCGTCTCGACTAATACTTCAACCTATAATAGAGGGTAATACATCCGTTAATTCTATGATTCTAGCATAAGTTATATCGAAAGACGACTCTCTTTTCTATAGAAATTCGGGCAGCACTTCCCCTATTTATGTGCATATCCCTAACTTTGAAATCAAGCCAACAATACCAATTAACAATATGCAACTTAAAGATATAATCATAACAATCTCAAATACTCCATTTACGCCATTAATACACATTCCTTCTCTTTTATATTTATGCAATCCAACAACTTTAACAACCAAGGTAATTACTACACATATTCCTCATGTTAATCCATATTAAAGCAACCTTAAAACAGTCCATCAATTCTAGCGACAACAACAAGAGTTCGAGTCCTATAATTTGCAACATAACACATTTTTTACACTTTAATTCCTTAAGACATGTATTAGTAATTACCAAAATATATATACATGTTTATAATCAAATTTCTAACATTTTAACTCCACAAAATTCGCCCCTAACTCGATGCGACAATATCCACAAAACCAATCCTTTTCTTAATTCCTTAGAATCCAAATCATATTTCAATACATTCATATAAACAATTATAATCTAAATATCAAAATTTCCTTCAATTCCAACATGCGATTAGTAACGATAATAGCAATAACAATAATCAAATTCGGGGGACTAAAACAGTCCATAAATCGGCACACACACCATTCCAATCGGCTTAACAACATCATTTAATCTTCCAAATACTCTATGAAAAGAAGAATTTTTACCTAACAACGGAGCCCAAAAACAGTCCACTGGTCACGGTAAAAGGCCCCTATTTTTGCACCATTTTAATCCCTTCTTCAACTCCAATTACATGCATGTATTCTTGTTATACCCCGTAGTTCTGACCCTACGTATGAGAGCGTACGAAAGCATGTAAGACTTAAAATTTTCAAAGGATAGGTTGACGGATTATTCCGGGCGGGTTTTTAGTCAACTTTAAGGCGGGTTATGACCCGGTACATTGAGAGTTCCTAAGTGGTTCAAAGGCCTAAGGCGTAGTTCGTTGAGTCTAGATTCCAACGCAACCAACCGTTCGTCGATAGGACGTCGGAGTAGAAAGATATGAGTTACAAGTTCGGCGCATGATCGGACCGAAATATGGTTCGGACAAAGCGAGCGGGCGCGGCCGGATGCGAGCGCGCCGAAAGTGCTGAGAGGTCGCTGAAGTTGCAGCGCCGCGCGCCAGATGAGGCAGCGCGCCAAAAGTTAAGAGAGGCTGCGGGGGTTTAGTGGCCAGCGACGGGGCCGAGGCGGATTTTGGGCGGAAAAACTTAGAAAGTCAGATTTTCTTTTAAAAGACCTTGGGAGGGTGACAAGTGTCCCCCCCCATCTGAATCCTTGCATGCAATATATTGACCAAGTCTTCAAAACTTGGTCATCTTCCAATTTCTCTCTCTCTCTAAAGCAAAAGCTCCTCCTTCTCTCTACATTTCCAAAGGAAATCCAAGCCTAAGAAAATCTGAAAAATTAAGAACAAGAAAAGGAAGCTTGTGGCTAGCTTGTGGTGGTGTTCTTGGCAAGGAAGCTAGCAAAATCTTTGGAATAAGTTTGGCTAAAACTTTAAGGTAACATTTCTTCCTTTAGAATTATGATAAATACCGCTTGAGAAAGGTGGCAAAATGAGTAGAAACAAAGGAAACGCTGCCCAAATTTCTTAATAAACGATCATGGTTTTTAGGTTGACACATATACTTAGTTTTTGGACAGCAAAGTGGATTGACCAAAGGGTAGTGAAAGCTTTCTATCTCTTGAGCATGAATAGATGAAACTGTACTACGGTGAGCGTCTGAGATTTGGTATTAGATTTTATAAATGTGTCATGTAATATTTTCAACCTCGCAAATGTGTTCAGCAACATGTAAATGCGAAACCTATCCGAGTTTTTCGTACTTCTTGGCCCGCACCATCAGTTGAGAAGCACATACATGGGGCCTTTCTTTTCTCTTTCTCCTTTTTTTTTTTGCTTATCCAAATATTTTTGTCATTTTTTTTCTCTCAAAGAGATTCGAGTTAGTCTCGTTCATCTTTCAATTAATCGGCACCTACCACGCCGAGGAGATAAATCGGTGATCCACTTGACGTCGCTGATATCTTCAATTAATCGGCTAAGCCGAACCGTTCCCTTCTCATTCCACTTATAAGAAAAGTTCTTTGTTTTGAAACAAAATAATTAAAAACAATTAACTTATAGTACATGCAATAGTGGAATTTAATACGCTATAACATATTACTTAGTACTTTTATTTTTATTTTTCATCTTGTGTCTTAGTATTCACATTAGGATCCAACTAAATTTAAATTTACACCGGAAAAATCTTATATTTATTAAAGATTACAAATCAATATTATAAGGGTGTTTTGGTTGACCCCCATTGATAGCAAATATAGGTCGTAAAATAAATGGGATAAATATGGGTCGTACAATTAATTATATTGGGATATAACATGTAATTTACATGTTTTATCCCAATATAATTAATTTCTAAATTTTTATCTCATATTAAATATAGCAAAAGAATTATGCCAAAATCCGAGCACAAAATCATACTAGTAACACTCATACTAAAATAAAAATACATAAAATAGTATAACAATATACAAAATTTAATACCATAATTATTTTTATAATCCTGATAATCAAACGAGCCATAAAATATACTCCCTCCGTCTCAAAATATTTATCGCGATTTCTAAAAGTGATTTTCTCAAATTATTTGTCAGTTCAAGATAAAATTAACTTTTTTTTACTTAATAGTAATTGTTCTTTAAAATTACAAACACTTCAAAATAACACATAAATAGAGTAAATATTCAATGCAGATAAATTACATTTAATACATAAGAGGCAAAATAGTTAAAACCTTCCAAACTAATGCTCCCTCCCGTCCACTTTACTTGTCATCCTTACTAAAAATATATTATCCAAAATCTTCATCCATCTCAAATTATTTGGTGTGATTACTAAAAATAGTTTTATCATTTTAGAAGTTCAATGCACAATTAATTTTTTTTTCCATTTAACCCTTAGTAGAAATTTGTCACTAATGGAGATGATAAATAAATAGGGTAAACATTTAATTGAGAGATATTATAACTTAGACATAAATAATGATAATAATATTTAAATATCCCGCTTAATTAATATTTTTTAAGGAACGTGTAAGATAAAAAATGATAAATAATTTGAGACAGAGGGAGTAATTGTCATTTTAGAAAATCAGAATATAGCTGAGTACATTCTTTCTATTTTGCCTTTAATAATAATTATTTTTGGAAGTAATAAACATTTTTTAATCAACATAAAAAACCTAAGTGAAGAGATATTAAAGAGATGTATTCCCTCCGTCCAAAAAATCGTCTTAGTTTGTTTTGATTAAAAGTTTAAAAAATAAATGAATATTTTTAAATTGTATGATACAAAACAAGTCTTACATATTTGTGTGCTATAAATCATCTGATAATAAATAAGGAAATAATAAAATATCTCCTACAAGAAAAGTCAAATTTATTGCAAATCAAGTTGCATTTGCACAGAATTTGAAGTTAATTTCATTTGTCCCAAGTGTACCTAACCTCAGTCAGATTCTAACTCTACATCTGACCCCAGTTTTTTGGTTTTATTTAAAGTGACAGACCTGTGTTGTGAACTTAATTTTCCATTTTCCTCTCTCTATTTTCTTCTTCCTTTCATTCAAACTTATAAATTTGTACACCATTTTCTTCTACACTTTTAATTATTCTCTAAATTTACCCAAATTTATGTTTTTTGGGTTTGTTTTGTTGTTACAAAATAAGTATTCTTATAAGTAAAAAATTTAAAAAATAACCACTTTTTTTAGCTCTCTTCTCACTCAATTTCTGTACAATTTTCTTACTTGTCATTATGAAGAGAGTTCGTAGCACTGATTCTTTGGGTGCACCATTTATGTCCATGTGTCAAAATACTACAGGTGCTTTATATTTATTTTTTCATGAAATTCTGTTTTTTTCTTGATAACATGTCCAATTTCTAATCCCTATGGGATTTGGTTTTGTTAAATCAAGAACCAGTTTTTTACTAGTACTTGCATGTTTTTAGTTAGTAGGAGTATTATACTTCAGTACTTTTAACTTATATATTCACAGCTCTAGCTAAGAATTTAAATTAATGGGGTCGGAATTGTGTTCTTGAGTTACTAGTAAGTTTTAAATTAATAATTCGTACATAGTCTCATGTTTATTTTTGTGCTTGTATTTAGATGAACAAAACCAATGGAACAACCATGTTTATTCAAGGGACTTTCAATCCATGTTAGAAGGCTTAGATGATGAATCCACCTGTGTGGAAGAATCAGGCATCGGATCGGAGAAAAAGCGGCGGTTGAAGGTGCACCAAGTGAAGGCATTGGAGAAGAATTTTGAAGTTGATAACAAACTTGAACCTGAGAGGAAAGTGAAACTAGCTCAAGAACTCGGGTTGCAACCGCGACAAGTGGCGATTTGGTTCCAAAACCGCCGTGCACGGTGCAAGACTAAGCAATTAGAGAGAGATTACAATGTTCTAAAAGCCAATTTTGATTCTCTCAAACATAACTATGAATCTCTCCAACATGACAATGAAGCTCTCTTGAAAGAGGTACATCTTTTTACCTGGTCGAATAACCTAAAAGACGTCTTTATTTGTCGTGATTGACATCCCGCCCCTCCAACTCTATGCGGTTTCATCCATACACCTCAACTCATTTAAAACTGGAAGGGCGCGATGTCAAATTGGAACAAGTAGAGATGAAATCCCAGGTGGGATATATATTCTAGTCAGTGGTAGAATTAGAATTTTTAGTAAGGAAATTCAAAATAAAACATACGAACAAGTTAAAGGGTCATAAAAATAATCCTGATCTTGTATATATTGTGTAACTTTTAAGCAAAGGGTTCCAATGAACCACTTGCACCCCTAACACCGCCTTTAATTTTAAAAAACCAAAAACAGTCTGGTGCACTAAGCTTTCGCTATGCCCGGAATTCGGCGAAGGGCCGACCCTTTAATTCTAGTTATAACATATTGAAACGTGTGACCACTTAGATTAAGAGTGTAAACACCTTGTTACATTAACTAGAATTGTCACATTGTACTGATTATAGTTTTTATTTTTTTGTTGACATTTGTAGATTAGTGAGAGTGCACCGGACTCGGCGAAGGGCCGACCCTTTAATTCTAGTTATAACATATTGAAACGTGTGACCACTTAGATTAAGAGTGTAAACACCTTGTTACATTAACTAGAATTGTCACATTGTACTGATTATAGTTTTTATTTTTTTGTTGACATTTGTAGATTAGTGAGCTGAAATTAAAGCTACATGGGGGAAACAATGAAACCAAAGTTGCTGTTAAAGAAGAGGCTATAGAGTCTGAAACTGATGACAAAGATATTGAACAGAGCAATCAAAACAACAATTCTAGTACAGAGCTCAACTTTGAGAGTTGCTTTAATGGTGGGAAAGGCATTATAAATGCCTCCGTTTTTGCACTCGAGTCATCAGATAGTGACTCGAGTGCAATCTTGAACGAAGATAACAGCCCAAACACCGCGGCTATTTCATCAAATGGAGCTTTCTTGATTAATAATTCCAATGGTGGATCATTGTCACCGAATTCGAATTCTTCATTGAATTGCTTCCAATTCTTGGATTCAAATACAAAATCAAATCTTTTGGATGCCCACAAGGTTTATAATCAGTCACATTTTGTGAAAATGGAGGAGCACAATTTTTTTAGTGGTGAAGGATGTTGTAGTACTTTGTTCTCATATGAACAAGCTCCTACACTTCATTGGTATTGCCCAGAGGACTGGAATTGGAAAGAGTCCTAATTTTGTATAGAGGGTAAAACAGTAAAATTTATCTGGTTTCCCTAGAGCGAGCAACCGGCAGAATCCTTTACAGACAATTTAAATATGCCAAGAGTATCGGTATCGAAGTGGCCTTGCTACTACCATGATGATGCGAGCAGTATATGTTAATGACAAAGTTGAATTTGCTGTCACGAAGCTCTTTATTGTATCAATTGTGGTGGGGGAGGGGGGTATTGTAGAATGGTTGGGTGGTTGGGGACTAGGGAAGCGTGTGAGTTTGGGTAAAAGTTGGCATTTACTTGATTGGGAAGTACTTTGAAGTTTGAAATCTCACACAACTCTGTGTTTTTTACTGTTTATAAAAAAAGGGTTCAACAGAATCTATGATGATGAATAGCTTTTATTGTGGACTTGTGGTAAATAAAGGTGGCAAGCTAAAGTATTTCATGGATCCCATTCTTGACTGATTTTACAGCTTTATATATCCTGGTAGTGTACTCAACTGAGACACCAGAATCTGCCGTGAATTTCATGGCATACTTTAGAGTAGGGCTGGCCAGTGGGCCGGGCTGACCTGACCCCGTCCAGACCCCGACCCGACCCCGACCTCGACACGACCCCGCTATAAAAAAAAAAAAAAAAAAGCGGGACCGGGGCTCAAACCGGGGCGGGACAAGGTCTGGTCCCGCCCGACCCGACCCCGCCAGGCCTCGATCCGCCCCGACCCCGCCCCAATCCCGCCCCAGTCCCTCCCTTTGCAGAAAATAGCCGTTGTCCAACGGCCATTTTACATTTTGGCCGTTGGACAACGGTCATTTTAGGCCTCCTCCCCAACCCCCTACCCTTTATATTTATTTTTAAACCATAAGTTATTATATTTACACTTTAACTCAATTTTTCAACTATAAATACCTCATTCCTCTTCTTATTATTTTCACAAATCTTTCTACTCTCTAATCTCTCAATCAATTATCAATCAATCTCTATACAACATTGTCTACATATTCAATCTATTTATTAATTTGAGAATTGGGTGAAGTTGACAACTAACTTGAGGATTATCTATCGAGCAAAGTTTCAATTTTCAACCTTCGATTACACGCCGACTTACGTGCGTTTGTACATTCGTTCTCATTAAATTATTATTTTGTCTTTATTTCATTTAGCACATTTAATTTCATTATCTTTAACTATTTATTAGCATAATTAAAATGAAAGACTAAGAGGCGTGTTGGGTAAAGTCGGACTTCTTCTAGTAGGGGTGGTAACAAGGCAGTGTACTTCTAGTATTCTGCTCAAGCTATTCCTGAACAAGATGATTTTATAGATCGAAATGTTTCACGAAATACCATATGATCTTGACACAAATGATTATCCTCAGTGAAGAAGATTTTAATTTAGATGACACCCAGATGATGATACACCTACTAATGAAGATGATACACCCACTAGTGAAATGGTTCATATCCCCTACTATGAGGCAGTTAGAAAACGACCATTAAAATCGGTTGTATGAAAATATTTTGTGAGGACGTAGCTAATCAAATCAGTATGTAAAAATGTTTATTCTTTTAAAAGCTGGACAAGGTCAGTGGGACGGAGGGTTTAGGAAGACACCTATGCAAAAACACAAAGTCTTGCATGTCCAATACATGATTGAAAAAAAATGGTGAGAAAGCGTCCTCTCAATCGGAACAAGGTTCACATCTCGCCGGAAAAATGCGGTCAAATTAACCTATGGCGGGCTAGTTGTAGGCCTAAATACGATAAACATAAAGATAGTGAATCACTAGCAAAATTAGTTCTTTGTGGAGGGTTTGCCTTTTCATTTCTGAATCTCGGTTTTATTCATTATATTAGAGATATGTATAATCTCGCTTATAAAGGTTTTCCTAGATCAAGTTAAAAGAGATGTATTTAAATTTGCACATGAATATCAACAGATTTACGTTATGCATTATATCATTTAAATTGCAAAGTCGCTCTAACTTCGATATAGTCGTAGTACTAACTGATGATTATTTAACGAACTTTGTCATTGGATAGATTATAAATGGTCTATGCAAAAACGTATTTTAGCATATAGATATATAGATAGTAGGCACACTGGTGAGTTTATTTCAAAAAATATTTATTCAGTCTGCGATTATTACGGAATAACTGATAAAGTTATGAGTATTACATTAGATAATGCATCTTCTAACAATTCTGTTATTAGTATTTTAAGAGATGTTTTAACTCCGTCTTTTTCAAAACATTTTCATATCAAATGTGCGTGCCATATTTATAACTTAGTTGTAAAGGATGGTCTTTCACTTTTTCTAGATATTCTTGAAAAAATACAATTTGCTATACACTTTATTTTTAAAAATAATAGAATTCAACAGAGAAAAGAATATAAAAAAACTTGTCACGATTGTGGACTATCTTAGAGAAAAATTCCCGAAGAAGTACCAACTAGGTGGAATTCTTTATATGACCAACTAGTTGTTGCTTATGACTATAGAAAACCTATTACTTTATTTTTTAACGCCCATAATCAAAATTCAAATGATATGATTGTGGATAATGATTGGGAGAAAATTAGAGAACTTATTGTATTTTTAGAAAATTTTCAACGAGCAACAAAAGAATTTTCTACTTTATATTATCCTACTATTTCAACTATGTTGTTTTATATAGCTATAATATTTTTACTTAAAGAATATATGGAAAAACACCGCTATATCTGCATTTATTAAAAAATGTTTATGAAATTAAAGAAATATTTTATTCCTATTCCCTTATTTATATTATTGGTCTTTGTATTAAACCGACTATTAAAGTAGAGGGTTGTAAAAGTCTTATTGAAAATATTTATAACTGTATGGACGTACTACCACCTCCAACTTCCAAAAATTTAAATGTTGAGCCACCTATTGAACTAACGCTAGAAGAAGTGTTGAATAGCGTAGAAGATGAATGCAAAAAAGTATATCGGCATTACCAGCAAGAAAGTGCTAGTAACCAACCGACTTTTGTACCATCTTCTTCTTCAACTGACCTAAAAAAGGCATCTTTGTTTAGGGCTAGTAGTATTAGTTCTATTGAAAGCCTCAGAAATAGAATGTGCGGTGGTACCAGTGCTAACCAAATTAGCGAGTTCGATGTTTTTGTTTTGCAGGGTAATTTACCTTACCAAACAGTTATCAATGAAGAAGGAAATGAAGACTTGCTGAAATATTGGAGCCAGAATGAGAAGACATTTCCGACACTTTCAATGATGGCCCGAGATATTTTGAGCATTCAAGCGTCATCAATCGCCACGAAGCGTTTTCTATGACGATTTCAAATAGGAGAGCACAGACACTCATTAGCCGGAGACAGCTTGGAGATGGCGGTACTATTCAGATATTGGATACGAGCGGAGCGAAAGAGGTGCGGTCAACCAGAGATTAACGAAGAAGAAGACGACAACGACATTTTATCTGAAGGCATGAGTAGCGACGTGGAACAATTTGACCAAGATATACCAATTCCAACCGAAGAACCACAAGAAATTATAAAGAAACTAGAAAAAATATTTTCAAATTGGTAATTTATTTCATTGCAATTTTTTAATTTTTCTATGTCTTTTGCAATTTTTTTCAACAACAGTACACTACAATGTTGTAATTTTGAATCTTGTATATTTCAATGAAATAATTAATAATATAAGAGGCACAAAAACAGTCTTGGGATGTTTTTTTTACACTCTTCTTGTCTTTGTTTAATTATTTAGTTTATACTTTATAGTTTATAGTTTATACTGTTATAGTTTATACTTTATAGTTTATAAATATATTATATATATGAGTATAATACTATAATTATAATACTATAAGTCTATAATATTATAGTATATGTATATGACTATATGACAAGTATATGTTAATGTTACTTTGTTAGTAATTTAGTATTTTTAATTTAGTGAAAAAATTTTAAAAAAAATATATATATATCAAAACCCGCTGTCCGTCAGGCAGGCCAGGCCCCGACCCAGCGGGGCCGGGATCGGGGCGGGACACGCATGATCCCGCCCGACCACCCCGAGGCCCGCCCAGTCGATCCCGCCCGACCCGCTTAACCCGACCGATGGGCGGCGCATCTGGCGATAATACTTTAGAGTAGCTAATACAACAAATTAAACTATCTAACATCAATAAAAGATGTGCACAACAGAGCAACAGGCCAACAGCTATGGAACAATGTGTAGGGCTCACTAGAATATTTATCAATCTCTATCTAATATTAACTCTGCATTTCGTACTCAACATGGTATTTATATCATATAGCAAGGGGTGTTCATTAGTATACAAGAATATATGCATTCATGACAGTATATATAATTGGTCCTGCAATTTTCTATGAATAACATGAATTATGTTAAAATTGAAAGTATGTATGTCCTAGAGACAATCTATATTACGGATAAAAATGTATTTAAATACATTCGTATTATTAATGAGATTAATATTTATGACATTTAAAATTATTGAATTATTGTTTGATTGTTTGCAATTATTCATATATGTGCATTTCTTGAGCTTACGTTGTCATTAATGAAGTGAGATATTAATGATAGAAGTCGACATGTGGTCTGCATCACATTCTTGGAGAATGTAGTATGCCTCACAGCTACGAGTAATGGTTACTCGTGATGGACACATGGATACTTTGGAGAAGTATTGGTATACCCTGCCGATAAACTATTTATTATACATGTCTATAGTGTTATCGGCGTGTGGAATATAAAGGTCCTTTGACTTGAGGTCAATACGCACCTCGTTTACAGAATGATGTACTTTGACCAAGTTCTAAGCTTAAACTCCTTCTGGATCAGATACGACTTGTGCGTAAATCAAGGTGGTAGTTGAGCCAAGAATATGATTCATTCCTCGATTGGAAATTCGAGAGAGCACTCAACTTCTCAATGTTATTAGGTTGACTAAAGTCACTGGTCAGTGCAAGAGACATATTTAGAATATGGTCTAGTTGTGATAAATGTGAGATAAAGTGATTAAGTCATTTGGATAAACACTTGAAAAATTCTAAGCTTAATCGAGTATGTCGTGAATAGGCCTGGCCAGTGGGCCGGGACGACCCGATCCGCCCGAAACCCCCCTCCCTTTGCAAAAAATAATCGTTGCACCAACGACCATTTTATATTTTGGCCGTTGTGCAACGGCCATTTTTGGCCTCCCCTACCCCAACCCCTCTACCCCCTTAATATTTATTTTTAATCCCTAAGTTATTTTATTTACATTTTAACCCAATTTTTCAACTATAAATACCTCATTTTCTCTTCATATTTCTCAAATATCTTCCAACAATCTCTCTAATCTCTCAATCAATATCTCTACAAGTCTACATTGTCTACTAAATATTTAATTTTATTTATTCATTTGGGAGTGAAGTTGACAACTAGCTTGAGGATCATCCATCGAGCAAAGTTTTAATTTTCAACCTCTCGATTACATGTCGACGTTACGTCGGCGTTTGGTACATTCGCTCCTTTATTAAATTATTATTGTTTCTTTATTTTATTTAGCGCACTTAATTTCATTATCTTTAACTAATTATTAGCATAATTAAAATGGAATAAATAAGAGGTATGCTTAAGGGTAAGGGTAAAACTTCTTCTACTAGGGGTAACAAGGGTCGGGGTACTTCTTCTAATCATCCTATTCCTAGACAAGATCCTATTCCTAGACAGGATAATTTTGTTGATACTGAAGATTTTCCTAAAATATCATATGGTTTAGACGAGGAGAAATTTTCTGGAACTCAACAAGACTTTAATTTAGAATATGATTTAGATGACATTCCCACTAATGTAGATGACACATTCACTAGTTCGCTTTCAACTGAAATGCCTCTTATTCCCCCTAGTATGAGATGAGATCCAGCAAAACCACCATTAGGGACGTAGAGAATCAAGTAGCTATATGTAATATTTGTAAACAATGCTTTAAATTTAAAACTGGGAAGGTAGCGGTGGGACGGGAGGTTTAATGAGACACATGTCACAAAAACACCCAGCTAGGTATGCCCAATACGAGGCTCAAAAACTGGGTGCGCAAGCTCCCTCTCCATCGGGACAAGGTTCACATACTGTCCCGGACCAAGTACATCGTCAAATTAACCTACGGGGGAAATTGTAGGCCTAAATACGATAAACATAGAGATAGGGAAGCACTAGCAAAATTAGTTGTTGTGGAGGGTTTGCCTTTTTCATTTTTTAAATCTTCTGGTTTTATTCGTTACATTAGAGAAATGTATAATCCTGTTTTTAAAGGTTTTCCTAGATCAACTGTTAAAAGATATGTATTTAAATCTGCACATGAATAACAACAGTATTTACGTTACTCATTATATCATTTTAATGACAAAGTAGCTATCACTTCTGATATTGGCCGTAGTACTAACAGTCATGATAATTTAACGGTAATCTGTCACTGGATAGATTATAAATGTTTTATGCAAAAATGTATTTTAGCTTATAGATATATAGATGATAGACACACTAGTAATTTTATTGCAGAAAATATTTATTCTGTTTGCCATTATTATGGAATAACTGATAAAATTATGACTATTACATTAGATAACGCTTCTTCTAATAATTATACTATTACAATTTTAAAAAATAGTTTAACTCCATCTTTTTCCAGATCATTTTCATATAAGATGTGCGTGTCGTATATATAACTTAGTTGTAAATGATGATCTGTCACTTTTTGCATACATTCTTAATAAAATATAATTTGCTATAAACTATATTTTTAAAAATAATAGAATACAACAAAAAAAGAAATATAAAAAAACTTGTCAAGATTGTCAACTACCTTATAGAAAAATTTCCGAAGAAGTACCCACTAGGTGGAATTCTTTGTACCAGCAACTATTTGTTGCTTATGACTATAGAAGACCTATAACTTTATTTTTTAACGTCCATAGTCAAAATCCAGCTTATATGATTGTAGATAGCGAGTGAGACAAAATTGTCGAACTTATTATATTTTTAGAGAAATTTTTTCAAGCAACAAAAGAATTTTCCGATATATATTATCCTATTGGCCCAAAATGGGAGCTTGGTCGTCCAATTTGGGCGTGTGAAGTGGACCAACTGGGCTGGTCCACTGAATATTAACATTGGGCTCAAGTTTTCCTATTTTATATCTGTGTATGTTTTATCCTGAACTCCTATATATACAACACATACCTCATAATTATAAGGTTACAGAAATTAACTTCTCAGTTCCTAAAAGCAAGATTTCCTAGCTTTCTTGATTAGGAGATACACTGGAATTAGATCTTGGAGTCGAGGAATCAAATCGTGTGGATACCTTAGTGTTGAATCTCGCATTCAAAAACCAGTAAGTTTTCTTTATTATGTTTTGAACATAGTTGATTATCGTATAATCCATGCCAGGAATGTTGTTAGGTAAGAAAAAAAATTAAACTTCCGTTGTACTTACGAACTCAACAAATCTCTACAGTGGTATCAGAGCTCAGGCTGGTTTAAATGATTAACGATAATCCATAATAACGATTAGGTGGGAAAATTAATTGTTTCGATTTAAAATTAATTTTTGGAATTTTAAAAAAATTAATTAAAAGGGCAGCGACGGAACAGTGGCTGACGACAGCCACTGTTCCGCCGCAACAATGGCATCCGGTGGAATTTTTCCGACGATTCAACGTTGTTCTACCACAGTGTTGACACCCAATTTTGACCCTCTCGTCCAGTCATTAACTATAAAACTACACTAACTTTCCAAATAATTTTAACGATTTTTATAATAATAAAACGTAACAATAAAACATTAATACACGTATAAATAAACAATTTAATAATGACACCGCATTTTACGTAGAGTATTAAGCACATCTTGAGTCTCACGTCCGCATTCGTCGTTTTAATAACAAGCAATAATATTATTCATAATTTAAGCTCTATTTCCCATTAATTAAAACTCAAATAATTCTTAATGATAAATAAATAAATAAATAAATAAATAAATAAATAAATAAATAAAATAAATAATCTAACAATGACGTCGTATTGGATAGAATATTCGCATTTATTAATACGCAAATCAATTTCATAATTATTGTAGCACCTAAAGTCGTATTAAGATAATTTAATTTTAACTTAAATAATGATAAATACGCATAATAAATAAGTTTTAATAACGCCATCGCATTATAAAATATTAAACAAATATCACGCCCGCATTTATTATGGTAATAATAAAAATCCAAACTAAAACTATTAAAACACCTAAAACTAATAACACACTACCCAAATTAAAATTAATACCTAAATTCTACCCAACCCAAAACCTTTAATTCGCAGCCCATTAATCAGCCCCAAAACGCTGACCCAGCCCACATCCTTCTATATCCAGCAGCCCACATTTTCCACCCTCACTTCACCTTCTTAAAACACAAAGGAGGACCCTTAACCTAGAAAATCAAGAAAAACCCACAAAAGCTTTTCCATTCCCGTCGTCGCCTTCCCTCCAATACCAAGATCCCCGCCGAGATTCTCGCCTGAGAATCCGACATAACCAAATCGTTCCCTTACCGAATCGATAACAAATCCTACCATAATAAGAACAGTACAAAAATCACTCCAAATCACCACGAAAGCAGTAACGAATCCTTCAAGATCAACACCAAAGATCGCGATAAAACAGTACCAAAAGCTTACCAACACTGGAACCCGAAGGAGGGCTATATAAACATAACAACATACGCATGCAAAGGGGGGAATTTTCAGAGAGGAAAAGATGACGATGCAGTGAAGAATCCCTTGAAAATCAGCAATAATCAAGGAGGAAAGGCATCAAGAACTTAAAACTCAGAAAGTAATCTTTTTCAAACGGTAAGAAAAGCCTCTTACTATCGGCAATGGTATAAAAAATATCAGCAAGGCAAGAGAACATAGAAAAATCAGTAAAAAACCTTAATCGCGTCGCAATCGCAACTCCGAGTGGATCGACGACTTGATACGCTGCGTCGGTTCGCTGTCCGGAGAAGGTAAATTCAAAATCCCTCTCGACTCTAGTTTATTTCCATGTTTTATGGCTTGTCGTGTTCTGTGTTGGTAAATCGCTCTTAGTTGGGATTGTCATGCTACTGTTTTGCTGTTGATAAAGTATTGCATCACGTTAATCGATTTAGTAAACCCATTTCCCTCTTGTATTTCTTTGCCCTTCGTGAGTTCTGGTGTGTGTTATTTGTCGAGAATGGTTCAAGCAGGTTTAGCTTTTCTGTTAAATAAATAGCTACGAGTGTATGACTCAATTCTGATTGGTCGATAGAATTCTAAATACGATTTGTTGCCTAGTTATGTGTGTTAATATGGTATGATTAAGAGGCGCCGCATGATGAATGGCTATCGTTTTAGATAGTCAGTTTGAGTTAGTTGTTTCCTTCGACTGGTTAAGACTCCTTTTCGTACTTCAGTGTTTTCACGTCTATAATATAGCAAATGAAACCATGCATATGCAGAACCCGGGCTTTACTCATTGACATAGCAATATTCATACATTGTGCGCATCCGCCTCATCCGCCTTGACATTAGTTTGACCTCGCTTGCGTAGCTTATGATGTAACCCTGGTACGCTTGTTTAGGCATTGCATGTTTAGTATACAACATAATGATTGACTATGTGCATTTAGCTAGGCCAGATAGCTCTGCACCTTTTAAAATGTTACTCTAAATGGTCAGCTGCTCATCTTCACATCCTGAAACACATCTCCTGAATTAACCATTCAACTGTATTTGTCTGTCTAAGTTCTGAAATACACCTCTGATGATATGCAATACCTCCTTAGTCATTTGGCTTGCCATATCAGTCCATTGAATGGTCTGGGCATATATATATATATATATATATGTTTACTTGACTTGTCCTAAATCGATTGTATGCCTATCTATCTCTGCCTCACTACTATTCAGTTCATGTGTGTCTTGCCAAACTAAGTATTTTGTCAAGAGTTGTTGGCTCCAGTACTTTGCTTACCATGGTTTGTCATACATGTTTACCCCTGCCCATTTTCTTTGTGTGACTGTTAGTTGTCATGATTAAAAGCATGTCTATATTGACTGTAAAACGTACACGCTTTCCCTGATGTATCCAGCTACACCTGTGTGTTTTATTTTACTTTGTGCCTTGATAAGCTTCAGAATACATCCTGGTTCGATTAATTATACTCACTGTTAAGATGTAGCAATGAAATTATTGCATATCGGTATACCTGACTAAATGGATTATTCACTGTTTGTGGCTATGAGATTAATCGCCGAATATGTCAATCAAGAATGGAGTCATGCTTGTCCTTTACTGATTTGGTGTAATATAAAAGCATGTGTCGGTGTGAGGCCAGTTATTGAAATCTGTTGGGTGTAGGTTGTTATCACTAGGCTCTTCATGTTTAGTTTGTTCAAGATCAAATTTGGGTTTGTTTAAGATTAAAATGGGGTCTCGTTTTATTGTTATGAATGGATTGCTTCATAGAAGCCTAAAACATATTAAATTCGTACTAAATTGTTTTGGGGACGTTTAAAGTGGGCTCAGATTAAGATTGTTGGAAACATTTATTTTTAAAGGCTTGGAAAGATGAACTGTGTTGGATTAATTATTTACATCTTTTCCTATGCATATATTGTCAAAGTTTGGTTGCTAATCCTTATCTTTTCTTTTGTTTACATGAAATGCACCGGAGCCAAATGAAGAGTTTCATTGCGAGACTCATCACGCCTTGATCAACTGAAGATCTGCATTCACCCGCATTTATGCATCTCCTATCCGCATCAGAAAATTCCAAGAATACCGGCGAAATAGCACCGCCATTCTTCGATTCATCTTTATTATTTTTCTGCCCTGCCCCCATTCATTGTTTAATTGTCTAACATTAGTATACATAGTTAAATTCTGAGTGCCATTAGGAATTAGTTTGATGTTAGAAATTTACTTCCTTTAAGTTAATTATTCAGCTTGACACACATTGCTTAAAACTATAATTAAACCATTTAGTCGCATAATTATTTAGGTAGTCAGGACATTATTTACTTAATCCTAACTTGAGAAAAAATCATTTTTTATTAGCATTCACATAAAATATATATAAATTGTAGGATCATTAACCTTTGCATGATATATTTTCATATCCTATTTTCGTCATCATAGGTTTTTGCATTATTACTTCTATATTATACTAAGCAACATATATACTTTATAGAATAATTTCATATGTTTTTTTTTAACTACTTTTTTAAGTGCATGTCTTCAACTAAGACTAGCTTTTAGTATTCTAAACAAATCTTACATTTTATGCAGGCCAAAATACACTTACGCTTATAAATATCCTTTGCTTAAATACTTTAAAACATGCATTTTTCTGTAGCATAAATATCAACCTATAGGTTTGAACGTACAACCGCAAGTTAGCGGATCCTTTAGGGTGTCTAACCTCTTCCCTTTAGGATAATAAAGAACCATCACCCAGAATCTCACACTAGTTTTGCAGATTATTAAGATGGAGTTAATGTCGATTTTAACCTAGTTGACATTTAGGTGTCCTAATTCACCCAAACTAATTAGGTGGCGACTCCGCGAACCCTTTAGCATTATTTTCAGCCCACTTCAGCACCTTTTACCTTTTAGCACTACTTTAGCAGTTTAGCCCCTTTTAGCACTTTAGCACCCCTTTTTAGCATTTTAGCACCACTTTAGCATTATTTAAACTCTTTAACCCTTTTAGCACCTTTTTAACCTTTTAGCATATATTTTATTTTCTAACGCTTATTAAGCAGGGTTCGCTAAAATAATGTCGCGGTCGAAAAAGGGCGTGACACACATTCTCCATTATTATCAAGCAATCCACTCTATAAGATGATCGATAAAGGAGTTGAGAGGTGACAGAACGCGGCGTAAACGCCGGAAAGGCAGCAGGAAGGTCGCCGTCGACGGGGCAATTTTTGGGCTCCTAGGGCGTCGAAATGGTGAAGTAATACCACCAATGTGATCGTCTCGACGAGGGGAATCAAACAGTGGTGGTGTTACAAGGAGAAAGTCACTGAAAAGTGGCCACCGTCGACTGTTTTGGAAACAACCGGCGGCGGCTTGATTTCCTGCCGTCGTGGGCCACCAAGCCGGGAATTGAAACCATCGGTGAGTTCGGTCCGACGTGGGCCGTCGACCGGTGATGTTCAATTCCATCAATTTCGCTCCGAAATACGAATCCCAAATTTGCTTTGGGGTTGAAATTAATTTTGAGAGTTTGAAATAGTCTAGGGACTTATTTGCAAATAAAATTAGGTTTTAAAATTGCAAATGGTTCCTAGGCAAATCTGAAAATATTTTAAGTTTTGGAAATTACAAACTTGGTCCCTGGAAATTTTCTGGAAATTTCAAAGGTTTTAAAATCAGCAGATTTGGTCTTTGGGGGAAATCTGTTAATTTTAGAAAAGCAGATTTTGTACCTGGGACAGATCTGTAAATTTTTGAAAAACAGATTTGGTCCCTAGGTGAATCTGTAATTATTTAATATTATGTAAATTGCCGAAAAATCCCTGAAAATTAATTTTTAATTTCTGAATTATTAAGGGAATGTTTGGATGAGCAGAAAATTTTGAAAATTGAGTTTTAAATTTGGAATTTAAATATTTTCTAAATTGAAACAAATTAATTAACGCACGATTATTGTTATTTAGCATATTATTTGATAATGTGCGCATACATTAATTATTTCTCCCAATTATTTAATCGATTGTCATTTAAATAATTAGTATAGAATCCGCATATATATGTCTGGTAGGCGACACCCAGTATTTTTTAGACTGTACCATGCATGTATGGGTAGGCGTCACCCAGTATTTGTCGGACCGCATTAAATCATGTTTGGGTATGCGACATCCAACTAAGTGCTCTATTTGATCTAACACGCGTAATAATGATCTTGATAAAATCCCGATTAAAATGCTCCCAATTTAATATAAGTCTGATTTGAAATCCACGTGTCGTTCGTTATAATTGAATGAGTGCAGAATCTTTTTCGGCTATAAGAGTATTTACACCTTAGTGTTTGCTTTAAGTCTACGAGGACTCAGACACTTCATAGATGCATGTGTTTGCAATAGCGAGTGAGAAACCTTTGTGAGTATTTACGCCATAACGTTTGCTCTACAAGACCAAACTTGCTTAGATGCATGATTACAGCCGCGCAACATAGTTGACTTACTAAGTTATGTCTTGACGCCCTAGCGTTGGAATAATCTAAGGGCGCAAATCGATTGTTTAGAACAGTCGATCAAATCAAGAGTTGAAAATTATTTGTAATTGGTTTGGAGACCTACCAGGTTGTACTATTGAAGTTATCAGCCCTAGCGAACGCGGAGACAATATGAACTTGGATCTTGGCCCATTATGATTATATTTTATATGTCTGTATTCTTACATGGGGTCGTAGAATATGTTAAAATAATGAGAGCTAATTAAACTAAAGGTCATGTTAATTAGTTAACGAATGTGTTCATAGAAATTATATTTGAGTTTAACTTTCAGTCTTCAGATTATTTAAAATGTCAAATCATTCATTGAAATGCTTGGTTGGGACTAATAAATTGACTGGAGCTAATTATTCGGATTGATTGCATAATTTGCATTTGGTACTGAGATAAGAGAAAATTGAGTATGTGTTAGACACAGTTGTTCCAAAAGTTCCTGATGAAAATTTTGTTGAGTATGCTTTGTTTTACAAGGTTGCTTATCAGAAGCATTTGGATGATACTATCTCGGCACAATGTGTCATGTTGGGCCTTGATTTAATACTTCAGGTACATCGAAAGGAGTTCATATATAGGTACTTGGAACCAAGGGAACTCGAAATACAAGGGCTCGAACACTTCTTAATCCCCGTACCCAGGGTTGTCCTCCATGACTGTAGAGTTACAGAGGCAGCATAAGAACATGGGGCCCTATGAGATGCTAGAACATTTGAGGAGTCTTTATGATTCAGAATCTCAAACCATAGAGTATGAGTTGTTGAGAGACCTCTTTAAATATAAGCTGAATGATGGGGGCAAATGTCTGGTCATGTTTTGTAGATGATTAGGTTGGTAGAAAGGTTGGCTTCGATTGGAATGAAGCTACCCCATAATGTGTCTGTTAACATGATTTTGAATTTGCTTCCTGGTTTGTTTGAGAATATCATTATGAACTTCAAAATGAATAGAACCAAGGTGAATCTTCCAGAATTTCACTACATGTTAAAGACTTATGAATCATCTACTTCAAAGAGGAAGTCTGTGCTCATGGTGGGCTAATTTACTAAGTTCAAACCTAAAGGTAAGAACACGAAGAATAAGGGTAAGGTTGGTGCCAAACCCACAGTCTTGAAACCTAAAGGAGGTGTTCAGAAGAAGTCTAGGTTGGCCAAGGACGTATGAATCCCCACTCAAATATCGTATGTAATGTTAGGAAATCCTCTATGTTAAAAGCAGATCTTTCTAAATGAATTTCTGAAGCAAAGACTAGAAACCGAAAGAGAGAGAAGACAGTCGATCCAAATGCGAATTTCATGCTTTCAAGCTTAATGCGTTCATTCCCTCTAGGGTCATTGAACTAGTTGAATGGAATTCCTTCCCACGCGTACAACATGCACCTCACTACCATACTACTTGAAAGGAACGTAGTGAAAGCGGGTGCTTGAGCGAGTGATTGTGTAGTATGGTTTATAAAGGAAAAGAAACCTCTCCAACCTTAGTTGGTCAGTCCCCGACTTCTCTCTTTTCATGAATGTGTCTCCCCCTATTCTTATGTGAATTTTACCCGCCCTTTACTCCCGACTGTCCCATGTTTGTTGTATTTCTGCAGGGGGAGCCCAACCCCGCTAACGTCGTGTTTTAGTTACACCCCGAAAAGTACTTACTACATGCAGCAGTACGGCGGGCATTAAAACACGAGTTTCAGCGGTCTCTGCGTCAACCCTATTTGAATGAGTTGAAAAGACCGCCTTAAATGCAAGCAGAAGAGGCATTGGAAGAAAGATTGCACCGCTCCAGGAAGAGACAAGACACTAGTCGCTTCTGGACCTGTTGGATAAAGTATGTTTGCCATTGAGATTAATATGTCTATAAGTAACTCTCACTGCTGGGTATTGAATACAGCCTGTGGCTCACACATTTGTAATAATGTGCAGGGGCTAATGGACAATAGAAAGGTTAGACCGTGTGAGGTGGACCTAAGCGTTCGAAATGGAGCACGAGTTGATACTGAACGTGTGAGAACTTATAGATTAGATTTACCTTCGGGTTTTATATTAGAACTTAATAATTGTTATTTTGTTCTCTCGATTACGAGAAATATTATTTTCATTCTAATGTTAGACATTGAGGGTTTTTCCTTTTATATTGCTGATGGCAGTTACATACTATCTTTTAATGGTATTGTTTGTGGAAATGCTCCACTTGTGAATGATTTATATATTCTCAATTGTAATCGTGAAATTCTCAATGTGCAAAACAAACGAGTTAAACTAAGTAATCCAAGAAATCTCACTTACTTATGGCACTGTAGACTTGGTCATATCAATGAATCAAGGATATCAAGATTAAGAAAGTTAGACTACTTGGAACATTTTACTTGGAGTCCTATGAATCTTGCTTGAAAGGAAAGATGACCAACATACTACTTTCTGGGAAAGGTGTGCGAGCCAAAAAGGTACTTGATTTGGTCCATACATATGTATGTGGGCCGTTTCCACTCAAGCTAAATGAGGTTTTCCTTAATTCATATCTTTTACAGACGATTTAACAAGGTTTGAATATGTGTATCTTAGGAAGCACAAGTCTGAAGCCTTTGAGAAATTCAAGGAGTATACGTTAGAAGTAGAGAAACAACTTGAAAAGAGTATCAAGACCCTTCGATCAGATCAAGGAGGTGAATACTTGAGTAGAGAATTTTTAGATTACTTGAAACTTCATTTAATCAAATCAGAACGGACACCTCCTGGAACACCACAAATGAATGGCGTTGCTGAAAGGAGAAATCGAACCTTATTGGATATGGTTAGATCCATGATAAGTTTTTCAGCTCTAACATACCTTTGGGGCTATTCTTTATAAAACTTAATCTATATTCTGATAAGAGTTCCTTCAAAGTCAGTAGAGAAAATACCATATGAGATATGATATGGCAAGAAGCCTGCTCTTACACATATGCGAGTTTGGGGCTGTCATGCGTATGTAAAGAAGATGTTTACTGACAAGTTGGAGTCTAAAAGTGAGAAATGTTACTTTGTGGGGTATCCTAAGAAAACAAGAGGATACTATTTCTATCTTCCTGGAGAACATAAGGTAATTTTTTCCAGAAATGCAATTTTCCTTGAAGAATACTATGTCTACAGGGAATAGAGTTACAATAAGATAGAACTTGAAGAAATTCAAGAACCACAAAGCAACATAGAGGTTAAATCCTTGTCAAATAACAAAGACAAGAATTCAGGGGAAGTATTTGGTGAAGGTGTGTTACTTAGAGTGCAACCTTCAGTCAGTGGGAGTGATGTGAGGATTGATGCATAAATGCAAGATTCTCATACGCAACCCAGGGAAAATAATACAATGGTTGTACATCCTTCCACTCAAGAAACACATGTAGATGATATTCCTGAATACTCTCATAGTTGTGGAAACACACAAGAACCTTCTCATGATCAGAATACAAGAACCATATAAATGCAAAATAACCAACTATGTAGGTCCACTAGGACACATCGTCAGCATGAAAGACTTAATCTCCTTGTTGAAAGTCAAAATGAGATAGATATTCCTGATGATGATCCTACAACCTACAGCGAGGCTATGTTAGACATTGACTCGCAAAGATGGCAAGAAGCCATGAAATCCAAAATGGACTCGATGTATATCAATCAAGTTTGAAAATTGGCTGATTTGCCAACTAGGGTTATATCCATAGGATGCAAATGGGTCTTCAAGAAGAAGATTGATGCATTTGGCAAGGTACAAACCTACAAGGCTAGGTTGGTAGCAAAAAGTTATAATCAGAGGCCCTGGTTCGATTATGATGAAACCTATTCACTAGTTGTAAATCAAGATCATTCGGATTTTGCTTGCAGTATCTGCATACTACGATTATGAGATTTGGTAGATGGATGTTAATATCGTTTTCCTCAATGGTAATCTAATTGAGGAAGTGTATATGATACAATCTAAAGGTTTTACATCCAAGTCAAAATTCAAAGCAGTATGCAAACTACAAAATTCTATTTATGGAGTTAAGCAAGCCTCAAGGAGTTGGAATATTTGCTTTGACAAAGCTATCAAATCGTTTGACTTTGTCAGAAGCAAGGAGGATCCATGCGTTTATAGTAAACGCAAGGAAGAGAGTATTATTTTCATTATCATATGTAGATGACATATTAATAATGGAAAATGATATGTCCCTTATGCAATCAGTGAAAGAATGGTTGTCCAACACATTCACGATGAAGGACTTCGGTGAAGCCTGCTACATTCTTGAAATTAGGATCTACAGAGATATACCTAATAAATTGTTAGGGCCATCACAGTCTACATACATAGACAAAGTGCTAAGACATTTCTCAATGGAAAACTTCAAGAGATGCAGTCTTCCTATGGGTCAAGTTATCTAAGAAGAATAGTCCTTCTACTGTTACAGAACTTGAACGCATGAAGATGATCACATATGCTTCAGCTATAGGATCAATCATGTATGTCATGACATGCACTAGGCCAAATGTGGCCTTTGCACTTAGCATGACTTGTAAATTCCAGTAGAATCCTGGAGAGGAACACTGGAAAGCGGTCAAGAATATTCTTAAGTATCTTTAGATGAACTAAAGAATATTTCTTAGTCTATGGTGGGCAAGAGAAACTAGTTGTTACTGGGTACACTGATGTTAGCTTCCAAACAAATCTTGATGACTTCAAGTCACCGTTTGGATATGCCTTTATTTTCAATGGTGGAGCAGTAAGTTGGAAAAGTTCCAAGCAAGAACCCACTGCTGATTCGACAATTGAAGTCGAGTACATTGATGGATCGGAAGCTGGTAAAGAAGTTATCTCGATATCTGAGTTCTTAAAAGAACTAAGGGTTGTTCCAAGTGTCACTCATCCAATAACAATATATTGTGATAACACTGGTGCGATTGAGCAAGCTAAGGAACCAAGATCAACAAACAGAAACAAGCATGGACAGAGGAAATACCACGTACTCAGAGAGATGGTGGAATCTAAAGAAATAGATCTAGACTATATTCCCACATATGATAATCTAGTTGACTCATTTACTAAATTATTAAGCTTACCTAAGCATAATGGTCATTTCGAAAATATGGCTATTAGATACATTGGAGATTGGCTCTAGGCCAAATGAGAGATTGAAAGTATGTATGTCCTAGAGACATTCTATATTAGGGATAAAAATGTACTTGAACACATTCGTATTATTAATGAGATTAATATTTATGGCATTTGCATTTATTGAATTATTATTTAAGTATTTATAATTATTCATATATGTGCATCCCTTGAGCTTATATTGTCATTAATGGAGTGAGATATAAATGATAGAACGTAAATCTCAAAATAGTAGCGACTAATGATCATTGAGAATGAGATATCAATGATATGCTATAAGTCGACATGTGGTCTGCATCACATTCTTGAAAAATGTAGTATGTATCACAGCTACGAGTAATGGTTACTCGTGATGGATACTTTGGAGAAGTATTGGTATACCCTGCCGATAAACTATTTTTTTATACATATCTATAGTGTTATCGACGTGTGGAATATAAAGGTATTTTGACTTGAGGTCAATACGCACCTTATTTACAGAATGATGTACTTTGATCAAGTTCTCAGCTTAAACTCCTTCTGGATAAGATACGACTTGTGTTGTGTGCATCAGGATATAAATCAAGGTGGTAGTTGAGCCAAGAATATGATTTATTCCTCGATTGGAAATTTGAGAGAGCACTCAACTTCTTAATGTTATTAGGTTGACTAAAGTCACTGGCCAGTGCAAGAGACATATTTAGAATATGGTCTAGTTGTTAACTAATAAATGTGAGATAAAGTGATCAAGCCATTTATATAGACACTTGGCAAATTCTAAGCTTAATCGAGTGTGTCGTGAATGAAATGAGTTTATAGTTTCGCATAAAGATTAAGTTTGCTGGATTCTTGTAAACGTACTTCACATATTGATTTCGTCATGCGACACATTCTAGGAGTTTCGTATGGACCTTAATTAGATTCATGTCGATATGAGAAGGCATATAGGGTCACACTATATGCGATTGTTTCTTGGATCTAAGAGTGTATTGAGAAAATATTAAATATTCGATTGAGAATTGAGATATTTAATTTATAATAATTATGGAATATTTTTATTTGATAGAAATTATTTAATTAAGTCGAATTGGATTTTGGATTTAATTAAATATATTGGATATAATATATGGGTACTCGGACAAATACAGGGAAACAATTGAGCCAGAAATTACTGGCCTAAAATGGGAGCTTGGCCGCCCACTTTGGGCGTGTGAAGTGGACAAGCCCAGCTGATCCACTGAATATTAACATTGGGCCCATGTTTTCCTATTTTAAATCTGTGTAGCATGAACTCTGATATATATAACACATACCTAATAATTATAAGGCTACAAAAATAACTTCTCAGTTCCTAAAAGTAAGATTTTCGGCTCTCTTGATTAGGAGATATACTGGAGTTAGATCTTGCAGTCGAGGGATCAAATCGCGTGGATACCTTAGTATTGAATCCCGCATTAGAAAATCTGTAAGTTTTCTTTATCATGTTTGAACATAGTTGATTATCATATAAGTCATCTCAAGAATATTAGGTAAGGAAAAAAAATTAACTTATGTTGTGCTTACAATCCAACAAATCCCTACACAAATAGATGTTCATTATAAACTTTATTTTCCTTTTCTTCGTGTTCTATTGATCAGAAGTATTCAACAACGCCACACAAATAGTAAGAGTTAAACTACTAAGCTTAATTATTGTTAGAAAGTTCGGTAAAAGCTATTTGTTATTTCTGTCTTTCCAAGCTTCAAAATAGCTATCATTTTCTTTTCCAAAGAATCCTTCTTTTCATTCTACTTAGATGGAGCTAGCAATTCGAATTTTAGAAAAAAATATAAGAGGACTAATTTATATGGTACTAACTAGGATGACATATTGACGTTGTCTAATTGTGGGGGGTGAGAAGAATATTACCCTTTTAGTGTTGAAACGTATTAGCATGACAATAATATGGTTGGTGGATTACCAAAAGATCTAGATTCCACATTTTGCAATTTTCTTAGTGTCCTTTGTTTGGGCTTTCCAAAGGTCAAAAGTGTTTTTGAAAAGCCAAAAACACTTTTGACCTTTGAATGAAGTGTTACACGACAATTGGATAAGTGTTTTCGGATTTCAAAAATATTTTTGAAAGAAATTCAAAATTTGGGTTTCTTGAGTATAGCTTATTTTGGCTTTTTACTTTTTTGTTTTTTATACAAAGTTTTTTTTATTGACAATCAAACACCTAACAATTTTTTCATAAAAGCTCTACTTGAAAAAGTTCTATTCCTATAAGCTCTTTTTTATAAGCTGTACCAAACGGGCCCTTACTTTTCCTATATCAAGGCATACCTGTTGAGGTTTTAGAGATGGTCCCCACCTAGTGGTCTATATGGTGGGGGCCATGTGGTGTGGGACCAAACCCAATTAAATTAACTTGAATTGATTTTTTAAAGGATAGGTATGTGTAGAGTCTGTTGTTTACACACTTTGATTGGTGACAGCTAAACTACTACATTTGTGTCTGCATAGTATATCACCTACTACTAAAGAATAAATGCAAAAGATAATAAAACAGAAGATACATGTCCTCACTAATCACATGGGATGTTGTTTTTTATCTTCTGTGTGGGTAAGATTAGCTCCATTCACATTAAACTTTAAGATTTAAAAATTGAATCTGAGATTTTTTTTTTATAACTTTAATGAATTCTATACGACGTAAATATAAATTAATCGAGTCAATGAATAACGTAACTTAGATGATAATAACCAAAAAGAATACGTATCCCTACTTAGAAGAGAATCTCATTACTTCTTCGGTTGTTCCTACTTCTTAGGTAACATGCTTCACATAGGTTTTGCTTTAATAGTGGTCTCTACCTTCACTTAATTAAAAGGTGTAATTAGTAAATTAAGAAAACACCACTTTAATCACCTTTTAGTATAAATATCCTTAATTGTTTAAGATTTATAATACTAGCTAACACCTAAAGTGGCATGTTCCACTTTGTTCCCTCCATATATGCTTAATACTATGTTGGGATTTTTATAACATATAGATAAATGCACATACTGAGTAATAATTGCCTTCTTTTCCATAGAGTATATCCTTTTAATTAATGTTGCATGTATTTTTAATCTTTACGTTAATTCTGCATGTCTACAATATGAAATTGAAAAGTAAACATGAAAAATAAGCTCTTTAATTTTTTAAAACTCAATACTATGTGAAATTTGCTAATTTTCATTTTCAGTTTTCTCGTTACAGACACAATTTCTTATCATAAAAATAGTGAACTAAAAATCATATTTTAATTGATTTGAAGATTTCGACCTTAACTAGACACTGTTTTGGTTTTGCAGAAAACTCAAACAAATGCCAAACTGGTTTTGTTGGCTTGCCAAAGTGTTTACAAGTTATGAGGATATTTTCTTCATTTTTTAAACATTTTGTTAAGGGAAAATGTTCAAATTTATCCTTAAACTTTACAAATAGTTCAAATTTATCCTATGTTTATAATTGTGGTAAAATATGCAGTTATCGTAATGAGCTACATTTGCCTTATTGACTAACGACAACAACTTTTCAATATATAAGCTTAAAAAGAAAAAAAAAAGTTTATATATGAAAAAGAATAATCCTTTGATTATTTTCATTAATGAAGAGATATATATACAAATATAGAATATCTAAATATGGATAATAAATCTACCTTTTCTCTACTATAATTCTAAAAGTGTTTCCTAATACAACATTAATACCATAATTACACTTGTACAAGAATTTTACAACTATGATAAGTTAATATACAAAATCGGTCCTTTGATATACACGGTTTGTCCGTGTATATCACGCCTTCTATCGCACCCCGCAGTCATAGCGAACAGTTGTTGTACGTTGAGACTGTACCTAAAATCTTCAAACAGAACCAAGGGAAAACTCTTAGTAAAGATGTCAGCAATTTGGTACCTTGAATGGACATGCAAGACACATACTTGTCCACGAGCTACCTTTTCGCGAACAAAGTGAATATCCATCTCGATATGTTTAGTGCGCTAATGTTGGACCGGATTTCCAGAGAGATAGATGACACTAACATTATCACAGTAGACCAAGGTAGCTTTCTGAATAGGAAAGTGAAGATCTAATAAAAGATTAAACAGCCAACATGACTCACACATCACATTGACTACTCCTCGATACTCGACCTCCGCACTGAATCGCGATAAAGTAGTCAGGCGTTTTGCCGACCAAGAGACCAAGTTATCACCAAGAAACATACAATAACCAGATGTTTAAGGTCTGGTATCTGGACATCCACCTCAATCAGCATCTGCATAAGACATGAGAGTAGAGACGGAGGATGGATATAAATGCAATTCATAATCAAGTGTGCCCAATATGTATCGTGTAATCGTTTGAGCGCATGCATGTGCTCAATCCGTGTATCATGCATAAATAAACACACTTACTGTACTGCATAAGTAATATCTGGTCTCGTGAAAGTAAGATACTGAAGAGCCCCTGCAAGACTACGATAGTGGGTGAGATCCTCAAATGGTGTGCTAGAAATAACACTCAGTTTCGGTTTGGTATCAATCGGAGTAGAAGAGGACTTACAAGATGGCATGTCAACTCTCTCAATAATCTCATTCGCATACTTCTTCTGGGATAAAAATAGACCACTTACATGACGAGTGACAGCTATACCAAAAAATAACTCAAGGGTCCCAAGTCTTTCATAACAAATTCAGAACTGAGAAGGGACATGATAAACTTGCGCAAATTAGCAGAGGAGGCAGTCAAAATTATATCATTCACATATAACAGAATGTATGCTAGAGAAGTACCACGACGATAGATGAACAGAGAATGATCAGACCTTCTGTGAAAAAACTCAATAGTAGACACATAATATGCAAACATCTTATACCAAGCTTGTAGGGCCTGCTTAATCACATATAAGGACTTTTTTAGCAAACAAACATGGTAAGGATAATTTGGGTCCTTAAAATCCAAGGACTGATGCATGTATATTGTCTCATTAAGATCACTGTGTAAGAAAACATTTTTCACATCCAGCTGATGAATGGGTCATGCTTTCGAGAGAGCCAAACTAAGCACAGTGTGAATAATTTCCGGTTTTACCACCAGACTAAATGTCTCTCCACAATCTACGCTAACCTGTTGTGTTTTACCATCACCTACAAGACGGACCTTATGCCTCACAAAAGAACCGTCAGAATTGTCTTTATGAGTAAAAATCCACAGAACGGATAATATTGACATCAAGCGCATGGGGCACCAACTCCTATGTCTTATTTTCAATAAGAGCATTATATTCGTCATCCATGACCATTTCTAATTTGGGTCATGAAGGGCAGACACATAGTTACGTGGTAGGGGTGATTTAGTGACATTAGAATTAAGATTAAAATGTCATTTTAGTTTAAAATACCCTGTTGGCTATGAGTTATGGGCCCTTGACTTGAAATAAAATTGGACGGGATTTGGGTAATTGACGAGTCGGTAGTGGACTGGCCAGCAGAAAGTGGGCGTGCTGACCCAACAACGGGTGGCTGAAACAGTGGATGTGGGGAAGAATTATTTGGGCCAGAAACTGGGCCAAAACTGGATCGAGAATCTGAAGTAGAAGCTAGACCGAGACTGACAGACATTACTGGACCGAGATCGACAGATGTTACTAGGCCAGTGTGAGAATTCAGGCCAGCATGTAGTGGGCATACTGGATGAGATTTAGGGACTGGGTCGATCATATTTGGGCCAGCAGGCAGTGGGCGGATTTGGGTCACGGGACAACTCAGATAAACGGTGGATAATATATGGTGAGAGTCCATCATCCAAAAAATTATACGAACTAGACACAGAACCATATAATCTAGCAAACGAAAATTGGTTTCATATAACCAAAAAACACACAAGCGGTAGAACGGACTTGAAGTTTATTAATTGTAGTAGACGGGAAAATGGATAACATAAACACCCTAACCCTAAGATGAGAATATGAGGGATATTTATTGTAAAGAATTTTAAGTGGGGATTGATATGCTAAATCTTTGTTAGGGAGAATGTTAAGGAGGTTATAAAGCATGTGCTACCAAGGTTCAAACAATATTATTAACGGTATGAATTTTTATTTCGACCTTTGCATTTTGCGAGGACGTATGAGGACAAGAAAACTAAAAAGATATGTCATTAGTGTCACAAAATTCTCAAAACGACCTATTATCATATTTTCTTCCATTATCACATTGAATGTTTTTAATTTTCCGTTCAAATTGGGTACAGATAAATGCTCTAAATTTTAAGAAGGTTGAAAAAACTTGAGAACTTTTTAGATAAAGAAAAGGTCCACAAAAAATTAGAATAATCATACAGGAATAAAACATAATAATGATGGCCTAATTAACTTAAAACGGGAGATGTCCATAACACTATGAACAATGTCAAAAGACATCAATGTACTAGAAGTAAAGGCTACAACAGGTAATGTAACACGTTTCTCTAATGGACAAGAAGGACAAATTGGAGCACTACGCTTACTCTTACAAGAAATAAAATTATTATTTTGCAAAGAAGAAATAATAGAGGACCCCGGATGACTCAAACGTGCATGCCACAAAGAAGGAGCAAGAGCGACAAACATTGAAGGAGTGGATTGACTCATGGAAATGGTGGTGGTGGTGATTGGATAAAATCTCTCCCCTGCTATTACATTTCATTAGAGGTATCTCCGTCTTAAAATCCTTCACAAAAAATCCAAAATAGTCAAAATTAATAGAAATCCAATTATCAGTTGTGCATTTTTGGTCTGACGCCAAATTTTTAATTAAGTTAGGGTCATGAAGAACATTTTTAAGACTAGAGGTGGATGCGGGGGAGACAGATTTGTGTGACCATAACCATGAATTGGAATTGAATGATCATTACCAACAATTATACCACGATTGTTGTTAAAAAAAAAAATAAGATGAGAGATTACATGATGCAGATGTCATGTGAGAAGTAGCACCGGTATCCATATACTAATTTACGTCCCAGAGATTTAATCCAAATGTATGCATCACGACCTCGATATATGTGGGTGTTGGAATCGGTGATGGGCCCGCAATAGTAAAAGTCTGCTGAGGCTGAGTCCTAAGCAGGACAACCTGCTGCCAAGGACCAGCAGGTCATGTGGATGCATTCTGGAACTGGACGAAAAATTGGGTCTGGATGCATGCTGGAATTGGGCCCAAGGTGTTGGAAAATTTGACGAGTAAGACGAGTTGGGCCACTGGCCACAGCCCGACTGCTAGTTGGGCCAAGGCTGCAACCTATGGTTCCGCGGCCCACTGTTTCGACCACCGCCACTACCATCAACACTGTCGCGGTTCTTGTCACTATTTTGACAATTTTGACCTTTTTTGCTGCCACCGTTGTTACAGTTTTGGCTAGAATTATCCGAGAAGGAGTAAGGGTCATCTGATGTGGCCATTATCGTGATGGAATTTGCTCTGGTAGCTGTCTTTTTAGCCAAGCCGACCTATTCTAATGTGAGAATGAAACGGACTTAGTAGAATGGTGGGAGACGATTACTTGACGAAGAAGCGTCTCAATTCCATTATAGGCCCCGGATAGGCCTACAACCATCTGAAGAACAAAATATTTGCCCTAGACTTTTGATACCATGAAAAATAATAATCACTTGATTATTTTCATTAATGAAATATATATATATACAAATATACAATATCTAAATATGTAAAATCAATCTACCTTTTCCTACTATAATTCTAATAGTTTTTTCTAATACAAGACTAATACCATAATTACACTTGTACAAAAAATTTACAACTATAGTAAGTTAATATAAAAAAACCGGTCCTTTGATATCACGTCTTCTATCAATATATGAAATGGTCCAAATTAAATGTATGTAAACTTTGCGAAATGGTCCAGATTCACAAAGTTTTAAAAATTTGCATTTAGTAGGGGATTTGCTTTAGGGAAAAGACAAAATTAAGGATCAAATTAGCTAGGGGAATGTGCATCAAATAAGTAGGCTTATAATTTGTTTCATAAAGCTAGTGAGGTTTGGCTTTTCTTGGTTAAATGTTAATTGGCTAATTTAATTTGTAGCACTTTTGTCAAGCTCCAAGCACGAGAGAACGCCGATATGTATAACCTAAAGTTATTTTTTGTAATTTTAAATTGTTCAAAATATTACGAATCCAATTGAAAATAGAAAGAATCCAGCTTTTAAGGATATAGCAATGTTTAAATAATATTAAAGTAGTGCTATATCAATATTTTAAGAAAATTAAGATCAAGAAATATGACTTTAACGTGTACGATTACTAGTCAATAGGTAAGGTAGTGTGTGCGGCGCATCTTGAATACGCCAGTCTAATAATGATACAAAAGAATAATGTTTGAAGATATATAATAACATAAATATGTTACGTTTTCTGGCGTTTGGACATAAAACTTTTTGGAATATTTGAAACAAAATCCAAATAATTGTTATACATTGTAAACGTTTTCGGCCTCTATAATTCAAGTTCACGCCATGTAACGCTTATTCAAATGGATCGAAAGCGTTCATTTTCAAATTTTTTTTGTTCTCATGACTCGATTACGAAACTTCTGGTTAAGGATTAAGAGATTTTATCCATCCATACCACAACTCTTACTGGTTAGTAATTCACTGGATTAATCTTTTCACCCGGTACCTAATTTCCATTTTAAGCGTCAACTAATCGAGATTCTCATTACGTAAGACCCATTAATGGAGAAAGTATTCCTTACCAGGATGTTTTCATTCGAAGAACTTGAACACCAGGTTAAAGTGGAAGAATTATATCCATCCTACCACAACCCTTTGATTTGTTAGTGACACATACATATGTATAGTGACAATAAAAATATATAAAAGCTTAAAATATGAATTCTAAAGTTGGTAATGACTTAGGCATGAACTGAGTGAGTTAAATAATATATTTGAAACTTAAGCTAACATATCACCAAATTAACTAATTAAATACAAGATATACAACTTCTTATTATTATTCCCACCAAGTTAGAACATGCAATTTCAAGGCAAATCACTTGGAAGTATAAATGACTTGATACATGGCTTAGTAACAACTATGATCTCCATGGTTTGAACACAACTTGATTGACAATTTAATAAATAAGCACTACATATAAAGAAGTTCAAAACATATCAATCTGTACAAATGTACTAATGTTATAGAGTTGGAGCCAATGTCAAAGTTCTAGTGGTTATACTTATACATCATTCTTCAAATTTAAATTTCCTGTTAGCCCTATATGGAGTTTCACTTTGCAAGTCAATGCCGTTAGCAAAACACAAATTATACATTAAACTATTGACAAGTTGCAACTGAAGTCAAGAATGCATTTCAGTCATGTCATCTCCACGATCCTGGGCACCAACTAGAACACAATTAATTAAGTTAATTGAAGAAGTTTTATTCATAATAATAGTGTATAAAGTATGGTATATAGTCTATCAGATAAATTGCAAAGACATAATAGGTGTCACACTCATAAGATAAATCAATAAGTACATATGATAGTTCACACTAGAAAGAAAAAAATTAGTGAAGACCTTCACTAAACAGAAAGAGTTTATCGCTAATATTATTTAGCCACAAAGTATCAAAAAGATTATATTATCAAGTTATCTTAATCTATTGTAGTTGTTAGAATAATTATAGGGCAATCCCATAATTATATCGACTCTCCATTAATTATCATGATTGATATTGTAATTAGAATCGTAATCAATTAGTTAGGATGGTTGTAATTAGCATCTTATAATTTAGGTAACTTAAATTAGTACTAGAATCTAATGATTGAATATATCTTCTATCATTGGAATGAAATTACTCAAGGAATCAATTTCCAATATGGTATCAAGAGCTTAAGAGTTCTACTTCGTGTGTGTTTTTGGGATACCCACAAAATCATATGGATATAAGTGTTATGATATGACAAATGGGAAAATCATTATTTCTCGTCATGTCATTTTTGATGAATCTACATTCTCGTTTGCAATATCTCACCTTAATATGATTTTCTAGACGACGGACTAGATTCAATTTTGAGGTATCATCTAAACACTCAAAATAATGTGGGGATTTCCCAAAATCCCCTGACCCAAACCCAAAATGAGAATGGGTCGGTCCAAGGAGCAGAGGTCACTCTTCCCTTGGCCTCGGCCCAATCCATCGTTAGAATCAGACAGGCTAAATAAAGGGAAAACTCTACAACCCTACCCGTGACACAACCCGATACACAAGGCCAATCCCACGGCCAAACTGAGCCCACCATTTTGGCCCGAAATCGATCGACCACCCAACAACCTCACATACCCGACATCCCAACTGTCCAACCTCTGATCATTTAAAACTCATGCAATAAATGTAATTTTTCAACCTAAGCACCATTTTAACCTAACCACCTCCGTCCAACCGTCACCACTACAAAAAAATCTCAAAGCTGTCTTATCTGACCCGAATTGGAAAGCTGTCATGTTAGACGAATTTAATGCTCTTATTAAAAATTGATGTGGGAATTAGTACCACGTCTATCTAATGTGAACATCATTCGGTCTATGTGTGTTTTTTGTCATAAAAAGAATTCTGATGGTTCTTTTGTGAGATACAAAGTTTGTCTTGTTGGTGATGGCACGTATCAGTATGTTGGAGTGAATTGTGGTGAAACATTCAATCTGGTAGTTAAGCCAGTAACTATCAGGATTGTTCTCAACCTGACACTTTCTAAATGTTGGTACATTCATCAGTTGGATGTCAAAAATACATTCTTATATGGCCACTTACAGGAAACAATGTACATACATCAACCGTTGGGTTTCCGAGATTATACCCGTCCAGGTCATATTTGCCTGTTGAAGAAATCCTTATATAGTTTGTGTCACGATCCGAACCCCAAGCCCGCGACTGGTGCCCCACCTGGGCACCCTTATATTCATACAACACAAGTAACCTGCGGAAGCTAAATAACACACTTTTTTTTCCGAACAAAGGCAAAGCCGACAATGCTACCATCACATATATAACAATAAAAAAGAAACCACATTTGTACATAAGTACATCCCACATAAGAATACAGACCTCTAAGAGTTTGGACACATAACTGTGACGGGACAAGGCCCCGCCGTACCCATAAATGTACATAAAACCCCGAGATACTAGCACTTGTAACATCAAGACACTTTCACTTTTAAAATCAAGTTACTTACACTTTTAAACTCAAGTAACCCATACCTTTAAATCAAGTTACCTCTTCTCTTTAAATCAATCAAGTCATTTGCACTTATAAAATCAAGCAACTTATACTTTCAAAACCAAGTAACATATACTCTTAAAACCAAGTACTTATACTCTCAAAATCAAGTAACTCATACTCTTAAAATCAAGTAACATCTTTCATATACTACAAGGAATCCGATTTCATTTAAAACAAGTACGTCCACCGTACACACATTTTATAAGGTTCATGCTCAAAGAAAGATAGGAAGAGTTTCACATACTAACACTTGTCGTCTGTACCAACTCGACACCAAAACTTACTAAAAACTCTTATCAACATCTCCCATAAGACTTGGTAAGGACTTAAGAATAATTCAGACATGCCTTTAGCATATAATCAACAACATGAATACTCCTTAACTTCTAAGAGTAGAATAACTTTTGAAACAATATCACGGTTATGGTTCACACGTAGAACATGCCAAATGAGAGAAGGAAGAGGTTCACATACCTTATCGTTCTTCTACCAATCCGTTAAGTGGAATACGCCTCACGTAGCACTTTAACCTATAATGATAATAGCATGTCTATTAACTACATGCCTTTTAGGGTAGGTTATGGACTAAGTAAAGTTCTCATTTCTACGAAAAATTGGGCAGCACTTCCTTTGTTTCTACGTACTTTTCCACTTTTTCCAAGACTCAATTTCAACAACCAACAAGCCCCGGCTAAGGGCACAATCCATACAACAAACAAAGGGGATTACACGCCTACTAGACGTGTAAAATTTTGCCCCACAATCATATATAAACAGTCGATAAAAACAGTCCGCGATTAATCAACATTAAGGGTACAATGTGAAGCCTTTTAACACCATTTTATACCCTTAATCTCTTAGGACTTTCATTAAATATTTCCATACTTAAACATACATAATGAGGGATGAATTTTCAGAATTCCAACGCCCTAAAACAGTCCCCAAAAACTGTATAATGACGTCCAACAGTTTTGTAGAATATGCGGCCAACAACTACAATCCGATAACTCTTTCCTTAATCCATTTTATTCTAATTCAAGTTCCAACACTTATATATATATATATATATATATATATATGATATATCAACTTATAAACAACCATATTACTTCATTTTAACATGCGACAAGTGTAATTAACAACAATAACCAACGAATCCAACGACGCCAAAATGGCCTAATCTCGGCCTCACTTCCAAATATTATCCAAACTTTTTTTTAATCTTCATTCTTTTTAGTATAAGTTCATCCATACATATCAACAATAAGTAATATCCAATTACTTTAAAAGAAGAAGAGCCATTACCTTATTTTTGGCTCCAAAATCGGTAAAAATAGTCCGAGTAAGATTGGCCCGCAGTTTTCGTTTCGCTCCACTTTCTCAAATTCCAATCACATATATGTATCCCCTACAACCTTGTAACCAACTTCCCTTCACGTTTTACCTCCAAAAAGTCGATGAATCAAGCTAGGGTTTCACCCTCATTTTCGGCCAACACAAGATTTGGAGAGTTAACTTGTTTTAGCACTTGGTTTAGGAGCTAATCTTGGAGAAAGAAACTTGTCAACACTTGTTGATCTTTGGCTATGGAGATTTTCGAAAATAGAGCTCAAAGGGAGAAGATGAGAGCTAAATTTATAAGTGTATAATATCCAAGTCTTGCAAGACTTGGATATTTATCCAAGTGTAATGCCAAGTGGAGTGGGACCCATGTCCACTTGTCCTCAAGTCTCAAAATATCTAATGTGAGTCAAAGTCTTGCAAGACAAGTGGGGGTGACACGTGTCACCCTCATATTGGTCCAAAATAATTCTATACTTGGCCAAAATATCACAAAATCTCGTGGGCCCCACAACATTGCAAAAATTTTTGTGGGCCCCACATGACCAAATCAGAGACTTCAAAATCCAAAACTAATTCTGCGACTCCAATTAGGAGAATTGAACTCCGAGTAATCAAATTGTCGTATTCACATTTTCGAATTAATTCCTTAAGAAAATGTAGCTATACTATCTTCCGACGTTCAAGTCTTACTTCCTGACTTACGTTCTCAAATACATGTCTTGGAACTACGGGGTGTAATATTTTGAAACAAGCTCCTCGGATATGTTATAATAGGTTTGCGGGATTTGTTTCTAAGTTGGGTTTCTCTCACAGCAAGTTCGATCAGTCATTGTTCATTTATCGGAAGGGCGCTAACATGACATATATATTTCTATATGTTGATGACATTATTCTCACGACATCATCGATTTCACTTCGCCAGTCTATATGTCCCTTTCTTGCAGTTGAATTTATAATGAAGGATTTGAGTCTATTGAATTATTTTCTTTGCATTGCTATAACTCAATATGTATGTGATCTATTTCTCAGTCAAAAGAAATATACCGAAGAAATAATTGTCAAAGTAGGGATGTCTTTATGTAAATCATCACATACTCTGGTTGACACAAAAATGAAATTGAGTAACATCACGCATCTACAATCGTGATCCTACATTACCGCAAATTAGCAAATGACCTTACAATAATTGACTTTTACGAGACCCGATATTTTCTATACGGTTCAACAAGTTGGTTTACACATGCATGATCCGAAGGAAGAACATATGGGGGCTCTCAAAAGAATTATGTGGTATATTAAGGGTACTCTTCATTTCGGTTTGCATCTATATAAGTCCTTCATCTCGAGTCTCTCATCCTATATAGATGCAGATTGAGGTGGCTGTCTGGACACACGTCGTTCCACTTCCGATTATTGTGTGTTCTTGGGGACAATCTCATTTCATGGTCGTCAAAATGACAATCCACACTGTCTCAGTCGAGTGCTGAGGCAAAATACCGAGGGGTAGCCAATGTGGTTGCTGAATCATGTTGACTTCGTAATCTACTATTAGAGTTACATTGTTCGATTGAAAATGCAAAAGTGGTCTATTGTGACAATGTGAGTGCGATGTACTTATTCGAAAATCATGTTCAGCATCGACGCACAACACATTGAAATAGATATCTTATTTGTCCGAGAAAAGGTTGCCCGTTGACAAGTCTGTATTCTCCATGTACCGTCCCGATATCAAATTACAAATATTTTCACAAAAAGGTCTTCCGCGCGTATTGTTTGATGATTTCAGGGACAGTCTCAGCATACACGAACCTCCCGCTAAGACTGCGGGGGACTGTTAGAATAATTATAGGGCAATCCCATAATTATCTCTGCTCTCCATTAATCATGATATGATGGATATTGTAATTATGATTGTAATCAATTAGTTAGGATGATTGTAATTAGCATCTTATAATTTAGATAACTTAGATTAGTACTACCATATTATGATTGTATATATCTTCTATCATTTGAATGAAATTACTCAAGGAATCAATTTTCAATAATATTACCTAGGGACAAATCTAGAAGCCCGTATAGGGATTCTATCGATCCCAGTAGCTTTTGCTCAAATAGGTAGTATATTTGTGTTAAAATATTTATTAAATATGCATGAGTATTAAATTTAAATTAAGTTATTATCACTTGAAGTTGTCGTTCTAAAATCTCTAACGTTGAAATCCCGATTCTTCCTCTAATAACATGTAATCTATCTTATTCTTATAATCACAAATTTTCTTTTCAAGAAGAGTTATTTATATATATATATATATATATATATATATATATATATATATATATGTTGGTTAACATGCTAGTAATAAAATTGAACTATATATATAAAGAATTTAAGTAGGTGTTTGGCCATGAAAATTAAATATGTTATATTTTATTTGGAGTTTTGAAGCTGGAGTTAAAGATGTAGTTGTGTTTGATTATATGTTTTTTTAAAAGAATATTTGATTGTTTCAATGTATTAAAAATGAAGCAAAAAAATGAAAATAACGTGTTTTTCAAAAATTGTATTTGAAATTTTCACGACCAAACACAGATTTTCAAATAGAATGAAAAATATTTTCAAAAAAAGTGGAAATTCTTATGGCCAAGATCCTAAATCATTAATGGTGAAACAATACAAGTGTCTGAGAGTATTTAACAAGAAGCCACCAAAGAATGTGAGGCAGTGAATGCAATTATTATTTTTTTAATCAGAAGTTTTTAATTTGAGCTTGAATGAATATTTTTCCAGAATGAATACTACCCGCGAATCCATCTCAATAAAGAAAAGAGTATTAAACCCGTGAACAGAAATTTCACTGCGCGATGACATTTCCAAAAAGCGAGTTCTCGACAACCGCAGTGTGGAGTTCATTTCTCCATTGTGAGGGATGACTCTTTGTGGGCAGCAGATACTGTGTCTCCCACCTAATGAGCCGCTGAGTACCATGATTTACCTTCTTCCATCAATCTCTATCGGATCGGAGGATGGGAGCCATGTGGGCGAGGAATTTCGCCTTTTTGCTCCCAAGAAAAGAGTATTAAAAAGGAGCAGCATGATTCTCGTGAGCGATGGAAGTCAACAAGTAAACGTATAAAACCAAACGAACAGTACCTACACGACGTCGGATAGCGACAGTGATTGCTTATAAACGGAAGAAACCTTGAATACGACGTCGCCGTGCGAGACAAAATTCGTGATGGCGACACAGTATTTTAAAGTATAGTGTCTTTGTGAGTGGAATTGTCAAACAAAAGCACCCATCCCTTTTATTGACAACTACTTTTCTTGTGGGACCAAATTAACATTTTGACGTTTAGTAAATCGACACGTAACCTCCTCTTTTCTTGTAAAGAAAAAAGTGATTTTATCTATTTGAAAGAGAGAGAAGGTTAAAATAACTTATTTGTATTATTTTATCTTTACTCAATTAACCAAAGTTGTTAATAGTGACGAAAGGAGAATATGAACTTCTTATATAGACTTGAACAATTTTCATTTTATAAGCTAGTTTTTAGAATTGAGTCAGATCCAAGATTCATTCTTTACATGATATCAAAATCAGATCCATTTCAACTCTATATTCACTGATGTTGGGTCTCCAAATTATGTCATCCACGTTAAAACTAACGGGGTCTATGTGTACAGGGGAGTGTTAAGAGTCTCACATCGAAAATGAAATGAAAACATGGCTTTATATGGACTTGGACAATCCTCATCATACAATCTAGCTTTTGAGGTTGAGTCAGATTCAAGATTCATTCTTTACAGATTTCATGATCCTTAATAGGAGGGTGTGAGTGTCGAAGATTAGGATAAAGAGTTAATAAATTGTCGAGCGTTTTTCTTTTCTGTACCAGATGTACTAGTATTACTTTTACGCTTGATAATTCTTAAATTTCTTTTTCAACATTCGTTTATCTAATTATCTTGTTGTTGTTACTGCTGATGCTGCTTTTTATTATTGCTTCTTTTCAACTCCTCTTGACCCGAGAATCTATCAGAAACAATCTCATTACCCTCATAAGGTAAGGATAAAGTCTACCTATACATTACCCAATCTAAATCCATTTGTGGAATTACTGAATTTGTTATTATTGTTGTTGATTGATAATTATATCTCTTGTTCTATTTGATTTATTGTATTTCATTCGATGTTCGATATTTATTTTAAATTTGAATTAATTTGGGTATGCATAAGTAAGATTCATTAACAAGGGAACGTGTTCCCTATTAAAAAATATATTGTCAGAGGTGGAACTTGGAATCTATGATTAACACTTATTTTTCTCGTCCCAATTTATATTGCGGTATTGGGATTTCGAAAGCCAAACAATTTTTTTTTTGATTTTAATTTTAATTTTTTTATGTCTCTTTAATATTTTAAATTGTTAATTAATGTAACTTATACTACTTTTACCTAATTTTCAAATATATACAAAATTTATCTGAATCATGATAGAAATTATGAAATTTGGCTCTCCGAATCTAAATTAACACATAAATTAAGACAAAAAAGTATGTGGTGTAATTTGATTTTGTCCTGCTGCCCTTTTTGTTGATGAAGGCACCGCTACTTTTCGTACAGTCTTGCAGAAACTTGGCCGACGCAATAGCCTGCAAACCACGTCAGCCGATTAATATGCTGCCCTGGCTTATATGGCTACTGTTCCGGTTAAGACTTCCTTTTCATTTGATTTGTCTCCCTTATCTTTCCATATGGAGTAAAGAATGAATGGTCGGGTATTGCTGGGAGAAAAGTAAAAACCAAATCGAACCATCATTTGTAAAATTATGAAAATTATGGCTCAAAGGCTTATTCCATCTTAATATATAAAAATTGAAAGTAAAAGAGAGAAAAGTGTTGTACGATATCATATAGATTTATAGTGCACTATGTTGCTTTGAAGGTTCCCACTAATCCTTACCAATGGTTCGCATTTGTTCATAATAATTCTCATTATAGGCTGTCCTTTGTGTGTTATATTTCATTTAAAACTAGACTAGATACTATGTTAGAGGAAGTGATACATAATGGGCTGGCAAAAGTTTGGGAACTTTACAAATGCCTCTTTATTTAGGGGTAGTTTGACGGTGATTAGGAAGTAGATTATTCATGTATTAAATTGGCATAATTAGTATCATGTTTGATAGTATTTTAGTTGTTATGTATAAAATTCAGCATATGATCAAGACTTAATGACATATTTAAAATTTTCATTAAGGAAATTTGAAAAATAAAAATATAGTGCTTGAGATTTAAACTTAGAATCTCAAGGTAAATTTTGAAACTCCTAAACATCCAGTCTTGTGTTCAGAGGATTCAAAATCTATATATGTGCATAAAAAATATAATAAAATTATCTTATATATACAATATAATTTTTTGTTAAAGGTGTTCGGGTGAACACGCTGCCTCACTCTTAGATCCATCCTGGACCAAGTACGGTGTTTGGTTATCATCAGTTTATAATTTCACATAACTAATACATGTATGAGAGAAGTTTATGTTGAGTAGAAGATGGAATAACTAATACATGAATAATTAATATATGCATAATTAATCCCCGCGTTGTGCAAGTATTATTAATACATGAATTAGTTATGTTGGTATTAGTAATGTGAGTATATTAGTTATACAAGGTGTGTGTCATTTGGTTGCTGGTTAGAATTATGCAGGTATTAATAAATAGTAATAAATGAATTAGTTATGCATGTATTTATTAGTTATGCAGAGTTTACATAAAATAATGTACATAGATTCCCCCATAACACACACACACACACACACACACACACATATATATATATGATTTGATAGTTTAGATATTGTTATTCATGATATTGATCTGATTCAAGATCATCGAGAGGTAATATTCATTCAGTGAATTTACAGGCTAAAGATTTATCTCTATGTGATTAAATCCCGAGTTATTGTGAAGTAAAAAACCGATGAGATTATGAAAGTAAATATTCTTACATTTATTGCTACTACACTATTTATTCTAGTTCCTACCATTTTTTTACTTATCATTTACGTAAAAAACAGTCGGTCAAAATGATTAATTATTAATTAATTTGAATGAAACTTAATTTTTGAATTGTTAGCCATATATATAGTTATAGTTATAGTTATGTAGAAAAGAAAAATATGAACCAAATTGTATTAGCAAAACTAATGTTATCATCAAATACAAAAAAAAAAATATAATATGAGAATCTCAGTCATTAGAAACTTGTGCGATTCCAGCAAATCTTCATCTCTGTAGAATCCCACTTTGCTATGCCGTATTGTTCGAATGTTCATCGCAAAGTGTAAAAGAAAGGAAGTTAAAAAAATAAATAAATGCGAGTAAAACCTTCAGATCCGTATAAAACAATAAGAGTTTTAATTACGAAAGGCTCAGATTTATTAAACTAACAAAGAGATATTTAAACTAGGCATGCATATATTTAAATATGATATATATTTAATAATATTGTAACGAAAATAAAAATCATATAAAGAGGGTGTGAAGAGAACTTAGGATTTTTATCAAGTGTAGCGATCTGTTTTGCCTTAGAAACTGCAGCAGTAGATGCTTCAAAAATCTGGCAGAACGGCTCAAATGTGGCCATAAAACAACAGTTGTTTGGATTAAAATGCAGCAGCAACAGGGGGCTCGAGAACACAACAGAAACCAAGTGTAGTATCTGTTCAAATCAGTAAATTTCAGAAGTATTGCAGCTGTCCGAAACAGTCCTAAAACAACAATTTTTGGCCAATAAACCAGCATCAACTGGGCTAATAATACAACAACAAAAGGTCAAAAAATCCAGC
The DNA here is from genome assembly GCA_029844215.1 of Przewalskia tangutica. NCBI lineage: Eukaryota > Viridiplantae > Streptophyta > Magnoliopsida > Solanales > Solanaceae > Przewalskia > Przewalskia tangutica. The sequence continues at coordinate 148,795,660 of CM056719.1, forward strand.
AACAAACAACCCAAAATATAGCAGCAAAATGGCCAAAACCAGTAGCAAAAAATGGCCCAAAATCAGTAGCAGAATGGAAAATCATCCATCGGAGTACAGAGATCATTTACCTCAAGTGCAACTACTGTTTTACCTCAAAATATGACAACAAACTTACCAAAATATGTCCCACGATGTAGTGTTAGCGATATTTCGAATGCTCACGCAGGCGTACGCATCGTTGACAAGTAATATAGTCTGATAAGACCGAATATCGTCCTCAGACACTGGTTTCTAAATATCGTTCATCTACTTTATGTTATCTATTTGGCAATCGATATTTGAGTTGGGTTTTGTTTAACTACTAGAATAATTGCAAGAATTACTGAACTATTTAAGTTGTAATCAGTTATGAATGAATTAGGGCTTCCAAAATCCTCGACTATCCACTCTATTCAATCCTTAATGCAACTAGAATGACTTCTTCTTCTACGTTAAGATAGCGGTTAACTAAATTGTCTTATATTCCGGTTAGGACATATAATCACTCAACCCCAGTGCAGAACCCTTCTATATTTCTATGATAGGATTTACCACATAGGAGGATTAAGAACAGTAACCTATAATCTTACACAAGTATCGGGGTACTGTCGTCCGCGATTTTTACCTATGTCTAGTCAATTACAGCATATCCAAATGTCTCCTCTCGATTCTTGATTCGAAATCATATATATTATGATAATTAGTTATCAATTAATTATCAAACATTCATACCAATTATTGACTAAATCTTAATCAAGTGAAAAAGAAATCAAACTACAACATTAATTCGTGAATAGAAGTTTCAAGCGATTCATAAGGAAAGCCCTAATAAAATGTTTAGCTCCTAGCCATAGTCACGCTAAGAACTAACACAAAATCCATACATAAACTGAATTAAAAACGAAAGAAAAGAAATTACTGCGAACTAAGTCTCCAATTATAGTCTCCATTGTTGTCTTGTGTTGTGCTATTGTTGTCTTGTGTTGTACTATGTTGTAGAATGACCAACCTTCATAACATTAATCCCTAGGGCTTAAATATGTTCCAAATTTCGTGCCCTATGGACCAATCTGCCCTTAGCCAATTCTTCTTCGGAATCGAATTTTACTGCAGACCGCATGCTGCATAACCAGACCGCAAGTGCCTAAACTCCTGCACCTTCTCAGTAAATATGGCACCGCGGTTCTGCATAGTGACATCGCGGTGCTGAAAGTCCTGTGGCTTTTCAGTAAATATGGCACCGCGATTCTGCATATTGGCACCGCGGTGCTGAAAATCTTTCGTCCTGATGTGCCAATTTTCGTCCTTTTGCCTCGAGAGCACCTTTTCTGCCCAATTCTCGCTCCTTTTTGCCTTTTGGAACCGCTGTGACTTAAAAGAAAGAAAAACAAACCTAATACTATACTAAACACAACAAAAACGAGTAAAATACTAACTAAAAATGACTCAAAAGACGTATACAAAATACGCCTAACAAACACCCCCAAACTTAACATTTGCTCGCCCTCGAGCAAAGATCAAAACAAAACAAAGACACAAAAACAAAAGACTCAAAGACTCAAATCAAGTAGCTGCACAAGTACTTAGAAACACATGAACGTCAGTTGGGATAATATGTAGGAACATATATAACATGAATTTTTAGCAATCTAGAATTTCAAGTCAGATATTTCGCAAATTCATTTCAATCATAAGTAATGGAAGCATGAATACCTAACCTATGCATATCAATTTCATTTAGTTCTATGAGCCTGTTTACTTGCTATTCTCCACTAATCATATACATACATTCTAGAGATCATCAAAACTTTTCAGGGTTGTAATGTGGGCTTAGGCACATGTAGGTAAGATTAGGCATTTAGGCTCAACTTACGTACCATAAACATTTTTCTTACTCAATCATTTTGTCATTCTTTATGGTATTCTTTTCAGTTCATACCTATATCCTCCTTTCTCTTTTTGAGAGCATGAAACAATTCACATAGACACCCCCAAACTTAAGCTTTTACATTTTTTCATTGGGGTGCATCACTTTTTCACTCTCTTTTTGTATTCTTTTTTCACTCCTTTTCATCTCAATTTTTCAATTACCGCTTATGGCACACGAGGGAATCATGGGGTGTCAAAGAAAATAACTTACTTTAGGTTCAACGGGGCTGACTAAGGATGCAATTTATTACAAGGTAAGTAATGAATTGTAAGAAGAGCTAACAAAGAAATGCCCGAATCTTCCCCCTAACATGTACATCTTAACTATTTCGCCTCAAATAACAAGCAAACAAACTTCACAAATATTTTGCAATTGACAACACATAGGCTAAGCACCAAATATTCCAAATAATTAAATTTTCATGAATTTTTGGCATATCTAAGTTAAACACACATATTTTAGCTTCTCATTCCACTACATTATCCCACTTAGTTTACCAGGCGTTCCAAATAAGCACAACATGCATGATCATAAAAAAATTGTCTTACATAAAACACAAAAACAAACAAAAGACTCAAATATAGACACAAAAATAAAATAAAACTCCCCCCCAAACTTAAACTACACATTGTCTCAAATGTGTAAAAGACTCAAAAATTAAAGAGGGATGACTTACAGACATACATCAGCTCAAAATGGTGGTGGTGGCGGCGGTTATTGCGTTGACCATTGGGTGAACATGGAACTCAAATTATCAACACGCTGGGTCAAGTGTTGATGGTCTTGCATCATTTGCTCTTGATTTTTCAGCATCCTTTGTTGGTTCAAGAGCATCTGCTCCATCATTGGCATTGGAGGCTCCAAGGACAGGGGAGGTTGATGGCTTCTTTTGCCTGCTTCATTGTGTGCCTCTGCCTCAGGCTCTTCATCATCCATGGTTGTTGCGTCTGCTGCTGTTGGGCCCCTTCTTGCTGTTGGTCCTGGATTTGGATCAAGGAAAGAGTGCACTAAATTGTAGGCCACATAAGACTGACTCTTCTCAAGAATATTCGTGGAGAATGTTGAGACTCCATGCCTATCACATAAGGCAGAAATGAGTGACCCATATCCCAACCCGCCAGTAGTAGTCAACCTTCTAATCCCTTATGCTTTGCACTATTTCTCTCCCAACGTCAATTGTCATGCCCGTCATGATGCCATAGATGAGCTTGATTCTGTCTGTGGGCACATTAGTAAAATAAGTTGACAGAATCAAGCGAGCACTTACGAAATATAGCCATCCTCTGGTTGTTCTGTTAAATTGGCACCGGGCAAGTCTCCTGGATCCGTTGCAGGCAAAATTAAACTCAGCGCCTGGGTAGCACAATGTTTCCGCAACTACATTCCACATGAAGTGGTTTATGTTTCTTGACCAATAACTGAAGTGGTATGAATTATTGCCTTAGTCCTCAACGTCATAGGTCCTTATTAGCGTATTCACAACTTCAGAACTCACAGATGTCGCGCCCGTTTTTTACCTTGGGGTCTGAACGGTATCCGCAACTTTGTTCTTTGGCGCGGTTCCCTGGATGGAGCAATAATGCCGATTTTGAGGAGTCGTCACCTAATTAGTTAAGTGAATTAAGACACTTGATTTATTGCAATAAAAATACCGCAATTAATCTTCATTTAATGGTCTGCAAAATTAATGAGATTCTGGATCAGAGTTCTTTATTATCCTAAAGGGAAGGGGTTAGACATCCTTTAAGATCCGCTAAATTGCGGTTATCCGTTCAAACCTAGGTTAACTATGTATTGACTTTTATTCTACCTATTTTAAGCATTTTTACATAATTTACAATTAAAATAAAATGCAATACAGAATAATAAAACTAAAATTAAATGCGACATAAAATAAAACTCCGGGACATTCTTTTGAAATGCATCTCCGGATACCTGCATAAACACTTAGTAAAAGTGTTAGTAATAGAATAAACAATTTTAAAAGCAATAACAAGAATTAATAAGTAAAGCCAAAAATAAATTCGTCTTTGTACAGGGAAGGCCTTGGAAATCAGACGGAGATTCCTTCATCGGCCAATATTGCTAAAAATAATAAAATAAATAAAAACTTTCAGGTCCGCGCCAAAACAGTAATAGTTTTAAACACGAAGGGCTCAGATATATATAAAAATAAAGTGGGACATCCTAAACAGGTGCGGCTGCGAGAATTCGCTCTGCCAGCGCATGTTGGTTATCCGGTGTAAGTGAAAGAAATCATCATTGCCCAGAAAGCTTCATTTATTTTATTTTCTGTCTTTGCAACTGTGGAGGCCTCAAAAATCGACGGATAACTTTTTCATTGGCCATCAAGTGTAGTATCTTATTCATTATCAGTTAACCAGTAACAAAAAAAAATGTCAAAATCAGTAGTAACAAGACCCCAAAATCAGTAAAAAGAATACATCAACGCATTATCTGTTCTTTTAGAAACACATTCCAATCGATAAAAACAAGAAAACGAAAGGGGGCAAAATAGTCCAAAATAATCTGAACCCGGCAAACAGCACGCCAATAGCAAAACCAACGAAAAATCAGTCCAACGCAAACCAGAGAACAACAAAGCAGTAGCCAACAAACATCGTCGGAAAATTCAAGATAGTACAAAGCCAGTTAAAGGGCAAAATGTCAAAACAGTTCCTGAAACGGTAACACATCAGCGGTTCGCCGGAAGCAGTAAAAGGCACGGAAACAGTAGAGCTCGCCGGAGTTTTAGAACTCCGGCGAATCACCAAAACAGAAATCAAATCAGTCTCCGACCAAATATACCAACAACGGATATCCAAGAACAAAAACAGGGTTCGCTAGAATTTCCAAGAACTCTGTTAAGACATAAAGATCAGAAAATAACATTAAATCAGTCCAAAGATAGCCAACAAAAGAGATACAACGGTGTTATCGCGGAGTTAACAACACGAAAGCGTGAGCGTGGCGTTGCTTCCACGGCGAGGTCGCCAGAGCAACGCCACCGCAGTGGTGAGGTTCGACAGTGAGTAGTGAGGTGGTGGAACAGTAGTGGTCGATGGGATACAGTGGTTCGTGAGAGACGGGATAATGGTGGTGGTGCACTGGTGGTAGTTCGAGCAGTGGGGCGACGAGAATGGCAGCGGGGGAGGGGCGTTGCTGGTGTTGTATGTGTTGTGTTGTGTGTGTGCGTGCGCGCAGTGGTGGTCGGCGATGACAGTGGTGGTGGTTTCGCCGGTGCTAGGCGAGTGGTGGTGGTTCGCAGGAGATAGAACTCCGGCGAAGGGCTGCAGCAACGGGCTGGGGTGCGTCTGGTGTGTGTGCGTGTGTGCTGTGTATAAAAAGAGAGATGGGCGGCTGTTGTTTTGTTGTGTTCGCCGGAGCTCGAAGCTCCGGCGAAGGGTGGCTGTAAATGATGATGGGGCGGCTGGAGTGAAGGTTATAGGGGTGGACTGTGAGGGTGTGTTGCGGCTGGTGAAGGCTTAAAAATGAGAGTGGAGGTGAGGGTAGAAAAGGGGGTGTGCGGCTAGTGAGGAGATGAGAGTGGGGTCTTCCCTTGTGCGGTTGAGGGTGTGTTGGGCGGCTGAGGGGGGTTCGCCGGAGGTTGGAGCTCCGGCGAAGGGCGACGGCGACGGGAGAGAAGGGTTAGGGAAAATTTAGTGTCGGCTGCTGAGGTAGGGGCGGCTGAGGGTAAAAAATTTAGGGTTGTGTGCTGTGAGGTTAGATAAAAAAGATAGAGAGAGGGGTAGCCGACTGAGGGGGGATTTTTTAGGGTAGGGAATTGTTTTATTTATAGTGTGGGATTAGGTTTAGGGTTTGGGTTTTGGGTATTGAGGGAAAAGATGAAAGGTGTATTGAGCCTCATTTTTGGGCCTCAATTTTTAGCGATTTGGACTGATTCAGATTGTGCCTCGGACTGGACTGATTCGACAAAAATACAAAACGAGTTCATTATTTAAAAGAAAAAATTATTTAAAAGATGCAAAATTATTAAAATGCAAATGCCGATGCAATAATAATAAAAATACAATATTTAACAAATATTTAATGTCTAATTAAGAGTAAAGACGGGATGTCAATTAATTATTTAAAGAGATGCAAAATTAGTAAAATAAAATAATCACGCAACAATAATAACATAATATTTGAAAATATTTAATACCTAATTAAAGTAAAAACATGATGCCAATTTACAAAAAATAAAACAACATAGAATGTTAGGTAAAAAATATACAAAAATACCAAAAAATGGTGATTAAAATGCGGTGTCCTAAAATGCTTAAAATTGCAAGAAATGACTAAAAGATGGGTCAAAATTGGGTGTCAACAACGGACATATATTTCCCTCTAACAAAGCATCTCCCATCCCTTTTATCGGGATAATTCGCATAGAATTCCCTCACAAGGCTAGAATTCTGAAGTGGGATCCTCTCTGGATTGGTGAACCTTTATCACCCATTTTCCTCAATCATGGCCCTAATAGGCTCGTAGTCATCATCATCCTCAAATGGCATGGCCTGGTAGTCCATGCCTCTTTCTGGTATCAATGCCCTAATACTAATCTTGTTATATCGATCTTCCACCTGTTTATTGGTAAATCGAGTAACATCATAGTCTGGGGCTGATGGAGATGAGGTGGTTCGGGCGGTTATTTTCCTAGAAATCATTGTGAAGGTTGGTGGAAAATTTTCGACAATGATTCCTTTGTTTCCTCGAGGTGTCCCAACAACTAACACTTCACACAATCAACAATAACCAACCAAAAATCGGTCCACAACAGCAATACACAACAACTACACCACAATACGCCTCAATCCACACAACTACACAACGAACAACCACCGCAACAAACACCCACAACTACACAACACCCTACCACTACAGTACGTACCACCCCCAAACTTGCAAATTACTTTCTCTACTAACCTTGAAATTGCAAGAATAATGATGAATATTACCTTTTTGAAGAGTCGTTCTTCACCAATTTCTTGACTCAAATGGAAGGAATGATGATGGTGTAAGATATGAGGGTTCTTAATGGGGTGGTTTGTAGGGATTTTTGAAGATTTTGGTGGAGTTTGTGGGAATTTTTGTGGATAGAAGGAGAGGAATTTCGGAATTTGTAGAGGGAGGAAGGGTTTGTGGTTGTGTGGGAAAGGATTTGAGGATTTAGGGCTTTTTTAATTCTGAATACCGTCCCGGAACCGCGGTACTGCCTAACGGCACCGCAGTGCCAAAAGTACTGTGACCCCTCTAATCATTCGACACCGCGGTATTACATAATGGCACCGCGGTGCATAAACTCCCGCGACCTCTCTGAACATTAGGCACCGCGGTCTTGCACAATAGCACCGCGGTGCTTCCCCGATTCCGTGTTTTCCATCCTCTTCTTCGTGCTTAGTCTTAGACTTGTTCACCTGGCATCACAACACAATAAAAAAAACCAAAAGTGAGACTGTTCTAATTAAACTAAATTGCATAATTTAAACATTGGGTTGCCTCCCAAGTAGCGTTGTCTTTAATGTTGTAGCCGGACGAAGGTTCTTTATCAAATCATTGGGGTAAATTAACCCCACAACCTATCCACTTAAAAATCATTCTCTTTTTCCTCACTCTATTTTTCTTCTTCACAGTAGTAGGTTCAATAGGATTTACCTGTTTGTCAGCTTTCATATCATCTACTTTTGTTGCAGCTTTCAAACTAGCCTGTGGGTTCACAGTTGTAGGGATGATCTCCCTAGTTTTGGTCTGAGCATGCTAAACTGATGTGTCAGTTGTGCTTACTGCGAAGCACTTGTTGTTGGCCTGTGACTCAATGGTGGATTTAAACACCTTGAATACCATTTCTTCTTCCTGAACCCTTAGCCTCAATTCTCCCTTCTCCACATCGATTAGGGCTCTACCAGTAGCTAGGAATGGTCTCCCCAACATGATGAGTATTTCATCATCTTCCTCCATCTCAAGAATGAGGAAGTCTGCTGGAAAGAAGAACTTTCCCACCTTGACAAACACATCTTCAACTATGTCTCTGGGGTGCACCACGGTTCGGTCAGTCAGCTGCAGATTAACTGTGGTTGGTTTGGCTTCCCCCAAACTCAATCTCTTAAATATAGACAGAGGAATGAGATTGATACTAGCCCCTAAATCACACAGCGCCCGATTGCATGTTACGTTTCCAATAGTGCAGGGCAGGGTGAAACTTCCTGGATCTTTCAACTTAGGAGGCAGTTTCTTTTGTAGGATGGCGCTGCACTCCTCTGTCAGCACTACTGTCTCATAATCCGCCAACCTTATTTTCTTCCCAAGTATCTCCTTCATGAATTTGAAGTATGCGGGAATTTGTTCTAACGCTTCAATGAAGGGGATATTAATGTGAAACTTCTTAAATACCTCCAAGAACTTGGAGAACTGCTTGTCTATGGCCTTCTTATGGAGCCTCTGAGGGTAAGGGATTCTATCAGTGTATTCCCTCAAAGGTGCTGGTGGAGCTTTCTCAACTATAGGGTGGTCCTCAGTGACCCCTTCATTTTCTTCCTCAATTTCTTTCTCGCCATCTTTCTCATGAACCACTGCGGGTTGGGGAGCAACCTGCTCCAACTGCTTTCCACTCCTTAACAACACTGCCTGATACTGCTCTCTTGGATTGACCTCTGTGTTGTTTGGGAGAGTACCCTGTGGTCTGATGGTTACCATCTTTGCCAGTTTCCTAACCTGCGTTTCCATGTTCCTGAGAGAAGACCTGGTTTTAGATATGAACTGATTCTGCGAATTAGTGAGTGTAAGAAATGCTGCCCTCAGCTCATCAGGCTTCTCCTGCTGTGTAGGTGGTCTAATCTGCTAGGATGAGGTAGCCTGATTCTGTCCTTGCTGGTTCTGGTAACTACCTTGATATGGTTGTTGTTGGGCCTGGTCGTTCCTCCACGAAAAGTTAGGGTGATTTCTCCACCCTGAATTGTATGTGTTGGAATTATAAGGCCGCTGAAAGTTCCCAACTGCCTGAACCTGCACTATTGACACATTATTGAGATCCACCGCTATGCATCTGTCAAAGGAGTGCGGTCCACCACAAATCTCACAATTTACTGGCATCTGGACTGCATTCACAGACATAGTGTTCTGCTGCAGTTGCTTCGTCAGAAGGGCTACCTATACATTCAGGGCAGTGATGGCATCTAGTTCATGTATACCCATAGTCTTCTTGCTATTCACTGACCTGTCATCTGCCCCTTGGTGATTGTTGGCGGCCATGTCTTCCAGTAACTCATGTGCCTCATTGGCACTCTTTCTCATGAAGGCTCCCCCTGCTGCAGCATCATTGATGGTACGAGTAGTACCACTCAGCCCATTATAAAAAATGTGGACTAACATTCACTTCTCTATGCCATGTTGTGGGCATTTCCTTTGCAGATCCTTAAATCGCTCTCATGCATTATAGAGTGACTCACCATCCACCTGGTAAAAATTGTTTAACTCTCTCATTAACTTTGCCGCTTTTGAAGGTGGGAAGAACTTTACAAGAAACTTTTGGGCTAGGTCCTTCCAGGTAGTGACAGGTAGTGATAGAGTTGGCAGGTAGTGAGTTCAACCAACTCTTGACTCTGTCCCTAAGTGAGAACGGGAAGAGCCTCAGTCTAATGGCATCGTCAATAACGCCATTGTACTTGAAAGTGACATACAGTTTCAGAAAGTTGGCAATGTGCATGTGGGGGTCTTCAGATGGCAATCCCCCAAACTGTAATGTGTTCTGGACCATGCTCAGGATGGCTAGCTTGATCTCAAAGTTGTTAGCCCCTATTGCTGGGAGCCTGATGCATGTCTATGCACCAGTAACCGTGGGCAAAACATAATCTCCCAAGCTCATTTCTGCAGGTGGTGGGACTTGTCCCATGGCAGCAGGTACCTTATTATTCAACCCCTCATCAGGTACCCCGTTGTTGTTCTGCTGATTTTCCATGGCTAGTAAATCAGCAATTCTTTTCTCACGCCTGTTTTGCTTGCACAATTTTTCGAGTTCAGGGTTGAAGGGAACAAGTGTATCTGTTCCTCTCCTTCTTCGCATACACTAGATTCCTGAAATAGACCAAAATCAACAAACAAAATCAAGGCAACAGGGTTCTAATAGTAAAAATAAAAATACAAATAAGGCCAAATTAGAAATAAAAATAGATGGTTCGATATTAGATGTACGCCAGTCCCCGGGAACGGCGCCAAAAAATTTGTTAGCGATATTTCGAATGCTCACGCAAGCGTACACATTGTTGACAAGTAATATAGTCTGATAAGACTGAATATCGTCCTCAGAGACTGGTTTCTAATTACCGTTCATCTATTTTATGTTATCTATTTGGCAATCAATATTTGAGTTGAGTTTTTGTTTAACTACTAGAATAATTGCAAGAATTACTGAACTATTTAATTTGTAATTAGTTATGAATGAATTAGAGCTTCCAAAATCCTCGACTATCCACTCTATTCAATCCTTAATGCAACTAGAATGACTTCTTCTTCTACGTTAAGATATCGGTTAACTAAACTGTCTTATATTCCGGTTAGGACATATAATCAATCAACTGCATAACCCTTCTATATTTCTATGATATGATTTACCACATAGGAGAATTAAGAACAGTAACCTATAATGCTACACAAGTATCAGAGTACTGTCATCCGCAATTTTAACCTATGTCTTGTCAATTAAGAATATCCAAATCTCTCCTATCGATTCTTGATTCGAAATCATATATATAATGATAATTAGTGATCAATTAATTATCAAACATTCATACCAATTATTGACTAAATCTTAATCAAGTGAAGAAGAAATCAAACTACTGCATTAATTCATGAATAGAAGTTTCAAGCGATTCATAAGAAAAGCCCTAATAAAGTGTTTAGCTCCTAGCCATAGTCACGCTAAGAACTAACACAAAATCCATACATAAACTGAATTAAAAATGAAAGAAAAGAAATTATTGCGAACTAAGTATCCAATTGTAGCCTCCCTTGTTGTCTTGTATTGTGCTATGTTGTAGAATGACCAACCTTCATAGCATTAATCCCTAGGGCTTAAATATGTTCCAAATTTCGTGCCCTATGGACTAATCTGCCCTTAGTCAATTGTTCTTCGGAACTGAGATTTTCCGTGCCGCATGTGATAACTGCATGACCGCGGTGCCTAAACTTCTGCACCTTCTCAGTAAATATGACACATTACTGCATAGTGGCATGATGCTGAAAAGTCTGTGGCTTTTCAAGAAATATGGCACCATGATTCTGCGTATCAGCGCGTGGTCGAAAATCCTTCGTCCTGATGTGCCAACTTTCGTCCTTTTTACCTCGGGAGTACCTTTTCTGCCCAATTCTCGCTCCTTTTCGCCATTTTTTCTTTTGGAAACGCTGTGACTCAAAAGAAAGAAAAACAAACCTAATACTATACTAAACACAACAAAAACGAGTAAAATACTAACTAAAAATGACTCAAAAGGCGTATACAAAATACGCCTAACATGTAGCAGCTTAGGTGTAATGTAACATCAGCTTAAGTAACAGTAAACAAATCCTTGCACAACGCATGTTGGTTTCTTGTAGATGTGTGAAAGAATCCATAACTCATCATCGCCCTTTTTCCGAAGGAAAGCAAACCGAGGAAAAACCTTTCCGGAAGGGTCATGGCCTCAAATTAATTATTCTCATCGGCCTAAATGTAGTATCGTATTCAAATCAGTAATTATCTCAAGTGTAGCAATCAGGTAGCACACACGAAACATGTAGCAACACCTATTTTCGACCTGAATTCCATACACCTTACCTGAGATTGCATTTCTGTTTTAATGTTGGCAACATATTGCTCCAAAAACAACCATGTCCAGATACAAATTAAACTTTTATGCATCTATCCCTGCCATGTAATTGTATGTGTGTGTATGTGTATAAAGAGCGAGAATTTATATACATATATTATTGAATAGACAGATATCTTTTAAGAAAAAAATAAAGGGCACCATAATAGAATGAGAATGTGTGAACCAGATCAAATCCTACTCACCCAAGTGAGGTCTTCCATTGCTTTAACCTTTCTTGTAGTGAAAAAGGCAAGCTGCATCAAGACACATGAGATATCCCAAAAGATCATTAGTATGAAGAGCTAGGAATACTGAATATTGAGGACGAAGTGGACGTGAAGATTCAGCAGTCCAATGTTCCTTACATGATAGTAGTGGTGATCTGGAGTCTCTATTTCAACTGGTAATTCAACCATATTTGAATCAAAGTATCTGGATCGGAATAACAATAAAATAAATCACATGCACCGACACAGGTTAATACCATATTTACACGTGATGCAAATATCTAATATATCGAATACACAATATGCATAGCTTTCTTTTGGCTATTGTTTCCTTTCATTCTTTTATTTCTCCTTCACTTTCTTTTTTTACTTTCCAAAAGGGGTACGAGAAACAAAATGGATTCTGATATAGTAATATTGTGCAAATAATTAGGCCACAATTATGTATGGCGTGTTTTAGAGACAGAGTAGTTAAAGGTGCCTACATGCAGGAATATGAAGAAGAAAATATCAGCAGAATTCATTACAAAGATGTAAGAAGCCTCTTGCTTGGTGTTACCCGATTTACTCAATATAATTATAACCCATAAAGTAATACAAACACATTTTATTTTTTATAAGGTAAAGAAAAAATAGTAAAAATAGATTACCCACAATATATAATATCATCCAAAAGAGAAGATAATGCAGTACTGCCAAGCATCCATAAATTAATCAACTATTAGAATGTATTTTTCTAGTTTTCTGTTTCCCATAAAAAAATGAATTGACTGGGTAACTCAAATAAGAACTCTAAATGCATCTCTTTGTTATTTCAGAAAGCATAACCGTTTCTTTGTCATACCACCTTGATGGAATTCTCACAATCAAGATAAACTCATAAAGCTAAAAAAAATGTTCATGTGAACTCTTTCTTTCATAGACGATACAACAATCCATAAGTAATAATGTTCTAAAGGCTTTCTTATATAGTCAATCACACTCAGATATAACTTCATCTGGACTGTAGGAAGGTAGCTCACATGAATACTCTAACACCCTACATAAGTACTCTACTCATTTTAAAAAGCATTAAATTAGATCACTAGGATACAAGCACTTGTAACAACTAATAACTTATAATTTTAATTTACCAAGACTAATAACTTGAGAGCATTGAAGAAAATGTAAAGATTAGATATAAGTCAGCAATGTTCTGGAATTTCACTTACAAGAGCATTGCCTGTGGCATGTTCCAATGCTACTGTCGAAGGAAATACTCTCTGAGAGTAATTCAAAGGTGTAGTTATAGTTGTTGAATGTTGCCCAACTGTCGACATTGTTTCTTCGTTGACCAGTGATGTTACAATTTGTTTTCCAATATCAGTGTTTGTAATTCATGATTTTGAAACTGGAATTTGAGAGTGTTGGGGTTGGATTAGGGGTGGAAACGCCGAATTAGGAGGGTCGCCCAATCGACTGAGACTCCATATCCGTCGACAAGGTTGAAGGTCCAACAATGTCAATTTTCTATCGAAGCTGAATAAATTAACGGGAGTAGGTGCAAAATGTAGCTAAGATGAAGATAAACACAGTGACACCATCGACGAATCTCGACGTTACCAGAGGTGGCCGGAAAATCGAAAGATGCGCCTAGGCTACCGCCGAAATGTGAGTTGGTCGTCTGGTCATTAGGGGTTGAATCGAAGGATTGTGTTAGTATGTGACTGACTGTTGGGATATGACGGTCATAGTGGTGTAACCCACCGCCGTCGATTGTCGCTTAATTCGCCGAAATTTACAACTCCGATCAACAGTGAATGGGTTTTTTCGATCAGATATTGACGGAGCTGTAGGGTGAATCGACCGGTGTGGTTGGTATGGAAATGACGGGCTTGACGAGACGAATCTTTTGGTATATGTCTTGTCCCCATTGGATTCCTGAGGTGACCGAAAAATACAATTTTCTGACATTTTCACTGTTCAGGCCTGAAAATCGCGGAAATTGGGAGAATTTTAGGTTTGAGTTTTGGGGTTTATTGGGGGAATGGGAGTTAGATATGAAGAAATAGTTTTAAAATTAGAATCGGGTTTGAAAATAAAATGGGTCGGTCGGGTATATATTATTTATAAAAAAAAAAATTAAATTTGTATTTTAAAAACCGTCACAAACACATGTGACGGTTGAAATAATCATCACATCACTGTCACAAAGCTGTGACGGTTAATAAAACCGTCACATATCTATCACAAAGGCCCATTGATCAGGAAGTCAATGCTAAAACCATCATAATGTGTGATGGTTTTTAAAATCGTCACACCCAAACGGTATGGTCTTTTTTTTTAGTGTATCATCAAGCAAATGAAAATGGTGATGAAAATTTCTTCTAAAGAGATACTAATGATAAGCATACGCGCCATTGAATAAAATGGAAGGATCTATGCTATCCTACTTTGGAGGATGGAGCAGGGTTTAAAAGTATTCAAAGTTTTTGTGATGCATTTTCTACCCAGAATTGGTGGAACCTTAGAACTGAGAACTCTCTTCTCAAATATTTTCTAGAAGCTAAATATTACAAGAGGATGCATCCAGTGGCTAGAAAGGGCAAACCAGATCAATCTCAAACCTGGAAAAGGCTCATGAAAATTAAGTATAAAGAACGGGTCTTGGGCCATTTGACAATATTCAAAAATTTAGTCACTGATTACAAATTTCTTGATGACTCGGACACCTCACCTCTAGTCCAAAATGCACTACAAAATCCTCACCATCAGGCCGTCCCGCCAACAGTTCCGTCGACCCCACCCACCTGGCCGAATCCTTCCCCGTTCCTGCCCGAAAATAGTCCAGGCACACTACCCCAAAACAGTCCCTGCCCACCCGACAACCAGCCCCGGCCCAACCCCAACCAGTGACCGTCCCGGCCAACTCGACACCCAGCCCCTGCCCGTCCCATCGCCCAGCCCCCAGTAACACCCCGTACTCTCATGTTAGAACGCGTCGTAGCGAACTAATTGAAATATCTCATATTTTTGGGTTATGATTTGAACCGCTCGACATATTTAAGCAGACTCGAGCCACGAATAATTTTGGTTATATTAATTACGCGAATAAATAGTTAGTGTATAAATAGGTGAAGTTCCGAAATGATTTAAGACTTAAAGCGTGACAACGATAGTTGAAAATAATATTGCGTGTGTCAAAAGAGGCTATGGATTAGTGTTATATCACATGATTATGAAATTAAGTATAGGAAATGTGTAGTCCGCATGGGCAGCTCAACTGGTTCTCAAGGGGGATAATTGGAAAAAATATAGGAAGTGTGTTGAAAATAATTATTATTTGAGTGAGTTGAGATCAAGAGATTAATTACGTATATAATTGGTTCAATATTGAATTATAGCGGAGATAAATAATTAATAAAATAATTAGAAAAGTGAGAATATCACTACCCTATCACGTGGCAGTAGGTGGCAATGCACCTAATGACTATGCGTTTGCTTGGGTTTGGTGTCACCATTTGGTAGAAGATAATTACTATAAAATGATTATGTATAAGGAGTGGCAATGCACCTTAAGCATGGTGATGCAGTTGCACCACCCGAATTTTTAATTTTTTTTTATTTATGATAACTTTTTTCATAGGAAAGACATACAAATATAGCAATCTTTTTCTTTAGGAATTTTCATGGCAACGAACTGTACGGATACTAAAGTGACTTTCCCTTTTTAGCAAGTAACATGATTTTCCTTTCAGGCAGCAACATGAAAATTTCATTAGAATCAGCAACGTGTCTCATGTCTAAGCAGCAGTTACATACATATATACACGCTCTCGTGTTGCCGGAAGAAAAAAATACCAAGAGCAACGTACGAGTTTTTCTCACCGTTTGATCTCGTTGTTTTGTTTTTGTCGTGTGTTGAATTCGGACTTTCTTCAAAATAAAGTACGATGGAAGAAAAATAGTTCTTGACATATAAGGTGAGGTGCTAGACGATCTGCATGGATTGTGTTGTTATGCGACTCGACACAGGTATGTTAAGGCTACTCTTCCTTATTTTGACATGGCCGGTAATAAAACGAACGTAAATGAATGTCCGTACAAAGTAACTTTACTCCTGAAAGCTAGAAATGTAGATGCCCTTCATTCCATTGAAGAAGCTTATTGATTCATGTATATCTTGTCTTATTGACTCATAATGAAAAGTCTGTTTATATGTTATTTTCAAAATATATTGGATCGGGTTGCATGTTCCGCAACATATATACATATAAATATATTGGATCGGATTGCATGCTCCACAATATATATACATATAAATATATTGGATCGAGTTGCATGTTCCGCAACATATACATATAATGAATCAGGTTGCGCGTTATTCAATACATGCACAAATCGGTATTTACATTGCATTGCATATCCACACATACACCCTAAAGAATACCTAGAGGTAGTGATATGTTATATACCTCTCACTATAAGACTAGGATAGTTTATAAAGTGAAGGCCTATCCGGACATGTTGTATTTTAGTTTCATTATTCAGCTCATATGGCATTCAGGTTGCTCATGCTTTTATTTACAGCTTGTCGCATCATATTGCATTTATGCCTTTCCTTACAGTTTATAGATTCATATTGTTATTCATGTTTTACATACTCGATACATTATTCATACTGACGTTCCTTTTATTGGGGGACGCTGTGTTTCATGCCGCACTAGTAGGTTACTGGTTCAGTTGATATTGGATCACTCCACTTGTTTCGGAGTTGCGGTCTAATCCTGATATGGTGTTTTGGATATATATGTGGGTATGGCGGGGCCCTGTCCCGACCTTATGATGTCACGTACTCTCTAGAGACTTGTAGACAGTTGTCTTGTATATAGTAGTCGTGTATAGACTTGTCGGCCTTAATAGTGTATATGCATAGGTTGAGTGCTTCTGATTGTAGGACTTTACGTGACACCTTTCCAGTTTACTATTTCCATGTGTCAGCAGGTTACCTCGTGACGGCCCTCGTGGCCCATACTTAATTATGATTAATTGGTAAATTTATGATTAGTGATACCTGGAAAGTAAGGTCCAGGTGCCCGTTATGGACCTCCGGTTTAAGTCGTGACAAACTTGATATCAGGGCAGGTCTGTTATAGGGAGTCTACAAGTCCTGTCTAGTAGAGTCTTATTTATGGGTGTGTTGTACACCGCACTTATAGACAGGAGGCTATAGGGCATTTAAGATGGTGGTTACCTTCCTTCTTGATATAGAATCATGCTATAGAGCTGAGTTGTAAGAATTCTCTCTGTAAACTTTATCGTGTTTATGATTATAGCAATGCCTTCTTCCATTAGGGATATGATTAGCAGGGAGATTGAGTGTAAATGCGAGTAGTATTCTCTCTCTATTGAGACATATCCATCATAGGAGATGAGTAAGTTGCTTTCTCAAGTATCGACAAATCTAGTAGCACTAGAGGAGTTGAGAGAAGCTCTCGTACCATCATTCCTACCACCGGCTCCGTCTGATAAGAATGTAAGGAGAGCAGTGCAAATATTGAATCAATGGGTTGCCTCCCAGACATGACTTCATCCCAGAGCATCTGATAGAGATAAGCCCCTTGAGCGATCATGTAGTTTATTAGTCAGGGATCACCAATATTTAAAGGGTTCAAAGATTCCAATATCTCAGGGTCAAAGTTATGAAGGTCAAGCGAGACCGCCCTGACCATCTTGTAGTCAGTATGGTCGAACACATGCTGGATTATGCCGCAAAGATACATGGGGTTGGTTTAGTGTGTCAGTCATGGCCACAACGTTTCGAAGTGTCCCAAGTTGATGTGCAAATGTAAGGATAATATGATTATGAGTTGTACAAATGAAAAGCAGAAGACATCATTGGATGGTTTAGTAGGTTAGGTGAGCTTGGGTTCGGGGCTAAACCTCACACGCGCGCTGCCTCCCACCGGTGCGGTCGGGTCTCGGGCCTCGATTCTCGGGTCTCGGGTCTTGATGCGCGAAAAGATGCACACACTTAAACGCAAGTGCACGTTATCGTGACAAGTAATATAGTCTTAGCAAGACCGAATATCGTCCACAAGGATTAGGGTTCAAGTACCAAATATCTATCTTTTGGTATCTATTTGGTAAATTGATATTTGATTTTGTGGTTTATAACTACAAATTATAAAGGCTAATTTAACTAATGAGTTTACTTCAGTTGTGATGAGAATAGGGCTTCCACGTCTCCTCACTATCCGCTTATGTCACTTATTAATGCAATAACTTATGGTCTTCTTCTTTTGGAGAAAGCGAGTTCACTAAATCGTTTTATACTCCGTTAGGGTATATAAACACTCAACCTCAAGATTGCACCTTACCTACCTTTGGTGATAAGGATAACTCTATAGGAGGATTAAGACTAAGAACCTAGTTAACCGTCACGCCTGATGCGTAAAATTAGGGTTGTTAAGCCTCTCGTTAACGCTACATAAATAATTGAGGTATTTTCATCCCCATCCAAGAATGTCTACCCAACTTACAAAGATATTCACAATCCCTCCGTCGAGTCGATTAGAAATCATATAGTGATAATTAGTTGTCAATTAACTACCAAGCATTCAATTTAATTATTGGATAGATCTCGATAAGAAGAAGAATAACCATAAGCATGCATTAAATCATAACATAAGTTTCTAGAGATTCAACATGGAAAGCCTATAGAGGAATTAGTTCTAGCCATTGACATGACAAGAACTAATTCCATGTTCTTCATAAAGCGAAATAAAAACAAGAAAAAGAAAGAAAATTTACTAAACTATGGTCTCCATCTCAGCAAGAAAGCCTTGTGTTGTGCAGAAGGGAACCTTAAAAGCGCCTAGGGTTCTCCTTTTATAAGTGAAAACCGCCTCTCTCTTTTCCTTCAGCTCGCCGTAATTTCGTCAAAACTCGATTTTCAGCGTCGGCGCGGCCGCAGCGCGCGCGCGGCGCATTCTCTGCTGCATGGCGCGCCGTGGCTGCGGCTCTGTAGCCTTCGGATGTTTAGGCGCGCGGCCGCTCTCGTTGGCGTAGCCGCGCGCTGGGTCTTCGCAGCCTCTCGGATGTTGGCGCCGCGACCGCCGATTGCGAGGCGCGGCGCTGGTTCGTTTCACTAGTTCGCCACTTTATCTGTTTTTAGCTCTGGAATCTCCTCTTTAGCCCTCTTTTAGCTCCTTTTCCTCCATTTGGCCATTTCAACCACTTTGACTCAAAAGAAAGAAAAACTATCCTAATACGACACTTATATGTGTAGAAAGGGACAAAAGATTAACTAAAACTGACTCAAAAAGTGTATATAAAATACACCGATCAAATACCCCTAAACTTAACCTTTGCTCGCCCTCGAGCAAAGATAGAAAGCAAGAAATAAAAGACTCAAAGAAACGAAAAATAAAAGACTCACTGACATTGATCACTTTTGCTGCATTAGTGTTAACTAGAAAAACATGAAGGTTAGCAAAATAATATGCAGGAATATATAGCATGAAAATTCAGCACACTAAACACATTGAGCTAGATATTTCGCAAACTCATATTTATCATGCTTAATGGAAGTTAATATACTAAATCATGCATGAAAATTCAAAAATCCTATGGCATGCTTACTTGCTATTCTCCACTAATTCTGGATATGCATAAAAGAGATCTTCAGGACTTTAAGGGTTGTAATGTAGGCTTAGGTATAGGTAGGTAAAAATAGACATTTAGGCTCATTCTGTGTACCATAAGCTCTTTAGCTTTTCAGTATTTCCCTTTTCTTTTTGTTCTTTCCTTCACTTTGATTCTATCTTTTCCCTCTTTTGTTTTGGGAGAGTGAAGTATATAATAATGACAAGCACCCCCAAACTTAGGCTTTTGCCTATTTCTTATTACTTTGTAATTGGGGTGCAACAAGCTCATTCACTCTTTTTGTCTCTTTTTTAACACAATTTTATTCCACACTTCACATTTTTACTTATGGCACAATTTGTGGGAATATAGAGTGTCAAAGAAGAAGTTTCAACGTTTAGGCTCAATGGGGCTGACTAGGGATATTTTTAAAGTCCGGGATTGAAAAAGAATGGTAAGAATTGGCTATCAAAGAAATGTCTGAGTCATCTCCCTAACATGCACATCCTAACTATTTCGCCTCAAATAGCAAGCAATCATAACACATAAGTATTTATCATTTAGCATGCATAATTCAATCAAGAAACTCCAAATAGACAGATTTTGTAAGTTTTTGGCATATCTAACCTAGGTGTTTAGATAGTTGCTTCAATTCCATTACATTATTCCACCTTACTTCACTAGGTGTTTCTAGTAACTACAGCATACATGATCTTTTGACAGACAATTATGACTCAAAAAAGAATTTTTTTTTTGTGACTCAAAAATACATAAAAACAATAAAAAGACTTAAATAAAACATAACAAGACACAAATAAAACACCCCCCAAACTTAAATCACACATTGTCCCCAATGTGTGTAGACTCAAAGCGATAAAAGAAATAAGACACTTACAAACTTCGCTAAAATGGTGGTGGTGGCGGTGGATAATGATCGACCGTTGGTTGAGCAGGAACTCATCTCGTCATCTGGCTTTGGTGCATTGTTGTTGCTCCCCGCAATTCTTGTTGCCGCTTGCCATGACTCATGTTGTCCTGTCAACTCATTTTGTCCTTGTATCATTGTCGAAATGTTGCATCATCATTCTCAGTTACGGAGCACTTGCTCCATCATGTGCACCGGAGGTTACGCTTACGTGGTTGGTGGTGGCTAGGTCTGCCTCATGTGAGCCCTATTTCGGCTCATCTTCGTTCGCTGCGGCCTCTGCTGCTGCTGCTTGGTGGTTGTGCTCTTCTTCCGGCACGGGGGCTTGGAGTGCAGGAAAGAGTGCACTATATCACAGACACCGGCGATTGGTTTCTCATGAGTGTCGGTGGGTAGGGTTGGGACCCGTGGAAGGCGCGTAGATTGGTGATCGAGAGAGCCATGTCCCAATCCACCGTTGTCACCAACTGCTGATTTCTTCAATGCTCAGCTATCTCTTTCCCACAATCGTCATCATCCTCATAATTCCATATATCGCTTTAATCTATCTTACGGCACTCTGGTGAAGTGCGTGAATGGAATCACGCGGTATTGCGAAATATAGCCAACCTTTGCTCGCCTTGTTGAGCGGCACTCGCTAGTGCTCTTGACCCATTTCTTCCAATATCAAAGCGACCCGGGGTAGCTCGCGGTGTTTCTGGCGACATTCCAGTCGATGCTTCTAAACCATGTTCGAAAGTGATTCCAATCGCTTCTTTCTTCAACATCAACCGTCTTCAATTTTGCATTGTCATTCTCTGCTGTCACGGGCACATAAACTCCCCTTACAAAGCATCCCCTTTCCACCTTCTTCGGAAAGTTGGCATAGAATTCACGCACCATTGTTGTGTTCATTGGTGCTATTTTCTCCGGATTTACAAATCTCCTCCACCCCCTTAACTCAATCATTGCCCGAATGGGCTCATAAACATCTTCTTCCCCATATGACTCCCTCTGGTAGTCCATTCCCTTTCCGGATTAAAGTGCAGTATCAAGCTTTTTGTATCTCTGGAAGGCTTGATAGCTCACAAACCTAGTATCATCGTAATGTGGGGCTGTGGTGGATGTGGAGGCTCTTCTCTTCCTGGTGGCCATGGTTAAAACAGTTTCTGCAGCTTACAACTTAGTGGCACAAATGTTTCCTAACACAATCAACAACTAGCAGCTAACACAACACCCCCAAACTTCAACTCTTCTACCCAATACCCACACTCTCCTTTTCTACTCCTTCTCCAAACCTCACAATCAATTTTTCAGCACCCAAACTACTTCACAACTACAATACTCCTTCAAACTACTACCTCCTGTGACTTTAGTAAAGATCTCAAGAACAGAAAAAGATTACATTTTTATGAGAAGATTCAAGCTGTTCTTGTTTCTAATGGTGGGTTGAGGCTATGGAATGAAGCCTTGTTGGTTGAGATAGCTAAGGGTTTTTAGGAATTTTAAGAGTTTTGGTTGTGGTTGGGTTGGTTTTGTGGAGGAATTGTGGGTGGATTTTTGGATTTTCGTGTGTTTTTGGAGAAGAAGGGTTAGGTTTTTGAAATTGGAATTGGGGAAATCGATTTACAGGCGTTTCGTTTACGGATTTCGTGTATGCCGCTGATATGTTCTCGCCGGGTTTTTACGCGCGGCCACATTCTGGCGCGCGACGCTAAACTTGGCAAATTTTACGAATTACTGCGGCCTCTCGCAGGCGCGCATGGCCGCTTAAACTTCAAAGACCTCAGATTCTTTTGGCGCGCTGCTCTGGCGCGCGGCTTAACCCATTTTTTTCTCGAAATCCCGGCTTTTCTTGATTTTCGCCGCTTGTTTATTGGCTTGTACTGCAATCACAACACAAACGCTTCTGACCCAAGACCGTGAGGTTTCAGATAAAATAAAATAAAGCGAATTAAAATAACATAATTGAAAACGTTGGGTTGCCTCACTTAGCCTTGTCTTTAACGTCTTTTAGCGGGACGCAAGTTCCTTAGTTTAATAAATGTGAGGTGTATTAACCCCACAACAAATCCATTTTTTCCCACATTGTTCGTTTCTTTTCTTCTTCTTCTCTTCTTAGCATTATCATGGCGAAGTT
Source organism: Przewalskia tangutica (assembly GCA_029844215.1). Lineage (NCBI taxonomy): Eukaryota > Viridiplantae > Streptophyta > Magnoliopsida > Solanales > Solanaceae > Przewalskia > Przewalskia tangutica. Next base: position 148,818,353 of record CM056719.1, read on the forward strand.
TCAGGAACACATACCTCCTTTAGTGGAATTTGAGCCAAACCATGCACCTTTCTTGGGCTCATCTCCTTTGGTTGACTTGTATTGGCTCGCAGGGGGTTTGATGGTGCTTATCGCAAAGCACCCACTCATGGTTGGTGGCTCGATAGCGTGTTTAAAAACTTTAAACACCATTTCTTCATTCTCCACCCTTAATGTTAACTCTCCTCTTTCAACATCAATCAAAGCTCTTCCGTTGCTAGGAATGGTCTCCCCAATGATGGGGATTTCGCATCTTCTTCCATATCAAGAATGAGGAAGTCTGCGGGAAAGAATAATTTTCCTACTTTCACAATCACGTCCTCAATCTTGCCTCTTGGATGAACCATCTGTCGGCGATTGCGGGCTTCTTGTGGTTGGTTTGACTTCACCTGACTCGATCTTTTAAATGCGATAAGGCATCAGATTTATACTTGCCCTAAATCACACAGAGCTATGTTGCGTATGTCACCGCCATTGTGCAAGGTAGTGTAAAGCTCGCGGATCTTTTAGCTTTGGTGGCAACTTTTTCGCAATATAGCACTACACTCTTACATCGGTGCTACTATTTCGTGATACGCATTCTTCTTCTTCCCAAGATCTCCTTCATGAACTTGAAATAGGAAGACATCCGCTCCAAGCCTCTATAAAAGGTATGTTGATATGCGACTTCTGAATGTCTCCAAAAATTTGGAGAATTGTTTATCCACCGCCTTATTTGTAATCTCACGGGAAAAGGGATCTTCTCTGTATACTCTTCTGCAGGTTTTCTCTACTTGGGCTAGGCTCAATCACCTTCTCTTTTTCTATCTCTGCCTTCTCACTTACTGGGCCGAGGTGACTTCGCTCAACTGTCTTCCACTTCTCATTGCCTTTGCGACGCTGCTCGCCGGATTTACCTCTGTATTGCTTGACAATGTACCTGCGACTTCTTTGTTTGCTGCTTTGCTAGTGACCCACTTGTGTTTCCAAGTTCTGAGCGAGGATCTAGCTTCGCTATGAAGCTGCGTGCAGGCGTTGGCGAAGTCTTTATCCTGATTGCTTCGGCTCGTCGGCTTTTCTTGCTGAGCGGTGCATTAAAGCTGTTGAGTGTGGGGCTTGAATGAAGGCTGATTACGGATTCTGTTGGTTACGATGCGACCCGTATTGATTCTGCCTCTGGTATTGATTCTGCGCCGGTATTGATTCTCACGCCCTCGGTCTCCTTTCCATGAGAAATTTGGGTGATTCCTCCACCCAGGATTATAAGTGTTGGAGTAGGGTTGTTCTGTTGCCTCTGATAATTACCTACTGCTTGACACTCTGCCTGCTCCATTGGTATATTGTTGGGATCAGCTGAAGGACACCTGTCGAATGTATGTGGGCCACCGCATATCTCATGACTTTAGGCATCTGCAGCGCATTCATCGACATTTGTATGTTCTTTGCTGTTGTTTCGCCAAAAGGGCCACTTGGGCATTCAAGGCAGCAATATCATCTATTTCGTGGACTCCCACAGTTCTCCTCCCACTTGTCGACCTCTCTTCAGTGACATGGTTGTTAGTGGCCATATCTTCTAATAACTCATGGGCGTCGTGGGCTGTCTTCCTCATGAATGCTCCACGGCCATTGCATCTATAATGGTTCGGTTGTCTTTGCTCGGCCAGTTGTAGAAGATGTGGACCAAGTTCCACAACTCAATGATGGTGTGGGCACTTTCTCTGACATCTTTGAACCTTTCCCAAGCTTCATATAAGGACTCTCCATCCGCTTGGTAGAAGTTGTTCAACTCCTCTCGATTTCTTTGCTTTACGGGAAAGAACTTGGCTAGGAATTTGTGCGACTCTTGCCATGTAAAAATCGAATCGGCGGGAATTCAACCATACTTTTGCTCTGTCCCGAGTGAGAAGGAAAGAGCCTCAATCTGACGGCATCATCGATGCCGTTATATCGAAAGTTGCACATAGCTCCAAGAAATTCGCTATGTGCGTATGTGAATCCTCAGATGGCGATCCTCCGAATTGCATCGTGTCGTATGCCATGCTCGAATCGCGGTTTTATCTCGAAGTTGTTGGCTCCTGTGCGGGGAGCCTAATGCATGTCTGTGCTCCATTCACTCTTGGCAGCACATAGTCTCCCAAACTTCTTTCTGGCTGGATTTGGACACTCTCCTCCACGTCTATTGGCACTTGCCGAGGCATTCCTGGATTAGGTTGATTTTTACCTAACCCTTCTCTCATCATGTTATTGTTTTGAGCACCGTCCATCTCTATCAAAGTTGCAATCCGTTGATTCTTTACATTGCGCTACGGGTTTTCTCAATTTACGGATTGAAGGGAACAAGTGTACGCTCTCTTCTCCTTCGCATAAACCGATTTCTGAAATAGATCAAAACAAACAACCATCACGGTACCTCGATTTTTTTTTTTTTGAAAATAAAAACGTAAAAATTTAAAATAAAAATAAAAATTAAAACCAAATTAGAAATTAAAAATAGACAAATTTGATATTGAACTATGCCTAATCCTGGCAATGGCGCCAAAACTTGATGCGCGAAAAGATGCACACACTTAAACGCAAGTGCGTTATCGTGACAAGTAATATAGTCTTAGCAAGACCGAATATCGCCCACAAGATTAGGGTTCAAGTACCAAATATCTATCTTTTGGTATCTATTTGGTAAATTGATATTTGATTTTGTGGTTTATAACTACGAATTATAAAGGCTAATTTAACTAATGAGTTTACTTGATTGTGATGAGAATAGGGCTTCCACGCCTCCTCACTATCCGCTTATGTCACTTATAAATGCAATAACTTACGGTCTTCTTTTGGAGAAAGCGGGTTCACTAAATCGTTTTATACTCCGTTAGGGTTATATAAACACTCAACCCAGATTGCACCTTACCTACCTTTAGGTGATAAGGATAACTCTATGGGAGGATTAAGACTAAGAACCTAGTTAACCGTCGCACAATGCGTAAAATTAGGGTTGTTAAGCCTCTCGTTAACGCTTACATAAATAATTGAGGTATTTTCATCCCCAATCCAAGAATGTCTACCCAACTTACAACATATTCACAATCCTCCTTTCGGTCGATTAGAAATCATATAGTGATAATTAGTTGTCAATTAACTACCAAACATTCAATTTAATTATTGGATAGATCTCAACAAGAAGAAGAATAACCATAAGCGTCGTTAAATCATAACATAAGTTTTAGAGATTCAACATGGAAAGCCTTATAGAGGAATTAGTTCTAGCCATTGACATGACAGAACTAATTCCATATTCTTCATAAAGCGAAATAAAAACAAGAAAAGGAAAGAAAATTTACTAAACTATGGTCTCCATCTCAAGCAAGAAAGCCTTGTGTTGTGCGAAGGGAACCCTTAAAAGCGCCTAGGGTTCTCCTTTTATAGTGAAAACCGCCTCTCTCTTTTCCTTCAGGCCTGGCCCAGAATTTCGTCCAAAACCTGATTTTTCCCGCGTCGGTGCCGCGGCTCGCTAGCGCGGCCCAAACTGTGGTCCTTCGGGTGATTTGGCGCCGGCCACGTTCTCTGGCATGCATGGCGCGCGTGGCCACTGCAACTCTGTAGCTCTCGGATGTTTAGCGCGCGGCCACGCTCTTGTTGGCATAAGGCGTCGCGGCTGGTCTTCTGCCTGCGACTCTACGGATGTTGGCGCGCGCCCGCTGCGAGGCGCCGTGGCCAGTGCAGGTTTCAGCCTCGTTCGCCACTTTCTCTGTTTTTAGCTCTGGAATCTCCTCTTTAGCCCTCTTTTAGCTCTTTTCCGCCATTTGGCCATTTCAACCACTTTGACTCAAAAGAAAGAAAAACTATCCTAATATGACACTTATATGTGTAGAAAGGGACAAAAGATTAACTAAAACTGACTCAAAAAGTGTATATAAAATACACCGATCAGGTCTCAGGACGTGTGCCGTGGGCTTTCTTCTGGGAATTCTCTTTTGGTCCCTGAAATGTTTCTTATTTATATTTTGGTCCCTGAAGATTTTGGAAACGTTGCAATGGCTCTATCTTCTCCAATCGGCGCCAGCCAACGGATCTGACTTCAATAGTCAGAATCCGCTCTCTTCGTCACCTATAAATTGAACATTACTGTTCAGTTCAAATATAGTGAAAGACACACAGAAATCCTCTCATCTCTTCATCAGTATGTTCTATATTCTTTTTCTTCGCCGGAATCAACCTTACTTGTTTTGTATCATTGATTGTTGTTGTTGTTTTATCTTGGGAGACTATTGTTCAATACCATAAAAACATCTATATGAAGCAATTTTGTCTTAAAGAAAGAGAGTCATCTCTCGACTCAGCTTTTCTTCTTGTTTAACCTTTCAGATACACTTTAACCAACAAAAACATGAAACCTTCTTCACCGAGGCTTTTTCTTTGTCGGGACAAGTGAAAGTTGTTATGATGAATGATAGAGATGACACTCCTAATTTCAGAATTATAATTAAAAAGAGGCACTTCAACTTCTTGACATGAGTTGTTGAATTTATTTTATATCTTTACCTTATGAGTACATGCTAGGCAAGTAGCTTATGTTGTATACCTATCTATAGACAGGTTTCAAAACTATTGTCACAATATCATATTGTGACAATATTTCTTTATTGTTAAATTAGTCCTCTAAGTTTTAAGTAGCTTATTTAAGTCCTGAAGTACAATTTCTATTATTAAGTTTAGTTCGTTCCTTATTAGTCCTTTTAGCTTTAGTATTGAGAGATGAGTCCCTGTGTTGCCTTATATGGCTATCACGGTTACATTGAGCATTTTTATCAGAAATATATACAAACCTATCTTCTTCCTCGATCTCTCTCTCCTTTCTCTTTCTCTTTCTCTTTACAAATCAGTAACAAAACATCGGTTATATTACAAATGGTATCAGGAGCTAGCCCGACAACAGGAGTTAGTATCTCACAGGAGATGCAAAACATCAGTGACGAGATTCGAATGCTCAATCGTGAAACAAATTGAAAGTTCGAGCTCATTATGGAAAGTTTGAACATCATTCAGGCGGGGGGGGGTCAGCACCGACGACTCCGACAGCAAACCCAGCAATGACGATGAACTCGAACCCTAGTTGTCAGGCAACACTAGGAACCACGATGACATTAAAGGCATTAACAGAGGGAACACTACCAGTTCCAAGTCACAGTGAATCAGGGCAGGCCTTAGCTACAAAATCACCCATCCTTCGATCTTACATTTCAATGGTGCAGGGAGCTCAAAATTCGCAGGAACTTGGATGGGCTACCGATGGCAAGAAGAAAGCACGGAGAAGAAGTTCAAATACGAATTGGGTCCACAGCACAAGCTTTCAAGTAAAAAGAGGCTCAGGCGAGTTAGAAATGGGGGATTGGTGACCAAGTTTTTTGTCGGAAAAGAAGTACTAAAAGAGTTCAAGCCTTTGCTTGAGGAAGGAAATAGAGAAATCGAGGATGAGATGCTCGATAAATTTCCTTCAAGGGATGAAATTAAGCTGAGGGATAAGCGATTGTATGATGCCACATACGTTACCGCAAATAACGCAAACAAGTTGCTCGACAATTTTCCAGAAAAATATTTCGCGACATAATTAGGCGATTCTTGTTCTGGTTGTGATGATACTAATCTGGAAAACGAAAGTGTGACGAACGGAGAAAGGGAGAATTGGATACAAAGTTCGATTCGTAATGGGGTACATGATTAATCATTTGGTCATTCAGATTATGGCGTAAACCAGGTGTTCGACAAAATTCCCGAGAGGGATAACAAGTATCAAATGCTTGACCAAATTCTGCAAATGTATAGAATCGATGTGACGGATTTACAATGGGATGAAAGTGAAGACGATGAGTCTCTGGAGCTTGAAAATGGCTAGCGGAAGTCATCAATTACGGAGGACCAAGTGTTTGATGAAATGCCAACTAGAGAGATAAATGACTCTTTTGACAAATTAGCTCGTGTCTTTGAAAATCTAATTGACAATGGCCAATTGGAGATGATGATAATGACAGACATTGAACCAAAATCGAAGGTTGTTAATGTACCAGAAGTTCCATCGGAGAAGGGAAGCTCGACAGAAATCGAGCTCCTGAAGGGGGTGGAGTGTCATGTCCTTGAGATTCAGTTGGAACTAGTGGTGCGTTCACCTAATAATGATGACCTTGACTGGAAGAGTGATAGCGTCGACAATGCTTATAACCGCAATATTGATGTCAACGAGCATGTCTCTTCATCAGCATTACTTGAAGATCTCCAAGCTCTAAACACTCATGCAACTAATGGTATTATTGGCAGAGTAGCTGACTCAATCATCAAGTCCAGAAGGGTATATTCTTTTCTTAAGTCAGTAAGGGAAGTGCGACTACTTTTACCTAGTAATTTAGTAGCTTATGCACTTGATGGTGATACATTCAGAAAGAAAGCTAACGGTAGCTTGCTAAATAGTGCCAAACAGTCGGAAAAAAAATGTTGCTCAACTCACGATAATCACATGTGCCTTGAAGGGAACAAGAAACCTAATCTTGCTGCCTCTGTTTTTTGGGAATTCGGCAAGAGGGAATTATTGGTATCACAAACGAAATTGAGCTGGTGCAGAAAGTTGCATTTACTTCTTTTTGTGAGTAGCTCCATAGTGAAAAACTTACCTCTTGTGCAAGAGTTTTCGGGTGATGAAACTCCTACAATTGTGCTATTTCAACCTCTGTCAGGTCCCTATGTAAGCCTTCCTGCGCAGAAAGTGAATGTCTTGTTGATTGACATGATAGATAATTTCTTAGATTGTGAATTTTATTGTGCTTATCAAGGGATAATTGTTGCTGGGGAACATTGCCTTGATATGTTTGTGTGTGTCATATGCGAAGTTGGAGGTATATGATGCTATCGGAAGACAAAAAGATGATTCGTTGCTGTGTGATTCAAACGCCTCTATTAAGAGTGAGAAAAAGATTTGGAAAGCTGATGGTCTTCGTTGTAATGCTACCACTAAAATTGTTCTTCTAGTGTTAAGAAGAAATCTTATAATTAGGGAATTATCTGAGGCCCTATTTGATCCAGGTGTGGTTATTTCTTCATTCCTACAAATTACCTTGAGGACAAGGGTGTCGTGATGGGGAAGTGGTTTGCAAGCTTTTCGTCTTTTCATGTTCAAGACAAAACAATCTATGCATATTCATCGGGTGGATTTCATGGGCAATGAACTCTTGGAGCACATCTCTGTTGCTATTGGATTACATATTGCAGGAGGTGGTCAACTTGAGGAATGTTTTACGACTTTCACAATGATCAGTAGAACTGGAATAGAGGAAATTAATAAGGATGTTGTCCTTTGAAGAGATGAAGAAAGAAATCATGTTTGTACTTATTGCTTCAAGCTTATCTTGGTTGCGAGAAGCACTACAATGAAACTGAAGCAGTTGTTAATGAACTGATAAATGTGGTACACAGTGTTTTATGTGTTTATAATGAAATGTTTGCCTTGAGAGAATGGATAACTCATGTTGAATCTTGTGCAAGGCTACACGAGCCAGCCAGAGAAGTCATAACTGGGAAGTACACAGGTTCTTCACAGAATACTTCTTGTGTTAATCAATTTAAAAATGCCTTCATTCTTCTCAGTTCTTCTTTTTACTCTCCAGTTCCTACTCTTTCTCTTAATCTTTCAATCTCTTTATTTCTCTATCTTCTTGTTCTCCTGATTCTTCTCAACCTGTTAAGCTCATTTGTTATTATCCTAAAATTGCTAAATCCTGATGAGTGGAGAGTCGTAGATCAGACAAAGATAGGACACTGGGTTGTTATCAATTTTTCTGCACGCTGTAATATACAAGAGCTAGTCAGTGATTTGATTAAATGTGGCAAGCAGAAAGGAATTATGGTGGAAGATCCATTTGATGTTATTAAAGAGTCTCCACAGGTTAGAAGAGCTCCACCACTTGTTATAGTTGAGGAAATATTTGAACAAGTCCAGTCTGAACTTTCTGGGGCACCAAAATTTCTGCTTTGTTTGTTTCTTGAGAGGAAAAACTGTGATGTATACGGTCCTCGGCAGCGAAAGATTCTGGATGAGTATGGAATTATTACCCAATGTATAGCTCCCACAAGAGTCAATGATCAATATATCATACATGTACTCCTGAAGATAAATGCAAAGCTCGGTGGTTTAAATCCGATATTGACTGTTGAACATTCTTCTTCGATCCTTAGGGTATCTAAGGTTCCCACCATTATTCTCGGGATGGATGTTTCCCATAGCTCTACTGGCCAACCTGATGTCCCCTCAATTGTTGCGGTTGTCAGTTCAAGGCAGTGACCTTCAATATCTCGTTACAGAGCTTCAGTTCAACTTATTTAAACATGTTTTCGTCACTGAAGATGATGGAATAATGAGGGAGGCCTTGCTTGAATTTTATGTGAGCTCTGGAAAAGGGAAACCTGGGCAGCCAAAATTTGATCCCTCAGTTCTTCCAATTGTTGAGGAATCCAGAAGGCTCACTAATATTATGCCTGGAGGAAAGCCAATGTCTGTCACTGATGAAGAAATTGTTGAGATGATACTTTTTCCCATTGTAAACGAGGCACGTCCTGTTTTGGATGATGAAATCGTAGTCCGAGCTGTTACGCAAATCTTAGTTCAATGGGTTGACCTCCTACCGGAAGAAGCGACTTGGTAAGATTTCCATTTTATCAAATCTCAATTTTCAGAAATAGCTACATTCTGAAGGCAGAAGTTGATTCTAAAGAGGGATGGAGCGTCACAATACCATATTGTGACAATATTTCTTTATTGTTAAATTAGTTCTCTAAGTTTTAAGTAGCTTATTTAAGTCCTGAAGTACAATTTCTGTTATTAAATTTAGTTTATTCCTTATTAGTCTTTTTAGCTTTAGTATTGAGATATGAGTCCCTGTATTGCCTTATGGCTATCACGGTTACATTGAGCATTTTTATCAGAAATATATGCAAATCTATCTTCTTCCTCGATCTCTCTCCTTTCTCTTCCTCTTTCTCTTTACAAATCAGTAACAGAATATCGGTTCTGTTACAACTATTTAATAACATAGGGCATCCTTCACAGAGGAAACCCTATTTCTTCCTTCTCTCATGTATTTCTTTTGCAGAAGAGATGAACTGGTAGGGTTTCTTCCTGACATCCCGCCACTGAGGTGGCTTAAATTAAAAAAAGAATAGCAATAAAAGGACCCCCTTATTATTTTAAGTTGTATGCGCCGGCGATTAAAAAGGTACATATGTGCATAATCAGGTTACTTAAAATAATTATATTTAACATTAATTGCTAAACAACTTAAATTACAGCAGTAGTACAATAAAGTTTAGTTTATTACATTAGCAATGTCTATAATCCAAATCCGTTTTTTATTATAATTATTTTGGGTACATTTATATTCTTAATGAGACAGATTCTTTTATTGAAATACTGAATTATATGCAGATGCATTAATCGGCTACAATGTTGACACATCTTAAGGATCCTGAATCCTTGAGAATATGGGGCTGCAAGACAGAAGACCACACTTTCCTAGTTCCATTGCTTTTATATTACCTAGTTCTTTTTTTTTTAAGAAAAATAATAATTTTAGTACTCCCTCCGTCTCAATTTATACGAGGGTTGTCGAGTTTTGGGAATCAAACAATTCTATATAAACTTTTCAAGTATTTTATAATAAAATTTACATATTTGAAAACTATATGAAAAGTACTATACATTTGCATAATTAATAATTAACAATATATAAAATGAGTTGGAGAAAATCATAGTAAAAGAAAAAGTTATTTAACTCTCCAAATTGATCAACCCTCGTATAAATTGGGACAGAGAAAATAGTAGTTAAAGATTTAAACCATGGGTTAGCATCTATATTATAGTCTTTGCTCTCCAATTTCAAGACCAAGGCTCTTGAGAATTTGAACTGTTTAGACTGAAACTGATTGCAGGGTAGAATAAACCTTATCATGAAGGCTAGCATCTACACAAACATGAATCCTCTTAAATTCAAGATCATTTCAGGACTAATATCGCATTACATGCAATACCAAGTTATTTGTGTTGGAGTATCAAAATAGTTTTTAATTGTTTTGAGTAATTTATCAGAAATTTGAGATCTTCCAGGTCTAAACATTGCATGAGCCCTTCAGGACTAGCATTCCATGATCGTCGAACAAATAAATACAGGAAAAGAATCATATTGAAAAAGCTCCTAACCCAACCCCTTCCTTCGTAGAGCCCGTGTATTGTAAGTGATCCGAACCTGCCCGGAGCGAGCCTCCCATAGAGGCAAGTGAAGTTGGTGAGCCGTATGATGGGCAACTATCTCCGCCCATACAAGAATGTGTAACTAAATTTATGTCATTGCACTTACCAAACTTTTAAACATAGAAACCAATTAAACCAATTATTATTATTCTTCATACCAAAATATGAGGTAAGGTGCACCTCATTTTAGTTTGATCTTATTTTTGGTATTTTGTGCAAGCAGTTACAATTACAAATAAGGTCAGCTTGAGCAAATTAACAACATGAATTGACCTAGTGAAAGATCTTATTCTTAGAAAATATATACTTGTCATTTTAGCTCACATTGACTAACCAAGAGAGGAAATATGGTTAACCTCTCTCTGATTCCCTTCACCATCAACAGTACCTCTTCTCATCATTGATACAAACTCATCATAGTTAATTTTGCCATCCTGCATAGTTAAGTTACAACATATCATAATTAATAAAAATCTTAGAAATGAAGTAAAAAATATGAGATATATCATATGAGAATAACCAACTTTATCTGTATCAACATCATCAAGAATTTCATCAATTGTAGCTTCATCCCCCATTCCATACTCGGTCAGAGCATGTCTAAGCTCATCTCTTGTGATAAATCTAATGAATGCAAAAGAACAATACCATGCTAGTTATTAATTAAGTATAACTTTGAACAAACATATTTGCAAGACAGATATATATACTAGTTTATGGGGGAATACGTACCCACTATTATCCTTGTCAAAATACTGAAAGGCCTTGTACAAATTTTCTTCTCTTTCAAGTCTGTGTCGATGCATTGTAGCAGTAATGAACTCGATGTAGTCTATAGTCCCACTTTTATCAACATCAGCCTGGAAGAGGAATAATTCGAAAGAAAAACTGAATTGTGTTATTTTGTTCAAGTTATCATTTGAAGCATTGTTGAAGTATGAAAATAACTATTGACGGATTGAAAACATAGTCTAACTCTAAATAGATTTATGGTAGAATTCTAGTCTAAGTATATTTGGTAAATTATAATTATGATAGTTTTATTAGAATAGAGCTTCCTTGTTAGACTAGGGAAAGTATAATTTTTTCCTCTATACAAAGAGGTCATTATTATGAATGAAATCAAGAAAGAATTCTCCCAATATTTTTCTTCTCTCTAATATTCTGTGCACTCTTAATTTTAACAGTAACACTACTGAATTTTCCAACTTTAACTTTACATTAAAAGGGCAGTCCGGTACACTAAGCTCCCGCTATGTGGAAGATCCAGGGAAGGGCCGGATCACAAGAATCTATTGTACACAGTATTGCCCTCCATTTCAGCAAGAGGTTGTTTCCATGAGTCGACCTCGTGACCTCCTGGTCACGCGGAAACAACTTTACCAGTTACGCTAAGGCTGCCCTTCAACTTTGACTTTACATTGAGGAAAATAAATAAAAAATTATAAGATCTTACTGCTTCCATCAACTGCTTTATTTCTGATTCAGTGAGCTTGGATCCTAGCCTAGATAATCCAGTTTTAAGTTCTTCATATGTGATTGTACCACTTCCATCAGTATCTATGTTGCTGAACATTTGCTTCAGTCCCTTGATTTCTTCTTCTGACAAATTTTCAGCGATAACCTTTAAATAGTAGACACCACAGCATCAGAAGGATAAAAAAGAATGAATGTACTATGTATCTCATCACACTTTTATATTATGAAAAATTGTATGATATGCATGTGAGGTACGTAGAAACTACTTCTTTGAAGCAGGACATAGAATGGTTTAAGCCAAGTGGTTATTACCTTAAGAGCAAGCTTCTTCATCTTGTTCATTGCTCTGAATTGTTTCATCCTGATCAAAACAGCACTGTCTATAGGCTTGTCCGATGCCTCGCCATCTTCCTTTAGCCATGGATGTTCTGGTTCATGTATCTAGATTCAACTTTTGTTGTGATAATAAAAAAAATGGTATAATAATCTAATGTGTGATAAATTTGAATTCTTGTCTATATATAAATTATTTATGAGATAGGAGCCTTCAATGAGAGCTGTCACACGAGAATAGAGTTTTATCTTGTATATGGTATTCGGGAAATATCCTCACTTCACTGTTAATTGAATTATTTCCACTTAACATATAGTATATGCTTCAATATTGAAGCGGAGCCTTGGCACAAATGGTAAAGTTGTTGTCATGTTACCAGGAGGTCATGGGTGCGAGCCGTGGAAACAGACTCTTGCAGAAATGCAGGGTAAGACTGTGTACAATAGATTCTTGTGGTTCGGCCTTTCCTCGGACCCCGCGCATAACGTAAACTTAGTGCACTAGCTGCCCTTTAACATATGCTTCAGTATAAGGATTACAACTTTGAAGATGTATTGACAACTTACCAAGGGCTTGATCTGCAGTGATCCTTTCTTTAGGATCAATTGTCAACATTTTCTTGAGAAGATCCTTTGCAGAGGCAGATATAGAAGGCCAGGGAGAGCTTACAAGATCTAGCTGGCCTTTAAGTATCTCTTCAAATATTCCTTCCTCTGTCTCTGATGTACAAGTGAGTTATAAACACATGAAACATACTTATTAGATGGAGTTTTTTGGAAATAATTAATTTTACTCATGTGATATACCCATACACCACCATAACACCATACTAATGGGAAGTCAAGCATAACCAACATATATATAAGTTCATCAATTGCAATGTATTATCTACAAAGGGACACATTAATGAAAACAATCATCCACCTTTCATATCTAATTTTCTCAAGAAATTAAAGCCCATAACAATGAAGACTCATTCCTTCCTTGTTAAACATGCACATAGAATCAGCAGTTAAGTCAACGATACAGCTAATGTTGGATGTGTAAATAAAGTCCCACATTGAAAGTTGATAAGAAAATACTTTAAATGGTGATAGGCATTTTTAGAACGAGTTTGATCCAGATGATATCACACAATCTTAAAGTCTCTTTAGATTGATTTAGCCCAACAACTAATATGTACCGTACAACTAAGATATTCCACTTACCAGCCCAGAATGGAGGAAAACCACTCAATAGAATGTATAATATGACTCCAGCACTCCAGACATCTATCTCCTTCCCATAGTTATGTCGCAACACCTGAGGAGCCACATAATATGCACTTCCAACAATATCCTTGTAAACTTTTCCTGTAGAATATTTGTTTAATTTTAGTTTCACTTGATCGTGGGAGTTGAAAGATAAGAGTAATCATCTAACATTATAACTAGAGCGACAAAGAGTGAAACTTCATCCCTAAAGATGAATGCAAATACTTTCTTCTCATCACGATAGTTATAAGTTGCAGATGCACATAAAACATATTACTCTCTCCGTCCCAATTTATATGATATAATTTTACTGACACAGAGTTTAAGAAATAAAAAAGATTTTAATCTTGTGGTTTAAAACAGATTAAATATATTTGTGTGGTTATAAATCATCTCGTTAAGCGTAAAAAGTAAAGTTTAAAGTTAAATTAGTATCAAATAAGGAAATGTGTTATTATTTTTTGGACTGACTAAACAGAAAAATGTGTCATATAAATTGAGAGAAAGTAGTAATATTAACAGTTCATAGATTGAACAGAGAACAGAGAACAGAGAAAGCATTTGATATTAAAGATACGCCCATGATCACGACTTGTTAGAATAAAGAAAATAGTTCGCATATTATAATAGTTTCACTATCCGACACAATCATATACACTAAAGAGATTAATGTGACTTAAATTAAGCTTTGATCCTTCAATAAAAGTATGTAGATCATGAATGGCCAGCATCAAATTATTAAAGTTTGTTGAAGGATATGACATAGAAGCTGCTCAAAGTATTTGACATTCAGCCCCACTATCTTAGTTTGATTGAGTATAGAGTTTAAAAAATAACATGAGACTTTGGATCTTATGATTTTAGATTAAAGATGTGTGTGGTTTTTTAAATCTTGTGAATTGTGATCTTAAACTTGTCCTATAGAATGTTTGAAATAAAAAAATTACTAAATATAAAAGAGGCACTCTTTTTGAGACAAATCGAAAAAAAAGGTAAGACACTTAAATTGAAACGGAAAGAGTAACAAAAAAAAAGCAAGAAGTCGTTTCTAACAGAGGTAGAGATACTTTTATTTATTTACTTAAGTCTGCACCATTTTATTCATTTTCTTAGACCAAAGCACGTAGAAATATTTTATTGATGTAAAACCATGACCTCTATTTGATGTAATGCCATGTTGAATTTTGTGATACATCTTTATACAAAATGATCTGACACACGCACCCAACAACATTTTAGGAGAGGTCGAGCAATATATTAGAGAAACTAACCTTCCTCAATGAAGACAGAGAGACCAAAATCAGTGGCCTTCAATAAAGAATCATCTGCCTTACTAACCATCAAGAAGTTCTCAGGTTTAAGGTCTCTATGCATGACCCCCATGAAATGACATACTTGTACAACATTTACAATTTGTCTGCCAATTGTTGCTGCTTCTTTCTCAGAATAATTTCCTTTTGCAGTAATGCGATCAAAAAGCTCCCCACCAGAACATAACTCCATGACCAAATGTAGATTATCCTTGTCCTCATAAGCACCTTTAAATTCAACAATATTAGGTTGTCCACTTAGATACTCCATTAGCATAATTTCCCTCCTAGCATCTTCTATATCCTTATTAGTTACCAACTTCTTTCTAGAGATAGACTTGCATGCATACTTCAATCCACTTGATTTGTCAGTACAAAGATATGTTACACCAAATTGACCCCTTCCAAGTTCTTTATCAAGATCATAAAGGCTAGTAATGTCAACATAAGGCTTGCCCAAAATTGGTCCAATATCTGAAGAAGCTGGCATAGTCTTGAAAGAAGGGATCCCTGGCTTTTCAACACTGTCTTTTGATTGTTTTTTACTAGTTATTGGTATTAGACGCCACTGGGAAGATGAACTTTTGATGTTCTGACACTTTTTGAACCAAAAAACTTTAGTAAAACAAATACCCATATGGATTATTCTTTTAGAAACAAAAGAGGTGGGAAAATGTGAAAGAGTTGGAGTAGTTTCAGAATTATTTTCTACATATTTTCGGACACTAATAATACATTTTTTAGAGAATGTTTGATGGCTTTTACATTGAGCATTCTTTTCTTGCTAGGACACATGATTATAGGTGCTTTTCTTTGCTTTTATTGTGTCACTTTTGATAATTGGATTGTTCCTTTGGTGTTGGTATCACTTTTCACCATTTTCTTGCTTACCTTTTTTCGCAACACTAGTATATAAATATGTTTTTTCATAGATAATTAACTAACTTATATACAATATATAAGTGGAAAATAAGGGTTTCACTTCATCATGTTTATGTTTAAATAAAGATAAACTTCAGCAGACATGAATTCAATTTTCACTTCATTCAAAAAAATTATTTTTCTCTTAACAATTTTTTTGTCATTTGATTTTAGGAACATATTTGATTTTACTCATAACTCTCACATAGAGTATTGAACCAAAAAAGATCTATTAGGAAAAAAAGAAGATGAACTGTACTAACATCTCATACAACTGTTGCATGTATAGCATCTAGCTAGTATATAATTTTCCTTTTAATTTGTCTTATTTTCTTTACGGAAACTTTGAAGTGATTAGTGGAAATAAAGTAGGGTATATAATATATGGTAATCAGTACCTACCTTGCTTGCTTTGTCCTCATAGATATTCTATTTAGCTACCTTTTAAAGCTAGCTTTCCATGCCAGATTGGTTTATGATATCATTGGAACTAAATTCCTTATACTTTATTCTTCATTTAATTTGTATCATCAAATTGTGATTAGTTTTTTTGGGTTCTAGATTTAGCTTTGGAAAAGCACGTTTGAGAATTCAGTAGTTTCATGCAAAGCAGGAGATCCTAGGTTAGTAATACATATGAAAGAAACTTTCCAAATTTTATTATTAATAACTAGTAGCCAATTTTTAAATCACAACTATTCATGATAAGTTTTTTTCCCCATTTCTATGTCATATCCCAAAAAAGTTCGCATGTTGCTATTTCAATAGTTCCATCACTGTAAGTATCTATTATCATAAGCAATCTCTTCTGGAAGTTATTTAACCAAATATAAAACTATACTTTTGCATGAACAAAAAACATAGGCACTATATCCATAGATCAGACATGAAAAGATACAATCAAGAGTGAACAAAATCAGACAGGAAAGCTATTATTTCTTTGATCATCATCCAAAACACACCACAAAGTAGATATTGCTACCTATGTAGCACAGACACGTGAGAGGTGTCCGATAGGACACGGACACGGACACGCGAAAACGACAATTTTGAAAAATAGGGGACACGACACGGCAGAGACACAGCTGTAAAAATAAATTAAAAAATATTTATATATATATGATATAATATATAAAATACTAAAATTAATATTTTTAAAGCTTCACATTCATAAATAAGTTATAAAATTTAATTCAAATTTGTTATATACCAAATAACCAAAATACCAAATTAAATATGTACCAAATTAAAAAGAAACATTCATAACAAATTAACAATCAATCAAAATATTCAATACATAATTCATAAGACCATAGTCCATAAACTAATACATAAGTATGTCCCAAGACCCAAATTCAAATAAATATAAAACATGATTTTGTCTCTAACAAATATCCATACATGAGTTTGGCTCTGGTACATCGTCTCTCTCTTTGTCCGGGTCTTCTGAATGCAATAGTTTTTCTTCTAACTCAGGCTCGTCAAGAGACAATTCAGCAAACTCAAGAATACCTGTATCCTCCAAAGATCCAAAAGTATCCCCACCAACATCCCAAAATTTAGTTTTACCCTCTCTATATTGGGAGGAACTCCTAGATAACAAACGGAGATTCTTGTGGACAAAGACTAGATCTTCAGCACGCTTTGGAGTTAACTTATTCCTTTTCACTGAGTGAATAAAAGAATAAGTACTCCAATTTCGCTCACAACAAGAAGAAGAGCGGTGTCAAGCACTTTAAAAGCCAACCCTTGAAGTAGGGGACAAGCGGCACCATAATTAGCCCACCAATTGCAAGGATCCAGTGTACTACTCATTGAGGCAGACTCAATATCATCAAAAGGGCCAATTTTAAGAGAAAATTTACCAAACTCATCTGTAACCTTTCTGTAATCATCGACATTTGAAAATAACCGACGAAAACAATTCTTTCTTTCCGTAGAGAGTTCATTATCCCTATGAAGGATTTCTTGTTGGGTCTTCTTGAAGTCATTCATCACTATAGAACCTTCAAAAATAAATAATAATTTTGTCAAGTATTAGAATTTATCAATCTCAATTCTCAAACTCAAATTAAAATAAAAAAGTGCATAAGTAAAATAATAAAGAAATATAATACCTTGAATTTAGGGAGTGAGATAAACAATGAAGAGGGGTGTTGTTCTTACCCCAACGAGCTAGGAGAATTTGGTTGACCACATCAAAGAATCTTGATTGCTTATCTACATTATTACCTTCATATTTATAAATTGCAATCTTAACCTTTTCAATCATGGTGTCCCACATCTCATACACCAAGTGGAGACAAGGTTTATCCGTGTCACAATATCTAATCATATCATGAATGGGAGCGGTAAACTCAAGAATATAAGCCACCTTCGTGTCCCACCAATCTTCATTTAACACCAATTCTCTACATACCTTGCTTTGGTTTGGTCATCTTCCGTATGAAGTCCATTGTTCACTTGTGACCATTGCCACCAAAGCACGCCTAATAAGCTTCATTCTCCAAGCATAATAATCATAGAAGCAAAACGAGTGTTGGCAATGAAAAGCAACTTAAGAGCACTAAAACGATTGTAAATTGCCAACCTCATTGAATGATTCATGATAAAATTCTTTATTTGCAAAGCATCTTCATGGACATCCATGATCCAAGAGCACTCAACATATGTTTGTTGATTGTTTTCCACATTCTTTGGTTCACAAATATTTTTAAAGCAAGATTAAGAGTGTGCACAAATACACGAGTCCAATAAATATGTGGTACATACCTTCAATTAGTTCTCCCGCACTTTGCAATTTTTAGCATTATCTGTTATAACTTGGACCACATTCTGATGGCCCACTTCATCAATTACCTCTTTCATCAACCTAGAGATAAAAAATTTATCCTTCTTCTCACCCTCACAATTCACAGATTTAATAAACATAGGACCCTTGTTAGAAACAACCATAAAATTGATCAAAGGTCTCCTTTGGGGATCACTCCACCCATCAGTCACAATACTAACTTCATTCCCTGTCCAAGATTTTCTAATTGGCTGCAACAACGTATCAACATAATTTTTTTCTTGTTGAAGAAGGGTAGTTCTCAATTTATTATATCCTGGAGCTACATAACCACTCAAATTATGATTTGCTGCAAAGGTAAATGCACTCATAAAGTAGGGATTTCTTGCGAGATTAAAAGGTAATCCACCCGTAAAAAATATCCTTGCAATTTCACAATCTAGTTGAGCCCTAGCTTGCATGTCAAAAGTTTTATCTACAGTGTTTGCATTACTTTTTTAAAAAAAAAAAAAAGGTTAGCAAATTCAGTAGAAGTACTATCAGATTGGGAGGGGATTGATCCAGAAGGAAGTGAAACTTTTTTTATCGCCGCTAAAGCTTTTTGTCTATCAAATTCTTCCTCCTCTTTTTTCATTTTTTCCCTATCCTGACTTGACACTTTTTTACAACCAGCGATGCCTTTTCCAGTAATGTTCATCAAGTGTGCTTTTACCCTAGTATATGTTCCTTGTTTTTGTAATCCACAAAAATCACATGTAAACGAGTAATTACCTCCTCCACTACTACGTTTTTCAAGTCTAGTTACATATTTCCATAAAGGACGATTCTCGATGTCATCACATGAAGATGAAGATATCGATGGCACACTAGCACTACCACTACCGCTACCACTTTGATAAATATTAGAAGCCATAATAAGAACCTGAAAAATACATAATATACAAGTTTACTTATAAAATTAAAAAATTAAAAATATTAATTGTTAAAGACTTAAAGTCCATCTTTCCAAGAGGTAGTCCGTAGTGCTGATGTTGCTAATCTGGGCAAGAGAAGACATACCTGGGATTTTCAGAATCGCCGGAAGAAGTCGCGCTCGCCGGACCTGGATGGACTTCGCAGAGTCGCCGGAGTCGCGACGGGAAGTCGCCGGACCTGGAAGGGGAAATCGCGGGAAGGGGAAGTCGCCGGAGTCGCAGCTGTCGCAGTCGAAATCGCCGACAAGTCGCAGCAGTCGCGAATCGCGATTCTGAAAATGAAATGTCTAGGTTTTTTTTTTTTTTTTAGTCTTTTTACACTTTTTTGTAATTGTCGTGTCCCGTACTTGTCCGAGCCGTGTCCCCACCGTGTCCGAGCAAACTTTTTTTTTGGGGCTGGGCCCACTCGTACACGTCCCGGACACGTGTTCGAGGCGTGTCCGCCGCGTTTCGTGTCCCCCCAGTGTCCGACACGGACACCTCATCTTAAATGAGGTGTCCGTGCTTCATAGATTGCTACAGCCCGATCAATCACTTCATAATAAATTAGCACAATAATGATTTGAAATGGCACAGGGAGATGCCATAATACATAAATAAACAAAAGATAACTCATATATAAGTTTGAAGTTGTATAATCTATGAAGATTATGCATAGTGACCTTGAAAAAAACTTAGAAATGAAAATATTGATCTTCAAAATTGAGGTTGATACCTCCATATCTTTAATTGTTTCTTACAATTTTTCATATTGAATTTACAGGTATTTCATGAATTCTAAGATTTGTCCCCGGGGTTGAATACTCTTGAAGAAAATGTGCAAGTCTCAGGAACATATCTATATAATCTGTCTCACAGTCACTGGTAAAGTTTACATGTTGATCAATAGTCCACTAAATTTTTCGAACACCCAAGGACATCTCCGCAGATAAAATCCTGCGCGATAGAATCAAATTAACATCAAACATTATAATTTATACATAACAGCCAGGACCATTCTTATATTTTTAAGGGTCCGGTGCGAGAAACAAAAAGAGGTCCTTTTTTATTCACATGAAAAATTAAAATTAACTAGCAAAATCTGATTTTGTGTTTTAAAAAAAACCTTTCGATGCTCATTTGATTCGAATACGCGACCTCTCACTAGGGAAGGACTTTTGAAGGAAGCCCTCAACCGCTATGCTACAACTCTCATTGATAAATTGGAGGCATTTTTAATACATATCTTAATATTTGAAATCAATAAAAGAAAAATAAAAATTCTACCCGCCGGCCCGGGGCCTGTGCAATGGCGCCGTCTCGACCAATCCAGGGACCGCTCTGATTGCAGCCATAAGCATTAGAAAGTAGGAGAATAGGTGTTCAGGGATTATATATTTTGTATATGCATAAAATAGATTCTTTAGAGAACTCAAGAATAAACTCAACAAATTGTTGGGCAATAAAAGAGCTCAAGCTTGCATGATGTAAAAGGATCCTCCATGTTGCATCGGGAGGAAAATGTATCTAGATTTTCATTTGTCAAATATCATGATCAACCACAGAAGAAATTGATAGAATATTTACACAGTATATTCTTCTAATATTATTAGAGATTTTGTACATGTGTAATTATAGTAATAGTCTTATATTAGAAAAATGTATATTTGATTTTCGTAATTATAGATTAGGTTTACTATTTTGTATACAATGTATATAAATTATTTACATTAATGAAAAGAATCAAGCGATTACACAATGTGGGCATAACTTTTTAAAGTTCACGCAAGGTCTAATAGAGTCCTCCATCACATCGACAAACCGAAAAGAGGCAAGAAGAAGGTGCCTTCCACCGATGATGAAATAGAGTTGTGACAAGATGCTGCTCTTCACGAAGTAATTCCCTAAAACAAACATCCAGGGAGGGACACGGATCATGATTCATCAAGTTAGAACATACACTATCAAACTCAGATCGTAATTTCATCAAAAGTTGATCTTGCTTGCTCTGCTCATGAACTGCCTAGATTACATAGAGAGATTCGACATGTATTTTAGCATAAATAATATCAGTAAATTCAACCCATAAGTTCTGAAAATCAGAAAATAATCTTGAACAAAGAGATCTCCTTGAGAGTAATTAGCAATTTCATGTTCTAACTGAAAGCGTCTTGTGTCATTGTCTTGGTTGTAAACCTTTTGTAAATAATCCCACATGACCATAGCAGTCTTGTACGACCTGAGATTAAGAACTATTAGAGGATCAATTGACCCTAAATTCATGTCATCACCTGAGCATATTTAACCTTCCATTGACCTAACTTTGTTGGATCATTAGGAGCAGGGTCACTTCCATCAATATGACCCCATAATTCTTTTTCAGTGACAAATAGTTGAAATTGAAATTTCCAGGAAGAATAATATTTTCCAGTGAAGCGAACATTGAAGGATTAAAACTGATATGATGTCATATTCTTAACTAGCTAAGAATACCAGAAACACAATGATCTAAGAAAATAACTAGATGACCAAGACCAAAATCCCTACATGTGTAGGACTGACTCTTGATGAATAGTCAAGAGAACAAAGACTTTCAAAAAAATATTGAAAAAATTCACAGATGAAAGAACTAAGACTCAACAGTGAAAGGATAACTCTAATACCATGTCAAGAACATAGAAAAACAAGAGAGAAATTGAAGAATGACTATCTCAATTTATTGATCTAATACAGCATACTACATAGATATTTATACACAAGAGGAGTAAGAGATAAAAGGAAGAAAAATATCTTCCACTAAATGTAAATATTACTAAATATTCTACGTAATATTTTATAGTTAATGCTACACAATATTCTACAATAAATATAAAATACCTCTAAGTATATTTTTATATATCTAGAGTATCTCTATTTATGCTTTCAATATTCACAATATCACGTGCATCATGCTAACCGTATAATCTAATTTTGTTTTCTCAAGATTGAGTTTAAGCTTCGATGACACATCACAACATACTAGAGGAAAATATTAAGATTCAATGAGATAGGAAGAAAATTAGCAAGCAACATCCTTGGTTTACATTCCCCCAAATTTTAAGCTAACATTTATTGTACTTTCATTATGTCTTTTATTTTTATCTTTCTCTTACTCAAGTTTACATGTACTGATTCAAATGGGTTATTCACACCTAACATTCAATCTGTCAAAAGTATTAATAAGTTATTGTAAGATGGTAGAATCATGAAAAGATATATGTTTACTATAAAATAAAAAAAAATTATTAAATTTTAACACTAATCTTTAAGTATAATTAAATTTCTTTATATTTGCATGTAGCGCGGATATATATATATATATATATATATTAAAACTAGCATAGACAAGGTGATTTGACACCTTTCTATGACCAATAATCCTATTTATCTTTATTCTCCTTTTGAGCTTTTTTCTCATTTTTTTCAATTATTTCATTTATTTTAAAAAGTCATCTTCACAACTTTCATTCTTAATTAAATTATCATTACTCACATTAAATCACCTTAACTATGAAAATAGGTTACATCCTTTTTTCTTCTTTGTAGCTATTTGATTTATATGAATATGAGAAAGAGAAAATCTCTAAGGCAAGCAGTAGAAAATATCCGATTCTTTTCTCTTGTACTATTTCTTTTCACTTTTCTCTTCCTTTTTCTCCTTTGGGGCAAAACTGAAATTCCTCGCCCACGAGACCCCCAATCCCCGGCCCGACAGAGATTGGTGAAGGAGGTAAATCATGGTGACTCAGCAGCCCACTAGGTAGGAGGCACAGTGCCTGGTGCCCACAAGAAGTCATCCCCCACAAAGGAGGAATGAAACTCCACACTGCGGCTGCCAGGGCTCGAACCTGTTGGGCATACAATGGATGTACGGGAATAGGGTACAACTACTACTAGTGCTTAGAAAGAGTAAACAATTACAATACAACAGGCTTGAAGCCTAACATGAGTTGTTAAAACAATGATGAGTGTTGAAGATCTTGATCTTCAGTCTTAAAATCTGTCTTGTTGTCTTGGATCTTGAGGTTGGAACTGCAGCAAGCCCCTTGATCTTTATAGCCTGAAATCAAGAGAAACTAAATCTGGTAGTGTTGTAGTTGTGTTGCTGAGTTCAGTGATATTCACTTGGTCATTAAGACAATATTGCCCCGTATTAATCATTTAACGACTATTGGAAATTTGTCTCCCAAGATAAAACAGCAACAAACAAATGAGCAAAGAAAACTCAAGTGTTTCTCAAGAAGAACCTTTGAGTGTGTGAAAGATATGCTAGAGAGAAATAGTTTTTAGAAAATCTGAAAATGTACAAGTATGGAGTGTGTCTACAATTGAGTCAAGGGCCTCAATTTATAGTGTGTGTAAGATGTCTTCCCAACTAGCCAAGTAATGGCCTTGAATGCCATGTAATGACACTTAATTTGGGGTTACAATTCAGCCAAATAATGACTGAATTCACGAGCCAAATAATGGTTGAATTCATGAGCCAAATAATGGAGAATTAATGCTCCAAAGTCAGCCCAAGAGTTAGTTATTTTTCGTCTCCAACAGTCATACTGCCTTCGAAGCGCCGCGGCGCTTAAGCTCCAGTGACTAAACAACAAATTAGCGTTGCGACCCTAACTTGAGGCGCCGCGGCGCCCCAGCTGTACAACGGCGTCGCGGCCCTTTTCTGACTCATTTCGATCTTACACTTCGTACGAAGTCCGGACGAGAAAAGGACAAAAATCAAAAAATCCGGGAAAGAGAAGCCACCGGCGCCGCGACGCCAGCCAGTAGGGCCGCGGCGCCGAGACGAGTTTTTTTCGATTTTGGGCAGAATTTGACACGTTTTCAGGGTTCACAATGCAATATTTTCTCAACTATAAAATCCCTAAAACCTAGCCTCATTATGAATCTTGTACATATTCTCTATTCTACTTTGGGGAGGCTAAGGAGGAGGCTACAACACAAGATTGGAGACAACTTTGGTTCAAGTTCTTGTTCTTTCCTTTTATTTATTTCAGTTTATGTTGGTTTGTATTAGTTCTTAGCATGTCTATGCCTAGGAGCTAAACACTTTATTAGGGCTTTCCTATTGAATCACTTGAAACTCTATTTTATGAATTAATGCATTAGTTTGATTTCTTCTTCACTTGATTAAGATTTATTCAATATTTGGTATGAATGTTTGATAGTTAACTGGCCATTAATTATCATAATCTATATTATTTCAAATCAAGAACCGAGAGGAGAGATTTGGATATGCTGTAATTGAATAGACATAGGTTAAAATCACGGACGAAAGTACTCCGATACTTGTGTAGAATTATAGGTTATTGTTCTTAATCCTCCTATGTGGTAAATCCTATCATAGAAATATAGAAGGGTTCTGCACTGGGGTTGAGCGATTATATATCCTAACCGGAATATAAGACAGTCTAGTTAACCGCTATCTTAACGTAGAATAAGAAGTCATTCTAGTTGCATTAAGGATTGAAAAGAGTGGATAGTTGAGATATTGGAAGCCCTAATTCCTTCATAACTGATTTAAACTAAAGTATTATCATAATTAGTTTATTTTCTGCAATTACTTAGTCTTAGTTATTAGATAAAAATACAAATAAATTAACGTTCACCAAATAGAAACTAAAGCTTAGTTATTCGGTACTTGATAACCAGTCTCTGAGGACGATATTCGGTCTTACCAGACTATATTACTTGTAACGATACGTACACTTGCATGAGCATTTGTAAAATTGCTAACAGGTATCCACCGTATCAGTTCGTATTGTTTGGATTTTAAGCTCATTCCCCTAGACCGACAGAACTCTTGATCTTTGGGTAATCCCTTAATTAAAGGGTTCAGTAATCAAGGATATGTCACCTGATCAACTGTCATACGGTCTTATGTCTGCGACAGATATGTCCAGACGTCTTCATATGTGCCCTTACAGTGTATAACTGACGAAGGCACGAGTTACTACAGATAAGAGACATCCTCCAAGAGGTCATGAAGTTACTCAACTTCTCATCATGCTTTGTACAAAGCGATAAACTTTGATTCCATCACGAATCGGCCGATGTAAATTTTCTTAGAGGATTTTCCAAAGACACACCATGCACATCCACTTGTGGCTTTGGTGTTCTTCAAGTCTGATGTCCAGTTTGCATCACTATGTTCTCCCAGAACCGCTGGACATCCAGAATACCATAATCCATAGATAAGCGAATAATTCAGATGTTGTCACATCCTATTTAACGCCTTCTATTGATCATTATCAGTGAACCTTAGTCCGACTGATCTTCTTTATGAGCCGATACCGGGTCAGTTGTAGTGTGTAAGATACATTAAACTACGTGTGACCTGCGTCTATCGCTCCTGATAAATGGGTGCACCATGATTCCAATCAATTCTATGATTCATATTCATTGGTGACTTCAACGAGACTGTCAAAACACCTCACATATGAGTTTGGTTTAGACCAGTCCGTTAGATGTCTTGAAATTCCCAATTCCTAAGATGTCATATGTAATACCCATATCATTCATACTTCTAGGATCAAACTAGAATTACTCTTTGTGATCAACATGACATCTACATAAAGACATATCATAAACGTGTTAGAATTACCTTTTCATGTAGACACATTTGCCACACTCTTTAATGGAGAAACCCTTCGATAGTGGAGTACTATCAAATGTTTCGTGCCAATGATTCGGGACATGTTTCAGCCCGAACAGAGATTTGACAGGTCGACAAACTTTCTTCTTTTCCCTGGAACCACATACCCATCGGGTTATTCCGTATTACTTTCTTCTTTCACTTCCGGACTTTTGGTTTTCCTAACTATTGGCTTTATAGCTTCAGAGTCAATGTTTCTGGAGGTTAAGTTATTCACATAGGAGCACATGTCCAAGTAGCCGAGGCCTTATACTCGTCAGTAGATCCATCAACTTTATACTCAATTTGAGTATCCACTATTACAACCCAGAAGTTCTTTTCCCGGAGGAAGATCAACTATCACACAAGTGTGGTTCTATCTGATGGAGTCTATTTCTCTCTTGTTATATTCTTTCCAAAGTAGAGCTTCTGGAGATGACAATTCTCAATTGTACATGGTTCATTCTCAACCATATAAGCTAGAAGGCCTGGAACAAGTCTTTGTCCCCTATTTTTTGTCATACCCCGTAGTTCTGACCCTACGTATGAGAGCGTACGAAAACATGTAAGACTTAAAATTTTCAAAGGATAGGTTGACGGGTTATTCCGGATGGGTTTTAGTAAACTTTGAGGCGGGGTATGACCCGGTACATTGAGAGTTCCTAAGTGTTTCAAAGTCCTAGGGCGTAGTTCGTTGAGTCTAGATTCCAACGCAACCAACCGTTCGTCTATAGGACGTCGGAGTAGAAAGTTATGGGAGTTACAAGTTCAGTGCGCAGACGGACAGAAATGCGTTTCAGGCAAAGGCGACAGGGCGGGATTCCTGGCGGAAAAACTTAAGAAAAATCTGATTTTCTCTTTTAAAAAGGCCATGGGAGGGGGACAAGTGCCCCCCCCCCCCCCATCTGATTTTCTTGCATGCCTTATATTGACCAAGTCTTGAAGACTTGGTCATCTTTCAATCTCTCTCTCTCTCTAAGCTTAAGCTCCCACTTCTCTCTAAAATTCCAAGAGGAATTCAAGCCTAAGAAAAATCTGAAAAGTTAAGAACAAGAAGGAAGCTTGTGGCTAGCTTGTTGGTGTTATTGTGGGGGTGTTCTTGGAAAGGAGGCTAGCAAAGTTGTTGGAATAAGTTTGGCTAAGGTTAAGGTAACATTTCTTCTCTTGTGGTTAGTTATTAATGTTGCATGTGAAGAAGAAGGGATGTGTAGTAGTAAATAATGCACTTAGAATCCTTGCATGTAAGAAATGTGGTTTGGATATGAAATAATTGGCTAAAAAGATATTATGAGCATGTTGTAGCCTAAAAAACTACTTTAGAATTGTTAAGTGAATTGTTGTACCTTTTGGGGCAGAATTTTACACACCCAAGTTTAGGTGTGTAATCCCCTTTGATATGTTTGGATTGTTGAGCCTTAAATGTGGCATTTGGATGTTGAATTCGGCCTTGAGAAATGTGGCAAAGTATGTAGAAACAAAGGAAATCTTGATTTTCCATAGAATTAGGGGCTTTGAACTTAGATTATTTCTACATTGAAATTAGAGGTTAATAAACGCATTATGGTTATTATAGGTTGACATATTACTTGCGGTAGTTGGACTTAGCAAGTGGATTGACCGAAGAGGTATGTGGAGCTTTCCTATCTCTTGAGCATGAATAGATGTAACTATGTAGTACGGTGAGCGTCTGAGATTTGGTATTCTTACTTGTTTTAAGTATATAAAGACTTGTTTCGTTTTAAGAATGTATAAGTCCCTTGGTTAGGGGGAAAGTGTGATTTTACTAAAGTGTAGGGTTAATATAACAACTTTATGGGAAGTTGGTTTATTAGCTTTATAAAAGATTAATGAGAAGAGGTTTACTCTAAGTAAGACAAGTAAGGACAAATGATTTGATTTATGAAAGGCAAATTGATTTTAAGGCATCAATTGCCCAAAGGTTTTATGTATGAAAAAGAGTCACTTCTAAAAGAGTTGAAGTATGTAGTACTTGGGTTAAATTCCCGGTTTCCTTTTTTTAAAGATATGATTAAGTGCCTTAAGTAAACTAAAATGAGAGGGTATATGAACAAGACTAGTAAGAAGTTATAAGTTTTCTTAACTTATTTATGATTATGATATGATGACAGTTTGAGCTAGGGTAAGAGTATATCTGAGGGGCAAGCCCCAAGATCGTTATACCACCTTCTCCATGGTAAGAGTATGTCTGAGGGGCAAGCCCCAAGATCGTCATACCACTTTCTTCAGTGTAAGAGTATATCTGAGGGGCAAGCCCCAAGATCGTTATACCATCTGCTTCAGTGTAAGAGTATATCTGAGGGGTAACCCAAGATCGTTATACTATCTGCTTCAGGGTAAGAGTATATCTGAGGGGTAAGTCCCCGAGATCGTTATACCACCTGTTCCGTGGATTTGCTACCCACGATGCGAGGAATACCTCATGCGAGTCCTTATGGGCTTATGCGGGTGAAATAGTCCCACGCGGTAGTCTGACTATCACGAGAATACCTCATGCGGGTCCACAGGACCTATGCGGGTGAAATAGTCCCAAGAGTAGGGGTGCTTATTGATACTACGGGCGAGGTACCCTGTTTTGATCATGAGGCCCCTATTTTATGCAGTATTATATTTATACTTGTCACTCTCATTGTTAGCAAGGCACAGTAAAAGGTATTTTGATTGTCTTCCATGACTCGGCACTTTTAGACTTATGATATCATTATTACAGTATTTTCGACTTTACATACTTGGTACATATTGTGTGACCCGCCCTTCCTCGGGCTGCGTTAAATCTGCGCGGTAAGGGTAGCGGTGTGGATCCTCGTTCTTAGGATCACCATTCGGTGTCGAAGCCGTTCCTCCGGAAGCTTGTTTATTGGTACGGATATTCCCTGATGCTATAGGTATTTTGTACATTCAGGGGTATGGCGGGGCCACTGTCCATACGATTATTATCTTTAAGTGCGTAGTGGTCACATATGTGTTTTGGGCTATAAGAACGGTTGTCTTGCCATACTTTTGTTTAAGTATGTTTTATGGAAAGCGCCTTATCGGTGGCGGTGATGTTTACCTTTTATAAGTTATGTGTTATGTATGTTCATTGCTATTCTCACGATGTACACACGGCGGTACCGGTAAGTACGATCGCGGCCGAGTCGGTCGTGACAAAAGTGGTATCGAAGCGATTAGTCCTCGGAAAGTGTCCACGACCGTGTCTAGTAGAGCCTTGATTATCGGTGTGTCGTGCACATCTATAATCGGGAGGCTGCAGACATTTAGGATTGGTTTCCATTCTTTCACTCTAAGATCGTGCAATAGAGTGAGTTATAGGTTGAACCTCCTCACGATGTTTTCCTTTATGTATCGATTATGCCTCGCGCAAGGCAACGCGGCCCGAAGGAAAAGCGGTGAGAGTGCTGCTAGTGGGACGCGGAGAGTCACGAGTCTGAGCGATCCTTATCGGAGATGATGTTTAGGCGGCGAGTTCCACGTCGTCGCCCGGCCTCAGCAATTCGGCGTGAGCGGCTCACGAGACCGCGGTACGAGCCTCGATCCGCGATCGGTGCAGTGCGAGATTACGAAAGCAGTTGATTCTTGACCGAAGCATAGTGGCGAGCGGCCAGCGAGCGAAGCGGCCAACCGAGCCGATTTCTGGATTGGGATTTCTGGGTTGTCACCCACCCGAGTTCTATGGTTCGAGATTTGAGGAGGATCCGCAGGAGTTTGTCGGCGATTCTGACGGACCGTGCAGTGCTTAGGACATCGGAGGCCGATGCATTATACTAGCTTCTACAGGTTCTGCGATATTGCGTTGGTAGTTTGAATCATGGGTGTTGTCGAGAGGTGAGGATGCTCTTCCAGCTGTTTGGGAAGAGTTCACAGAGGCTTTCCTGGATCACTTCTTGCCTCACGAGATGAGAGAGCCGCGTAGATAGATTCTTGACCTTGAGGCGGGATGGGAGGACTATCGAGAGTGCGACACTGAGTTTGACTCATTGGCGGATATGCATACCATTATAGGCGACATGGCGAGCAGGGTTCATCGGTATGTGATGGGATTAGGCCGTCATATGATTCTGCATGCTTGGGGTAGCTCTTGGCCGGGTATGGATATCGCCGGAGATGCGTCTGTGAGATTGAGGCGAGAGAGACGGATCAGCTAGATTTAGGCGGCCCAAGAGGCCGGGGCAGCGAGTCTCGAGGCGATTTTGGCGGGGCGACCTGGCGGCGAACTAGGTCCACATTCCGGCCAGCCTGAGTGCTCCTTCCGATTTCGGCGGAGTACGATCGGCCGGGTTATTGAGAGCGGTCGAGCTCGGGACTTGAGATTTCGAGGCGGCCGTCGCAATCGAGACCACCTACCTGCCGGTGCGTTCGATGCGGTAGGTCTCATCCGGCGAGTGCGTATGGGTTGAGGCGTGTTACTCTTGTGGACGGCGTAGCCCATCCGAAGGATTGTCCGTCCTTAGGCGGCGGGGCGTCGCGGTTGATCGGCGAAGTCGATTCTTTGGATCTTCATCTTCGATGATTAGACGCCGGAGGCGAGTACTTATGGGCGGCAGCGGCGCGGCGGCCGTGGTAGGGTTCGATTCTAGCGGTCCTCGAGCGCATATATACTATGTCGGTAAGCGGGACCGAGGCGTCGCGGATGTCGTCCGCAGTACATTGTTGGTTTCTTGATGTGATGTATATGCTTTGATAGATCGAGTTCTACCTTTTCCTATATATCTCCTCATATTGCGGTGAAGTAGGGATAGAGCAGAGTCCATAAGACTTTTGAGGTGGCTACGCGATGGGTGATTCGATGGTAGGCGAGTGGGTGTATAAGGCTTGCCTGTGACTATAGATAGTCGTCGGACTCTGGCCGACTTGATAGAGTTGGATATGGCGGACTTTGATGTGATTATGGGTATGGATTGGTTAGCATCTTGCTATGCCAATGTGGTATGAGAGAGATTAGTTCGGTTCGGTTTCGGTGGCGGTTATCGAGTGGAAGGGAATCTTTGCGTCGTAGGGTAGGTTTATTTCTTACCTCAAGGCTAGGAAGATGGTGCGGAAAGGGTATATCTACCATATGGTTCGGTATTCGACACGAGGTGAGATCTGGACCTTGATCGATCCGATCGTTAGAGAGTTTCGGACATATTCCCGGGCGAGCTTAGGGTATCCTCCCGAGAGGAGATTGAGTTTGCATTGATTTGGCGCTAGATACTCGGCCGATATCTATTCCGCCATACGAGGATGGCCGAGTTGAAGGAATTGAAAGACCGGTGAAGGATTTCTTTGGAGAAAGGCTTTATCATGCCAGTGTTTCTCCTTGGAGCGCCCGGTGTTATTTGTAAAGAAGAAGGATGGGGCCAGCTGCGTATGTGTATTGATTCTGAGCGGTGAACAAGGTAACTATCAAGCAGATATCCCTCCCGGGATTGGCGATTTGTTTGACGATTGCGAGGGTGCAAGGTGTTTTTCCAAAATAGACTGCGATGCAGTTATCATCAGTGCGAGTTAGAGATAGATATCCCAAAGCGCATTCGGGACTGGTATGGGCACTATGAGTTGAGTAATGTCTTTCGGGTTGACAGCGCCCGGCGGTATTCATGGATTTGATGAATAGGGTATTCAGGCCATTCTTGGATATGTTTGTTATAGTGTTTATTGATGATATCTTGGTGTATTCGCGCCAGAGAAGGCATCTGGATCATTTGAGGCGGTATTAGGAGTCCTCCGAGGCCGCGATTGTATGCCAAGTTCTCGAAGTCACGAGTTCGTTAACCGGTGGCTTTCTTAGGGCATGTTATCGGGGCCGATGGTATTCGGGTTGTCTGGCGAAGAGGTGGCGATCAAGACTTGGCCTGGACTCCAGCTAGCGGAGAGTCGCGGCTTTGGGCCTTACGAGGTTATTATCGGAGGTTTGTGGAGAAGTTTGCTTCTATTTGGCACCTTTGACTAAGGTGACTCGAAGCGGCTATGTTCGGTGAAGCGGATACTTGTGAGAAAGTTTCCGATTGCTAAAGGATAAATTGACGGCCTTGATTCTTACTCTTACGGAGGTTTAGATGGATATGTGGTTTTATTGTGACGCGTCAGTGTCGGTCTTGGAGTGCGTCTTGTCTGACCGCAGCGAGTTATAACTTATGCGTCTCGGCGACTTAGG
Organism: Przewalskia tangutica; assembly: GCA_029844215.1. Classification (NCBI taxonomy): domain Eukaryota; kingdom Viridiplantae; phylum Streptophyta; class Magnoliopsida; order Solanales; family Solanaceae; genus Przewalskia; species Przewalskia tangutica. The sequence goes on from CM056719.1 coordinate 148,850,506, forward strand.
AAGAATGAGAAGAACTATCCAGCACATGACTTGGAGTTAGCGTGATGATTCATGCCTTGAAGATGCGGAGACATTATTTATATCGAGTTCATGTGGACATTTACACAGAACCACGAAGTCTCGGTATATCTTGACGGAGGAGTGAACTTGCGGCGAGGCGGTGGTTGGAGTTACTTAAGGATTACGATGTTGATATTCTATACCACCGGGGAAGGCGATGTAGTTGCAGATGCTCTTAGTCGCAGATCGATGGGTAGTGCATGCGATGTCTGACCGGAGAAAAGAGATATGGTCAGAGTTACATCGGCTAGCGAGCCTTGGGGTTCGTTTGGTTGATTCGATAGTGATGGAGTTCGGGTCGAGAGGTTGTCAGTCTTCCATCGTCGAGGAGGTGAAGAGGTGACGATATGAGGATCGATTATGGTCGTGTCGAGATGCCGTTGTTGAAAGAGAGAATGCATTTGGTAGCACGATGGGGTGCTAAGATTTGAGGCGGTTGTGTGTTCCGATGTAGCGAGGACTTCGTCGGCAGATGGAGGCACGGTGCTCGTTATTCTATTTATCCGGGTCGACTAAGATGTATCATGACCTCGGATCGTGTATTGATAGGATGGCACGAAGAAGGGCGTTGCGGAGTTCGTACGCGATGCGGTGTCGTGAGTTAAGGTTGAGCACGAAGCGGTGGCGCTGCGGCTATTGATATTCGACTTGGAAGTGGGGTGGTAAATATGGATTTTATTACGGGTTACCTTCCACTCGGAGGAAGCATGATTCTATTTGGGTTATTGTCGGCGGGTTGACGAAATCAGCCCATTTTCTCCCGATCGGGGCGACTTTTTCGAGGATTATGATAGGCGTATATCGAGAGATCGTGAGGCTGCGGAGTTCTATATCGATTATTTGACAGCAGAGCCCGGTTACGGCTAACTCGGAGGTCTTTCCGAGAAGGGATTAGGGACACGTGTGAGTCTCGATCTGACGTTTCATCCTCGGGCCAAGCGAGGCGGTAGCGCCTTATCCGCACAACGAGGATATCTGCGGGCTTGTGTTATTGATTTGAGGGTAGTGGGAGGATCATTTACCTCTTGTGGAATTTGCTTACAACGGCTACCATTCCAATATCGGATGGCGCCTTATGAGGCCTTATATGGGAGGAAGTGCAGTCACCGATAGGTTGGTTTGAAGTGGGAGAAGTGCGATTAGTCGGGCGATTTGGTTGTGAGCGATGGATAAGGTGAAGCTTATCCAGAGCGGTTGTTAGCGGCTCGAGTCGGCGAAGTCGTATCACGGTCATCGGCGTCGACACTTGGAATTTGAGATAGATGATTGGGTTTTCCTAAAGGTATCGCCCGTGAAGGCGTGATGAGGTGTGAAGAAAGGAAACTTAGTTCAAGTACGTTGGGCGTGTCAGTTGTCAGTAGGGTAAGCGAGGTTGCACATGAGTTAGATCGTCGTCCGATTTGGAGGCGGTACATCCAGTTTTCCATGTGTCTATGTTACGGAAATGTATTGGAGATCCATCTAGAGTGCACCCGATTCATGATGTCCAGGTGACAGAGGAGTTATCATATGAGGAGAGTCCCATAGCGATACTCGATCGTCAGGTTAGACGACGGACGAAGGCGTGGCTTTCGTCAGTGTCTATGGCGAACGAGCAGGAGGAAATGGCGTGGGAAGCGAGAGGATGACATGATGAAGAAGTACCCTCACCTATTTCCTATACCTCCAGGTAACCCACTTTCCTGCTTGTTAGTTTTGATGTAGAATTTACACTTAAGTTTGTTGTGGCTCGTGGAGCTTTTTTATTTGCATAAGAATAGTTAAGAGTGTCTATGTCGATTTTGTGATTTGAGTAAGCCTAGAAGGAACATTCGGGATGAATGTTTCTAAGAGAGAATGTTATACCGTAGTTCGACCCTACGTATGAGGCGTCTGAAAGCATGTAAGACTTAAAATTTTCAAATGATAGGTTGTGGATTGTTCGGACGGGTTTTAGTCAAATTTGAGGCGGGTATGACCCGGTACATTGAGAGTTCTAAGTGTTTCAAAGGCCTGGCGTAGTTCGTTAGTCTAGATTCCAACGCAACGATCGTTCGTCGATAGGGCGTCGGAGTAGAAAGTTATGGGAGTTACAAGTTCGGTCTTGTGACGGACAGAAATGCGTTTGAGCAAAGCGGCGAGCATGGCGCGGATGCGAGGCAGCGGCGCGGAAATCTGAGGGTCGCTGAAGTTGCAGCGCCGTGGCGCCAGGACAGCAGGGTCGCGGCGCCGGAAGTTCCGATAGTCCGCAGAGGTTTCAGCACCGCGGCGCCGGCGTCAGGGCCGCGACGCCAAGGCGGGATTCCTGGCGGAAAAACTTAGGAAAAATCTGATTTTCTCTTTTAAAAAGGCCATGGAAGGGTGACAAGTGTCCCCCATCTGATTTTCTTGCATGCCTTATATTGACCAAGTCTTGAAGACTTGGTCATCTTTCAATCTCTCTCTCTCTCTCTAAGTTTAAGCTCCAACTTCTCTCTAAAATTCCAAGAGGAATTCAAGCCTAAGAAAAATCTGAAAAGTTAAGAACAAGAAGGAAGCTTGTAGCTAGCTTGTTGGTGTTATTGTGGGGGTGTTCTTGGAAAGGAGGCTAGCAAAGTTGTTGGAATAAGTTTGGCTAAGGTTAAGGTAACATTTCTTCTCTTGTGGTTAGTTATAAATGTTGCATGTGAAGAAGAAGGGATGTGTAGTAGTAAATAATGCACTTAGAATCCTTGCATGTAAGAAATGTGGTTTGGATATGAAAGAATTGGCTAAAAAGATATTATGAGCATGTTGTAGCCTAAAAAAACTACTTTAGAATTGTTAAGTGAATTATTGTACCTTTTGGGGCAGAATTTTACACACCTAAGTTTAGGTGTGTAATCCCATTTGATATGTTTGGATTGTTGAGCCTTAAATGTGGCATTTGGATGTTGAATTCGGCCTTGAGAAATGTGGCAAAGTATGTAGAAACAAAGGAAATGCTGCCCAATTTTCCATAGAATTAGGGGCTTTGAACTTAGATTATTTCTACATTGAAATTAGAGGTTAATAAACGCATTATGGTTATTATAGGTTGACATATTACTTGCGGTAGTTGGACTTAGCAAGTGGATTGACCGAAGAGGTATGTGGAGCTTTCCTATCTCTTGAGCATGAATAGATGTAACTATGTAGTACGGTAGACGTACAAGATTTGGTATTCTTACTTGTTTTAAGTATATAAAGACTTGTTTCGTTTTAAGAATGTATAAGTCCCTTGGTTAGGGGGAAAGTGTGATTTTACTAAAGTGTAGGGTTAATATAACAACTTTATGGGAAGTTGGTTTATTAGCTTTATAAAAGATTAATGAGAAGAGGTTTACTCTAAGTAAGACAAGTAAGGACAAATGATTTGATTTATGAAAGGCAAATTGATTTTAAGGCATCAATTGCCCAAAGGTTTTATGTATGAAAAAGAGTCACTTCTAAAAGAGTTGAAGTATGTAGTACTTGGGTTAAATTCCCGGTTTCCTTTTTTTAAAGATATGATTAAGTGCCTTAAGTAAACTAAAATGAGAGGGTATATGAACAAGACTAGTAAGTTATAAGTTTTCTTAACTTATTTATAATTATGATATGATGTGATTTGAGCTAGGGTAAGAGTATATCGAGGCAAGCCCCAGATCGTTATACCACCTTCTCCAGGGGTAAGAGTATGTCGAGGCAAGCCCAAGATCGTCATACCACCTTCTTGGTGTAGAGTATATCGAGGCAAGCCCAAGATCGTTATACCATCCGGTGTAAGAGTATATCCGGAGGTAAGCCCCAAGATCGTTATACCATCCGCGGGGTAGAGTATATCGAGGGTAAGTCCCAGATCGTTATACCACATTAGTGGATTTGCTACCCACGATCACGAGGAATACCTCGTGCGAGTCCTTATGGGCTTACGCGGGTGAAATAGTCCCGTGTGGTAGTCTGACTATCACGAGAATACCTCGTGCGGGTCCACAAGACTATCACGGGTGAAATAGTCCCGAGGAGTAGGGGTGCTTATTGATACTCTGCAGGCGAGGTACCTGTTTTGATCACGAGGCCCTATTTTATGCGATATTATATTTATACTTGTCACTCATTGTTAGCAAGACACGATAAAAGGTATTTTGATTGTCTTCCATGACTCGACTTACTTTTAGACTTATGATATCATTATTACGGTATTTTCGGCTTTACATACTTGGTACATATTGTGTCGACCCCCTTCCTCGGGGCTGCGTTCATCTGCGCGGTAAGGGTAGCGATTGTGGATCCTCGTTCTTAGGATCACCATTCGGTGTCGAAGCTCCATTCCTCGGAAGCTTGTTTATTAGTACGAATATTCCCGACGCTATAGGTATTTTGTACATTCGAGGTATGGCGGGGCCTGTCCATACGATTGTTATCTTTAAGTGCGTGGTCACATATGTGTTTTGGGCTATAAGAACCAGTTGTACTGCCATACTTTTGTTCAAGTATGTTTTATGGAAGGCAGCCTTATCGGCTGGCCAGTGATGTTTACCTTTTTATAAGCTATGTGTTATGTATGTTCCGCTGCTATTCTCTGATGTATACACGAAGTACCGGTAAGTACCGATCGCGGCCGGTCGGTCGTGACATTTTTGCTCTGTCTCAGTTCAATATCTAGAATCTCTGAGTTCTGTATATCTGGAGCATTAAGCTCCGGATAATCAGCAACTTTCGAGTCCTATAGATCTGGAACGTCTAGTCCGTACAATCAGGCACTCGCGAATTCTTGTTAACCTTGAGCAATTACTTCTTTTTCCTTCTCAAGGAAAGTTATCTTCAAAGAATTCAGCATTTTTTGGCACCAGGATGCGATAAGTACTACTGTTCTTTGAAGATCTATTTGATATGCAATCTACAGTCTTAGGTTCAACTTGACCTGTTTTGGCTTAGGTACTTCAACATTTGCCACACTACCTCATATCACAACATATGTATATGTGGTTCTTTTCATATTTCACATGGAGGATTATCCTTATCCTTGTGCGGAGTTCTGTTGAGACTCGCATTAGCGATAAAAATTGCCTTGCCCAAAATATCTTGGGCATACAGATATGTGGTTGGCTAATACCGTTAGACTGAGGTGAGTAAAGAGTAGTCGTTTAATGAACGATGCTTCACATCCCCCCCCCCCCTCTATCCTTACGAATTCCTCAATTCGTAGGTTTTCAACTTCTGCTTCTGAAGAGCCGCGGACCTGCCTGGTAGGCGCCGCGGTGCCTGAACTCCAGTAGCCAAACAGCTTTCAAGCACCGCGACTCTTGGTGGAGGAGCCGCGGCGCTCTGGCGCTCCGACGGGGTTTCATCTTTGTTTTTCAACAAAGGATGCAATACGGTGTACCATCGTCGATGAAGATCACAATGTTCTTGTATCCCCCATCTATTTGCACAAGCGTCAAATCACCCACGTAGGCGTGACTATGTTATAGAGGAGCGATGCTTCTTTCACTATTTCTTTGATGGAATGAAAAGGTGATTTTGCCTCTTCGCTTATTTTACATTCATTTGAGGTTTTATGTCGATAGACGACAACAATCTCAACTTAGTTAGCTTTTGAATGACTTTTTATTTAACGTGTCTTAATCTAAGAAGGCATAGATGCACGGATTACAAATATATCATTCACTTTTCTACTGTCTTACTATACCATTCTTAGTTATTTTAGACCTGTTGGACTAGACTCAAGCCAGTTTGACCAACAACTTCCTTGAACCAAGTTTGGGACATGTACCACCTCCTGTTAGAGTGATCCCATTCCCTGAAGTCCTTTTGAGGACAACCTCTTCGACTCATTTTACTTTGGAGGTGGTGTTGCTTCATATGAACAACCTCTTGCCTATTGTTAGGGTGTAACCGGATCGTATGAGATCTAGATATTCTGGCCCACTCCAGTTGTCTTTGCAGACTGAGTGTCTAATTTCTTTTCTGTCTTTTTTTTTGCCTTCAGATCGTTCAAGATCTGGAAACTTTGACCCACTCCATTCGCCCGTAGGCTTTGTATGACTGAGTGTCCACTACTATCCTGTCAAAAGACGGATCTTCTGTCGGAAACGGTGACAGGTTTGTCTCTAGTCCTTGTCCTTAGTCCTCTTCTCTTGCTTAGGATTGTCCATAAATCCAGTTTATTACAATCTAAGTCCATTTCTTTTAGGTCGTTGTTTATAACAATCCAATCTTTACACGGGAAGATGAGTAGTCCAATTTCTGATTTTAGGGTGTAGGGAATATATGTGTTTAATGAAAACACTTCATATTCCTAGCCTTCTTTTATTCCCTTTTATTCAGAAATTCAATAAAACATATTATGGAAAAGGAAGACTAATTAACTCATACCTTTGGAATCTGGCACACGTCAGTGACGTATTCAAATTCTCTTTACCATAGGATGGAGACTCTCTGCTATGAGATGGAACATCATCTTCAGTCTTCTCCTCGTGTCCCAGTTGACAATCTCAGCCTCTTGTGGGCGCTTGTTTCCACAACTCTCGGGAGCGGTGACAACAACTCTTCCTTGATCCTTAGCCTTGCCATCATGACTATCAGCATTATCTTCAAGTTCAGGATCATTCAACAAATATCTCCTCTTTGACGGAACAGAACTGTTACTATCGTCAAAGAGAAAACCAAAACTAGGACCAGCTTTTGGTGGCGTACATCTTTCTAGCACTAGTACCAATATTGGCTTATGTTGTTGGTCATACAATGGATGTACGAGAATAGTGTATAACAACTACTAGTGCTTAGAAAGGATAAACAATTACAATACAACATGCTTGAAGCCTAACATGAGTTGTTACAACAATGATGAATGTTGAAGATCTTGATCTTCAGTCTTAAATCCGTCTTGTTGTCTTGGATCTTGAGGTTGGAACTGCAGCAAGCCCCTTGATATTTATAACCTGAAATCAAGAGAAACTAAATTTGATAGTATTATAGTTGTGTTGCTGAGTTCAGTGAAATTCACTTGTTCCTTAAGACAATATTGCCCCGTATTAATCTTTTAACGGCTATTGGTAATTCGTCTCCCAAGATAAAATATCAACAAACAAATGAGCAAAGGAAACTCACGTGTTTCTCAAGAAGAACCTTTAAGTGTGTGAAAGATATGCTAGAGATGAATAGTTTTCAGAAAATCTGAAAATGTACAAGTATGGAGTGTGTCTACAATTGAGTCAATGGCCTAAATTTATAGTGTGTGTAAGATGTCTTCCCAACTAGCCAACTAATGGCCTTGAATGCCACTTAATTTGGAGTTACAATTCAGCCAAATAATGACTGAATTCATGAGCCAAATAATGGAGAATTAATGCTCCAAAGTCAGCCCAAGAGTCAGTTATTTTTCGTCTTCAACGGTCATACTGCCTTCGAAGCGTCCGGGCTCTACGGTAGCGTCACGACCCTTTTCCGACTCATTTCGATCTTACACTTCGTACACTTCTTCCTTCATTTACCAACGTGGAACACATGTCATTTGACCAATAACCGTCCATCATTCTATGTCTCAAACGTTTCACTTATGTACCAATATCTCTTTCACTAATGAAATTTACGATATTTGACACTACGTGTGCACGTGTGTGGAAACGACGTTTCCAACGTGCAAGGCCTCAATTGTTCGAGTCATAAATAATGGGTTAAACTTATTTCCATATTAGTAAATTTCCAACAGAACCTGCATACTTGGGTGCAATCTGTCACCCTGGAACCAATTAAGCTACGCCCAACTTCAATATGAAAGAGAGTATGTATACTTCTACTTTCTTGTCCATAAAGGAGTAAAAGCATGGTAATTTTTCACAATTATGAATTTTGTTTATGAGATTTTATAGTTAGATTTGTTATTGTAATGTTGTTATTTGGAAAGTAATATTTATTTTGCATTTTGTGACATGCTTTTAGACAAAGGGTCACGACTAACAAATACGTAATATGTTTTATTTTCAGGTTCATGCGCTATTTTTGACATTCTATTTGTTTATTTAAATATCATGAGAGTTTTAAAAAAATGACAAATTTCAAGCTCATTCTCAAGTCATTAGAAAGATCGAGTAGGGCTATTTTTTTGTACGTCTTTCTTTTTGTTTTTGTTTTGTTAATTGACATATAATTTTTAAACTTTGTAGTATAAACTTTAAAAATTCCATAAAAGCTAACAATTCCTGCTATGGGGTCTTCATTTCAATACTTTATGGCAAAATAGAAGAATTAAGAGACGCATTTTCAAAACTAAAACGCAAATTCTTCAAACAACGCTAAATTGAGAAATTATACCAAAATAATTTATTTTTCGCCAATTTCTAATGGATTTGTATATAATGATTATGCTAAATACATGCATATAGAGCAACTTCTTGTTAGAGATGGTTTGAAACAAGCTCCTCAGACATGGTATGACAGATTTGCTGGATTTGTTTCCAAAATGAAATTCTCTCACAGCAAGTCTGATCAATCATTGTTCATTTATCGGAAAGGCGCTGACATGGCATATATATTTTTGTATGTCGATGATATTATTCTCACAGTATCATCCATTACGCTTCGCCAGTCCATTATGTCCCTTCTTGATGCAGAATTTGCAATGAAGGACTTGGGTCCGTTGAATTATTTTCTTGGCGTTGTTGTCTCACAATATGCAGGTGGTCTGTTTCTCAGTCAAAAGAAATAGGCCGAACAAATATTGACTAAACAGGGATGTCGTCCTGCAACCCCTCACATACTCCAGTGGATACAAAGGCGAAATTGAGTAATGATGCCGAAACTCCATACAACGATCCTACCCATTACCGGAGCCTAGAAGGGGCCTTACAGTATCTGACTTTTACAAGACCAGATATTTTCTATGCGGTTCAACAAGTTTTCTTACACATGCATGATCCGAAGGAGGAACGTATGAGGGCTCTCAAAAGGATTATGCGGTATGTTAAGGGTACTCTCCATTTCAGACTTCATCTGTATAAGTCCTCCGTCTAGAGTCTTTCAGCCTACACAAATGCATATTGGGGTGGCTGCCCTGACACACGTCGTTCCACTTCCGACTATTGTGTGTTCTTGGGTGACAATCTCATTTCATGTTCATCAAAATGCCAGTCCACACTGTCGGTCAAGCGTCGAAGCAGAATACCTAGGAGTGGTCAGTGTTGTTGCTGAATCATGTTGGCTCCGTAATCTACTACTAGAGTTTCATTGTCCGATTAAAAAGGCAACAGTGATCTATTGTGACAATGTGAGTGCGATCTACTTATCTAGAAATCCTGTTCAACATCAACGTTATCGAAAATGGTTGGAAACCCGTCGTCGAGCACGAAACACATTGAAATGGATATCTTATTTATCTCTGAGAAAGTTGCCCGTGGTCAGGTCTGTGTTCTCCATGTACCTTTCCGTTATCATATTGCTGACATATTCACAAAAGATCTTCCGCACGTACTTTTTAATGATTTCAGGGACAGTCTCAACATCCGAGAACTTTCAGCTAAGATTGCGGGAGACTGTTAGAGTAATTGTGGGACCTCTCATCCACATTTATTATAATTGATAGTATAATGTATCGTAATTATTGTAATTATAATTAGCATCTTATATTTTAGGTAAAAGTAGATTAGTGTTCCATTATTCAAACATTGGATTATTGTATATATATTGTACCTTTGAGAGAATATTAATAAAGGAATTACTTTCCTACACTTCTTCAACATCCATTATGCAATCTTTAGAGTCTAAATTTGAGAATGAATTTTTCCACAAGTGTTACACAAAACTTCTGGCTTTAGTTAATTAGAGAAAAAATTTAGAAAATTGATCCAAATAATTCTCATAATAGCTTTGTGGTTGCACTAAAATCTCCACAACCTTTTATTAACTGGCTCGGCCTACCCGTAGGCCGCAACGAAATTAACTTGTTCAATAAGTTTGCTTGGTTTCTTTGATATGATCTATAGATGAATTTCACGATGATTGCATTATGTTGAAATAATCATAGAAATAAAAAAGAAGGCAGTTACAACAGCTGTTAAGAAGGTAGTTATTAAGAGAGCCTATAAGAAGCCCATAGGGAGCCTTCTTGTGAGGTTTGAATATGTGTATAAATAAGCTTTATCATCTCATGATGTAGATAGACAATTTTTCTAAAAAGAAATAATACGATATTCATCTTCTTCTTCCATCGACTCTCTTCTTCTCTTCTCTACTTTCTTGCTTTGAATACACAGATGTATACTGTGTATACCCACTGAGGTGATTGTATTCTCTATCTCTGTTCTTTTCTGTATGTGTATGCAACTCTCTCTCTATCTCGGGTGTATCGAAAGTTCCCATTCTCGACTATATCGAAAGAGTTTTGGGTAGCAATCCCTCGACTGTGTCGACAGTGAATTCAATTATCAACATGGTATCAGAGCAGCGATCGATGAGTCAATCTAATCACATCATCATTGATATGGTTGAAGGAAATCTCTCTGTATTTCTATGAATCTTTACTCTTCCGTATATTGTTGTTGTCTTGTGATCTGAGATCTTACAACAAAACACCAAGACTGGAATAAAAGTCTACAAGACCCAATATTCATTCTTACTCTTACCCTCAAGAAATACAACTTCTCAAAATGAATACTGACTCTGAAGGCAATCTTCATCCCACAACTCTTCTTGAAGGCAACCATAATCCCACAACTTTCAAACAACCAATACCAAGAGAGAAGGCAGTAATTTCCTCTATCACCACAGTATTTGATCATAATCATCCCCTATACTTACAAGCATCTGATGTCAGTAGAGTCTCCTTAATATCCTTTCAACTCTTGGGATCAGAAAACTACACAATATGGAGCAAGTACATGAGGATAGCCTTGCTAGGTAAGAACAAGTTGGGCTTTGTGAATGAAAGATGCACCAAGAATCAGTATGAGGAAGAACTGTGGGACCAATGTGATAGGATTAATGCAGTTATACAAGCCTGGTTGATGAATGTTGTGTCCAGCAGTCTACTAAGTGGGGTATTATATGCAGAATCAGCTTATGAAGTGTGGAAAGATTTGAGGGAAAGGTTCGACAAGGTGGATGAATCAAGAACCTATGATTTGCATAGGAAAATTGCTACTTTAACACAAGGGAATAGTAGTGTTGCTGAATATTTTACTAAGCTGAAGACACTATGGGTGGAATTTCAGGCCTTAGTTCCACCACTTAATTGTGCGTGTCATACTTCTAAAGACTTCTCAGATTATCTACAAAGGCAAAAGTTGTATTAGTTTCTCATGGGCATAAATGAAAGCTATATGCAGGCCAGATCACAGAACTTACTCATGTCACCCCTTCCCACAGTAAACAAAGTCTACTCCATGATAGTTAGTGATGAAAATCAAAAGGAGATAAGTGTCAAATCTGCAGGTTTGCTTGGTGTTGGGCCAAGCAATGTGGGACACAATACTCTGAATGGCAGTATAAACTCTGCAGGCCTGTATTCTAAGACAGGAACATAAACTAAACCCCAGTTCAAAAGAAATTCCAAATTATTTTGTGATGTGTGCAAGATGAGGGGACATACAAAGGAATTATGCTACAGAGTAGTTGGTTACCCTCCTGGTTTCAAGTCAAAAAGAAAGGAGCATGCTGCTCACAATGCCTGTGCAGGAGATACTGAACACATTCCTAGTTCTAGGAAAAACACACAAGGCTATATTCCTGGACATTCTGAGGCTAATTGGCAAGTTAAAGGAGCACCAGTGTTCTCTCAAGACCAATATGAGCAGATCATGAAACTGCTGAATTTAAACAAAGACTAAACTACTACAACTCAAAATGGTAATTCTCAAGGTGATAAATCCTCAGCAAATACTGCAGGTATGACTAAACTCAAAGCCTTACAAGTATTTGATATAGTCAAGAAATGGATAATAGATACAGGTGCCACAAATCATATGGTCTCTGATTTAAATATGCTAGACAAAGTAACTAATATAGGAGAGGATACTGCAACTACAAAAAGGGTATTTCTGCCAAATGGAGAGACTATCAAAGTCACTCACATTGGTACAAGTAACCTATCTGCCAGAAGCACACTTAGTAATGTCTTCTACTTGCCTCGATTCGGATCTGATACATTTATCGTGTCCCACTACTAGAGAATTAAAATGTGCAGCTATCTTTTATCCTAACTTCTGTTTGTTTCAAGATCTCTACAGTTGGAGGGTGGAGGAGATTGGTAGACTCCAGGATGGTCTCTATGTGTTAGTTAATCACTCAAGTGCTATACAGGACCCAAAGAAGTTAGGACTAAATGTACAAGCTAAAGAGAATGACACAATCTCAGAGGAAGACATTAATCTGTGGCATAGAAGGTTTGGCCACACTTCTAGTAAAGTACTTAGCAAACTGATTACTACTAGTGCAGATGTTATAGCCAAAACAATAAAGACTTGTAATGTATGTCCTTGTGCAAAGCAATGTAGATTACCTTTTCCTAATAGTAATACTTGCAGTAATTCTAGATTTGATATGGTTCATATGGATGTATGGGGCCCTTATAAAGTTGAAACATATAATGGCAAGAAATACTTCTTAACTATAGTAGATGACTATTCTAGAATGACTTGGATATACCTGCTCAGATTAAAATTAGAAGTCTGTGTGGTTGTTAATCAATTTCTTAACTATGCATCTACTCAATTTAATCAAATAGTTAAGGTAGTTAGAACTGATAATGGCACAGAATTTGTAAATGACATATGCAACAACCTTTTTCAGAAGCTAGGGATCATCCATCAGAGATCTTGTGCCTACACACCACAGCAAAATGGTGTGGCTGAAAGAAAACATAGGCACATACTATAAGTGACTAGAGCCATAAGACTTCAGGCTAATATTCCCATTAAGTTCTGGGGTCTATGTGTGCAGGCTACAATACACTTAATAAACAGATTACCTTCTTCCATTACTGGGGTAACACCTTATGAAAGCATTTATCACCACAAGCCTTCCATATGGCATATAAGAACTATAGGCTATCTGTTCTTTGCCAATGATCTGACTGTCACAGATAAATTACAATCTAGAGTTAGATGTTGTGTACTGATGGGATTCTCAGAAACACAAAAGGGATATATATTATATGATATGAACTCTAAATTTTTCTTAGTTAGTAGAGATGTTAAGTTCAGAGAGACTGAATACCCTTTTAAAGACAATATAACTAGTATACCTGTTTTCCAGAATCTGCAAAATGACATCTACCCTTCTCAACCTGAAATCATACCACAAAATAATACACAGAGTAAGTCTACTGAACTACAACATGAACTTACTAATACTAGAACCATACCTAGTACAGATGAAATTCCTGGTTGTGCTGGAAATAATACAGATCAGATGCTAATCTTAAGTAATAACTCTGAGGACCCTCAACAACCTGATAATACTTTCAGAATTAGAAAGTCAAGCAGGCCTAAACAAACTCCAATATGGCTTAAAGACTTTGTAACTCCTAATGCTAATAGTGTTCTTTATTCTATTAATAACTACATGTCCTATGAACATTTAAGTCCTAGATATCAAGCCTTTCTTACTTCATTCTCTGAAATCACAGAACCAAGGAATTATAATGAGGCCTCAAACGATCCTAGATGGGTGGATGCCATGAAAGCAGAAATAGAAGCTTTGCAAGACAACCAAACCTGTGAAATTGTCTCCCTGCCTAAAGATAAGCATCCAATAGGCTGTAAATGGATTTATAAAATAAAATACAAGGATACAGGTGAAATAAAAAGACTAAAGGCTAGACTAGTAGCAAAAGGATACAACCAACAGGAAGGGATATATTTTCAAGAAACCTTCTCTCCAGTGGTCAAAATGGTAACTGTGAGGTCTGTGTTGTCCATAGCATCTTCCAGAGGCTGGCACATTCATCAAATGGATGTGTATAATTCCTTCCTTCAAGGGGATTTGTATGATGAAATATATATGAAACTCCCACAAGGATTCATTAGTCAAGGGGGGAAAGTATGTAGACTAACTAAATCCTTGTATGGTCTCAAGCAAGCACCTAGACAATGGAATTTTAAACTCACAGAGACCTTAATTAAGATGAAATTTAGACAGTCCCAGTATGATCATTCATTGTTTATAAAACAAACTGATCAGAGTATTACCATTATACTAGTATATGTAGATGACATGTTAATTACAAGAAACAATATGAGCTTAATAAAGGAGACAAACCAGTCACTTCAAGATGCCTTTAAGATAAAAGACCTAGGAGAACTAAGATATTTCTTAGGAATAGAATTTACTAGGTCTAATAGAGGGATTCTAATGCATCAAAGAAATTATGCATTGGAACTCATATCTGAATCAGGACTAGCAGGAGCTAAACCAATTAACACACATATTGATTGTAATATCAAGATGACCACAAAAGAATATGATGAGTTCTGACCAACAACAGAAAGCGAGAAAAGGAAAGCGATCGTGATGATGAACTTCTGAGTGACATTAGTGTCTATCAAAGATTGATTGGTAAGTTTTTATATCTCACTATTACAAGACCTGATATAGCATACAGTGTCCAAACACTTAGTCAGTTTTTACAACAACCAAAGAAATCTCATCTAAGTGCAGTCTTAAGAATAGTTAGATATGTAAAAAAATCATCCAGAGCAAGGAATACTTATGTCTAGTAACAAACAAACAACACTAACTGCTTATTGTGATGCAGACTGGGTTGTGCGTCCACATACAAGGAAATCTATTACAGGTTATTTGGTCAAATTTGGTGATTCTCTCATTTCCTGGAAATCGAAGAAGCAAACTACAATCTCAAGAAGCTGGTGAGTCGAATACGAGTGCTAGTACGATTCTTTGAATTAACATGGATAGTTAATTTCTTTAAAGACATTGGCATCGACATCGATAGCGATCACGATATTCTGACGATGATCAATCAATACAAATAGCTGCAATTTCAGTGTTCCATGAAAGAACCAAATACATAGAGATAGATTTGCATTTTATAAGAGAGAATATTCATAAAGGGTGGGTAAAAACAGAGTATGTACCTACAGCAGAACAGCCAACAGACTTGCTTACGAAATGGCTTAACAGAGTTCAACACCTTCATCTTTGTTTCAAGCTTGGATTGCTGAACATTTTTCAGCATCCAGCTATTGAAATAATCATAGAAATAAAAGAGAAGGCAGTTACAACAGTTGTTAAGAAGGCAGTTATTAAGGGAGCCTATAGGAAGCCCATATGGAGCCTTCTTGTGAGGTTTGAATATGTGTATAAATAAGCTCTATTATCTCATGATGTAGATAGATAATTTTTCTAAAAAGAAATAATACGCTCTTCATCTTCTTCTTCCATCGACTCTCTTCTTCTCTTCTCTACTTTCTTGCTTTGAATACACAGATGTATACTGTGTATATCCACTGAGGTGATTGTCTTCTCTATCTCTGTTCTTTTCTGTATGTGTATGCAACTCTCTCTATCTCGGGTGTATCGAAAGTTTCCATTCTCGACTATATCGAAAGAGTTCCGGGTAGCAATCCCTCGACTGTGTCGACAGTGAATTCAATTATCAACACATTGTGTTACGTAGAGGAAGCCCTAATTAAGAGGTGCGAGAAGTTGGAAAAATGAGTGAAGAGTTGCAATGTAATTAGTAAACGGTTTAGAGGGGAAAAATAATTTTAAGACCGCAAAAATATGAGAAAAATGACAAAAATATGAGAAAATAGAAAAATAGGTTTTCTGGACTTGAGGCCTGCCACATCAGTGGGTCTATACCCTGCTTTATTATAATATATAGATTATTGAACAACTTGCTAATCCTTCCGTCTCAATTTATTTAAAGGTTAGTCAATTTGAAAAGTCAGAAAATTTATAATTAAAATTAAATTAAAAAAAATTGTTTAATTCCCAAAATTGATCAACCTTCAAATAAATTAGGTAATATTTCTAAATTGATCCAGGTTGACTTTAAAATTGGACAAGAGGTCATTAAGAATATTTTTCAAGTTGATTAGAAAGCAAGCTAATTATTGTATAAGAGGAATTAAGTTGTTTCATGTTGTTTTGAAGGAATCAAATTAAAATACTAGTATGCGTATTAATGAGGTTGCAAACACTAAGCAATTGTCTTTTTGTGGGGTGCGTTTAGTACGGAGAAGAATCATTTTCATTAAAAAATGTTTTATGTAATTTATGTTCATGTATAAGGTCTGCGTACATTCTATTTTTCCCAAACTCCGCTTGTGAAATTACATCGGATAAATTGTTGTTGTAATGTATTGTCATGGTATAATGGTAGAGGATAAAATCCTTGTTATAATTTTACATACTAAAGTTGATGAAAACATAAATTTAGTACCATCTGTGATTCTTTGGAGATTTTATGGAATAAAATAAAAATAAATATTCGTTAATATGTATCTGGTTCATTGTCGGTCTTTTTTAATTTGTTAAATTATAATCGTGTTGAGAAGAAGGAGACAACTAGATTACGTCATTATAGGATCGATGAGCATTGTGTCTTTTCTATTTATAGAGTCAAGAGGTAATTAATTAATTAATTATAAATTCTTGCTACAAATATGTTTCAATTTTTCTTTGATATATTTTGCTAAACAATGAATGTTTACATCATAGAGTACCTAAAAATAATTATCAATTAGACAAAAAGAAAAATGTCAAAAATAAGATAATTAAATTCCGAAGAGTTGAGCAAAGAGAAGCTACAAATATTTCAAATTTTAACATAATTTAATCAAATATTTTCTTGTGATTAATTTTATTAAATTGCTTTTTAAATGAGTGAATCAAAATATTCAAAGATAGACAAAAAGAACAAGAGACAGAAAGATAGTAAATCACTTACAACCATCAAAATATGCGGTGAGTGAATGACATTGCTCCTCTCTTAATCAAAGATTTTGAATTTGGGCTTTGGATATGAAAATATCTTTGGTAGACACAGTTTTCCCCGAATGAACCCTACGCGACGCAAGTATGAATACAAGTAATTGCACGGTGTTGCCTTTGGTCTTTAACTTTTTCCGTTCAAAACTAAACCTATGACTATAGGGGCATTATAGAGGGAAAAGTTAGCAACCAGAATGGGAAGATTGAAAAGTTGGAAGAAGAAAGTACTTTTTGGTTAGACGCGTGGAAAACTCGTTTTTTGCTTAAAGTATAGTTGCTACGCTCCAACCCTTGTTCTTCTTTCCGCTCCTCTCCTTCTTTACAGTAAAGCGAGCAGCTTAAAGTTTCTTTCCTTAGCAGTCAAGTGGCGGCAGCTTTTTCACGTTCTTCTTATTCTTATTATGAGGTCGAATATTCTAGCTGTTTGGAAATAACATATGTAACCTTAAGGCTAAGGGGCTTGATCGCCGCCTTGGACTCCGCTTAGTGATAAAGCTTGTCACGTAGTTCGTAGCCATCGTTAGAGGAAAGAACTTGTATTACAAGGATTCATTAATTGTAAATTTGGCAATTACTATCAGGGTGATGGGTCAGAGCGGATTCCCTTGCTTTAGGGCTTAAATTTTTTATATAACTTGTGAATATTACGATGAGTTTAATTTTGAAGGATAAAAATAAAAAACATCCCATTCGAAGGGAAAAATAAAATAAAGAACAACACATAATAGGGTCAAACAAATGATCCATATAAATATAATCGGACTCTCATACAAATTTCGAACGGGTAGTGAAAAAGATACATCACTTACAAAGGTCCTCCTGTCTTAGGCTTTCCTTTCAGCTAATTAAGGGTCCACTGTACCCCTAATAGAAGAAAAAAATAGAGAATTATTTATCTTTTAATTTTGATAATTTAAAATCAAGCTTTTAAAAAAAAGAGAATGCATTGAAATCTAGGGACATGGGAAAACAGGAAGTGAAAGGAGCCAAAGGCCGGGACCCGCCCACAAGTTTCTCTGTGATAAGCCCACAATATGGGCCATCAGTTCATGCAGAGGAAAAGGAGCTTTAAGTAGACCTACCCCATCAAGATTCTTTTCCTTGGGCCCAGTACACACGTCTAATGGGCCAGGACAAAAAGGACCCTATGAAAGGGACATGTAACAGGGGCTATGGATGGCCCAAGAAAGCTGCCTAACGTTCTCATATTAGAGCGTAAATCACTTTCGGGCTCGTTTGGTACGTCGCACTGGACTGTATATTTTATATTGGACTGTACTGTATTGTAATGGACTAGATTATATTAATATATAATGGACGATATTAGAGTATTAATATATAATTGACTGTATTTTTTTTAGATAAGTCTCAAAAATGGCAGTTGAAATGTACAGTCCAGTCCGGCTGAAAACGATCACCAAACGTTGTATTATTTTTTTGTCCAGCGTAATACAGTGTACCAAACATGCTCATAAGGTATAAGGTTTTCTTCATGTTGTTTATGTATTTTTTTTTACAACCTAATTAAATACTGTAATTATGTGTATAATACATTTCTTTACTTAATAATAACAAAATTCAACCAACTATGGTCAAACCTAGAACAAAAATACATTTCCGGGTTATCCATAATCCCACAAATCCAAATTTATAATTGGATTTCCATTTCGATTTTCGTTTAGTCCATCAAATCATAAATTTTCTATAGCTTAGTCCAAAAATCTCCAAAATTTAACTTCAACATCCAATGCTTAAGATTTAAATTCAATGGGTAATTGATATGTAATAATAAGAGGGTTTTTAGATCGCTTATCTTTTATAAGTAAATTATACAAATACAATATATTCAAATTATATTGTTTTAGTATTTGTTTCTTGTTTCGAAATTAAAAATCTACAAAGATAGATGGAGTAATTAGTATATCCTCGGGAGAAATAATGTCATTAGTTGATAATGAATAATTTTATACTTTTTCAAACTTAAAATGAATACTATTTGCAATAATTATCAGATTATACCAAAGATGTCTCAAACATACCAGTAGTCATTAGTTGAAACAATTATATAATAATCACTTTCAGATGTAAAATATTTTTTATGTGTTTCATAAGAGCAATGAAGGAAGCTCTATAATAATAAGATACTTTGTAAACTCGTTTGCTAAATGACCCATAATGTCTGCTAAAAGGAGGTACTTTTGGTCCATTACGAAAAACTCCTTTTCCTTTACTTTTGTGGTTTTAAATGAAAATAAGCTCCTTTTAGATCCTCATATTAAAACTATGTCATAACGAGTTGCGCTACAATTTTATTTCGTGTTGTTCTAATAAAAAAGATTTTTTTTTTTTAAAAGAAGTAAGAAACTATTGTAATGTTATTAAAAGAAATAATCCCTTGATTATTTTCATTAATGAAAGCGTATATATTTAAATTACATATAGAAAAATCCTTTTCCTATTCAACATCTAAAACCTTATTCTATTTGGAGACTAATTATACAATTATGATAAGATTACAAGACTAATTAATATACAAGAATAATATACAATATACCATAAATAGCTTACATGGGCAGTCCACCCGAGATGGGATGTTCTGCTCCAGTCTGTGACAATGTCTATTCAATATACATGTATATTATGTATATAGGATGTATATTTAACACACATATGAAATGATCATGCTTCAGACCGAGATCGTCTCTAAAATCTTAAAAAAGGACCGAGGGAAGACCCTTTGTAAAGATGTCTGCAATTTGATATCTGGAAGGGACATGACAGACACGTACTTGTCCTCGAGCTACCTTTTCTCGAACAAAGTGAATGTTCATCTCTATATGTTTAGTGCGTTGGTGCTGAACTGGATTACCAAAAGGTAGATGACACTAACATTATCACAATACACCAAGGTAGCTTTCTGAATAGGACAATGAAGCTCTAAAAGATTACGTAACCAACATGACTCAGAGACCACATTGGCTACCCCTCGATACTCGGTCTACACTCGAACGTGATAGCATTGACTGACGCTTGGCAGACCATGAGACCAAGTTATTACCAAGAAACATACAATACAATAGCCAGACGTAGAACATCTGGTATCCTGACAACCACCCAAATCAGCATATGTATATGAGACAAGTGTAGACGTCGACGAAGGATACATATGCAAGTCATAATCAAGTGTCCCCTGGATGTACCTAAGAATGCATTTGAGCGCATTCATGTGCTCAATCCTGGAATCATACATAAACAAACACACCAGATACACGACATATGTAATATCAGGTCACTTGAACGTAAGATACTGAAGGGCCCCTGCAAGATCGCGATAGCGGGTCGGATCATCATAGGGGGAGCCAGCTGCAACACTCAACTTGGGTTTAGTATCAACTGAAGTAGAAGTGGACTTACAGGATGACATCCCAACCCTCTCAATGATCTCAGCTGCATACTTCCTCTGTGATAGGAACAATCCACTAGCATGACGAGTGACAGCAATCCCAAAAAAATAACTCAAGGGTCCCAAGTCTTTCATAGCAAACTCAGAACTGAGCATTGTCATGATAGGCTGACGTAATGCATTAGATGAAGAAGTCAAGATAATATCATCCACATATAAGAGTATATAAGCCAATGACGAATCACGACGATATATGAATAATGAATTATCAGACTTGATGTGAGAGAACCCAATAGTCGACATAAAGTCTGCAAACCTCTTATACCATGCCCATGGGGACTGCTTAATCCCATATAAGGGCTTTTTCAACAAACAGACATGATGCAGATATTTGGGATCCCTAAACCCCAAGGGTTGATGCATATAAACTGTCTCATTGAGATTGTCATGTGTAAAAGCATTTTTCACATCCAAATGATGAATGTTTCATGCTTTCGATAGAGCCAAGCTGAGCACTGTGCGGATGGTAGCTATCTTGACTACCAGACTAAACATTTCACCACAATCTACACCAAACTGCTGAGTCTTACCATCACCTACAAAACAAGTCTTATGCCTCACAAAAGAACCGTTAGAATTGTCTTTATGAGCAAAGATCCACATAGACCGAATAATATTAACACCAGATGGACGGAGCACTAACTCCTATGTATTATTATCAATGAGACCATTATATTTCTCAGTCATAGCAATCTTCCAATTCGGGTCATTTAAAGCAGACACAGGATTACGGGGTAGTGGCGATTTAAGAACATTAGAATTTAAATTAAAATGTCTTTTTGGTTTAAAAATACCCTGTTGACTTCGGGTGACTGGGCCAAGATTCGAGGTATAATTGAGTGAATTTTGGGAATTTCCAGGAGACGGGACATCTTGGCAGTGACGGTGGGCTCTTGGCGGCGAGCTGAACCACGAGGCTGTTGGACTTGGGCCAGAAAAATCATTGGAAGCGGAGGCACGAACTGGGCTAGAACTGGGCTGGGAAGATGGCCTAGTTGCTGGAACTAGTGACGACGTTACGGGAGGACCAACGGGCAGTGGGCCGGCTGGCAGATTTGGGGCGCGAGACATATCCGAAAAATGGTGAATAATATACGGGAATATCTCATCATCCAAAAAATTATACGAACTAGGCACGAGACTATTTACCTTAGCAAACGAAAATTGGGATTCATCAAAAATAACATGGCGACTAATGATGATTTTATTAGATGATAAATCAAAACATTTGTAACCACGATGATTTAACGGATAACTCAAAAATACACAAAGGGTAGAACGAGCCTGAAATTTGTTAATTGTGGTGGACGAAAAAAGTGGATAACACAAGCACCCAAAGACCCTAAGATGTGAATACGAAGGAGTCCTATTATATAAAATTTAAAGAGGGGACAAATATGTTAAACCTTTGGAAGGAAGAATGTTAAGAATAACTATAACCATTTGTAGAGTATGATGCCAAAGAAACGGGGGTACGGAAGCATGGATTAATAAAGTGCGGATAATGTTATTAATGATACAAATTTTACGTTCGACATTCCCATTTTGTGAAGACGTATGAGGACAAGAAAAATAAAAATTGATCTCATTGTTAGCACAAAACTCCCGAAACTCCCTATTGTCATATTCTTTGTCATTATCACATTGAATATTTTTTATTTCTCGTTCGAATTGAGTTCTAATGAATGCTCTAACTTTTAAGAAGATGGAAAAAACTTGAGATTTCTTCGTTATTGGAAAAGTCCATAGAAATTTAGAATAATCATCCAAAAATAGAACATAATACCGATGACCCATAGAACTAAGAACAGGAGATGTACATAAATCGCTATGAATAATATCAAATGACATTAAAGTATGAAAATTAGAGTCTACAAATGACAACTTAACAATTTTTCCTAAAGAACAAGATTGACAATTTAGAGTACTACGCGTACCACTACAAAAAATAAGATTGTTTTTATCTAAGACAGACAAAATAGACGATCCCGAATGACCTAGCTGAGCATGCCACAAGTAATGAGCAAGAGCTGCAAAAGTTGAAGTCATGGCTTGACTCGAGAAACTGAGACTTGGTGTGATTGAATAAAGATCTCCCCTACTATTACACTTCATGAGAGGGTTCCCTGTCTTGAAATCCTTCACAGAAAACCCAAAAAAAATAAAATTAACAAAAATCCAATTATCAGTGGTATCTATTTGGTAACCAAAAGAAATATTTATTTATTGTAGAGTTATCATCCACAGATACTGGTTTGTCAAGTACCGAATGTCTAATCTATGGTATCTATTTGGTAACCGTAACATTGTTTGAGATTTTAGACTAAGAATTAAAATTAAGTGCAGAAAATAAACTAAGAGTGATAATACTTTGGTTTAAACAGTTATGAAGGAAATAGGGCTTTCAATCTCCTCAACTATCCGCTCTTTCACGTGTTAATACAATGCTAATGATTATTCCTCTTATTAAGATATCAGGTTAACTAATTTGTTATATATTCCGGTTAGGACATATAAAAACTCAACCTTATGCAAAAATCTTATATATTTTTATGATAGATTTTACCACACAGGAGGATTAAGAACAATAACCTTAAATACTACACAAGTATCGGGGTACTTTCGTCCACGATTTTAACCTATGTCTAAACAACTACAGCATATTCAAATCTCCCCTCTCGGATCTCGATTCGAAATCATATAAGTTATGACAATTAATGGCCAGTTAATTATCAAGCAATCAATACAATATTGAATAGATCTTAATAAAGCTGAAGAAGAAATCAATAACTATGCATTAATTATATGAAAGAGTTTCAAGCGATTCGACGGAAAACCCTAACAAAGAGATTAGCTCCTAGACATTGTCATGTTAAGAACTAATACAAAATCCAGCATAAACTGAAATAAAAATAAGGGAAAGAAAAAGAACTTGAATAAGAGTCTACAATTGTGTCTTGCCTCATTTTCTCCTCTCCAAAGTATGATATCTCTTTTTAGAATAATCCCTAGGTCTTATAGATGTAAAAATCACGTTTCAGACCCTTTTGCCCTTCGAAAAATCGAACTTTTCTCGCTCATTCCCGTGTGGCGCTGACTTCGCCAAAAAAAAATTAGAGGCTGCAGGATATTTGGCGCCACGGCGCTGCTTGGCGCTGTCGACGTGAAATTCCGAAACTTCTTCATTTTTTTGTCCGGACTTCGTCAGGTTTTTTTCGTGATTCCCGAGACTTCTTAGGCTTCATTTCTTGGCCTTTAGTATGCAATTTCATCCTCAAAAGCAATATTTTCTCCTTTATGACCGCTGCGGCTCAAAAGAGAGAGAAACACACCTAACATTATACTAAACGCAAAAGAGAAGAGTAAAATAACAATTAAAAAGGACTCAAAAGTGTGTATAAAATACACTCAACAGTCACCGATTTTCAATATTGGGCCAGCAGGCCCACTGGTCCAGGCCCATGACCAGTCTGTCCCGTGTCCCGATATTTCTCAAATTTCGCCAAATTCTTCACTGAATCAAAGACCAATCACTCGTAGTCAACGGAGTATTTTTAAACCAAAGGGACATTTTAATTTAAATTCGAATGTTCTTAAATCCCATCTACCCCCGTAACCCACTGTCTGCTTTAAATGACCCGAATTGAAAAATTGTTATGACCGGTGAATATAATGCTCTTATTGATAATAAGACGTGGATTTGGTGCCCCGTCCATCTGGTGTTAATATTATTCGGTCTATGTGGATTTTTACTCATAAGGATAATTCTGACTATTCTTTTGTGAGGCATAAGACTCGTTTTGTAGGTGATGGTAAGACTCAACAAGTTGATGTGGATTGTGGTGAGACATTTAGTCCGGTGGTTAAGTCGGCTACCATCCGCAGAGCTCTCATGGCTCTATCGAAAGCATGAATCATTCATCAGTTGGATGTGAAGAATGTTTTCTTACATAGTGATCTCAAGGAGATAGTTTATATGCATCATCCCTTGGATTTTAGGGATCCCAAATATCTTCATCATGTTTGTTTGTTCAAGAAGTCCTTGTATGGGCTTAAGCACATGCTTAGTGACAACCTCTCAATTGTCACTGCCTGGCCTCTCTTGCTACCACGGTAGCGCCCTAGTGTGGTCGGCACCAATCGTGTTCGAGAAACGAAGCTTACACTCATTCACATTGGTCACATGTGTGGTATAAGAGGTTTGCAGACGGGTGGTAAATCCCCCTCCCGAGGGAGTAGGGGCGGAGCCCCTTGAAAATTTTATATTGTAAGGAGTTCATGTTTCTATTCCATGTCCGATGTGGGACTCTTAACACTCCCCTGCACGCCTAGACCTTGTTAACTAAAGCGTGGATAATATAATTTGGGGCCCCAATAATCGATGAACAAAGAATTGGAATGAGTCTGACTCTAATACCCTTTAAAGAATGGATCTTGGGCTTAATTAGAACAGTCTGTGTACATTAATTCTGTCCGTAAATATAGATTAGTTTATGGTAATATTCTAGTGTAATTATTACATTGATTAGTCTTGTACAGTTACCATAATTATAGGAGTCTTGTACTACTAGAATAGGGTCTTGGTGTATTAGAATAGAAATAGAATTTTTTATGTAACTTGTATATATTATCTTTTAAATTAATGAAAATAATCAAAAATTATTTCTTTCACGCAGCATATAAAGCAACTGTTTTAAAGACCCGGGTAGATCAAACTCCAATTAACTGAAGCCAATTTAGATAAGAAAATTTTATAACATAATATTGTGTGATTATAGTACCTAAACAGTTAGTAGCATTATATTTTATCATAATGAAATAGGATTAAAAGATGATCTCATATAAATATCTAATAAAAGGTTAAATTTTAAAAAGTTAACTAGTTGAAATTAAACTAACGGTAAACATCATCAATTTTCTTTCCTTTTTCCAAATGATAAAACTGGCTAATTTGGGTTGAAATTGGGTTGAGTTGGTTCCATGGGCTGGCTGGTCAAAATGGTGCCAAGATATTGGGCTGCCCAATTGAGTAATTGGGGTAAATTCATTTTTTTGCGGATTTGCCTTCATATGGCCTGGTCCTTATATTTTTTGCCCCTCAATCGTTGTTCTTTAATTTTCGTCCCTGCTTCTCATTTAAAGAAAATTTATAGGCCAAAATTCCTTATTTTCTGGTCTACAAAATCAAATATTCTGAGTTGGATCCCAACTGAGTAAAACATATTAATTTAGCAAGGCAAGATTTACAATTTCGCAAAGCAAAATTTAACAGAAACTATGCATATTCGGGGAAAGGTACATAGAAAATATACATTGTCCAGAATAGGTATTAATTCGCAAGGAAAGGTTTTATAGAAACTATGTCTTGTTCGGCAAAGTTACATAGAAACTATGTCTTCTTCGACATAATTATTTTTCTACAGAACTATGTCGGACAGGGCAATATTTTTATATACCTTTGTCTGAATAGGCATAGTTTCTATGAAATCGTGTCTTGCAAAATTAGGTCATAGATCTGATTTTTTTTATTTTTTCGATGTCAGTAATATTTTCAGCTACTTTTTTGTTACTTAAAATGCCAAATGCAAAAATTAAAGATCTTTGATTTAAAGGGGGAAAATTTAAAACCATCCCAAATAGAGCCATTTGTGCGAATTTGGACAAATGGAAACATGTCATAATTTAACCACAATATAAATGTTCGGCCCTTTATTAAATATGTATCTATAAAACTTAATTATTAAAAGGCTAGCATCTTGCAATAAATTTAGAAGAAAAAGCTACATTCTACGGTCAAAACTATTTTTTTGAATTCCCTTCATCTCTTATGGGTTGATTAAGTTAATAATATGAAGTAGCCTTAGTTGACTTAATATTTTAAACGAGTTAACTTGCATTTCGCCTATATCAATTTTAACAGCATAGTTCACTTAAATACCCATTGAAAATTAGGTGACAGTTGATGATGTGGTTTGGTGCTTCATGTCTTTGACTCTTCAGTTCAGTCGGTTGAAAAGTCCATATTATTGTTGAAACTATAACAGTTAAAGAGGCATTGCAGATTGCGATTTGTAAAGACGCAAAAAAAATCGTATCCTGTCAAATATAATAGAGTTGGTAATGATAGTACATGAATAGAAGTGAACACTAATTAAATTGTGCAAAGCATATATGAAGATATTGGTCACCTAAGGAATAACTTGGATATAATTTCGATTTTCTTTTATTATTAGAAGGAATAATAATAGGTATAGTCATCTTCTAACTAAATTTTTTAAAACTTTAGTAAGATTTTATGGGATGAACAGTTTCCTAATATCTTGTACATAAAATTGCAACTCCTTTATTTTGTCAATGCATTAATTAGAAAGTTTTCATTTGATGAAAAAACTAATAAGATGGATTATTCTTTAAAGGTTGATGTCCCTACTAAATTGTTTTTAACATAAAGAAAAATGAATATTTTATTTTAGAAGCTCGAATCATGCAATGAACACTCGTGGTACTAAATTAATACAATGAAAATATAACTTGGAGACAATAGTTTTCGATCCTTTCAACTTAGCATGCACGAATTGCGTGGAAATTACTCTTTCTGTCGTGATCTGTCAAAGTAGGTGGGCTTCGATATCTTCGAGGCCCTTTACTCATTGAAGCCCTTTACTGTAGCTTAGCCCTCGATATGTTCGAGGGTTTGGGAAGACAAGAAAATGGCAGAAAAGAAAAGATGCAGAAGAGAAAGAGAAAAGAAGAAGAAAGAAGAAGAATATTCCAGATCTACTTTTTATTGATTTGTAATTTTTCGATCTATCTTTACAACACACTGAACTTCTCTATTTATACAAGTACCACTGCCTTTACCTTTCTATAACTGCTCTTGACTTGTAATAACTGCTTCTCTTTTTCTTTCTCCTCCTCCATTGGGTGCTTTGAAGATGTGCTTGGAACATGGTAGTCGTGTTGTGTACTTAGTCCTTTTAGTGAGTATATCAATTGGTTGTTACGAAGTGTTTATGTATTCGGTTTTATTAATCTTTTTGTATTTTTCCCTTATGAAGTGTAGATCGATTTCTATGTGTTTAGTTCTTTCATGAAAAAAAAATTCTTGCCAATTTGGATTGATTTCTTTGTCGGTGTGTCTTATTCTTGGTGTGTTAATGTTAATATTAATTTCTCTTAGTATGCCAAGTATCCAAGTTAACGCTCACCATCGTATTAAATGGCTTTCATATCTCGACTCAGCGTAACTAACGATATAGTAGATTGTTTTTTGATTTCGGAGATCGGTGATTCTCTAGTTTAATGAGATAGCCGGTGGTGATTTTACGGTATTTGGACATGCGGATCAGTCGATCACGATTATCTTTAGATAGTAATATTCCTTGTCATTTGCGTTTTGATATATCTTATTATCCGTGTATTATGTGTCTTTGGTTGTTGTAAATTGACTCGAGTTTGCACACATATGATATATGCAGTGGTCTTGTACGTCGGATATAATAGCTTTCTATTAATCTTTGATACATGTCGATTAGTAGTTAAATCTTACGATTTTGATGTACCTTTGTTTGTATTGTTTTGACTTGTAGTTAGGTCATCATATTCTTTGGTAGTTAGTTTAATTAGGTGTCTTGATAGGTTTAGCCCTGCTAGTCCATTCAAACAATTAGTTCTAGTCGTATTTTCTTTGATGCGTAAGAATTCCTTTGTGCAGTCTTGAAAATTCTATGCCTAAAAAATATTTGATTCTCTAGATCCTTCATTTTAAAGGCTTGTTGTAGAGCTGTTTTGTCTCTTCTATCTGTTCAGTGTTCTCGTGATCAACATATCATCTACATAAACTAATACTAGAGTTATTCCTTTTTGGTTTTTCTTGTGAGCGAGTGGTCATGTCTGAATTGCATTTGAATTAGGGCTTCTGTGAGTTTAAAGTTCCATTGTCTTGGTGCTTGTTTAAGTCCATATAGGGATTTAACTAGTCGACATACTTTCCCCCCTGACTGGAGAATCCCTGTGGAAGTTCCATATAGATTTCATCATTTAAGTCTCCTTGTAGAAAAGCATTATATACATCCATTTGATGTATGTGCCAATGGTTAGAGGCTGCTATAGATAGTATGATCCTTACAGTTACCATTTTAACTACAGGGGAAAAAGTTTCTTGGTAGTCTATCCCTTCCTTTTGGCTATAACCCTTAGCAACTAATCTAGCTTTAAGTCTTTCAATTTCTCCAGTTTCTTTGTGCTTTATCTTATATATCCATTTACACCCTATAGTAGATTTCCCTTTTGGTAGATCCACTATGTCCCATGTGTGATTATCTTGTAGAGCTTTTATTTGCATCGCTCCACCCACTGCGCTTCCCATGACTAGGATCTTTGGATGCCTCACTATAGTTTCTTGGTTCAGTTATTTCTGAAATTGTTGTAAGATAAGCTCTATATTTTTGAGAAATTGGTTCATAGGATATATAATTAGCTATAGGGTAAGGTGTATTATTCTTGTTGTTTGATTTACTTATGATGAAATCTTTAAGCCATATTGGTTGTTGTTTAGTTCTGTTAGATTTTCTTGTGGATGTTACATTTGTGGTTTGTATTTGAGTCTCAGGTGAGCTTACTTGTGATGATTGTTGTTGGTTTTGTGTTGTATTATTCTGAAATGTTTCTGATTGTTGTATTTGTGTTACATTAGTTTGAGTAGTTTCTGATATTGTAGGTTGAATTACCCGAAGTGTGTGTGTCTCTCCGATGTGTACGCCGTTCGCAGTAGATTTGTATTGATCTTCTCTTCACCACTTGTATTTTGTATAAACACTTGCTTTGCTCTCGCGAAAGAAATTTCTCACCAGAACCCCTCAGTAACATCTCTACTTACAAAGAACAAGTCAATTAGTAGATCATATAGTATATAGCCCTTTTGTGTTTCAGAGTATCCCATTAAAGTACATGTTCTTACTCTGGACTGCATCTTATCTGAAATTGTTAAATCATTGGCATAACATAGACACCCTAATACTTTTAAGTGGCTAACAGTTGGTTTTCTTCCATACATCTTCTCATAAGGTGTAATACCTGTAACAGAGGAGGGTAGTCTGTTTATTAGATACAATGGCTTTAACACATAGTTCAATTTGGTGGAATGTTAGCTTGAAACCTTATAGCTCTAGTTATTTCTAGAATGTGTCTATGTTTTCTCTCAGCCACACCATTTTGTTGAGGTGTATAAGTACATGACCTTTGGTGTATGATACCTAGTTTTAAAAACAGACTATTACATTCATCATTAACAAATTCAGTTCCATTGTCAGACCTTATTATTTTAACAGTCTTATTAAACTGAGTTTGTACAAAGGTAAGAAATTGTTTTATTATCATAGACACATCTGACTTGAGTTTAAGAAGATGTATCCAGGTCATTCTTGTAAAATCATCTACAATTGTTAAGAAATACTTATTTCCATTGTGAGTTTGTACTTTGTAAGGTCCCCAAACATCCATATGAACAAGATCAAAGCTAGAACAAGTTTTACTAACACTGTTTGGAAAGGAAAGTCTACATTGTTTAGCACAGGGACATATAGTACACTGGTTTATAGTTCTGACTATTACATCAGTTCTTGCCCTAAGAATTTTACTAAGTACAGTGCTAGATATATGTCCAAGTCTTCTATGCCATAGTCCTATTTCTTCCTCTGTAATGTCTGCAGTTTATTTGTTATTCTTCACAGTTAGTCCTAACTTGACTTGCTCATTTGAATGTCTTGATGGAGTCTGTTTTATTAGAGTATATAAGCCATCCTGCACTCTACCAATCTCCTTCACCCTCCCATTGTAGAGATCCTGGAAAAGGCAGAAGTCATGGAAAAATATGGTTGCACACTTTAACTCTTTTGTCAGTTGGGAAACAGACATCAGGTTGTACTTAAATTGAGGTAAATAAAACACATTAGTTAGTGTGCTTTTATCAGAAATAGTACTTGAACCTATATGAGTAACACTTGCCATTTCACCATTAGGTAGATGCACTTTTCTTGATGTGTTTAAGCTAATAGCTTCATTTAACATATTTATATCAGACACCATGTGATTAGTGGCTCCAGTATCTATAATCCACTGTTTAACAATATTAGAGATTAGAAAGGCTTTGTGTTTAGTTATACCTGCTGTATTGGCTGAAGAATGCGGCATCGCTTTCTCTGTTTCTCTGAAGTCTTGTTTGTGTTGTGATTCAAATTCGACAACTGCTCATGGTCTTTTGAGAATATAGGAGTTCCTTGAGCCTGCCAGTTGTTAGACATAGTCTCACTTTTGTCAATTGTTTTACTCATTTTCTCAACTGAATTATACCCATCAGTAAGATATTTGCATTTTTTATCAGCAGTGTAGTGTCATCAGGAGTGTAGTGTTCATATATACATTATGAAGCAAGATACTACTCGCTCTCTTTGATCTAAAGTTTGGGGATATCCTACTACCCTATACAGACTTCTTTTGTGTGTCCTTTCATTTTACACTTTGTGAAACAAGTTGTAATTCTTAAACTTACGAGAACTAGATCCGGACTTAGAGTATAGAAGCGATCAAGATAACTATTGAATTTACTGTGCCCCGCCCCCGCACCGCCAGGGACCTTCGCGGTAATAGACTTTTGGTTCATCTACTGTATCGTTGAGTATGCCTTATTCACGTTTGGTAATGGAGACATTAATAATATTTGACTTAACTGCGTGTAGTTTTCATTCAATCCCATCAAGAATTGATCGACTTTTATCTTTGTAGGTATTCACAAAATCTTTTGACTTGGGACAACTAGGAGGAGGAACTAGTGATTGAAACTCTACCCAGAGTTTTGATCAGAAATACTCAGATACACTGGAACTACCTTGAGTTAAGGTAGATATCTCCCTATGAAGATCATATGTTCTAGATCCATCCACTTTATCAAATCTTTATCTTAAATCTTTCCAAACTTCCTGAGCAGTATCTGCGTACAGAACTCCAGAAAGGAGACCACTAGAAACAGAGTTCATAAGCCATGCCTGTACCACAGCATTTACTCTATCCCACTGATCCCACATTTCTTCCCCATAGTTCTCCTTCTTACATTTTCCATTTACAAAACCTATCTTGTTTCTCCCTAGTAGGGCTATTTTCATTGACTTACTCCAGACAGTGTAATTTTCAGATCCAAGAAGCTGGAATGAGACTAGTGACACCCCACTGATATCTGAAGATTGCAAGAACAAAGGGTGATTATGATCAATTGTTGTAGAGATGGTTCTTGCATTTTCTCTTGGAGGTAAGCCACAATTATTCCCATCAATTGTGGTTTCATTAACCATGTTTATCTGCTGTATTCAGACTCAAGAAGCAGTTTTAAATTTGGAAACTGACAATGATCCCTAGAGCAGTCGACGCTTGCGACAGAGATTCAGAATTTGAAGATGAAGATGAAATGTCTTATATATTTCCAAATATTGACAAGAAGATTAAAATAATCAGAAATCAGAAAGAACAGATGAACAGAACGAATACCAATATCCAGAAGCAAGAATTAAAGAGCTAGAAATCAGAAATCAGCCAGAAATCAGAAATCAGAATTTGCTGCAGTTGCGGAAGAACATCTACTGATGCTGCTCTGATACCATGTCGTGATCTGTCAAAGTAGGTGGGCTTCGATATCTTCGAGGCCCTTTACTCATTGAAGCCCTTTACTGTAGCTTAGCCCTCGATATGTTCGAGGGTTTGGGAAGACAAGAAAATGGCAGAAAAGAAAAGATGCAGAAGAGAAAGAGAAAGGAAGAAGAAAGAAGAAGAATATTCCAGATCTATTTTTTATTGATTTGTAATTTTTCGATCTATCTTTACAACACACTGAACTTCTCTATTTATACAAGTACCACTGCCTTTACCTTTCTATAACTGCTCTTGACTTGCAATAACTGCTTCTCTTTTTTCTTTCTCAACACTTTCTAATTAACTAGTTAAGAATCTAATTATGCTCATCTTGTGATATGTCTTACCGTCTTTAATGATGGCAATTAAATATATTGTGAAGCATTACTGAACAATTCACGTATCACTTAATATGGACGATTTATATTTTTTGTCAGATTACAATCTTGACCTATAATCAAGCTACAAACATGAGTAGATGGGCGATTAAGGGGAGAGTGAGTCGGTTGTGCTTACCTTTTCGATCAATTTCGGCCGCTCAGTATTACTATTAGTGCGAGTTGTGTAGAATCTAGTCTCGAATCAAGTTGAGACATAATTTTATTCTCGTAATTGAAATGAGTGCATTACAAAAACAGATAAATATATTACTTCCTCACCTAGTCAACTTGCTAGTTGGGATGATATCTGGCTTTTAAGTTAAAAGTCATTTGATCAGAATAATTAGAATAATAAATTATCCACATATCTATGTATTGTGTTTGTAGGAAGAAAAGTGCATGAAAATATTTCAAAATCTAAGAATGTCTATTGTCAACTAGCAGAGATTAAAGGAAGCTTCGTATTAGTTCCTAAAGACGACAACCCCATTATTCATGCATGTAATGTACAGAAAAAAAATAAAAATCATTTGAAAGAAAAAAGAAAACTAAATCTTTGGTTGTTTGTTCACCAGACAATCTCACGTGCGAAGAATGTATAAGCTCGCTATCAAAGCAAAAAAAGAAAAAAAAGTTCATATGTGGAGCTAAGCGTTATAAAAATATTCTTAATATGGTGTGACATTGTCCGCTTTGAGCTAAACTCGTTTGATTTCCCCCAAAAGACCTCACTATTAAGAGTATTTAATACCTTACAAGTAGCTTTTTTTTCTTTTTAGCTATTAATGTGAGACTTATTCGCACACCCAACAATCTCTTCCCCGAATTAAATTTCACACGGCTCATTACCATGATTCACAGATCTGAAATTCAACGTGTTTGTGTACCACCCAACATGTCAAAGTATTTACGGTCGCTGAAGACCGAAGATTGTGAATGCGTCTTCAAAGCTATGGGTAAATGTCGTAAACTCGTCCATAGACGGGCAAAGCTACTAAGTCGGGCTCCACGACACACTCCGTCGTCTTCATACCGATACCAGTTGTTGGGCTAAATAGTCCAAGAATATTCTTAATACGGTGTGATATTGTCCGCTTTAGACCAAACCCACACGTTTTTTCCTAAAAGATCTCACACCATTAAGAATATCCAACACCTTATAAGTAGTTATTTTTTCTTTTCAACTATCAATGTGGATTTTGTTCGCACATCCAACAAGATATGCATTGAAGTGACACCCCATAACCACCTCGTACGACGGCGTTCTTCCACCAGGAATGGTTGTAGCTTACTATCCACCATCGTAAAAAAGTAATTACTCCTTTCGTGTAAAAAAATTTGTCTTAGTTTGACTTAGCATGAAATTTAAGAAATAAAGAAAAACTTTTGAAATGTGTGGTCCAAAACAAGCCGTAGATGTTTTTGTGGTTGTAAATCATCCCATAAAGTTATATTTTTAAATATAAAAATATGTCAATCTTTTTGGAACAAAGAAAGTAAGATCGTCTTTTTAGGACAGAAGGAGTATGAGCTTCGATTAATCTTGATTCGTGTTACATTAAGTCAATTAAAATTTGAAGCACAGTATCGGGATCTTTTCTATAACCAAAGTCGATCACTTTTAATTTAGGGCTTTTCAATTCATAATCATATTTAATTTGATTAAGTTTTTTACTATTTCATTTCTAATATTATCCTTCCGAAAACAAAATTCTTATTTCTCTTTCTGTTACGTTCTACTTTGTCTAATTCACCATTCTCCTTCGCTACAAAAACAAGAAGAAAATTAGCGACAGACAATTTAGGTCGCTAAACTATGAATATTTGTTGCTAATTTTGTTTAAAATGAATTAGCAGTAAATTATTAAAAAATTCTACTAGCTATGCGGGATATTTAATTATATATTAGCAACAAATTTCATAACTAGTTCTTATTTTAAAAAAAAAAAAAACTTGTAAACATACTTTTCATTTCATATTCTTGGATACATGGTCATTATTAGTTAATCTATAAAATTAGTTTGAGCAAGTAAGTTCTATTAGCTACCTGCAATTCTTAATTCGATTCCATATTTAATTTTAACTTTTTTTATTACTTGTTCCTTTTTTAATTTTATTTATTACTTTTTTTTATCTCCATAATATAATTTCATTCACCTTTTTGATATTTTTATTTATTTTTCTTTTTTAATTTCAGGTGAATTTCATTTATTTTTTTCTCGTTTTCTAATTTCAATTTATCTTCTTTTTTCTCATTTTGCTCCTTTTTTGTTCCTTTTTTTTTCATACTATATTTTATTTTATTTTCACCATAATTTGATTCCAAATCTAGTTTTAACTTATTTCTTTTCATTTTTTATTTCTCTATTACATGTTCCTTTTTTTATTTTATTTTCTTTTTTATCTTCATAATTTAATTTCATTCACAGCTTTGCTATTGTTATTTAATTTTCTTTTTAAATTTCAGGTGATTTTCATTTATTTTTTTCTCCTTTTCTAATTTCATTTTTTTCAACTTATTTCTTTATTTTTTATTTTTTCATAATCTAATTCTGCAAAACTTTTGGCTCTTTTATTTTTTTTCAATGAAAGGATAACTGATATATTATATTTTTTATTTTTTTATATAATTTATTCTAGCATATAGTATATCAAATTAGTAGCAGTTGAAGTATATTGTTACAATATATTATGATACTCACATGATATATATCATATCTGAGAGGATATCATACATGACTTGTGGTTCATTCCTTTAAGAAAAACACTCAGTCATTTATGATACCAACCTGATATATATCATATACGAACAAAGTATCATAGAGGATTGATTCATCCATTCAATAAAAAATACAACTCAATCATCTATGATACTCACATTCATGTACTAACATGGTATCATAGGAGATTGATTCATTCCTTAAAAAAAATACTAATCAGTCCTTTATAATATCCACATGGTATATGATATACTGAGAGGGTATCATTAAACATTGATTCATTCCTTCAATAAAAACATAACTCAATCACTATGATATTCACATGATATATATCACATACTAATAGGGTATCATGAATAAATGATGTGCATGATATATACCATGATGGTATCATGAACGATCACAAGTCCTTGAATGAAACATTCCTCAGTCCTCCATGATACTCCATCATGGTATAAAAATATACTGAGATAGTATCATGCAAGACTGTTGCAGTCCTTCAATGAAACACTCTTTAGTAGTCCTCCATGATATCATATGGTATAAAAATATATTAAGATGATATCATGAAGGACTGCTGAAGTCCTTGAATAAAAGTCTCTAGTCCTCCATGATATCATCATGGTATAAAAATATACTAAGATGGTATCATTCAGGACTACTGCGGTCCTTCAATGAAACATTCTTCAACAGTCCTCCATGATACCATTATAATATAAAAATATACTGAGATGGTATCATGTAGGACTGTTGCAGTCCTTCAAACGTTCTTCAATAATCCTCCATGATACCATCATGATATCATAGATGGTACATTTTTTTCTTAAAAAACACTTCTCATTTCTTATGATACTCATATGGTATATACTGGCATGGTATCATGAAGAAATGGTTCATTCCTTAAAAAAATACCTATCAGTTCTCTATGATATCTTTATAGTATATATCATATACTAACAAGATATCATAGAGGATTGGTTCATTCCTTAAAAAAAAGTACAGTCTTCTATGATACCAATACTGTATATATCATATATCAATAGGGTATCGTAAAGGACTGATATATTTCTTAAAAAAATACTCATTAGTGTTGTATGATACTTATGTGACATCTATTAATGCTGACATGACATCATAAATGATGTGTTCATTTTTTTAAAAGAAAATAAAAATACAAAAGTGTTTAATTTTAATTTTGATATTTTTTAAATCATTTTAGCAAAATTTACTTGTGAAAAAAATAAAAAAATTATATATATATATATATATATCAATTGCAAAAGAAATGAAAAATTATAGAAATATATTTTCTATTAATTTAAATTTTAATAAATAAGCTAATGACTTTAATATTTATTAATTACTTCTTATTATAGTCTAATTATCTACTTTTTATTAATTTAAAAATAATTAGCTAATATTTTAATCTTTGTACCTTATTTTATCTTTGAAAAAAATAAAAAGGCAATAAAAAGGAAAAGTTAAAATAGAGACAAAAAGAAAATGAAAATCAAATTCCACACCTCTAATGAATGGAGCACTACATGAGTAATAATAGAAAAGACCATGACTGTTAAGTGTAAAATAAATTATAAAAAATAGAGTCATATTTTAAATATAAGTTTTATTTTTACTTGCAAGGAAAAAGTTTATAAGAATATGCTTTCTGTTATGAAATAATAAAACTAAAATAAGAATATAGTGGAGAAAGGGATGAGAGTTCTTTATTTCTCTTGAGAGATGAAATACATAGAGAGTAACATCTATATTTATAGAGTCTAGATACATTGTTCTAACCCTAACTTTCCTTGTAGACATTCATAATAATAAATATCATTTATAACACTCCCCCTTGAATGTCTATTTGGTAGATAATGTGCCTCATTAAAACCTTACTAGCAAAAACCCAGTGGGAAAAATTCTAGTGAATGAAAAAAAGTACATATTTCTAATAATATATATTTTGGTTGCCTCATTAAAAATCTTATAAGGAAAACCCAGTGGGACAAAACCTCATATGGAAAAAAGAGTACAACATGTATTAACTCCCCCTGGTGAGAACTTCAGTCCAAATTCTCAGTCTTGATTTCAATCTTGTGCACCATCTTCTCGAAAGTTACAGTTGGTAGAGACTTAGTGAACAAATCAGTCACATTATCACTTGAATTGAATTTGTTGCATGTTGACATCACTATTCTTTTGAAGCTCGTGTGGGAAGAACAACTTTGGTGAATGTGCTTTTGTCCTATCTCCTTTCCGAATCCTCCTTCAATCGAGCAACGATGTCAGATTATCTTCATTTAAGGTTGTGGGTATTTCAAATCACATTTACTTCCAAGCGATTCAAATAGTCATAACATCAATTGGATTTATTGATGTTTCTTCATTTTCTTGAGTTTGCGGCTCATTGATTTCTTCAAGAATATCAGGATTGATCAAACTTGCATTTCTTTATGAGATTCATTCTTAGTGTCATGTTGACCATTTATTTTTATTTTTCTAGGATTTCGATCCTTAGAACACAATGGTCTATCACACTTCAGGCGTGCTTTTGGATTCATTTTCTATGACACTAGTAGATGGTCCTACAAGGACATCAATCTGAATTGGGACATTCTCTGCAGGGATATGTGATTCAGTACTCATTTTTAAATCTGTAAATGCGTCTGACATTTGATTTGTTATTTTCTGTAAGTGAATAATCATCTGGACCTCTTTCTCACTAATAGAAGCACGTAGATCAAGATGAGACGATGATGGATTTTTTCACAAAATTTCCCTTTTTATTTCATTATTCTCTCCCCCTAATTTTGGGGGGAAAATCTCTCATCAAATCGATAATATGCAATTTATCTTATTTCAGTATCTCCGTGTAAGGAAGAAATCATGCTCATAGTTATAGCAAGATAAATAAATGCATCAATTGAACAAATATATGATACTTCAGGACCAATCTAATTTTCTCATTTCAACTTCTTTTAGCAGGTAGTCTACTGCTTTTCGAAAAATCTTCAAAATCTCCAATCATATTCAAGTCAGCAACTTGCACAACCTTATGAAAGATTTTGAATATCATAAAGGGAAGAGGTTAAACATAGTCATCTTTGTACCCTTTATCAATAAATATTTATTAAGGTGGTTTCAGTACATCCACTTTAATTCATTTAATCCGTTTAGTTATTACAAACAAGTTTTTCAATAACTTGTATATGCTTCAGGCATTTTGAATCCTTAAAAAAATCATATAAATTTTGTCACGTAAGCCATATAGGCTGAGATAATTTTTATTTACACGACATCTTCTAATGTCAGGACTGCAGGTCCAGTAAATTTACTCTTATCAAGATACATCTACTTGATCAACATGCTTTAAGAGACGTAGAATTCAGATCCTCATAATATTATACAATATTGCGCACTATTTTGTATCAAAAATATCGTCGACGAGATATCATTTTGTATCGGTTTGCAATTAGTCATAACGTATTAAGATCTTATCACTTTATTATTTTTCAGGTACCTGAACCTTGTTACACCTCGTAAGTTAAGACAAAGATTTAGAACATCATTAAGGATTGAGATTTCCAATTTTCGAAATTACATATATTTTACGTGCTAATACGGATTAATTTTTGACAATGACGAATGTGACGCCGGAAATCTCTTTAGAAATGGTGGTATAAATAAATATATATTTTTCCGTTATGAGTTAATAAGGTATTTAAGGTACGATGATAAGAAATTAAGGCAATGAGAAATTAGATTAAAAGAAGTGGGATTGATTTAGTTAAATAAATACTTAGAGGGGGCAAAGTGTGGCATTTTAAGGGGGCTAAGTGTATAAAAAAAATCTGAAAATTCCTAAATAACTATCCTAACTATGTTCTTTTTCTTCCACAACAAGAACACACTTATTCCTCTCCTCTCCTTCCCCCTAGTTGATCGAAAATCCCCACTTTCTTTGCAAGAAAATTTAGCTTGTTACTCCATCTTCTTGGGTTAAATTGTCCCACCATTTTGAGGCGAAATTAATCACACCAAAACAAATGGGGTTCTTTAATCACGATTTTAGTTTGTGAATTCTTGAATTTTTGGACAAGTTTTCTTGAAGGAAAAGGTGTAAGAACGAGGATTAACATGGTAGAATGGTTGCATGTTGGATCAAGATGAAGAAGTGAAAGGTCGACATGAAATTGATGAGAAACTTGGGCTTAAAATCGAAAAAACTGAGCAGTTTTTTTAGCATTCCTTTGAGGTAAAAATTCCCTTTTTTATATATAAATGAAATGCTTATTTTCAGAATTAAGGAGATTATTTTGGGTTAATAAAACAACCCTAAATTAAGATGGAATGTGAATAAGAATCGCATGTAGTTGTTGTTAGAGTTGGTTGGCCAATTTCGAACTAAAATAGGTAAACATTGGTTCCAAATGGTTGAATTGTTATTTTGCTTACCACTTGCATGTTGAGAATTGAGATGTAGCCTTGATGATTAAGAGATAATTATTTGTATGAAGGAATTACAAGAAGAATTGAAATGTTTAAGAATTAAAAAGAAAAAGTTTGGAATTTATAACATGTTGATACTAGAAAAATTGCTAGAAATTATTGAACATTATGGTAATGTATTACGGGATGAATTAGTATGTAAATAAGCTACTGTTATACCCCGTATTTCCAGAGTTTGTACGTGAGGACGTACGTAGAAAAAGTGGAGCCTTAAAGTTAGGCTAGGTTCGAAATTTGGGCACAAGTGCCGAAAAGAATCGTTTTTCGACGAAACGTTTTACAAGACTTACGAAGGGAAAATTCCGGCTATGACATTTATAATTTTTGCGGATTTTTCCGAGAGACGAAACATTTTGGACCAACGGGAGGGTGACATGTGTCACCCTCACATTGGAAGCTTTTGGGGCGGCAAAGGGACGAAAAGGTGGCATTGGTTAGGTAGGATATTTGTTCAAGTTGGTGTGGTAGATGGATAAGGTGCACATGGCTTAATCCTAGCCCTACACTTGCCTAACACTTGGATGAATCTTGGCCATTGGTTGGCCATTTCTTGACCTATAAATACCCCTCTAAGTTGATGAACTTCTTCATCCAAAAATCTTCTAAGTCTTGAACATTCCCTCCCTCTGCCTCTCGCTTGTTCTCGCCCAAACACCACCCTCTCCCCTCTTGAAGGCCCTCGGCCGAACCCCCCCTTGCCTAGTGGTTCTAGCCGAGAACCCCCTCCACCTAGCCTAGTTGTGCTAGTCGAAATACTACCCCCCTTGGTAAAGAAATACTCTCCAAGTATTGTTGTTATGCCTAAATACTTTAGCCCAAATACCTTGTAGTACTTTCCAAAGTACCCTTTATACGTAGAGCCCGGAAATACTATTATACTTCCTTTAGCCACTAAACGAAACCCTTTGGAAAAATCTCCATATTTGGTTGGAGTACTTAGTAGAAGTGTGTAGAACTTCTAAGGGTTTCTTGGAGCAGATTGGAGCGCACGGAGTAGGAGCTAAACCTTGCTCAGGATCGACTTTAAACTTGGATAATTTTGGGCTTATCGAGGTAACTAAACTTGTCCCCTTATTGTAATTGGAAATTACATGTTGTAGGAATATATAGTAGAAGTATACTATATATAGAACTGATCATAATTTTGCGGCAATGTCTTTTGACTTAAGCCTGAATAATAAAGAAGAGAATCGAATCAGAATTACATAGGACGTATTACAGAGACTTGTGTAGCATTACTGTGAAGTTGAATTGTCCACGTCCGGTTCGCCGGGTAACCCCCCCCGGGTTGGCTTGGTAGCCGCCTCGTTAGAGGAGAGATTTACGCTGTTGCGGGGAGGTCGCCAATTTTCGTAGAATATTCTACGCTGAGATCTAGATGTTAATAGGCGCGTGGCCTCTATAGGTTGAAGTACTACGTATGGCATGACCTACTTGACTTAAGGAGTAGCCGGCGGTTTGAGGTACTGGAGCGCTTTGCTATTAGTCGATAATCGTCGCGGTATGTGAACCTCTTTCTATCCGTTCTAGCATGATATGTGTATAACTATGTAGTACGGTAGACGCATACGTGTGTTAAATGTATTTGATTGGTTTAAAACATAAAGTGTTATAACGGCTTTATGGGAAGTCGGTTATAACGACTTTATGTAGGTAAGAAAATGCTTTGTGGTTTTAAAGGATAACTGATTTGACTTATAACTGACTTGATGTGTGATAATAAAGAACTTGAAGTATTTCAAAAGAATCATTTTGAAAGAAGAGTAATACTTGGTTTGGAAAACATAAGAGTTATACTAGCTTTATGGGAAGTTAGGTATAACGCCTTAAGAGAGATAAAGAGAATGGTTTATCGATTTTTAGAAGTTAAGAGACTTAATCTTAAAAGATAAGAGACTTGACTTAATATGGATGTTTGTGTGAAACCTCATTCGTGAGTAATGAGTACTTGGTTTTAAAAGGGAATAATGTTTTACCGATTTGAAATCGAACGAGTATCGACAAACCACCGCAACGTTAATAAAGGAAAATGTATTGAATAATAAGTATTATTAAAACCAAGAGAAACCTCCATCCGCATGAAGCTAAGACGAGACAAAATGATATTACATTTCCTAGATCATGGTCATTTAATAAGATTGATTATAAACAAGAATAACCTACTCACATATAAGGCATATGTTTCTCAAATCGCTTAAAGGAGAATTATGTTTTAAAGGATTAAAACTATGAACTACGAAACCTTTTCAAAATGAAACTCGAGCATTTGAAATTAGGCAAACTTGAACGCTTGGAAAATAATGTTGTTACTTGATTTTACAAAGGAAAGCATTTTGGTTTACTTAACAATGTTAGTCACTCTATTTTTATACTATGTATCGGGTGACCTTTGTAAAAGAAATGGATCATTAAAAGGAATTTAACGCACATAGTACTTTAGGGTTAAAACCCGACTTTGACATAAAATGAAAGTACCTTGAGTCAGGTATAACTTGCCTACGCTTGTTGTTGTGAAACTTGCCTATGCTTGTTGTGATAGCCTTTGTTGTGCAACATCGTATTTCATACCACCGCCTCGATGGAGGTCCTGATTTGTTATGAACGATTCTTCACCGAGTCCTAGGACGGGCCGACACGATTCCATCCGATTATTCACCGAGTCCCACGACGGGCCGACACGATTCCATCCGATTATTCACCGAGTCCCGAGACGGGCCGACACGATTTCATCCGATTCTCCGAGTCCCGAGACGGGCCGACACGATTTCATCCGATTCTCCGAGTCCCACGGATGGCGGGACACGATTCCATATGATTCTTTACCGAGTCCCGGGACGGCGGGACACGTATTCCACACGATTTATACCTAGGCTGGCGGTGAGGAAGGAGTTCCACGGGCGTGAGGATGACTTGAGGCGTGAGTCCTCGACTTGACATGATCGCTTATGTTGCGAATCGTAGTTTGGTTATCATACATGTCTCCCGCTTTATATAGACTATTATGATTTCATTTACGATTTTACGCTTTCACATACTTGGTACTGTTGCATCGACCTCGGCCGGGTGCGCTCACGCCGCAGGTAAGTACATCGGTTGTGGATCCTCGCCATAGGATCAAAGTTCAACAGGTTGGGAAGCCCCGCTTCTTCTGAGGCTTATCTTTTGGTATGTTACCCGAGTCCGTAAGTTCTTGTACATTCGTGGTATGGCGGGCCTGTCCCGCCATAGTTGTCATTCATTCTTGAGTGCAGTAATCTTGTTGTGGGCGTGGTTGTAAAAGGATTAAACTGCTCGGTTTTTATGTTCATATACGAAGGCAAGCTTTTGGTTGGCTCGCTTATTTAATCAAATCTCTTATTTCATGCTTATGTTTTATTTCCTGATTTTCTCGATGTTGTATCACCAGGGTGCCCGGTAGGCACTACCACGCCCGGTTCGGTCGTGACAAAGTG
Organism: Przewalskia tangutica; assembly: GCA_029844215.1. Taxonomy (NCBI): domain Eukaryota; kingdom Viridiplantae; phylum Streptophyta; class Magnoliopsida; order Solanales; family Solanaceae; genus Przewalskia; species Przewalskia tangutica. The sequence goes on from CM056719.1 coordinate 148,893,683, forward strand.
GTATCAGAGCGCTTAATCCTCGGAAAGTGTCTCTGCATCGTGTCTAGTAGAGTCTTGATTATCGGTGTGTTGCGCACCACATCTATAATCGTGAGGCTATAGGACATTTAGGATTGATTTCCATTCTTCTCATTCGAGATCGTGCCTTAGAGCCGTGTGATAAGTCGGACCCTCCGACGTATTCCTTTCCTTTACCGCTATGCCTCGCGTAAGGCAACCCGCCCGTATGGCAAGGCGGCCGAGCCGCGAGTAGAGCACGGAGGTTACCGGCGCAGGCCCGCCGTTACCGAGATAGTGCTTCGACGGCGAGTTTTGCGGCACGCGGCCAGCAGAGTTTAGAGCCGCAGCGGTGGGCCGAGACTACAAGACGAGCCTCCATCCCACCGGAGCAGATGAGACGGGACGAGAGATGGTCGCCATCGCCGCGGTCGTGGCGAATATGAGAGAGGTCGACGCAGCAGCCGAGCCCCAAGAACCGTAGTTCACCTCCGAGCGATGCTTGAGACTACGGGACTTTCCGAGTCAGAGCCCGATGTTCTATGGATCGAGCCGAGGATGACCTCAGAGTTTATCCGACTACACGGATCATGAGTGATCGAGTCTCGCAGGCGAGTCGGTGGTATTGAGTTCGCATCACCGCGTGATACGCAGATCGGTTTGATTCGCGAGCTGTCGGGAGAGCATGCACTTCCACCGCTTGGGACGAGTTCTCAAGGGCTTTTCTTGCACATTTCTTGCCCCACAGTATGAGAGAGGCTCGGGCCGACGATTTTGACGTTAAGGCGGGGCGGGCGGACGGTTAGAGAGTACAATGTGAGTTCGACTCATTAGCTCGGTATGTTCCCGTAGTAGCCGATATGGAGGATGAGTACACCGCCACGCCACCGCTAGATGATTACTGGCGAGGCTTGTACGGGTGTAGCTTTTCACCGGGCATGGATATTGCCCGCACGCAAGCTCATGCACCAGGATGCGAGGCACGGAGAGGTCGGCGAGAATGACCAGGATCGGCGAAGAGGCCGAACAGCAGTCCTTTGGTAACTTTCGAGGCGGGCCGCCCCAGCAGCAGACTAGTTATGTACCTCCGCCAGTGCAGAGAGGTCCTTCACAATCTTCGTGACGCTCGGTATTTGGGAGCCGGTCGTGGCTCGTGGCTTCGTTCACAGATATACGGCTTCTAGCCACGGGTTCGTGTTTTCTCGGTGTGCACAATGTGGTAGACGCCATCGGGAATGTCGCTTTTATCGGGTGCTTGTTTTCCGCGCCGTCAGGCCATATGACGAAATCGTCCTAATAGGAAGGATGCGCAGAATGACTCACCACCGGTCGATGGCGAGTTCATCGCCTACTTTGTGCGCCTGTAGAGGCGTGCCTATGATTAGAGTGGAGCGGTAGATTCAGGTATATCCTTAACCCTCTAGAGTTTTGTATGTATTGATGTTGTGATGATGTGTTTAGTGTTATGTTCGGATAGCTTGTGCTAAAATGTGATTTAGAAACCTGGTTAGTGAGAAAGGGTAAGCCTGGGGGGTGAGAAAATAATGAACCTTAGAATATTACAGTTGAGACCTTAGATGTAAGGCCGTCTTGAGTACAAGGCTTTGCAAGTGATCTTTGTCGGAATGTATAAGTATACGTGGAGTAGTTGTGGGAAAAATTCCTTGGGTAGGGTAAAATGGAAGTGGTAGCTTTCATGACCTGTATAGGTAAGATTGTTCCGGATCGGGAAACAAGAGCTTGATGCGTTAAGTGGGTCGGGGTGGGGCCATGTTACGGGCCAACCCGCGGCCTGTTTCGAGGTGGGGTCAGCTCTGGGTGGTCCCGCCAGGTGGTAGGGTCACGAGGGTGCTAGGCCCAAGTTTAGATGACCATCGTATGAGTTCGTGGATGCGTTCGACCAGAATCGGTTCGTGAAGGCCGGGAACGACCTTAGAGGAAAGTGAAGCTAGTAAGATGACCAAGTTCGGAGGTGGTGACTCCAAAGTTTTGGAAACTAAAGCATTGACTGAAGTATGGTACGTATACTAGAAGAGTTCAAGTGTTCGAGAAGGGCACGACGAGTAAGGAAGGAAGAGAACGAGTGTTATTTCGTGGCCAGGTGTGGCGTTGGCAACTTGTTAGAAGAACTTCATCGTTATCCGTCTTGAGAAGGAACATTCGGGACGAATGTTTCTAAGGAGGGGAGAATGTTATACCGCGTATTTCCAGAGTTTGTACGTGAGGACGTACGTAGAAAAAGTGGAGCCTTAAAGTTAGGCTAGGTTCGAAATTTGGGCACAAGTGCCGACAAGAATCGTTTTTCGACGAAACGTTTTACAAGACTTACGAAGGGAAAATTCCGGCTATGACATTTATAATTTTTGCGGATTTTTCCGAGAGATGAAACATTTTGGACCAACGGGAGGGTGACATATGTCACCCTCACATTGGAAGCTTTTGGGGCGGCAAAGGGACGAAAAGGTGGCATTGGTTAGGTAGGATATTTGTTCAAGTTGGTGTGGTAGATGGATAAGGTGCACATGGCTTAATCCTAGCCCTACACTTGCCTAACACTTGGATGAATCTTGGCCATTGGTTGGCCATTTCTTGACCTATAAATACCCCTCTAAGTTGATGAACTTCTTCATCCAAAAATCTTCTAAGTCTTGAAAAATCCCTCCCTCTCCCTCTTGCTTGTTATCGTCCAAACACCACCCCTCTCCCCCCCCCCCCCCCTCTTGAAGGCCCTCGGCCGAACCCCCCCTTGCCTAGTGGTTCTAGCCGAGAACCCCCTCCCCCTAGCCTAGTTGTGCTAGTCGAAATACTACCCCCCTTGGTAAAGAAATACTCTCAGTATTGTTGTTATGCCTAAATACTTTAGCCCAAATACCTTGTAGTACTTTCCAAAGTACCTTTATACGTAGAGTCGGAAATACTATTATACTTCCTTTAGCCACTAAACGAAACCCTTTGGAAAAATCTCCATATTTGGTCGAGTACTTAGTAGAAGTGTGTAGAACTTAGGGTTTCTTGGAGCGCATTGGAGCGCACTGAGTGGAGCTAAACCTTGCTCAGGATCGACTTTAAATTTGCATAATTTTGGGCTTATCGAGGTAACTAAACTTGTCCCTTATTGTAATTGGAAATTACATGTTGTAGGAATATATAGTAGAAGTATACTATATATAGAATCGATCATAATTTTGCGGCAATGTCTTTTGACTTAAGCTCGAATAATAAAGAGAATCGAATCAGAATTACATAGATCAGACATGAGACTTGTAGCATTATCGTGAAGTAGAATTGTACACGCCCGGTTAGACGTGTAAACCCCGGTTGGCTTGGTAGCCGGCCTCGTTAGAGAGAGATTTACGCTGCCATGCGGGAGGTCGCGAATTTTCGTAGAATATTCTACGTTGAGATCTAGATGTTAATAGGCGCCAGGCCTCTATAGGTTGAAGTACTACGATGGCGTGACCTACTTGGCTTAAGGAGAGCCGACGGTTTGAGGTACTTGAGCGCTTTGCTATTAGTCGATAATCGTCGCGAGGTATGTGAACCTCTTCCTATATGTTCTAGCATGATATGTGTATAACTATGTAATGCGGTGACGCATACATGTGTTAAATGTATTTGATTGGTTTAAAACATAAAGTGTTATAACGGCTTTATGGGAAGTTGGTTATAACAGCTTTATGTAGGTAAGAAAATGCTTTGTGGTTTTAAAGGATAACTGATTTGACTTATAACTGACTTGATGTGTGATAATAAAGAACTTGAAGTATTTCAAAAGAATCATTTTGAAAGAAGAGTAATACTTGGTTTGGAAAACATAAGAGTTATACTAGCTTTATGGGAAGTTAGGTATAACGTCTTAAGAGAGATAAAGAGAATGGTTTATTGATTTTTAGAAGTTAAGAGACTTAATCTTAAAAGATAAGAGACTTGACTTAATATGGATGTTTGTGTGAAACCTCATTCGTGAGTAATGAGTACTTGGTTTTTAAAAGGGAATAATGTTTTACTGATTTCGGAAATCAGAATGAGTATCGACAAACCACTGCAACGTTAATAAAGGAAAATGTATTGAATAATAAGTATTATTAAAACCAGTAGAAACCTCCATCTGCATAGAAGCTAAGATGAGACAAAATGATATTACATTTCCTAGATCATGGCTGTTTAATAAGATTGATTATAAACAAGAATAACCTACTCACATATAAGGCATATGTTTCTCAAATCGTTTAAAGGAGAATTATGTTTTAAAGGATTAAAACTATGAACTACGAAACCTTTTCGAAAATGAGAAACTTGAGCATTTGAAATTAGGCAAACTTGAACGTTTGAAAAATAATGTTGTTACTTGATTTTACAAAGGAAAGCATTTTGGTTTACTTAACAATGTTAGTCACTCTATTTTTATACTACGGGTATCGGGTGACCTTTGTAAAAGAAATGGATCATTAAAAGGAATTTAACGTACGTAGTACTTTAGGGTTAAAACCCGGACTTTGACATAAAATGAAAGTACCTTGAGTTGTGTATAACTTGCCTATGCTTGTTGTTGTGAAACTTGTCTATGCTTGTTGTGATAGCCTTTGTTGTGCAAATACTGTATTTCTATACCACCGCGTCTCTCGATGGAGGGCCGGCTGATTTGTTATGAACGATTCTTCACCGAGTCCCATGGGATGGGCCGGGACACGTATTCCATCTGATTATTCACCGAGTCCCACGAGATGGGCCGGGACACGTATTCCATCTGATTCTCTACCGAGTCCCACGAGATGGGCCGGGACACGTATTTCATCTGATTCTCTACCGAGTCCCGAGACGGGTCGACACGATTTCATCCGATTTCTACCGAGTCCCATGGGACGGGCCGACACGATTCCACATGATTCTTACCGAGTCCCACGACGGGCCGACACGATTCCACACGATTTATACCTAGGCTGGCGGTGAGGAAGGAGTTCCACGGGCGGAGGATGACTTGAGGCGTGAGTCCCGACTTGACATGATCGCTTTTATGTTGTGAATCGTAGTTTGGTTATCATACATGTCTCCGCTTTATATAGACTATTATGATTTCATTTACGATTTTACGCTTTCACATACTTGGTACCGTTGCATCGACCTCCGGTGCGCTCACGCGCAGCAGTAAGTACATCGGTTGTGGATCCTCGCCATGGATCAAAGTTCAGTGTTGGGAAGCCCCGCTTTCTGAGGCTTATCTTTTGGTATGTTACCCCAGTCCGTAAGTTCTTGTACATCTGTGGGTATGGCGGGCCCTGTCCCGCCATAGTTGTCATTTCATTCTTGAGGTCCAGTAATACTGTTGCAAGCGTGGTTGTAAAAAGGATTAAAATGTTCGGGTTTTTATGTTCATATACAGAAGGCAACTGTTTTGGTTGGCCTGTTTATTTAATCAAATCTCTTATTTCATGCTTATGTTTTATTTCCGCTGATTTTCTCTGATGTTGTATCACTAGGGTGCCCGGGGTAAGGCACCAGTCACGGGCCCGGGTTCGGGTCGTGACAGCTACAAACATGCATATGTATTGAAATAAGTTACCTATACATGCCTCGAAAGAGTTAAGTGTAGAAAGGTGTTAATTTTATATTCTGGAATAAGGGGGATTGTTGGTTTGATTGGATTGTAGTTGGAGTTGAATTGTTGGTTTGATTAGATTGTAGTTGGAGTTGAATTGTTGGTTGATTTGGATTATTGGAAAATTGTGGATACGCACATAAACAAAGGAAATGCTGCCCAAATTTTTGTAGAAATAAGGGAGCCTTTAATCACACGACTTACGTTAGGAATCGTAGAATTGACGAGCATGTTGTTCCTTATCTTAGGTTGAAGTACTAGACGAGGAATACCTTAATACCAAGCTGATTAGTTCGCCTAAGAGGTATGTGAGACATTTCCTTCTTTCTTTTGGCATGATTTTTATGAAAGTACGGCGGACGTACTTAACTCCTACCAGTTCAGTTTTAAAAATGATTATTTACTAGTGATTATGATTTCAGTAACAGAGTTTATGGTAATAATTTTATTGAGAGTCACATAATGATTTTAATTGCATCTGATTGCTCATGATATCTACTCGTGCTAAGTGTTACTATTTCATTCCACCGAGTCCCGCCGATCATGTTCGTACGCCATGCATCATTCATCGTGTCCTCACTGAGAGGCGAGACACGTTATATATACAGATTACATCGAGTCCCTCCTGTAGGCCGAGACATGTTACGCAGCAGACACAGATTCCATCGAGTCCTCCATGTAGGGCCGAGACATGTTATACGCTTTATATACGCACACGAGCACGATGTTTTATGATTCAAGATACATGATATGATTTTCGCATATGATTCTCGCTTTATGAAAGTTTGATGACTCTGCTTTACTTGGTACAGCTTGTTATTCATTTCAAAGATTTTATGTTTTGCATACTCGACATTATTCGATCGACCCCTTTCCTGGAAATGCGTCATGCCGCAGTTCAGTGTTGAATAGGTGACCTCCGCCTAGGATTTCAGACAAAGATTGAGAGCTCCTTTGTTCCGGAGCCAGCTATTTTTGGTACAGACCTTTATTTTTCAGACTTATGCATATTTTGGGCACGACGGGGTCCTGTCCCGTCATATGTCAGTATTACACTCTTAGAGGTCTGTAGACAGTTGTCGGTTGGATGTTTGTACCTTGTTTCGGGTTTGATGTCGTTATCTAGTAGCAGCCTTGCCGGCTTGCGTATTTTGATTTATGCCTTTGTGCGCGTGATGTGGTTGGTGGCAGCCTAGTCGGCTAGCCTATTATGACTGTTGTTTGATGTTGTTTTGGCAGCCTTGTCGGCTCGCCCGTTTTAGGGATATGTTGTAAAAGCAGTGTTGTGCTGCCGAAATTTATGTAGACATCTGTATTAAATGGATTAAGAGTGGCAGGTCAGTAATGACGTCTAATTAGGACGTTAATCGCGGCCCGTCGGGTCGTGACAAACTTCGTACGAGATTTTATGAAGTGTTATGTCGTAGGCTCTTCAAGAGCACATTACCTCTTTTTTATCATTGCTCCTCTTTTTTTTTCAAGAATTATTGCGTTTGAAACCGATTTGTCTACCATGCATGTTGTAAACCTTGTCCTTCAGGGACATTTAGGAGCATCTTGCAGCTGAAATATAGAATAGTTGGGTCAGCAAATGCTTCTAGCATTTGACTTGAATTATCGTTTGAACGAGGATCACACCGGTGATAATTCATAATATATTTCTTAGATTTTTATTCTCTCTACCCTTATGTTAGAAAAACTAACATAATTTTCACCTTCTTTAGGAAATCCATCTCTGTGCATCGTGGTAGATTCATTAATCATATACCGCACAATAAAATTATTAGATGAAAACATTTGGTTCCTGACCTTGAACCAATTATGAGGGGAGACTTTATCATAATTTATTAGTCTGAGCATACTAACATCGTTGTATGCAAGATATCATATTTCAGATCTACACATGAAGCTTTGTTCTCATTCGCAATGGTTTAGCTATTTGTCGGAGGCATTCAACACTAAACCAGCTTGAATATGAATCAACATTAACAAGATGAATTATCTTTGATTACATAATCTGAAAATTATAATCTCAACTCAATTATTTTGAGCAAGCAACTTTGTAAATGTCAAGCTGCAGGTTGACAATAAACGCACATGTGACCGTCTTATCTATGCATCTATTTAAGACATCACATAACATGTGAACGGGCCCTTATTCACTTTTTATATTTTTCAGAATTTAGGTAATTCAATCCCAACATTAGCTGGTGTAATCAACTTATCATGAGAACAAGCAAATTTTTTGAAGAATCTTCTAGTTCTTCAATATATTCCGAATACGAACTTAGCACATCAAATTTAAATCAGAACAACCAAATTATCACGTCAATTGAAAAAATTATTTGTACTAGTAAACTTCAAGTTTATCATGTCATGTGCTATTTGTTTTAGTAAACTTCTGGTTTACTATTACATGAATTCTATTTTGTACAATAAATTTCTGATTTATCGTGACATGTGATTTCATCATACTCATATTTGTGCAATACAATTTGGAGAATAAAGATGGTAACATTTCAAATACATATTCCTTACCCACTATGATTTAATCATCCAATCATTTATAACTTCAATATGATAGTCATTTACTTTAGTAAACTTCAGATTTACTATAACTTTGCTTCGATCATAACTTTGTATATTACAATCTAGAACGAATGACATAATATATAGACTCTTCAGGAGTCTATATTTTATTCTCCATAATCACACATATTGTTTGGACACTATTGATGTCATGATTTTCTAGATAAATAGTTAGCTCTTCTGGAGCACTTGATTATTAATTTTGTACAACCAAATATTACTTAGATACTGCTGGTATCATAAAAGAAGTTATAGTTGCACACTGTTGGTATCATGAAGTAAAAAGTAATCAAATGGACATTTAAAGACAATACAATTTATAAATGATAAAAAGTAAGTTCTAAACTTTAGTATTTCATACATCTTATTTAGGGATAATATCATTAATATTCGAATATTTATCATCAAAGATGCTACAGTAATCATAATATATCAATATGGTTATAATAGATAGTATTCTACACAATTTGTATCCTTTTGCCTTAGAATGATACATAATCAAATTATCTCTGAAATATCAATCTCAAATAATTACACATAAATCTCATAGCCAGTTGTAAATACATCATAAACAATTCATACCTTGAATTTAGCAATGGAGATTTACCAATTAAAGCTTTCTCCTAAAACGATTTCATCAAGCAGTGATTTTACCTTTAACCTTGGATATAACTTTAAATTTCATGAACAATATTTAATAGCTTTAAGCTTTCAAGTTAGTGGCCCAAACAGTTCATATTATCATAACTAATAATCAGATCAATTTTGCTTCAACACACTAATCTGTTAATAAAAAGAATGCAATAGTGTATTTACCAACAAAGTCCAAAAATCAACAGTTGCATATTTTCTTATTAGAAGCTTACTGTGAGAGCCATAAGGTCATTCAATGTATGAAGACAACTAGAAAAGATTTAAATTAAGATAATCCCGATTTCTATGAAAACGGAAGATCTAGTTTCTAATTATATAATTCAAATTTAATCCAAAATCAACTAGAAATATATATCTACATACTTGAAATAAATTAATCAAGTTGGTAAATTGTGTTTTCTTCTACTATATGACACATCGTTGCCAAGTAGTTGTTAAATAACTGGAATGAATACAACTTGAACCACAACATATCTATCATAAACTTGAAAGCACCCACCAAAGACATTCATACCACAAAATAACATTTATATCTATTGTTATTTTATCTCTTCATGAGGTATATTATGGTATTTCTTCATTCATTTCGAGGAATGAAACTTGGTCATTTAGATGCACTTTATACACAACTTCAATGGCTAATTATTTTTCTTAGGCACAAGAAAATATTTCTTCAGAATCTTTCTGTTATACCCCGTAGTTCCAGGGTATGTATGCGAGGACGTACGTACGAGAATACGACAGAAAGATTGGAAAGGAAGAAAGAGGCGATTTTTCCACGGAAAAGTTTAGGTTTTGTGAAGGAAAAGGTTCGTTAATGGGAATTGATTCCCGATTTGGTATTCGGACTTCGAATATTAGAGAATTATGGAATTTTATTTTCGGAAATGGTCACGTGGGCCCACGGAGAAATTTACGGTTTTGTGGGCCCACTTTGTTTTCTAGATTTTGGCCATTGTGGATATTTTCGAAGATGTTTTATTTTGGCCAATAGGAGGGTGACACGTGTCACCCCGCCGTGGCTCGCCGAATGGCATTTGTGCACAACACCCTTAGAGTCGTTGACTAAACGCTTTTCATAACTTGCGAAGGGAAAATTCCGGCTATGTCTTTTCTTATTTTTGCGGATTTTTCCGAGAGATCGAACATTTTGGACCAACGAGAGGCGCACTGGCACCCTCTCATCAGCGGGCAAGTGGGCGCATGGGACGATTTGGGAGGTCAGTGGTAGATATTTTGTAGATATTTGTGAGGGTTTTAAGGAGTAGGGACTAGGGGCACTTGGGCATATCTTGCCCTACACTTGTGTAGCACTTGGCTCAATCTTGGCCATTGGTTGCCTCGCTCAGGCTATAAATACCCTCTCCCTTGATGAATTCTTCATCCTTTCCTAAATGTTTCTAAGTGTTAAATCTTCTCCCTCCTTAGTGTTGAGTTCGGCCAAGAGGCCTCCCTCTCAGAGGCCTTGGCCGAGGTACACCCCTCCTAGTAGTGTGGCGTAGGGTACCCCTAGCCAAGTTGCTTTCGTATAATACCCCTTTGTGGTGTAGAAATACTCTCAGTATTGTTATAATGCCCAAATTACCTTAGTATACCTTGTAGTATTCTAAGGTTATACCTATACGAAAAGCCCTGGAAATACTATTATACTTCCGTCGATCACAAAACCAACCCTAGGAAAATCTCCATAGTCCGTTTGGAGTATTGTGTAGAAGTTGGTTAGAACTTCTAAAGAGCGGGTTAGAGCGCTCGGAGTTGGAGCTAAACGATTGCGCAGATCGACTTTATACTTGGATAATTATGGGCTTATCGAGGTAAATATCTTGTCCTCTATTGTAATTGGAAATTACATGTTGTTAGAATATATAGTTAAAGTATACTATATAGAATCAACGTGGTTAGTTGGCAATGTCTTTTGACTTAAGCTCAAGAATCAACTGAATCAGACATGCGAGACTTGTGTAGTAATCTTGTGGAGTAGAATTGTACCCGTTCGGGTTAGATGTATAACCCCGGTTGGCTTCGTAGCGGCCAGTTAGAGGAGGAGATTTACGCTGCTGTTGCGGGAGAGTCTTTGAATTTTACGTAGAATGTTCTACGATAAGATCTTAATGTTAATAAGCGCCTTGTGGCCTTATAGGTTGAAGTACTACGTGTGGCGCGTTACTTGGCTTTAGGAGTAGCCAAGCGGTTGGGAGTACTTGAGCGTTTTGCTATTAGTCGATACTCGCCGCGAGGTATGTGAACCTCTTCCTATCTCTTCTAGCATGATATGTGTGAACTATGTAGATGCGGTAGACGTCATGTACTAAATGTATTTGATTGGTGTAAACATAAAGTGTTATAACGGCTTTATGGGAAGTTGGTTATAACGGCTTTATGTTGGTAAGAAAATACATGTGGTTTTAAAAGGTAATCGATTTGAACTATAAGCGGCTTGTTATGTGTTAATAAAGAACTTGAAGTATTTCAAAAGAGTTTTGAATCATTTTGAGAGAAGAAGTAATACTTGATTTGTTTTGAAAACTTAAGAGTTATACTAGCTTTATGGAAAGTTAGGTATAACGTCTTAAGAATGTTTTCTCGATTTTGGAAATCAGAATGTGTATCGACAAACCACCTGCAGCGTTAATAAAAGGAAATGTTTTGTGATTAAGTATTATTAAAACCGGAGAAACTTCCATCCGCATAGAAGCTAAGATGAGACAAAATGATATTTCTAGACCATGCATTTCGTAATAAGATCGTTATAAACAAGAATAAACTACTCACGTATATGACATATGTTACTCAATTGTTCTAAAAGGAATCAAGTGATTAAGTTTGGGAACTATGAAACCATTTGAAAATGAGAAGTTTGAGTAATTGAAACTAGGCAACCGAACTTAGGAAAAGAATGTTGTTACTTGATTTTGAAAAGGAAGGTGGGTTGGTCATTCTAATACTACGTATCGGGTGACTTTTATAAAAGTAATGGATCTCTTTTAAAAGAACTTAACGTATGTAGTACTTTGGGGTTAAAACCCGGACTTTGGCATAAAATGAAAGTACTTTGAGTTGTGTGCAACTTGTCATGCTTGTTGTTGTGAAACTTGCCTATGCTTGTTGTTGTGAAACTTGCCTATGCTTGTTGTTGTGAAACTTGCCTATGCTTGTGATGATAGCCTTTATTATACAAGCGTTGTGTTTCGTGTTACGCGTCTCTCGATAGAGTCGGTTGGTAGTTGAGAACTTACTTGGGCGTCTTGCGTGTGGCGGAGAAATTCCGCAGATGCGTTCGCTGATAGTATTATTGTTGTTAATCGCTTTGGACATCTTGACACGATCGTGGCGTAGCGCGGGTATGCTTCCATTTTGGTTAAGGTCTTGTGGTTAATCGCTTTGGATATATCGACACGATGCGTAGCGCGGGTATGTTTCCATTTTGATTATCGCCAGGATTTCCTTTTGGACATACCGACACGACGCGTAGCGCTGCGGGTATCGTCCATTTGGAATCTGTCCTATTGTTTCCCTTTGGACATCGACACGATGCGTAGCGCTGCGGGTATCGCCCATTTGGAATCTGTCTATTGTTTCCCTTTCGACATATCGACACGATGCGTAGCGCCGCGGGTATGCGTCCATTTGGAAAGTTGTCTTATTGTTTCCCTTTGGACATACGACACGATCGTAGCGCGCGGGTATGCTTCCATTTGGATTCTTTGTCTTGTTGTTATCATATCATCGATCGCAGCGGTGAGGAAGGTATTCCACGGCATGATTGATGTTGTGGCGTGAGACCCATTGTTATATTTGAGTGATGACTTGAGGCGCGAGTCCCGACTTGACATCGCTTATTATTGTGAATCGTAGTTTGGTTATCATACATGTCTCTGCTTTATAGACTATTATGATTTCATTTACGATATTTTTAGTTTCACATACTCGGTGTTGTCTCGACCTCGCCCGAGGCTGCGTCATGCGCGGTAAAGGTACACGATCATTGATCCTCGCCTTAGGGTCAGTTGGCGTGTGGGAAAGCTCGTTTCTCGGAGGCTTATCGATGGTATAGTCCTGTTGTTGTAGGTGTTTACATTCAGGGTATGGCGGGGCCACGTCCCGCCATTGTTGTCGTATCATTTCTTAGAAGTGCAGAGTCTTTGTTGTGGGTAGGGTTTGTAAAAGGATTAAACTGCTCATGTTGGAAAAAGTTGTTATTTATATATATCAGAAAGGCAAGTTTTCTCAGTTATTGTTTCATATTTCATAATATGTCTTGTATTGTTTATGTTCCTGATTACTCGATGTTGTATCACTAGGGTGCCCGGGTAAGGCACGATCCACGGGTCGGAATCGGTCGTGACAAAAGTGGTATCGAGCGATTAATCCTCGGAAAGTGTCTACTGATCGTATCCAAGAAGTCTTGATTATCGGTGTGTTGTGCACGCGCCAATAATCGTGAGGCTATAGGATATTTAGGATTGGTTTCTATTCTTCTCACTCGAGTCGTGCCTTAGAGTGTGTTTTAAGTTGGACCTCTAAACGTATTTCTTTCCACCGTTATGCCTCGCGTAGGCAACCGGGCCCGGGAGGCAAAGCGAGGAGGCTGCGAGTAGAATACGAGAGGGTTGCGAGGGCACAGCCCAATCATTACCTAGGGTAGTGCTTCATTCGGGGATTTCTGCGGCGTTACTAGCCCCGTGAGTTTAGCACGGCGGCAGCGGTTCCTCTGCGGCCATGATATTTGAACTTTCGGTTCCACGGCCAGAAACAGAATTTAGATTGCAAAGAGGCGACCACATTACTAGCCATGGTTTTGGCTACGGAGATTATACCGATGTACCACGAGTCTTGATGACTACCTAAGAAAGGGTTGTGCGAGTAATTCTTGATTGGGCTTGAGCATGGCACGTATGCGGGCTTATGCGCAGCCCGAGAAAGCGTAGAGATCGACGGGTTAACCAGGGCGAGAAGAGGGCGGAAGCAAGGTCCTTCGGTAACTTTCAAGGTGAGTATACCTTAAGTGCTATGTTACGATAGCGGTGTGTTAGTTGTGATTAGAAATCATGGTGGGTTAGCAGTAAGATTTTGGAGGATAGAAAGTCACGAGCCTTAGAGCTTTATACGCAAAGACCTTAGAGGTAAGGCCATCTCGGGTAGAGACGTATGTTTATGTTTGACCTTTATAGGAGTGCTTAGTGCACGTGAGTGTGTTTGGGATAGGTCCCAAGTAGTGTGAAATGAAGAGGGTAGTTGAGCTAAGAAGACGCCAGGTTTTCGTAACGTGATTAGTGAGATTGTTCCGATCGGAGCTAGTATTGTGCGGCGTTGGGTCGGGTTGAGGCCACGTTGCGGGTCAACCCGCGGCATGTATGGCGGTGGTGCGGTTGTGGTGGTCCCTTGTGGTAGGGTCACGAGGGTGCTAGGCCCAGTTTAGTTAACCAACGTCGAGTTCGTGGATGCGTTCGGCCGGTGGTCGGGCGATGGGGCGACCATCGTGTTCTTGATCGGGACCGTTCACTGGGCGATGTTGATTTATCGAGAAGGTTGTAAGGCTGCGGGGTGCCTACGCCACCTTATGATGACGATGGAGCCAGTTCTGGCTGTTTTGTTTGGAAGTTTTACCAAGCATGTGTTAAGAACTCGGGTAAGTCTCGAGAATCGCATTCGCCGCCGGGCGGTCGTGGAATTTGAGGGTAGTTGTGAGATTGTTGTCTCTGTGGAGGAGCGTTTGAGCTACCATTTCGGTGTTCGGATGTCGCCTTATGAAGACTTGCGGGCGGAAGTGTAAGTTCGGTCGATTGGTTCGATGTTGGCGTGGTTCGATAGTTGGTTGATCTTGTTCCGGCATGTGGATAGTGAAGCTTGTCAGAAGAAGTTACGGCTCGGAGGAATCGTCGCGGATAATCGGCGGCGCCAGAGTTGAGTTGCGGTCGGTCTTCTTGAAAGTACCACCGGACGGTGTGACGAGTTTTGGAAAGCGAAGGAACTTAGCCCGAGTTACTTTGGGCCTTTGTGAGTTCATGTGAAGAATAGGCGGGTTGCTATATGTTAGCATTTGCGTCCGACTTAGGAGGAAGGGCGTCCGTCTTCGTATTGTTATGTTCGGAAAGTATCGAAGATCCATCCGAATGTTCCCGATTAATGATGACCACGTTAGAGATAGTAACCCCGAGTTTTGGATACTAAAGCGAGATCGAAATATGGTAAGAATTGAGTGTCTGACGCTTGATGATCGCGTGCGGCCGGTACCATTTGTTGGAGTCGTTGGAGCAAGGCTCGCGACAAAGTGACAAAAGTAGTATTATTTGTGGTGATGTTAGAGGTGTTTCCTCGTGGACTTGGATGTAGGTATTTTGCGTGGGTATTTACGTGGCGGTGTGGCGAGGATTGTTTCGTAAGTATAGTAGTGAAGACTATCTTCGCACGCGTTCGTTTTGAGACTTAGAAGGAACATTCGGACGAATGTTTCTAAGGAAGAATGTTATACCCGTAGTTCCGAGTATGTATGCGAGGACGTGCGTGCGAGAATCTGACGAAAGATTGGAAAGGAAGAAAGAGCGATTTTTCCACGGAAAAGTTTCCGTTTTGTGAAGGAAAAAGGTTCGTTAATGGAATGGATTCCCAGTTTGGTATTCGGACTTCTGGAATATTAGAGAATTATGGAATTTTATTTTGGAAATGGTCACGTGGGGCCCAGGGAGAAATTCTGATTTTGTGGAGCCACTTTGTTTTGAGATTTTGGCCATTGTGGATATTTTGGAAGATGTTTTATTTTGGGCGATAGGAGGGTGACACGTGTCACCCCGCCGTGGCTTAGCCGAATGGCATTTGGCTGACAGGTTAGAGTCGTTTTGACGAAACGTTTTCATAACTTGCGAAGGAAAATTCGGCTATGTCTTTTCTTATTTTTGCGGATTTTTCCGAGAGACGAACATTTTGGACCAACGAGAGGCGGCACTTGGCACCCTCGTTGGTGGGCAGTGGGCGCGTGGGGACGATTTGGGAGGTCAGTGGTAGATATTTTGGTAGATATTTGTGAGGGTTTTAGGAGTAGGGACTAGGGGCACTTGGGCATATCTTGGCCCTACACTTGTGTAGCACTTGGCTCAATCTTGGCCGTTGGTTGGCCTTGGCTTGTCTTATAAATACCCTCTCCCTTTGATGAATTCTTCATCCTTTCCTAAATGTTTCTAAGTGTTAAATCTTCTCCCTCCCTTAGTGTTGAGTTCGGCCAAGAGGCCTCCTCTCTAGAGGCCTTGGCCGAGGTACACCACTCACAGTAGTGTGGTAGTGGGGTACCACTGCCAAGTTGCTTTCGTATAATACCCCTTTGTGGTGTAGAAATACTCTCAAAGTATTGTTATAATGCCCAATTACCTTAGCCAGTATACCTTGTAGTATTCTAAGGTTATACCTATCTGAAAGGAAATACTATTATACTTCCGTCAGTACAAAACCGAAACCACAGGAAAATCTCCATAGTCAGTTGGAGTATTGTGTAGAAGTTGGTTAGAACTTCTAAGGGTGGTTTAGAGCGGGTTGGGCGCTCGGAGTTGGAGCTAAGCGATTGCGAGGATCGACTTTATACTTGGATAATTATGGGCTTATCGAGGTAAATATCTTGTCCTCTATTGTAATTGGAAATTACATGTTGTTAGAATATATAGTTAAAGTATACTATATATAGAATGAACGTGGTTAGTTAGCAATGTCTTTTGACTTAAGCTGAAGAATCTGAGCGTATTCTGATGTAATCTTGTGGAGTAGAATTGTACCGTTCGGGTTAGATGTATAACCCACTGGTTGGCTTGGTAGCGGCCCGTTAGAGGAGGAGATTTCTGTTTGTTGCGGGAAGTCTTTGAATTTTACGTAGAATGTTCTACGATAAGATCTTAATGTTAATAAGCGCCTTGTGGCCTTATAGGTTGAAGTACTACGTGTGGCGCGTTACACTTGGCTTTAGGAGTAGCGACGGTTGGGAGTACTTGGGCGTTTTGCTATTAGTCGATACTCGTCGCGGTATGTGAACCTCTTCCTATCTCTTCTAGCATGATATGTGTGAACTATGTAGTGCGGTGAGACGTGCATGTACTAAATGTATTTGATTGGTGTAAAACATAAAGTGTTATAACGGCTTTATGGGAAGTTGGTTATAACGGCTTTATGTTGGTAAGAAAATACATGTGGTTTTAAAAGGTAGCGATTTGAACTATAAGCGGCTTGTTATGTGTTAATAAAGAACTTGAAGTATTTCAAAAGAGTTTTGAATCATTTTGAGAGAAGAAGTAATACTTGATTTGTTTTGAAAACTTAAGAGTTATACTAGCTTTATGGAAAGTTAGGTATAACGTCTTAAGAATGTTTCTTGATTTTGGAAATCGAATGTGTATCGACAAACCACTGCAGCGTTAATAAAAGGAAATGTTTTGTGATTAAGTATTATTAAAACCAGAGAAACTTCCATGCATAGAAGCTAAGATGAGACAAAATGATATTTCTAGACCATGATTTTGTAATAAGATCGTTATAAACAAGAATAAACTACTCACGTATATGACATATGTTACTCAATTGTTCTAAAAGGAATCAAGTGATTAAGTTTGGGAACTATGAAACCATTTGAAAATGAGAAGTTTGAGTAATTGAAACTAGGCAACCTGGAACTTAGGAAAAGAATGTTGTTACTTGATTTTGAAAAGGAAGGTGGGTTGGTCATTCTAATACTACGGTATCGGGTGACTTTTATAAAAGTAATGGATCTCTTTTAAAAGAACTTAACGTATGTAGTACTTTGGGGTTAAAAACCGGACTTTGGCATAAAATGAAAGTACTTTGAGTTGTGTGCAACTTATACATGCTTGTTGTTGTGAAACTTGCCTATGCTTGTTGTTGTGAAACTTGCCTATGCTTGTTGTTGTGAAACTTGCCTATCTTGTGATGATAGCCTTTATTATACAAGCGTTGTGTTTTCGTGTTCGCGTCTCTCGATAGAGAGTCGGTTGGTAGTTGAGAACTTACTTGGGCGTCTTGCGGTGTGCGGAGAAATTCCGCAGTGCGTTCTGTTGATAGTATTATTGTTGTTAATCGCTTTGGACATACCGACACGATCGTAGCGCGCGGGTATGCTTCCATTTTGGTTAAGGTCTTGTGGTTAATCGCTTTGGATATCACGACACGATCGTGGCGCGCGGGTATGTTTCCATTTTGATTATCGCGCGTGATTTCCTTTTGGACATCTCGACACGATGCGTAGCGCGCGGGTATCGTCCATTTGGAATCTTGTCTATTGTTTCCCTTTGGACATCACGACCGCGATCGTAGCGCGCGGGTATCGTCCATTTGGAATCTTGTCCTATTGTTTCCCTTTGGACATCACCGACACGATCGTAGCGCTGCGGGTATCGTCCATTTGGAAAGTTGTCTTATTGTTTCCCTTTGGACATACCGACACGATCGTAGCGCGCGGGTATGCTTCCATTTGGATTCTTTGTCTTGTTGTTATCATATCATCATTGCCGTGATGAGGAAGGTATTCCACGGGCATGATTGATGTTGTGGGCGTGAGACCCGTTGTTATATTTGAGTGATGACTTGAGGCGTGAGTCACGACTTGACATGCTTATTATTGTGAATCGTAGTTTGGTTATCATACATGTCTCTGCTTTATAGACTATTATGATTTCATTTCTGATATTTTTAGTTTCACATACTAATTACTGTTGTCTTGACCTCGCCCGAAGTGCGTTAAATCGCGAGTAAAGGTACGCGATCATTGATCCTCGCTCTTAGGGTCACGATTCGGCGTGTGGGAAAGCTCCGTTTCTCGGAGGCTTATCGATGGTATAGTCCTGTTGTTGTAGGTGTTTACATTCGGGGTATGGCGGGCCCTGTCGCCATTGTTGTCGTATCATTTCTTAGAAGTGCGTAGTCTTTGTTGTGGGTAGGGTTTGTAAAAGGATTAAAGCTGTTCATGTTGGAAAAAGTTGTTATTTATATATCTTAGAAAGGCAAGTTTTTCTCAGATTATTGTTTCATATTTCATAATATGTCTTGTATTGTTTTATGTTCCGCTGATTACTCTGATGTTGTATCACTAGGGTGCCCGGGGTAAGGCACCAGTCACGGGCCCGGAATCGGGTCGTGACACTTTCTTAGACAATTTTCAATGTCTTTACTACTTTTAGGAGTAAAATTTTAAAGTTTTACTACTTTCAAAAGGTTCTACTTTCGGAATAGAGTTCAAAGTTTTATTACTTAAGGGGTATAGTTCAAAATTTGCTACTTCGCGAGTAGATTTTTGAGTTTGCTACTTTGGGAGCAGAATTTCAAAGATTACCACTTCAGGAGTAAATTCAAAGTTTTACTACTTTCAAAGGTCTACTACTTCCGGAGTAGAGTTTAAAGATTTATTACTTAAGGAGTAGAGTTTAAAATTTACTACTTGGGAGATTGAATTTGCTACTTGGGAGTAAAGTATAAAATGTTTAGAATATTTTCTCAATTATTCTACCTCTTACGGAGGTGAATCGTGATAACGTCACAACCAAACACTGCGTCTGTATATATAAGATTTACTTCATATTGTATTCACTTGAGAATTGATATGTACTTACAATATTTATCAAAAGTTCTCATTCTTGGGAATGGAACATATCTCAACGATGCCTTAAACATATCAAGTAATGATAACTTATAACTTCTTTTAATATATTGCTACTTCAGGAGCAAATCGAGATATACATATGATATAGAAATTTTTTCTTTAACACGGTTTTAATTGTAGTCACAACAAGCCTATGAAAAATAATTACTACTTCTGGTGGTCATAGGCTCATGAATTTAGCCATAATAACTTGGGGGAAATATTCTTACTTATGGTAATCATATATTTCTTGAAAAATCTTATTCTTAGTCATTAAGAAATATACTAGTGTTATCATATCTGTTTCACATAATTAATTTTCAGAAATAAATTTGGGACATAAAGTGCCAAGTAAACCATTAGGTTCCTCAAATTCAATGAATAAAATCAATACCGTACTAGTAACAGATAAAAAAATATCAACTATGAAGATATAAGAGAATACTAACCTTAGCCATGGTATAATATCCACTCCATGCTTACTTTGCTAATATCGAAGTGGAGCAGTAACATATACATTCCTATGGTTACTGTATAAAAGATATAGATTTCATAATACTACTACTATTTTGGTACGATTTACCGTATTGTTGTCTTGAAACGGGAGTTTTGATAAGTGTTGAGCGAGCCTGCGTGATAACGTGTTATGAAATAATAAAACTAAAACAAGAATATAGTGGAGAAATGGATGAGAGTTCTTTATTTCTCTTAAGGGATGAAATACATGTAGAAATGCTGTCTATTTATAGAATCAGATACGTTGTTACACTAACTTTCGTATGAGACATTCATAATAATAAATATCATTTATAACACATTCTATTAATTTATATTTTAATAAATAAGTTGTGACTTTAGTATTTTGTTAACTATTTCTTATTGTTGTTTAATTATTTAATATTTCTTATACTATTATTAATCTAAAAATGCTTAGCTAATATTTTGGTCTTTGTATTTTCATTTTGTCTCTGAGAAGCAAAAAGAAGAAGAGAAAAACAAAAATAGTGAAAAGACAAAATAACAAAGAGGGAAAAAGACAAAAAAAATAAGTAGTAAGTAGAGTGAATCACGAAGGCAGCATCAGCCATCAACATGCATTTTGTTTTATTTTATAATCAGCCTAATGTCTTACCGCAGAGATAGTAGTATCGATTCTTTAATATTAGTATTAGCAAATCGCAAAATGTATCTGAATTAATCAACCGACAATTCTTAGTAGTGGGCATATGGATATTTATTTATAAATTTGTGGATACTTTAGTTATTAAATTCTATGGGGGCATGAAAGGATAAACATTTTACCTTTTATTAGGTAGTTTGTGTTATATTGCCTAATTTCTTTCTGAATTGTCTTAATCTCAAACCTAATTATAAGATCCCAAGATGTAACAAAACAGAACTTTAACAAGGAGGTCCACGTACATCATATGAATTTTGTTGCTAATTAGACTGTTGAATATGCACCACAAATTTTGGCTTTAATTATTTCTTATCTGTATCCCACCAACATCATTAAAGACTTCCATTTCACCACATTTTGGAAAAGAAAAATGGACTGCTGAATATGACGGTTGTAAGAAAATTAAATTATAGGAGTAATACTTAATTGCTTTTAGAGTAATATACTCCCTCCGTTCTTAGCTCGATTTTTTTTTTATCTCAAAATAATTACTATTGTTTTAGGAATTAAAGAGTAATATAGACAAATTCGAAGTCCTAGATCAGTTGGTCTTGAAGGCAGAGGGTATCCTCATTGGGTGGTGTGAGAGAGTTTGGTCAGTTGAAAACCGGGATAACGCGTAGCCTGCGCCTCTTGGAGGAGTCACACTTGGCCAGTGTGTGGTTTAGCGGGCGGCGTGGTTTGCATTTGCGTCGGTCAGTTCACCAGGGTTTCAGAGCGGCCATTTCAGATTAAGGCCAAAAAAAAAAAATAATATAGACAATTGTTTCTAAGTTTTAACTATACTCATAGCAGGAAAGAAGTAATTTTTTTAAACACTGCTCCAGTTTCAAAAAGTAGCATCCAATAACTAAGGTAACTTAATTAGTTAAGTATACCTTATATTTGTTATTTCGTTAATGAATATGAAAAAC
The DNA here is from genome assembly GCA_029844215.1 of Przewalskia tangutica. Classification (NCBI taxonomy): domain Eukaryota; kingdom Viridiplantae; phylum Streptophyta; class Magnoliopsida; order Solanales; family Solanaceae; genus Przewalskia; species Przewalskia tangutica. Next base: position 148,915,240 of record CM056719.1, read on the forward strand.
GGTAAAGTAATAGTTAAAATGAGGTGGAAGAGTATTTTCTTAATGGAGCTGAAAATAGCTAAAGCGATAATTAAAATGAGATGAAGAAAATATCTTAAGCTTAAAATAACTCTTTTAAAAGGTAAAATACTTGTATAGATCATTATATTGTTTGGCTGAATCGTTGAAAAACATTAAGCGATACTCCAACATTTGATAAAAATATACAACAACAATAACAATATACACAGTGGAATCACACCGTAAAATCTGAAGAGGTGGTTAGGTCAGGGTTTTCGGTTTTAATGTATATTTTCGATTTTCACCGAACTTGGGCGGACGGACCAAAATTTTCGATCCGATCTTCGATCCGACTTTTTGAAATTTACGTCCTCGATCGATTCAATTCGATCGGTTTGATCCGATCGATCCAAGGGTTTTGTGCCCTAACTGTTGGAGCGATCATAAAACAACAAAGTTGGTCGTGACCCACACGGCCACACGGACGGTAGCGCTCTCATTAAGCAGCGATGGCACAAAATCCAATTTCACACTGGCCTAGTTGACTCATCTTTGAAACACGTTCTTCATGAATATTTTTTAAGCGAATTTAATATTTAAAGTTTATATTTTTTTTTATGATAAATTTAAATTAATATATGATAATAATTGAATTTATAATTAAATATAATAGATATTTAATTAATGAATATTTTATGTATAGATAGTGTAAGACTTTGAAATAATTTTCTTAATTGTATTCATCCCATAAGGGAATAATATATACACTGATATACATCCATTTTGAAAGAGTAAATCATGTCTAATATCTTCCTAATCAATCCCTAATAATCCTTAACATAATATTTCTAATTTATTATTTTACTACCTACCATATATAACATGATACTACATTAATACACAATATTATTAATACTAATTAATAATATTCTAACACTCATGATCGAAGTGGAGGCGCGAATCTTGAGGCGCCCGTAAACTCTTCAAATAATATCGGAAAGCCCATTCGTGAAGATATCTGCGATCGATGGCGAGTCGGGACATTTAACACTCGCGTTGTCTGCGAGCCACGCTTTTCAGCGACAAATGGATATCTAACTCCAGCGTGTTTGAGACGTTGATGATGGATTGGGCGATATGCGAGTGGTTGTCTTAATGGGGCAATGAAGCTCGAAGTAACGATTACGAATTCAACGTAGTCGAGACCTGACATTGGCAACACGATATTCGACTTTAGCTTGAAAGCGTGATATTGTGGCTTGCCTTTTAGGACCGTGAGATTAAATTAAGCGCGTCGTATGTTCGTCCATCAGATTATGCATAAATAGGCACACTTATTGCACTACATAGGTAATATCCGACCTGGTGAATGTGAGATACTGCAAAGCTCCTGCTAGGCTGCGGTATAATATTGTATCGGCAAAGAATTTGCTAGAGATGACACTCAATTTTGACTTCGTGTCTACCAGAGTTGTTGAAGGTTTGCAAGAAGACATTTCAGCTCGTTCCACGATCTCTGAGGCATACTTATGCGGGAAAGAGATAATCCACCTGCATGCCGTGTCACAACAATTCCTAGAAAGTAAGTGTAGTGGACTAAGATCTTTCATAGCAAATTCGAAACTAAGCTCTGACATGATACTCTTGCGAAGAGAGTTTGAAGATGTTGTTAGGATAATATCATCCATATATAGAAAAAGATAAGCATTATGATTACCCTATCGATAAATAAACAGAGAATTATCTGAATGGCGTGTGAAAAACCCGTGTGTGACACAAAATATGCAAACCGCATACGAGCCCAGGGATTGCTTGAGGCCACATAATGATTTCTTTAGAAAACACGTGATTGGGATATTTAGAATATATGTATCCCAACGGTTGGTGCATGTAGACAGTCTCATTCAAGTGTTCATGGAAGAAGGCATTTTTGACATCCAATTGATGAAGTGACCATCTTTTTAGAGACGTGTTGAAGCGTTACGATAGTTCTTTGGTTTGACCATTTGGGTGAGCGTTTTCCATGATCTAATCCAACCTGTTGTGTCTTCCCATCACCTACAAGACGGCCTTATGCCGATCAAAAGGTCCATCAAATTTTTTTATGGCTAAAAATCTACATAGACCGAATTATATTAGCATTAGATGGGCGGTACTAAATCTCGTATTCTATTTTTAATTAGAGCATGATATTAAATCATCCATGGTCATTTTCTAATTCAGGTCTTTTAGAGCAGATACTGGGTTACGAGGCAAAGATAATTTTGAGACCTGAGTGTGTAGGCTGTATTTGGTATTGGGTTTGACAATTCCTTGTTGACTACGGGTGATCGGACGGTCTGTTGGGCCAGTGGTTTGGACACCACTGGCCGAGGGAGTAGAAATTGTTGGTCCAGTGGGTTAGTGACATTGTCTATTTTCCAGTGGGCTTGGAATTGGACCTCTGACCGAGACACAGCCCAACTTCTTTGGGTAGGCGGTTTGTAAGAGTAAGTGGTGATGCGGCCTCAGGCGAAGGCCCAGTCGGGCCAATGTTTGGGTGATCGGTGGGCACGGCTCGGTTTTCAATCTGCGTGATGGTGTAGGGCTTTTGAAAAAATGTGTTAGATCTGGGAGCTTATCATCGTCCAAAAATCATAAGAAAGAGTCGATTTAATGTATCTTAGCGAAAAGGAAAAAATCGTTTCATCAAAAATTACGTGACGACTTATAATTATTCTTTTGGAAGGCGTGTCGTAACATTTGTAACCACGTTGATTAGTAGGATATCCCAAGAAGACACATGGAATAGACCGGGGTTGGAGTTTGGTGATTGTGGTGGATGGAAAAAAGGGGTGGCAAAGACAACCAAACATTCTTAAATGATGATATGATGGCTCTCGTAAATAAAACATTTTTAGTGAAGCTTGATAGGGCATGTTTTTCTGAGGGAGAATATTCAACATGTAAGTGGCCATTTGGAGTGCATGATGCTAAAATATGGGGGGTAGGGATGCATGAGCAAGGGATGTTCTAACAATATTGTTTATGATTCTAATTTTGTGTTCCGCCTTCCCATTTTGTGAAGAAGTGTGAGGACAAGACAGACGAAAATTTAAACCATTTATTTTGAAAAAATCCCAAAACAGTTATTGTCGAATTCCTCTTATTGTCACATTGAATGCTTTTAATCTCCATTCAAATTGAGTCATATTTGCCATCAAATTTTCAGAAAAGGGTCATATTTGCCCTCCATTAAAGTATGGGGTCAAATATGTCATTTCCGTTAGCAAAATTGTTATACTTGCCTTCTTGTGGACGAAAATCCCATGTGGAAGCCACATGGGACCACGTCAGAGGTCGATGCAAGAAACGCCTCCACGTCGCCTCTCCACAACCGCGCCACGCCTCGCTGCGCTTTTTCCGTCCTCTCTCGGCTGCTCGGCGATGAGCCGACTCCGATGAGCGGAGCGGTGGAAGTCCATCAGTCGGATGGCTCAAGAACAAAAATCTCTCAATCATGTCGCCTTTTCGGTATTCACCTCGATCCGTTCAAATAAGCAAGCCGTCATCATCCGCCTGCGGCCTTCGAATCCACAGATTTCACCATTCGATCCAACATGTTTTAGATCCCACTTCCTACATCCGATGAAATACTTCTGCATTCTCAAATTCCCAAATTCACAAAGAAATTCCAATTCACTCGTATCAAACGTTTGCTCAACCTCAAGGTCGTCTTTTAGGTCCATTAAGGTTCTTGATTGAGACTCCATCATTTTCTCGAAGGAAACAACAACATCGTATCGCCCGTGAATATGGCGGTAAGGCGTGAAATCGATGCATATTTGTTGTTTGTGACTACTCCGGTTCACCGGAGTTAGAGCTCCTCGCCGGGGGACAGAGTGAGGGAGGGTGAGATAGTGGTTGTGGAGAGGGTTCCGGAACTGGTGGGAATGTGGGTCCCACCTCGCGTGGATTCATGTGGCGTCCACGTGGATCAGCGTGGCGTCCACGTGAGATTTTCGTCCACGAAGGGCAAATATAACAACTTTGCTAGCGGAAGGGCATATTTGACCCTATATTTTAACGGAGGGCAAATATGACCATTTCAGAAAGTTGGATGACAAATATGATCATTTTCTCTTGTTTTATTCTTAATGATTGTAAGAAACATATTAATTATAGAAGCGTATATTAAAGCACATGAATGTTCTTTTCTTTGCATAACAACCGCCCGTCTCTTTCGGAAATGTGAGGTAAGGTTATGATCCTTTCCGAACCTCGCGCATAGCAGGAATTTTAATGGACCGAACTTCCCTTTTTTAACAACTACCCCATCTCTAAAATGTGTCCCCTAGTTTTATTTTGGCCTCTCTAAACAATGATCTTTTAGAGATAGTATATATCATCAAGATATACCCCATGCACAATAATTGATTTCGAAGATGTATCATTAAGATCTTCCTCATTCTCTGTACTGTTGTTTAATTTCAGTTTTTATTTATAAAAATCCTTCGTTTTAGTAAAAATAAAACCACTACTCCATCTCGCTATTCTTTGCGATACACTGACTAACATTACTAGGAGAGGTAAGTAATAGATCTAAGCTAATTCTTAATTACTATAATAAGCTAATTAAGACTTTACATCCGTAGACATTTCCTTTTGGGGGATAAATGTAAAGCATTGAGGAAACATAACATACCCCCAAAAAAGTTAAATATTGATATTGAAAAAGTTCTTTATAGTATCACTTTATATAACTTAAATTCATTCAAATAATTGACGAGCTTAACTTTTATATATTGATAATGTTAAAAAATTATGTTATTTATTTACACTAAGATCAATTCACCTAAGTGATAATTACAAATATAACCATCCTAAAAGTGTGATTAGAAACTTAAAAATGAGGCATATACGATTTGTTTTTATTTGCTTCAGGTATCGTGGTAGGATGGATAAGATTGTCTTCATTCTTAACCAATTTAGGTTTGAGTCATAAAAATCAAAATAATTTAGATATGAAGTTCTTCCTTTTTCACTGAAAGAGTTCGAAAAATAAAAATATAGTACTAGGATTTGAATTTGGAACCTCAATGTGAATTTTGAACTCTCTAAATCATTTAATCAACCTCTTCTCTTGTATTTAGAATATTCAATATATATATAAATGAAAATATATGTATATATATATTTCATAGTTTTGATTTAAGTGTCTTCTTTCTTTTTGTTATGTGCAAAAAAGTATTTTTCTATATTTAATAAAATTTTCAATTTCAAAACAAGTTTAAGACTATAAATTTTTTTAAAATCACACATCTTTAATTTAAGATCACAAGATTCAAAAGTCTCGTTTTGTTTCTTAAATTTTGTGTCAAGTTAAACTAAAACACTTAAATTTGAATCGTGAGAGTAATTTTTTATCAAGAGTATTCGGATAAAAGTCATGAGCGGGCTCTAGATCCGCCCCTCGGGATCATAAAAACAGAAGCAAAGTCGGTGACGTCGTGACCCACACGGTCCCCATACATCTACTTCCGTCTTCCACTTAAAGAAGTCACCAATTCCAATTTTCATGCTGGCCAATAACTCATTCTTGACACACGTTCTTTTGACTTACTAGGCAATTCCAATACCAATTCCACATGTCTTTATATTCCTTCTCTCACATGCAATTGTTCATTAGTAACTCATTATTTTTAATTTGATAAGAACTATAAGCTAGTCCAACACAATATCTTATAAATCAATCGAAAAATATGGCTTTTACTGAGCCAGAAATTATATGCAAGAGGCACCCAAATCACAAGCAGCAGCCTGGAGTATGTTCTTGTTGTCTTAGAGAAAGACTCATTAAGCTTTCTACTTCAACACCAACAATAGCAATAATTTCATCATCTTGTACTTACTCTTCTTTATCTTCCTCCACATCTTCTTCCACTTGTGATTCTCCCCATGGTGGCCGCGGCCTGCCGGATCACCTCCGACGTTGTGGGCCTCTTCTCTTTCGTGAGCATCATCGGCGCCGGTGCTAGTGCCGGAGGAGTATTGAAGAAGAGTAGATCAATAGCTTTTGTTGCAAGAGAAAAGAAAAAGGAAGGGTTTTGGTCAAAGTTGATAAGGTCAACGGGCAAAAGATCCAAAAGTGTTCTTGTACATTGATCATAATCATTTGTTCCAGAAAGGATTTAACTTATATACTGTGACGTTGACAGTACTGTAAAGCCAGATGTAACAAGTTTTATACTCTATATATCATCTTTTCACTACAAAAAAACGCTATCGTCGCGCGTTATGGCGGTTTAGGTGCTTTATAGCGTTTATTAACCGTCATGTTTTGTGATACGGTGGCGGTTTTATTGCGCGTCGCGATTTTAACAACGGTGTGGCGGTTATTTAGCGTCGCATGTTTTGTGGCGGTTTTAAAATACAATTTAATTTTTTTAATAATATACGGCAGGCCCATTTTATTTCAAAACTCAATATCCCTAAAAAGTACAAACTAAATCCAAATCAGATCTATACATTTCTTTTTGCCAAAGCGTGAAGGTTGTGCCAAAACATAGAATGGCCGCGTCTACATTAACCCGTGCATTGTTGCCACGAGAACACATCCATTAGACTCGTCTCGACACGACTTCAAGTCTATACGGTCGACCTTGATTCAACCCGAACCTCGTCGATTTTAGCGCGAAAATCTAGATATTTTACCGACGGCGATTTGTACTTTCGGCTAACTCCGATCGACTCGAAGGTTGAGAGGGTGTCTTTGTGTTCATCTACCTTAGATCTATGCTTTGCACTGCCTCTTGCCCGATTGAGTTATTTTGTCGACTTTCGATCGAATTTTATAAATCGCGATCGAGTTTCGGCGTGTTAGGAAATGGCGAGCTTGAAAGTGGTATCAATAGATTCGTCCTGATCTCCTCTTCATTCTACACTAATTATTTGGTCTCGATTAATCCCATTGTTTTCGATATTGTAGTATCATTGTTGTCGAGCTCAAGGTTCTGAGTTTCTAATTTCTTTGTGAGCATTTCATTGTTATTGTTGACTATTTTTTTCCTATTTTAATCGAAATGGCTTTGTGCTATTAACACTTTCATTTTAAACTTTGTCGTCCTCGTATATTAATAGGTGCGGATGGTAGATTTTGTGGAGGTTTGGACATCAGTGTTGTGGAGAATGTTCATAAGCATGGTAATCTTTAGCACACATTTTCCTTATTGATTAATGTCCCTAGTGTAATCTAACCAGTTTTTTCCTTTAAAACTTCCAGGTGATATATCACTTCTACCTGACGCGTCGATTGGTCTCGTGGTTAACAAAATGGAAAGTAGGTTCATAACTTTTTATGTTCTTTGCCAATAACTTTTTGGAAGTTCAAATGTAGTTTGCTGTTATGTTGTTTCATTACCTAATAAAAAATCTGATGATCATAAATAGATGGGAAGAAGCCTTCTGTTGCTGCAATTCAAGGATTTTCTCTTGGAGATGGCTTGGAATTGGCTATGATTTGTTCTCTCTGCTCTAGTTTTTTCATTTAATTTAGTCCTTCATTGTTCTCAAAATTCCATATAAGTGCTTTCCTGAATTTAAATTGTGTAGGGGTGTAGCATTAGCTTCATAGTGTTGTTACTACACTGCCCATAACATTAGCATTGGCTTCAGCATAGCATTGTTGCTTCATTATGCTAAGACATAAACATGTGCCATAACTAAATAACTTCAGATTTAGTTATGCACATTAAGGCTGACGATGAGAGTGCACATGAATTTTTCTCTTTTTCGGGATAAGGTAGGGTAAAGTCCACATGAAGACTTTAAGACTAATGATAAAGAAATTTGAACACATCGTTCTCCTTTATTTGTTTTTATCCTTTTAGCCAATCAACTTATCTTGAGTGACTTTCTCTTAGCAAGGGGGAGGAGTGAATTTGTAGATCTCTAATGTTGTCAATTTGTCATCATCATTGTTAAAAGTATAATCCTTAGTTGTTAAAAATTATTACTTTTTCACTTGAGTATTTGGTGTCATATCAAGGACAGAGAAGGCCTTACTTGCAAAGACCTTGGCTCGATTGGTGAATGTTCCATTTGTGATAGCAGATGCTACGACACTAACTCGGGTATGTTGTTATCCTGACACCTTGGTAGAGATAGGAAACAACTCTCAACTTAATAATTTTTCCATGGAATCAATCTTTTCTAAATCTTGTTCGCTTCCATGTAAATTATGTCAACCCTGTCATTAAAATCCAAATATCTTATTTCAATATTTTAATACATAAATTCCCCCTTGTATATTTGTTACTCTTGAACATATATTGTGTTAAGTTGTTTGAACATTTGAGATCCCATAAGTCTGGGAACAGTCTGCTAATAGTATGTTTGAGGTGGGGTTTAGGCCGTGTAACTATGGATTAAATAACTAGAATTTCCTGGTGGCTAAGTTAATTTAGTCTGAGCATGTTTACTATTCCTTGCTTACCCTGTTTCCAGAGCTTAATTGTTGTCTTTCATAGAAGTAGAGTAGCAGAAACCATGTGATATTACCATAAAAATAGTTGTCACCTTGATAGAAGTCCTGAAGCTGTGGGTTTCCATTTAATGATAATACTTGTTCTGAAAATTCCATTCAATGATAATACTTTTGTCTGCAGGAAGGATATGTTGGGGAAGTTGTGAAATCTATTATATATAAGCTCCTCACTGTAAGTACTAAACCTGTTGAGTCTCTAATCTTAATTTATTGTTCTATTCCTATTTCTCATTTTCCTAACTTTGTCTCGAGTATTTTAGGGAATACAACAACATACTAGATAAAATCATGATATGGATGCGGGAGTGTAGAGTGTCTGTGAATCAGTGTTTCAGAAAGACACTCGGCTCAAGACAAAGTACAAGCCTCTTTAAGTCTAGCTTTTGGGAATTGGGATGTAATGCAGATTACTGTTTATTTGATGATTTTGCAGAATGTGACAGATGAAGCCTCTGAATATAAGAACATGTTCTATTTTATTTTCTATTTTACTGGGGGAGCTAAAAAATGAGCTATTAATTTTTTTTGAACTTTGTGTAACAAAAGTCGTAGTACAAGGAGTTCATGTAGGATCTTTTGTCCCTTAGCAATCAGGTCGCTAGAAGTCTATAACAACCAACTGCAACCTTTTTCCTTTCTGTTTCTATTATATATATATTTTATGTGTCTAATTATTTGCATATCATACAATATTGTCACATTTTCTCCAGAAATCACTGCAATATCTAACTAAGCGAACTTACAAATGGAGGAAAGGAAAGTGGTTACTACTTGTGAAATGCTCTTGCTTCTTAATCGGAACTAAAGATTGTTGTGCATCATTTCCAGTGATTTCTAGCCTTGATATGAGTTATCAATTAGTTACTCTGGTGTGATATTATTTCAGGTTGCCGACTATAATGTAGCAGCTACTCAGCAAGGCATAGTGTATATTGATGAAGTTGACAAGATCACAAAAAAGGTTAATGTTGACTTATTGAGTTTTTTCTTTTTCTTTTTCTTCAGATTAAACTTCACTGACGACTTCCCATGTGTCAGTTTAGTTGATTCCTCTTATACTGACATTTTCAAGCTGAAAGGCTCAACATTAGTAGAGATGTCTCAGGAAAGGGCGTCCAACATGCATTGTTGAAGATGCTTGAAGGAACTGTAAGTGTATAGCTTATTTTTTGCTTGTTAATGGTGAATTTAATCGCTGCAATCTGTTACCAAATGTGGATATTATTTAATGTTTCAAATATAGATGCAACTTTGACTGCTAACGGCCCATTAAGATTACATCTAGACAGTAGCTTTTGTATATGACAATAACTAGTTTGTTATAGAAGGATCACTTGAGAGTTGGAGGCTTAGTGATGCGCAATTTATGCACACACTGTGTGAGTAAGCGCAAGTGCACGTGTCGAGTCAAGTAATATAGTCTTGGAAGACCGAGTTATCGTCCTCAGGGATTAGTGCTCAAGTACCAAATTCTATTCCTTGTTATCTATTTGGTGACCGATAATTGAGTTGTTGATTATGACTAATAATTATAAAGACTATTAACTATGTTGTTTACTTGGTGATAATGGAAATAGGGCTTCAAATCTCCTCGACTATCGCTTAGACATTTACTTATTAATGCAATTAATTATGGTTCTTCTTCTATTGGAGATGGCAGGTTTACTAATCCGTTTTATACTCTGTTAATATATAAACACTCGACCCGATGACACCTTTACCTTTCGGTGATAAGGTTGACTATAGAGGAGGATTAAGTCGAAACCTATTAATACTACCTGAGTAATCGGGTATTTTCATCCACGATTCAACCTATGTCTATCGACTCGGCATATTCACAACCTCACTTTGGTTTAGGTTAGAAATCATATAAGTAATGATAATTAATGATCAAGTAATTACAAGCAATCAAATCATCTATTGGATAAATCTCGACAATAAGAAAAAACCACAAACATGCATTAATTCGTAAAATAAGGTTCAAGTGAATTGACATGGAAAGCCTATATTAGAATTGGTTCTAGCCGTAGGCATAGCAAGAACTAATTGATATCAACAATAAAGCGAAAACAAAGTAAAAGAAAAGCGAAATTACTAAAGAATGGTCTCGATCTTGAACTCCAAGATGTGTTGTGAATTGCAAGAAAGGAATCATTAATTCGACCTAGGGTTCTCTTTTTATAGCCTCAGCCGTCATTAAGGTTTTCCTCGAGCTGGCCCATTATTCATTCAAATTTCTGATTTTTTAGCGCTAGCCATACAATAAGTTCTGTACTACGAAGGTTAGCGTCGTGCCAGCTCAACTTCTATTTAGAGGCCATGTGCTGGAACTCTGCTTACGAATATTGGCGCCGGCGCCTTGCCACGTTGGCTGGAGGCGCTGGCTGGCGCAATGTATATGCTGGTTCGCCACGTTCTCGCATTTTGAGCTCTGGAACCTCCGTTTTTGCCCTCTTTTCGCTCCTTTTCCGCCAAAGAGCCACTTTAACCAATTTGACTCAAAAGAAAGAAAATTTATCCTAAGACGACACGTATTTGTACAAAAAGGGGATACCATAAAGGGTGTGATGTAAAGCGGAATAACTAAAACGATGCGAAAACAGAATTAAAACTTTAAAACATAAAAAATATAAGTTTAAAATAAACTTACAATTTTATTCAAAGCGTAGAGAGAGGGATACAAGATCAAAGGAAAGAGAGAGGGGATATTTCCGATGCCTTCTATGTTTACAACGAGAGCCTTAAATAGGCCTCGAATGAACTATTCGCCCTAACACGCGATTCGCCTCATTTAAAACAAATGACGGCTAAGATTATGACCTTTACTTTTTGAAAGTGGCAAACGCCTTCTTCGCTTGAAAGTCCTTTGTCTTTTCTCGCTTTATGTCGCTTTCTTTGGCTCTTTCTTTTCTCAAGAGGCAAATGTCGCCGCTTTATTGGTTTTGTCCTTTGCTTTTGTGAAAGTGGCAAATGTCACCATCTATTGACTCTTGCTTTTCCGGGCAAGCGTTGTCGCTTTATCTTTTCTTTAGGCGGCAAGTTGTCCTTTGCTTTTCCGAAAGCGGCAAATGTCGCCATCTTCGCTTTGTGTCCTTTTCTTGAAGGACTTGCTGTTGATGCGCTTTGTGAGCGGGTTACCTTTTTGACTTTTATGTCATGTCTCTATTATTTTGTTGGCGTTGAGCCTTCTTTGTTTTCTTTTTCCGCCGACTTACTCGCCGACATTAATGCCCGATGCTCTTCCGAGAATCGCTTGGACGGTCTATGCCAAAAATGTCTTATGGATCTTTATGGTGCCATAACAAATACTTTGCAGAATTTCTTTAAATCATTATGGATTTAAAACCTGTTTTTCAAAATTAATTTTTGATAAAAGATTTATACGATCTTTAAAATCAGTGTTTTGATAAGAGACTCATAAAACTTCAAAATCAATGTTTTGATAAAAGACTTATGAAAACGTAGTAACTAAACAATTCTCGATTGTTTCGTTATTCTAACCGATTCTAAGTTTTATTTTCCGCTTATTTTACCAATGATACGTATGTGCTCTTCCAAATTTTCAGGCTTTCTCTAACGGGCGCCTTTTACTTACCCTTACCAATGACGTGCACAGTGCCCTTCCACCTTTCGCTTACTCAAATGGTTTTAGTCCGGCCGGTTCTAAAGACCACTTTCCTCGCCAGTCGTTTCATTTTTCTTTAACTTATTCTAAAAGGGGGTCTCATCGCGAAGTTCTGGCCTGGTCTCATTGTTTCTGCAAAATTCTCTCTGTAAAACTGCAGAGTTCTTTTTATAAAATCAAATTTTAAAATTCAAATTTGATAATAAAGCTTGCTTTCCGCAAAACTGCTTTGAAACTAAATCCTTTTGTAAAGTTTCTTTGGTCGCTTATACGACTTTAATAAAATATTAGCAATTTATTTTGTACTACATAGTACTTCTATATGAAAACAATTTTGACTTTATCAAATTGTTTGACTGCTTCAAGATTACTTCCTATTTGTGAGGTATTCGCCTTAATCTAACCCTCCGGCCATTTCCATCGAAGACGCAGATGTCCTTCCACCTTTCATGCTAAATCCAATGGTTTTTAGCCTGATCGTTAAAGACTTACTTTATCATAAAAGTCTTTAGATTAGAGATTCCTAAACTCGAATTTTCTGACTAATCCTTTTATAAAACTCAAGCATGCATCTAAGACTTCCTATGAATCTTACTCGGATTTTAGCAGAGAACTCAACGGCTCTATTGATCGTTTATCGTTCCTCGACAGAGAACATATCTTAAGGACTTAATGGTCACTAAAAGACATCAATAAATCTTTAAGTTTTTTACTGTATCGTACCTAATCCATTTTAATGCTTTGTTAAGCGCTTTATGGTTTATCACGCAGTCTCGAGATTCTTTCTTTTCAAATTTTCGTAAGAATAGAAAGTCAATAATTCTTTTTAGAATGTCTAATGATTTCTTTTTCAAGTAGATCATCGACTTCCTCTTTACAGCGGTTTTACGAGCTCACGGCTCATCCGATCGACCGCTTTCGGGAACGTTCTTCCACTCAAGTCATCCGTATGGCATCTACAAGATGCTTCTCTCTTCGCAAAAGCATTTGGCAGAGTCGACATATTTCTCTTTCATAGAATCACTCAAAATTTTAACCCTATTAATCACCTCCGGTTTTTAAATCGATTCTATTCCTTTTATTTTAACATCTTTTTACGTAGTTAACCCATCGTTAATAGCCGCTTTTAAAGATCGCTGCTTAACATGATCACCGTGATCAAAAATGTACGCATGGGAACACAAGGTTTCTTCCCATAGATCGTGTAAATACCGCTTAACTTTAAGATAAGCTTTTATCCGAAAGGGCGATATTCCTAAATTTATATCCTCAATTATGATTTGTATAATAACAAAATCATTATCTGAGTAAATATCTTTACGCGCTTTTAAGTTTCCACTTATATTAATGCTATCTTCTGTAGCAGAGTATAACTTACGGGTACTTTTACTTAAGTACTTAGTTGGTATTAATCCTTCGCAAATACAATTTTGATCTGCTCCAGAGTCTAATAACTTAATAAAATCTCTGTTTATTAAAATCTTATTAATGACCTGGTAGCTTAGTGCTTTGGACATTAATATTAACTCGCTTTACTACCGCTTTTTTAGAAGGTGGTGTTAATTGATTATTAACAGGAATTAAATCCCTTAATGAATCATTAACCAATGTTTCAGAATTATCATCTAATTAATCGCTTTTATCATTCTTTTATGATTTCGATTCTTTTCTTTTGACTTTTATTAACTCGAATCGTTAATTTAGTCAAAGTTTCAAATTTCTCTGGGATCGTGATTCTTTTTCGCATCGAGGATTTCTTTTTAGATTTACAATCTCTTTAATAAATCTCAATTATTTTAGTTTCTCTAATGGAAACCTCCCACGGGTTATTCGTGATAACCGTATTCTGTTTCATACAAGTACAGATTTTCCCAGTACTCTCGCAGTCTGAGCTGGAGGTGGAACTACCTGGACCGTAAATTGATGAACTATCGTCACCGTAATAATCTTCTGAAGAAATTTCAGATTTATCATCGGATCGTTTCTTCAATTAACTTTGTAATAGCTTAATGAATTATTATTCATTCTTCTTTTCGGGTTTTCAATTTCTTGGTATTAATAATCTTATTAATAATCTTTGACTTGTTAATCCATTCTTATTAATATTTGAATAAGAACCTTACTGGTTTCCGATTGAGTTCACTTTCTTGCTTACTATTAACTCGCTTGATAACTTATTATTATCATCCGAGTTTGAGCGCGCTTTGCCAAACAATCTTTAATATTGAATAAGTAATCGTAAAGCGGTTTTCCCTTCTGCTCCAATCGGTTTATCACCGCACGTGGGCCTTACTTGCACCAAAGATCTTGTAAATAACCATTTGATTTCTTCCTTTTCCTTTTGGAATCCTTTTGATCTTTTTCGCTCTTTTAAACGATCGTTAATCAAGATCTTACCTTTACGTGACCTTAATCGCTCTAACGGCGAGTTATCGCTTCAACAAAGATTCTCTCTTTTGAACCATTCTTCAGCAATGGTGTCAAGACACTTCATGCCATTATGGAGTTTATCAGTGATCTGAAACCACCTAAAAAATTCTACATTAGAATTAATTCTGTTCATATCACTTATCCAATTATTTCTAAACTCTTTCTTCCTCGAGGGAAAGCATCGCTGTACCATTTTCTTTTAATGGTATGTTCGATCTACCCATAACTTGTTAAGGTTTTCCAATCAATTTTAAAATTGATATCTTCATTAATAATACCAAGCTTGTCAGGCTTTCATGGAAGCATAGTCTTAGATTCGACTATTGACCTAATTAGCTTCTGAGCTAACAAAGAATCAATTCTTTTGATTAAATTAGCTTCTGTGAGTCAATCATTAGTTCTGCTGATTAAATCATTTTTAATCATACCGCCACTAAGCTTATTGCTTTTGTGGACCGTTAGTCTTTCTATCAATCGTCGACAAGACTTCGGTACCGCTGCTAATAGTCTATGCTCAACTTTACGCTCAAGTATAGTTTCACCAGATCCGTTAAAATACTTTTCCTCCTCCCGGATTTAAAGAAGATACCGCATCTTACACTAGTAATTATCTTACTGTTCTTAGCTTCGAGCTAATAAATTGTTAATCTTTTTAACTAAATTATCTTCCTGAGATAAAAAGTTTCCATTAATAATGGATCATAAGCTCATTCAAACGATGAGTAATTTTTGACGCCGTTGATAAACTATCAACCCTTATCCTTAACCCTACGCTTTTCTTCATGTAGTTCACCCTCTTATTGATGATTAATCGCTTTACTATGACTTGATGAAAGTCATCCAAACCTTTAATCGTTTAGCAATTTTGTAATACCCTAATTCTTTTAGGTTTGCCTTTATCCTTCTATTACATTCATTACTAATTGTAATAAACTTAATAGTTCGAGAATTATATCTTCTTATAAGATTAAATTCTCGACGCATCTTCATTTATAAACTTTTGGTTTAACCAAGTCCGTCGATTGTGAAACTACCATCCTTTACCTAGTGGTCATTGTCATCTTGTTACTGTGGACTCAATCCTACTTTTTCCTATTCCTCCGACTACCTAAACAAGACTTATCCTAGTTGTTTATACTAGTTCTTTACTAACTATAATTACCTAAATAGTTCTCCTACCGTAATGTACTTCATACTAGTTATTAATTACTATAATTACCTAAATAGCTTCTCCACCGTAGTTATCATAATCGGTTTTCAATTACTATAACCACCTAAATAGTTCTCCTATCCAAACTTATCGACACTATTTCCTATTCTTTTTAACAACTTAACGAAAGGACTTGTTCGCTTGACCGAGACCATCTCCTACGTCTTCAAATGACATCCAACAGTCATACCTTCGCCTACCTACTAGCTGCTTCATATCGCCCAGAAAGCTTATCAAGAGTACTTTCACCAATCATTCAAACAGTAATGTCACGACTTCTAAGTGATTAAACTTATCTAATAAATGGACTCCTAATCTAATGTAAACACTCGTAGCTACAGAACTTAAACAAGATGACCTCTAACTAACAGGTAACAACATCTAGAATTACGTAAACTTTAAACAAGATGACCTCTAACTAACAGGTTACGACATCGTAACTACAAAGAAACTAAGAACAAGATAACCACTAGCAACAATGTGGTCACTATACCGTAGCTCTACAGAATTCAAACAAAGTAACATGAACTTCCTAGCAACCTAAGAACAACACCGCTCTAAGGACGGTAGTAATGAGACTACTCACTCATCTCTACCAACATGGCTCGATACCATTATGGTGTGATGAAAGTTTAATAACTAAAACGATGCTAAAACAGTAATTAAAACTTTAAAACATAAGAAAATATAAGTTTAAAATAAACTTACAAATTTATTCAAAGCATGTAGAGAGTAGGATACAAGATCAAGGAAAGAGAGAGAGGGATATTTCCGACGCCTTCTATGTTTACGTGAGAGCCTTAAACAGGCCTCGAATGAACTATTCGGCCTAACACGCGACGGCTCGCTTAAAAACAAACTGACGGCTAAGATTACGACCTTTACTTTTCAAAGGCAAACGCTCTTCTTCTCGCTTTAAAGTCCTTTGTCTTTTTCGCTTTATGCCGCTTTCGCTCTTTCTTTCAAGAGGCAAATGTCGCCGCTTTATTGGTTTTGTCCTTTGCTTTTGCGAAAGGGCAAATGTCACCATCCGCCGACTTTGCTCAAGGGCAAGCCGTCCTCGCTTTATCTTTTGCTTTTTCCGCGCAGTGTCCTTTGCTTTTCCGGAAGGGCAAATGTCGCCATCCCGCCAGGTCCTTTTCGGCGGATTTGTTGGTACGCTATGAAAGTGGTTACCTTTTTGACTTTTATGTCATGTCTCTATTATTTTGTTCAAGCGCTCGAGCCTTCTTTGTTTTCACGATTTCATCCGCCGCATTAACGCTCATGTTCTTCTCGAGAATCGCTGTCTATGCCAAAATGTCTCATGGAACTTATGGTGCCATAACAAATGTTTTGCAGAATTTCATTAAATCATTATGGATTTAAACCCGGTTTTCAAAATCAATTTTGATAAAAGATTTATACGATCTTTAAAATCGTTGTTTTGATAAGAGGCTCATGTAACTTCAAAATCAATGTTTTGACAAAAGACTTATGAAAGTTACTCATAAAACTTCAAAATCAATGTTTTGATAAAAGACTCACGAATAATTCCGATTGTTTCGGTTGTTCTAACTAGCACTTATTTTACCAATGATACTACATGTGCCATTCCAAATTTTCGTGCTTACTCAAATGGTTTTAGTCCGGTGTTCTAAAACCACCTTCCGCTTATTACGACCACTCGATTCGCTGTCAAAGCGATTAATGTAAGGAAATACGAGATCTACTCCCTAGCGATAGTATGAATACTATCTCGTTTTGCCGCACGCAAAGATTCGTTAGGAACGGTGTTCCTAAAATGATTTCGCTATATCCTCGTTATAATGAAGTTATTCGTAAATGCAATGTTTTTATTGCATACAAGTTGCTTTCGAGTTTATATCAATTTCTATATTCTCCTCGTGGGCGTAATATAGCCTATGCGCATTTCTATCTAAGTACTGTAGGATTATACCTTCACGAACGCAGTCGACCGCTCCGACCTAAAAGTGCTACTCTTTCGATAGAAAATCATTAATGACTAATTTAATAGTGATACGGTAGCTTAACGCCTAGCCTTTGATATTAAAGTTAGCCCCGAATCGCATTCCTGCTCCGATTCTTCGCCTTTGACTTTCTGGTCACCGCTTAGACGAGGTTCGGGGATCTTCCTGCGGAGATCCAAATTTCTTATTTTTGCCAATGCACCAATTTCTAATGAACCGAGTCTATTGTTAATACGATCGATTTCTCCAATTTTCTAACGAAATGAGCCTTTCATTTATGCAAAGCGACTTCTTCCTTCAATTTCGAGACTTCATTAATTAAGTCCGTAGTGAATTACCCGACTTGTAGTCTTTAAACCATCGAAACTCTTTTCATGTCAAAAGGTTCTATCTTCCTTTTTCTTTTTCTCGTTAATGATTTAGATTCTTAAGCTCTTTTAAATATCGCTTTTAAAATTGTCATCATCTACGTGATCGACTATGTCAAAGAAAACTCTTGGTCGCTTACTTGATATAACGCTAATTGTCTGCTTGGTACATGTGCATTTTCCCAAGACATTCACAAATAAGTCGGAAGTGGAACTATCTCAATCAGAATCTAAATCCACGATCCTTCACATCAGAAAACCGTCAAGTACCTTCGTAGCTATTATCGCATCGCTTCTTCATTTAAGATTGGAATGCTTATCTTTTATTTGGGATCAATTCCCAATGCATTAATTTTATCTTTCCGCTTATCGTTCTTTGCATTTATCGCTACGTGGCCTGCTTTTCCCGCAATTCCAAAGTTAGTTACTTTATTAGTATTTTTGTCGTTGCTCTCGTTATACTTCCTTGGGAGTATAATTTCTTTTATACGCTGGGGCGTGGAATGTTATGATTCTTCTTCATTCTCTCGATGCTCTTCAAGGAGCTAAATATTAACATACCAAGTCTTCGCAGAAACTTCCTAATTCTCCTTCAAAGTGGAGTATTTCAGATTTGATTATTGCTTTATCAGACATACGCCTCTAGGCTTCATATTAATATAGCTAATTAAATCACCATATGTCATTACGCCATACCAGTGTCTCCATCAGGCATCTTCTTATATCGTTCTTACCTTCCTAAGAAAGAGTTTAGGCAAACCCCGATAAATCTTTCTTTCCAATAATCATGATTACACCAATCCTTAGCATGACTTTGTTGAGAAATATATCTTTATACCATTTAAAATCGTGGTAACTTCGGACATTTTAGATTATTATGATCTCTAAACTTCCTTGAAAGTTTCGATCTCCAACAAAATGTTTCCGATACAAGATAATGAGTCGCTGAGGCATCACTATGAACTTCATTAGTAATACCGTTATCGATGTTTCTTATTTGGATCATGGTAGTTGCATCTACGATGCTTGACTTTTCAATGCCTAATGAAGTTATCCCACCAATTTTTAACATCCCAAAGAAACTCGAATGATAATCGACGCTTAATCGGGCATCACAAGATGTGTTTTAATTTTATAATCGTTAAACAGACTCATTTCACGGAGCACTTTAAGCACTTGCCCTTCTGACATGCCGCCAATGTTCCATTCACGGATTTCATCACCCGAGTTGGGGTCGGTGGAACTCTTCTTCAAACAACATGTCTGGGAACGCTACTGCTTATAGAAATTTTTATCGTTAATTTTGATATTTTATTAACCTCTCGCTTTACCTTTTTGAATCGAACCTTCGCCAACATCTTCATGGATTTGTCGATGTTTCGAGGTTGATCCTTCAGAGACTTTCATCTTCAATTTATCACGATTCTATCTAGAAGTCATCTTCAATTTCTTTTCCAAATTTGATGGCTTTTTGCAAAATCGGGAATTTTGAAAAGTGGTTCGATAAGATTTTCTTCCGATCAACCGTGTATTCTCAAGGTAAGCATTACTTGCCTCAAATTTGATTAGAGATAACATGTAACAACTGGTCAGTGTAGTTGTTCTCAGTAATTTTATTAATATCATCAACATGGTGATATCATTAGATCTTTTATATCTCTTTAAAAGGAGTGGCTGTTAAGACTTCACCGTTAATCGGAATCTTTATCTCGTTTCTAAGGAGGTGTAACAGATTCAATCGCCCTTTCACCAGAAACCATTTCTTTACAATGGTGTTTAGACATCGTCATTATTATGGAGTTTATCGCGATTTCAAACCACCTAAAGAATTCTAGATTTGCTCTAATACGGTTCATGTCTTTTATCCATGATTCTTTAAACACCTTCCTTTCACCGCGTGAAAAGGTGCTTACATACCATTTTCTTTTAATGGCGTGTTCGATCTCTCCATAATTTATCAACGTAAGGCCAATCGATCTTAAAATCGCCGCTTCTCTAATCATGCCCAGTCGCTCACCACCATGCATTTCACTTCGCTGGGTCGCCAATGTTTCATCGATCGTCGATAGTAGACTTTGGGTAATCGTGACTAATAGTCTACCTTGAACTTTCGCTCGTGCATAGTTTCTCCGTATCATCGTAATACTCTTCATCCTCCCGGTTTGGAAGAAGACGACCGAAAGAGTATCTTCCATTAGATCTTAAAAATTTTAAATCTATCAACCATCCAAGGTCGGATTATCTGCTCACATCGTAACTTTCTCGTTCTAACTTTGGTCAGTAATAGCATCAAGCGCCATTCATCTTTTGCTAAAATTTCATTCCATTTTAACATTCTCGAACAAAGATATTGCTATGTTCCCGTTTGCTTCCATTAGCATAAGAGCACCTTTATCGCTAACTAGTTTAGCTTTGAGCTAAGGTTGTTTTCATTAGCCGTAATATACTCAGATATTATAGCTATTTCTCTTTGTGTTTATCTTACTGCTCATATTCTTCGCTTTTAATGTTTAACGTTAAGGTGTCCATAACGTTCTGATCATTAATATCTACTTAAAAATTTGGGTAACAGTTAAAATAAACTGGAACTCTGGATAAATTACTGTGTAAAACTACCAGAAAGGAATCATCAAAGTTAAATAATCTTGCATCTATAAGTAAAGAGACAGACGGGTATCGAGACTCAATCGATACAAAGGCTTTACAAAGAATTTGTACCAAACCTATAAGGAAATTAAATTCCTTTTTATATCTGCTTATATCTTCATTTGATAGCAATTTAATAATCTCTTTGTTATTAATAGCATCACGACTCACAAGTTTTGATATTATAATTTTTTATAAAATCAAACTTTCCTGTTTACAAAACGGATCTGAAAGATTCTTTCGAATATTCCACTCAGAAATCTTTTCAACTTTAGCAATCTTTGAAGTTGCTAAGTTTTCACCGTTGATTTCATTCATTCTTTATTAGTAGCGTCATGGAGCTCTACTAAAAATTTGGAATAGATCACTTCACCAAGTAGTAGCTAATCCTTTCTTCTTAATCTGCTTACCTCTTCATCTAGCTCAATTCTTTTTCCAATGATTATTTGCCAGACTATAGTTCGGCAGTAAGAATCTAAACCTGGGGCTGGTCTAGCAATTGAATAATATTCTAACTCTCTGAGAGTTTCTCTTAGGTGCTTATTGCAATCCTTACTAGCTATGACATATTCAAGAATTTGAGAATTATATTCTCTTATGTAATTAAATTCGACGATCTTCATTTATAAAACTTCGTTTGTAACCAACGGTTTGTCGATAAGCGAGACTACCATCCTTATCCTGGTCAGCTGCTCTACTTGTTACTAGGTTTTAACCTAACTCTATTCTATTCCTTAGACTACTAAACAGTTTTCCTGTTCTAGTTGTCGACACTATTATTGTTCTTTCTTTACCTAAATAGTTCTCCTATCCTAGTTGTCAACACTATTTCCTATTCATTTTAATTACTTAAATAGTTAACATGCCCTGTTCATCTGACACTTTCTCCTACGATCTTCTACGACATCCAACAAAGATACTCACCAGCACACCGCCCTTTCGCTAAATCATCGCTCCAGAAAGCTTACTACAAGAGTACTCAATGAGGATGAACTAATAAGATAACAACTAAGTGATTAAACCTAATCGGAATAGTAGACTGACGGATCGAACAATTTGGGTAACTACAGAACATAAATAGTAGACTTCGACTAACAGGTCACTATTCGTAGCTACAGAATTTAAACAGAGTAACAGACTCTTCCTAGCAACCTAAGAACAACACCGCCTCAAGGACTGTAGTACGAGACTACTCACTCATCTCTACCAACATGGCTCGATACCATAAAGGGTGTGTAAAGTTAATAACTAAAACGATAAAACAGAATTAAAACTTTAAAACATAAGAAAATATAAGTTTAAAATAAACTTACAAATTTATTCAAAGCATGTAGAGAGGATACAAGATGTGCAAGGAAAGAGAGAGAGGGGGATATTTCCCGATGCCTTCTATGTTTACAAGTGAGAGCCTTAAATAGGCCTCGAATGAACTATTCGTCCTAACACGTGGACGGTTCTGTTTAAAACAAATGGACGGCTAAGATTGGAAACTTGGTGGAGAACTCTATGGCTCTACAAATTGGTTTATAGGTTCCTTGATAGAGATCATGTCCTAAGAACCTAATGGCCGCTCTCAAATGCCTTTTATCTTTTGGCACTTACCGCTAGACCATTATACTTAATGGTTTGGGCAAAAGTATTAAGACGTTTAAAATGTCGTTTCATGTTATCCGAGAATACTAGAACATCATCTATGTATACAATCATGTATTGATCGTAAGGGTTGAATATGTTATTCATGATGTTCTGAAATTCGGGGCATTCTTAAGCCCAAAAGGCATTACATTCCATTCAGTATTGCGGGACATCAAGGTCGTTTTATACCTATCTCTTTCATTGACTTGATTTGCTGTAAACCTGACTTCATATCGAACTTACTATAGATATTAGCATTATAAGTCCTTTTTAATAAATCTCTTTTATTAGGAATCGGGTACCTAATCCATTTTAATGCTGCGTTAAGAGGTTTATAATTGATGACGAGCCTCGACTCTCTTTCTTTTCGCTCTTGTTAACATAAGGTCGAACAACTCCAATCGTGATTTAGAATGTCCGATGATTCCTTTTCAAGTAGATCATTGACTTCTTTTTACAAAGGTTCCATGAGCTCATGGCTCATTTGGATAGTCCGCTTTCTGGAATGTTCTTTTCACGAAAATCATCCAGATACGGCATCTACAGATGCTTCTTTCTTTCCGTAAAGCATTTGGTAGTTCCGAGCATATTTTCTTTCCATAGAATCTAGCAAAATTTTCATTCTATTAATAACCGCTGGTTTTTAAATTAGATTCTATCCTTTTATTCTAACGCCTTCTTTTAGGTAGTTAACCCGATCGTTAATAGCCGTATTTTAAAGATCATTTTGTTTAACATGACATCGTGATCGTAGTCAAAGGATTTACGATGGGAATACAAGGTTTCTTCCCATAGAATCGTGTAAATACCGCCTAATTTAGCGATAAGGTTTTATCTGTGTTAGAAAGGAATTCTAGAATGATTTCTTCGATGCTTTCGTAATAACGAAATCGTTAGTAAGCAAATACCATTATTACGCATGGGCTTTGACGCTTCCAATTTATTTTAATATTGTCTCGTGGCGGAGTATAATTTATGGGTACTTTTACTCAAATACTTAGCTGAACTAATCCTTCGCAAATACAATTCGACCGCTTCCAGTCTAATAAAGTCGTTTTTCTAAGATAAAATCATTATTTATTATAACCTTGATAGGGACATGGTAGCTTAATGCTCGCCTCAAATTAATTTTAACCCGAATTGTTATCCGTTGTTAAGGTTTTGGCCTCATGGACCGAGATCCTTTTTCATACCGAGGATTTCTCTTTAGGTTCATGATTTCTTTTAATAAATCCCGAGTAGGTATTCGAATTTGTTTCGTTAGTGGAAACATTCGCTTGTTATTAGTCATAACATTAATCTTTTGTTTTATACAAGCACAGATTTCTTCCGCATTTTACAACCTGAGGTGGAATCATTCGATCAGTAATTCGATGAACTATCGCCACCGTAATAGTTTTCTCAATTATTATTCATCTTTCTTCCGGGTTTCTGACTCTTCTTAATAATCTTTGACCTTTTAATCCATCCTTCCCATTATTAGAACCGAGCCCATCGGGTTTTTTGATTGAGTTCGCTTTTAAGCTTACTATTAATTCGCTTGATAATCTATTATCTCGCTTTGAGCGCTTTGCCAAACAATTATTAATATTAAAGAAATAATCGTAGCGGTTTTCCTTCGCTCCAATTGGTTTATTACTGCACGCGGCCTTACTTGCACCAAAGATCTTGTAACAACCGCTTTGATTTCTTCCTTTTCCTTAGATTCCTTTCGATCATTCTTATCTTTTTAGATGATCGTTAATCAAGATCTTTCCTTTACGGGGACCTCAACTGCTTTTAATGGCGAGTTAATGCTTCAACAAGATTCTCTTTGAACCATTCTTCAAAGAATGGTGTCAAGCACACTTCATTGTTATGGAGTTTATCAGTGATTTGAAACCACTTAAAGAATTCTATATTAGAATTAATTCTGTTCATATCTTCTATCCAATTATTCTTAAACTTTCTTCTTTCCTCGAGTGGAAAAGTGCTGTTGTACCATTTTCTTTTTATGGCATTTTTTGGATTTTTCCATAATTTGTCAATATACGGCCAATCGATTTCAAAACCGATCTCCTTTTTAACGGTGTCAAGTTCATCAGGCTTTGGAAGCATAGCAGTATTCCTACCACCAACTGACTTAGCTTCTGGAGCTAACAAAGCATTAATTCTGTTAACAAACTTATCTTCCGGAGATAAAAAGGTGTTCATTAGTATCGATGTAGTCCTACTAATTTCTTATTGATACGCTGCCAATCGCCATGACACCGATCCGCTTTTTAGCTCGTCGCTTTCCTCATACAATACAACCATTCTTTTAATGATTATTTGTCTGACTATAACTTGGGCTTGGGTATTCAAACCTTCTATAGGTTTAGCAGTTTTATAATATTCTAACTCTCTAAGGTTTTTCCCTAATCTTTTATTACAGAAATAACTTTCTACTAGGAATTTCATTGCATAAGAATTATATTTTCTTATGTAGTAAAATTCTGGACGCATCTTCATTTATAAAAACTTCTTGGTTTGTAAATCAACGGTTTGTTGATAAGCGTGGAGACTACCATCCTTATCCTAGGGCTGCTGTTCTACTTGTTACTAGGTTTTAACCTAACTCTATTCTATTCCTTAGACTACTAAACAGTTTTCCTGTTCTAGTTGTCGACACTATTATTGTTCTTTCTTTACCTAAATAGTTCTCCTATCCTAGTCACAACACTATTTCCTATTCATTTTAATTACTTAAATAGTTAACATGCCTGCTCATCCGACACTTTCTCCTACGATCTTCGGCGACATCCAACAAAGATACGCCTGTGCACACCACCTTTCAAGCAAATCATCGCCCAGAAAGCTTACTAGAGTACTCACGAGGATGAACGGAACAAGATAACAACTAAGTGATTAAACCTAATCGGAATAGTAGACTGACGGATCTAACAATTTGGGTAACTACAGAACATAAATAGTAGACTTCGACTTTAACAGGTCACTATTCGTAGCTACAGAATTTAAACAGAGTAATGTGACTCTTCCTAGCAACCTAAGAACAACACCGCCTAAGGACTAGTGAATGAGACTACTCACTCATCTCTACCAACCTGGCTTTGATACCATAAAAGGTGTGAATAAAGCTAATAACTAAAACGATGCGAAAACCAAATTAAAACTTTAAACATAAAAATATAAGTTTAAAATAAACTTACAATTTTATTCAAAGCATAGAGAGAGGGATACAAGATCAAAAGAAAGAGAGAGGGATATTTCCTGACGCCTTCTATGTTTACAACGAGAGCCTTAAATAGGCCTCGAATGAACTATTCGCCCTAACACGTGATCGCTCATGAAACAAATGGACGGCTAAGATTATACGACCTTTACTTTTTCGAAGCGGCAAACGCCTTCTTCTCGCTTTAAAGTCCTTTGTCTTTTCTCGCTTTATGTCGCTTTTTGGCTCTTTCTTTTCAAGAGGCAAATGTCGCCGCTTTATCGTTTTGTCCTTTGCTTTTTGAAAGCGGCAAATGTCACCATCCGCCGACTCTTGCTTTTCGGGCAAGCGTCGTCGCTTTATCTTTGCTTTTCCGGGCGGGCAAGTGTCCTTTGCTTTTCCGAAGGGCAAATGTCGCCATCCTCGCCAGGTCCTTTTCGCGGACTCATTGCTGGTACGCTTTGAAGCGGGTTACCTTTTGACTTTTATTTCATGTCTCTATTATTTTGTTCAAGGCGCTCGAGCCTTCTTTTGTTTTCACGACTTACCGCCGCATTAATGCCTCACGTTCTTCGAGAATCGCTATGGGTCCATGCCAAAAATGTCTATGGAACTTATGGTGCCATAACAAATGTTTCAGAATTTCATTAAATCATTATGGATTTAAAACTCGGTTTTCAAAATCAATTTTTGATAAAAGATTTATACGATCTTTAAAATCGTTTTGATAAGAGACTCATAACTTCAAAATCAATGTTTTGACAAAAGACTTATGAAAGTTACTCATAAAACTTCAAAATCAATGTTTTGATAAAGACTCACGAATAATTACGGGATTGTTTCGGTTGTTCTAATGGTAGTTTTACTTATTTACTAATGATACGGCATGTGCCATTCCAAATTTCGTGCTTACTCAAATGGTTTTAGTCCGGCCGTGTTCTAAAACCACCTTTGTTTATTACGACCACTGACGTTGTCAAAGGATTAATGTAAGGAAATACGAGATCTACTCCCTAGTGATAGTATGAATACCATCCGTTTTGCCGTAAGGCAAAGATTCGCTAGGAACGGTGTTCCTAAAATGATTTCCTCGAATATCCTTGGTTATAATGAAGCTATTCAGAATGCAATGTTTTTATCATACAAATGCTTTCGAGAGTTTATAATTAATTTCTATATTCTCCCGTGGGCGTAATATAACCTATGCGCATTTCTATCTAAGTACTGGTAGGATTATACCTTCACGAACGCCTGACCGCTCCGAATCTAAAAGTGCTACTCTTTCGATAGCAAAATCATTAATGACTAATTTAATAGTGACATGGTAGCTTAATGCTCTAGCCTTTGATATTAAAGTTAGCCCCGAATCGATTCTGCTCGATTCGTCACTTTCTTGACCTTCTGTGGTCACATGTTTGGACGAGGTCTGGGGATCTTCTGTGAGATCCAAATTTCTTATTTTGGCCAATGCACCAGTTTCTAAAGAACTGAGTCTTCTGTTAATACGACCGATTTCTTCAAATTTTCATCGAAATGAGCCTTTCATTTATGCAAGGACTTCTTCCTTCAATTTGAGATTTCATTAATTAAGTCTGGTAGTGAATTACCTGACTTAGAGTCTTTAAACTTACTGAAAACTCTTTTCATGTCAAAAGGTTCTATCTTCCCTTTTTCTTTTTTCTGGTTAATAACGAGATTCTTAAGCTCTTTTAAATATTGCTTTTTAAAATTGTCATCATCTATGTGATCGACCATGTCAAAGAAAAACTCTTGGCTGCTACTTGATATAACGCCAATTGTCTGTTTGGTACATGTGCAGATTTTCCCAGTACATTCACAGTTGAAGCTGGAAGTGGAACTATCTGAACTATAACCTAAATCCAGTGATCCTTCACATCAGAAAATCTCAAGATTCTTCAGAGCTATTATCGATCGCTTCTTCATTTAAGATTGTAACAGCTTTATCTTTTATTTTGGGATCAATTCCCAAAGATTAATTTTATCTTTCCGCTTATCGTTCTTTGCATTTATCGCCATGTGGCCTGCTTTTCCCGCAATTCCAAAAGTTACTTTATTAGTATTTTTGCTGTTGCTTTCTCGTTATACTTCTTTGGGAGTATAATTTCTTTTATACGCTAGCGTGGAATGTTATGATTCTTCTTCATTCTCGATGCTCTTCAAGGAGCGTAAATATTAACATACCCAAGTCTTCGCAGAAACTTCCTAATTCTCCTTTGTGGAGTATTTCAGATTTGATTATTAAGCTTTATCGTATTACATACGCTCTAGTTGGCCATATTAATATAGCTAATTAAATCACCATATGTCATTATGCCATACGAGTGTCTCCATCATGGCATCTTCTTATATCGTTCTTACCTTCTCAAGAAAGAGTTTAGGCAAACCGATAAATCTTTCTTTCCAATAATCATGATTACACTAAATCCTTAACATGACTTTGTTGAGAAATATATCTTATACCATTTAAAATCGTGTAACTTTGACATTTTAGATTATTAAGGATCTCTAAACTGCCTTGAAAAGTTTTGGATCTCCAACAAAATGTTTCCCGATACAGTATAATAGAGTTGCCGAGGCATCACTATGAACTTCATTAGTAATACTGTTATCGATGTTTCTTATTTGGACTGTGGTAGTTGCATTCATGATGCTTGACTTTTCAATGTCGAATAGGAAGTTATCCCACCAATTTTTTAACATCCCAGTAAAACCTGAAATGATAATCGACGCTAATTGGGCATCGTCAGATGTGTTTTAATTTTATAATCGTTAAACAGACTCCATTTCACGGAGCACTTTAAGCACTTGTTCTTCTGACATGCCGCCAATGTTCCATTCATGGACTTCATCACCCGGTAAGTGGTCGTGGAACTCTTTCTTCAAACAAAGATGTCCGGGAACGCTACCGTTTATAGAAATTTTTATCGTCAATTTTGATATTTTATTAACCTCTGCTTTACCTTTTGAATCGAACCTTCGCTAACATCTTGATGGATTTGTCGATGTTTCGAGGTTGATCCTTCGAGACTTTCATCTCTTTGAATTTATCACCGATTCTATCTAGCATCATCTTCAATTTCTTTTCCAAATTTGTGATGGCTTTTTGCCAAAATCGGGAATTTTGAAAAGTGGTTCGATAAGATTTTCTTCCGACCGAATCGTGTATTCTCAAGGTAAGCATTACTTGCCTCAAATTTGATTAGAGATAACATGTAACAACCGTTGGTATAGTTGTTCTGCAGAATTTTATTAATATCATCAACACGTGATATCATTAGATCTTTTATATCTCTTTTAAAAGGAGTGGCGGTTAAGACTTCACCGTTAATCTGAATCTTTATCTGTTCTGGAGGTGTAATCGATTCAACAATTCTTTCACCAGAAACCATTTCTTTACAATGGTGTTTAGACATCGTCATTATGGAGTTTATCTGATTTCAAACCACCTAAAGAATTCTAGATTTGCTCTAACACGGTTCATGTCTTTATCCATGATTCTTTAAACACCTTCCTTTCACCGAGTGAAAAGGTGCTTACATACCATTTTCTTTTAATGGCGTGCTCGATCTCTCCATAATTTATCAATGCGAGGCCAATCGATTTTAAAATCACGCTTCTCTAATCATGCCTGTCGCTTCCACCATGCATTTCACTTCAGCGGGTCGCTACCGTTTCATCGATTGGTCGATAGTAGACTTTGGGTACCGTGACGAATAGTCTACTCCTTGAACTTTACGCTCGTGCATAGTTTCGCCAACTTACCGTAATACTCTTCATCCTCCCGGTTTGGAAGAAGACGACCAAAGAGTATCTTCCATTAGATCTTAAAAATTTTAAATCTATCAACCATCCAAGCTGGATTATTTGTTCAATATCGTAACTTTCTCGTTCTAACTTTGGTCAGTAATAGCATCGTGCCATTCATCTTTTGCTAAAATTTCATTCCATTTTAACATTCTTGGAACAAAGATATTGCTATGTTCCTGGTTTGCTTCCATTAGCATGGTAGCACCTTTACTGCTAACTAGTTTAGCTTTTGGAGCTAAGGTTGTTTTCATTAGCCGGTAATATACTCTGTATATTATAGCAATTTCTCTTGTATTTATCTTATCGCTCATATTCTTCGCTTTAATGTTTAACGTTAAGGTGTCCATAACGCTCGATCATTAATATCTATCAAAATTTGGGTAATGCTTAAAATAAATCGACTCAAGCTAAATTACTTTGTAGAACTCCCAGTAAGGAATCATCAAAGTTTAATAACCTTGCATCTCTTAGTAAGAGACAGATGGGGGTATCGAGACCCAATCGATACAAAGGCTTTACAGCAATTTGTACCAAACCTATGTGAAGGAAATTAAATTCCTTTTTATATCTGCTTATATCTTCACTGATAGCAATTTAATAATCTCTTTGAGTTATTAATAGCATCGTGGATTCACAAGTTTTGATATTATAATTTTTATAAAATCAAACTTTCTGTTTACATAAACAGATTTGAAAGATTCTTTGAATATTCCAATTCAGAAATCTTTTCAACTTTAGCAATCTTTGAAGTTGCTAAGTTTTCATCATTGATTTCATTCATTCTTACTAGTAAGAAGTCATGTGAGCTCCACTAAGAATTTAGACATGGATTGTCTCTTTTTAAATAACTAAGATATCTTTTAATCGCTAACTTCTTCCAAGTTCATTTATTTTATCGATGATAACTTGGTTGATTGTCGACAACAACTCCTGTGCCCTCTACAGTCTTGCGGTAATCGGTCTAATTCTCTAAGACTTTCTTTTAACGATTTATTGCACTCATAGCTGCTATGACATATTCAAGAATTATGAGAATTATATTCTCTTATGTAATTAAACTCGACGCATCTTCATTTATAAAACTACTTGGTTTATAACCAAAGGTTTGTTGATAAGCGAGACTACCATCCTTATCCTGTGGTCGCTCTACTTGTTACTAGGTTTTAACCTAACTCTATTCTATTCCTTCGACTACTAAACAGCTTTTCCCTGCTCTAGTTGTTCACACTATTATTGTTCTTTCTTTACCTAAATAGTTCTCCTATCCTAGTTGTCAACACTATTTCCTATTCATTTTAATTACTTAAATAGTTAACATGCCCTGCTCATCCGACACTTTCTCCTACGATCTTCTACGACATCCAACAAGATTTTCACGCCCACGCACACTGGCCCTTTCAAGCAACATCATCGCTCCAGAAAGCTTACTACAAAGAGTACTCAATGAGGATGAACTAACAAGATAACCACTAAGTGATTAAACCTAATCGAATAGTAGACTGACGGATCTAACAATTTGGGTAACTACAGAACATAAATAGTAGACTTCGACTTTAACAGTGGTCACTATTCGTAGCTACAGAATTTAGAGTAACAGGACTCTTCCTAGCAACCTAAGAACAACACCGCTTCTAAGGACGTAGTATGAGACTACTCACTCATCTCTACCAACATGGCTCGATACCATAAAGTGTGATGTAAAGTTAATAACTAAAACGATAAAAACCAAATCAAAACTTTAAAACATAAAAAATATAAGTTTAAAATAAACTTACAATTTTATTCAAAGCATAGAGAGAGGATACAAGATCAAGGAAAGAGAGAGAGGGGATATTTCCTGATGCCTTCTATGTTTACAAACGAGCCTTAAATAGGCCTCGAATGAACTATTCGCCCTAACACGTGGATTCGCTCATTTAAAACAAATGGACGCTAAGATTATACGACCTTTACTTTTCGGAAAGCGGCAAACGCCTTCTTCTCGCTTTAAAGTCCTTTGTCTTTTCTCGCTTTATGTCGCTTTTTGGCTCTTTCTTTTCTCAAGAGGCAAATGTCGCCGTCGCTTTATGGTTTTGTCCTTTGCTTTTTGTGAAAGCGGCAAATGTCACCATCCGATCGACTTTTTTCGCTTTTACGAAGCGGCAAATGTCACTCGCTTTATCTTTTCGCCGCTTTATCCGGGCAAGTTGTCCTTTGCTTTTCCGAAGTGGCAAATGTCGCCATCCCGCTGTGTCCTTTTCTTGCGGACTCATTGCTTGGTACGCTATGCAGTGGGTTACTTTTTGACTTTTATTTCATGTCTCTATTATTTTGTTCGAGCCTTCTTTTTGTTTTCACGACTTACTCACCGCATTAATGCCGATGTTCTTCCTCGAGAATCGCTGGTCCATGCCAAAAATGTCTATGGAACTTATGGTGCCATAACAAATGTTTTGCAGAATTTCATTAAATCATTATGGATTTAAAACCCGGTTTTCAAAATCAATTTTTGATAAAAGATTTATACGATCTTTAAAATCGTGTTTTGATAAGAGACTCATAAAATTTCAAAATCAATGTTTTGATAAAAGACTTATGAAAGTTACTAATAAAACTTCAAAATCAATGTTTTGATAAAGACTCACGTAATAATTACAGGATTGTTTCGTTGTTCTAACTAGCTCTTACTTATTTACCAATGATACGGCATGTGCCATTCCAAATTTCGTGCTTACTCAAATGGTTTTAGTCCGCCGTGTTCTAAAACCACCTTACGTTTATTACGACCACTGATTCGTTGTCAAAGGATTAATGTAAGGAAATACGAGATCTACTCCCAGTGATAGTATGAATACCATCCGCTTTTGCCGTGTAAGCAAAGATTCCGCTAGGAATGGTGTTCCTAAAATGATTTCCGATTATATCCTTGGTTATAATGAAGCTATTCAGAATGCAATGTTTTTATTGCATACAAGTGCTTTCGAGAGTTTATAATTAATTTCTATATTCTCCCCGCGTAATATAACCTAGCATTTCTATCTAAGTACTTGGTAGGATTATACCTTCACGAATGCATTTCCGACCGCTTCCGAATCTAAAAGTGCTACTTTCGATAGCAAAATCATTAATGACTAATTTAATAGGACATGGTAGCTTAATGCTCTAGCCTTTGATATTAAAGTTAGCCCCAATCGATTCTGCTCGATTCTTCACTTTCGACTTCCGTGGTCACATGTTAGACGAGGTCCGGGGATCTTCTGAGATCCAAATTTCTTATTTTGCCAATGCACCACTTTCAAAGAATCAGTCTTCATTGTTAATACGATTTCTTCAAATTTTCTAACGAAATGAGCCTTCCAGTTATGCGAAGGATTTCTTCCGTCAATTTTGAGACTTCAGTAATTAAGTCTGGTAGTGAATTACCTGACTTAGAGTCTTTAAACTTACTGAAAACTCTTTTCATGTCAAAAGGTTCTATCTTCCCTTTTTCTTTTTTCTGGTTAATAACGAGATTCTTAAGCTCTTTTAAATATTGCTTTTTAAAATTGTCATCATCTATGTGATCGACCATGTCAAAGAAAAACTCTTGGCTGCTACTTGATATAACGCCAATTGTCTGCTTCGTACATGCGCATTTTCCCAAGACATTCACAAATGCCGGAAGTGGAACTATCTCAATCATAATCTAAATCCATGATCCTTCACATCAGAAAATCTCAAGATTCTTCAGAGCTATTATCGATCGTTTCTTCATTTAAGATTGTAAACGCTTTATCTTTTATTTTGGGATCAATTCCCAACAGATTAATTTTATCTTTCCGCTTATCGTTCTTTGCATTTATCACATGGCCTGCTTTTCCCGCAATTCCAAAGTTACTTTATTAGTATTTTTGCTGCTATTTCGTTATACTTCTTTTAGGAGTATAATTTCTTTTATACGCTTTGGGGCGTGGAATGTTATGATTCTTCATTTTCTCGATGCTCTTCAAGGAGCAAATATTAACATACCAAGTCTTCGCAGAAACTTCCTAATTCTCCTTTTGGAGTATTTCAGATTTGATTATTAAGCTTTATCAGACATACGCTCTAGGCCCGCCATATTAATATAGCTAATTAAATCACCATATGTCATTATGCCATACTGAGTGTCTCCATTGTGGCATCTTCTTATATCGTTCTTACCTTCTGAAAGAGTTTAGGCAAACCGATAAATCTTTCTTTCCAATAATCATGACATACCAATCCTTAGCATGACTTTGTTGAGAAATATATCTTTATACCATTTAAAATCGTGTAACTTTGGACATTTTAGATTATTAAGGATCTCTAAACTGCCTTGAAAAAGTTTTGATCTCCAACAAAATGTTTCCGATACAAGATAATAGAGTCGCGAGGCATCACTATGAACTTCATTAGTAATACGTTATCGATGTTTCTTATTTGGATCGTGGTAGTTGCATTCACGATGCTTGACTTTTCAATGTCGAATAGGAAGTTATCCCACCAATTTTTTAACATCCCAAGAAACTCGAATGATAATCGACGCTAATCGGGCATCGTCAGATGTGTTTTAATTTTATAATCGTTAAACAGACTCATTTCATGGAGCACTTTAAGCACTTGTCCTTCGGACATGCCGTCAATGTTCCATTCATGGATTTCATCACCCGAGTAAGTGGCTGGGGGTGGAACTCGTTCTTCAAACAACATGTCTGGGAACGCTTACCGCTTATAGAAATTTTTATCGTTAATTTTGATATTTTATTAACCTCTGCTTTACCTTTTGAATGGAACCTTCGCCAACACCTTGACGGATTTGTCAGGATGTTTCGAGGTTGATCCTTCAGAGACTTTCATCTCTTTGAATTTACTACTGATTCTGTCTAGCAGATCATCTTCAATTTCTTTTCCAAACTTAGGATGGCTTTTTGCCAAAATCGGGAATTTTGAAAAGTGGTTCTGATAAGATTTTCTTCCGACCGAACTGGTGTATTCTCAAGGTAAGCATTACTTGCCTCAAATTTGATTAGAGATAACATGTAACAACCGTTGGTATAGTTGTTCTGCAGAATTTTATTAATATCATCAACATGTGTGATATCATTAGGATCTTTTATATCTCTTTAAAAGGAGCGGTTAAGACTTCACCGTTAACTGAATCTTTATCTGTTTCTAAGGAGGTGTAATCGATTCAACTCTTTCACCCGAAACCATTTCTTTACAATGGTGTTTAGAAATTGTCACACATTATGGAGTTTATCGGTGATTTCAAACCACCTAAAGAATTCTAGATTTGCTCTAACATGGTTCATGTCTTTATCCATGATTCTTTAAACACCTTCCTTTCACCGCAGTGAAAAGGTGCTTACATACCATTTTCTTTTAATGGCGTGCTCGATCTCTCCATAATTTATCAATGTAAGGCCAATCGATCTTAAAATCGCCGGCTTCTCTAATCATGCCCAGTCGCTCCACCATGCATTTCACTTCGCGGGTCACAATCGTTTCATCGATTGGTCGATAGTAGACTTTAGGCATCGTGACGAATAGTCTACTCCTTGAACTTTACGTTCGTGCATAGTTTCGCCGTAATTACGTAATACTCTTCATCCTCCCGGTTTGGAAGAAGACGACCGAAAGAGTATCTTCCAT
The DNA here is from genome assembly GCA_029844215.1 of Przewalskia tangutica. NCBI lineage: Eukaryota > Viridiplantae > Streptophyta > Magnoliopsida > Solanales > Solanaceae > Przewalskia > Przewalskia tangutica. The sequence continues at coordinate 148,950,297 of CM056719.1, forward strand.
TAGATCTTAAAAATTTTAAATCTATTGAACCATCCAAGTCTGGATTATTTGTTCAATATCGTAACTTTCTCGTTCTAACTTTGGTCAGTAATAGCATCAAGTGCCATTCATCTTTTGCTAAAATTTCATTCCATTTTAACATTCTTGGAACAAAGATATTGCTATGTTCTGGTTTGCTTCCATTAGCATAGTAGCACCTTTATCGCTAACTAGTTTAGCTTTGAGCTAAGGTTGTTTTCATTAGCCCGTAATATACTCGTATATTATAGCTATTTCTCTTGTGTTTATCTTATCGCTCATATTCTTCGTTTTAATGTTTAACGTTAAGGTGTCCATAACGCTCGATCATTAATATCTATCAAAATTTGGGTAATGCTTAAAATAAATCGACCTCGCTAAATTACTTTGTAAAACTCCCGAAGGAATCATCAAAGTTTAATAACCTCAGATCTCTAAGTAAGAGATGACGGGTATCGAGACTCAATCGATACAAAGGCTTTACAAAGAATTTGTACCAAACCTATGTGAAGGAAATTAAATTCCTTTTATATCTGCTTATATCTTTCGCTGATAGCAATTTAATAATCTCTTTTGAGTTATTAATAGCTACTGTGGATTCACAAGTTTTGATATTATAATTTTTTATAAAATCAAACTTTCCTGTTTCATAAACAGATTTGAAAGATTCTTTTGGAATATTCCAATTCTGTAAATCTTTTTCAACTTTAGCAATCTTTGAAGTTGCTAAGTTTTCACTGTTGATTTCATTCATTCTTACTAGTAAGAAGCTGTGTGGAGCTCCACTAAGAATTTAGACATGGATTGTCTCTTTTTTAAATAACTAAGATATCTTTTAACTGTAACTTCTTCCCAAGTTCATTTATTTTATCGATGATAACTGTTGATTGGTTGTGACAACAACTCCTGGGCCTTCTACAGTCTTTGCGGTAATCGGTCTAATTCTCTAAGACTTTCTTTTAACGATTTATTGCACTCATAGCCTGCTATGACTAAATCAATTATCTGAGAATTATATTCTCTTATGTAATTAAACTCGACGATCTTCATTTATAAAACTTCTTGGTTTGTAACCAACGGTTTGTTGATAAGCGTGAGACTACCATCCTTATCCTGTGGTCGCTGTTCTACTTGTTACTAGGTTTTAACCTAACTCTATTCTATTCCTTAGACTACTAAATGCTTTTCTGTTCTAGTTGTTTACACTATTATTGTTCTTTCTTTACCTAAATAGTTCTCCTATCCTAGTTGTCAACACTATTTCCTATTCATTTTAATTACTTAAATAGTTAACATGCCCTGCTCATCCGACACTTTCTCCTACGATCTTCTACGACATCCAACAAGATACGCCCACGCACACTCGGCCCTTTGGGCTAAATCATATCGCTCCAGAAAGCTTACTACGTGAGTACTCAATGAGGATGAACTAACAAAGATAACAACTAAGTGATTAAACCTAATCGGAATAGTAGACTTCTGACGGGATCGGAACAATTTGGGTAACTACAGGAACATGAATAGTAGACTTCTGACGGAACAGGGTCACTATTCTAGTAGCTACAGGAATTTAAACAGAGTAACAGGACTCTTCCTAGCAACCTAAGAACAACACCGCCCTAAGGACGGTAGTATGAGACTACTCACTCATCTCTACCAACATGGCTCTGATACCATAAAGGGTGTGAATAAAGCGGAATAACTAAAACAGATGCGAAAACAAATCAAAACTTTAAAACATAAAAAATATAAGTTTAAAATAAACTTACAATTTTATTCAAAGCATAGAGAGAGAGGGATACAAGATCAGGCAAGGAAAGAGAGAGAGGGGGATATTTCCGGATGCCTTCTAGGTTTATGTGAGAGCCTTAAATAGGCCTCGAATGAACTATTCGCCCTAACACGTGCAGTTACATTTAAAACAAATGGGCGCTAAGATTACACGACCTTTACTTTTTGAAAGGGCAAACGCCTTCTTCGCTTTAAAGTCCTTTGTCTTTTTCTCGCTTTATGTCGCTTTCTTTGGCTCTTTCTTTCTCAAGAAGAGGCAAATGTCGCCGCTTTATTGGTTTTGTCCTTTGCTTTTGTGAAAGGGCAAATGTCACCATCCGACTTGCTTTCTACGAAGGGCAAGCGTCGCCGCTTTATCTTTGCTTTTCCGAAGGCGCAAGTGTCCTTTGCTTTTCCGAAGCGGCAAATGTCGCCATCCTCGCTGTCCTTTTCTTGAAGGACTTGCTGGTACGCTTTTGCAGGCGGTTACCTTTTTGACTTTTATGTCATGTCTCTATTATTTTGTTCAAGGCGTTCTGGAGCCTTCTTTTTGTTTTCTTGCTGACTTACCTGCCGGGCATTAATGCCTGATGTTCTTCTGGAGAACTGCTTTGGTCTATGCCAAAAATGTCTATGGAACTTATGGTGCCATAACAAATGTTTTGCAGGAATTTCATTAAATCATTATGGATTTAAAACCTGGTTTTCAAAATCAATTTTTGATAAAAGATTTATACGATCTTTAAAATCAGTGTTTTGATAAGAGACTCATAGAACTTCAAAATCAATGTTTTGACAAAAGACTTATGAAAGTTACTCATAAAACTTCAAAATCAATGTTTTGATAAAAGACTCACGTAACAATTCTGGGATTGTTTCTGGTTGTTCTAACTAGCAGCTTATTTTACCAATGATACGGCACAGGCCATTCCAGCCTTTCGTGCTTACTCAAATGGTTTTAGTCTGGCTGTGTTCTAAAAACCACCTTCTGTTTATTACGACCACTCTGATTCGTTGTCAAAGGATTAATGTAAGGAAATATGAGATCTACTCCCCTAGTGATAGTATGAATACCATCTGGTTTTGCCGTGTCAAAGATTCTGCTAGGAATGGTGTTCCTAAAATGATTTCTCGATTATATCCTCGTTATAATGAAGCTATTCGTAAATGCAATGTTTTTATTGCACAAGTGCTTTCGAGTTTATAATTAATTTCTATTCTCCCTTGTGGCGAATATAACCTATGCGCATTTATCTAAGTACTTGGTAGGATTATACCTTCACGAATGCTCGATCTCCGAATCTAAAAGTGCTACTCTTTCGATAGCAAAATCATTAATGACTAATTTAATAGGGACATGGTAGCTTAATGCTTCAGCCTTTGATATTAAAGTTAGCTGAATCGATTCTGCTCCGATTCTTGGTTCTTGACTTTCTGTGGTCACTGTTTAGACGAGGTTTGGGGATCTTCAGAGATCCAAATTTCTTATTTTGCCAATGCACCACAATTTTAACCAGTCATTGTTAATACGATCGATTTCTCCACTTTTCTAACGTGAGCCTTTCATTTATGCAAAGGACTTCTTCCTTCAATTTTGAGACTTCATTAATTAAGTCCGTAGTGAATTACCCGACTTAGAGTCTTTAAACTTACCAAAACTCTTTCATGTCAAAGGTTCTATCTTCCTTTTTCTTTTTAGTTTTAGATTCTTAAGCTCTTTTAAATATTGCTTTTAAAATTGTCATCATCTACGATCGACCATGTCAAAGAAAACTCGTCGCTACTTGATATAACGCCAATTCTGCTTAGTACATGTGCATTTTCCCGATATCTTCCACAGTTGAAGTGGAACTATCTCAATGAACCTAAATCCGGTGATCCTTCCATCAGAAAGCTATCAAGTACCTTGAGCTATTATCGATCGCTTCTCATTTAAGATTGTGAGCGCTTTATCTTTTATTTTGGGATCAATTCCCATGATTAATTTTATCTTTCCGTTTATCGTTCTTTGCATTTATCGCCATGGCTGCTTTTCCCAATTCCAATAAGTCACTTTATTAGTATTTTTCTCGTTGCTTTCTGTTATACTTCCTTTGGGAGTATAATTTCTTTATACGCTTTGGCGTGGAATGTTATGATTCTTCATTCTTGATGCTCTTGAAGGAGCGAAATATTAACATACCCAAGTCTTCGCGAAACTTCCTAATTCTCCTTTGGTGGAGTATTTACGTATTTGATTATTAAGCTTTATCGTATTACACAGCTCTAGGCCGGTCATATTAATATAGCTAATTAAATCACCATATGTCATTATGCCATACGGAGTGTCTCCATTGTGGCATCTTCTTATATTGGTTCTTACCTTCTGAAAGAGTTTAGGCAAACCGATAAATCTTTCTTTCCAATAATCATGATTCTGATAACTTAGCATGACTTTGTTGAGAAATATATCTTTATACCATTTAAAATCGTGTAACTTTGGACATTTTAGATTATTAAGGATCTCTAAACTTCTGTCTTGAAAAAGTTTTGGATCTCCAACAAAATGTTTCCGATACAAGATAATAGGGTTGCGAGGCATCACTATGAACTTCATTAGTAATCTTGTATCGATGTTTCTTATTTGACTGTGGTAGTTGCATTCATGATGCTTGACTTTTCAATGTCGAATAGGAAGTTATCCCAATTTTTTAACATCCCAAGAAACTCGAATGATAATCGGCGCTAATTGGGCATCGTCGATGTTTTAATTTTATAATCGGTTAAACAGACTCCCATTTCATGGAGCACTTTAAGCACTTGTCCGGACACGCCACAATGTTCCATTCATGGATTTCATCACCCGAGTAAGTGGTCAGGGTGGAACTCTTTCTTCAAACAACGTATGCGAACGCTACCGTTTATAGAAATTTTTATTGTTAATTTTGATATTTTATTAACCTCTGCTTTACCTTTTGAATGGAACCTTCGCTCAACATCTTGATGGATTTGTCGGGATGTTTGAGGTTGATCCTTCAGAGACTTTCATCTCTTTGAATTTCTGCTTGATTCTATCTAGAGTCATCTTCAATTTCTTTTCCAAATTTAGGATGGCTTTTGCCAAAATCGGGAATTTTGAAAAGTGGTTCGATAAGATTTTCTTCCGACCGAATCGTGTATTCTGAAGGTAAGCATTACTTGCCTCAAATTTGATTAGAGATAACATGTAACAACGGTTGGTGTAGTTGTTACTGCAGAATTTTATTAATATCATCAACATGTGTGATATCATTAGGATCTTTATATCTCTTTTAAAGGAGTGGCGGTTAAGACTTCACCGTTAACGGAATCTTTATCTGTTCTAAGGGAGTAATATGATTCAACTGTCCTTTCACGTAAACCATTTCTTTACAATGGTGTTTAGACATTACTGTCATTATGGAGTTTATCGGTGATTTCAAACCACCTAAAGAATTCTAGATTTGCTTCAACATGGTTCATGTCTTTTATCCATGATTCTTTAAACACCTTCCTTTCACCGCGTGAAAAGGTGCTATACCATTTTCTTTTAATGGGCTTCGATCTCTCCATAATTTATCAATGTAAGGCCAATCGATCTTAAAATCGCCGCTTCTCTAATCATGCCTGTCGCTCCACCATGCATTTCACTTCGGGAAGTTCGCGATCGTTCTATCGATTGGTCGATAGTAGACTTTGGTATCGTGACGAATAGTCTACTCTTGAACTTTCGTTCGGGCATAGTTTTAATTACGAATACTCTTCATCCTCCGGGTTTGGAAGAAGATGCATTTGAAAGAGTATCTTCCATTAGATCTTAAAATTTTAAATCTATTGAACCATCCAGTCTTTGGATTATCTGTTCAATATCGTAACTTTCGTTCTAACTTTGTCAGTAATAGCATCGAAGTGCCATTCATCTTTTGCTAAAATTTCATTCCATTTTAACATTCTTGGAACAAAGATATTGCTATGTTCCTGGTTTGCTTCCATTAGCATAGTAGCACCTTTACTGCTAACTAGTTTAGCTTTTGGAGCTAAGGTTGTTTTCATTAGCGTAATATACTCAGTATATTATAGCTATTTCTCTTGTGTTTATCTTCTTGCTCATATTCTTCGTTTTAATGTTTAACGTTAAGGTGTCCATAACGCTCGATCATTAATATCTCTCAAAATTTGGGTAATTAAAATAAATGGACCTCAGCTAAATTACTTTGTAAAACTCGATGAGAATCATCAAAGTTTAATAATCTTGCATCTCTAAGTAAGAGACAGATGGGGGTATCGAGACCCAATCGATACAAAGGCTTTACAGCAATTTGTACCAAACCTATGTGAAGGAAATTAAATTCCTTTTTATATACATTATATCTTCATTGATAGCAATTTAATAATCTCTTTGAGTTATTAATAGCCACGTGGACTCACAAGTTTTGATATTATAATTTTTATAAAATCAAACTTTCTGTTCATAAACAGACTGAAAGATTCTTTTGGAATATTCCAATCAGAATCTTTTTCAACTTTAGCAATTTTGAAGTTGCTAAGTTTTCATCGCTTGATTTCATTCATTCTTTATTAGTAAGAAGTCATGTGGAGCTCACTAAGAATTTAGACATGGATTGTCTCTTTTTAAATAACTAAGATATCTTTTTAACTGTAACTTCTTCCAAGTTCATGTATTTTATCGATGATAACTTGGTTGATTGGTTGTGACAACAACTCAGCCTTCTACAGTCTTGCGGTTGTATCTTGGTCTAATTCTCTAAGACTTTCTTTTAACGATTTATTGCACTCATGCGCTATGACTAAATCAATTCGAGAATTATATTCTCTTATGTAATTAAACTCGACGCATCTTCATTTATAAAACTTCTTGGTTTGTAACCAGCGGTTTGTTGATAAGCGTGGAGACTACCATCCTTATCCTGTGGTCTGTTCTACTTGTTACTAGGTTTTAACCTAACTCTATTCTATTCCTTAGACTACTAAACAGTTTTCTGTTCTGGTTTACACTATTATTGTTCTTTCTTTACCTAAATAGTTCTCCTATCCTATTTACAACACTATTTCCTATTCATTTTAATTACTTAAATAGTTAACATGCCTGTTCATCCGACACTTTCTCCTACGATCTTGGCGACATCCAACGATACGCCTGTGCCGACCGCCCGTCTTCGGGCAAATCTTTGCTCAGAAAGCTTACTACGAGTACTCGGCGAGGATGAGCGAACAAGATAACAACTAAGTGATTAAACCTAATCGGAATAGTAGACTGACGGATCGAACAATTTGGGTAACTACAGAACATAAATAGTAGACTTCACTTTAACAGGGTCACTATACTGGTAGCTACAGGAATTTAAGCGAGTAACGGGACTCTTCCTAGCAACCTAAGAACAACACCGCCTAAGGGCGGTAGTATGAGACTACTCACTCATCTCTACCAACATGGCTCGATACCATAAAAGGTGTGATGTAAAGCGGAATAACTAAAGCGATCAAAGCAATTAAAACTTTAAAACATAAAAATATAAGTTTAAAATAAACTTACAATTTTATTCAAAGCATAGAGAGAGAGGATACAAGATCGGGCAAGGAGAGAGAGGATATTTAGGATGCCTCTATGTTTACAAGTGAGAGCCTTAAATAGGCCTCGAATGAACTATTCGTCCTAACACGTGGACGGTTCTGTTTAAAACAAATGGACGGCTAAGATTACATGACCTTTACTTTTTGAAAGGCAAACGTGTCTTCTCGCTTTAAAGTCCTTTGTCTTTTCTCGCTTTATGTCGCTTTTTGGCTCTTTCTTTTACGAAGAGGCAAATGCCGCCGCTTTATTGGTTTTGTCCTTTGCTTTTTGTGAAAGGGCAAATGTCACCATCTGCTGACTCTTGCTTTTCTGAAGGGGCAAGCGTCGCTGTCTGCTTTATCTTTTGCTTTTCCGAAGGGGCAAGTGTCCTTTGCTTTTCCGAAAGGGCAAATGTCGCCATCCTGCTTTGTGTCCTTTTCTTGAAGGGACTTGCTGTTGGTACGCTTTTGCGTAGGCGGGGTTACCTTTTTGACTTTTATGTCATGTCTCTATTATTTTGTTCAAGGCGTTCTGGAGCCTTCTTTTGTTTTCACGACTTACCTGCCGGGCATTAATGCCTGATGTTCTTCTGGAGAACTGCTTTGGTCTATGCCAAAAATGTCTATGGAACTTATGGTGCCATAACAAATGTTTTGCAGGAATTTCATTAAATCATTATGGATTTAAAACCTGGTTTTCAAAATCAATTTTTGATAAAAGATTTATACGATCTTTAAAATCAGTGTTTTGATAAGAGACTCATAGAACTTCAAAATCAATGTTTTGACAAAAGACTTATGAAAGTTACTCATAAAACTTCAAAATCAATGTTTTGATAAAAGACTCACGTAATAATGCAGGATTGTTTCCGGTTGTTCTAACTAGCGACTTATTTTACCAATGATACGGCACAGGCCATTCCAGCCTTTCGTGCTTACTCAAATGGTTTTAGTCTGGCTGTGTTCTAAAAACCACCTTCTGTTTATTACGACCACTCTGATTCGTTGTCAAAGGATTAATGTAAGGAAATATGAGATCTACTCCCCTAGTGATAGTATGAATACCATCTGGTTTCAGGTACCAAAAGATATCAATGCTAGGAATGGTGTTCCTAAAATGATTTCCTCGATTATATCCTTGGTTATAATGAAGCTATTCAGTAAATGCAATGTTTTATTGCATCTGACAAGCTTTCGAGAGTTTATAATTAATTTCTATATTCTCCCTGGCGAATATAGCACATGCGCATTTCTATCTAAGTACTTTGTAGGGATTATTCCTTCACGAATGCAGTTCTGATCTGCTCCTGAATCTAAAAGTGCTACCCTTTCGATAGCAAAATCATTAATGACTAATTTAATAGGGACATGGTAGCTTAATGCTCTAGCCTTTGATATTAAAGTTAGCCCTGAATCAGATTCCTGTTCTGATTCGTCACTGTCTTGACCTTCTGTGGTTACCTGTTTGGACGAGGTCTGGGGATCTTCTGTGAGATCCAAATTTCTTATTTTGGCCAATGCACCAGTTTCTAAAGAACTGAGTCTTCTGTTAATACGACCGATTTCTTCAGCTTCTATCGAGCTGAGCCTTCCATTAATGCGAAGGATTTCTTCCTTCAGTTTTGAGACTTCATTAATTAAGTCTGGTAGTGAATTACCTGACTTAGAGTCTTTAAACTTACTGAAAACTCTTTTCATGTCAAAAGGTTCTATCTTCCCTTTTTCTTTTTTCTGGTTAATGACAAGATTCTTAAGCTCTTTTAAATATTGCTTTTTAAAATTGTCATCATCTATGTGATCGACCATGTCAAAGAAGAACTCTTGGCTGCTACTTGATATAACGCCAATTGTCTGTTTGGTACATGTGCAGATTTTCCCGATATCTTCCTGAAGCCGGAAGTGGAACTATCCGAATCAGAACCTAAATCCGTGATCCTTCACATCAGAAATTATCTCAAGTACTTCGAGCTATTATCGATCGCTTCTTCATTTAAGATTGTGAGCTTATCTTTTATTTGGGATCAATTCCCAATGATTAATTTTATCTTTCCGTTTATCGTTCTTTGCATTTATCGCCATGTGGCCTGCTTTCCCAATTCCAGCCAGTTACTTTATTAGTATTTTTCTTTGCTTTCTCGTTATACTTATTTTTGGGAGTATAATTTCTTTATACGCTTTGGGCGTGGAATGTTATGATTCTTCATTCTCTTGATGCTCTTGAAGGAGCGTAAATATTAACATACCCAAGTCTTCGCAGAACTTCCTAATTCTCCTTGTGGAGTATTTACGTATTTGATTATTAAGCTTTATCGTATTACGCCTCTAGGCTGGTCATATTAATATAGCTAATTAAATCACCATATGTCATTATGCCATACGAGTGTCTCCGTTGTGGCATCTTCTTATATCGTTCTTACCTTCTCGGAAAGAGTTTAGGCAAACCGATAAATCTTTCTTTCCAATAATCATGATTACGATCCTTAGCATGACTTTGTTGAGAAATATATCTTTATACCATTTAAAATCGTAACTTTGGACATTTTAGATTATTAAGGATCTCTAAACTGTCTTGAAAAGTTTTGGATCTCCAACAAAATGTTTCCGATACAAGATAATAGAGTCGAGGCATCACTATGAACTTCATTAGTAATCGTTATCGATGTTTCTTATTTGGATCGTGGTAGTTGCATTCATGATGCTTGACTTTTCAATGTCGAATAGGAAGTTATCCACCAATTTTTAACATCCCAAGAAACTCGAATGATAATCGACGCTAATCGGGCATCGGTATGTGTTTTAATTTTATAATCGTTAACAGACTCCATTTCATGGAGCACTTTAAGCACTTGTCCTTGGACATGCCGCCAATGTTCCATTCATGGATTTCATCACCCGAGTAAGTGGTCAGGTGGAACTCTTTCTTCAAACAACATGTGCGGGAACGCTACCGTTTATAGAAATTTTTATCGTTAATTTTGATATTTTATTAACCTCTGCTTTTATCTTTTGAATCGAACCTTCGCCAACATCTTGATGGATTTGTCGGGATGTTTGAGGTTGATCCTTCAAAGACTTTCATCTCTTTGAATTTATCACTGATTCTATCTAGCGGTCATCTTCAATTTCTTTTCCAAATTTAGGATGGCTTTTTGCGTAAAATCGAATTTTGAAAAGTGGTTCGGATAAGATTTTCTCATCCGACCGAATGGTGTATTCTGAAGGTAAGAAGCATTACTTGCCTCGAAATTTGATTAGAGATAACATGTAACAACCGTTGGTGTAGTTGTTCTGTTGCAGAATTTTATTAATATCATCAACATGTGTGATATCATTAGGATCTTTTATATCTCTTTTAAAAGGAGTGGCGGTTAAGACTTCACCGTTAACGGGAATCTTTATCTGTTCTAAGGGAGGTGTAACAGATTCAACTGTCCTTTCACCCGTAAACCATTTCTTTACAATGGTGTTTAGACATTGCCTGTCATTATGGAGTTTATCGGTGATTTCAAACCACCTAAAGAATTCTAGATTTGCTCTAACATGGTTCATGTCTTTTATCCATGATTCTTTAAACACCTTCCTTTCACTGCGTGAAAAGGTGCTTACATACCATTTTCTTTTAATGGCGTGCTCTGGATCTCTCCATAATTTATCAATGTAAGGCCAATCGATCTTAAAATCGCTGGCTTCTCTAATCATGCCCAAGCTGTCTCCACCATGCATTTCACTTCTGGTGGGGCTGCCAGTCGTTCTATCGATTGGTCGATAGTAGACTTTGGGTACTGGTGACGAATAGTCTACTCCTTGAACTTTTCGTTCAGGCATAGTTTCGTCAGAATTACCAGAATACTCTTCATCCTCCCGGGGTTTGGAAGAAGATGCCTTTGAAAGAGTATCTTCCATTAGATCTTAAAATTTTAAATCTATTGAACCATCCAAGTCTGGATTATCTGCTCAATATCGAACTTTCTCGTTCTAACTTTGGTTGGTAATAGCATGAAGTGCCATTCATCTTTTGCTAAAATTTCATTCCATTTTAACATTCTCGAACAAAGATATTGCTATGTTCTGGTTTGCTTCCATTAGCATAGTAGCACCTTTATCGCTAACTAGTTTAGCTTTTGGAGCTAAGGTTGTTTTCATTAGCTGTAATATACTCGTATATTATAGCTATTTCTCTTGTGTTTATCTTATCGCTCATATTCTTCGTTTTAATGTTTAACGTTAAGGTGTCCATAACGTTCGATCATTAATATCTCTTGAAAAATTTGCAATGCTTAAAATAAATCGACCTCAGCTAAATTACTTTGTAAAACTCCCAGTAAGGAATCATCAAAGTTTAATAACCTTGCATCTCTAAGTAAGAGACAGATGGGGGTATCGAGACCCAATCGATACAAAGGCTTTACAGCAATTTGTACCAAACCTATGTGAAGGAAATTAAATTCCTTTTTATATCTGTTTATATCTTCATTTGATAGCAATTTAATAATCTCTTTTGAGTTATTAATAGCTACTGTGGACTCACAAGTTTTGATATTATAATTTTTTATAAAATCAAACTTTCCTGTTTCATAAACAGATCTGAAAGATTCTTTTGGAATATTCCAATTCTGTAAATCTTTTTCAACTTTAGCAATCTTTGAAGTTGCTAAGTTTTCACTGTTGATTTCATTCATTCTTTATTAGTAAGAAGCTGTGTGGAGCTCTACTAAAAATTTGGAAATAGACTGTCTACCTGTTAGGTAGCTAATCCTTCTTCTTAATCTGCTTACCTCTTCATCTAGCTCAATTCTTTTTCCAATGATTATTTGCCAGACTATAGTTCGGCAGTAAGAATCTAAACCTGGGGCTGGTCTAGCAATTGAATAATATTCTAACTCTCTGAGAGTTTCTCTTAGGTGCTTATTGCAATCCTTACTAGCTATGACATATTCAAGAATTTGAGAATTATATTCTCTTATGTAATTAAATTCTGGACGCATCTTCATTTATAAAACTTCTTGGTTTGTAACCAACGGTTTGTTGATAAGCGTGGAGACTACCATCCTTATCCTAGGGCTGCTGTTCTACTTGTTACTAGGTTTTAACCTAACTCTATTCTATTCCTTAGACTACTAAACAGTTTTCCTGTTCTAGTTGTCGACACTATTATTGTTCTTTCTTTACCTAAATAGTTCTCCTATCCTAGTTGTCAACACTATTTCCTATTCATTTTAATTACTTAAATAGTTAACATGCCTGCTCATCCGACACTTTCTCCTACGATCTTGGCGACATCCAATGATACGGCCAGCACACTGCCCTTTCTTTCGGGCAAATCAACGCTCCAGAAAGCTTACTACGAGTACTCGGCGAGGATGAATCGAACGAAGATAACAACTAAGTGATTAAACCTAATCGGAATAGTAGACTTCTGACGGGATCGGAACAATTTGGGTAACTACAGGAACATAAATAGTAGACTTCTGACGGAACAGGGTCACTATTCTGGTAGCTACAGGAATTTAAACAGAGTAACAGGACTCTTCCTAGCAACCTAAGAACAACACCGCCCTAAGGACGGTAGTATGAGACTACTCACTCATCTCTACCAACATGGCTCTGATACCATAAAGGGTGTGATGTAAAGCGGAATAACTAAAACGATGCGAAAACAGAATTAAAACTTTAAAACATAAGAAAAATATAAGTTTAAAATAAACTTACAAATTTATTCAAAGCATAGAGAGAGAGGGATACAAGATCAGGCAAGGAAAGAGAGAGAGGGGGATATTTCCGGATGCCTTCTATGTTTACAAGTGAGAGCCTTAAATAGGCCTCGAATGAATTATTAAATCTAACACGTGGACGGTTCTGTTTAAAACAAATGGACGGCTAAGATTACATGACCTTTACTTTTTTGAAAGGGCAAACGTCTTCTTCTGCTTTAAAGTCCTTTGTCTTTTTCTGTTTTATGTCGCTTTCTTTGGCTCTTTCTTTTCTGAAGAGGCAAATGTCGCTTTCTGCTTTATTGGTTTTGTCCTTTGCTTTTTGTGAAAGGGCAAATGTCACCATCTGCTGACTCTTGCTTTTACGGCAAGCGTCGCGTCGCTTTATCTTTTGCTTTTCCGAAGGCAAGTGTCCTTGCTTTTCCGAAGCGGCAAATGTCGCCATCCTCGCTTTGTCCTTTTCTTGCGGACTTGCTGTTGCACGCTGGCGCTTTGCGTAGGCGGGGTTACCTTTTTGACTTTTATGTCATGTCTCTATTATTTTGTTCAAGGCGTTCTGGAGCCTTCTTTTTGTTTTCACGACTTACTGCCGGCATTAATGCCGATGTTCTTACGAGAATCGCTGAGTCTATGCCAAAAATGTCTATGGAACTTATGGTGCCATAACAAATGTTTTGCAGGAATTTCATTAAATCATTATGGATTTAAAACCTGGTTTTCAAAATCAATTTTTGATAAAAGATTTATACGATCTTTAAAATCAGTGTTTTGATAAGAGACTCATAGAACTTCAAAATCAATGTTTTGACAAAAGACTTATGAAAGTTACTCATAAAACTTCAAAATCAATGTTTTGATAAAAGACTCACGTAACAATTCTGGGATTGTTTCTGGTTGTTCTAACTAGCAGCTTATTTTACCAATGATACGGCACAGGCCATTCCAGCCTTTCGTGCTTACTCAAATGGTTTTAGTCTGGCTGTGTTCTAAAAACCACCTTACATTTATTACGACCACTGATTCGTTGTCAAAGGATTAATGTAAGGAAATACGAGATCTACTCCCAGTGATAGTATGAATACCATCGTTTTGCAGGTATGCAGCGATATTCATGCTAGGAATGGTGTTCCTAAAATGATTTCTCGATTATATCCTTGTTATAATGAAGCTATTCGTAAATGCAATGTTTTTATTGCATCTTGCTTTCGAGTTTATAATTAATTTCTATATTCTCCTGTGGCGTGAATATAGCTGCATTTCTATCTAAGTACTTGGTAGGATTATACCTTCACGAATAGGTTACGACCGCTCGGAATCTAAAAGTGCTACTCTTTCGATAGCAAAATCATTAATGACTAATTTAATAGGGACATGGTAGCTTAATGCTCTAGCCTTTGATATTAAAGTTAGCCCTGAATCAGATTCCTGCTCGATTCTTGATTTCTTGACTTTCTGTGGTCACCTGTTTAGACGAGGTTTGGGGATCTTCTGTGAGATCCAAATTTCTTATTTTTGCCAATGCACCAGCTTCTAATGAACTGAGTCTATTGTTAATACGACTGATTTCTCCAGCTTCTAACGAGCTGAGCCTTTCATTTATGCAAAGGACTTCTTCCTTCAATTTTGAGACTTCATTAATTAAGTCCGTAGTGAATTACGACTTAGAGTCTTTAAACTTCACAAAACTCTTTTCATGTCAAAGGTTCTATCTTCCTTTTTCTTTTTCTCGTTAATGGCGAGATTCTTAAGCTCTTTTAAATATTGCTTTTTAAAATTGTCATCATCTGTGATCGACCATGTCAAAGAAAACTTGGCCGCTACTTGATATAACGCCAATTGTCTGCTTGGTACGTGTGCAGATTTTCCCGCATATCTAATTGCCGGAAGTGGAACTATCTCGAATCAGAACCTAAATCCGTGATCCTTCGTCATCTGTAAAAGCTATCGAAGTACCTTGAGCTATTATCGATCGCTTCATTTAAGATTGTGAGCTTTATCTTTTATTTTAGGATCAATTCCCAATGATTAATTTTATCTTTCCGTTTATCGTTCTTTGCATTTATTGCCATGTGGCTGTTTTCCCGCAATTCAGCAAGTTACTTTATTAGTATTTTCTTTGTTGCTTTCTCGTTATACTTCCTTTTGGGAGTATAATTTCTTTATACGCTTTGGGGCGTGGAATGTTATGATTCTTCTTCATTCTCTTGATGCTTTCTTGAAGGAGCGAAATATTAACATACAGAAGTCTTCGCGAAACTTCCTAATTCTCCTTTGGTGGAGTATTTCTGTATTTGATTATTAAGCTTTATCGTATTACACAGCTCTAGGCCGGTCATATTAATATAGCTAATTAAATCACCATATGTCATTATGCCATACGAGTGTCTCCGTTGTGGCGTCTTATATTGGTTCTTACCTTCCGGCAAAGAGTTTAGGCAAACCCGATAAATCTTTCTTTCGATAATCATGATTACTGATCAATCCTTAGCATGACTTTGTTGAAATATATCTTTATACCATTTAAAATCGTGTAACTTTGGACATTTTAGATTATTAAGGATCTCTAAACTTACGTCTTGAAAAAGTTTTGGATCTCGACAAAATGTTTCCGTCTGATTATAATAGAGTTGCGAGGCATCACTATGAACTTCATTAGTAATCTGTTATCGATGTTTCTTATTTGGATTTGTGGTAGTTGCATTCATGATGCTTGACTTTTCAATGTCGAATAGGAAGTTATCCCACGATTTTTAACATCGATAAAACTGAAATGATAATCGCTAATTGGGCATCGTCAAGATGTGTTTTAATTTTATAAGCGGTTAAGCAGACTCGTTTCATGGAGCACTTTAAGCACTTGTCCTTGGACATGCCGTCAATGTTCCATTCATGGATTTCATCACCCGAGTAAGTGGTGGGGTGGAACTCTTTCTTGAAACAACGTATGCGGGAACGTCTACATTTATAGAAATTTTTATTGGTTAATTTTGATATTTTATTAACCTCTGTTTTACCTTTTGAACTGGAACCTTCGCTCAACATCTTGATGGATTTGTCAGGATGTTTCGAGGTTGATCCTTCAGAGACTTTCATCTCTTTGAATTTACTGCTGATTCTATCTAGCAGGTCATCTTCAATTTCTTTTCCAAATTTAGGATGGCTTTTTGCCGAAAACTGGGGAATTTTGAAAAGTGGTTCGGATAAGATTTTCTCTTCCGACCGAACTGGTGTATTCCTGAAGGTAGAAGCATTACTTGCCTCTGAAATTTGATTAGAGATAACATGTAACAACTGGTTGGTGTAGTTGTTCTGTTGCAGAATTTTATTAATATCATCAACATGTGTGATATCATTAGGATCTTTTATATCTCTTTTAAAAGGAGTGGCGGTTAAGACTTCACCGTTAACGGGAATCTTTATCTGTTCTAAGGGAGGTGTAACTGATTCAACTGTCCTTTCACCCGTAAACCATTTCTTTCTGATGGTGTTTAGACATTACTGTAATTATGGAGTTTATCGGTGATTTCAAACCACCTAAAGAATTCTAGATTTGCTCTAACATGGTTCATGTCTTTTATCCATGATTCTTTAAACACCTTCCTTTCACTGCGTGAAAAGGTGCTTACATACCATTTTCTTTTAATGGCGTGCTCTGGATCTCTCCATAATTTATCAATGTAAGGCCAATCGATCTTAAAATCATTTGGCTCTAATCATGCAATTTGTCTCCACGTGCATCTCACTACGGGTGCGATCGTTATCGATTGGTCGATAGTAGACTTTAGTCTTGATGACGAATAGTCTACTCCTTGAACTTTTCGTTCGCATAGTTTCGTCGAGTACGGAATACTCTTGGGGTTTGGAAGAAGATGCACTGAAAGAGTATCTTCCATTAGATCTTAAAAATTTTAAATCTATTGAACCATCCAAGTGCTGGATTATCTGTTCAATATCAGAACTTTCTGGTTCTAACTTTGGTTGGGTAATAGCATCGAAGTGCCATTCATCTTTTGCTAAAATTTCATTCCATTTTAACATTCTTGGAACAAAGATATTGCTATGTTCCTGGTTTGCTTCCATTAGCATAGTAGCACCTTTACTGCTAACTAGTTTAGCTTTTGGAGCTAAGGTTGTTTTCATTAGCCTGTAATATACTCTGTATATTATAGCTATTTCTCTTGTGTTTATCTTACTGTTCATATTCTTCGTTTTAATGTTTAACGTTAAGGTGTCCATAACGTTCTGATCATTAATATCTACTGAAAAATTTGGGTATGATTAAAATAAATCGACCTCAGCTAAATTACTTTGTAAAACTCCCGATGAGAATCATCAAAGTTTAATAATCTTGCATCTCTAAGTAAGAGACAGATGGGGGTATCGAGACCCAATCGATACAAAGGCTTTACAGCAATTTGTACCAAACCTATGTGAAGGAAATTAAATTCCTTTTTATATCTGTTTATATCTTCATTTGATAGCAATTTAATAATCTCTTTTGAGTTATTAATAGCTCGTGGACTCATGAGTTTTGATATTATAATTTTTATAAAATCAAACTTTCTGTTCATAAACAGTCTGAAAGATTCTTTTGGAATATTCCAATTCTGTAAATCTTTTTCAACTTTAGCAATCTTTGAAGTTGCTAAGTTTTCACTGTTGATTTCATTCATTCTTTATTAGTAAGAAGCTGTGTGGAGCTCTACTAAAAATTTGGAAATAGACTGTCTACCTGTTAGGTAGCTAATCCTTCTTCTTAATCTGCTTACCTCTTCATCTAGCTCAATTCTTTTTCCAATGATTATTTGCCAGACTATAGTTCGGCAGTAAGAATCTAAACACGAAAGTCTAGCAATTGAATAATATTCTAACTCTCTGAGAGTTTCTCTTAGGTGCTTATTGCAATCCTTACTAGCTATGACATATTCAAGAATTTGAGAATTATATTCTCTTATGTAATTAAATTCTGGACGCATCTTCATTTATAAAACTTCTTGGTTTGTAACCAACGGTTTGTTGATAAGCGTGGAGACTACCATCCTTATCCTAGGGCTGCTGTTCTACTTGTTACTAGGTTTTAACCTAACTCTATTCTATTCCTTAGACTACTAAACAGTTTTCCTGTTCTAGTTGTCGACACTATTATTGTTCTTTCTTTACCTAAATAGTTCTCCTATCCTAGTTGTCAACACTATTTCCTATTCATTTTAATTACTTAAATAGTTAACATGCCCTGTTCATCTGACACTTTCTCCTACGATCTTCGGCGACATCAGCGATATACGGCCGTGCACTCCGTCCTTTCGGGCTAAATCACTGCTCCAGGAAAGCTTACTACAGTAGTACTCAGCGAGGATGAACGGAACAGTATAACAACTAAGTGATTAAACCTAATCGGAATAGTAGACTTCTGACGGGATCGGAACAATTTGGGTAACTACAGGAACATAAATAGTAGACTTCTGACGGAACAGGGTCACTATTCTGGTAGCTACAGGAATTTAAACGGAGTAACAGGACTCTTCCTAGCAACCTAAGAACAACACCGCCCTAAGGACGGTAGTATGAGACTACTCACTCATCTCTACCAACATGGCTCGATACCGTAAAGGGTGTGATGTAAGCGGAATAACTAAAGCGATGCAGCAATTAAAACTTTAAAACATAAAAATATAAGTTTAAAATAAACTTACAAATTTATTCAAAGCATAGAGAGAGGATACAAGATCGGGCAAGGAAAGAGAGAGGGGATATTTAGGATGCCTTCTATGTTTACAAGTGAGAGCCTTAAATAGGCCTCGAATGAATTATTCGTCTAACACGTGGGCGGTTACATTTAAAACAAATGGGCGGCTAAGATTACATGACCTTTACTTTTGAAAGGGCAAACGTCTTATACGCTTTAAAGTCCTTTGTCTTTTACTTTTATGTCATTTGTCTTTGGCTCTTTCTTTTCTGAAGAGGCAAATGTCGCTTTCTGCTTTATCTGAAGGGGCAAGTGTCCTTTACTTTTCTGAAAGGGCAAGTGTCACCATCCTGCTTTACGTCCTTTTCTGGAAGGGACTGCTGCCGTTATTTCTTTGAGGTACGCATCTGCGTAGGCTTGTGCAATTCCTCGGGGAATGAGCATGTCGCCATTATCTGTTTCACTGTGGCTGGATGCCACATCTTCGTCGTCTTCTAATTTTGCTAAGGCTTCTAAGAGCCTTCTCACAGTTCTGTTTTGGAGTTTGTCGTCTCATACGAAGAAGATGATTTTTCTTTTGATTTATCTTCTTTTATTTTTGGGCTCCATCCTTTGATTTTGATGGTTTTGCTTAGATACTTGATCTGTTTATCTCTTGGATGTCGAGCGTCGATTGAGGATGTAAGAGACCCTTTTACTGATAAAGAACTTGCATAATTTAATATGCTCTGGGAGAGTAGAGATTTGTTGTTCCTGACAAAAAGGAACATACTGGTTTTGGAAGCTCGGGGCAACCACCTGTAAATTTCCTCCAAATATGTTCCACCACTCGTAGAACCATGCAGGGATGACCTTATCTTTTATCTCTTACGCGTATTTAATAAACCAAGTATGCGTATTGGGCGCGTAAAGGAAATTAAACCATGCATCTTTGTAATCATACCAATTATATGCCCGAGGCTATGGGTTTACGATAGTAGCCGGCAGAGTGCGTAAGTGATCCATGTACGATTGAAAGGACTCAAAATCTTTTTATTGTAAATTTGGAATATTGATTCCTCTTGTTTTATCAAAATATTTATGCTCAACTTGATGGAATCGGTGTCATTTAAAATGAATTCATAATATTTCCTCGTTTTTATCGGGTCTTGGTTATCCACATCTTTGGTCTGTATAACATGGTTTTAAGAGGTCCTGTACTCTAAAATTCTCATACTGTTTATCTAATGCCATAATAGGCAAAACCTGGGATGGGATAAATTCCCATTTCGGAATAGGAGTTTCTTTCTTTATTGGAGTTGCTGGTTTAACCGCTTCTGAATATGATTCTGGAGGAATCATTCTGTAGCTCTTCTTACTCTGTTTACGATGGCGTGGCCTTAAAGGTTGCGCTTTGTTTTTCTAGATTAGTTCTTTGGGGAGAGTGGTATTATTGGGAGATTTCAGGCTGTGAACATATTCATCACGAGTTTTATGTCAAGCTTTACTCGAGCTTTACGCTTGGAAAGATTGTTTTAGTTTTCTTCTGGTTTATTTTGAAATGGTGGCCGTATCGGGCGTAGGCCCGGGAAGCCTGGTCTCATTATTTCCCTGCAAAAATTCTCTCGTCAGAAAATCTGGTAGAGAGTTTTCTTCTCCTTTTATAAAATTTATTTTAAAATCGAAGCTGGATAATAAAGCTTGCCATCGGGCAAAAATCTGTTTAGAAACTAGGTTTTTAACATCTTTTTGTAAAATGTCTTTGGGTACGCTGCGATCGACTCTTAACAAAAATTCTTTGTTTATCAAATCATCTTGAAATTTCATAATACATAGTACTATAGACAAAATCTCCTTTTTAACTGTGCTATAGTTTTTCTGTGCTTGGTTCCAGTTTCCAGAAGTAAATCTTACTAGCTGTTCAACTGGCTCGAGAAACTCTTTGTTTAAGGATACCAGTAACCTATGTCGGAGGCGTCGGTTTACTTATCATAAAGGCTTACGGATTAGGGATTCTAAACATGGAAGCTTACGGACAATTTCTTTTATCGTATGTGACTCTGATACATTCTGACCAAGGGACTGGATTTTTCTTTAACCTTTTGTATAAAGGCTCACAAATTTGTCTAATTTTCGGGATAAAATCTGCAACATAATTAAGACTTCCTAAGAATCTTTGTAGCTGATTTTTATCAGGAATTTCATCGGGAAACTTGGTGGAGAACTCTATGGCTCTACAAATTGGTTTATAGGTTCCTTGATAAAGATCATGTCCTAAGAACCTAATGGTACATGCAAAGACTTTATCTTATTGGCACTTACTGCTAGACCATTATACTTAATGGTTTGGGCAAAAGTATTAAGATGTTTAAAATGCTGTTCTATGTTATCTGAGAATACTAGAACATCATCTATGTATACAATCATGTATTATTTGTAAGGGTTGAATATGTTATTCATGATGTTACGAAATTCGGAAGGGCATTCTTAAGCCCAGGCATTACATTCCATTCGTATTGCGAAGAGAGACATTGAAAGGCTGTTTATACCTATCTCTTTCATTGACTTGGATTTGCGAACGACTTCATGTATCGAACTTACTATAGATATTAGCATTATAAGTTCTTTTAATAAATCTCTTTTATTAGGAATCGGATACCTAATCCATTTTAATCTTTGCGTTAAGAGGTTTATAATTGATGGCGAGCCTTGGGACTCCTCTTTCTTTTTAGCGTTCTTGTTAACATAGAAATTTGAACAACTCCACTGTGATTTAGAATGTCTGATGATTCCTTTTTCAAGTAGATCATTGACTTCTTTTTTACAGTGTTCCATGAGCTCATGGCTCATTTGGATTGGTCTGGCTTTCGTGGGAATGTTCTTTTCACGAAAATCATCCGTATATGGCAGATCTACAGTATGCTTCTTTCTTTTCCAGAAAGCAGTTGGTAGTTCTGAGCATATTTTTCTTTCCATAGAATCTAGCAAATTTTTTATTCTATTAATAGGCAGGGTTTTTAAATTAGATTCTATCCTTTTTATTCTAACGTCTTCTTTTAGGTAGTTAACCTGATTGGTTAATAGCCGTATTTTAAAGACTGTCTTTTGTTTAACATGATTACTGTGATCAGTAGTCAAAGGATTTACGTATGGGAATACAAGGTTTCTTCCCATAGGCGGTGTAAATCTGTCTAATTTAGCGGTATAAGGTTTTATGTGTTAGGAAAGGAATTCCTAGAATGATTTCTTGATTCGTTTAGTGTAATAACGAAATCGTTAGTGAAACAAATACCATTATTACAGACATGGGCTTTTGTGATTTCGATTTATATTAATATTGTCTCTGTGGCGGAGTATAATTTATGGGTACTTTTACTCAAATACTTAGTAGGAACTAATCCTTGCATAAATACAATTACGATGCTCCAGTCTAATAAAGCTGTTTTTTCTAAGATAACATCATTATTTATCATAACCTTGATAGGGACATGGTAGCTTAATGCTCTGGCCCTCGAAATTAATTTTAACCCAGAATTGTTATCCGTTGTTAAGGTTTTGGCCTCTGTGGGACCGAGATCCTTTTTCATACTGAGGATTTCCCTCTTTAGGTTCATGATTTCTTTTAATAAATCCTGAGTAGTGGTATCTGAATTTGTTTAGTTAGTGGAAACATTACATTTTGTTATTAGTCATAACATTAATCTTTTGTTTTATACAAGTCTGATTTCTTAGTACTCTTCTGATCAGTGGAGGTGGAATCATCTGGACTGTAATTCGATGAACTATCGTCACCGTAATAGTTTTCTGAATTATTATTCATCTTTCTTTTGGGTTTCCTGACCCTCTTCTTAATAATCTTTGGACCTTTTAATCCATCCTTCCCATTATTTGAACTGGAGCCCTTACTGGGTTTTTTGATTGAGTTCAGTTCTTTAAGCTTACTATTAATTCTGTTTGATAATCTATTATCTGGCTTTGAGCGGCGTTTTGCCAAACAGTTATTAATATTAAAGAAATAATCAGAAAGGGTTTTCCCTTCTGTTCCAATTGGTTTATTACCAGACACGTGGGCCTTACTTGCACCAGTATCTTGTAACAACTGTCGGATTTCTTCCTTTTCCCTTAGGATTCCTTTTGGATCATTCTTATCTTTTTTAGATGACTGGTTAATCAAGATCTTTCCCTTTACGGGGACCTCAATCTGTTTTAATGGCGGAGTTACTGTTTCAACAGTATTCTCTTTTTTGAACCATTCTTCAGCAATGGTGTCTAAGCATTGTCTGTTGTTATGGAGTTTATCGGTGATTTGAAACCAGCAAGAATTCTATATTAGAATTAATGCATTCATATCACTTATCCAATTATTCTTAAACTTTCTTCTTTCCTCGAGTGGAAAAGTGCTGTTGTACCATTTTCTTTTTATGGCATTTTTTGGATTTTTCCATAATTTGTCAATATACGGCCAATCGATTTCAAAACCGATCTCCTTTTTAACGGTGTCAAGTCTACTGTGCTTTTGTGGAAGCATAGCAGTATTCCTACCACCAACTGACTTAGCTTCTGGAGCTAACAAGGCATTAATTCTGTTAACAAACTTATCTTCTGGAGATAAAAAGGTGTTCATTAGTATTGGGTGTGTAGAGTCCTACTAATTTCTTATTGATCGTTGCCAATCGTCGAGGACAGATCCGCCTTTTTAGCTCGTCGTTTTCTCATACAATACAACCGTTCTTTTAATGATTATTTGTCTGACTATAACTTGGGCTTGGGTATTCAAACCTTCTATAGGTTTAGCAGTTTTATAATATTCTAACTCTCTAAGGTTTTTCCCTAATCTTTTATTACAGAAATAACTTTCTACTAGGAATTTCATTGCATAAGAATTATATTTTCTTATGTAGTAAAATTCTGGACGCATCTTCATTTATAAAAACTTCTTGGTTTGTAACCAGCGGTTTGTTGATAAGCGTGGAGACTACCGTCCTTATCCTAGAAATTTCTGTTCTACTTGTTACTAGGTTTTAACCTAACTCTATTCTATTCCTTAGACTACTAGCAGTTTTCTGTTCTAGTTGTCGACATATTATTGTTCTTTCTTTACCTAAATAGTTCTCCTATCCTAGTTATCAACACTATTTCCTATTCATTTTAATTACTTAAATAGTTAACATGCCTGTTCATCGACACTTTCTCCTACGATCTTGACGTCAGCGATATCGGCCCGGCACGCTCAGTCGCTGGGCTAAATCATCTGCTCGGGAAAGCTTACTACGGTAGTACTCGGCGAGGATGAGCGAACGATTATAACAACTAAGTGATTAAACCTAATCGGAATAGTAGACTTACGGCGGGATCGGAACAATTTGAGTAACTCTGAGAACATAAATAGTAGACTTACGGCGGAGCAGGTCACTATTCAGTAGCTCTGAATTTAAGCGAGTAACAGGACTCTTCCTAGCAACCTAAGAACAACACGCCTGGGGCGGTAGTATGAGACTACTAACATCTCTACCAACGTGGCTCACGATACCATAAAGGGTGTGATGTAAGCGGAATAACTAAAATGATGCAGCAATTAAAACTTTAAAACATAAGAAATATAAGTTTAAAATAAACTTACAATTTTATTCAAAGCATAGAGAGAGAGGGATACAAGATCAGGCAAGGAAAGAGAGAGAGGGGGATATTTCCGGATCCCTTCTATGTTTACAAGTGAGAGCCTTAAATAGGCCTCGAATGAACTATTTGTCCTAACACGTGGGCCAGTTACTGTTTTAAAACAAATGGGCGGCTAAGATTACATGACCTTTACTTTTCGAAAGGCAAGCGTCTTATACGCTTTAAAGTCCTTTGTCTTTTTCTGTTTTATGTCGCTGTCTTTGGCTCTTTCTTTTCTGAAGAGGCAAATGTCGCTTTCTGCTTTATCTGAAGGGGCAAGTGTCCTTTACTTTTCTGAAAGGGCAAGTGTCACCATCCTGCTTTACGTCCTTTTCTGGAAGGGACCTGCTGTCGTTATTCTTTGAAGTGCGCATCTGCGTAGGCTTGTGCAATTCCTCGGGGAATGAGCATGTCGCCATTATCTGTTTCACTGTGGCTGGATGCCACATCTTCGTCGTCTTCTAATTTTGCTAAGGCTTCTAAGAGCCTTCTCCTGGTTTCTGTTTTGGAGTTTGTCGTCTCCTCTGAAGAAGATGATTTTTTCTTTTTCAGTTTATCTTCTTTTATTTTTGGGCTCCATCCTTTGATTTTGATGGTTTTGCTTAGATACTTGATCCTGTTTATCTCTTGGATGTCGAGCGTCGATTGAGGATGTAAGAGACCACTTTCTTGATAAAGAACTTGCATAATTTAATATGCTCTGGGAGAGTAGAGATTTGTTGTTCCTGACAAAAAGGAACATACTGGTTTTGGAAGCTCGGGGCAACCACCTGTAAATTTCCTCCAAATATGTTCCACCACTCGTAGAACCATCTGGGGATGACCTTATCTTTTATCTCTTCTGCATATTTAATAAACCAAGTATGCGTATTTGGGCGCACATAAAGGAAATTAAACCATGCATCTTTGTAATCATACCAATTATATGTCTGAGGCCTATGGGTTTCTGATAGTGGCACTGGGGTCTGTAAGTGATCCATGTACCAGTTGAAAGGACTCAAAATCTTTTTTATTGTAAATTTGGAATATTGATTCCTCTGTTTTATCAAAATATTTATGCTCAACTTGATGGAATCGGTGTCATAAAATGAATTCATAATATTTCCTCGTTTTTATCGGGTCTTGGTTATCCACATCTTGGTGAGTACGTATAACATGGTTTTAAGAGGTCTGTACTCTAAAATTCTCATCTTTGTTTATCTAATGCCAAAATAGGCAAAACACAGGATGGGATAAATTCCCGTTCGAATAGGAGTTTCTTTCTTTATTGGAGTTCTTTGGTTTAGCAGCTACGAATATGATTACGGAGGAATCGTGCAGTAGCTCTTCTTACTCTCTGTTTCTGATGGCGTGGCCTTAAAAGGTTGCGCCTGTTTTTTCTGGATTGGTTCTTTGGGGAGAGCTGGTATTATTGGGAGATTTCCCAGGCGTGAACATATTACATCACGAGGTTTATGTAAAGCTTTACTCGAGCTTTCTGCTTGGAAAGGCTGTTTTAGTTTTTCTTCTCCTTTTATAAAATTTATTTTAAAATCGAAGCTGGATAATAAAGCTTGCCATCGGGCAAAAATCTGTTTAGAAACTAGGTTTTTAACATCTTTTTGTAAAATGTCTTTGGCTGCTTTGCAGTCGACTCTTAACAAAAATTCTTTGTTTATCAAATCATCTTGAAATTTCATAATACATAGTACTATAGACAAAATCTCCTTTTTAACTGTGCTATAGTTTTTCTGTGCTTGGTTCGGTTCAGTAAATCTTACTAGGTTCAGTGGCTCAGAAAACTCTTTGTTTAAGGATACCACAGTAACCTATGTCGGAGGCGTCGGTTTCTACTTATCATAAAGGCTTACGGATTAGGGATTCCTAAACATGGAAGCTTACGGACAATTTCTTTTATCGTATGGACTCTGATACATTCTTGACCAAGAATTTGGATTTTCTTTAACCTTTTGTATAAAGGCTACAAATTTGTCTAATTTTGGGATAAAATCTGCAACATAATTAAGACTTCTAAGAATCTTTGTAGCTGATTTTTATCGAATTTCATCGAAACTTGGTGGAGAACTCTGTGGCTCTACAAATTGGTTTATAGGTTCCTTGATAGAGATCATGTCCTAAGAACCTAATGGTACATGCAGAAGCGACTTTATCTTTTGGCACTTACCGCTAGACCATTATACTTAACGGTTTGGGCAAAGTATTAAGATGTTTAAAATCTTTGTTCTATGTTATCGAGAATACTAGAACATCGTCTATGTATCTGATCATGTATTGTTGTAAGGGTTGAATATGTTATTCATGATGTTACGAAATTCGGAAGGCGCATTCTTAAGCCCAGGCATTACATTCCATTCGTATTGCGAAGAGAACATTGAAACATTTGTTTTATACCTATCTCTTTCATTGACTTGGATTTGCGAAACACGACCGTATCGAACTTACTATAGATATTAGCATTATAAGTTCTTTTTAATAAATCTCTTTTATTATGAATCGGATACCTAATCCATTTTAATCTTTGCGTTAAGAGGTTTATAATTGATGGCGAGCCTTGGGACTCCTCTTTCTTTTTGTTCTTGTTAACATAGAAGGTTGAACAACTCATTGTGATTTAGAATGTCGATGATTCCTTTTTCAAGTAGATCATTGACTTCTTTTCTGATGTTCCATGAGCTCATGGCTCATTTGGATAGTCAGCTTTAGTGGGAATGTTCTTTTCACGAAAATCATCCGTATATGGCAGATCTACAGTATGCTTCTTTCTTTTCCAGAAAGCATTTGGTAGTTCTGAGCATATTTTTCTTTCCATAGAATCTAGCAAAATTTTCATTTTATTAATAGCAGGTTTTTAAATTAGATTCTATCCTTTTTATTCTAACGTCTTCTTTTAGGTAGTTAACTTTGATTGGTTAATAGTAGTATTTTAAAAGCGTCTTTTGTTTAACATGATTCTTGTGATCGGTAGTCAAAGGATTTACATATGGGAATACAGGTTTCTTCCATAGGCGTGTAAATCTCAGTCTAATTTAGCGGTATAAGGTTTTATCTGTGTTAGGAAAGGAATTCCTAGAATGATTTCTTCAGTTACGTTTCGTGTAATAACGAAATCGTTAGTGAAGCAAATACCATTATTACAGACATGGGCTTTTGACAGTTTCCAATTTATTTTAATATTGTCTCCTGTGGCGGAGTATAATTTATGGGTACTTTTACTCAAATACTTAGTAGGAACTAATCCTTCGCAAATACAATTACGATGCGCTCCAGTCTAATAAATTTGTTTTTCTAAGATAAAATCATTATTTATCATAACCTTGATAGGGACATGGTAGCTTAATGCTCTGGCCCTCGAAATTAATTTTAACCCAGAATTGTTATCCGTTGTTAAGGTTTTGGCCTCTGTGGGACCGAGATCCTTTTTCATCGAGGATTTCCCTCTTTAGGTTCATGATTTCTTTTAATAAATCCTGAGTAGTGGTATATGAATTTGTTTCGTTAGTGGAAACATTCAGTTTGTTATTAGTCATAACATAAATCTTTTGTTTTATACAAGTCTGATTTCTTAGTACTCTTCTGATGCAGTGGAGGTGGAATCATCAATGTAATTCGATGAACTATCGTCCAGTAATAGTTTTACGAATTATTATTCATCTTTCTTCTGGGTTTCCTGACCCTCTTCTTAATAATCTTTGGACCTTTTAATCCATCCTTCCCATTATTAGAACTGGAGCCCTTACTGGGTTTTTTGATTGAGTTCAGTTCTTTAAGCTTACTATTAATTCTGTTTGATAATCTATTATCTGGCTTTGAGCGGCGTTTTGCCAAACAGTTATTAATATTAAAGAAATAATCAGAAAGGGTTTTCCCTTCTGTTCCAATTGGTTTATTACCAGACACGTGGGCCTTACTTGCACCAGTATCTTGTAACAACTGTCGGATTTCTTCCTTTTCCCTTAGGATTCCTTTTGGATCTTGCTTATCTTTTTTAGACGACTGGTTAATCAAGATCTTACCCTTTACGGGGACCTCAATACATTTTAATGGTAGATTCTTGTTTCAGTGATATTCTCTTTTGAACCATTCTTCAGCAATGGTGTCTAAGCATTGTCTGTTGTTGTGGAGTTTATCAGTGATTTGAAACCACTTAAAGAATTCTATATTAGAATTAGTGCATTTCATATCACTTATCGATTATTCTTAAACTTTCTTCTTTCCTCAGTGGAAAAGTCTTTGTTGTACCATTTTCTTTTTATGGCATTTTTGGATTTTTCCATAATTTGTCAATATCTGACGTCGATTTCAAAACCGATTTCTTTTTTAACGGTGTCAAGTCTACTGTGCTTTTGTGGAAGCATAGCAGTATTCCTACCACCAACTGACTTAGCTTCTGGAGCTAACAAAGCATTGAGTCTGTTAACAAACTTATCTTAGGAGATAAAAGGTGTTCATTAGTATTGGGTGTGTAGAGTCCTACTAATTTCTTATTGATCGTTGCCAATCGTCGAGGACACGTCCGCCTTTTTAGCTCGTCGTTTTCCTCATACAATACAACCCGTTCTTTTAATGATTATTTGTCGACTATAACTTGGGCAGGTATTCAAACCTTACATAGGATTAGCAGTTTTATAATATTCTAACTCTCTAAGGTTTTTCCCTAATCTTTTATTACCGAAATAACTTTCTACTAGGAATTTCATTGCATAAGAATTATATTTTCTTATGTAGTAAAATTCTGGACGCATCTTCATTTATAAAACTTCTTGGTTTGTAACCAGCGGTTTGTTGATAAGCGTGGAGACTACCGTCCTTATCCTAGAATTTCATTCTACTTGTTACTAGGTTTTAACCTAACTCTATTCTATTCCTTAGACTACTAAGCGGTTTTCTGTTCTAGTTGTCGACACTATTATTGTTCTTTCTTTACCTAAATAGTTCTCTATCCTAGTTGTCAACACTATTTCTATTCATTTTAATTACTTAAATAGTTAACATGCCTGTTCATCGACACTTTCTCCTACGATCTTGTGACGTCAGCGATTATACGGCCCGAGCACGCTCCGTCCTTCGGGCTAAATCATTTGCTCGGGAAAGCTTACTCTGAGTACTCGGCGAGGATGAGCGAACGATTATAACAACTAAGTGATTAAACCTAATCGGAATAGTAGACTTACGGCGGGATCGGAACAATTTGGGTAACTACTGAGAACATAAATAGTAGACTTACGGCGGAGCAGGTCACTATTACGGTAGCTACGAGGAATTTAAGCAGTGAGGACTCTTCCTAGCAACCTAAGAACAACACCGCCCTAAGGACGGTAGTATGAGACTACTCACTCATCTCTACCAACATGGCTCTGATACCATAAAGGGTGTGATGTAAAGCGGAATAACTAAAACGATGCGAAAACAGAATTAAAACTTTAAAACATAAAAAATATAAGTTTAAAATAAACTTACAATTTTATTCAAAGCATAGAGAGAGAGGGATACAAGATCAGGCAAGGAAAGAGAGAGGATATTTAGGATGCCTTACATGTTTACAAGTGAGAGCCTTAAACAGGCATCGAATGAACTATTCGTCTAACACGTGGGCGGTTACATTTTAAAACAAATGGACGGCTAAGATTACATGACCTTTACTTTTTTGAAAGGGCAAACGTCTTCTTCTGCTTTAAAGTCCTTTGTCTTTTTCTGTTTTATGTCGCTTTCTTTGGCTCTTTCTTTTCTGAAGAGGCAAATGTCGCTTTCTGCTTTATTGGTTTTGTCCTTTGCTTTTTGTGAAAGGGCAAATGTCACCATCTGCTGACTCTTGCTTTTCTGAAGGGGCAAGCGTCGCTGTCTGCTTTATCTTTTGCTTTTCCGAAGGGGCAAGTGTCCTTTGCTTTTCCGAAAGGGCAAATGTCGCCATCCTGCTTTGTGTCCTTTTCTTGAAGGGACTTGCTGTTGGTACGCTTTTGCGTAGGCGGGGTTACCTTTTTGACTTTTATGTCATGTCTCTATTATTTTGTTAGCGTTACGGAGCCTTTTTTTTCTTTGACTTACTGCAGGGCATTAATGCACGATGTTCTTACGGAGAAGCGCTTTGGATAGTCTATGCCAAAAATGTCTATGGAACTTATGGTGCCATAACAAATGTTTTGCAGGAATTTCATTAAATCATTATGGATTTAAAACCTGGTTTTCAAAATCAATTTTTGATAAAAGATTTATACGATCTTTAAAATCAGTGTTTTGATAAGAGACTCATAGAACTTCAAAATCAATGTTTTGACAAAGACTTATGAAAGTTACTCATAAAACTTCAAAATCAATGTTTTGATAAAGACTCGTAACAATTAGGATTGTTTAGTTTGTTCTAACTAGCAGCTTATTTTACCAATGATACGGCACAGGCCATTCCAGCCTTTCGTGCTTACTCAAATGGTTTTAGTCTGGCTGTGTTCTAAAAACCACCTTCTGTTTATTACGACCACTCTGATTCGGTGTCAAAGGATTAATGTAAGGAAATATGAGATCTACTCCCTAGTGATAGTATGAATACCATCTGGTTTTGCCGTGTACGGCAGTATCTGTGCTAGGAATGGTGTTCCTAAAATGATTTCCTCAGTTATATCCTTGGTTATAATGAAGCTATTCGTAAATGCAATGTTTTTATTGCATACAAGTGCTTTCGAGTTTATAATTAATTTCTATATTCTCACTGTGGCGAGAATATAGCCTATGTCTTATCTAAGTACTTGGTAGGGATTATACGCTTGAATGCGATTACGATCTGCTCGGAATCTAAAAGTGCTACTCTTTCGATAGCAAAATCATTAATGACTAATTTAATAGGGACATGGTAGCAATGCTCACAGCCTTTGATATTAAAGTTAGCCACGAATCGATTCTGTTAGATTCTTGATTTCTTGACTTTACGTGGTCACTGTTTAGGCGAGGTTTGGGGATCTTACGTGAGATCCAAATTTCTTATTTTGCCAATGCACCACAATGGAGTCTATTGTATCTGTTGATTTCTCCGACACAACAGTGAGCCTTTCATTTATGCAAAGGACTTCTTCCTTCAATTTTGAGACTTCATTAATTAAATGCGGTAGTGAATTACGACTTAGAGTCTTTAAACTTCGAAAACTCTTTTCATGTCAAAGGTTCTATCTTCCCTTTTTCTTTTACAGTTAATGGCGAGATTCTTAAGCTCTTTTAAATATTGCTTTTAAAATTGTCATCATCTATGTGATCGACCGTATCAAAGAAAAACTCTTGGCTGCTACTTGATATAACGCCCGATTATGCATTTTGGTACATGTGCGATTTTCCCGATCATTCGATTGAATTTGGAAGTGGAACTATCTCGAGCGTAACCTAAATCGGTGATCGCCGTCATTTGTAAAAAGCTATCTGAAGTACCTTCAGAGCTATTATCAGACTGCTCTTCATTTAAGATTGTGAACAGTTTATCTTTTATTTTGGGATCAATTCCCAGCCAGTTAATTTTATCTTTAGTTTATCGGGTTCTTTGCATTTATTGGCCATGTGGCTGTTTTCCCATAATTCGGCCAAGTTACTTTATTAGTATTTTTGCTGTTGCTTTCTCTGTTATACTTCCTTTTGGGAGTATAATTTCTTTTATACGCTTTGGGGCGTGGAATGTTATGATTCTTCTTCATTCTCTTGATGCTCTTCGAAGGAGCAGAAATATTAACATACCCGAAGTCTTGCGAAACTTCCTAATTCTCCTTTGGTGGAGTATTTACGTATTTGATTATTAAGCTTTATCGTATTACGGCTCTAGGCGGTCATATTAATATAGCTAATTAAATCACCATATGTCATTATGCCATGCGGAGTGTCTCCGTTGTGGCGTCTTAGCATATTAGTTCTTACCTTCTCGAAAGAGTTTAGGCAAACCCGATAAATCTTTCTTTCGATAATCATGATTCTGATCGATCCTTAGCATGACTTTGTTGAGAAATATATCTTTATACCATTTAAAATCGTGTAACTTTGGACATTTTAGATTATTAAGGATCTACAAACTTACATCTTGAAAAGTTTTGGATCTCGACAAAATGTTTCCGTCTGATATAATAGGGTTGCGAGGCATCACTATGAACTTCATTAGTAATCTTGTTATCGATGTTTCTTATTTAATTTGTGGTAGTTGCATTCATGATGCTTGACTTTTCAATGTCGAATAGGAAGTTATCCGCGATTTTTAACATCGATGAAACACGAAATGATAATTGGCGCTAATTGGGCATCGATCGATATGTGTTTTAATTTTATAAGCGGTTAAGCAGACTCCCGTTTCATGGAGCACTTTAAGCACTTGTCGCCGGACATGCGTCGATGTTCCGTTCATGGATTTCGTCACGAGTAAGTGGTGGGGTGGAACTCTTTCTTGAACAACGTATGCAGGAACGTCGGCTGTTTATAGAAATTTTTATTGGTTAATTTTGATATTTTATTAACCTCTGTTTTACCTTTTGAACTGGAACCTTCGCTCAACATCTTGATGGATTTGTCAGGATGTTTCGAGGTTGATCCTTCAGAGACTTTCATCTCTTTGAATTTACTGCTGATTCTATCTAGCAGGTCATCTTCAATTTCTTTTCCAAATTTAGGATGGCTTTTTGCAGCGGGAATTTTGAAAAGTGGTTGGATAAGATTTTCTCTTGGCCAGCTGGTGTATTCTGAAGGTAGAAGCATTACTTGCCTCGAAATTTGATTAGAGATAACATGTAACAAGCGGTTGGTGTAGTTGTTACATTGCGAATTTTATTAATATCATCAACATGTGTGATATCATTAGGATCTTTTATATCTCTTTTTAAAAGGAGTGGCGGTTAAGACTTCACGATTAGCGGAATCTTTATCTGTTCTAAGGGAGGTGTAACAGATTCAACTGTCCTTACACCCGTAAACCATTTCTTTACAATGGTGTTTAGACATTGCCTGTCATTATGGAGTTTATCGGTGATTTCAAACCACCTAAAGAATTCTAGATTTGCTCTAACATGGTTCGTGTCTTTTATCCATGATTCTTTAAACACCTTCCTTTCCTTTGCGTGAAAAGGTGCTTACATACCATTTTCTTTTAATGGCGTGCTCTGGATCTCTCCATAATTTATCAATGTAAGGCGATCGATCTTAAAATCGTGGCTTCTCTAATCATGCCATTTGTCTCCGCGTGCATTTCACTTACGGTGGAAATGCGATCGTTCTATCGATTGGTCGATAGTAGACTTTAGATGCTGATGACGAATAGTCTACTCCTTGAACTTTCGTTCGGGCATAGTTCGTCGAGTGCGAATACTCTTCATCCTCCGGGGTTTGGAAGAAGATGCCTTTGAAAGAGTATCTTCCATTAGATCTTAAAATTTTAAATCTATTGAACCGTCCAAGTCTTTGGATTATTTTCAATATCGAACTTTACGGTTCTAACTTTGGTTGGGTAATAGCATCGAAGTGCCATTCATCTTTTGCTAAAATTTCATTCCGTTTTAACATTCTTGGAACAAAGATATTGCTATGTTCTGGTTTGCTTCCATTAGCATAGTAGCACCTTTCTTTGCTAACTAGTTTAGCTTTTGGAGCTAAGGTTGTTTTCATTGCTTTGTAATATACTCGTATATTATAGCTATTTCTCTTGTGTTTATCTTCTTGTTCATATTCTTCGTTTTAATGTTTAACGTTAAGGTGTCCATAACGTTACGATCATTAATATCTCTTGAAAAATTTGGGTATGATTAAAATAAAGCTGGACCTCACAGCTAAATTACTTTGTAAAACTCGATGAGAATCATCAAAGTTTAATAATCTTGCATCTCTAAGTAAGAGACGGATAGGGGGTATCGAGACCCAATCGATACAAAGGCTTCTGACAATTTGTACCAAACCTATGTGAAGGAAATTAAATTCCTTTTTATATCATTTTATATCTTGATTGATAGCAATTTAATAATCTCTTTTGAGTTATTAATAGCTCTTTGTGGACTCATGAGTTTTGATATTATAATTTTTATAAAATCAAACTTTCTGTTTAAATAAGCAGTCTGAAAGATTCTTTTGGAATATTCCAATTCTGTAAATCTTTTTCAACTTTAGCAATTTTTGAAGTTGCTAAGTTTTCACTGTTGATTTCATTCATTCTTTATTAGTAAGAAGCTGTGTGGAGCTCCACTAAGAATTTAGACATGGATTGTCTCTTTTTTAAATAACTAAGATATCTTTTTAATCTGGTAACTTCTTCCTGAAGTTCATTTATTTTATCGATGATAACTTGGTTGATTGGTTGTGGACAACAACTCCCTAGGCCTTCTACAGGTCTTGCGGTTGTGTACTGGTCTAATTCTCTAAGACTTTCTTTTAACGATTTATTGCACTCATAGCCTGCTATGACTAAATCAATTATCTGAGAATTATATTCTCTTATGTAATTAAACTCTGGACGCATCTTCATTTATAAAACTTCTTGGTTTGTAACCAACGGTTTGTTGATAAGCGTGGAGACTACCATCCTTATCCTAGGGCTGCTGTTCTACTTGTTACTAGGTTTTAACCTAACTCTATTCTATTCCTTAGACTACTAAACAGTTTTCCTGTTCTAGTTGTCGACACTATTATTGTTCTTTCTTTACCTAAATAGTTCTCCTATCCTAGTTATCAACACTATTTCTATTCATTTTAATTACTTAAATAGTTAACATGCCTGTTCATCCGACACTTTCTCCTACGATCTTGGCGACATCCAGCGATATCGGCCCGGGCACGCTCCGTCGCTTCGGGCTAAATCTTTGCTCGGAAAGCTTACTACGGTAGTACTTTCGGCGAGGATGAGCGGACGATTATAACAACTAAGTGATTAAACCTAATCGGAATAGTAGACTTCTGACGGGATCAGAACAATTTGGGTAACTACAGGAACATAAATAGTAGACTTCTGACGGAACAGGGTCACTATTCTGGTAGCTACAGGAATTTAAGCAGTGCGAGGACTCTTCCTAGCAACCTAAGAACAACACCGCCTAAGGGCGGTAGTATGAGACTACTCACTCATCTCTACCAACATGGCTCACGATACCATAAAGGGTGTGATGTAAGCGGAATAACTAAAGCGATGCAGCAATTAAAACTTTAAAACATAAGAAAAATATAAGTTTAAAATAAACTTACAAATTTATTCAAAGCATAGAGAGAGAGGGATACAAGATCAGGCAAGGAAAGAGAGAGAGGGGGATATTTCCGGATTCCTTCTATGTTTACAAGTGAGAGCCTTAAATAGGCCTCGAATGAATTATTTGTCCTAACACGTGGACGGTTCTGTTTAAAACAAATGGACGGCTAAGATTACATGACCTTTACTTTTTCGAAAGGGCAAACGTCTTCTTCTGCTTTAAAGTCCTTTGTCTTTTATTTTATGTCATTTGTCTTTGGCTCTTTCTTTTCTGAAGAGGCAAATGTCGCTTTCTGCTTTATCTGAAGGGGCAAGTGTCCTTTACTTTTCTGAAAGGGCAAGTGTCACCATCCTGCTTTACGTCCTTTTCTGGAAGGGACCTGCTGTCGTTATTTCTTTGAAGTGCGCATCTGCGTGAGCTTGTGCAATTCCTCGGGGAATGAGCATGTCGCCATTATTCATTTCATTTGTGTTGGATGCCACATCTTCGTCGTCTTCTAATTTTGCTAAGGCTTCTAAGAGCCTTCTCCTGGTTTCTGTTTTGGAGTTTGTCGTCTCCTCTGAAGAAGATGATTTTTTCTTTTTCAGTTTATCTTCTTTTATTTTTGGGCTCCATCCTTTGATTTTGATGGTTTTGCTTAGATACTTGATCCTGTTTATCTCTTGGATGTCGAGCGTCGATTGAGGATGTAAGAGACCCTTTTCGATAAAGAACTTGCATAATTTAATATGCTGCAGGAGAGTAGAGATTTGTTGTTCTGACAAAAGGAACATCTGGTTTTAGGCTCGGGGCAACCACGTAAATTTCCTCCAAATATGTTCCACCACTCGTAGAACCATGCAGGGATGACCTTATCTTTTATCTCTTACTGCGTATTTAATAAACCAAGTATGCGTGTTTGGGCGCACGTAAAGGAAATTAAACCATGCGTCTTTGTAATCATACCAATTATATGTCCGAGGCCTATGGGTTTACGATAGTGGCAGAAGTGCGTAAGTGATCCATGTACCAGTTGAAAGGACTCAAAATCTTTTATTGTAAATTTGGAATATTGATTCCTCTGTTTTATCAAAATATTTATGCTCAACTTCAATGGAATCGGTGTCCACTAAAATGAATTCATAATATTTCCTCGTTTTTATCGGGTCTTGGTTATCCACATACTGGTGGTCTGTATAACATGGTTTTAAGAGGTCCTGTACTCTAAAATTCTCATACTGTTTATCTAATGCCATAATAGGCAAAACCTGGGATGGGATAAATTCCCGTTCGAATAGGAGTTTCTTTCTTTATCGAGTTCTTTGGTTTAGCAGCTTGAATATGATTCTGGAGGAATCATTCTGTAGCTCTTTTTACTCTCTGTTTCTGATGGCGTGGCCTTAAAAGGTTGCGCCTGTTTTTTCTGGATTGGTTCTTTGGGGAGAGCTGGTATTATTGGGAGATTTCCCAGGCGTGAACATATTACATCACGAGAGGTTTATGTAAAGCTTTACTCGAGCTTTACGCTTGGAAAGGTGTTTTAGTTTTTCTTACGGTTTATTTTGAAGCGGTGGCGTGTCGGGCGTAGGCAGGCTGGTCTCATTATTTCCTGCAAAAATTCTCGTCGGAAAATCTGGTAGAGAGTTTTCTTCTCCTTTTATAAAATTTATTTTAAAATCGAAGCTGGATAATAAAGCTTGCCATCGGGCAAAAATCTGTTTAGAAACTAGGTTTTTAACATCTTTTTGTAAAATGTCTTTGGCTGCTTTGCAGTCGACTCTTAACAAAAATTCTTTGTTTATCAAATCATCTTGAAATTTCATAATACATAGTACTATAGACAAAATCTCCTTTTTAACTGTGCTATAGTTTTTCTGTGCTTGGTTCCGGTTCAGTAAATCTTACTAATTGTTCAGTGGCTCAAGAAAACTCTTTGTTTAAGGATACCACCGTAACCTATGTCGGGCATCGGTTTCTCTTATCATAAAGGCTTCGGATTAGGGATTCCTAAACATGGAAGCTTACGGACAATTTCTTTTATCGTATGGCGGCTCTGATGCATTCTGACCAAGGGACTGGATTTTTCTTTAACCTTTTGTATAAAGGCTCACAAATTTGTCTAATTTTCGGGATAAAATCTGCAACATAATTAAGACTTCCTAAGAATCTTTGTAGCTGATTTTTATCAGGAATTTCATCGGGAAACTTGGTGGAGAACTCTATGGCTCTACAAATTGGTTTATAGGTTCCTTGATAGAGATCATGTCCTAAGAACCTAATGGTCATGCAAAGCGACTTTATCTTTTGGCACTTACCGCTTGACCATTATACTTAACGGTTTGGGCAAAAGTATTAAGATGTTTAAAATGCTGTTCTATGTTATCTGAGAATACTAGAACATCATCTATGTATACAATCATGTATTGACTGTAAGGGTTGAATATGTTATTCATGATGTTCTGAAATTCAGAAGGGGCATTCTTAAGCCCAAAAGGCATTACATTACATTCGTATTGCCCGAAGGGGACATTGAAGGCTGTTTTATACCTATCTCTTTCATTGACTTGGATTTGCGAAACGACTTCATGTCGAACTTACTATAGATATTAGCATTATAAGTTCTTTTAATAAATCTCTTTTATTAGGAATCGGATACCTAATCCATTTTAATCTTTGCGTTAAGAGGTTTATAATTGATGGCGAGCCTTAGGACTCCTCTTTCTTTTTGATTCTTGTTAACATAGAAAGGTGAACAACTCATTGTGATTTAGAATGTCGATGATTCCTTTTCAAGTAGATCATTGACTTCTTTTTCTGATGTTCCATGAGCTTCATGGCTCATTTGGATAGGTCGGCTTTCGTGGGAATGTTCTTTCACGAAAATCATCCGTATATAAGCGGATCTACGATATGCTTCTTTCTTTTCCAGAAAGCATTTGGTAGTTCTGAGCATATTTTTCTTTCCATAGAATCTAGCAAAATTTTCATTCTATTAATAACCGCCGGGGTTTTTAAATTAGATTCTATCCTTTTTATTCTAACGTCTTCTTTTAGGTAGTTAACCTGATTGGTTAATAGCCGTATTTTAAAGACTGTCTTTTGTTTAACATGATTACTGTGATCAGTAGTCAAAGGATTTACGTATGGGAATACAAGGTTTCTTCTCATAGAACTGGTGTAAATACCGTCTAATTTAGCGGTATAAGGTTTTATCTGTGTTAGGAAAGGAATTCCTAGAATGATTTCTTCAGTTACGTTTCGTGTAATAACGAAATCGTTAGTGAAGCAAATACCATTATTACAGACATGGGCTTTTGACAGTTTCCAATTTATTTTAATATTGTCTCCTGTGGCGGAGTATAATTTATGGGTACTTTTACTCAAATACTTAGTGGGAACTAATCCTTCAAATCTGATTACGACCTGCTCCAGTCTAATAAAGTCGTTTTCTAAGATAAAATCATTATTTATCATAACCTTGATAGGGACATGGTAGCAATGCTCGGCCTCAAATTAATTTTAACCTGAATTGTTATCAGTTGTTAAGGTTTTGGCCTCTGTGGGACCGAGATCCTTTTTCATCTTGAGGATTTCCTCTTTAGGTTCATGATTTCTTTTAATAAATCCGAGTAGTGGTATCTGAATTTGTTTCGTTAGTGGAAACATTACATTTGTTATTAGTCATAACATTAATCTTTTGTTTTATACAAGTCTGATTTCTTAGTACTCTTCTGATGCAGTGGAGGTGGAATCATTCGGGTAATTCGATGAACTATCGCCACCGTAATAGTTTTACGAATTATTATTCATCTTTCTTTTGGGTTTTCGACCTCTTCTTAATAATCTTTGGACCTTTTAATCCATCCTTCCCATTATTTGAACTGGAGCCATCGGGTTTTTGATTGAAGTTCGCTTCTTTAAGCTTACTATTAATTCTGTTTGATAATCTATTATCTGGCTTTGAGCGGCGTTTTGCCAAACAGTTATTAATATTAAAGAAATAATCAGAAAGGGTTTTCCCTTCTGTTCCAATTGGTTTATTACCAGACACGTGGGCCTTACTTGCACCAGTATCTTGTAACAACTGTCGGATTTCTTCCTTTTCCCTTAGGATTCCTTTTGGATCATTCTTATCCTTTTTAGATGACTGGTTAATCAAGATCTTTCCCTTTACGGGGACCTCAATCTGTTTTAATGGCGGAGTTACTGTTTCAACAGTATTCTCTTTTTTGAACCATTCTTCAGCAATGGTGTCTAAGCATTGTCTGTTGTTATGGAGTTTATCAGTGATTTGAAACCACTTAAAGAATTCTATATTAGAATTAATTCTGTTCATATCACTTATCCAATTATTCTTAAACTTTCTTCTTTCCTCGAGTGGAAAAGTGCTGTTGTACCATTTTCTTTTTATGGCATTTTTTGGATTTTTCCATAATTTGTCAATATACGGCCAATCGATTTCAAAACCGATCTCCTTTTTAACGGTGTCAAGTCTACTGTGCTTTTGTGGAAGCATAGCAGTATTCCTACCACCAACTGACTTAGCTTCTGGAGCTAACAAAGCATTAATTCTGTTAACAAACTTATCTTAGGAGATAAAAAGGTGTTCATTAGTATTGGACTGTGTAGAGTCCTACTAATTTCTTATTGATACGTTGCCAATCGTCAAGGACACCGATCCGCCTTTTTAGCTCGTCGTTTTCCTCATACAATACAACCATTCTTTTAATGATTATTTGTCTGACTATAACTTGGGCTTGGGTATTCAAACCTTCTATAGGTTTAGCAGTTTTATAATATTCTAACTCTCTAAGGTTTTTCCCTAATCTTTTATTACAGAAATAACTTTCTACTAGGAATTTCATTGCATAAGAATTATATTTTCTTATGTAGTAAAATTCTGGACGCATCTTCATTTATAAAAACTTCTTGGTTTGTAACCAACGGTTTGTTGATAAGCGTGGAGACTACCATCCTTATCCTAGGGCTGCTGTTCTACTTGTTACTAGGTTTTAACCTAACTCTATTCTATTCCTTAGACTACTAGCAGTTTTCTGTTACAGTTGTCGACTATTATTGTTCTTTCTTTACCTAAATAGTTCTCTATCCAGTTATCAACACTATTTCCTATTCATTTTAATTACTTAAATAGTTAACATGCCTGCTCATCCGACACTTTCTCCTACGATCTTGGCGACATCCAATGATATCGGCCCAGCACGCTCGCCCTTTGGGCTAAATCATCGCTCAGAAAGCTTACTCTGGTAGTACTCGGCGAGGATGAGCTAACGAGATAACAACTAAGTGATTAAACCTAATCGGAATAGTAGACTTCTGACGGGATCGGAACAATTTGGGTAACTACAGGAACATAAATAGTAGACTTCTGACGGAACAGGGTCACTATTCTGGTAGCTACAGGAATTTAAACAGAGTAACAGACTCTTCCTAGCAACCTAAGAACAACAGCCCTAAGGGCGGTAGTATGAGACTACTCACTCATCTCTACCAACATGGCTCACGATACCATAAAGGGTGTGATGTAGCGGAATAACTAAAGCGATAAGCAGTAATTAAAACTTTAAACATAAAAAATATAAGTTTAAAATAAACTTACAATTTTATTCAAAGCATAGAGAGAGGATACAAGATCGGGCAAGGAAAGAGAGAGGGGATATTTAGGATGCCTTCTATGTTTACAAATGAGAACCTTAAATAGGCCTCGAATGAACTTATTCGTCCTAACACGTGGACGGTTCTGGTTAAAACAAATGGACGGCTAAGATTACATGACCTTTACTTTTTCGAAAGAGCAAACGTCTTCTTCTGCTTTAAGTCCTTTGTCTTTTTCTGCTTTATGTCGCTTTCTTTGGCTCTTTCTTTTCTGAAGAGACAAATGTCGCTTTCTGCTTTATTGGTTTTGTCCTTTGCTTTTTGTGAAAGGGCAAATCTCACCATCTAGCGACTCTTTGCTTTTACGAAGGAGCGGCGTTCTGTCTGCTTTATCTTTTGCTTTTAGAAGGGCAAGTGTCCTTTGCTTTTCGAAAGGGCAAATGTCGCCATCTGCTTTGTGTCCTTTTCTTGAAGGACTTCTTTGTTACGCTTTGCGTGGCGGGTTACCTTTTTGACTTGTATATGTCTCTATTATTTTGTTGGCGCGCCTCGAGCCTTCTTTTTGTTTTCTTGCTGACTTACCTGCCGGGCATTAATGCCTGATGTTCTTCTGGAGAACTGCTTTGGTCTATGCCAAAAATGTCTATGGAACTTATGGTGCCATAACAAATGTTTTGCAGGAATTTCATTAAATCATTATGGATTTAAAACCTGGTTTTCAAAATCAATTTTTGATAAAAGATTTATACGATCTTTAAAATCAGTGTTTTGATAAGAGACTCATAGAACTTCAAAATCAATGTTTTGACAAAAGACTTATGAAAGTTACTCATAAAACTTCAAAATCAATGTTTTGATAAAGACTCACGTAACAGTGCAGGATTGTTTCGTTGTTCTAACTAGCCTTATTTTACCAATGATCAAGACGGCCATTCCGGCCTTTCGTGCTTACTCAAATGGTTTTAGTCATTGTGTTCTAAAAACCATATACATTTATTACGACCACTCTGATTCGTTGTCAAAGGATTAATGTAAGGAAATATGAGATCTACTCCCCTAGTGATAGTATGAATACCATCTGGTTTTGCCGTGTACGGCAGTATCTGTGCTAGGAATGGTGTTCCTAAAATGATTTCCTCAGTTATATCCTTGGTTATAATGAAGCTATTAAGTAAATGCAATGTTTTATTGCATCTGCTTTCGAGTTTATAATTAATTTCTATATTCTCCCTTGCGAGAATATAGCCTCGCGCATACATCTAAGTACTTGGTAGGGATTATACCTTCGAATGCGATTACGATCTGCTCCGGAATCTAAAAGTGCTACTCTTTTCGATAGCAAAATCATTAATGACTAATTTAATAGGGACACGGTAGCTTAATGCTCTAGCCTTTGATATTAAAGTTAGCCTCAATCGATTCTGTTCGATTCTTGATTTCTTGACTTTCTCGGTCACTGTTTAGAGGAGGTTTGGGGATCTTCGTGAGATCCAAATTTCTTATTTTTGCCAATGCACCACTTTCTAATGGTAGTGCATTGTTAATACGATCGATTTCTCGCTTTCTAACGAAGTGAGCCTTTCATTTATGCAAAGGACTTCTTCCTTCAATTTTGAGACTTCGTTAATTAAGTGCGGTAGTGAATTACGACTTAGAGTCTTTAAACTCTTGAAAACTCTTTTCATGTCAAAAGGTTCTATCTTCCTTTTCTTTTTCAGTTAATGTGAGATTCTTAAGCTCTTTTAAGTATTGCTTTTAAAATTGTCATCATCTATGTGATCGACCATGTCAAAGAAAAACTCTTGTCGCTACTTGATATAACGCTAATGCGTTTGATGCGTATGCGAGATTTTCCAAGACATTCACGATTGGTCGGAAGTGGAACTATCTGAATCGTTAAATCCGGTGATCCTGTAAAAGCATCTGTAAAAGTACCTTGAGCTATTATCGATCGCTCTTCATTTAAGATTGTGAACAGTTTATCTTTTATTTTGGGATCAATTCCCAACAGATTAATTTTATCTTTCCGTTTATCGGGTTCTTTGCATTTATTGGCCATGTGGCCTGTTTTCCCGCAATTCCAGCAAGTTACTTTATTAGTATTTTTGCTGTTGCTTTCTCTGTTATACTTCCTTTTGGGAGTATAATTTCTTTTATACGCTTTGGGGCGTGGAATGTTATGATTCTTCTTCATTCTCTTGATGCTCTTCGAAGGAGCAGAAATATTAACATACCCGAAGTCTTCGAAAACTTCCTAATTCTCCTTTGGTGGAGTATTTACGTATTTGATTATTAAGCTTTATCGTATTATTACGACTCTAGGCCTACTATATTAATATAGCTAATTAAATCACCATATGTCATTATGCCATCTGAGTGTCTCCGTTGTGGCATCTTAGCATATTGGTTCTTACTTCTCGGCAAAGTTTAGGCAAACCAGTGATAAATCTTTCTTTCGATAATCATGATTCTGATCAATCCTTAGCATGACTTTGTTGAGAAATATATCTTTATACCATTTAAAATCGTGTAACTTTGGACATTTTAGATTATTAAGGATCTCTAAACTTCTGTCTTGAAAAAGTTTTGGATCTCCAACAAAATGTTTCCGTCTGATTAAGATAATAGAGTTCGAGGCATCACTATGAACTTCATTAGTAATCTTATTATCGATGTTTCTTATTTGGGTTTGTGGTAGTTGCATTCATGATGCTTGACTTTTCAATGTCGAATAGGAAGTTATCCCGATTTTTAACATCGATAAAACACGAAATGATAATCGACGCTAATTGGGCATCGTCGGTATGTGTTTTAATTTTATAATCGGTTAAAGCAGACTCCCATTTCATGGAGCACTTTAAGCACTTGTCCTTGGACATGCGTCAATGTTCCATTCATGGATTTCATCACGAGTAAGTGGTGGGGTGGAACTCTTTCTTCAAACAACGTATGCAGGAACGTCGGCTGTTTATAGAAATTTTTATTGGTTAATTTTGATATTTTATTAACCTCTGTTTTACCTTTTGAACTGGAACCTTCGCTCAACATCTTGATGGATTTGTCAGGATGTTTCGAGGTTGATCCTTCAGAGACTTTCATCTCTTTGAATTTACTGCTGATTCTATCTAGCAGGTCATCTTCAATTTCTTTTCCAAATTTAGGATGGCATTTTGAAGCGGGAATTTTGAAAAGTGGTTGGATAAGATTTTCTCTTACCAGGCGGTGTATTCCTGAAGGTAGAAGCATTACTTGCCTCTGAAATTTGATTAGAGATAACATGTAACAACTGGTTGGTGTAGTTGTTCTGTTGCAGAATTTTATTAATATCATCAACATGTGTGATATCATTAGG
Organism: Przewalskia tangutica; assembly: GCA_029844215.1. Lineage (NCBI taxonomy): Eukaryota > Viridiplantae > Streptophyta > Magnoliopsida > Solanales > Solanaceae > Przewalskia > Przewalskia tangutica. The sequence continues at coordinate 148,994,808 of CM056719.1, forward strand.
ATCTTTTATATCTCTTTTAAAAGGAGTGGCGGTTAAGACTTCACCGTTAACGGGAATCTTTATCTGTTCTAAGGGAGGTGTAACAGATTCAACTGTCCTTTCACCCGTAAACCATTTCTTTACAATGGTGTTTAGACATTGCCTGTCATTATGGAGTTTATCGGTGATTTCAAACCACCTAAAGAATTCTAGATTTGCTCTAACATGGTTCATGTCTTTTATCCATGATTCTTTAAACACCTTCCTTTCACTGCGTGAAAAGGTGCTTATACCATTTTCTTTTAATGGCGTGCTCGATCTCTCCATAATTTATCAATGTAAGGCCAATCGATCTTAAAATCGGCTTCTCTAATCATGCCCATTTGTCTCACCATGCATTTCAACACGGTGGAATGCGATCGTTCTATCGATTGGTCGATAGTAGACTTTGGGTACTGGTGACGAATAGTCTACTCCTTGAACTTTACGTTCAGGCATAGTTTCGTCAGAATTACCAGAATACTCTTCATCCTCCCGGGGTTTGGAAGAAGATGCACTGAAAGAGTATCTTCCATTAGATCTTAAAAATTTTAAATCTATTGAACCATCCAAGTGCTGGATTATTTGTTCAATATCAGAACTTTCTGGTTCTAACTTTGGTTGGGTAATAGCATCGAAGTGCCATTCATCTTTTGCTAAAATTTCATTCCATTTTAACATTCTTGGAACAAAGATATTGCTATGTTCCTGGTTTGCTTCCATTAGCATGGTAGCACCTTTACTGCTAACTAGTTTAGCTTTTGGAGCTAAGGTTGTTTTCATTAGCCTGTAATATACTCTGTATATTATAGCTATTTCTCTTGTGTTTATCTTACTGTTCATATTCTTCGTTTTAATGTTTAACGTTAAGGTGTCCATAACGTTCTGATCATTAATATCTACTGAAAAATTTGGGTAACAGTTTAAAATAACCGACCTGTTAAATTACTTTGTAAAACTCCCGATGAGAATCATCAAAGTTTAATAACCTTGCATCTCTAAGTAAGAGACAGATGGGGGTATCGAGACCCAATCGATACAAAGGCTTTACAGCAATTTGTACCAAACCTATGTGAAGGAAATTAAATTCCTTTTTATATCTGTTTATATCTTCAGTTGATAGCAATTTAATAATCTCTTTTGAGTTATTAATAGCTACTGTGGACTCACAAGTTTTGATATTATAATTTTTTATAAAATCAAACTTTCTGTTTATAAGCAGATCTGAAAGATTCTTTTGGAATATTCCAATTCTGTAAATCTTTTTCAACTTTAGCAATCTTTGAAGTTGCTAAGTTTTCACTGTTGATTTCATTCATTCTTACTAGTAAGAAGCTGTGTGGAGCTCTACTAAGAATTTAGACATGGTATCAGAGCCATGTTGGTAGAGATGAGTGAGTAGTCTCATACTACCGTCCTTAGGGCGGTGTTGTTCTTAGGTTGCTAGGAAGAGTCCTGTTACTCTGTTTAAATTCTGTAGCTACGAATAGTGACCTGTTCGTCGTAAGTCTACTATTTATGTTCTGTAGTTACCCAAATTGTTCCGATCCAGTCCAGTCTACTATTCGATTAGGTTTAATCACTTAGTTGTTATCTTTGTCGCTCATCCTCATTGAGTACTCTTTGTAGTAAGCTTTCCTGGAGCAGTGATTTAGCCCGAAAGGACGGAGTGTGCCTGGGCCGTATACTGTTGGATGTCGCCGAAGATCGTAGGAGAAAGTGTCAGATGAACAGGGCATGTTAACTATTTAAGTAATTAAAATGAATAGGAAATAGTGTTGACAACTAGGATAGGAGAACTATTTAGGTAAAGAAAGAACAATAATAGTGTCGACAACTAGAACAGGAAAACTGTTTAGTAGTCTAAGGAATAGAATAGAGTTAGGTTAAAACCTAGTAACAAGTAGAACAGCAGCCCTAGGATAAGGATGGTAGTCTCCACGCTTATCAACAAACCGTTGGTTACAAACCAAGAAGTTTTATAAATGAAGATGCGTCCAGAGTTTAATTACATAAGAGAATATAATTCTCAGATAATTGATTTAGTCATAGCAGGCTATGAGTGCAATAAATCGTTAAAAGAAAGTCTTAGAGAATTAGACCAGTACACAACCGCAAGACCTGTAGAAGGCCTAGGGAGTTGTTGTCCACAACCAATCAACCAAGTTATCATCGATAAAATAAATGAACTTCAGGAAGAAGTTACCAGATTAAAAAGATATCTTAGTTATTTAAAAAAGAGACAATCCATGTCTAAATTCTTAGTAGAGCTCCACACAGCTTCTTACTAGTAAGAATGAATGAAATCAACAGTGAAAACTTAGCAACTTCAAAGATTGCTAAAGTTGAAAAAGATTTACAGAATTGGAATATTCCAAAAGAATCTTTCAGATCTGTTTATGAAACAGGAAAGTTTGATTTTATAAAAAATTATAATATCAAAACTTGTGAGTCCACAGTAGCTATTAATAACTCAAAAGAGATTATTAAATTGCTATCAACTGAAGATATAAACAGATATAAAAAGGAATTTAATTTCCTTCACATAGGTTTGGTACAAATTGCTGTAAAGCCTTTGTATCGATTGGGTCTCGATACCCCCATCTGTCTCTTACTTAGAGATGCAAGGTTATTAAACTTTGATGATTCCTTACTGGGAGTTTTACAAAGTAATTTAGCCAGAGGTCCAGTTTATTTTAACTGTTACCCAAATTTTTCAGTAGATATTAATGATCAGAACGTTATGGACACCTTAACGTTAAACATTAAAACGAAGAATATGAACAGTAAGATAAACACAAGAGAAATAGCTATAATATACAGAGTATATTACAGGCTAATGAAAACAACCTTAGCTCCAAAAGCTAAACTAGTTAGCAGTAAAGGTGCTACCATGCTAATGGAAGCAAACCAGGAACATAGCAATATCTTTGTTCCAAGAATGTTAAAATGGAATGAAATTTTAGCAAAAGATGAATGGCACTTCGATGCTATTACCCAACCAAAGTTAGAACCAGAAAGTTCTGATATTGAACAAATAATCCAGCACTTGGATGGTTCAATAGATTTAAAATTTTTAAGATCTAATGGAAGATACTCTTTCAGTGCATCTTCTTCCAAACCCCGGGAGGATGAAGAGTATTCAGTAGTCGACGAAACTATGCGAGCGAAAGTTCAAGGAGTAGACTATTCGTCATCAGATCTAAAGTCTACTATCGACCAATCGATAGAACGATCGTGACCACCGAAGTGAAATGCATGGTGGAGACACTGGGCATGATTAGAGAAGCGATTTTAAGATCGATTGGCCTTACATTGATAAATTATGGAGAGATCCAGAGCACGCCATTAAAAGAAAATGGTATGTAAGCACCTTTTCACGCAGTGAAAGGAAGGTGTTTAAAGAATCATGGATAAAAGACATGAACCATGTTAGAGCAAATCTAGAATTCTTTAGGTGGTTTGAAATCACCGATAAACTCCATAATGACAGGCAATGTCTAAACACCATTGTAAAGAAATGGTTTACGGGTGAAAGGACAGTTGAATCTGTTACACCTCCCTTAGAACAGATAAAGATTCCCGTTAACGGTGAAGTCTTAACCGCCACTCCTTTTAAAAGAGATATAAAAGATCCTAATGATATCACACATGTTGATGATATTAATAAAATTCTGCAACAGAACAACTACACCAACCAGTTGTTACATGTTATCTCTAATCAAATTTCAGAGGCAAGTAATGCTTCTACCTTCAGGAATACACCAGTTCGGTCGGAAGAGAAAATCTTATCCGAACCACTTTTCAAAATTCCCCAGTTTTCGGCAAAAAGCCATCCTAAATTTGGAAAAGAAATTGAAGATGATCTGCTAGACAGAATCAGCAGTAAATTCAAAGAGATGAAAGTCTCTGAAGGATCAACCTCGAAACATCCTGACAAATCCGTCAAGATGTTGAGCGAAGGTTCCAGTTCAAAAGGTAAAACAGAGGTTAATAAAATATCAAAATTAACCAATAAAAATTTCTATAAACAGCCGACGTTCCCAGACATGTTGTTTGAAGAAAGAGTTCCACCCCCAGCCACTTACTCGGGTGATGAAATCCATGAATGGAACATTGACGGCATGTCCGAAGGACAAGTGCTTAAAGTGCTCCATGAAATGGGAGTCTGTTTAACCAGTTATAAAATTAAAACACATACTGACGATGCCCAATTAGCGTCGATTATCATTTCAGGTTTTACTGGGATGTTAAAAAATTGGTGGGATAACTTCCTATTCGACATTGAAAAGTCAAGCATCATGAATGCAACTACCACAGTCCAAATAAGAAACATCGATAACAGTATTACTAATGAAGTTCATAGTGATGCCTCGGCAACTCTATTATACTGTATCGGGAAACATTTTGTTGGAGATCCAAAACTTTTTCAAGACAGAAGTTTAGAGATCCTTAATAATCTAAAATGTCCAAAGTTACACGATTTTAAATGGTATAAAGATATATTTCTCAACAAAGTCATGCTAAGGATTGACTGTAATCATGATTATTGGAAAGAAAGATTTATCAGCGGTTTGCCTAAACTCTTTGCCGAGAAGGTAAGAACCAATATAAGAAGATGCCACAATGGAGACACTCCGTATGGCATAATGACTTATTGTTATTTAATTAGCTATATTATTATGACCGCCTAGAAGTGTATGTCTGATAAAGCAATAATAATCAAATACGTAAATACTCCACCAAAGGAGAATTAGGAAGTTCTGCGAAGACTTGGGTATGTTAATATTTCTGCTCCTTCGAAGAGCATCAAGAGAATGAAGAAGAATCATAACATTCCACGCCCCAAAGCGTATAAAAGAAATTATACTCCCAAAAGGAAGTATAACAGAGAAAGCAACAGCAAAAATACTAATAAAGTAACTTGTTTGGAATTGCGGAAAACAGCCACATGGCCAATAAATGCAAAGAACGATAAGCGGAAAGATAAAATTAATCATTGGGAATTGATCCCAAAATAAAAGATAAACTATTCACAATCTTAAATGAAGAAGCGATCGATAATAGCTCTGAAGGTACTTGAGGCAGTTTACTGATGTGAAGGATCACCGGATTTAGGTTCTGATTCGAGATAGTTCCACTTCCAGCTTCAACTGTGAATGTACTGGGAAAATCTGCACATGTACCAAACAGACACTTGGCGTTATATCAAGTAGCGACGAGTTTTTCTTTGACATGGTCGATCACATAGATGATGACAATTTTAAAAAGCAATATTTAAAAGAGCTTAAGAATCTCGTCATTAACCAGAAAAAAGAAAAAGGGAAGATAGAACCTTTTGACATGAAAAGGGTTTTCAGTAAGTTTAAAGACTCTAAGTCAGGTAATTCACTACCAGACTTAATTAATGAAGTCTCAAAATTAAAGGAAGAAATCCTTTGCATAAATGAAAGGCTCAGCTCGATAGAAGCTGGAGAAATCAGTCGTATCAACAAAAGACTCAGTTCATTAGAAACTGGTGCATTGGCCAAAATGAGAAATTTGGATCTCACGGAAGATCCCCGAACCTCGTCCAAACAGGTGGCCACAGAAGGTCAAGAAATTGAAGAATCAGAACAGGAATCTGATTCAGGGCTAACTTTAATTTCAAAGGCTAGAGCATTAAGCTACCATGTCCCTATTAAATTAGTCATTAATGATTTTGCTATCGAAAGAGTAGCACTTTTAGATTCAGGAGCAGATCAAAACTGCATTCGTGAAGGTATAATCCCTACCAAGTACTTAGATAGAAGTACACATAGGCTATATTCTGCCACAGGGGAGGATATAGAAATTAATTATAAACTCTCGAAAGCACTTGTATGCAATAAAAACATTGCATTTACAAATAGCTTCATTATAACCAAGGATATAACTGAGGAAATCATTTTAGGAACACCATTCCTAGCACAGATACTGCCGTATACGGCAAAGCCAGATGGTATTCATACTATCACTAGGGGAGTAGATCTCATATTTCCTTACATTAATCCTTTGACAACGAATCAGAGTGGTCGTAATAAACAGAAGGTGGTTTTAGAACACCGGACTAAAACCATTTGAGTAAGCACGAAAATTTGGAATGGCTCGCGCGTATCATTGGTAAAATAAGCTGCTAGTTAGAACAACCAGAAACAATCCCAGAATTGTTACGTAAGTCATTTATCAAAACATTGATTTTGAATTTTTATGAGTAACTTTCATAAGTCTTTTGTCAAAACATTGATTTTGAAGTTACATGAGTCTCTTATCAAAACGATTTTAAAGATCGTATAAATCTTTTATCAAAATTGATTTTGAAAACTGTGTTTTAAATCCATAATGATTTAATGAAATTCCTGCAAAACATTTGTTATGGCACCATAAGTTCCATAGACATTTTTGGCATAGACAGCGATTCTCGGAAGAACATCGTGCATTAATGCGGCAGTAAGTCGTGAAAACAAAAGAAGGCTCCAGAACGCCTTGAACAAAATAATAGAGACATGACATAAAAGTCAAAAAGGTAACCCCGCCTACGCAAAAGCGTACCAACAGCAAGTCCCTTCAAGAAAAGGACACAAAGCAGGATGGCGACATTTGCCCTTTCGGAAAAGCAAAGGACACTTGCCCCTTCGGAAAAGCAAAAGATAAAGCGAAGAACGCTTGCCCCGAAAAGCAAAGTCGAGATGGTGACATTTGCCGCACAAAAGCAAAGGACAAAACCAATAAGCGGCGACATTTGCCTCTTGAGAAAAAGAAAGAGCCAAAGAAAGCGACATAAAGCGAAAAAGACAAAGGACTTTGCGTAGAAGACGTTTGCCCTTTCAAAAAGTAAAGTCATGTAATCTTAGCCGTCCATTTGTTTTAAATGAGCCCACGTGTTAGGGCGAATAGTTCATTCGAGGCCTATTTAAGGCTCTCACGTAAACATAGAAGGCATCGGAAATATCCCCTCTCTCTCTTTCCTTGATCTTGTATCCCTCTCTCTATGCTTTGAATAAAATTGTAAGTTTATTTTAAACTTATATTTTTATGTTTTAAAGTTTTAATTGCGTTTTAGCATCGTTTTAGTTATTCCGCTTTACATCACACTTTATGGTATCGAGCCATGTTGGTAGAGATGAGTGAGTAGTCTCATACTACCGCCCTTAGGGCGGTGTTGTTCTTAGGTTGCTAGGAAGTTCGTTACTTTGTTTGAATTCTGTAGAGCTACAAGATATAGTGACCTGTTCGCTAGTGGTTATCTTGTTCTTAGTTTCTTGTAGTTACCGATGTCGTAACCTGTTCGTTAGAGGTCATCTTGTTTAAAGTTTCAGATTTACCGATGTTGTTACCTGTTAGTTAGAGGTCATCTTGTTTAAGTTCTGTAGCTACCGTAATGTTTGTTGTTAGGAGTCCACTATTCCGAGTAAGTTTAATCACTTAGAGTCGCACCGCTGTTTGAATGATCGATGAAAGTACTCAAGTAAGCTTTCGAGCGATAATGAAGCAGCTAGGTAGAGGTAGGCGAAGGGTATGATTGGATGTCATTGAAGAACGTAGGAGATGGTCTCGACCAAGAACAAGTCACTCGTTAAGTTGTTAAAAAGAATAGGAAATAGTGTCGATAAGTTTCGGATAGGAGAACTATTTAGGTGGTTATAGTAATTGAAAACCAGTATGATAACTACGGTAGGAGAACTATTTAGGTAATTATAGTAATTAATAACTAGTATGACTATTACGGTAGGAGAACTATTTAGGTAATTATAGTTAGTAAAGAACTAGTATATACAACTACGATAGGAGTACTGTTTAGGTAGTCGGAGGAATAGGAAAGAGTAGGATTGAGTCTAGTAACAAGATAGAACAATACTAGGTAAAGGATGGTAGTTTCCACGCTTGTCGGACCTTGGTTAAACCAAGAAGTTTATAAATGAAGATCGTCAAGAATTTAATCTTATAAGAAGATATAATTCTCAAACTATTAAGTTTATTACAATTAGTAATGAATGTAATAGAAGGATAAAGGCAAACCTAAAAGAATTAGGGTATTACAAAATTGCTAAACCAATTAAAGGTTTGGATGACTTTCATCAAGTCATAGTAAAGCGATTAATCATCAATAAGAGATGAACTCTATGAAGAAACGTAGGGTTAAGGATAAGGGTTGATAGTTTATCAACGGCGTCAAAAATTACTCATCGTTTGAATGAGCTTACGATCCATTATTAATGGAAACTTTTTATCTCCGTAAGATAATTTAGTTAAAAGATTAACAATTTATTAGCTCGAGAAGCTAAGAAGAAGATAATTACTAGTGTAAGATACCCAGATCTTCTTCCAAATCCGGGAGGAGGAAAAGTATTTTAGATCTGGTGAAACTATACTTGAACGTAAAGTTGAGCATAGACTATTCGCCAACGGTACCAAGTCTCATCACACAATTGATAGAAAGACTAACGGTCCACTAAAAGCAATAAGCTTAGTGGCTGGTATGATTAAAAATGATTTAATCAATGAACTAATGATTCACTCTGAAGCTAATTTAATCAAAAGAATTGATTCTTTGTTAGCTCGAAGCTAATTGATCAATAGTCGAATACTAAGACTATGCTTCCACAAAAGCAACAAGCTTGGTATTATTAATGAAGATATCAATTTTAAAATTGATTGGAAAACCCTTAACAAGTTATGGGTAGATCGAACATACCATTAAAAGAAAATGGTACAAAGATTTTCACCGAGGAAAGAAAAGAGTTTAGAAATAATTGGATAAGTGATATGAGCAATTAATTCTAATGTAGAATTTTTAGGTGGTTTCGATCACGATAAACTCCATAATGGCATGAAGTGTCTTGACACCATTCTTTGAAGAATGGTTCAAAGAGAATCTTGTTGAAACGAGAACTCGCCATTAGAGTAACGATTAAGGTCCCAGTAAGGTAAGATCTTGATTAACGATCGTTTAAAAGAACGAAAAGATCCAAAAGGATTCCAAAGGAAAAGGAAGAAATCCGGCGGTTGTTACAAGATCTTGGTGCAAGTAAGGCCACGTTCGGTGATAAACCGATTGGAGCAGAAGGAAAACCTTTCGATTACTTCTTCAATATTAAAGATTGTTTGGCAAAACGCCGCTCAAACTCAGATGATAATAATAAGTTATCAAACAGGATTAATAGTAAGCTTAAAGAGCTGAACTCAATCAGAAACCAGCAGGTTCTTATTCAAATGTTAATAAGAATGGATTAACAAGTCCAAAGATTATTAATAAGATTATTAATACGAAGAGGTCGAAAACCCAAAGAAGAATGAATAATAATTCATTAATCGTTACAAAGTTAATTGAAGAAACGCTCCGATGATAAATCGAAATTTCTTGAAAGATTATTACGGTGACGATAGTTCATCAATTTACGGTCGAGTAGTTCCACCTCGGCTCGATCGCGAAATCGGGAAAATCAGTACTTGTATGAAATGTAATACGGTTATCACGAATAACCATCGAGGTTTCCATTAGAGAAACTAAAATAATTGATTTATTAAAAGAGATTGTAAATCTAAAAAGAAATCCTCGATCGAAAAAGAATCACATCCCCACAGAGGTCAAACTTTGACTAAATTAACGGTTCGAGTTAATAAAAGTCAAAAGAAAAGAATCAAATCATAAAAAGAATGATAAACCGATTCATTAGATGATAATTCTAAAACATTGGTTAATGATTCATTAAGGATTTAATTCTGTTAATAATCAATTAACACCACCTTCTAAAGAAGCGGTAGTAAAACAGAGTTAATGTTAATGTCCAAAGCACTAAGCTACTGTGTCATTAATAAGATTTTAATAAACAGATTTTATTAAGTTATTAGACTCTGCGCATCAAAATTGTATTTGCGAAGGATTAATACCAACTAAGTACTTAAGTAAAAGTACGTAAGTTATACTCGCACTGAGAAGATAGCATTAATATAAACTGGAAGCTTCTAAAAGACGTAAAGATATTTACTCCGATAATGATTTTGTTATTATACAAATCATAATTGAGGATATAAATTTAGGAATATCCTTCCTAACTCGGATAAAAGCTTATCGAAGTTAAGCGGTATTTACACCATCTATGGGAAGAAACCTTGTGTTCCCATACGCATGTTTTTGATCACAGTGATCATGTTAAGCGAAATCTTTAAAAAGCGGCTATTAACCAATCGGGTTAACTACGTAAAAAGATGTTAAAATAAAAGGAATAGAATCCAATTTAAAAACCGGAGGTGATTAATAGGGTTAAAATTTTAATTGATTCTATGAAAAGAAATATGTCGGCTCTACCAAATGCTTTCTGCGAAGAGAGAAGCATCGTAGATGCATACATTACGGATGACTTGAGTGAAGAACATTCCCAAAGCGGATCGATCGGATGAGCCATGAGCTCATAAAACATCAGAAAGAGGAAGTCAATGATCTACTTGAAAAAGAAATCATTAGACATTCTAAAGAATTATTCACTTTCTATTCTTACAAGAACGAAAAGAAAGAGGAGTCTCGAGACTCATGATAAACCATAAACTGCTTAACAAAGCATTAAAATGGATTAGGTACCAGATACCTAGTAAAAAAGATTTATTGATGTCTTTTCAGGCAGCCATTAAGTCCTTAAGATATGTTCTCTCACGAACCAATAAACCAATCAATAGAGCCATTGAGTTCTCTGCTAAAATCCCGAGTAAGATTCCTATAGGAAGTCTTAGGTACATAGCAGGTTTTATAAAAGGATTAGTCCAGAAAATTCCAGGTTTAGGAATCTCTAATCTAAAGACTTTTTATGATAAAGTAAGTCTTTAACAGTCAGGCTAAAAACCATTGGATTTAGCATGAAAGGTCGGAAGGACCTATGCCGTCTTTCAGTGGAAATGGCGAGGGTTCATAAGGCATACCTCCTAAATAAGAAGTAATCTTCAGAAACAGTCAAACAATTTGATAAGAGTCAAAATTGTTTTCATATAGAGTACTATGTAGTACCAAAATAAATTGCTAATATTTTATTAAGAGTCGACTGCAAAGCAGCCAAAGAAACTTTACAAAAGGATTTAGTTTCAAAACAGATTTTGCCAGAAGGCAAGCTTTATTATCAAATTTCGAATTTTAAAATTTGATTTTATAAAAAAGAACTCTCTACCAGATTTTCTGATGAGAGAATTTTGCAGGGAAACAATGAGACCAGGCCCCCAGGGCTTACGCCCGATGAGAACCCCCTTTTAGAATAAGTTAAAAGAAAAATGAAACAGCCTAGGCAGAAAGTGGTCTTTAGAACCCAGCCAGACTAAAACCATTTGAGTAAGCACGAAAGGCTGGAAGGGCCTGTGCCACATCATTGGTAAGGGTAAGTAAAAGACGCCATTAGAGAAAGCACGAAAGGCTGGAAGAGCCTGTGCCGTATCATTGGTAAAATAAGCCAGAAAATAAGCTGCTTAGAATCAGTTAGAATAACCAGAAACAATCCTGCATTGTTTAGTTACTACGTTTTCATAAGTCTTTATCAAAAAATTGATTTTGAAGTTTTATGAGTCTCTTATCAAAACACTGATTTTAAAGATCGTATAAATCTTTTATCAAAAATTAATTTTGAAAAACAGGTTTTAAATCTATAACGATTTAAAGGAATTCCTGCAAAGTATTTGTTATGGCACCATAAAGATCCATAAGACATTTTTTGGCGTAGACCATCCACAAAGCGCTTCTCGTAAGAACACAGACATTAATGTCCTGCAGTAAGTCGCAGAAAAATGAAATGCTAAGGCTCCGTAACGCCTTAAACAAAATAATAGAGACATGACATAAAAGTCAAACAAGTAACCCCACCGACGCAGACGCGTGCCAACAGCAGGTCCCTTCAAGAAAAGGACACAAAGCAAGATGGCGACATTTGCCCTTTCAGAAAAGTAAAGGACACTTGCCCCTTCAGATAAAGCAGAAAGCGACACTTGCCCCTTCGGAAAAGCAAGAGTCAAAAGTAAAGCAGATGGTGACATTTGCCCTTTCGCAAAAGCAAAAGGACAAAACCCATAAAGCAGACAGCGACATTTGCCTCTTCAGAAAAGAAAGAGCCAAAGACAGCGACATAAAGCAGAAGAAGACAAAGGACTTTAAAGCAGAAGAAGACGTTTGCCCTTTCGAAAAAGTAAAGGTCATGTAATCTTAGCCGTCCATTTGTTTTAAACAGAACCGTCCACGTGTTAGGACGAATAGTTTATTCGAGGCCTATTTAAGGCTCTCATTTGTAAACCTAGAAGGCATAGGTTTTTCCCTAATCTTTTATTACAGAAATAACTTTCTACTAGGAATTTCATTGCATAAGAATTATATTTTCTTATGTAGTAAAATTCTGGACGCATCTTCATTTATAAAAACTTCTTGGTTTGTAACCAACGGTTTGTTGATAAGCGTGGAGACTACCATCCTTATCCTAGGTCATTGCTCTACTTGTTACTAGGTTTTAACCTAACTCTATTCTATTCCTTAGACTACTAAACGCTTTTCCTGTTACAGTTTCGACACTATTATTGTTCTTTCTTTACCTAAATAGTTCTCCTATCCTAGTCACAACACTATTTCCTATTCATTTTAATTACTTAAATAGTTAACATGCCTGCTCATCCGACACTTTCTCCTACGATCTTCTACGACATCCAACAAGATACGGCCAGCACACTCCGTCCTTTCAAGCAAATCATCGCCCAGAAAGCTTACTACAAGAGTACTCAATGAGGATGAACTAACAAAGATAACAACTAAGTGATTAAACCTAATCTAATAGTAGACTTGACGGATCTAACAATTTGGGTAACTACAGAACATAAATAGTAGACTTGACTAACAGGTCACTATTCTGGTAGCTACAGGAATTTAAACGGAGTAACAGGACTCTTCCTAGCAACCTAAGAACAACACCGCCCTAAGGACGGTAGTATGAGACTACTCACTCATCTCTACCAACATGGCTCTGATACCATAAAGGGTGTGATGTAAAGCGGAATAACTAAAACGATGCGAAAACAGAATTAAAACTTTAAAACATAAGAAAAATATAAGTTTAAAATAAACTTACAAATTTATTCAAAGCATAGAGAGAGAGGGATACAAGATCAAGGAAAGAGAGAGAGGGGATATTTCCGATGCCTTCTAGGTTTACAAATGAGAGCCTTAAATAGGCCTCGAATAAACTATTCGCCCTAACACGTGACGCTCATTTAAAAACAAATGGACGCTAAGATTACATGACCTTTACTTTTTCGAAAGTGGCAAACGCTTTCTTCTCGCTTTAAAGTCCTTTGTCTTCTTCTCGCTTTATGTCGTTTTGGCTCTTTCTTTTCTCAAGAGGCAAATGTCATCGCTTTATGATGGGTTTTGTCCTTTGCTTTGAAAGGGCAAATGTCACCATCCGCTTTACTTTTGACTCTGCTTTTCCGGCGGCGTTGTCGCCGCTTTATTTGCGGGCAAGTGTCCTTTACTTTTCCGAAGGGCAAATGTCGCCATCTTGCTTTGTGTCCTTTTCGGGCGGACTCGCTGGCACGCTGCGTCACAGAGCGGGTTACCTGCTTGACTTTTATGTCATGTCTCTATTATTTTGTTTAAGGCGCTCGAGCCTTCTTCTTGTTTCATTTTTCTCACGACTTACCCGCGGACATTAATGTCATTGCTCTTCCGAGAATCGCCAGGACGGTCTACGCCAAAAATGTCTTATGGATCTTTATGGTGCCATAACAAATACTTTGCAGAATTCCTTTAAATCGTTATAGATTTAAAACCTGCTTTTTCAAAATTAATTTTTGATAAAAGATTTATACGATCTTTAAAATCGTTGTTTTGATAAGAGACTCATAAAACTTCAAAATCAATGTTTTGATAAAAGACTTATGAAAACGTAGTAACTAAACAATTGCAGGATTGTTTCGGTTATTCTAACCGATTCTAAGCAATTTATTTTCTCGCTTATTTTACCAATGATACTAAGCATGTGCTCTTCCAAATTCTTTCGTGCTTTCTAATGGCGCCTTTTACTTACCCTTACCAATGATGTGGCATGTGCCCTTCCAAATTTTCGTGCTTACTCAAATGGTTTTAGTCCGGCCGGGTTCTAAAGACCACTTTCGCCAGTCGTTTCATTTTTCTTTAACTTATTCTAAAAGGGGGTCTCATCGCGTAAGTTCCTGGGCCTGGTCTCATTGTTTCTGCAAAATTCTCTCATCGTAAAATCTGCAGAGTTCTTTTATAAAATCAAATTTTAAAATTCAAATTTGATAATAAAGCTTGCCTTCCGCAAAATCTGCTTTGAAACTAAATCCTTTTGTAAAGTTTCTTTGGTCGCTATAATGACTCTTAATAAAATATTAGCAATTTATTTCGTACTACATAGTACTTATATGAAAACAATTTTGACTCTTATCAAATTGTTTGACTGCTTTCAAGATTACTTCCTATTTGTGAGGTATCTGCCTTAACGAACCCTCCGCCATTTCCATCGAAGACGTGATAGGTCCTTCCGACCTTCATGCTAAATCCAATGGTTTTTAGCCCGATCATGTTAAAGACTTACTTTATCATAAAAGTCTTTAGATTAGAGATTCCTAAACCCGAATTTTCTCGACTAATCCTTTTATAAAACTCGCATGTACCTAAGACTTCCTATAGGAATCTTACTCGGATTTTAGCAGAGAACTCAATGGCTCTATTGATTGGTTTATCGTTCTCGACAGAGAACATATCTTAAGGACTTAATGGTCATCAAAAGACATCAATAAATCTTTAAGTTTTTTACTGTGTATCGTACCTAATCCATTTTAATGCTTTGTTAAGCGCTTTATGGTTTATCACGAGTCTCGAGACTCCTCTTTCTTTTTCAGCTCTTGTAAGAATAGAAAGTCAATAATTCTTTTTAGAATGTCTAATGATTTCTTTTCAAGTAGATCATCGACTTCCTCTTTACAAAGGTTTTATGAGCTCATGGCTCATCCGGATCGATCCGCTTTGTGGGAATGTTCTTCTCACTCAAGTCATCCGTGTATGGCAGATCTACAAGATGCTTCTCTTTCGCAGAAGCATTTGCAGAGCCGACATATTTCTTTTCATAGAATCAATTAAAATTTTAACCCTATTAATCACCTCCGGTTTTTAAATTGATTCTATTCCTTTTATTTTAACATCTTTTACGTAGTTAACCCGATTGGTTAATAGCCGCTTTTTAAAGATCGTTTCGCTTAACATGATCACCGTGATCAAAAACATACGCATGGGAACACAAGGTTTCTTCCCATAGATCGTGTAAATACCGCTTAACTTTGCAGATAAGCTTTTATCCGAGTTGAATGATATTCCTAAATTTATATCCTCAATTATGATTTGTATAATAACAAAATCATTATCGAGTAAATATCTTTACGTGCTTTTAAGCTTCCAGCTTTATATTAATGCTATCTTCTCAGAGCAGAGTATAACTTACGTACTTTTACTTAAGTACTTAGTTGGTATTAATCCTTCGCAAATACAATTTTGATCCGCTCAGTCTAATAACTTAATAAAATCTGCTTATTAAAATCTTATTAATGACCGTAGCTTAGTGCTTGACATTAACATTAACTCGCTTTACTACCGCTTCTTTAGAAAGTGGTGTTAATTGATTATTAACAGAATTAAATCCTTTAATGAATCATTAACCAATGTTTTAGAATTATCATCTAATGAATCGCTTTTATCATTCTTTTATGATTTCGATTCTTTTCTTTTGACTTTATTAACTCAACGTTAATTTAGTCAAAGTTTCACTTTCTGGATCGTGATTCTTTTTCGCATCGAGGATTTCTTTTAGATTTACAATCTCTTTAATAAATCTCGAATTATTTTACTTTCTAATGGAAACCTCTCACGATGGTTATTCGTGATAACCGTATTCGCTTCATACAAGTACGCATTTTCCAAGATTTCGCAATCGAGCCGAGGTGGAACTACTCGACCAGAATTGATGAACTATCGTCACCGTAATAATCTTCTGAAGAAATTTCAGATTTATCATCGATCGTTTCTTCAATTAACTTTGTAACGCTTAATGAATTATTATTCATTCTTCTTCGGGTTTTCTCAATTTCTTCGTATTAATAATCTTATTAATAATCTTTGACTTGTTAATCCATTCTTATTAACATTTGAATAAGAACCTCATCGGGTTTCGATTGAGTTCAAATTTCTTTAAGCTTACTATTAACTGCTTGATAACTTATTATTATCATCCGAGTTTGAGCGCTTGCCAAACAATCTTTAATATTGAAGTAATCGTAAAGGGTTTTCCTTCGCTCCAATCGGTTTATCACCGCACGCGGCCTTACTTGCACCAAAGATCTTGTAACAACCGCCTGATTTCTTCCTTTTCCTTTTGGAATCCTTTGGATCTTTTCGCTCTTTTTAAACGATCGTTAATCAAGATCTTACCCTTTACGGACCTTAACTGCTCTAATGGCGAGTTATCGCTTTCAACAAAGATTCTCTCTTGAACCATTCTTCAAAGAATGGTGTCAAGACACTTCATGCCATTATGGAGTTTATCGCTGATCCAAACCACCTAAAAATTCTACATTAGAATTAATTCTGTTCATATCACTTATCCAATTATTTCTAAACTCTTTTCTTTCCTCGAGTGGGAAGGTACTGTTGTACCATTTTCTTTTAATGGTATGTTCTGGATCTACCCATAACTTGTTAAGGGTTTTCCAATCAATTTTAAAATTGATATCTTCATTAATAATACCAAGCTTGTGCTTTTTGTGGAAGCATAGTCTTAGTATTCGACTATTGACCGAATTAGCTTCGAGCTAACAAAGAATCAATTCTTTTGATTAAATTAGCTTAGAGTTGAATCATTAGTTCCGTTGATTAAATCATTTTTAATCATACCGCTTTCACTAAGCTTATTGCTTTTAATGGGACCGTTAGTCTTTCTATCAATTGGTCGATGAGACTTTGGGTACTGGCGAATAGTCTATGCTCGAACTTTACGCTCAAGTATAGTTTCACCAGATCTGTTAAAATACTTTTCCTCCTCCCGATTTGGAAGAAGATATCGGTATCTTACACTAGTAATTATCTTATCGTTTTAGCTTCGAGCTAATAAATTGTTAATCTTTTAACTAAATTATCTTACGAGATAAAAAGTTTCCATTAATAATGGATCAAGCTCATTCAAACGATGAGTAATTTTTGACGCCGTTGATAAACTATCAACCCTTATCCTTAACCCTACGCTTTCTTCATGTAGTTCACTCTTATCGATGATTAACTGCTTTACTATGACTTGATGAAAGTCATCCAAACCTTTAATTGGTTTAGCAATTTTGTAATACCCTAATTCTTTTTAGGTTTGCCTTTATCCTTCTATTACATTCATTACTAATTGTAATAAACTTAATAGTTTGAGAATTATATCTTCTTATAAGATTAAATTCTCGACGATCTTCATTTATAAACTTCTTGGTTTAACCAAGGTCGCCGACAAGCGTGGAAACTACCATCCTTTACCTAGGTCGTTTCTATCTTGTTACTAGGACTCAATCCTACTCTTTTCCTATTCCTCCACTACCTAAACAAGATTCTATCCTAGTTGTTTATACTAGTTCTTTACTAACTATAATTACCTAAATAGTTCTCCTACCGTAATAGTCATACTAGTTATTAATTACTATAATTACCTAAATAGTTCTCCCACCGTAGTTATCATAATCGGTTTTCAATTACTATAACCACCTAAATAGTTCTCCTATCCAAACTTATCGACACTATTTCCTATTCTTTTTAACAACTTAACGAGTGACTTGTTCTGCTTTGATCGAGACCATCTCCTACGCTCTTCAAATGACATCCAATACCATACCTTCGCCTACCTCTACTTAGCGGCTTCATTATCGCTCCAGAAAGCTTACTTCAGAGTACTTTCACCAATCATTCAAACAGTAATCGCTAATTCTAAGTGATTAAACTTACTCCTAATAGTGGACTCTAACTAAATGTAAACAGCTTCGTAGCTACAGGAACTTAAACAGTATGACCTCTAACGGAACAGGGTAACAACATCGGTAACTACAGAAACTTTAAACAGTATGACCTCTAACGGAACAGGGTTACGACATCGGTAACTACAGTAAACTAAGAACAGTATAACCACTAGCGAACAGGGTCACTATACTGGTAGCTCTACAGGAATTCAAACAAAGTAACAGGACTTCCTAGCAACCTAAGAACAACACCGCCCTAAGGACGGTAGTATGAGACTACTCACTCATCTCTACCAACATGGCTCTGATACCATTAAGGGTGTGATGTAAAGCGGAATAACTAAAACGATGCGAAAACAGTAATTAAAACTTTAAAACATAAAAATATAAGTTTAAAATAAACTTACAATTTTATTCAAAGATGTAGAGAGGATACAAGATCGCAAGGAAAGAGAGAGATATTTCCTGATCCCTTCTAGGTTTACAACGAGAGCCTTAAATAGGCCTCGAATAAACTATTCGCCCTAACACGTGGACGCTGCTTTAAAACAAATGGACGGCTAAGATTACATGACCTTTACTTTTTCGAAAGCGGCAAACGCCTTCTTCTCGCTTTAAAGTCCTTTGTCTTTCTCGCTTTATGTCGTTTTTGGCTCTTTCTTTCTCAAGAGGCAAATGTCATTGTCCGCTTTATGGGTTTTGTCCTTTGCTTGGCGAAAGGGCAAATGTCACCATCCGCTTTACTTTTGACTCTTGCTTTTCCGGGGCAGTGTCGCCGCTTTATTTGAAGGGCAAGTGTCCTTTACTTTTACGAAGCGGCAAATGTCGCCATCTTGCTTTGTGTCCTTTTCTTGAAGGGACTGCTGGCATCTTGTCTGCACAGAGCGGGTTACCTGTTTGACTTTTATGTCATGTCTCTATTATTTTGTTTAAGGCGTTACGAGCCTTCTTCTTGTTTCATTTTTTCTCACGACTTACTGCGGACATTAATGTCCATTGCTCTTCCGAGAATCGCTGGACGGTCTACGCCAAAAATGTCTTATGGATCTTTATGGTGCCATAACAAATACTTTGCAGAATTCCTTTAAATCGTTATAGATTTAAAACCTGCTTTTTCAAAATTAATTTTTGATAAAAGATTTATACGATCTTTAAAATCGTTGTTTTGATAAGAGACTCATAAAACTTCAAAATCAATGTTTTGATAAAAGACTTATGAAAACGTAGTAACTAAACAATGCGGATTGTTTCGGTTATTCTAACCGATTCTAAGCAAATTTTATTTTCCGCTTATTTTACCAATGATATAAGACAGTGCTCTTCCAAATTTTCGTGCTTTCTCTAACGGCGCTTTTACTTACCCTTACCAATGATGCGCACGTGCCCTTCTAGCCTTTCGTGCTTACTCAAATGGTTTTAGTCCGGCCGGGTTCTAAAGACCACTTTCGCCAGTCGTTTCATTTTTCTTTAACTTATTCTAAAAGGGGTCTCATGGCGTAAGTTCCAGGGCCTGGTCTCATTGTTTCCGCAAAATTCTCTCATCGTAAAATCTGCAGAGAGTTCTTTTTATAAAATCAAATTTTAAAATTCAAATTTGATAATAAAGCTTGCCTTCGGCAAAACTGCTTTTGAAACTAAATCCTTTTGTAAAGTTTCTTTGGTCGCTTTAATCGACTCTTAATAAAATATTAGCAATTTATTTTGGTACTACATAGTACTTATATGAAAACAATTTTGACTCTTATCAAATTGTTTGACTGCTTTCAAGATTACTTCTATTTGTGAGGTATCTGCCTTAACGAACCCTCCGCCATTTCCATCGAAAGACGGATAGTCCTTCCGACCTTTCATGCTAAATCCAATGGTTTTTAGCCCGATCATAAAGACTTACTTTATCATAAAAGTCTTTAGATTAGAGATTCCTAAACCTGGAATTTTCTGGACTAATCCTTTTATAAAACCTGCTATGTACCTAAGACTTCCTATAGGAATCTTACTCGGGATTTTAGCAGAGAACTCAATGGCTCTATTGATTGGTTTATCGTTCCTTGACAGAGAACATATCTTAAGGACTTAATGGCTGCCTGAAAAGACATCAATAAATCTTTAAGTTTTTTACTAGGTATCGGGTACCTAATCCATTTTAATGCTTTGTTAAGCAGTTTATGGTTTATCACGAGTCTCGAGACTCCTCTTTCTTTTTCGTTCTTGTAAGAATAGAAAGTGAATAATTCTTTAGAATGTCTAATGATTTCTTTTTCAAGTAGATCATTGACTTCCTCTTTACAGTGTTTTATGAGCTCATGGCTCATCTGGATCGATCTGGCTTTTGTGGGAATGTTCTTCTCACTCAAGTCATCCGTGTATGGCAGATCTACAGTATGCTTCTCTCTTTCGCAGAAAGCATTTGGTAGAAGTGGACATATTTCTCTTTTCATAGAATCAATTAAAATTTTAACCCTATTAATCACCTCCGGTTTTTAAATTGATTCTATTCCTTTATTTTAACATCTTTTTACGTAGTTAACTTTGATTGGTTAATAGCCGCTTTTTAAAGACTGTTTTTCGCTTTAACATGATCATCGTGATCAAAAATATGCATGGGAACACAAGGTTTCTTCCCATAGGACTGGTGTAAATACCGTTTAACTTTGCGGTATAAGCTTTTATCTGAGTTAGGAAGGATATTCCTAAATTTATATCCTCAATTATGATTTGTATAATAACAAAATCATTATCGGAGTAAATATCTTTACGTGCTTTTAGAAGCTTCCAGTTTATATTAATGCTATCTTCTGTAGCAGAGTATAACTTACGGGTACTTTTACTTAAGTACTTAGTTGGTATTAATCCTTCGCAAATACAATTTTGATCTGCTCCAGAGTCTAATAACTTAATAAAATCTCTGTTTATTAAAATCTTATTAATGACCTGGTAGCTTAGTGCTTTGGACATTAACATTAACTCTGTTTTACTACCTGCTTCTTTAGAAGTGGGTGGTGTTAATTGATTATTAACAGGAATTAAATCCCTTAATGAATCATTAACCAATGTTTTAGAATTATCATCTAATGAATCAGTTTTATCATTCTTTTTATGATTTCTGATTCTTTTCTTTTTGACTTTTATTAACTCTGAACTGGTTAATTTAGTCAAAGTTTCAGCCTCATGGATCGTGATTCTTTTCGCATCGAGGATTTCTTTTAGATTTACAATCTCTTTTAATAAATCTGAATTATTTTAGTTTCTCTAATGGAAACCTCACGATGGTTATTCGTGATAACCGTATTGCTTTCATACAAGTCTGATTTTCCCAAGACTTCGCAATCGAGCCGGAGGTGGAACTACGGACCAGAAATTGATGAACTATCGTCACCGTAATAATCTTACGAAGAAATTTCAGATTTATCATCGGATCGTTTCTTCAATTAACTTTTGTACGATTAATGAATTATTATTCATTCTTCTTTTGGGTTTTCGACCTCTTGGTATTAATAATCTTATTAATAATCTTTGGACTTGTTAATCCATTCTTATTAACATTTGAATAAGAACCTCATCGGGTTTCTGATTGAGTTCAAATTTCTTTAAGCTTACTATTAATCTGTTTGATAACTTATTATTATCATCCGAGTTTGAGCGCGTTTGCCAAACAATCTTTAATATTGAAGTAATCGTCGAAAGGGTTTTCCTTCTGCTCCAATCGGTTTATCACGGACACGTGGCCTTACTTGCACCAAAGATCTTGTAAATAACCGCGGATTTCTTCCTTTTCCTTTTGGAATCCTTTTGATCTTTTCGTTCTTTTAAACGATCGTTAATCAAGATCTTACCCTTTACGGGGACCTTAAGTCTGTTAATGGCGGATTCTTGTTTCACGGATTCTCTCTTTGAACCATTCTTCTGAATGGTGTCAAGACACTTCATGCCATTATGGAGTTTATCGATGATGAAACCACCTAAAAATTCTACATTAGAATTAATGCTCATATCACTTATCCAATTATTTCTAAACTCTTTTCTTTCCTCGGTGGGAAAAATCGTTGTACCATTTTCTTTTAATGGTATGTTCGGATCTACCCATAACTTGTTAGGGTTTTCCAATCAATTTTAAAATTGATATCTTCATTAATAATACCAAGCTTTTGTGCTTTTGTGGAAGCATAGTCTTAGTATTCGACTATTGGTGAATTAGCTTCGAGCTAACAAAGAATCAATTCTTTTGATTAAATTAGCTTCAGAAATTTGAATCATTAGTTCTGTTGATTAAATCATTTTTAATCATACCAGTTTCACTAAGCTTATTGCTTTTAGTGGGACCGTTAGTCTTTCTCTCAATTGGTTGACCGTAGACTTGGGGTACTGTTGGCGAATAGTCTATGCTCTGAACTTTACGTTCAGTATAGTTTCACGAATCTGTTAAAATACTTTTCCTCCTCGGGATTTGGAAGAAGATCTTGGGTATCTTACTAGTAATTATCTTCTTGTTCTTAGCTTCTCGAGCTAATAAATTGTTAATCTTTTTAACTAAATTATCTTACGAGATAAAAAGTTTCCATTAATAATGGATCGTGAAGCTCATTCAAACGATGAGTAATTTTTGATTTGTTGATAAACTATCAACCCTTATCCTTAACCTACGTTTTCTTGTAGTTCGATCTCTTATTGATGATTAACTGTTTTACTATGACTTGATGAAAGTCATCCAAACCTTTAATTGGTTTAGCAATTTTGTAATACCCTAATTCTTTTAGGTTTGCCTTTATCCTTCTATTACATTCATTACTAATTGTAATAAACTTAATAGTTTGAGAATTATATCTTCTTATAAGATTAAATTCTTGACGCATCTTCATTTATAAACTTCTTGGTTTAACCAAGGTCTGTCGACAAGCGTGGAAACTACCATCCTTTACCTAGGGCTGCTGTTCTATCTTGTTACTAGGACTCAATCCTACTCTTTTCCTATTCCTCCGACTACCTAAACAGTACTCCTATCCTAGTTGTTTATACTAGTTCTTTACTAACTATAATTACCTAAATAGTTCTCCTACCGTAATAGTCATACTAGTTATTAATTACTATAATTACCTAAATAGTTCTCCTACCGTAGTTATCATACTGGTTTTCAATTACTATAACCACCTAAATAGTTCTCCTATCCGAAACTTATCGACACTATTTCCTATTCTTTTTAACAACTTAACGAGTGACTTGTTCTGTTTGACTGAGACCATCTCCTACGTTCTTCAGCGACATCCAACAGTCATACCCTTCGCCTACCTCGGCTGGCGGCTTCATTCTTGCTCCAGAAAGCTTACTTGAGAGTACTTTGGTCAATCATTCAAAGCGGTCACGACCTCTAAGTGATTAAACTTACTCCGGAATAGTGGACTCCTAACTAATGTAAACGCTCGTAGCACAGAACTTAAACAAGATGACCTCTAACTAACAGGTAACAACATCGGTAATCACGAAACTTTAAGCAAGATGACCTCTAACGGAACAGTGGTTACGACATCGGTAACTACAAGAAACTAAGAACAAGATAACCACTAGCTTAACAGGTCACTATCTCGTAGCTCTACAGAATTCAAACAAAGTAACAGGAACTTCCTAGCAACCTAAGAACAACACCGCCCTAAGGACGGTAGTATGAGACTACTCACTCATCTCTACCAACATGGCTCTGATACCATTAAGGGTGTGATGTAAAGCGGAATAACTAAAACGATGCGAAACAGCAATTAAAACTTTAAAACATAAAAATATAAGTTTAAAATAAACTTACAATTTTATTCAAAGCATAGAGAGAGATACAAGATCGTGCAAGGAAAGAGAGAGGGGATATTTAGGATGCCTTCTATGTTTATGTGAGAACCTTAAATAGGCCTCGAATGAACTATTCGTCCTAACACGTGGACGGTTCTGTTTTAAAACAAATGGACGGCTAAGATTACATGACCTTTACTTTTTTGAAAGGGCAAACGTCTTCTTCTGCTTTAAAGTCCTTTGTCTTTTTCTGCTTTATGTCGCTTTCTTTGGCTCTTTCTTTCTCAAGAGGCAAATGTCGCCATATTGGTTTTGTCCTTTGCTTTTTGTGAAAGGCAAATGTCACCATCCGACTCTTGCTTTTACGGCGCAAGCGCCGTCGCTTTATCTTTTGCTTTTCCGGCGGGCAAGTGTCCTTTGCTTTTCCGAAGGGCAAATGTCGCCATCTGCTTTGTGTCCTTTTCTTGAAGGACTTGCTGGTACGCTTTTGCGAGGCGGTTACCTTTTTGACTTTTATGTCATGTCTCTATTATTTTGTTCAGGCGTTACGAGCCTTCTTTTGTTTTCTTCACGACTTACCCGCCGCATTAATGCTGATGTTCTTACGGAGAATCGCTGGTCTATGCCAAAAATGTCTATGGAACTTATGGTGCCATAACAAATGTTTTGCAGGAATTTCATTAAATCATTATGGATTTAAAACCTGGTTTTCAAAATCAATTTTTGATAAAAGATTTATACGATCTTTAAAATCAGTGTTTTGATAAGAGACTCATAGAACTTCAAAATCAATGTTTTGACAAAAGACTTATGAAAGTTACTCATAAAACTTCAAAATCAATGTTTTGATAAAAGACTCACGTAACAATTCTGGGATTGTTTCTGGTTGTTCTAACTAGCAGCTTATTTTACCAATGATACGGCACAGGCCATTCCAGCCTTTCGTGCTTACTCAAATGGTTTTAGTCTGGCTGTGTTCTAAAAACCACCTTCTGTTTATTACGACCACTCTGATTCGTTGTCAAAGGATTAATGTAAGGAAATATGAGATCTACTCCCCTAGTGATAGTATGAATACCATCTGGTTTTGCCGTGTACGGCAGTATCTGTGCTAGGAATGGTGTTCCTAAAATGATTTCCTCAGTTATATCCTTGGTTATAATGAAGCTATTCGTAAATGCAATGTTTTTATTGCATACAAGTGCTTTCGAGAGTTTATAATTAATTTCTATATTCTCCCCTGTGGCAGAATATAGCCTATGCGTACTTCTATCTAAGTACTTGGTAGGGATTATACCTTCACGAATGCAGTTCTGATCTGCTCCGGAATCTAAAAGTGCTACTCTTTCGATAGCAAAATCATTAATGACTAATTTAATAGGGACATGGTAGCTTAATGCTCTAGCCTTTGATATTAAAGTTAGCCCTGAATCAGATTCCTGTTCCGATTCTTCAGTTTCTTGACTTTCTGTGGTCACCTGTTTAGACGAGGTTTGGGGATCTTCTGTGAGATCCAAATTTCTTATTTTTGCCAATGCACCAGCTTCTAATGAACTGAGTCTATTGTTAATACGACTGATTTCTCCAGCTTCTAACGAGCTGAGCCTTTCATTTATGCAAAGGACTTCTTCCTTCAATTTTGAGACTTCATTAATTAAGTCTGGTAGTGAATTACCTGACTTAGAGTCTTTAAACTTACTGAAAACTCTTTTCATGTCAAAAGGTTCTATCTTCCCTTTTTCTTTTTTCTGGTTAATGACGAGATTCTTAAGCTCTTTTAAATATTGCTTTTTAAAATTGTCATCATCTATGTGATCGACCATGTCAAAGAAAAACTCTTGGCTGCTACTTGATATAACGCCAATTGTCTGTTTGGTACATGTGCAGATTTTCCCAGTACATTCACAGTTGAAGCTGGAAGTGGAACTATCTGAATCAGAATCCTAAATCCATGATCGCCTTCACATCAGAAAAAGGCTCAAGTACCTTCAGAGCTATTATCAGACTGCTCTTCATTTAAGATTGTGAACAGTTTATCTTTTATTTTGGGATCAATTCCCAACAGATTAATTTTATCTTTCCGTTTATCGGGTTCTTTGCATTTATTGGCCATGTGGCCTGTTTTCCCGCAATTCCAGCAAGTTACTTTATTAGTATTTTTGCTGTTGCTTTCTCTGTTATACTTCCTTTTGGGAGTATAATTTCTTTTATACGCTTTGGGGCGTGGAATGTTATGATTCTTCTTCATTCTCTTGATGCTCTTCGAAGGAGCAGAAATATTAACATACCCGAAGTCTTCGCAGAAACTTCCTAATTCTCCTTTGGTGGAGTATTTCTGTATTTGATTATTAAGCTTTATCAGACATACGACTCTAGGCGGTCATATTAATATAGCTAATTAAATCACCATATGTCATTATGCCATACGAGTGTCTCCATCGTGGGCATCTTCTTATATGGTTCTTACCTTCCGAAAGAGTTTAGGCAAACCGCTGATAAATCTTTCTTTCCAATAATCATGATTACAGTCAATCCTTAGCATGACTTTGTTGAGAAATATATCTTTATACCATTTAAAATCGTGTAACTTTGGACATTTTAGATTATTAAGGATCTCTAAACTTCTGTCTTGAAAAAGTTTTGGATCTCCAACAAAATGTTTCCCGATACAGTATAATAGGGTTGCCGAGGCATCACTATGAACTTCATTAGTAATACTGTTATCGATGTTTCTTATTTGGACTGTGGTAGTTGCATTCATGATGCTTGACTTTTCAATGTCGAATAGGAAGTTATCCCACCAATTTTTTAACATCCCAGTAAAACCTGAAATGATAATTGACGCTAATTGGGCATCGTCAGTATGTGTTTTAATTTTATAACTGGTTAAACAGACTCCCATTTCATGGAGCACTTTAAGCACTTGTCCTTCGGACATGCCGTCAATGTTCCATTCATGGATTTCATCACCCGAGTAAGTGGCTGGGGGTGGAACTCTTTCTTCAAACAACATGTCTGGGAACGTCGGCTGTTTATAGAAATTTTTATTGGTTAATTTTGATATTTTATTAACCTCTGTTTTACCTTTTGAACTGGAACCTTCGCTCAACATCTTGATGGATTTGTCAGGATGTTTCGAGGTTGATCCTTCAGAGACTTTCATCTCTTTGAATTTACTGCTGATTCTATCTAGCAGGTCATCTTCAATTTCTTTTCCAAATTTAGGATGGCTTTTTGCCGAAAACTGGGGAATTTTGAAAAGTGGTTCGGATAAGATTTTCTCTTCCGACCGAACTGGTGTATTCCTGAAGGTAGAAGCATTACTTGCCTCTGAAATTTGATTAGAGATAACATGTAACAAGCGGTTGGTGTAGTTGTTCATTGCGTAATTTTATTAATATCATCAACATGTGTGATATCATTAGGATCTTTTATATCTCTTTTTAAAAGGAGCGGTTAAGACTTCACCGTTAATCTGAATCTTTATCTGTTCTAAGGGAGGTGTAACTGATTCAACTGTCCTTTCACCCGTAAACCATTTCTTTACAATGGTGTTTAGACATTGCCTGTCATTATGGAGTTTATCGGTGATTTCAAACCACCTAAAGAATTCTAGATTTGCTCTAACATGGTTCATGTCTTTTATCCATGATTCTTTAAACACCTTCCTTTCACTGCGTGAAAAGGTGCTTACATACCATTTTCTTTTAATGGCGTGCTCTGGATCTCTCCATAATTTATCAATGTAAGGCCAATCGATCTTAAAATCGCTGGCTTCTCTAATCATGCCCAAGCTGTCTCCACCATGCATTTCACTTCTGGTGGGGCTGCCAGTCGTTCTATCGATTGGTCGATAGTAGACTTTGGGTACTGGTGACGAATAGTCTACTCCTTGAACTTTTCGTTCAGGCATAGTTTCGTCAGAATTACCAGAATACTCTTCATCCTCCCGGGGTTTGGAAGAAGATGCACTGAAAGAGTATCTTCCATTAGATCTTAAAAATTTTAAATCTATTGAACCATCCAAGTGCTGGATTATCTGTTCAATATCAGAACTTTCTGGTTCTAACTTTGGTTGGGTAATAGCATCGAAGTGCCATTCATCTTTTGCTAAAATTTCATTCCATTTTAACATTCTTGGAACAAAGATATTGCTATGTTCCTGGTTTGCTTCCATTAGCATAGTAGCACCTTTACTGCTAACTAGTTTAGCTTTTGGAGCTAAGGTTGTTTTCATTAGCCTGTAATATACTCTGTATATTATAGCTATTTCTCTTGTGTTTATCTTACTGTTCATATTCTTCGTTTTAATGTTTAACGTTAAGGTGTCCATAACGCTCGATCATTAATATCTCTTGAAAAATTTGGGTATGATTAAAATAAATCGACCTCAAGCTAAATTACTTTGTAAAACTCCCAGTAAGGAATCATCAAAGTTTAATAATCTTGCATCTCTAAGTAAGAGACAGATGGGGGTATCGAGACCCAATCGATACAAAGGCTTTACAGCAATTTGTACCAAACCTATGTGAAGGAAATTAAATTCCTTTTTATATCTGTTTATATCTTCAGTTGATAGCAATTTAATAATCTCTTTTGAGTTATTAATAGCTCTCGTGGACTCACAAGTTTTGATATTATAATTTTTATAAAATCAAACTTTCTGTTTACATAACAGATCTGAAAGATTCTTTTGAATATTCCAGTCAGAATCTTTTTCAACTTTAGCAATTTTTGAAGTTGCTAAGTTTTCACTGTTGATTTCATTCATTCTTTATTAGTAAGAAGCTGTGTGGAGCTCCACTAAGAATTTAGACATGGATTGTCTCTTTTTTAAATAACTAAGATATCTTTTTACTGTAACTTCTTCCTGAAGTTCATTTATTTTATCGATGATAACTTGGTTGATTGGTTGTGGACAACAACTCCTCAGGCCTTCTACAGTCTTGCGGTAATCTTGGTCTAATTCTCTAAGACTTTCTTTTAACGATTTATTGCACTCATAGCCTGCTATGACTAAATCAATTATCTGAGAATTATATTCTCTTATGTAATTAAACTCTGGACGCATCTTCATTTATAAAACTTCTTGGTTTGTAACCAACGGTTTGTTGATAAGCGAGACTACCATCCTTATCCTAGGGCTGCTGTTCTACTTGTTACTAGGTTTTAACCTAACTCTATTCTATTCCTTAGACTACTAAACAGTTTTCCTGTTCTAGTTGTCGACACTATTATTGTTCTTTCTTTACCTAAATAGTTCTCCTATCCTAGTTGTCAACACTATTTCCTATTCATTTTAATTACTTAAATAGTTAACATGCCTGTTCATCCGACACTTTCTCCTACGATCTTCGCGACATCCAACAAGATACGCCTGCACACCGTCCTTTCGGGCAAATCATCGCTCCAGAAAGCTTACTACAAAGAGTACTCGGCGAGGATGAGCGAACAAAGATAACAACTAAGTGATTAAACCTAATCGGAATAGTAGACTGACGGATCGGAACAATTTGGGTAACTACAGAACATAAATAGTAGACTTACGGCGAACAGGGTCACTATTCTGGTAGCTACAGGAATTTAAACGGAGTAACAGGACTCTTCCTAGCAACCTAAGAACAACACCGCCCTAAGGACGGTAGTATGAGACTACTCACTCATCTCTACCAACATGGCTTTGATACCATTAAGGGTGTGATGTAAAGCGGAATAACTAAAACGATGCGAAAACAGAATTAAAACTTTAAAACATAAGAAAAATATAAGTTTAAAATAAACTTACAAATTTATTCAAAGCATAGAGAGAGAGGGATACAAGATCAGGCAAGGAAAGAGAGAGAGGGATATTTAGGATGCCTTCTAGGTTTACAAATGAGAGCCTTAAATAGGCCTCGAATAAACTATTCGCCCTAACACGTGGGCTCATTTAAAACAAATGGACGGCTAAGATTACATGACCTTTACTTTTTCGAAAGGGCAAACGTCTTTCTTCTCGCTTTAAAGTCCTTTGTCTTCTCGCTTTATGTCTGCTTTTTGGCTCTTTCTTTTCTCGAAGAGGCAAATGTCATTATCGCTTTATGGGTTTTGTCCTTTGCTTTGCGAAAGGGCAAATGTCACCATCTCGCTTTACTTTTGACTCTTGCTTTTCCGGCGCAAGTGTCGCCGCTTTATTTGAAGGGCAAGTGTCCTTTACTTTTACGAAAGGGCAATTGTCACCATCCTGCTTTGTGTCCTTTTCTTGAAGGGACCTGCTATTGGTACGCGTCTGCGTAGGTGGGGTTACCTGTTTGACTTTTATGTCATGTCTCCATTATTTTAAGGCGTTCTGGAGCCTTCTTCTTGTTTCATTTTTTCTCACGACTTACCCACGGACATTAATGTCCATTGCTCTTCCGAGAAGCGCTGTGGATGGTCTACGCCAAAAATGTCTTATGGATCTTTATGGTGCCATAACAAATACTTTGCAGAATTCCTTTAAATCGTTATAGATTTAAAACACTTTTTCAAAATTAATTTTTGATAAAAGATTTATACGATCTTTAAAATCGTTGTTTTGATAAGAGACTCATAAAACTTCAAAATCAATGTTTTGATAAAAGACTTATGAAAGCGTAGTAACTAAACAATTTCGGGATTGTTTCGGTTATTCTAACCGATTCTAAGCTTTATTTTCCGCTTATTTTACCAATGATACGCATGTGCTCTTCCAAATTTTCGTGCTTTCTAATGGCGTCTTTTACTTACCCCTTACCAATGATGTGGCACAGTGCCCTTCCAAATTTTCGTGCTTACTCAAATGGTTTTAGTCCGCCGGGTTCTAAAGACCACTTTCGCCATTTGTTTCATTTTTCTTTAACTTATTCTAAAAGGGGGTCTCATCGCGTAAGCCACGGGGCCTGGTCTCATTGTTTCTCGCAAAATTCTCTCATCGTAAAACTGCAGAGAGTTCTTTATAAAATCAAATTTTAAAATTCAAATTTGATAATAAAGCTCATACAGCAAAATCTGCTTTGAAACTAAATCCTTTGTAAAGTTTCTTTGGTCGCTTAATCGACTCTTAATAAAATATTAGCAATTTATTTTGGTACTACATAGTACTTATATGAAAACAATTTTGACTCTTATCAAATTGTTTGAGCTTTCAAGATTACTTCTATTTAGGAGGTATCTGCCTTAACGAACCCTCCGCCATTTCCATCGAAAGGCAGATAGTCCTTCCGACCTTCATGCTAAATCCAATGGTTTTTAGCCCGATCATAAAGACTTACTTTATCATAAAAGTCTTTAGATTAGAGATTCCTAAACCTGGAATTTTCTGGACTAATCCTTTTATAAAACCTGCTATGTACCTAAGACTTCCTATAGGAATCTTACTCGGGATTTTAGCAGAGAACTCAATGGCTCTATTGATTGGTTTATTGGTTCCTTGACAGAGAACATATCTTAAGGACTTAATGGCTGCCTGAAAAGACATCAATAAATCTTTAAGTTTTTTACTAGGTATCGGGTACCTAATCCATTTTAATGCTTTGTTAAGCAGTTTATGGTTTATCACGAGTCTCGAGACTCCTCTTTCTTTTTCAGCGTTCTTGTAAGAATAGAAAGCTGAATAATTCTTTTTAGAATGTCTAATGATTTCTTTTTCAAGTAGATCATTGACTTCCTCTTTACAGTGTTTTATGAGCTCATGGCTCATCTGGATCGGTCTGGCTTTTGTGGGAATGTTCTTCTCACTCAAGTCATCCGTGTATGGCAGATCTACAGTATGCTTCTTTCTTTCGCAGAAAGCATTTGGTAGAGCTGGACATATTTCTCTTTTCATAGAATCAATTAAAATTTTAACCCTATTAATCACCTCCGGGGTTTTTAAATTGGATTCTATTCCTTTTATTTTAACATCTTTTTTTACGTAGTTAACCTGATTGGTTAATAGCCGTTTTTTAAAGACTGTTTTCTGTTTAACATGATCACTGTGATCAAAAACATGCATGGGAACACAAGGTTTCTTCCCATAGGACTGGTGTAAATACCGTTTAACTTTGCGGTATAAGCTTTTATCTGAGTTAGGAAGGATATTCCTAAATTTATATCCTCAATTATGATTTGTATAATAACAAAATCATTATCGGAGTAAATATCTTTACGTGCTTTTAGAAGCTTCCATTTATATTAATGCTATCTTCAGAAACGTAGTATAACTTACGTACTTTTACTTAAGTACTTAGTTGGTATTAATCCTTCGCAAATACAATTTTGATTCGCTGCAGTCTAATAACTTAATAAAATCTCTTTATTAAAATCTTATTAATGACACAGTAGCTTAGTGCTTTGACATTAACATTAACTCGCTTTTACTACCGCTTTAGAAGTGGGTGGTGTTAATTGATTATTAACAGGAATTAAATCCCTTAATGAATCATTAACCAATGTTTTAGAATTATCATCTAATGAATCAGTTTTATCATTCTTTTTATGATTTCTGATTCTTTTCTTTTTGACTTTTATTAACTCTGAACTGGTTAATTTAGTCAAAGTTTCAGCCTCTGTGGGACTGTGATTCTTTTCGCATCGAGGATTTCTTTTTAGATTTACAATCTCTTTTAATAAATCCTGAATTATTTTAGTTTCTCTAATGGAAACCTCCTGATGGTTATTCGTGATAACCGTATTCTGTTTCATACAAGTCTGATTTTCCCGACTTCAATTGAGCCGATGGAGGTGGAACTACCTGGACCGTAAATTGATGAACTATCGTCACCGTAATAATCTTCTGAAGAAATTTCAGATTTATCACTGGACTGTTCTTCAATTAACTTTGTAACAGTTAATGAATTATTATTCATTCTTCTTTTGGGTTTTCAATTTCTTGGTATTAATAATCTTATTAATAATCTTTGGACTTGTTTATCCATTATTATTAAAATTTGAATTAGAACCCTTAGTGGTTTTCGTGATTGAGTTCAGCTATTTATGCTTAATATTAATCCTGTTTGATTACTTATTATTATCATCTGAGTTTGAGCGGCGTTTTGCCAAACAATCTTTAATATTGAAGAAGTAATCAGAAAAGGTTTTCCCTTCTGTTCCAATCGGTTTATCACCAGACACGTGGGCCTTACTTGCACCAGTATCTTGTAACAACTGTCGGATTTCTTCCTTTTCCTTTTGGAATCCTTTTGGATCTTTTTCGTTCTTTTTAAACGACTGGTAAATCAAGATCTTACCCTTTACGGGGACCTTAATCGTCTAATGGCGGAGTTCTTGTTTCAACAAGATTCTCTCTTGAACCATTCTTCAAAGAATGGTGTCAAGACACTTCATGCCATTATGGAGTTTATCGATGATCCGAAACCACCTAAAAATTCTACATTAGAATTAATGCTCATATCACTTATCCAATTATTTCTAAACTCTTTTCTTTCCTCGAGTGGGAAAGTACTGTTGTACCATTTTCTTTTAATGGTATGTTCTGGATCTACCCATAACTTGTTAAGGGTTTTCCAATCAATTTTAAAATTGATATCTTCATTAATAATACCAAGCTTGCTGTGCTTTTGTGGAAGCATAGTCTTAGTATTCTGACTATTGACTGAATTAGCTTCTGGAGCTAACAAAGAATCAATTCTTTTGATTAAATTAGCTTCTAGAGCTGAATCATTAGTTCTGTTGATTAAATCATTTTTAATCATACCAGTTTCACTAAGCTTATTGCTTTTAGTGGGACCGTTAGTCTTTCTATCAATTGGTTGACAGTAGACTTTGGGTACTGTTGGCGAATAGTCTATGCTCTGAACTTTACGTTCAAGTATAGTTTCACCAGATCTGTTAAAATACTTTTCCTCCTCCCGGGATTTGGAAGAAGATACTGGGTATCTTACACTAGTAATTATCTTACTGTTCTTAGCTTCTCGAGCTAATAAATTGTTAATCTTTTTAACTAAATTATCTTCTGGAGATAAAAAAGTTTCCATTAATAATGGACTGTGTGAAGCTCATTCAAACGATGAGTAATTTTTGACGCTGTTGATAAACTATCAACCCTTATCCTTAACCCTACGTTTTCTTCATAGAGTTCAGTCCTCTTATTGATGATTAACTGTTTTACTATGACTTGATGAAAGTCATCCAAACCTTTAATTGGTTTAGCAATTTTGTAATACCCTAATTCTTTTAGGTTTGCCTTTATCCTTCTATTACATTCATTACTAATTGTAATAAACTTAATAGTTTGAGAATTATATCTTCTTATAAGATTAAATTCTTGACGCATCTTCATTTATAAACTTCTTGGTTTAACCAAGGTGCATGACAAGCGTGGAAACTACCATCCTTTACCTAGGGCTGCTGTTCTATCTTGTTACTAGGACTCAATCCTACTCTTTTCCTATTCCTCCGACTACCTAAACAGTACTCCTATCCTAGTTGTTTATACTAGTTCTTTACTAACTATAATTACCTAAATAGTTCTCCTACCGTAATAGTCATACTAGTTATTAATTACTATAATTACCTAAATAGTTCTCCTACCGTAGTTATCATACTGGTTTTCAATTACTATAACCACCTAAATAGTTCTCCTATCCGAAACTTATCGACACTATTTCCTATTCTTTTTAACAACTTAACGAGTGACTTGTTCTGTTTGACTGAGACCATCTCCTACGTTCTTCAGCGACATCCAACAACATATACCTTCGCCTACCTACTGGCGGGCTTCATTACTGCTCCAGGAAAGCTTACTTCAGTAGTACTTTCAGTCAATCATTCAAACAGAACAGTGCGACCTCTAAGTGATTAAACTTACTCCGGAATAGTGGACTCCTAACGGAACAGGTAAACAGTTCTGGTAGCTACAGGAACTTAAACAGTATGACCTCTAACGGAACAGGGTAACAACATCGGTAACTACAGAAACTTTAAACAGTATGACCTCTAACGGAACAGGGTTACGACATCGGTAACTACAGTAAACTAAGAACAGTATAACCACTAGCGAACAGGGTCACTATACTGGTAGCTCTACAGGAATTCAAACAAAGTAACAGGAACTTCCTAGCAACCTAAGAACAACACCGCCCTAAGGACGGTAGTATGAGACTACTCACTCATCTCTACCAACATGGCTCTGATACCATAAAGGGTGTGATGTAAAGCGGAATAACTAAAACGATGCGAAAACAGAATTAAAACTTTAAAACATAAAAAATATAAGTTTAAAATAAACTTACAAATTTATTCAAAGCATAGAGAGAGAGGGATACAAGATCAGGCAAGGAAAGAGAGAGAGGGGGATATTTCCGGATGCCTTCTATGTTTACAAGTGAGAGCCTTAAATAGGCCTCGAATGAATTATTCGTCCTAACACGTGGACGGTTCTGTTTAAAACAAATGGACGGCTAAGATTACATGACCTTTACTTTTTCGAAAGGGCAAACGTCTTCTTCTGCTTTAAAGTCCTTTGTCTTTTTCTGTTTTATGTCGCTGTCTTTGGCTCTTTCTTTTCTGAAGAGGCAAATGTCGCTTTCTGCTTTATCTGAAGGGGCAAGTGTCCTTTACTTTTCTGAAAGGGCAAGTGTCACCATCCTGCTTTACGTCCTTTTCTGGAAGGGACCTGCTGTCGTTATTTCCGAGGCACGATCGCGCAGCTTGTGCAATTCCTCGGGGAATGAGCATGTCGCCATTATCTGTTTCACTGTGGCTGGATGCCACATCTTCGTCGTCTTCTAATTTTGCTAAGGCTTCTAAGAGCCTTCTCCTGGTTTCTGTTTTGGAGTTTGTCGTCTCCTCTGAAGAAGATGATTTTTTCTTTTTCAGTTTATCTTCTTTTATTTTTGGGCTCCATCCTTTGATTTTGATGGTTTTGCTTAGATACTTGATCCTGTTTATCTCTTGGATGTCGAACGTCCAATTGAGGATGTAAGAGACCCTTTTACTGATAAAGAACTTGCATAATTTAATATGCTCTGGGAGAGTAGAGATTTGCTGTTCCTGACAAAAAGGAACATACTGGTTTTGGAAGCTCGGGGCAACCACTCAGAATTTCTCCAAATATGTTCCACCACTCGTAGAACCATCTGGGGATGACCTTATCTTTTATCTCTTCTGCATATTTAATAAACCAAGTATGCGTATTTGGGCGCACATAAAGGAAATTAAACCATGCATCTTTGTAATCATACCAATTATATGTCTGAGGCCTATGGGTTTCTGATAGTGGCACTGGGGTCTGTAAGTGATCCATGTACCAGTTGAAAGGACTCAAAATCTTTTTTATTGTAAATTTGGAATATTCAATTCCTCCTGTTTTATCAAAATATTTATGCTCAACTTCAATGGAATCAGTGTCCACTAAAATGAATTCATAATATTTCCTCGTTTTTATCGGGTCTTGGTTATCCACATACTGGTGGTCTGTATAACATGGTTTTAAGAGGTCCCAGACTCTAAAATTCTCATCTCATTTATCTAATGCCATAATAGGCAAAACCTGGGATGGGATAAATTCCCATTTCGGAATAGGAGTTTCTTTCTTTATTGGAGTTGCTGGTTTAACCGCTTCTGAATATGATTCTGGAGGAATCATTCTGTAGCTCTTCTTACTCTCTGTTTCTGATG
The DNA here is from genome assembly GCA_029844215.1 of Przewalskia tangutica. Classification (NCBI taxonomy): domain Eukaryota; kingdom Viridiplantae; phylum Streptophyta; class Magnoliopsida; order Solanales; family Solanaceae; genus Przewalskia; species Przewalskia tangutica. Next base: position 149,031,249 of record CM056719.1, read on the forward strand.
GCGTGGCCTTAAAAGGTTGCGCCTGTTTTTTCTGGATTGGTTCTTTGGGGAGAGCTGGTATTATTGGGAGATTTCAATCGTGAACATATTGCCCACGAGGTTTATGTAAAGCTTTACTCGAGCTTCTGCTTGGAAAGGCCGCTTTAGTTTTTCTTCCGGTTTATTTTGAAGCGGTCGTATCGGGCGTAGGCGGAAGCTCGGTCTCATTATTTCCTGCAAAAATTCTCTCGTCAAAATCTGCAGAGTTTTCTCCTTTTATAAAATTTATTTTAAAATCGGTTGGATAATAAAGCTTGCCATCGGCAAAAATCATTAGAAACTAGGTTTTTAACATCCTTTTTGTAAAATGTCTTGTCGCTTTGCGATCGACTCTTAACAAAATTCTTTGTTTATCAAATCATCTTGAAATTTCATAATACATAGTACTATAGACAAAATCTCCTTTTAAACTGTGCTATAGTTTTTTCGTAGCTGGTTCCAGGTTAAGTAAATCTTACTAGGTTCAACTGCTCAAGAGAAACTCTTTGTTTAAGGATACCACCGTAACCTATGCCGGAGGATCGGTTTACTATCATAAAGGCTTCGGATTAGGGATTCCTAAACATGGAAGCTTCGACAATTTCTTTTATCCGTATGACTCTAGTGCATTCTTCCACCAAGGGACTGGATTTTTCTTTAACCTTTTGTATAAAGGCTCACAAATTTGTCTAATTTTCGGGATAAAATCTGCAACATAATTAAGACTTCCTAAGAATCTTTGTAGCTGATTTTTATCAGGAATTTCATCGGGAAACTTGGTGGAGAACTCTATGGCTCTACAAATTGGTTTATAGGTTCCTTGATAGAGATCATGTCCTAAGAACCTAATGGCTGTCTGAAACAGCTTTATCTTTTTGGCACTTACTGCTAGACCATTATACTTAATGGTTTGGGCAAAAGTATTAAGATGTTTAAAATGCTGTTCTATGTTATCTGAGAATACTAGAACATCATCTATGTATACAATCATGTATTGACTGTAAGGGTTGAATATGTTATTCATGATGTTCTGAAATTCAGAAGGGGCATTCTTAAGCCCAAAAGGCATTACATTCCATTCGTATTGAAGGAGACATCAAGGTCGCTTTATACCTATCTCTTTCATTGACTTGGATTTGCGTAAACGACTTCATGTCGAACTTACTATAGATATTAGCATTATAAGTTCTTTTTAATAAATCTCTTTTATTAGGAATCGGATACCTAATCCATTTTAATCTTTGTAAGAGGTTTATAATTGATGACGAGCCTTGGGACTCCTCTTTCTTTTTCAGCGTTCTTGTTAACATAGAAGGCTGAACAACTCCACTGTGATTTAGAATGTCTGATGATTCCTTTTTCAAGTAGATCATTGACTTCTTTTTTACAGTGTTCCATGAGCTCATGGCTCATTTGGATAGGTCTGGCTTTCGTGGGAATGTTCTTTTCACGAAAATCATCCGTATATGGCAGATCTACAGTATGCTTCTTTCTTTTCCAGAAAGCATTTGGTAGTTCTGAGCATATTTTTCTTTCCATAGAATCTAGCAAAATTTTCATTCTATTAATAACCGCCGGGGTTTTTAAATTAGATTCTATCCTTTTTATTCTAACGTCTTCTTTTAGGTAGTTAACCTGATTGGTTAATAGCCGTATTTTAAAGACTGTCTTTTGTTTAACATGACATCGTGATCGTAGTCAAAGGATTTACGTATGAATACAAGGTTTCTTCCCATAGAACTGGTGTAAATACCGTCTAATTTAGCGGTATAAGGTTTTATCTGTGTTAGGAAAGGAATTCCTAGAATGATTTCTTCAGTTACGTTTCGTGTAATAACGAAATCGTTAGTGAAGCAAATACCATTATTACAGACATGGGCTTTTGACAGTTTCCAATTTATTTTAATATTGTCTCCTGTGGCGGAGTATAATTTATGGGTACTTTTACTCAAATACTTAGTGGGAACTAATCCTTCGCAAATACAATTCTGATCTGCTCCAGAGTCTAATAAAGCTGTTTTTTCTAAGATAAAATCATTATTTATTATAACCTTGATAGGGACATGGTAGCTTAATGCTCTGGCCCTCGAAATTAATTTTAACCCAGAATTGTTATCCGTTGTTAAGGTTTTGGCCTCTGTGGGACCGAGATCCTTTTTCATACTGAGGATTTCCCTCTTTAGGTTCATGATTTCTTTTAATAAATCCTGAGTAGTGGTATCTGAATTTGTTTCGTTAGTGGAAACATTCTGTTTGTTATTAGTCATAACATTAATCTTTTGTTTTATACAAGTCTGTATTTCTTCCGCATTTACATACAGTTGGAGGTGGAATCATTCGATCAGTAATTCGATGAACTATCGTCACCGTAATAGTTTTCTGAATTATTATTCATCTTTCTTTTGGGTTTCCTGACCCTCTTCTTAATAATCTTTGACCTTTAATCCATCCTTCCCATTATTTGAACCGAGCCCTTCGGGTTTTTTGATTGAGTTCGCTTAAGCTTACTATTAATTGCTTTGATAATCTATTATCCGCTTTGAGCGGCTTTGCCAAACAGTTATTAATATTAAAGAAATAATCGAAAGGGTTTTCCTTCGCTCCAATTGGTTTATTACTGAACACGTGGCCGTACTTGCACCGATCTTGTAACAACCGCTTGATTTCTTCCTTTTCCTTAGATTCCTTTTGATCATTCTTATCCTTTTAGATGATCGTTAATCAAGATCTTTCCTTTACGGGGACCTCAACTGCTTTAATGGCGAGTTCTTGTTTCAACAAGATTCTCTTTTTGAACCATTCTTCAAAGAATGGTGTCAAGCATCATCTGTTGTTATGGAGTTTATCGGTGATTTGAAACCACTTAAAGAATTCTATATTAGAATTAATTGCTCATATCACTTATCCAATTATTCTTAAACTTTCTTCTTTCCTCGAGTGGAAAAGTCTTTGTACCATTTTCTTTTATGGCATTTTTGGATTTTTCCATAATTTGTCAATATACGCCAATCGATTTCAAACCGATCTCCTTTTTAACGGTGTCAAGTTCATCGTGCTTTTGGAAGCATAGTAGTATTCCTACCACCAACTGACTTAGCTTCTGGAGCTAACAAGGCATTAATTCTGTTAACAAACTTATCTTCCGGAGATAAAAAGGTGTTCATTAGTATTGGACTGTGTAGAGTCCTACTAATTTCTTATTGATACGTTGCCAATCGTCAAGGACACCGATCCGCCTTTTTAGCTCGTCGTTTTCCTCATACAATACAACCATTCTTTTAATGATTATTTGTCTGACTATAACTTGGGCTTGGGTATTCAAACCTTCTATAGGTTTAGCAGTTTTATAATATTCTAACTCTCTAAGGTTTTTCCCTAATCTTTTATTACAGAAATAACTTTCTACTAGGAATTTCATTGCATAAGAATTATATTTTCTTATGTAGTAAAATTCTGGACGCATCTTCATTTATAAAAACTTCTTGGTTTGTAACCAACGGTTTGTTGATAAGCGTGGAGACTACCATCCTTATCCTAGGGCTGCTGTTCTACTTGTTACTAGGTTTTAACCTAACTCTATTCTATTCCTTAGACTACTAAACAGTTTTCCTGTTCTAGTTGTCGACACTATTATTGTTCTTTCTTTACCTAAATAGTTCTCCTATCCTAGTTGTCAACACTATTTCCTATTCATTTTAATTACTTAAATAGTTAACATGCCCTGTTCATCTGACACTTTCTCCTACGATCTTCGGCGACATCCAACAGTATACGGCCCAGGCACACTGGCCTTTCGGGCAAATCATCGCTCAGAAAGCTTACTACAAAGAGTACTCAATGAGGATGAGCGAACAAGATAACAACTAAGTGATTAAACCTAATCGAATAGTAGACTGACGGATCGGAACAATTTGGGTAACTCAGAACATAAATAGTAGACTTCGACTTTAACAGGTCACTATTCGTAGCTACAGAATTTAAACAGAGTAACAGACTCTTCCTAGCAACCTAAGAACAACACCGCCTAAGGACGGTAGTATGAGACTACTCACTCATCTCTACCAACATGGCTCGATACCATAAAGTGTGATGTAAAGCGGAATAACTAAAGCGATGCAGCAATTAAAACTTTAAAACATAAAAATATAAGTTTAAAATAAACTTACAATTTTATTCAAAGCATAGAGAGAGGATACAAGATCAAAAAGAGAGAGAGGGATATTTAGGATGCCTTCTATGTTTATAGTGAGAGCCTTAAATAGGCCTCGAATGAACTATTCGCCCTAACACGTGGGCTCGCTTTAAAACAAATGGACGGCTAAGATTACATGACCTTTACTTTTTTGAAAGGGCAAACGTCTTCTTCTGCTTTAAAGTCTGTTTTATGTCGCTTTCTTTGGCTCTTTCTTTTCTGAAGAGGCAAATGTCGCTTTCTGCTTTATTGGTTTTGTCCTTTGCTTTTTGTGAAAGGGCAAATGTCACCATCTGCTGACTCTTGCTTTTCTGAAGGGGCAAGCGTCGCTGTCTGCTTTATCTTTTGCTTTTCCGAAGGGGCAAGTGTCCTTTGCTTTTCCGAAAGGGCAAATGTCGCCATCTCGCCAGTGTCCTTTTCTTGAAGGGACTTGCTGTTGTACGCTTTTTGCAGGCGGTTACCTTTTTGACTTTTATGTCATGTCTCTATTATTTTGTTGGCGTTCGAGCCTTCTTTTGTTTTCGCGACTTACTGCCGCATTAATGCGATGTTCTTCCGAGAATCGCTTGGTCTATGCCAAAAATGTCTATGGAACTTATGGTGCCATAACAAATGTTTTGCAGGAATTTCATTAAATCATTATGGATTTAAAACCTGGTTTTCAAAATCAATTTTTGATAAAAGATTTATACGATCTTTAAAATCAGTGTTTTGATAAGAGACTCATAGAACTTCAAAATCAATGTTTTGACAAAAGACTTATGAAAGTTACTCATAAAACTTCAAAATCAATGTTTTGATAAAAGACTCACGTAACAATTCTGGGATTGTTTCTGGTTGTTCTAACTAGCAGCTTATTTTACCAATGATACGGCACAGGCCATTCCAGCCTTTCGTGCTTACTCAAATGGTTTTAGTCTGGCTGTGTTCTAAAAACCACCTTCTGTTTATTACGACCACTCTGATTCGTTGTCAAAGGATTAATGTAAGGAAATATGAGATCTACTCCCCTAGTGATAGTATGAATACCATTCGGTTTTGCCGTATGCGGCAAAGATTCTGCTAGGAATGGTGTTCTAAAATGATTTCCTCGATTATATCCTTGGTTATAATGAAGCTATTAAGTAAATGCAATGTTTTTATTGCATACAAGTGCTTTCGAGAGTTTATAATTAATTTCTATATTCTCCCCGCGCGAATATAGCATGCGCATTTCATCTAAGTACTTGGTAGGGATTATACCTTCACGAATGCAGTTCTGATCTGCTCCGGAATCTAAAAGTGCTACTCTTTCGATAGCAAAATCATTAATGACTAATTTAATAGGGACATGGTAGCTTAATGCTCTAGCCTTTGATATTAAAGTTAGCCCCAATCGATTCCTGTTCGATTCTTCGCTTGACTTTCTGTGGTCACCTGTTTAGACGAGGTTTGGGGATCTTCTGTGAGATCCAAATTTCTTATTTTTGCCAATGCACCAGCTTCTAATGAACTGAGTCTATTGTTAATACGACTGATTTCTCCAGCTTCTAACGAGCTGAGCCTTTCATTTATGCAAAGGACTTCTTCCTTCAATTTTGAGACTTCATTAATTAAGTCTGGTAGTGAATTACCTGACTTAGAGTCTTTAAACTTATCAAAACTCTTTTCATGTCAAAAGGTTCTATCTTCCTTTTTCTTTTTCAGTTAATGACGAGATTCTTAAGCTCTTTTAAATATTGCTTTTTAAAATTGTCATCATCTATGTGATCGACCATGTCAAAGAAAAACTCTTGGCTGCTACTTGATATAACGCCAATTGTCTGTTTGGTACATGTGCAGATTTTCCCAAAGACATTCACAAATGAAGCCGGAAGTGAACTATCTCGAATCAGAACCTAAATCCAGTGATCCTTCGTCACTGTAAAAACTGTCTGAAGTACCTTCAGAGCTATTATCAGACTGCTCTTCATTTAAGATTGTGAACAGTTTATCTTTTATTTTGGGATCAATTCCCAACAGATTAATTTTATCTTTCCGTTTATCGGGTTCTTTGCATTTATTGGCCATGTGGCCTGTTTTCCCGCAATTCCAGCAAGTTACTTTATTAGTATTTTTGCTGTTGCTTTCTCTGTTATACTTCCTTTTGGGAGTATAATTTCTTTTATACGCTTTGGGGCGTGGAATGTTATGATTCTTCTTCATTCTCTTGATGCTCTTCGAAGGAGCAGAAATATTAACATACCCGAAGTCTTCGCAGAAACTTCCTAATTCTCCTTTGGTGGAGTATTTCTGTATTTGATTATTAAGCTTTATCGTATTACACAGCTCTAGGCCGGTCATATTAATATAGCTAATTAAATCACCATATGTCATTATGCCATACGGAGTGTCTCCATTGTGGCATCTTCTTATATTGGTTCTTACCTTCTCGGCAAAGAGTTTAGGCAAACCGCTGATAAATCTTTCTTTCCAATAATCATGATTACAGTCAATCCTTAGCATGACTTTGTTGAGAAATATATCTTTATACCATTTAAAATCGTGTAACTTTGGACATTTTAGATTATTAAGGATCTCTAAACTTCTGTCTTGAAAAAGTTTTGGATCTCCAACAAAATGTTTCCCGATACAGTATAATAGAGTTGCCGAGGCATCACTATGAACTTCATTAGTAATACTGTTATCGATGTTTCTTATTTGGACTGTGGTAGTTGCATTCATGATGCTTGACTTTTCAATGTCGAATAGGAAGTTATCCCACCAATTTTTTAACATCCCAGTAAAACCTGAAATGATAATTGACGCTAATTGGGCATCGCGAGATGTGTTTTAATTTTATAACTGGTTAAACAGACTCCCATTTCATGGAGCACTTTAAGCACTTGTCCTTCGGACATGCCGTCAATGTTCCATTCATGGATTTCATCACCCGAGTAAGTGGCTGGGGGTGGAACTCTTTCTTCAAACAACATGTCTGGGAACGTCGGCTGTTTATAGAAATTTTTATTGGTTAATTTTGATATTTTATTAACCTCTGTTTTACCTTTTGAACTGGAACCTTCGCTCAACATCTTGATGGATTTGTCAGGATGTTTCGAGGTTGATCCTTCAGAGACTTTCATCTCTTTGAATTTATCTTGATTCTATCTAAAGAAGTCATCTTCAATTTCTTTTCCAAATTTAGGATGGCTTTTTGCCAAAAATCGGGAATTTTGAAAAGTGGTTCGGATAAGATTTTCTTCCGACCGAATCGTGTATTCTCAAGGTAAGCATTACTTGCCTCTGAAATTTGATTAGAGATAACATGTAACAACCGGTTGGTGTAGTTGTTACTCAGAATTTTATTAATATCATCAACGTGTGATATCATTAGGATCTTTTATATCTCTTTTAAAAGGAGTGGCGGTTAAGACTTCACCGTTAACGGGAATCTTTATCTGTTCTAAGGGAGGTGTAACTGATTCAACTGTCCTTTCACCCGTAAACCATTTCTTTACAATGGTGTTTAGACATTGCCTGTCATTATGGAGTTTATCGGTGATTTCAAACCACCTAAAGAATTCTAGATTTGCTCTAACATGGTTCATGTCTTTTATCCATGATTCTTTAAACACCTTCCTTTCACTGCGTGAAAAGGTGCTTACATACCATTTTCTTTTAATGGCGTGCTCTGGATCTCTCCATAATTTATCAATGTAAGGCCAATCGATCTTAAAATCGCTGGCTTCTCTAATCATGCCTGTCGCTCCACCATGCATTTCACTTCGGCGGGTCGCGAATGCTCTATCGATTGGTCGATAGTAGACTTTGGGTACTGGCGACGAATAGTCTACTTCTTGAACTTTTCGTTCAGGCATAGTTTCGCCAGAATTATCAGAATACTCTTCATCCTCCCGTGGTTTGGAAGAAGATGCACTGAAAGAGTATCTTCCATTAGATCTTAAAAATTTTAAATCAATTGAACCATCCAAATGCTGGATTCTTTGTTCAATATCGTAACTTTCGTTCTAACTTTGGTCAGTAATAGCATCAGTGCCATTCATCTTTTGCTAAAATTTCATTCCATTTTAACATTCTTGAACAAAGATATTGCTATGTTCTGGTTTGCTTCCATTAGCATAGTAGCACCTTTATCGCTAACTAGTTTAGCTTTGAGCTAAGGTTGTTTTCATTAGCCCGTAATATACTCAGTATATTATAGCTATTTCTCTTGTGTTTATCTTATCGTTCATATTCTTCGTTTTAATGTTTAACGTTAAGGTGTCCATAACGCTCGATCATTAATATCTCTCGAAAAATTTGGGTATGATTAAAATAAATCGACTCAAGCTAAATTACTTTGTAAAACTCCCAGTAAGGAATCATCAAAGTTTAATAATCTTGCATCTCTAAGTAAGAGACAGATGGGGGTATCGAGACCCAATCGATACAAAGGCTTTACAGCAATTTGTACCAAACCTATGTGAAGGAAATTAAATTCCTTTTTATATCTGTTTATATCTTCAGTTGATAGCAATTTAATAATCTCTTTTGAGTTATTAATAGCTACTGTGGACTCACAAGTTTTGATATTATAATTTTTTATAAAATCAAATTTTCATGTTTCATAAACAGATATGAAAGATTCTTTTGAATATTCCAATCTCAGAATCTTTTCAACTTTAGCAATTTTGAAGTTGCTAAGTTTTCACTGTTGATTTCATTCATTCTTTATTAGTAAGAAGCTGTGTGGAGCTCCACTAAGAATTTAGACATGGATTGTCTCTTTTTTAAATAACTAAGATATCTTTTTAATCTGGTAACTTCTTCCTGAAGTTCATTTATTTTATCGATGATAACTTGGTTGATTGGTCAGACAACAACTCCTAGGCCTTCTACAGTGTCTTGCGGTTGTAATCTTGGTCTAATTCTCTAAGACTTTCTTTAACGATTTATTGCACTCATAGCCGCTATGACTAAATCAATTATCTGAGAATTATATTCTCTTATGTAATTAAACTCTGGACGCATCTTCATTTATAAAACTTCTTGGTTTGTAACCAACGGTTTGTTGATAAGCGTGGAGACTACCATCCTTATCCTGTGTCATTGCTGCTCTACTTGTTACTAGGTTTTAACCTAACTCTATTCTATTCCTTAGACTACTAAGCAGTTTTCTGTTCTAGTTGTGACACTATTATTGTTCTTTCTTTACCTAAATAGTTGTCCTATCCTAGTTGTCAACACTATTTCCTATTCATTTTAATTACTTAAATAGTTAACATGCCTGTTCATCCGACACTTTCTCCTACGATCTTGACATCCAACAAGATACGGCCAGCACACCCGTCCTTTCGGCTAAATCACCGCTCCAGAAAGCTTACTACGAGTACTCGGCGGATGAGCGAACAAAGATAACAACTAAGTGATTAAACCTCGCTGCATCGTTTTAGTTATTCCGCTTACATCACACCCTTATGGTATCGTGAGCCATGTTGGTAGAGATGAGTGAGTAGTCTCATACTACCGCCCTGTGGCGGTGTTGTTCTTAGGTTGCTAGGAAGAGTCTGTTACTGTTTAAATTCCTGTAGCTACGAATAGTGACCCTGTTCCGCCGAAGTCTACTATTTATGTTCTCGTAGTTACCCAAATTGTTAGATCCGTCGTAAGTCTACTATTCGATTAGGTTTAATCACTTAGTTGTTATACTGTTCGTTCATCCTCATTGAGTACTACCGTAGTAAGCTTTCCGAGCAGTTGATTTAGCCCGAAGCGACGGAGTGTGCCCGGGCCGATATCGTTGGATGTCAAGATCGTAGGAGAAAGTGTCGATGAACAGGCATGTTAACTATTTAAGTAATTAAAATGAATAGGAAATAGTGTTGACAACTAGGATAGGAGAACTATTTAGGTAAAGAAAGAACAATAATAGGTTTACAACTGTAACAGAAAACCGCTTAGTAGTCTAAGGAATAGAATAGAGTTAGGTTAAAACCTAGTAACAAGTAGAACAAAAATTTCTAGATAAGGATGGTAGTCTCCACGCTTATCAACAAACCGTTGGTTACAAACCAAGAAGTTTTTATAAATGAAGATGCGTCCAGAATTTTACTACATAAGAAAATATAATTCTTATGCAATGAAATTCCTAGTAGAAAGTTATTTCTGTAATAAAAGATTAGGGAAAAACCTTAGAGAGTTAGAATATTATAAAACTGCTAAACCTATAGAAGGTTTGAATACCCAAGCCCAAGTTATAGTCAGACAAATAATCATTAAAAGAATGGTTGTATTGTATGAGGAAAACGACGAGCTAAAAAGGCGGATCGGTGTCCTTGACGATTGGCAACGTATCAATAAGAAATTAGTAGGACTCTACACAGTCCAATACTAATGAACACCTTTTTATCTCCGGAAGATAAGTTTGTTAACAGAATTAATGCTTTGTTAGCTCCAGAAGCTAAGTCAGTTGGTGGTAGGAATACTGCTATGCTTCCACAAAAGCACAGTAGACTTGACACCGTTAAAAAGGAGATCGGTTTTGAAATCGATTGGCCGTATATTGACAAATTATGGAAAAATCCAAAAAATGCCATAAAAAGAAAATGGTACAACAGCACTTTTCCACTCGAGGAAAGAAGAAAGTTTAAGAATAATTGGATAAGTGATATGAACAGAATTAATTCTAATATAGAATTCTTTAAGTGGTTTCAAATCACTGATAAACTCCATAACAACAGACAATGCTTAGACACCATTGCTGAAGAATGGTTCAAAAAAGAGAATACTGTTGAAACAGTAACTCCGCCATTAAAACAGATTGAGGTCCCCGTAAAGGGAAAGATCTTGATTAACCAGTCATCTAAAAAGGATAAGAATGATCCAAAAGGAATCCTAAGGGAAAAGGAAGAAATCAAGCGATTGTTACAAGATCTTCGTGCAAGTAAGCCCACGTGTCTGGTAATAAACCAATTGGAACAGAAGGGAAAACCCTTTCTGATTATTTCTTTAATATTAATAACTGTTTGGCAAAACGCCGCTCAAAGCCAGATAATAGATTATCAAACAGAATTAATAGTAAGCTTAAAGAACTGAACTCAATCAAAAAACCCAGTAAGGGCTCCAGTTCAAATAATGGGAAGGATGGATTAAAAGGTCCAAAGATTATTAAGAAGAGGGTCAGGAAACCCAAAAGAAAGATGAATAATAATTCAGAAAACTATTACGGTGACGATAGTTCATCGAATTACAGTCCAGATGATTCCACCTCCAGCTCAGACTGTAAGAGTACGGAAGAAATCTGTACTTGTATAAAACAAAAGATTAATGTTATGACTAATAACAAACAGAATGTTTCCACTAACGAAACAAATTCAGATACCACTACTCAGGATTTATTAAAAGAAATCATGAACCTAAAGAGGGAAATCCTCAGTATGAAAAAGGATCTCGGTCCCACAGAGGCCAAAACCTTAACAACGGATAACAATTCTGGGTTAAAATTAATTTCGAGGGCCAGAGCATTAAGCTACCATGTCCCTATCAAGGTTATGATAAATAATGATTTTATCTTAGAAAAAACAGCTTTATTAGACTCTGGAGCAGATCAGAATTGTATTTGCGAAGGATTAGTTCCCACTAAGTATTTGAGTAAAAGTACCCATAAATTATACTCCGCCACAGGAGACAATATTAAAATAGATTGGAAACTGTCAAAAGCCCATGTCTGTAATAATGGTATTTGCTTCACTAACGATTTCGTTATTACACGAAACGTAACTGAAGAAATCATTCTAGGAATTCCTTTCCTAACACAGATAAAACCTTATACCGCTAAATTAGACGGTATTTACACCAGTTCTATGGGAAGAAACCTTGTATTCCCATACGTAAATCCTTTGACTACTGATCACAGTAATCATGTTAAACAAAAGACAGTCTTTAAAATACGGCTATTAACCAATCAGGTTAACTACCTAAAAGAAGACGTTAGAATAAAAAGGATAGAATCTAATTTAAAAACCCCGGCGGTTATTAATAGAATGAAAATTTTGCTAGATTCTATGGAAAGAAAAATATGCTCAGAACTACCAAATGCTTTCTGGAAAAGAAAGAAGCATACTGTAGATCTGCCATATACGGATGATTTTCGTGAAAAGAACATTCCCACGAAAGCCAGACCTATCCAAATGAGCCATGAGCTCATGGAACATCAGAAAAAGAAGTCAATGATCTACTTGAAAAGGAATCATCGACATTCTAAATCACGGTGAGTTGTTCACCTTTCTATGTTAACAAGAAACGAAAAGAAAGAGGAGTCCCAAGGCTCGTCATCAATTATAAACCTCTTAACGCAGCATTAAAATGGATTAGGTATCCGATTCCTAATAAAAGAGATTTATTAAAAAGAACTTATAATGCTAATATCTATAGTAAGTTCGACATGAAGTCAGGTTTCTGGCAAATCCAAGTCAATGAAAGAGATAGGTATAAAACAGCCTTGATGTTCTCTTCGCAATACGAATGGAATGTAATGCCTTTTGGGCTTAAGAATGCCTTCGAATTTCAGAACATCATGAATAACATATTCAACCCTTACAGTCAATACATGATTGTATACATAGATGATGTTCTAGTATTCTCAGATAACATAGAACAGCATTTTAAACATCTTAATACTTTTGCCCAAACCGTTAAGTATAATGGTCTAGCGGTAAGTGCCAAAAAGATAAAGTTTGCTTGCATGACCATTAGGTTCTTAGGACATGATCTTTATCAAGGAACCTATAAACCAATTTGTAGAGCCATAGAGTTCTCCACCAAGTTTCCCGATGAAATTCCTGATAAAAATCAGCTACAAAGATTCTTAGGAAGTCTTAATTATGTTGCAGATTTTATCCCGAAAATTAGACAAATTTGTGAGCCTTTATACAAAAGGTTAAAGAAAAATCCATCCTTGGTCAAGAATGCATCAGATTGTCATACAGATAAAAGAAATTGTCCAGAAGCTTCCATGTTTAGGAATCCCTAATCCAGAAGCCTTTATGATAGTAGAAACCGATGCCTCCGACATAGGTTACGGTGGTATCCTTAAACAAAGAGTTTCTCTTGAGCCAGTTGAACAGCTAGTAAGATTTACTTCTGGAAACTGGAACCAAGCACAGAAAAACTATAGCACAGTTAAAAAGGAGATTTTGTCTATAGTACTATGTATTATGAAATTTCAAGATGATTTGATAAACAAAGAATTTTTGTTAAGAGTCGACTGCAAAGCAGCCAAAGACATTTTACAAAAAGATGTTAAAAACCTAGTTTCTAAACAGATTTTTGCCCGATGGCAAGCTTTATTATCCAGCTTCGATTTTAAAATAAATTTTATAAAAGGAGAAGAAAACTCTCTACCAGATTTTCTGACGAGAGAATTTTTGCAGGGAAATAATGAGACCAGGCTTCCCGGGCCTACGCCCGATACGGCCACCGTTTCAAAATAAACCAGAAGAAAAACTAAAACAGCCTTTCCAAGCAGAAAGCTCGAGTAAAGCTTTACATAAACCTCGTGGACAGAATATGTTCACAGTTCTGGGAAATCTCCCAATAATACCAGCTCTCCCCAAAGAACCAATCCAGAAAAAACAGGCGCAACCTTTTAAGGCCACGCCATCAGAAACAGAGAGTAAGAAGAGCTACAGAATGATTCCTCCAGAATCATATTCAGAAGCGGTTAAACCAGCAACTCCAATAAAGAAAGAAACTCCTATTCCGAAATGGGAATTTATCCCATCCCAGGTTTTGCCTATTATGGCATTAGATAAACAGTATGAGAATTTTAGAGTCAGACCTCTTAAAACCATGTTATACGCATCACCACGATGTGGATAACCAAGACCGATAAAAACGAGGAAATATTATGAATTCATTTTGGACACTGATTCCATTGAAGATGAGCATAAATATTTTGATAAAACAGGAGGAATTGAATATTCCAAATTTACAATAAAAAAGATTTTGAGTCCTTTCAACTGGTACATGGATCACTTACAGACCCCAGTGCCACTATCAGAAACCCATAGGCCTCAGACATATAATTGGTATGATTACAAAGATGCATGGTTTAATTTCCTTTATGTTTCAAATACGCATACTTGGTTTATTAAATATGCAGAAGAGATAAAAGATAAGGTCATCCCGGATGGTTCTACAGTGGTGGAACATATTTGGAGGAAATTTACAGTGGTTGCCGAAGCTTCAAAACCAGTATGTTCCTTTTTGTCAGGAACAACAAATCTCTACTCTCCCAGAGCATATTAAATTATGCAAGTTCTTTATCAGTAAAAGGGTCTCTTACATCCTCAATTGGACGTTCGACATCCAAGAGATAAACAGGATCAAGTATCTAAGCAAAACCATCAAAATCAAAGGATGGAGCCCAAAAATAAAAGAAGATAAACTGAAAAAGAAAAAATCATCTTCTTCAGAGGAGACGACAAACTCCAAAACAGAAACCAGGAGAAGGCTCTTAGAAGCCTTAGCAAAATTAGAAGACGACAAAGATGTGGCATCCGTACAAAGGAAATGAATAATGGCGACATGCTCATTCCCGAGGAATTGCACAAGCCTCACGCAGATGCACCTCAAAGAAATAACGGCGCAGTCCCTTCCGAAGGGCGTAAAGCAGGATGGTGACACTTGCCCTTTCAGAAAAGTAAAGGACACTTGCCCCTTCAGATAAAGCAGAAAGCGACATTTGCCTCTTCAGAAAAGAAAGAGCCAAAGACAGCGACATAAAACAGAAAAAGACAAAGGACTTTAAAGCAGAAGAAGACGTTTGCCCTTTCGAAAAAGTAAAGGTCATGTAATCTTAGCCGTCCATTTGTTTTAAACAGAACCGTCCACGTGTTAGGACGAATAATTCATTCGAGGCCTATTTAAGGCTCTCACTTGTAAACATAGAAGGCATCCGGAAATATCCCCCTCTCTCTCTTTCCTTGCCTGATCTTGTATCCCTCTCTCTCTATGCTTTGAATAAAATTGTAAGTTTATTTTAAACTTATATTTTTTATGTTTTAAAGTTTTAATTCTGTTTTCGCATCGTTTTAGTTATTCCGCTTTACATCACACCCTTTATGGTATCAGAGCCATGTTGGTAGAGATGAGTGAGTAGTCTCATACTACCGCCCTTAGGCGGTGTTGTTCTTAGTTGCTAGGAAGAGTCACATTCGTTTAAATTCTGTAGCTACGAATAGTGACCTGTTCGCCGTAAGTCTACTATTTATGTTCTGTAGTTACCCAAATTGTTCGATCCGTCGAAGTCTACTATTAGATTAGGTTTAATCACTTAGTTGTTATCTTTGTTAGTTCATCCTCGCCGAGTACTACCGTAGTAAGCTTTCTGGAGCGATGATTTAGCCCAAAGGACGGAGTGTGCACAGGCCGTATCTTGTTGGATGTCGTAGAAGATCGTAGGAGAAAGTGTCGATGAGCAGGCATGTTAACTATTTAAGTAATTAAAATGAATAGGAAATAGTGTTGACAACTAGGATAGGAGAACTATTTAGGTAAAGAAAGAACAATAATAGTGTCGACAACTAGAACAGGAAAACTGTTTAGTAGTCTAAGGAATAGAATAGAGTTAGGTTAAAACCTAGTAACAAGTAGAACAGCAGCCCTAGGATAAGGATGGTAGTCTCCACGCTTATCAACAAACCGTTGGTTACAAACCAAGAAGTTTTATAAATGAAGATGCGTCCAGAGTTTAATTACATAAGAGAATATAATTCTCAGATAATTGATTTAGTCATAGCAGGCTATGAGTGCAATAAATCGTTAAAAGAAAGTCTTAGAGAATTAGACCAGTACACAACCGCAAGACCTGTAGAAGGCCTAGGGAGTTGTTGTCCACAACCAATCAACCAAGTTATCATCGATAAAATAAATGAACTTCAGGAAGAAGTTACCAGATTAAAAAGATATCTTAGTTATTTAAAAAAGAGACAATCCATGTCTAAATTCTTAGTGGAGCTCCACACAGCTTCTTACTAATAAAGAATGAATGAAATCAACAGTGAAAACTTAGCAACTTCAAAAATTGCTAAAGTTGAAAAAGATTTACAGAATTGGAATATTCCAAAAGAATCTTTCAGATCTGTTTATGAAACAGGAAAGTTTGATTTTATAAAAAATTATAATATCAAAACTTGTGAGTCCACAGTAGCTATTAATAACTCAAAAGAGATTATTAAATTGCTATCAACTGAAGATATAAACAGATATAAAAAGGAATTTAATTTCCTTCACATAGGTTTGGTACAAATTGCTGTAAAGCCTTTGTATCGATTGGGTCTCGATACCCCCATCTGTCTCTTACTTAGAGATGCAAGATTATTAAACTTTGATGATTCCTTACTGGGAGTTTTACAAAGTAATTTAGCCAGAGGTCCAGTTTATTTTAACTGTTACCCAAATTTTTCAGTAGATATTAATGATCAGAACGTTATGGACACCTTAACGTTAAACATTAAAACGAAGAATATGAGCGAGAAGATAAACACAAGAGAAATAGCTATAATATACAGAGTATATTACAGGCTAATGAAAACAACCTTAGCTCCAAAAGCTAAACTAGTTAGCAGTAAAGGTGCTACTATGCTAATGGAAGCAAACCAGGAACATAGCAATATCTTTGTTCCAAGAATGTTAAAATGGAATGAAATTTTAGCAAAAGATGAATGGCACTTCGATGCTATTACCCAACCAAAGTTAGAACCAGAAAGTTACGATATTGAGCAGATAATCCAGACTTGGATGGTTCAATAGATTTAAAATTTTTAAGATCTAATGGAAGATACTCTTTCGGCATCTTCTTCCAAACCCGGAGGATGAAGAGTATTCGCAGTACGACGAAACTATGCCTGAACGAAAAGTTCAAGGAGTAGACTATTCGTCACCAGTACCCAAAGTCTACTATCGACCAATCGATAGAACATCGCGACCACCTGAAGTGAAATGCATGGTGGAGACAGGCATGATTAGAGAAGCACGATTTTAAGATCGATTGCCTTACATTGATAAATTATGGAGAGATCGAGCACGCCATTAAAAGAAAATGGTATGTAAGCACCTTTTCACGCAGTGAAAGGAAGGTGTTTAAAGAATCATGGATAAAAGACATGAACCATGTTAGAGCAAATCTAGAATTCTTTAGGTGGTTTGAAATCACCGATAAACTCCATAATGACAGTAATGTCTAAACACCATTGTAAAGAAATGGTTTACGGGTGAAAGGACAGTTGAATCAGTTACACCTCCCTTAGAACAGATAAAGATTCCCGTTAACGGTGAAGTCTTAACCGCCACTCCTTTTAAAAGAGATATAAAAGATCCTAATGATATCACACATGTTGATGATATTAATAAAATTCGCAATGAACAACTACACCAACCGGTTGTTACATGTTATCTCTAATCAAATTTGAGGCAAGTAATGCTTCTACCTTGAGAATACACGATTCGGTCGGAAGAGAAAATCTTATCCGAACCACTTTTCAAAATTCCCCAGTTTTCGGCAAAAAGCCATCCTAAATTTGGAAAAGAAATTGAAGATGACCTGCTAGATAGAATCAGCAGTAAATTCAAAGAGATGAAAGTCTCTGAAGGATCAACCTCGAAACATCCTGACAAATCCATCAAGATGTTGGCGAAGGTTCGATTCAAAAGGTAAAGCAGAGGTTAATAAAATATCAAAATTAACGATAAAAATTTCTATAAGCAAAGCGTTCCCGACATGTTGTTTGAAGAAAGAGTTCCACCCCACCACTTACTGGTGATGAAATCCATGAATGGAACATTGGCGGCATGTCAGAAGGACAAGTGCTTAAAGTGCTCCATGAAATGGGAGTCTGTTTAACGATTATAAAATTAAAACACATATCGACGATGCCCGATTAGCGTCGATTATCATTCGAGTTTCTTGGGATGTTAAAAAATTGGGATAACTTCATTCGACATTGAAAAGTCAAGCATCATGAATGCAACTACCACGATCAAATAAGAAACATCGATAACTTGATTACTAATGAAGTTCATAGTGATGCCTCAACCCTATTATCTTGTACGGAAACATTTTGTTGGAGATCCAAAACTTTTTCAAGACAGAAGTTTAGAGATCCTTAATAATCTAAAATGTCCAAAGTTACACGATTTTAAATGGTATAAAGATATATTTCTCAACAAAGTCATGCTAAGGATTGACTGTAATCATGATTATTGGAAAGAAAGATTTATCAGCGGTTTGCCTAAACTCTTTGCCGAGAAGGTAAGAACCAATATAAGAAGATGCCACAATGGAGACACTCCGTATGGCATAATGACATATGGTGATTTAATTAGCTATATTAATATGACCGGCCTAGAGCTGTGTAATACGATAAAGCTTAATAATCAAATACAGAAATACTCCACCAAAGGAGAATTAGGAAGTTTCTGCGAAGACTTCGGGTATGTTAATATTTCTGCTCCTTCGAAGAGCATCAAGAGAATGAAGAAGAATCATAACATTCCACGCCCCAAAGCGTATAAAAGAAATTATACTCCCAAAAGGAAGTATAACAGAGAAAGCAACAGCAAAAATACTAATAAAGTAACTTGCTGGAATTGCGGGAAAACAGGCCACATGGCCAATAAATGCAAAGAACAGATAAGCGGAAAGATAAAATTAATCTGGGAATTGATCCCAAAATAAAAGATAAAGCATTCACAATCTTAAATGAAGAAGCGATCGATAATAGCTCAAGGTACTTGAGACGGTTTTTCTGATGACGAAGGATCATCGGATTTAGGTTCTGATTCGATAGTTCCACTTCCAAACATTTGTGAATGCTTTGGGAAAATGCGCACATGTACCAAGCATAATTGGCGTTATATCAAGTAGCGACCAAGAGTTTTTCTTTGACATGGTCGATCACATAGATGATGACAATTTTAAAAGCAATACTTAAAAGAGCTTAAGAATCTCGTCATTAACCAGAAAAAAGAAAAAGGGAAGATAGAACCTTTTGACATGAAAAGAGTTTTCAGTAAGTTTAAAGACTCTAAGTCAGGTAATTCACTACCAGACTTAATTAATGAAGTCTCAAAATTGAAGGAAGAAGTCCTTTGCATAAATGAAAGGCTCAGCTCGTTAGAAGCTGGAGAAATCAGTCGTATTAACAATAGACTCAGTTCATTAGAAGCTGGTGCATTGGCAAAATAAGAAATTTGGATCTCGAGAAGATCCCCACCTCGTCTAAGCGGTGACCACGAAAGTCAAGAAGCGAAGAATCGGAGCAGGAATCGATTGGGGCTAACTTTAATATCAAAGGCTAGAGCATTAAGCTACCATGTCCTATTAAATTAGTCATTAATGATTTTGCTATCGAAAGAGTAGCACTTTTAGATTCGGAGCGGATCGAAGCTGCGTTCGTGAAGGTATAATCCCTACCAGTACTTAGATAGAAATGCGCAGGCTATATTACGCCACGGGGAGAATATAGAAATTAATTATAAACTCTCGAAAGCACTTGTATGCAATAAAAACATTGCATTCTGAATAGCTTCATTATAACCAAGGATATAGCGAGAAATCATTTTAGGAACACCATTCCTATACGGAATCTTTAGTACGGCAAAACAGGATGGTATTCATACTATCACTGGGAGTAGATCTCGTATTTCCTTACATTAATCCTTTGACAACGAATCAGTGGTCGTAATAAGCAAAGGTGGTTTTAGAACACGGCGGACTAAAACCATTTGAGTAAGCACGAAAATTTGGAATGGCTTTGTGTATCATTGGTAAAATAATTCGCTAGTTAGAACAACCGAAACAATCCCGAATTATTCACGTGAGTCTTTTATCAAAACATTGATTTTGAAGTTTTATGAGTAACTTTCATAAGTCTTTTGTCAAAACATTGATTTTGAAGTTCTATGAGCCTCTTATCAAAACACTGATTTTAAAGATCGTATAAATCTTTTATCAAAAATTGATTTTGAAAACCAGGTTTTAAATCCATAATGATTTAATGAAATTCCTGCAAAACATTTGTTATGGCACCATAAGTTCCATAGACATTTTTGGCATAGACCAAAGCAGTTCTCCAGAAGAACATCAGGCATTAATGCCCGGCAGGTAAGTCAGCAAGAAAACAAAAAGAAGGCTCCAGAACGCCTTGAACAAAATAATAGAGACATGACATAAAAGTCAAAAAGGTAACCCGCCACGCAAAGCGTACCAACAGCAAGTCCTTCAAGAAAAGGACACAAAGCGAGGATGGCGACATTTGCCCTTTCGGAAAAGCAAAGGACACTGCCCGCCGGAAAAGCAAAAGATAAAGCGACAGCGCTTGCCCGTGAAAAGCAAGAGTCGTGAGATGGTGACATTTGCCCTTTCACAAAAGCAAAGGACAAAACCATAAAGCGGCGACATTTGCCTCTTGAGAAAGAAAGAGCGAAAGCGACATAAAGCGAGAAAAGACAAAGGACTTTAAAGCGAGAAGAAAGGCGTTTGCCGCTTTCGAAAAAGTAAAGGTCGTGTAATCTTAGCGTCCATTTGTTTTATGAGCGTCGCGTGTTAGGGCGAATAGTTCATTCGAGGCCTATTTAAGGCTCTCACTTGTAAACATAGAAGGCGTCAGGAAATATCCTCTCTCTCTTTTTTGCACGATCTTGTATCCTCTCTCTATGCTTTGAATAAAATTGTAAGTTTATTTTAAACTTATATTTTTTATGTTTTAAAGTTTTAATTCTGTTTTCGCATCGTTTTAGTTATTCCGCTTTACATCACA
Organism: Przewalskia tangutica; assembly: GCA_029844215.1. Classification (NCBI taxonomy): domain Eukaryota; kingdom Viridiplantae; phylum Streptophyta; class Magnoliopsida; order Solanales; family Solanaceae; genus Przewalskia; species Przewalskia tangutica. Next base: position 149,052,240 of record CM056719.1, read on the forward strand.
CCCTTTATGGTATCAGAGCCAGGTTGGTAGAGATGAGTGAGTAGTCTCATACTACCGTCCTTAGGGCGGTGTTGTTCTTAGGTTGCTAGGAAGAGTCCTGTTACTCTGTTTAAATTCTGTAGCTACGAATAGTAACCTGTTAAGTCGAAGTCTACTATTTATGTTCTGTAGTTACCCAAATTGTTCGATCCGTCGAAGTCTACTATTCGATTAGGTTTAATCACTTAGTTGTTATCTTGTTAGTTCATCCTCATTGAGTACTCTTTGTAGTAAGCTTTCTGGAGGCGATGATTTGCTTGAAAGGCGGGTGTGCACAGGTAGTATCTTTGTTGGATGTCGCCGAAGATCGTAGGAGAAAGTGTCAGATGAACAGGGCATGTTAACTATTTAAGTAATTAAAATGAATAGGAAATAGTGTTGACAACTAGGATAGGAGAACTATTTAGGTAAAGAAAGAACAATAATAGTGTCGACAACTAGAACAGGAAAACTGTTTAGTAGTCTAAGGAATAGAATAGAGTTAGGTTAAAACCTAGTAACAAGTAGAGCAATGACCACAGGATAAGGATGGTAGTCTCCACGCTTATCAACAAACCGTTGGTTACAAACCAAGAAGTTTTATAAATGAAGATGCGTCCAGAATTTTACTACATAAGAAAATATAATTCTTATGCAATGAAATTCCTAGTAGAAAGTTATTTCTGTAATAAAAGATTAGGGAAAAACCTTAGAGAGTTAGAATATTATAAAACTGCTAAACCTATAGAAGGTTTGAATACCCAAGCCCAAGTTATAGTCAGACAAATAATCATTAAAAGAATGGTTGTATTGTATGAGGAAAGCGACGAGCTAAAAAGGCGGATCGGTGTCGCCAGCGATTGGCAGCGTATCGATAAGAAATTAGTAGGACTCTGCGGTCGATACTAATGAACACCTTTTTATCTCGGAAGATAAGTTTGTTAACGAATTAATGCTTTGTTAGCTCGGAAGCTAAGTCGGTTGGTGGTAGGAATCTTGCTATGCTTCACAAAAGCCTGATAGACTTGACAGTTAAAAGGAGATCGGTTTTGAAATCGATTGGCCGTATATTGACAAATTATGGAAAAATCCAAAAAATGCCATAAAAAGAAAATGGTACAACAGCACTTTTCCACTCGAGGAAAGAAGAAAGTTTAAGAATAATTGGATAAGTGATATGAGCGAATTAATTCTAATATAGAATTCTTTAAGTGGTTTCAAATCAACGATAAACTCATAACAACGATGCTTAGACACCATTCTTTGAAGAATGGTTCAAAAAGAGAATCTTGTTGAAACGATAACTCGCCATTAAAGCAGTTGAGGTCCGTAAAGGAAAGATCTTGATTAACGATCATCTAAAAAGATAAGAATGATCCAAAAGGAATCCTAAGGAAAAGGAAGAAATCAAGCGGTTGTTACAAGATCTTGGTGCAAGTAAGGCCACGTGTGCAGTAATAAACCAATTGGCAGAAGGAAAACCCTACGATTATTTCTTTAATATTAATAATTGTTTGGCAAAGCGCGCTCAAAGCAGGATAATAGATTATCAAGCGAATTAATAATAAGCTTAAAGAAGCGAACTCAATCAAAAAACCCGATAAGGGCTCGGTTGAATAATGGGAAGGATGGATTAAAAGGTCAAAGATTATTAAGAAGAGTCGAAACCCAAAAGAAAGATGAATAATAATTGAGAAAACTATTACGGTGGCGATAGTTCATCAATTCTGATCGAATGATTCCACCTCCATTTCAAGAAATGCGGAAGAAATGCGTACTTGTATAAAACAAAAGATTAATGTTATGACTAATAACAAGCGAATGTTTCCACTAACGAAACAAATTCGGATACCCTACTCGAGGATTTATTAAAAGAAATCATGAACCTAAAGAGGAAATCCTCGGTATGAAAAAGGATCTCGGTCCCAGAGGCCAAAACCTTAACAACGGATAACAATGCAGGTTAAAATTAATTTGAGGGCGAGCATTAAGCTACCATGTCCCTATCAAGGTTATAATAAATAATGATTTTATCTTAGAAAAAGCGACTTTATTAGACTACGGGCGGTCGAATTGTATTTGCGAAGGATTAGTTCACTAAGTATTTGAGTAAAAGTACCCATAAATTATACTCGCCACGAGGAGACAATATTAAAATAAATTGGAAGCGTCAAAAGCCCGTATACGTAATAATGGTATTTGCTTCACTAACGATTTCGTTATTACGAAATGGCGAAGAAATCATTCTAGGAATTCCTTTCCTAACACAGATAAAACCTTATCCGCTAAATTAGGCGGTATTTACACGATTCTATGGGAAGAAACCTTGTATTCCCATCGTAAATCCTTTGACTACGATCACGATAATCATGTTAAACAAAAGACGATCTTTAAAATCGGCTATTAACGATCGGGTTAACTACCTAAAAGAAGGCGTTAGAATAAAAAGGATAGAATCTAATTTAAAAACCGTGGTTATTAATAAAATGAAAATTTTGCTAGATTCTATGGAAAGAAAAATATGCTCAGAACTACCAAATGCTTTACGGAAAGAAAGAAGCATCGTAGATGCGCCATATACGGATGATTTTAGTGAAAGAACATTCCCGCGAAAGCGGACCTATCGAATGAGCCATGAGCTCATGGAACATTTGTAAAAAGAAGTCAATGATCTACTTGAAAAGGAATCATCGGACATTCTAAATCACGATGGAGTTGTTGATATACATGTTAACAAAGCGAAAAAGAAAGAGAGTCGAGGCTCGTCATCAATTATAAACCTCTTAACGGACGTTAAAATGGATTAGGTATCAGATTCCTAATAAAGAGATTTATTAAAAAGAACTTATAATGCTAATATCTATAGTAAGTTCGACATGAAGTCAGGTTTCTGGCAAATCCAAGTCAATGAAAGAGATAGGTATAAAGCGACCTTGATGTCGCCAGACAATACGAATGGAATGTAATGCCTTTTGGGCTTAAGAATGCCCCTTCTGAATTTCAGAACATCATGAATAACATATTCAACCCTTACAGTCAATACATGATTGTATACATAGATGATGTTCTAGTATTCTCAGATAACATAGAACAGCATTTTAAACATCTTAATACTTTTGCCCAAACCGTTAAGTATAATGGTGCAGCGGTAAGTGCGAAAAGATAAAGCTGTTTCAGACAGCCATTAGGTTCTTAGGACATGATCTCTATCAAGGAACCTATAAACCAATTTGTAGAGCCATAGAGTTCTCCACCAAGTTTCCCGATGAAATTCCTGATAAAAATCAGCTACAAAGATTCTTAGGAAGTCTTAATTATGTTGCAGATTTTATCCCGAAAATTAGACAAATTTGTGAGCCTTTATACAAAAGGTTAAAGAAAAATCCATCCGCTTGGTGGAAGAAACAGACTAGAGTGTCATACAGATAAAAGAAATTGTCGAAGCTTGTGTTTAGGAATCCCTAATCCGAAGCCTTTATGATAGTAGAAAGCCGATGCCTAGGCATAGGTTACGGTGGTATCCTTAAACAAAGAGTTTCTCTTGAGCAGTTGAGCAGTAGTAAGATTTACTTAGCTGGAGACAAGCTCTGAAAAACTATAGCCTGATTAAAAGGAGATTTTATCTATAGTACTATGTATTATGAAATTTCAAGATGATTTGATAAACAAAGAATTTTTGTTAAGAGTCGATTGCAAAGCGACCAGACATTTACAAAAGATGTTAAAAACCTAGTTTCTAAGCGATTTTTGCGATGGCAAGCTTTATTATCGAACGATTTTAAAATAAATTTTATAAAAGGAGAAAACTCTCTGCAGTTTTACGGCGAGAGAATTTTGCGAGAAATAATGAGACCAGAGCTTCGAACTACGCGCGTCGACCACCGTTTCAAAATAAACGGAAGAAAAACTAAAGCGACCTTTCCAAGCGAAAGCTCGAGTAAAGCTTTACATAAACCTCGTGGAGAATATGTTCACGATTAAAATCTCGATAATACGGCTCTCCCGAAAGAACGATCGGAAAAAGCAGCGCAACCTTTTAAGGCCACGCCATGAAGCGAAAGTAAGAAGAGCTACGAATGATTCCTCGAGAATCATATTGAAGCGGTTAAACGTAACTCGATAAAGAAAGAAACTCTATTAAAATGGGAATTTATCCCGTCAGTTTTGCCTATTATGGCATTAGATAAGCGATATGAGAATTTTAGAGTACAGGACCTCTTAAAACCATGTTATCTGAGACCACGGTATGTGGATAACGAACCAGATAAAAGCGAGGAAATATTATGAATTCATTTTAGTGGACAGATTCCATTGAAGTTGAGCATAAATATTTTGATAAAGCAGGAGGAATTGAATATTCCAAATTTACAATAAAAAGATTTTGAGTCCTTTCAGTGGTACATGGATCACTTACGGACCCAGTGCCTATCGAAACCCATAGGCCTCGGACATATAATTGGTATGATTACAAAGATCGTGGTTTAATTTCCTTTATATGCGCCCAAATACGCATACTTGGTTTATTAAATATCAGAAGAGATAAAAGATAAGGTCATCCCGGATGGTTCTACAGTGGTGGAACATATTTGGAGAAATTCTGAGTGGTTGCCAGAGCTTCCAAAACCAGTATGTTCCTTTTTGTCGAGAACAACAAATCTACTCTCGAGCGTATTAAATTATGCAAGTTCTTTATCGATAAAAGGGTCTCTTACATCCTCGATTGGGCGTTCGACATCGAGATAAGCGAGGATCAAGTATCTAAGCAAAACCATCAAAATCAAAGGATGGAGCCCAAAAATAAAAGAAGATAAAGCGAAAAGAAAAAATCATCTTCTTGGAGAGGCGACAAACTCCAAAGCGAGAAACGGAGAAGGCTCTTGAAGCCTTAGCAAAATTAGAAGGCAGCGAAGATGTGGCATCGGCCACGATAAAAGCGAATAATGGCGACATGCTCGTTCCAGAAATTGCACAAGCCTCGCGAATCGTACCTCGGCAAATAACGGCGAGTCCGCTTCCGAGAAAAGGGCGTAAGCGGGATGGTGACAACTTGCCCTTTCGAGAAAAGTAAAGGACACTTGCGCCGGATAAAGCGGCGACATTTGCCTCTTGAGAAAGAAAGAGCCAAAGGCAATGACATAAAGCAGAAGAAGACAAAGGACTTTAAAGCAGAAGAAGACGTTTGCCCTTTCGAAAAAGTAAAGGTCATATAGTCTTAGCCGTCCATTTGTTTAAAACAGAACCGTCCACGTGTTAGGACGAATAATTCATTCGAGGCCTATTTAAGGCTCTCACTTGTAAACATAGAAGGCATCCGGAAATATCCCCCTCTCTCTCTTTCCTTGCCTGATCTTGTATCCCTCTCTCTCTATGCTTTGAATAAAATTGTAAGTTTATTTTAAACTTATATTTTTTATGTTTTAAAGTTTTAATTCTGTTTTCGCATCGTTTTAGTTATTCCGCTTTACATCACACCCTTTATGGTATCAGAGCCATGTTGGTAGAGATGAGTGAGTAGTCTCATACTACCGTCCTTAGGGCGGTGTTGTTCTTAGGTTGCTAGGAAGAGTCCTGTTACTCTGTTTAAATTCCTGTAGCTACCAGAATAGTGACCCTGTTCCGTCAGAAGTCTACTATTTATGTTCCTGTAGTTACCCAAATTGTTCCGATCCCGTCCAAGTCTACTATTAGATTAGGTTTAATCACTTAGTTGTTATCTTGTTAGTTCATCCTCATTGAGTACTCTTGTAGTAAGCTTTCTGGGCGATGATTTGCTTGAAAGGGCGGTGTGCTGGGTAGTATCTTTGTTGGATGTCGTAGAAGATCGTAGGAGAAAGTGTCGGATGAGCAGGGCATGTTAACTATTTAAGTAATTAAAATGAATAGGAAATAGTGTTGTGACTAGGATAGGAGAACTATTTAGGTAAAGAAAGAACAATAATAGTGTCGACAACTAGAGCAGGAAAAGCATTTTAGTAGTCTAAGGAATAGAATAGAGTTAGGTTAAAACCTAGTAACAAGTAGAGCAATGACCACAGGATAAGGATGGTAGTCTCGCTTATCAACAAACCGTTGGTTACAAACCAAGAAGTTTTTATAAATGAAGATGCGTCGAATTTTACTACATAAGAAAATATAATTCTTATGCAATGAAATTCCTAGTAGAGAAAGTTATTTACGTAATAAAAGATTAGGAAAAACCTTAGAGTTAGAATATTATAAAGCGCTAAACTATAGAAGGTTTGAATACCCAGCCAAGTTATAGTCGGACAAATAATCATTAAAAGAATGGTTGTATTGTATGAGGAAAGCGACGAGCTAAAAAGGCGGATCGGTGTCCGGCGATTGGCAGCGTATCGATAAGAAATTAGTAGGACTCTGCAGTCAATACTAATGAACACCTTTTATCTCGGAAGATAAGTTTGTTAACGAGAATTAATGCTTTGTTAGCTCGAAGCTAAGTCGGTTGGTGGTAGGAATCTGCTATGCTTCCAAAACCTGATAGACTTGACAGTTAAAAGGAGATCGGTTTGAAATCGATTGGCGTATATTGACAAATTATGGAAAAATCCAAAAAATGCCATAAAAGAAAATGGTACAATGACTTTTCCACTCGAGGAAAGAAGAAAGTTTAAGAATAATTGGATAAGATATGAGCAATTAATTCTAATATAGAATTCTTTAAGTGGTTTCAAATCAACGATAAACTCATGTAACAACAGATGCTTAGACACCATTCTTTGAAGAATGGTTCAAAAGAGAATCTTGTTGAAACGATAACTCGCCATTAAAGCAGTTGAGGTCCGTAAAGGGAAAGATCTTGATTAACGATCATCTAAAAGATAAGAATGATCCAAAAGGAATCCTAAGGAAAAGGAAGAAATCGGCGGTTATTACAAGATCTTAGTGCAAGTAAGGCCAGCGTGTGCAGTAATAAACCAATTGGAGCAGAAGGAAAACCGCTACGATTATTTCTTTAATATTAATAATTGTTTGGCAAAGCGCGCTCAAAGCCGATAATAGATTATCAAGCGAATTAATAGTAAGCTTAAAAGCGAACTCAATCAAAACCCGATAAGGGCTCGATTCTAATAATGGGAAGGATGGATTAAAGGTCGAATTATTAAGAAAGTCGAAACCCGGAAGAAAGATGAATAATAATTGAGAAAACTATTACGGTGGCGATAGTTCATCGAATTCTGATCGAATGATTCCACCTCTTTGATGTAAGAGCGGAAAGAAAAATGTACTTGTATAAAACAAAAGATTAATGTTATGACTAATAACAAGCGAGAATGTTTCCACTAACGAAACAAATTCGGATACCCTACTCAGGATTTATTAAAGAAATCATGAACCTAAAGAGGAAATCCTCGGTATGAAAAAGGATCTCGGTCCCGAGGCCAAAACCTTAACAACGGATAACAATGCAGGTTAAAATTAATTTGAGGGCGAGCATTAAGCTACCATGTCCCTATCAAGGTTATAATAAATAATGATTTTATCTTAGAAAAACGACTTTATTAGACTCTGGGCGGATCGAATTGTATTTGCGAAGGATTAGTTCACTAAGTATTTGAGTAAAGTACCCATAAATTATACTCATACGAGGAGACAATATTAAAATAAATTGGAAGCGTCAAAAGCCCGTATACGTAATAATGGTATTTGCTTCACTAATGATTTCGTTATTACACCTAATGGCGAAGAAATCATTCTAGGAATTCCTTTCCTAACACGAGATAAAACCTTATCCGCTAAATTAGGCGGTATTTACACGATTCTATGGGAAGAAACCTTGTATTCCCATACGTAAATCCTTTGACTACGATCCACGATAATCATGTTAAACAAAAGACGATCTTTAAAATACGGCTATTAACCAATCGGGTTAACTACCTAAAAGAAAGCGTTAGAATAAAAAGGATAGAATCTAATTTAAAAACCCGTGGTTATTAATAGAATGAAAATTTTGCTAGATTCTATGGAAAGAAAAATATGCTCGAACTACCAAATGCTTTACGGAAAGAAAGAAGCATCTTGTAGATGCGCCATATACGGATGATTTTCGTGAAAGAACATTCCCGAAAGCGGACCTATCCAAATGAGCCATGAGCTCATGGAACCTTTGTAAAAAGAAGTCAATGATCTACTTGAAAAGGAATCATCGGACATTCTAAATCACGATGGAGTTGTTCGACCTTCTATGTTAACAAGAGCGAAAAGAAAGAGGAGTCCCAAGGCTCGTCATCAATTATAAACCTCTTAACGCAGCATTAAAATGGATTAGGTATCCGATTCCTAATAAAAGAGATTTATTAAAAAGAACTTATAATGCTAATATCTATAGTAAGTTCGACATGAAGTCAGGTTTCTGGCAAATCCAAGTCAATGAAAGAGATAGGTATAAAAGCGACCTTGATGTCCCGCCGGGCAATACGAATGGAATGTAATGCCTTTTGGGCTTAAGAATGCCCTTACGAATTTGAACATCATGAATAACATATTCAACCCTACGGTCAATACATGATTGTATACATAGATGATGTTCTAGTATTCTCGGATAACATGAAACGACATTTTAAACATCTTAATACTTTTGCCCAAACCGTTAAGTATAATGGTCTAGCGGTAAGTGCCAAAAAGATAAAGCTGTTTCAGACAGCCATTAGGTTCTTAGGACATGATCTCTATCAAGGAACCTATAAACCAATTTGTAGAGCCATAGAGTTCTCCTTTGAAGTTTCGATGAAATTCTGATAAAAATCAGCTACAAAGATTCTTAGGAAGTCTTAATTATGTTGCGATTTTATCCGAAAATTAGACAAATTTGTGAGCCTTTATACAAAGGTTAAAGAAAAATCCGATCCTTGAGTGGAAGAGCAGACTAGAAATCATACGGATAAAAGAAATTGTCGAAGCTTCCATGTTTAGGAATCCTAATCGAAGCCTTTATGATAGTAAGCCGATGCCTCCGACATAGGTTACGGTGGTATCCTTAAACAAAGAGTTTCTCTTGAGCAGTTGAGCACTAGTAAGATTTACTTCTGGAAACTCGAACCAAGCACAGAAAAACTATAGCACAGTTAAAAAGGAGATTTTGTCTATAGTACTATGTATTATGAAATTTCAAGATGATTTGATAAACAAAGAATTTTTGTTAAGAGTCATTGCAAGCGACCAAAGACATTTTACAAAAGGATGTTAAAAACCTAGTTTCTAAGCGATTTTTGCGGATGGAAAGCTTTATTATCGGCGATTTTAAAATAAATTTTATAAAGGAGAAGAAAACTCTGCAGTTTTTACGGCGAGAGAATTTTTGCGAGGAAATAATGAGACCGAGCTTCCGCCTACGCCGTCTGACCACCGTTTCAAAATAAACGGAAGAAAAACTAAAGCGACCTTTCCAAGCGAAAGCTCGAGTAAAGCTTTACATAAACCTCGTGGGAGAATATGTTCACGATTAGAAATCTCGATAATACGGCTCTCCCCGAAGAACCGATCGAGAAAAAGCAGTATGACCTTTTAAGGCCACGCCATCGAAGCAGAGTAAGAAGAGCTACGAATGATTCCTCGAATCATATTGAAGCGGTTAAACCAAAGAACTCGATAAAGAAAGAATCTCCTATTCCGAAATGGGAATTTATCCCATCCCAGGTTTTGCCTATTATGGCATTAGATAAACAGTATGAGAATTTTAGAGTACAAGACCTCTTAAAACCATGTTATACAGACCACCAGTATGTGGATAACCAAGACCCGATAAAAACGAGGAAATATTATGAATTCATTTTAGTGGACACTGATTCCATTGAAGTTGAGCATAAATATTTTGATAAAACAGGAGGAATTGAATATTCCAAATTTACAATAAAAAAGATTTTGAGTCCTTTCAACTGGTACATGGATCACTTACAGACCCCAGTGCCACTATCAGAAACCCATAGGCCTCAGACATATAATTGGTATGATTACAAAGATGCATGGTTTAATTTCCTTTATGTGCGCCCAAATACGCATACTTGGTTTATTAAATATGCAGAAGAGATAAAAGATAAGGTCATCCCCAGATGGTTCTACGAGTGGTGGAACATATTTGGAGGAAATTTACAGGTGGTTGCCCCGAGCTTCCAAAACCAGTATGTTCCTTTTTGTCAGGAACAACAAATCTCTACTCTCCCAGAGCATATTAAATTATGCAAGTTCTTTATCAGTAAAAGGGTCTCTTACATCCTCAATTGGACGTTCGACATCCAAGAGATAAACAGGATCAAGTATCTAAGCAAAACCATCAAAATCAAAGGATGGAGCCCAAAAATAAAAGAAGATAAACTGAAAAAGAAAAAATCATCTTCTTCAGAGGAGACGACAAACTCCAAAACAGAAACCAGGAGAAGGCTCTTAGAAGCCTTAGCAAAATTAGAAGACGACGAAGATGTGGCATCCAGCCACAGTGAAACAGATAATGGCGACATGCTCATTCCCCGAGGAATTGCACAAGCCTACGCAGATGCGTACCTCAGCAAATAACGACAGCAGGTCCCTTCCAGAAAAGGACGTAAAGCAGGATGGTGACACTTGCCCTTTCAGAAAAGTAAAGGACACTTGCGCGGATAAAGCGAAGCGGCGACATTTGCCTCTTGAAAGAAAGAGAGCCAAAGAAAAAGACAAAGGACTTTAAAGCAGAAGAAGACGTTTGCCCTTTCGAAAAAGTAAAGGTCATGTAATCTTAGCCGTCCATTTGTTTTAAACAGAACCGTCCACGTGTTAGGACGAATAATTCATTCGAGGCCTATTTAAGGCTCTCACTTGTAAACATAGAAGGCATCCGGAAATATCCCCCTCTCTCTCCTTGCACGATCTTGTATCCTCTCTCTATGCTTTGAATAAAATTGTAAGTTTATTTTAAACTTATATTTTTATGTTTTAAAGTTTTAATTACATTTTCGCATCGTTTTAGTTATTCCGCTTACATCACCCTTTATGGTATCGAGCCATGTTGGTAGAGATGAGTGAGTAGTCTCATACTACCGTCCTTAGGCGGTGTTGTTCTTAGGTTGCTAGGAAGAGTCACATTACTCTGTTTAAATTCTGTAGCTACGAATAGTAACCTGTTAAAGTCGTAAGTCTACTATTTATGTTCTGTAGTTACCCAAATTGTTAGATCCGTCAGTCTACTATTAGATTAGGTTTAATCACTTAGTTGTTATCTTGTTAGTTCATCCTCATTGAGTACTCTTTGTAGTAAGCTTTCTGGAGCGATGATTTGCTTGAAAGGGCGGTGTGCTGGGCGTATCTTGTTGGATGTCGTAGAAGATCGTAGGAGAAAGTGTCGGATGAGCAGGCATGTTAACTATTTAAGTAATTAAAATGAATAGGAAATAGTGTTGACAACTAGGATAGGAGAACTATTTAGGTAAAGAAAGAACAATAATAGTGTCGACAACTAGAACAGGAAAACTGTTTAGTAGTCTAAGGAATAGAATAGAGTTAGGTTAAAACCTAGTAACAAGTAGAGCAATGACCACAGGATAAGGATGGTAGTCTCACGCTTATCAACAAACCGTTGGTTACAAACCAAGAAGTTTTATAAATGAAGATGCGTCCAGAATTTTACTACATAAGAAAATATAATTCTTATGCAATGAAATTCCTAGTAGAAAGTTATTTCTGTAATAAAAGATTAGGGAAAAACCTTAGAGAGTTAGAATATTATAAAACTGCTAAACCTATAGAAGGTTTGAATACCCAAGCCCAAGTTATAGTCAGACAAATAATCATTAAAAGAATGGTTGTATTGTATGAGGAAAACGACGAGCTAAAAAGGCGGATCGGTGTCCTTGACGATTGGCAACGTATCAATAAGAAATTAGTAGGACTCTACACAGTCCAATACTAATGAACACCTTTTTATCTCCAGAAGATAAGTTTGTTAACAGAATTAATGCCTTGTTAGCTCCAGAAGCTAAGTCAGTTGGTGGTAGGAATACTGCTATGCTTCCACAAAAGCACAGTAGACTTGACACCGTTAAAAAGGAGATCGGTTTTGAAATCGATTGGCCGTATATTGACAAATTATGGAAAAATCCAAAAATGCCATAAAAGAAAATGGTACAACAAAGACTTTTCCACTCGAGGAAAGAAGAAAGTTTAAGAATAATTGGATAAGTGATATGAGCAAATTAATTCTAATATAGAATTCTTTAAGTGGTTTCAAATCACCGATAAACTCCATAACAACGACAATGCTTAGACACCATTCTTTGAAGAATGGTTCAAAAAGAGAATCTTGTTGAAACAATAACTCGCCATTAAAGCAGTTGAGGTCCCCGTAAAGGAAAGATCTTGATTAACGATCATCTAAAAAGATAAGAATGATCCAAAAGGAATCCTAAGGGAAAAGGAAGAAATCAAGCGGTTATTTACAAGATCTTTGGTGCAAGTAAGGCCCACGTGTCTGGTAATAAACCAATTGGAACAGAAGGGAAAACCCTTTCTGATTATTTCTTTAATATTAATAACTGTTTGGCAAAACGCCGCTCAAAGCCAGATAATAGATTATCAAGCGAATTAATAATAAGCTTAAAGAATCGAACTCAATCAAAAAACCCGATGGGGCTCGATTCAAATAATGGGAAGGATGGATTAAAAGGTCCAAAGATTATTAAGAAGAGTCGAAACCCAAAAGAAAGATGAATAATAATTGAGAAAACTATTACGGTGGCGATAGTTCATGAATTACGATCGAATGATTCCACCTCCAGCTCGGTATGAAATGCGGAAGAAATCATACTTGTATAAAACAAAAGATTAATGTTATGACTAATAACAAACAGAATGTTTCCACTAACGAAACAAATTCAGATACCACTACTCAGGATTTATTAAAAGAAATCATGAACCTAAAGAGGGAAATCCTCAGTATGAAAAAGGATCTCGGTCCCACAGAGGCCAAAACCTTAACAACGGATAACAATTCTGGGTTAAAATTAATTTCGAGGGCCAGAGCATTAAGCTACCATGTCCCTATCAAGGTTATAATAAATAATGATTTTATCTTAGAAAAAACAGCTTTATTAGACTGGAGCGGTCGAATTGTATTTGCGAAGGATTAGTTCACTAAGTATTTGAGTAAAAGTACCCATAAATTATACTCACTTGCGGAGACAATATTAAAATAGATTGGAAACTGTCAAAAGCCCATGTCTGTAATAATGGTATTTGCTTCACTAACGATTTCGTTATTACACGAAACGTAACTGAAGAAATCATTCTAGGAATTCCTTTCCTAACACAGATAAAACCTTATACCGCTAAATTAGACGGTATTTACACCAGTTCTATGGGAAGAAACCTTGTATTCCCATACGTAAATCCTTTGACTACTGATCACAGTAATCATGTTAAACAAAAGACAGTCTTTAAAATACGGCTATTAACCAATCAGGTTAACTACCTAAAAGAAGACGTTAGAATAAAAAGGATAGAATCTAATTTAAAAACCCCGGCGGTTATTAATAAAATGAAAATTTTGCTAGATTCTATGGAAAGAAAAATATGCTCAGAACTACCAAATGCTTTCTGGAAAAGAAAGAAGCATCTTGTAGATACGCCATATCTGGATGATTTTCGTGAAAGAACATTCCCGAAAGCGGACCTATCCACATGAGCCCTGAGCTCATGGAACACTGTAAAAAAGAAGTCAATGCTCTACTTGAAAAAGTAATCATCAGACAGTCTAAATCACAGTGGAGTTGTTCACCTTACATGTTAACAAGAGCGAAAAAGAAAGAGGAGTCCCGAGGCTCGTCATCAATTATAAACCTCTTAACGCATTAAAATGGATTAGGTATCCGATTCCTAATAAAGAGATTTATTAAAAGAACTTATAATGCTAATATCTATAGTAAGTTCGACATGAAGTCGGGTTTCGCAAATCCAAGTCAATGAAAGAGATAGGTATAAAGCGACCTTGATGTCGCCGGGCAATACGAATGGAATGTAATGCCTTTTGGGCTTAAGAATGCCCCTTCTGAATTTCAGAACATCATGAATAACATATTCAACCCTTACAGTCAATACATGATTGTATACATAGATGATGTTCTAGTATTCTCAGATAACATAGAACAGCATTTTAAACATCTTAATACTTTTGCCCAAACCGTTAAGTATAATGGTCTAGCGGTAAGTGCCAAAAAGATAAAGCTGTTTCAGACAGCCATTAGGTTCTTAGGACATGATCTTTATCAAGGAACCTATAAACCAATTTGTAGAGCCATAGAGTTCTCCACGAGTTTCAGATGAAATTCACGATAAAAATCAGCTACAAAGATTCTTAGGAAGTCTTAATTATATTGCGATTTTATCCGAAAATTAGACAAATTTGTGAGCCTTTATACAAAAGGTTAAAGAAAAATCGATCCTTGGTCGAAGAATGGACTAGAGCCATCATACGGATAAAAGAAATTGTCGAAGCTTCCATGTTTAGGAATCCCTAATCCGAAGCCTTTATGATAGTAGAAACCGACGCCTCCGACATAGGTTACGGTGGTATCCTTAAACAAAGAGTTTCTCTTGAGCAGTTGAGCAATAGTAAGATTTACTCGGAACCGGAACCAGCTGAAAAACTATAGACGATTAAAAAGGAGATTTTATCTATAGTACTATGTATTATGAAATTTCAAGATGATTTGATAAACAAAGAATTTTTGTTAAGAGTCGATTAAGCGACCAAAGACATTTTACAAAAAGATGTTAAAAACCTAGTTTCTAAATGATTTTTGCCCGATGGCAAGCTTTATTATCCAAATTGATTTTAAAATAAATTTTATAAAAGGAGAAAAACTCTGCATTTTTACAGCGAGAGAATTTTTGCAGGAAATAATGAGACCGAGCTTCCGGGCCTACGCCCGTACTGACCACCGTTTCAAAATAAACCGAAGAAAACTAAAGCGACCTTTCCAAGCGAAAAGCTCGAGTAAAGCTTTACATAAACCTCGTGGACAGAATATGTTCACAGTTCTGGGAAATCTCCCAATAATACCAGCTCTCCCCAAAGAACCAATCCAGAAAAAACAGGCGCAACCTTTTAAGGCCACGCCATCAGAAACAGAGAGTAAGAAGAGCTACAGAATGATTCCTCCAGAATCATATTCAGAAGCGGTTAAACCAAAGAACTCGATAAAGAAAGAAACTCCTATTCCGAAATGGGAATTTATCCCATCCCAGGTTTTGCCTATTATGGCATTAGATAAACAGTATGAGAATTTTAGAGTACAGGACCTCTTAAAACCATGTTATACAGACCACCAGTATGTGGATAACCAAGACCCGATAAAAACGAGGAAATATTATGAATTCATTTTAGTGGACACTGATTCCATTGAAGTTGAGCATAAATATTTTGATAAAACAGGAGGAATTGAATATTCCAAATTTACAATAAAAAAGATTTTGAGTCCTTTCAACTGGTACATGGATCACTTACAGACCCCAGTGCCACTATCAGAAACCCATAGGCCTCAGACATATAATTGGTATGATTACAAAGATCGTGGTTTAATTTCCTTTATATGCGCCCAAATACGCATACTTGGTTTATTAAATATGCAGAAGAGATAAAAGATAAGGTCATCCCGGATGGTTCTGAGTGGTGGAACATATTTGGAGGAAATTTACAGGTGGTTGCCCCGAGCTTCCAAAACCAGTATGTTCCTTTTTGTCAGGAACAACAAATCTCTACTCTCCCAGAGCATATTAAATTATGCAAGTTCTTTATCAGTAAAAGGGTCTCTTACATCCTCGATTGGGCGTTCGACATCCAAGAGATAAACAGGATCAAGTATCTAAGCAAAACCATCAAAATCAAAGGATGGAGCCCAAAATAAAAGAAGATAAAGCGAAAAGAAAAAATCATCTTCTTGGAGGAGGCGACAAACTCCAAAGCGAAACGGGAGAAGGCTCTTGAAGCCTTAGCAAAATTAGAAGGCAGCGAAGATGTGGCATCCACCACGATAAAGCGAATAATGGCGACATGCTCATTCCAGGAATTGCCTGGCTTCACGCAGATGCGTACCTCGGCCAAATAACGGCGAGTCCGCTTCCGAGAAAAGGGCGTAAGCGGGATGGTGACACTTGCGCTTTCGAGAAAAGTAAAGGACACTTGCCCCTTCGGATAAAGCGAAGCGACATTTGCCTCTTGAAAAGAAAGAAAGAGCCAAAAGCGACATAAAGCGAGAAAAGACAAAGGACTTTAAAGCGAAGAAGCGTTTGCCACTTTCGAAAAAGTAAAGGTCATGTAATCTTAGCCGTCCATTTGTTTTAAGCGTAATCGCGTGTTAGGGCGAATAATTCATTCGAGGCCTATTTAAGGCTCTCACTTGTAAACATAGAAGGCATCAGGAAATATCCCCCTCTCTCTCTTTCCTTGCCTGATCTTGTATCCCTCTCTCTCTATGCTTTGAATAAACTTGTAAGTTTATTTTAAACTTATATTTTTATGTTTTAAAGTTTTAATTACATTTCGCATCGTTTAGTTATTCGCTTTACATCACACCCTTTATGGTATCAAAGCCATGTTGGTAGAGATGAGTGAGTAGTCTCATACTCTACCGTCCCAGGGCGGTGTTGTTCTTAGGTTGCTAGGAAGAGTCCTGTTACTCTGTTTAAATTCTGTAGCTACGAATAGTGACCTGTTCGTCGAAGTCTACTATTTATGTTCTGTAGTTACCCAAATTGTTCGATCCGTCAGTCTACTATTCGATTAGGTTTAATCACTTAGTTGTTATCTTGTTAGTTCATCCTCATGAGTACTCTTTGTAGTAAGCTTTCTGGAGCGATGATTTGCGAAAGGGCGGAGTGTGCTGGGCCGATAATCTTGTTGGATGTCGTAGAAGATCGTAGGAGAAAGTGTCGGATGAGCAGGGCATGTTAACTATTTAAGTAATTAAAATGAATAGGAAATAGTGTTGACAACTAGGATAGGAGAACTATTTAGGTAAAGAAAGAACAATAATAGTGTCGACAACTAGAGCAGAAAAGCGTTTAGTAGTCTAAGGAATAGAATAGAGTTAGGTTAAAACCTAGTAACAAGTAGAGCAGTGACAGGATAAGGATGGTAGTCTCGCTTATCAACAAACCGTTGGTTACAAACCAAGAAGTTTTTATAAATGAAGATCGTCGAATTTTACTACATAAGAAAATATAATTCTTATGCAATGAAATTCCTAGTAGAAAGTTATTTACGTAATAAAAGATTAGGAAAAACCTTAGAGAGTTAGAATATTATAAAGCGCTAAACTATAGAAGGTTTGAATACTGAAGCCCAAGTTATAGTCGGACAAATAATCATTAAAAGAATGGTTGTATTGTATGAGAAAGCGACGAGCTAAAAAGGCGGATCGGTGTCTTGGCGATTGGCAACGTATCGATAAGAAATTAGTAGGACTCTACAGTCGATACTAATGAACACCTTTTTATCTCGGAAGATAAGTTTGTTAACGAATTAATGCTTTGTTAGCTCGAAGCTAAGTCGGTTGGTGGTAGGAATACTACTATGCTTCACAAAACCTGATAGACTTGACAGATTAAAAAGGAGATCGGTTTGAAATCGATTGGAGTATATTGACAAATTATGGAAAAATCCAAAAATGCCATAAAAAGAAAATGGTACAATGACTTTTCCACTCGAGGAAAGAAGAAAGTTTAAGAATAATTGGATAAGTGATATGAGCAATTAATTCTAATATAGAATTCTTTAAGTGGTTTCAAATCACCGATAAACTCCATAACAACGATGCTTAGACACCATTCTTGAAGAATGGTTCAAAAGAGAATCTTGTTGAAAGCGATAACTCGCCATTAAAAGCAGTTGAGGTCCGTAAAGGAAAGATCTTGATTAACGATCATCTAAAAAGGATAAGAATGATCCAAAAGGAATCCTAAGGGAAAAGGAAGAAATCAAGCGGTTATTCTGAATCTTTGGTGCAAGTAAGGCCACGTGTGCAGTAATAAACCAATTGGAGCAGAAGGAAAACCCTTTACGATTATTTCTTTAATATTAATAAGCTGTTTGGCAAAACGCGCTCAAAGCGGATAATAGATTATCAAGCGAATTAATAGTAAGCTTAAAGAAGCGAACTCAATCAAAAAACCCGATAAGGGCTCGGTTCAAATAATGGGAAGGATGGATTAAAAGGTCAAAGATTATTAAGAAGGTCGAAACCCAAAAGAAAGATGAATAATAATTGAGAAAACTATTACGGTGACGATAGTTCATCGAATTCTGATCGAATGATTCCACCTCCTCGGATTGTAAAATGCGGAAGAAATACGTACTTGTATAAAACAAAAGATTAATGTTATGACTAATAACAAGCGAATGTTTCCACTAACGAAACAAATTCGGATACCTACTCAGGATTTATTAAAAGAAATCATGAACCTAAAGAGGAAATCCTCGGTATGAAAAAGGATCTCGGTCCCGAGGCCAAAACCTTAACAACGGATAACAATTGGTTAAAATTAATTTCGAGGCGAGCATTAAGCTACCATGTCCCTATCAAGGTTATGATAAATAATGATTTTATCTTAGAAAAACGACTTTATTAGACTGGAGCGGTCGAATTGTATTTGCGAAGGATTAGTTCCCACTAAGTATTTGAGTAAAAGTACCCATAAATTATACTCCCATGCGAGACAATATTAAAATAGATTGGAAAGCGTCAAAAGCCCGTCTACGTAATAATGGTATTTGCTTACTAACGATTTCGTTATTACACGAAACGTAACTGAAGAAATCATTCTAGGAATTCCTTTCCTAACACAGATAAAACCTTATACCGCTAAATTAGACGGTATTTACACCAGTTCTATGGGAAGAAACCTTGTATTCCCATACGTAAATCCTTTGACTACTGATCACAGTAATCATGTTAAACAAAAGACAGTCTTTAAAATACTGCTATTAACGATCGGGTTAACTACCTAAAAGAAGGCGTTAGAATAAAAAGGATAGAATCTAATTTAAAAACCGTGATTTATTAATAGAATGAAAATTTTGCTAGATTCTATGGAAAGAAAAATATGCTCAGAACTACCAAATGCTTTCTGGAAAAGAAAGAAGCATACTGTAGATCTGCCATATACGGATGATTTTCGTGAAAAGAACATTCCCACGAAAGCCAGACCTATCCAAATGAGCCATGAGCTCATGGAACACTGTAAAAAAGAAGTCAATGATCTACTTGAAAAAGGAATCATCAGACATTCTAAATCACATTAGAGTTGTTCGACTTACATGTTAACAAGAGCGAAAAGAAAGAGGAGTCCCAAGGCTCGTCAATTATAAACCTCTTAACGCAGCATTAAAATGGATTAGGTATCCGATTCCTAATAAAAGAGATTTATTAAAAAGAACTTATAATGCTAATATCTATAGTAAGTTCGACATGAAGTCAGGTTTCTGGCAAATCCAAGTCAATGAAAGAGATAGGTATAAAACAGCCTTCAATGTCCCCTTCGGGCAATACGAATGGAATGTAATGCCTTTTGGGCTTAAGAATGCCCCTTCTGAATTTCAGAACATCATGAATAACATATTCAACCCTTACAGTCAATACATGATTGTATACATAGATGATGTTCTAGTATTCTCAGATAACATAGAAACGGCGATTTTAAACGTCTTAATACTTTTGCCCAAGCGTTAAGTATAATGGTCTAGCGGTAAGTGCCAAAAGATAAAACTTTTTGCATACCATTAGGTTCTTAGGACATGATCTTTATCAAGGAACCTATAAACCAATTTGTAGAGCCATAGAGTTCTCCACCAAGTTTCCCGATGAAATTCCTGATAAAAATCAGCTACAAAGATTCTTAGGAAGTCTTAATTATGTTGCAGATTTTATCCCGAAAATTAGACAAATTTGTGAGCCTTTATACAAAAGGTTAAAGAAAAATCCAGTCCTTAGTCAAGAAACAGACTAGAGTCATCTGAGATAAAAGAAATTGTCGAAGCTTCCATGTTTAGGAATCCCTAATCCGAAGCCTTTATGATAGTAAACCGATGCCTCAGACATAGGTTACTGGTATCCTTAAACAAAGAGTTTCTCTTGAGCAGTTGAGCAGCTAGTAAGATTTACTGAACCGAACTACTGAAAAACTATATACGATTAAAAAGGAGATTTTGTCTATAGTACTATGTATTATGAAATTTCAAGATGATTTGATAAACAAAGAATTTTTGTTAAGAGTCGTAAGCGACCAAAGACATTTTACAAAAGATGTTAAAAACCTAGTTTCTAAGCGATTTTTGCGATGGCAAGCTTTATTATCCAACTTGATTTTAAAATAAATTTTATAAAAGGAGAAGAAAACTCTCTGCAGTTTTACGGCGAGAGAATTTTGCAGGAAATAATGAGACCGAGGCTTCGAACTACGCAAATCGACCACCGTTTCAAAATAAACGGAAGAAAAACTAAAACGGCCTTTCCAAGCGAAGCTCGAGTAAAGCTTTACATAAACCTCGTGGATGAATATGTTCACGATTGAAATCTCCCAATAATACCACTCTCCCAAAGAACCAATCGAGAAAAAGCAGTATGACCTTTTAAGGCCACGCCGTGAAGCGAGAGTAAAAGAGCTACAGAATGATTCCTCGAATCATATTGAAGCGGTTAAACCAAAGAACTCGATAAAGAAAGAAACTCCTATTAGAAACGGGAATTTATCCCGTCAGTTTTGCCTATTATGGCATTAGATAAACAGTATGAGAATTTTAGAGTACAGGACCTCTTAAAACCATGTTATACAGACCACCAGTATGTGGATAATCAAGACCCGATAAAAACGAGGAAATATTATGAATTCATTTTAGTGGACACTGATTCCATTGAAGTTGAGCATAAATATTTTGATAAAGCAGGAGAATTGAATATTCCAAATTTACAATAAAAAGATTTTGAGTCCTTTCAATGGTACATGGATCACTTACAGACCCGGTGCCACTATCGAAACCCATGGGCCTCGGACGTATAATTGGTATGATTACAAAGATCGTGGTTTAATTTCCTTTATATGCGCCCAAATACGCATACTTGGTTTATTAAATATGCGAAGAGATAAAAGATAAGGTCATCCCGGATGGTTCTACGAGTGGTGGAACATATTTGGAGAAATTCTGAGTGGTTGCCCCGAGCTTCCAAAACCAGTACGTTCCTTTTTGTCAGGAACAGCAAATCTCTACTCTCCCAGAGCATATTAAATTATGCAAGTTCTTTATCAGTAAAAGGGTCTCTTACATCCTCAATTGGACGTTCGACATCCAAGAGATAAACAGGATTAAGTATCTGAGCAAAACCATCAAAATCAAAGGATGGAGCCCAAAAATAAAGAAGATAAAGCGAAAAAGAAAAATCATCTTCTTGGAGGAGGCGACAAACTCCAAAGCAGAAACCGGAGAAGGCTCTTGAAGCCTTAGCAAAATTAGAAGGCAGCGAAGATGTGGCATCGGCCACGGTGAAGCGAATAATGGCGACATGCTCGTTCCAGAGGAATTGCACAAGCCTACGCAGATCGTACCTCGGCAAATAACGGCAAAGAGTCCCTTCCGAGAAAGGGCGTAGCGAGGATGGTGACACTTGCCCTTTCGAGAAAAGTAAAGGACACTTTGCCCTTCGGATAAAGCGGCGACATTTGCCTCTTGAAAGAAAGAGCCAAAGAAACGGCGACATAAAGCGAGAAAAGACAAAGGACTTTAAAGCGAAGAAGAGCGTTTGCCTTTCGAAAAAGTAAAGGTCGTGTAATCTTAGCCGTCCATTTGTTTTATGAGCGAATCCACGTGTTAGGGCGAATAATTCATTCGAGGCCTATTTAAGGCTCTCACATAAACATAGAAGCATCAGGAAATATCCTCTCTCTCTTTTTTGATCTTGTATCCTCTCTCTATGCTTTGAATAAATTTGTAAGTTTATTTTAAACTTATATTTTTTATGTTTTAAAGTTTTAATTCTGTTTTCGCATCGTTTTAGTTATTCCGCTTTACATCACACCCTTTATGGTAAGGAAGATCTTAATGATACATCTTCGAAATCAATTATTGTGCATGGGGTATATCTTGATGATATATACTATCTCTAAAAGATCATTGTTTAGAGAGGCCAAAATAAAACTAGGGGACACATTTTAGAGATGGGGTAGTTGTTAAAAAAGGGAAGTTCGGTCCATTAAAATTCCTGCTATGCGCGAGGTTCGGGAAAGGATCATAACCTTACCTCACATTTCTGAAAGAGATGAAGCAGTTGTTATGCAAAGAAAAAGAACATTCATGTGCTTTAATATACGTTTCTATAATTAATATGTTTCTTACAATCATTAAGAATAAAACAAGAGAAAATGATCATATTTGTCATCCAACTTTCGGTAAATGGTCATATTTGCCCTCCGTTAAAATATAGGGTCAAATATGCCCTTTCCGTTAGCAAAGTTGTTATATTTGCCCTTTGGTGGACGAAAATCTCATGTGGACGCCACGTTGGATCCACGTGGACGCTACATGAATCCACGTGGAGGGTGGGACCCACATTCCCAGTCACCAGGCTCCGGCGAACCCCTCTCCACAACCACTATCTCACCCTCCCTCACTCTGTCCCCCGGCGAGGAGCTCTAACTCCGGTGAACCGGAGTAGTCACAAACAACAAATATGCATCGATTTCACGCCTTACCTGCTCATATTCATGGCGATATGACAGTGTTGTTTCCTTCGAGAAAATGATGGAGTCTCAATCAAGAACCTTAATGGACCGAAAAAGACGACCCTGGAGGTTGAGCAAACGTTTGGATACGAGTGAATTGGAATTTCTTTGTGAATTTGGGAATTTAGAGAGAATGCAAAGAAGTATTTCATCGGATAGAAAGGAAGTGGGATCGGAAACAAGTGACTGAATGGTGAAATCTAGGGATTTGCGAAGCTGTAGAGAAGGGGATGATGACGGGGTTTGCTTATTTGAACGGGATTGAGGGTGAATACTGAAAAGGACATGATTGAGAGATTTTTGTTCTTGAGCCATCTGAATTTGATGGACTTCCACTGCTCCGGTTCATCGGAGTTGGGGCTCATCGCCGGAGCAGTGAGAGAGGGACGGAAAAAGGGTGAGGCAGTGGCGTGGTGGTGGTTGTGGAGAGGGCGACGGTGGAGGCGGTTCTTGGTGACTGGACCCTCCACGTGGTCCCATGTGGCTTCCACATGGGATTTTCGTCCACAAGAAGGCAAGTATAACAATTTTGCTAACGGAAATGACATATTTGACCCCATACTTTAATGGAGGGCAAATATGACCCTTTTCTGAAAATTTGATGGCAAATATGACTCAATTTGAATGGGAGATTAAAAGCATTCAATGTAATGATAAGAGGGAATTAAATGATAATCTGTTTTGGGATTTTTTCAAAATAAATGGTTTAAATTTTAGTCTGTCTTGTGCTAACACTTCTTCACAAAATGGGAAGGCGGAAAACAAAATTAGAATCATAAACAATATTGTTAGAACATCCCTTGCTCATGCATCCCTACCCCCCATATTTTAGCATCATGCACTCGAATGGCCACTACGTGTTGAATATTCTCCTCGAGAAAAACATGCCCTATCGAAGCTTCACTAAAATGTTTTATTTACGAGCCATCATATCATCATTTAAGAATGTTTGGTTGTCTTTGCCACCCTTTTTCCATCCACCACAATCACCAAACTCCAACCGATCTATTCCATGTGTCTTCTTGGGATATCCTACTAATCAGCGTGGTTACAAATGTTCGACATGTCTTCCAAAAGAATAATTATAAGTCGTCACGTAATTTTTGATGAAACGATTTTTTCCTTTTGCTAAGATACATTAAATCGGGACTCTTTCTTATGATTTTTTGGATGATGATAAGCTCCCGTATCTAACACATTTTTTTCAAAAGCCATTGCGGTATTGAAAAAACGAGCCAGCTGGATCACCCAAACATTTCGTCCCGGCTTGGGCCTTGATTCAGGGCGATACCGCGACTACTCTTACAAGCGCGATCCAGTGAGTTGGGCGGTCTCGGTAGGTCGATTCAAGCCAGCTGGAAAATAGACAATGTCACTAACCCACTGGACCAACAATTTCTACTCCGCCGGCGGTGGTGTCAACCAGCCAATCAGCCGTCCGATCACCGTAGTGACAAGGAATTGTCAAACCCAATACCAAATCTGACTACTGCTCAGGTCTCAAAATTATCTTTGCCTCGTAACCCAGTATCTGCTCTAAAAGACCTGAATTAGAAAATGACCATGGATGATGAATATCATGCTCTAATTAAAAATAGAACATGAGATTTAGTACCTCGTCCATCTAATGCTAATATAATTCGGTCTATGTAGATTTTTAGCCATAAAAAAATTTGATGGACCTTTTGATCGGCATAAGGCCGTCTTGTAGGTGATGGGAAGACACAACAGGTTGGATTAGATTGCGGGAAAACGTTCAGTCCAGTGGTCAAACCAGCAACTATCAGAACAGTTCTCAACATGTCTCTCTAAAAAAGATGGTCACTTCATCAATTGGATGTCAAAAATGCCTTCTTCCATGAACACTTGAATGAGACTGTCTACATGCACCAACCGTTGGGATACATATATTCTAAATATCCCAATCATGTGTGTTTTCTAAAGAAATCATTATGTGGCCTCAAGCAGTCCCCTAGGGTTTGGTATAAGCGGTTTGCATATTTTGTGTCACACATGGGTTTTTCACACAGTCATTCAGATAATTCTCTGTTTATTTATCGATAGGGTAATCATAATGCTTATCTTTTTCTATATATGGATGATATTATCCTAACAACATCTTCAAACTCTCTTCGCAAGAGTATCATGTCAGAGCTTAGTTTCGAATTTGCTATGAAAGATCTTAGTCCACTACACTTACTTTCTAGGAATTGTTGTGACACGGCATGCAGGTGGATTATCTCTTTCCCAGAGGAAGTATGCCTCAGAGATCGTGGAACGAGCTGAAATGTCTTCTTGCAAACCTTCAACAACTCTGGTAGACACGAAGTCAAAATTGAGTGTCATCTCTAGCAAATTCTTTGCCGATACAATATTATACCGCAGCCTAGCAGGAGCTTTGCAGTATCTCACATTCACCAGGTCGGATATTACCTATGTAGTGCAATAAGTGTGCCTATTTATGCATAATCTGATGGACGAACATATGCATGCGCTAATTTAATCTCATGGTCCTAAAAAAGGCAAGCCACAATATCACGCTCAGTCTTTAAAGTCGAATATCGTGTTGTTGCCAATGTTGTGTCGACTCGTGTTGAATTGAATACGTTACTTGAGCTTCATTGCCCCATTAAGACAACCACTCTGGTATACTGTCCAATCCATCATCAACGTACTAAACATGTTGAGTTAGATATCCATTTGTCAGTGAAAAGGTGGCTCGCAGACAAGTGCGAGTGTTAAATGTCCCGACTCGTCATCAGATCGCAGATATCTTCACGAATGGGCTTTCGCTGATATTATTTGAAGAGTTTATGGGCAGTCTCAGCATTCAGCGCCCTCCAGCTTCGACTGCGGGGGAGTGTTAGAATATTATTAATTAGTATTAATAATATTGTGTATTAATGTAGTATCATGTTATATATGGTAGGTAGTAAAATAATAAATTAGAAATATTATGTTAAGGATTATTAGGGATTGATTAGGAAGATATTAGACATGATTTACTCTTTCAAAATGGATGTATATTGTGTATATATTATTCCCTTATGGGATGAATACAATTAAGAAAATTATTTCAAAGTCTTACACTATCTATACATAAAATATTCATTAATTAAATATCTATTATATTTAATTATAAATTCAATTATTATCATATATTAATTTAAATTTATCATAAAAAAAAATATAAACTTTAAATATTAAATTCGCTTAAAAAATATTCATGAAGAACGTGTTTCAAAGATGAGTCAACTAGGCCAGTGTGAAATTGGATTTTGTGCCATCGCTGCTTAATGAGAGCGCTACCGTCCGTGTGGCCGTGTGGGTCACGACCAACTTTGTTGCTTTTTATGATCGCTCCAACAGTTAGGGTTGCACAAAACCCTTGGATCGAATCGGATCAAACTGGATCGAATTGAATCAGACTGAGGACAGAAATTTCAAAAAAGTCGGATCGAAGATCGGATCGAAAATTTTGGTCCGGTCCGGTCCAAGTTCGGTCTGAAAATCGAAAATATACATTAAAAACCGAAAAAACCCTCGGACCGGACCGACCTCTTCAGATTTTACGGTGTGATTCCACTGTGTATATTGTTATTGTTGTTGTATATTTTTATCAAATGTTGGAGTATCGCTTAATGTTTTTCAACGATTCAGCCAAACAATATAATGATCTATACAAGTATTTTACCTTTTAAAAGAGTTATTTTAAGCTTAAGATATTTTCTTCATCTCATTTTAATTATCGCTTTAGCTATTTTCAGCTCCATTAAGAAAATACTCTTCCACCTCATTTTAACTATTACTTTACCGTTTTTCATATTCATTAACGAAATAACAAATATAAGGTATACTTAACTAATTAAGTTACCTTAGTTATTGGATGCTACTTTTTGAAACTGGAGCAGTGTTTAAAAAAATTACTTCTTTCCTGCTATGAGTATAGTTAAAACTTAGAAACAATTGTCTATATTATTTTATTTTTGGACGAACCAGTCACGCTTCTTTCGAAATACGCCATGCAGAAACCTGATCGACGCAATACCGCAAACCACGTCACCGCTTAAACCACACTTCGGCAGTGCGCGACAGGCCCTCCAAGAGGCGAAGGCCATGCGTTATCGCAGGGTTTGAACTTGACCAAACTCTTCACACCACCCAACGAGATACTCTGCTCTTCAAGCACTAACCGATCTGGTGACTGAATTTGTCTATATTACTCTTTAATTCCTAAAACAATAGTAATTATTTTGAGATAAAAAAATCGAGCTAAGAACGGAGGAGTATATTACTCTAAAAGCAATTAAGTATTACTCCTATAATTTAATTTTCTTACAACCGTCATATTCAGCAGTCCATTTTCTTTTCCAAAATGTGGTGAAATGGAAGTCTTTAATGATGTTGGTGGGATACAGATAAGAAATAATTAAAGCCAAAATTTGTGGTGCATATTCAACAGTCTAATTAGCAACAAAATTCATATGATGTACGTGGACCTCCTTGTTAAAGTTCTGTTTTGTTACATCTTGGGATCTTATAATTAGGTTTGAGATTAAGACAATTCAGAAAGAAATTAGGCAATATAACACAAACTACCTAATAAAAGGTAAAATGTTTATCCTTTCATGCCCCCATAGAATTTAATAACTAAAGTATCCACAAATTTATAAATAAATATCCATATGCCCACTACTAAGAATTGTCGGTTGATTAATTCAGATACATTTTGCGATTTGCTAATACTAATATTAAAGAATCGATACTACTATCTCTGCGGTAAGACATTAGGCTGATTATAAAATAAAACAAAATGCATGTTGATGGCTGATGCTGCCTTCGTGATTCACTCTACTTACTACTTATTTTTTTTGTCTTTTTCCCTCTTTGTTATTTTGTCTTTTCACTATTTTTGTTTTTCTCTTCTTCTTTTTGCTTCTCAGAGACAAAATGAAAATACAAAGACCAAAATATTAGCTAAGCATTTTTAGATTAATAATAGTATAAGAAATATTAAATAATTAAACAACAATAAGAAATAGTTAACAAAATACTAAAGTCACAACTTATTTATTAAAATATAAATTAATAGAATGTGTTATAAATGATATTTATTATTATGAATGTCTACAAGGAAAGTTAGGGTTAGAACAATGTACCTAGACCCTATAAATAGAGATGTTACTCTCTATGTATTTCATCCCTTAAGAGAAATAAAGAACTCTCATCCATTTCTCCACTATATTCTTGTTTTAGTTTTATTATTTCATAACACGTTATCAGCACGAGGCTCTGCCTGAACACTTATCAAAAATCTCATTCCAAGACAACAATACGGTAAATCGTACCAAAATAGTAGTAGTATTATGAAATCTATATCTTTTATACAGTAGCCATAGGAATGTATATGTTACTGCTCCACTTCGATATTAGCAAAGTAAGCATGGAGTGGATATTATACCATGGCTAAGGTTAGTATTCTCTTATATCTTCATAGTTGATATTTTTATCTGTTGCTAGTACGATATTGATTTTATTCATTGAATTTGAAAAACCTAATGGTTTACTTGGTAGTTTATGTCCCAAATTTATTTCTGAAAATTAATTATGTGAAACAGAGATGATAACACTAGTATATTTCTTAATGACTAAGAATAAGATTTTTCAAGAAATATATGATTACTAGAAGTAAGAATATTTCTCCGAAGTTATTATGGCTAAATTCATGAGCCTATGACCACCAGAAGTAGTAATTATTTTTCATAGGCTTGTTGTGACTACAATTAAAACCGTGTTAAAGAAAAAAATTCTATATCATATGTATATCTCGATTTGCTCCTGAAGTAGCAATATATTAAAAGAAGTTATAAGTTATCATTACTTGATATGTTTAAGGCACGTTGAGATATGTTCCATTCCTGAAGAATGAGAACTTTTGATAAATATTGTAAGTACATATCAATTCCTGAAGTGAATACAATATGAAGTAAATCTTATATATACAGACGTGTGTTTGGTTGTGACGTTATCACGATTCACCTCCAGAAGAGGTAGAATAATTGAGAAAAATATTCTAAACATTTTATACTTTACTCCCGAAGTAGCAAATTCAGAAATCTGCTCCCGAAGTAGTAAATTTTAAACTCTACTCCTTAAGTAATAAATCTTTAAACTCTACTCCGGAAGTAGTAGACCTTTGAAAGTAGTAAAACTTTGAATTTACTCCTGAAGTGGTAATCTTTGAAATTCTGCTCCCAAAGTAGCAAACTCAAAAATCTACTCGCGAAGTAGCAAATTTTGAACTATACCCCTTAAGTAATAAAACTTTGAACTCTATTCCGAAAGTAGAACCTTTTGAAAGTAGTAAAACTTTAAAATTTTACTCCTAAAAGTAGTAAAGACATTGAAAATTGTCTAAGAAAGTGTCACGACCCGATTCCGGGCCCGTGACTGGTGCCTTACCCCGGGCACCCTAGTGATACAACATCAGAGTAATCAGCGGAACATAAAACAATACAAGACATATTATGAAATATGAAACAATAACTGAGAAAACTTGCCTTTCTAAGATATATATAAATAACAACTTTTTCCAACATGAGCTTTAATCCTTTTACAAACCCTACCCACAACAAAGACTACTGCACTTCTAAGAAATGATACGACAACAATGGCGGGACAGGGCCCGCCATACCACGAATGTAAACACCTACAACAACAGGGACTATACCATCGATAAGCCTCCGAGAAACGGAGCTTTCACATGAATTGTGACCAAGAGCGAGGATCAATGATCGGTGTACCTTTACTCGCAGATTGAACGCAGCCGCGAGGTCGAACAAAAGTACCGAGTATGTGAAACTAAAAATATCAGAAATGAAATCATAATAGTCTATAAAGCGAGACATGTATGATAACCAAACTACGCTGATAATAAGGCCATGTCAAGTCGGGGACTCACGCCTCAAGTCATCACTCAAATATAACAACGGGTCTCACGCCCACAACATCAATCATGCGTGGAATACCTTCCTCATCACGGCAATCGATGATATGATAACAACAAGACAAAGAATCCAAATGGAAGCATACCCGCAGCGCCACGATCGCGTCGTGATGTCCAAAGGGAAACAATAAGACAACTTTCCAAATGGACGATACCCGCGCCACGCATCGTGTCGGTATGTCCAAAGGGAAACAATAGACAAAGATTCCAAATGGACGATACCCGCATGCGCTACGCATCGTGTCGGTATGTCCAAAGGGAAACAATAGACAAAGATTCCAAATGGACGATACCCGCGGCGCTACGATCGTGTCGGATGTCCAAAAGGAAATCCTGCGCGATAATCAAAATGGAAACATACCCGCGCTACGCATCGCACAAGATATCCAAAGCGATTAACCACAAGACCTTAACCAAATGGAAGCATACCCGCGGCGCTACGATCGTGTCAAGATGTCCAAAGCGATTAACAACAATAATACTATCAGAACGCACTGCGTGGAATTTCTCCGCCAACGCAAGACGCCCAAGTAAGTTCTCAACTACCAACCGACCTCTATCGAGACGCCAGAACAGAAACACAACGCTTGTATAATAAAGGCTATCATCACAAGCATAGGCAAGTTTCACAACAACAAGCATAGGCAAGTTTCACAACAACAAGATAGGCAAGTTTCACAACAACAAGCATGTATGTTGCACACAACTCAAAGTACTTTCATTTTATGCCAAAGTCCGGTTTTTAACCCCAAAGTACTACATACGTTAAGTTCTTTTAAAAGAGATCCATTACTTTTATAAAAGTCACCCGATACCCGTAGTATTAGAATGACCAACCCACCTTCCTTTTCAAAATCAAGTAACAACATTCTTTTCCTAAGTTCCGCTTTGCCTAGTTTCAATTACTCAAACTTCTCATTTTCAAATGGTTTCATAGTTCCCAAACTTAATCACTTGATTCCTTTTAGAACAATTGAGTAACATATGTCATATACGTGAGTAGTTTATTCTTGTTTATAACGATCTTATTACAAAGAATGCATGGTCTAGAAATATCATTTTGTCTCATCTTAGCTTCTACGCAGATGGAAGTTTCTACTGGTTTTAATAATACTTAATCCAAAACATTTCCTTTTATTAACGCCGCAGTTGGTTTGTCGATACACATTCTGATTTCCAAAATCAAGAAAACATTCTTAAGACGTTATACCTAACTTTCCATAAAGCTAGTATAACTCTTAAGTTTTCAAAACAAATCAAGTATTACTTCTTCTCTCAAAATGATTCAAAACTCTTTTGAAATACTTCAAGTTCTTTATTAACACATAACAAGCCGCTTATAGTTCAAATCGCCATCTTTTAAAAACCACATGTATTTTCTTACCAACATAAAGCCGTTATAACCAACTTCCCATAAAGCCGTTATAACACTTTATGTTTACACCAATCAAATACATTTAGTACATGTACGCTCACCGTACTACATAGTTCACACATATCATGCTAGAAGAGATAGGAAGAGGTTCACATACCGCGACGAGTATCGACTAATAGCAAAACGCTCAAGTACTCCCAACCGCGGCTACTCCTAAAGCCAAGTAACGCGCCACACGTAGTACTTCAACCTATAAGGCCACAAGGCGCTTATTAACATTAAGATCTTATCGTAGAACATTCTACGTAAAATTGGCAAAGACTCTCCCGCAACAACAGAAATCTCCTCTCTAACTGGCCGCTACCAAGCCAACCAGTGGGTTATACATCTAACCCGAACTGTACAATTCTACTCCACAAGATTACTACACAAGTTCATCTGAATACGCTTCAGCTTCTTGTGCTTAAGTCAAAAGACATTGCTAACTAACCACGTTGATTCTATATATAGTATACTTTAACTATATATTCTAACAACATGTAATTTCCAATTACAATAGAGGACAAGATATTTACCTCGATAAGCCCATAATTATCCAAGTATAAAGTCGATCCCGCGCAATCGCTTAGCTCCAACTCCGAGCGCTCCAACCCGCTCTAAACCACCCTTAGAAGTTCTAACCAACTTCTACACAATACTCCAACTGACTATGGAGATTTTCCTGTGGTTTCGGTTTTGTGGATCGACGGGAAGTATAATAGTATTTCCTGCTTTTCAGATAGTATAACCTTAGAATACTACAAGGTATACTGCTAAGGTAATTTGGGCATTATAACAATACTTTGAGAGTATTTCTACACCACAAAGTGGTATTATACGAAAGCAACTCACAGTGGGTACCCCACTACCACACTACTGTGAGTGTACTTCGGCCAAGGCCTCAGGAGAGGAGGCCTCTTGGCCGAACTCAACACTAAGTGGGAGGAGAAGATTTAACACTTAGAAACATTTAGGAAAGGATGAAGAATTCATCAAAGGGAGAGGGTATTTATAAGACAAGCCAAGGCCAACCAACGGCCAAGATCGAGCTGCTACATGCAGTGTAGGCCAAGATATGCCCAAGTGCCCCTAGTCCCTACTCCTTAAAACCCTCACAAATATCTACCAAAATATCTACCACTGACCTCCCCAAATCGTCCCACGTGTCGCCCACCTTGCCCACCAACGCAGGTGCCACGCGCCTCTCGTTGGTCCAAAATGTTCCGCCTCTCTAAAAATCCGCAAAAATAAGAAAAGACATAGCCGAATTTTCCCTTCGCAAGTTATGAAAACGCTTTCAAAAAACGACTCTAACCGTGTCAGCACAAATGCCATTCTACTAAGCCACTCAGCGGGGTGACACGTGTCACCCTCCTATCGCCCAAAATAAAACATCTTCCAAAATATCCACAATGGCCAAAATCTCAAAACAAAGGGCTCACAAAATCAGTAAATTTCTCCCGTGGGCCCCACGTGACCATTTCCAAAATAAAATTCCATAATTCTCTAATATTCCAGAAGTCCGAATACCAAACTGGGAATCCACCCCATTAACGAACCTTTTTCCTTCACAAAACCTAAACTTTTCCGTGGAAAAATCGCCTCTTTCTTCCTTTCCATCTTTCGTCAGATTCTCGCACGCACGCCCTCGCATACATACCCCGGAACTACGGGTATAACATTCTTCCTTAGAAACATTCGTCCCGAATGTTCCTTCTAAGTCTCAAACGAACGCGCCAAGATAGTCTTCACTACTATACTTACGAAACAATCCCGCCACACCGCCACGTAAATACCCACGCAAAATACCTACATCCAAGTCCACGAGGAAACACCTCTAACATCACCACAAATAATACTACTTTTGTCACTTTGTCGCGAGCCTTGCTCCAACGACTCCAACAAATGGTACCGGTCGCACGCGATCACCGTTCGCCGTGACACTAATTCTTACCATATTTCGACATCGCTTTAGTATCCAAAACTCGGTTACTATCTCTAACGTGGTCATCATTAATCGGGAACATTCTCGATGGATCTTCGATACTTTCCAACATAACAATACGAAAGATCGGACGCCCTTCCTCCTAAGCCTGGACGGCAATGCTAACATATGTGCAACCCGCCTATTCTTCACATTTAACTCACAAAGGCCCAAAGTAACTCTGCTAAGTTCCTTCGCTTTCCAAAACTCGCCACACCGTCCGGTGGTACTTTCAAGAAGACCGACCAACTCAACTCTAAGCTGCCGCCGACATTATCCGCGACGATTCTCCGAGCCGCCGTAACTTCTTCTGCAAGCTTCACTATCCACACCGGAACAAGATCAACCAACTATCTCAACCCCGCCAACATCGAACCAATCGATCAAGAACTTACACTTCCGCCCGCAAGGCTTCATAAGGCGACATCCGAACACCGAAATGGTAGCTCAAACGCTCCTCCACAGAGACAACAATCCTCACAACTACCTCAAATCCACGACCGCCCGGCGGGCGAACGCGATTCGAGACTTACTCGAAGTTCTTAACACATGCTCGTAAAACTTCCAAACAAAACAGCCGTAACTGGCTCCATCTGTCATAAGGTGAAGGTAGGCACCCTGCAGCTTTACAACCTTTCGATAAATCAACATCGCCAAGTGAACGGCCCGATCAAGAACACGGGGTCGCTTCATCGCCCGACCACCGGCCGAACGCATCCACGAACTCAGACGCTGGTTAACTAAACTGGGCCTAGCACCTCGCGACCCTACCACAAGCGCGACCACCACAACCGCACCCCACCGCCATACATGCCGCGGTTGACCCGCAACGTGGCCTCAACCCGACCCTAACGCCGCACAATACTAGCTCCCGATCGAACAATCTCACTAATCACGCTACGAAACCCAGCGGCCTTCTTAGCTCAACTACCCTCTTCATTTCACACTACCAGTGACCTATCCCAAACACACCACGCGCACTAAGCACTCCTATAAGTGGTCAAACATAAACATATCGCCTCTACCCGAGACGGCCTTACCTCTAAGGTCTCACAGATAAAGCTCTAAGGCTCGTGACTTTCTCTATCCTCCAAAATCTTACTCTGCTAACCCACCATGATTTCTAATCACAACTAACACATCGCTATCGAACATAGCACTTAAGGTATACTCACCTTGAAAGTTACCGGGCGACTCGCCGCCCGCCCTCTTCTCGCCCTCGTTAACCCGCCGATCTCTACGCTTTCGTCACGCGCATAAGCCCGCATACGTGCCATGCTCAAGCCCAATCAAGAATTACTTTGCACAACCCTTTCTTAGGTAGTCATCAAGACTCGTGGTACATCGGTATAATCTCGTAGCCAAAACCATGGCTAGTAATGTGGTCGCTTTGCAATCTAAATTCTGTTTCTGGCCGTGAACCGAAAGTTCAAATATCACGGCCGCAGAGGAACCGCCGCCGCTGCTAAACTCACGGGCTAGTAACGCCGCAGAAATCCCCGAATAAGCACTACCCTAGGTAATGATCGGGCTCGTGCCTCGCAACCCTCAGATTCTACTCGCAGCCTCTGGCCGCTTGCCTCCCGGGCCCGTTGCCTACGCGAGGCATACCTGCAGTGGAAAGAAATACGCTTAGAGGGTCCAACTTAAAACACGACTCTAAGGCACGACTCGTGAGTGAGAAGAATAGAAACCAATCCTAAATATCCTATAGCCTCCGACATTGGGCGTGTGCACAACACACCGATAATCAAGACTTCATCGGATACTTGGTCAGACACTTTCCGAGGATTAATCGCTCGATACCACTTTTGTCACGAATTCGATTCTCGCCCGTGATCGTGCCTACCCCGCACCCTAGTGATACAACATCGAGTAATCACGAACATAAACAATACAAGACATATTATGAAATATGAAACAATAACTGAGAAAACTTCGCTTTCTAAGATATATATAAATAACAACTTTTTCCAACATGAACAGCTTTAATCCTTTTTACAAACCCTACCCACAACAAAGACTACACTTCTAAGAAATGATACGACAACAACGGGATGTGGCCCGCCATACCCTCGAATGTAAACACCTACAACAACAGGGACTATACCATCGATAAGCCTCCGAGAAACGAGCTTTCCCACACGCGAATCAGTGACCCAAGAGCGAGGATCAATGATCGGTGTACCTTTACCGCGCAGATGAACGCAGCCTCAAGCGAGGTCGGCATAACAAATTTAGTATGTGAAACTAAAAATATCAGAAATGAAATCATAATAGTCTATAAAGCAGAGACACGATGATAACCAAACTACGCTCACAATAATAAGCACATGTCAAGTCGTGACTCACGCCTCAAGTCATCACTCAAATATAACAACGGGTCTCACGCCCACAACATCAATCATGCCCGTGGAATACCTTCCTCATCACGGCAATGATGATATGATAACAACAAGACAAAGAATCCAAATGGAAGATACCCGCGCGCTACGCATCGTGTCGTGATGTCCAAAGGGAAACAATAAGACAACTTTCCAAATGGACGATACCCGCGCGCTACGATCGTGTCGCGATGTCCAAAGGGAAACAATAGGACAGATTCCAAATGGACGATACCCGCAGCGCTACGATCGTGTCGTGATGTCCAAAGCGGAAACAATAGACAAAGATTCCAAATGGACGATACCCGCAGCGCCACGATCGCGTCAAGATGTCCAAAAGGAAATCACGCGCGATAATCAAAATGGAAACATACCCGCGCGCCACGATCGCGGTCGCGATATCCAAAGCGATTAACTACAAGACCTTAACCAAATGGAAGCATACCCGCGCGCACGATCGTGTCGTGATGTCCAAAGCGATTAACAACAATAATACTATCAACGAACGCATCTGCGGAATTTCTCCGCCACACGCAGACGCTCCAAGTAAGTTCTCAACTACCAACCGACTTCTATCGAGACGCCAGAATACAAACACAACGCTTGTATAATAAAGGCTATCATCACAAGCATAGGCAAGTTTCACAACAACAAGCATAGTAAGTTTCACAACAACAAGATAGGCAAGTTTCACAACAACAAGCATGCAAGTTGCACACAACTCAAAGTACTTTCATTTTATGCCAAAGTCCGGTTTTAACCCCAAAGTACTACATACGTTAAGTTCTTTTAAAAGAGATCCATTACTTTTATAAAAGTCACCCGATACCCGTAGTATTAGAATGACCAACCCACCTTCCTTTTCAAAATCAAGTAACAACATTCTTTTCCTAAGTTCCAGTTTGCCTAGTTTCAATTACTCAAACTTCTCATTTTCAAATGGTTTCATAGTTCCCAAACTTAATCACTTGATTCCTTTTTAGAACAATTGAGTAACATATGTCATATACGTGAGTAGTTTATTCTTGTTTATAACGATCTTATTACAAAGAATCACGGTCTAGAAATATCATTTTGTCTCATCTTAGCTTCTATGCAGATGGAAGTTTCTACCGGTTTTAATAATACTTAATCACAAAACATTTCCTTTTATTAACGCTGCAGTGGTTTGTCGATACACATTCTGATTTCCAAAATCAGTAAAACATTCTTAAGACGTTATACCTAACTTTCCATAAAGCTAGTATAACTCTTAAGTTTTCAAAACAAATCAAGTATTACTTCTTCTCTCAAAATGATTCAAAACTCTTTTGAAATACTTCAAGTTCTTTATTAACACATAACAAGCCGCTTATAGTTCAAATCGCTTACCTTTTAAAACCACATGTATTTTCTTACCAACATAAAGCCGTTATAACCAACTTCCCATAAAGCCGTTATAACACTTTATGTTTTACACCAATCAAATACATTTAGTACACGACGCTCACCGCACTACATAGTTCACACATATCATGCTAGAAGAGATAGGAAGAGGTTCACATACCTCGCGACGAGTATCGACTAATAGCAAAACGCCCAAGTACTCCCAACCGCCGGCTACTCCTAAAGCCGTTAGAACGCGCCACACGTAGTACTTCAACCTATAAGGCCACGGCGCTTATTAACATTAAGATCTTATCGTAGAACATTCTACGTAAAATTCGGCAAAGACTTCTCCGCAACAGCGTAAATCTCCTCCTCTAACTGGCCGCCACCAAGCCAACCAGTGGGTTATACATCTAACCCGAACTGTACAATTCTACCCACAAGATTACTACACAAGTCTATCAGAATACGCTCAGCTTCTTCAGCTTAAGTCAAAAGACATCGCTAACTAACCACGCTCGATTCTATATATAGTATACTTTAACTATATATTCTAACAACATGTAATTTCCAATTACAATAGAGGACAAGATATTTACCTCGATAAGCCCATAATTATCCAAGTATAAAGTCGATCCTCGCGCAATCGCTTAGCTCCAACTCCGAGCGCCCAACCCGCTTCTAAACCACCCTTAGAAGTTCTAACCAACTTCTACACAATACTCCAACTGACTATGGAGATTTTCCTGTGGTTTTGCCAGGATCGACGGGAAGTATAATAGTATTTCCAAGCCAGATAGTATAACCTTAGAATACTACAAGGTATACGGCTAAGGTAATTTGGGCATTATAACAATACTTTGAGAGTATTTCTACACCACAAAGTGGTATTATACGAAAGCAACTTCACAGTGGGGTACCCTACTACCACACTACTGTGAGGGTATGCACTCGGCCAAGGCCTCAGAGAGAGGAGGCCTCTGGCCGAACTCAACACTAAGGGAGGGAGAAGATTTAACACTTAGAAACATTTAGGAAAGGATGAAGAATTCATCAAAGGGAGAGGGTATTTATAAAGACAAGCTGGCCAACCAACGGCCAAGATCGAGCCAAGTGTTACATGTGTAGGCCAAGATATGCCCAAGTGCCCCTAGTCCCTACTCCTTAAAACCCTCACAAATATCTACCAAAATATCTACCACTGACCTCCCCAAATCGTCCCACGCGCGCCCACCTTGCTTCACCAACGGTGCGCGCCGCCTCTCGCTGGTCCAAAATGTTCCGCCTCTAAAAATCCGCAAAAATAAGAAAAGACATAGCCGAATTTTCCTTCGCAAGTTATGAAAACGCTCATTTAAAAACGACTTAACCAAAGGTCAGGCACAAATGCCATTCTACTAAGCCACTAAGGGGGTGACACGTGTCACCCTCCTATTGGCCCAAAATAAAACATCTTCCAAAATATCCACAATGGCCAAAATCTCAAAACAAAGCTGGCCTCACAAAATCAGAATTTCTCCTGTGGCCCCACGTGACCATTTCCAAAATAAAATTCCATAATTCTCTAATATTCCAGAAGTCCGAATACCAAACTGGGAATCCAATTCCCATTAACGAACCTTTTTCCTTCACAAAACCTAAACTTTTCCGTGGAAAATCGCTCTTTCTTCCTTTCCAATCTTTCACGTCGATTCTCGCACGCACGCCCTCGCATACATACCCCGAACTACGGGTATAACAGAAAGATTCTCAAGAAATATTTTCTGGCCTAAGAAAAATAATTAGCCATTGAAGTTGTGTATAAAGTGCATCTAAATGACCAAGTTTCATTCCTAAACGAATGAAGAAATACCATAATATACCTCATGAAGAGATAAAATAACAATAGATATAAATGTTATTTTGTGGTATGAATGTCTTTGTGGTGCTTTCAAGTTTATGATAGATATGTTGTGGTTCAAGTTGTATTCATTCCAGTTATTTAACAACTACTTGGCAACGATGTGTCATATAGTAGAAGAAAACACAATTTACCAACTTGATTAATTTATTTCAAGTATGTAGATATATATTTCTAGTTGATTTTGGATTAAATTTGAATTATATAATTAGAAACTAGATCTTCCGTTTTCATAGAAATCGGGATTATCTTAATTTAAATCTTTTCTAGTTGTCTTCATACATTGAATGACCTTATGGCTCTCACAGTAAGCTTCTAATAAGAAAATATGCAACTGTTGATTTTTGGACTTTGTTGGTAAATACACTATTGCATTCTTTTTATTAACAGATTAGTGTGTTGAAGCAAAATTGATCTGATTATTAGTTATGATAATATGAACTGTTTGGGCCACTAACTTGAAAGCTTAAAGCTATTAAATATTGTTCATGAAATTTAAAGTTATATCCAAGGTTAAAGGTAAAATCACTGCTTGATGAAATCGCTTAGAGAAAGCTTTAATTGGTAAATCTCCATTGCTAAATTCAAGGTATGAATTGTTTATGATGTATTTACAACTGGCTATGAGATTTATGTGTAATTATTTGAGATTGATATTTCAGAGATAATTTGATTATGTATCATTCTAAGGCAAAAGGATACAAATTGTGTAGAATACTATCTATTATAACCATATTGATATATTATGATTACTGTAGCATCTTTGATGATAAATATTCGAATATTAATGATATTATCCCTAAATAAGATGTATGAAATACTAAAGTTTAGAACTTACTTTTTATCATTTATAAATTGTATTGTCTTTAAATGTCCATTTGATTACTTTTTACTTCATGATACCAACAGTGTGCAACTATAACTTCTTTTATGATACCAGCAGTATCTAAGTAATATTTGGTTGTACAAAATTAATAATCAAGTGCTCCAGAAGAGCTAACTATTTATCTAGAAAATCATGACATCAATAGTGTCCAAACAATATGTGTGATTATGGAGAATAAAATATAGACTCAAGAGTCTATATATTATGTCATTCGCTCTAGATTGTAATATACAAAGTTATGATCAAGCAAAGTTATAGTAAATCAAGTTTACTAAAGTAAATGACTATCATATTGAAGTTATAAATGATCGATGATTAAATCATGTGGGTAAGGAATATGTATTTGAAATGTTACCATCTTTATTCTCCAAATTGTATTGCACAAATATGAGTATGATGTAATCACATGTCACGATAAATCAGAAATTTATTGTACAAAATAGAATTCATGTAATAGTAAACCAGAAGTTTACTAAAACAAATAGCACATGACATGATAAACTTGAAGTTTACTAGTACAAATAATTTTTTCAATTGACGTGATAATTTGGTTGTTCTGATTTAAATTTGATGCTAAGTTCAGATTCGAATATATCAAGAACTAGAAGATTCTTCAAAAATTTGCTTGTTCTCATGATAAGTTGATTACACCAGCTAATGTTGGGATTGAATTACCTAAATTCTGAAAAATATAAAAAGTGAATAAGGGCCCGTTCACATGTTATGTGATGTCTTAAATAGATGCATAGATAAGACGGTCACATGTGCGTTTATTGTCAACCTGCAGCTTGACATTTACAAAGTTGCTTGCTCAAAATAATTGAGTTGAGATTATAATTTTCAGATTATGTAATCAAAGATAATTCATCTTGTTAATGTTGATTCATATTCAAGCTGGTTTAGTGTTGAATGCCTCCGACAAATAGCTAAAACATTGCGAATGAGAACAAAGCTTCACGTGTAGATCTCAAATATGATATCTCGCATACAACGATGTTAGTATGCTCGCACTAATAAATTATGATAAAGTCTCCTCATAATCGTTCAAGGTCGAACCAAATGTTTTCATCTAATAATTTTATCGCGGTATATGATTAATGAATCTACCACGATGCACAGAGATGGATTTCTAAAGAAGGTGAAAATTATGTTAGTTTTTCTAACATAAGGGTAGAGAGAATAAAAATCTAAGAAATATATTATGAATTATCACCTGTGATCCTCGCTCAAACGATAATTCAAGTCAAATGCTAAGCATTTCACGACCCAACTATTCTATATTTCACCGCAAGATGCTCCTAAATGTCCCCTCAAGGACAAGGTTTACAACATACGCATGGTAGACAAATCGGTTTCAAACGCAATAATTCTTGAAAAAAGAGGAGCAATGATAAAAAGAGGTAATGTGCTCTCAAGAGCCTACGACATAACACTTCATAAAATCTCAGACGAAGTTTGTCACGACCGACGGCCGCGATTAACGCCCTAATTAGACGCCACATCGACCGCCACTCTTAATCCATTTAATACGTATGTCTACATAAATTTCGCAAAGACAACACGCTTACAACATA
This sequence comes from Przewalskia tangutica, assembly GCA_029844215.1. Taxonomy (NCBI): domain Eukaryota; kingdom Viridiplantae; phylum Streptophyta; class Magnoliopsida; order Solanales; family Solanaceae; genus Przewalskia; species Przewalskia tangutica. The sequence continues at coordinate 149,093,526 of CM056719.1, forward strand.
TCCCTAAACGGGCGAGCCGGCTGCGTCGCCAAAACAACATCAAACAATACCATAATAGGCTAGCCGACTAGCCGCCACCAACCACATCACGCGCACAAAGGCATAAATCAAAATACGCGAGCCGGCAAGGCTGCTACTAGATAACGACATCAAAACCCAAACAAGGTACAAACATCCAACCGACAATCGCTTCTGCACTCTAAGAGTGTAATATCGACATATGACGACAGACCCCGCCGTGCCCAAAATATGCATAAGTCTCAAAAATAAAGGTCTGTACTCAAAAATAGCCGCTCCGAACAAAGGAGCTTCCAACCACTGCATGTAAATCCTAGACCGAGGGTCACCTATTCAACACTCAACTCGCGGCATTTAACGCAAATTTCGAGGAGTGGGTCAAGACGAGATAATGTATCGAGTATGCAAAACATAAAATATCAGAAATCAATAACAATCGTACTAAGTAAAACAGAGTCATCAAACTTTCATAAAACCGAGAATCATGTTCAAAATCATATCATGTATATCAATCATAAAACATCGTGCTCGTGTTCAGATATAAAATCAGATAACATGTCTCTACTTCTATGGAGGACTCGATGGAATCAGATTCGCTACAGAACATGTCTCTACTTCTGCGAGGGACTCGATGTAATCAGATATATAACGTGTTCTCTACTTCTAGCAGGGACACGATGAACGATGCACGGCCGCACGAACATGATCCGCCCGACTCATGGAATGAAATAGTAACACTTAGCACGAGTAGATATCATGAGCAATCAGATGCAATTAAAATCATTATGTGACTCTCAATAAAATTATTACCATAAACTCATATCAAATCATAATCACTAGTAAATAATCATTTTTAAACCGAATCGGTAGTGAGTTAAGCACGTCCGCCGCATTTTCATAAAAATCATGCCAAAAGAAGAAGGAAATGTCTCACATACCTCTTAAAGTAACTAATCACTTGGTATTAAGGTATTCTCGCCTAGTACTTCAACCTAAGATAAGGAACAACATGCTCACAATTCTACGATTCCTAACGTAAGTCGTGTGATTAAAGGCTCCTTATTTCTACAAAAATTGGGCAAAGATTTCTTTGTTTATGTACAGATCCACAATTTTCCAATAATCCAAATCAACCAACAATTCAACTCCAACTACAATCTAATCAAACCAACAATTCAACTCCAACTACAATCCAATCAAACCAACAATCCCCCTTATTCCAGAATATAAAATTAACACCTTTCTACACTTAACTCTTTCGAGGTACGATAGGTAACTTATTTCAATACATACGACGTTGTAGTGTCACGCACCAACTCTGCCCGTGGATCGTGCCTTACCCCGCACCCTAGTGATACAACATCGAGAAAATCACGAAATAAAACATAAGCATGAAATAAGAGATTTGATTAAATAAACAAAGCAACCAAAACAGCTTTCTCAGATATGAACATAAAACCTAACATTTTAATCCTTTTACAACCCCGCCACAACAAGATTTCATGCACTTCTAAGAATGAATGATAACTATGGCGGGACAGGCTCCGCCATACCCCGAATGTACAAGAACTTACAGACTGTGGTAACATACCAAAAGATAAGCCTCCAAGAAACGGCTTCCTAACACGAACTTTGATCCTATGAGCGGATCCACAACCGATGTATTTCTACTCATGCAGATTTAACGCACTTCGGGCGAGGTCAAGATAACAGTACCAAGTATGTGAAATCAGAAATATCAGAATGAAATCATAATAGTCTATATAAAGCAGAGACATGTATGATAACCAAACTACGCTCACAACATAAAAGCCATGTCAAGTCGTGACTCACGCCTCAAGTCATCCTCACGCCCGTGGAACCCTTCCTCACCGCCAGCCTCAGGTATAAATCGTGGAATACGTGTCCCGCCATCCCGGACTCGGAAAGAATCATGTGGAATACGTGTCCCGCCCATCCTACGGGACTCGCAGAGAATCGATGAATACGTGTCCCGCCATCTCGCGACTCGGCAGAGAATCGATGAAATACGTGTCCCGCCCATCTCGGACTCGCAGAGAATCGATGGAATACGTGTCCCGCCCATCTCGTGGGACTCGTGAATAATCGACGGAATACGTGTCCCTACCATCCTACGGGACTCGGTGAAGAATCGTTCATAACAAATCAGCCGGCCCTCCATCGAGAGACGCGGTGGTATAGAAATACAGTATTTGCACAACAAAGGCTATCACAACAAGCATAGACAAGTTTCACAACAACAAGCATAGGCAAGTTATACACAACTCAAGGTACTTTCATTTTATGTCAAAGTCCGGGTTTTAACCCTAAAGTACTACGTACGTTAAATTCCTTTTAATGATCCATTTCTTTTACAAAGGTCACCCGATACCCGTAGTATAAAAATAGAGTGACTAACATTGTTAAGTAAACCAAAATGCTTTCCTTTGTAAAATCAAGTAACAACATTATTTTTCAAACGTTCAAGTTTGCCTAATTTCAAATGCTCAAGTTTCTCATTTTCGAAAAGGTTTCGTAGTTCATAGTTTTAATCCTTTAAAACATAATTCTCCTTTAAACGATTTGAGAAACATATGCCTTATATGTGAGTAGGTTATTCTTGTTTATAATCAATCTTATTAAGCAGCCATGATCTAGGAAATGTAATATCATTTTGTCTCATCTTAGCTTCTATGCAGATGGAGGTTTCTACTGGTTTTAATAATACTTATTATTCAATACATTTTCCTTTATTAACGCTGCAGTGGTTTGTCGATACTCATTCTGATTTCCGAATCAAGAAACATTATTCCCTTTAAAAACCAAGTACTCATTACTCACGAATGAGGTTTCACACAAACATCCATATTAAGTCAAGTCTCTTATCTTTTAAGATTAAGTCTCTTAACTTCTAAAAATCAATAAACCATTCTCTTTATCTCTCTTAAGACGTTATACCTAACTTCCCATAAAGCTAGTATAACTCTTATGTTTTCCAAACCAAGTATTACTCTTCTTTCAAAATGATTCTTTTGAAATACTTCAAGTTCTTTATTATCACACATCAAGTCAGTTATAAGTCAAATCGCTTATCCTTTAAAACCACAAAGCATTTTCTTACCTACATAAAGTCGTTATAACCAACTTCCCATAAAGCCGTTATAACACTTTATGTTTTAAACCAATCAAATACATTTAACACACGACGCCTACCGCACTACATAGTTATACACATATCATGCTAGAACATATAGGAAGAGGTTCACATACCGCGACGATTATCGACTAATAGCAAAACGCCCAAGTACCTTCAAACCGCTTGGCCTACTCCTAAGCCAAGTAGTCACGCCATACGTAGTACTTCAACCCATAGAGGCCACAAGGCGCCTATTAACATCTAGATCTCAACGTAGAATATTCTACGTAAAATTCGCAAGAAGATTTCCCCGCAACAACAGAAATCTCCTCCTCTAACGAGGCCGGCCACCAAGCCAACCAGTGGGGTTTACACGCCTAACCTGACGTGTACAATTCTACTTCACAAGAATGCTACACAAGTCATCAGAATACACCCCATGTAATTACAGTCAGCTTCTCTTCTTTATTATTCAGCTTAAGTCAAAAGACATCACGCAAAATTACGATCGCTTCTATATATAGTATACTTCTACTATATATTCCTACAACATGTAATTTCCAATTACAATAAGGACAAGTTTAGTTACCTCGATAAGCCCAAAATTATGCAAATTTAAAGTCGATCCCGAGCAAGGTTTAGCTCCTACTCCGGCGCCCAACTGCCTCCAAGAAACCCTTAAGTTCTACACACTTCTACTAAGTACTCCAACCAAATATGGAGATTTTTCCAAAGGGTTTCTTAGTGGCAAAGGAAGTATAATAGTATTTCCTGCTCACGATAAAGTGGTACTTTGGAAAGTACTACAAGGTATTTGGGCTAAAGTATTTAGGCATAACAACAATACTGAGAGTATTTCTTTACCAATGGGTAGTATTTCGACTAGCACAACTAGGCTAGTGAGGGGGTTCTCGCTAGAACCACTAGGCAAGTGGGTTCGGCCGAGGCCTTCAAGAGGGGAGAGGGGTGGTGTTTGACGATAACAAGCAAGAGGAGAGGAGGGATTTTTCAAGACTTAGAAGATTTTGACGAAGAAGTTCATCAACTTGTATGGTATTTATAGGTCAAGAAATGGCCAACCAATGGCCAAGATTCATCCAAGTGTTAGGCAAGTGTAGGGCTAGGATTAAGCCATGTGCACCTTATCCATCTACCACACCAACTTGAACAAATATCCTACCTAACCAATGCCACCTTTTCGTCCCTTTGCCGCCCCAAAAGCTTCCAATGTGAGGGTGACATATGTCACCCTCCCGTTGGTCCAAAATGTTTCATCTCTCGGAAAAATCCGCAAAAATTATAAATGTCATAGCCGGAATTTTCCTTCGTAGAAGTCTTGTAAAACGCTTCGCCGAAAAAACGATTCTCGCTTCGCACTTGTGCCCAAATTTCAACCTAGCCTAACTTTAAGGCTCCACTTTTTCTACGCACGCCCTCACGCATAAACTCGAAATACGCGTATAACATTCTCCTCCTTAGAAACATTCGTCCCGAATGTTCCTTCTCAAGACGATAACGATGAAGTTCTTCTAACAAGTTGCCAACGCCACACCGCCACTAAATAACACTCGCTCTTCTTCCTTCCTTACTCGCCGTTCTTCGAACACTTGAACTCTTCTAGTATACGCATCATACTTCACCAATGCTTTAGTTTCCAAAACTTGAGTCACCACCTCCGAACTCGGTCATCTTACTAGCTTCACTTTCCTCTAAGGTCGCTCCCGCCTTCACGAACCGATTCTCGTCGAACGATCCACGAACTCATACGACGGTCATCTAAACTTGGGCCTAGCACCCTCGTGACTCTACCACCTGGCGGACCACCTGCAGCTGACCCCACTCAAACAGCCGCGGGTTGGCCCGCACACGGCCCCACCCCGACCCACTTAACGCATCAAGCTCTTGTTTCCGATCCGAACAATCTTACCTATACAGTCGCGAAAGCTACCACTTCCATTTTACCCTACCCAAGGAATTTTTCCCACAACTACTCCACGATACTTATACATTCCGACAAAGATCACTTGCAAAGCCTTGTACTCAAGACGGCCTTACATCTAAGGTCTCAACCGTAATATTCTAAGGTTCATTATTTTCACCCCCAGCTTACCCTTTCTCACTAACTGTGTTTCTAAATCACATTTTAGCACAAGCTATCCGAACATAACACTAAACACATCATCACAACATCAATACATACAAAACTCTAGAGGGTTAAGGATATACCTGAATCTACCGCTCCACTCTAATCATAGGCTCGCCTACAGGCGCACAATTGTAGGGCGATTAACTCACATCGACCCTAGTCGAGTCATTCTGTCGCATCCTTCCTATTAGGACGCCATTATGGCTCGACGGCCGCAGAAAACAAGCACCAAGAAAGACGACATTCCCGACGACGCCTACCACATTGTGCACACCGAGGAAAACTCAACCCGATCGCTGGGTTAGCATGTATATCTCGAACTAAGCCCCGAGCCCCGACTCAGCTCCCAAATACCTAACGCCCCAAGAAGATTGTGAAGCGACCACTCAGACCAAGCGAGGTACATAACTAGTTCGGCTGGGCGCCCGCTCGAAAGTTACCAAAGCGACCTGCTCGCCCTCTTCGCCGATCCCGGTCATTGCCGACCTCTCCGTGCCTCACATCCTAGTGCATGAAGCTTGCACGCGGCAATATCCATGCCCTGAAAAGCTACACCCGCATGCCTCTCGCTAAGTAATCATCTAGCCCTGACGTAGTGTACTGGCCCTCCATATCGCCATTACACGGAACATACCGAAGCTAACGAGTCGAACTCACATTGTACTTTCTAACCGCCCGCCCGCCCCGCTTAACGCCAAAAATTGCGCCCGAGCCCTCTCATCCGCGGGGCAAGAAATGTGCAAGAAAAGCCTCGAGAACTCGCCCCAAACGGCCGGAAGTGCATGCTCTCCCGACAGCCTCCACGAATCAAACCACGATCGCAGATCACGCACCGATGCGAACTCAATACCACCGACTCGCTCGAGACTCGATCACTCACGATCCGTCAGTCGCTTGATAAACTCCCGAGGTCATCCTCGCCTCGATCCATGTAACACCAAGCGCTACAACTCGTAAAGTCCCGTAGTCTCAAATCGCTCGCCGGAGGCGAACTACGGGTGCTACTGGGATCGAATCGCCGTGATTCCAAATTTCTCATATTCGCCACGACCGCCAAGAATCGGGCCATCTCTACTTATCTCATCCGCTTCCAGCCGCGGATCGAGGCTCAGTATCAGAGTCTCGCAGCCCATCGCCGCGCTCTAAATCGCCGGCTGGGCAAGGCCGCAAAACTCGCCGTCAAGCACTATCTCGTAACGACCGGGCTCTCGCCTGTGAACCTCCGTGTTTACTCACAGCCTCTACGCTTTGCTCTTCGGGCCCGGTTGCCTTACGCGAGGCATAATCGTAAAGGAAAGGAATACGCCGGAGGGTCCAACTTATCACACGGCCTAAGGCACGATCTCGTAATGAGAAGAATGGAAACCAATCCTAAATGTCCTATAGCCTCCTCGACATAGATGTGCGCACAACACACCGATAATCAAGACTTACTAGACACGGTCAGACACTTTCCGAGGATTAACTGCTCTGATACCACTTTGTCACGACCCGAACCCGGGCCCGTGACTGGTGCCTTACCCCGGGCACCCTAGTGATACAACATCAGAGAAAATCAGCGGAAATAAAACATAAGCATGAAATAAGAGATTTGATTAAATAAACAGGCCAACCAAAACAGTTGCCTTCAGATATGAACATAAAAACCGTAATGCTTTAATCCTTTTACAACCCCGCCCACAACAAGATTCATGCACTTAAGAATGAATGATAACTATGGCGGGACAGGCCCGCCATACCCCGAATGTACAAGAACTTATGCACTGTGGTAACATACCAAAAGATAAGCCTCCAAGAAACGGGCTTCCTAACACGAACTTTGATCCATGAGCGAGGATCCACAACCGATGATTTACCTACGCAGATGAACGCAGCTCAAGGAGGTCAAGATAACAGTACCAAGTATGTGAAATCAGAAATATCAGAAATGAAATCATAATAGTCTATATAAAGCAGAGACATGTATGATAACCAAACTACGCTCACAACATAAAAGCAACATGTCAAGTCGTGACTCACGCCTCAAGTCATCCTCACGCTCGTGGAACTCCTTCCTCACCGCCAGCCTAGGTATAAATCGTGTGGAATACGTGTCCGCCCATCCCGTGGGACTCGTGAAAGAATCATGTGGAATACGTGTCCCGCCCATCCCACGGGACTTGCAGAGAATCGATGAAATACGTGTCCCGCCATCTCGCGACTCTGCAGAGAATCGATGAAATACGTGTCCGCCCATCTCGCGACTCAGCGAATAATCGATGGAATACGTGTCCCGCCCATCTCGGGACTCTGAATAATCGACGGAATACGTGTCCCGCCATCCCACGACTCGGTGAAGAATCGTTCATAACAAATCAGCCGGCCCTCCATCGAGAGACGCGGTGGTATAGAAATACAGTATTTGCACAACAAAGGCTATCACAACAAGCATAGGCAAGTTTCACAACAACAAGCATAGGCAAGTTATACACAACTCAAGGTACTTTCATTTTATGTCAAAGTCCGGGTTTTAACCCTAAAGTACTATGTACGTTAAATTCCTTTTAATGATCCATTTCTTTTACAAAGGTCACCCGATACCCGTAGTATAAAAATAGAGTGACTAACATTGTTAAGTAAACCAAAATGCTTTCCTTTGTAAAATCAAGTAACAACATTATTTTCCAAACGTTCAAGTTTGCCTAATTTCAAATGCTCAAGTTTCTCATTTTCGAAAAGGTTTCGTAGTTCATAGTTTTAATCCTTTAAAACATAATTCTCCTTTAAACGATTTGAGAAACATATGCCTTATATGTGAGTAGGTTATTCTTGTTTATAATCAATCTTATTAAACAGCCATGATCTAGGAAATGTAATATCATTTTGTCTCATCTTAGCTTCTATGCAGATGGAGGTTTCTACTGGTTTTAATAATACTTATTATTCAATACATTTTCCTTTATTAACGTTGCAGTGGTTTGTCGATACTCATTCTGATTTCAAATCAAGAAACATTATTCCCTTTTAAAACCAAGTACTCATTACTCACGAACGAGGTTTCACACAAACATCCATATTAAGTCAAGTCTCTTATCTTTTAAGATTAAGTCTCTTAACTTCTAAAAATCAGTAAACCATTCTCTTTATCTCTCTTAAGACGTTATACCTAACTTCCCATAAAGCTAGTATAACTCTTATGTTTTCCAAACCAAGTATTACTCTTCTTTCAAAATGATTCTTTTGAAATACTTCAAGTTCTTTATTATCACACATCAAGTCGCTTATAAGTCAAATCTTATCCTTTAAAACCACAAAGCATTTTCTTACCTACATAAAATCGTTATAACTAACTTCCCATAAAGCCGTTATAACACTTTATGTTTTAAACCAATCAAATACATTTAACACACGTACGCTCACCGCACTACATAGTTATACACATATCATGCTAGAACAGATAGAAAGAGGTTCACATACCTCGCGACGATTATCGACTAATAGCAAAACGCCCAAGTACCTCAAACCGCTTGGCTACTCCTTAAGTCAAGTCATGCCATACGTAGTACTTCAACCTATAGAGGCCACAAGCGCGCCTATTAACATCTAGATCTCAACGTAGAATATTCTACGTAAAATTCGGCAAAGACCTCCCCGCAACAACAGAAATCTCCTCTCTAACGAGGCCGCTACCAAGCCAACCAGGGGTTTACACGCCTAACCTGACGTGTACAATTCTACTTCACAAGAATGCTACAAGTCTATCGTAATACACCCCATGTAATTACAGTCAGCTTTCTTTATTATTCAGCTTAAGTCAAAAGACATCACGCAAAATTACGATCGTTCTATATATAGTATACTTCTACTATATATTCCTACAACATGTAATTTCCAATTACAATAAGGGGACAAGTTTAGTTACCTCGATAAGCCCAAAATTATCCAAGTTTAAAGTCGATCCTGAGCAAGGTTTAGCTCATACTCCGTGCGCTCCAATCTGCTCCAAGAAACCCTTAGAAGTTCTACACACTTCTACTAAGTACTCCAACCAAATATGGAGATTTTTCCAAAGGGTTTCGTTTAGTGGCTAAAGGAAGTATAATAGTATTTCCGGGCTCTACGTATAAAGGGTACTTTGGAAAGTACTACAAGGTATTTGGGCTAAAGTATTTAGGCATAACAACAATACTGAGAGTATTTCTTTACCAAGGGGTAGTATTTCGACTAGCACAACTAGGCTAAAGGAGTGGGTTCTCGCCAGAACCACTAGGCAAGTGGGTTCTACGAGGGCCTTCAAGAGTGGGAGAGGGTGGTGTTTGGACGAGAACAAGCAAGAGGGAGAGGGAGGGATTTTTCAAGACTTAGAAGATTTTTGGATGAAGAAGTTCATCAACTTAGAGGGGTATTTATAGGTCAAGAAATGGCCAACCAATGGCCAAGATTCATCCAAGTGTTAGGCAAGTGTAGGGCTAGGATTAAGCCATGTGCACCTTATCCATCTACCACACCAACTTGAACAAATATCCTACCTAACCAATGCCACCTTTTCATCCCTTTGCCGCCCCAAAAGCTTCCAATGTGAGGGTGACACATGTCACCCTCCCGTTGGTCCAAAATGTTTCGTCTCTCGGAAAAATCCGCAAAAATTATAAATGTCATAGCCGGAATTTTCCCTTCGTAAGTCTTGTAAAACGCTTCTTTAAAAAAACGATTCTTTTCGGCACTTGTGCCCAAATTTCGAACCTAGCCTAACTTTAAGGCTCCACTTTTTCTACGTACGTCCTCACGTACAAACTCTGGAAATACGGGGTATAACAGTAGCTTATTTACATACTAATTCATCCCGTAATACATTACCATAATGTTCAATAATTTCTAGCAATTTTTCGGCCGTATCAACATGTTATAAATTCCAAACTTTTTCTTTTTAATTCTTAAACATTTCAATTCTTCTTGTAATTCCTTCATACAAATAATTATCTCTTAATCATCAAGGCTACATCTCAATTCTCAACATGCAAGTGGTAAGCAAAATAACAATTCAACCATTTGGAACCAATGTTTACCTATTTTAGTTCGAAATTGGCCAACCAACTCTAACAACAACTACATGCGATTCTTATTCACATTCCATCTTAATTTAGGGTTGTTTTATTAACCCAAAATAATCTCCTTAATTCTGAAAATAAGCATTTCATTTATATATAAAAAAGGGAATTTTTACCTCAAAGGAATGCTAAAAAAACTGCTCAGTTTTTTCGATTTTAAGCCCAAGTTTCTCATCAATTTCATGTCCAACCTTTCACTTCTTCATCTTCAATCCAACATGCAACCATTCTACCATGTTAATCCCTCATTCTTACACCTTTTCCTTCAAGAAAACTTGTCCAAAAATTCAAGAATTCACAGCCCTAAAAATCGGCAGATTGCCGAGAACCCCCACTGTTTTGGTGTGATTAATTTCGCCTCAAAATGGTGGGACAATTTAACCCAAGAAGATGGAGTAACAAGCTAAATTTTCTTGCAAAGAAAGTGGGGATTTTCGATCAACTAGGGGGAAGGAGAGGAGAGGAATAAGTGTGTTCTTGTTGTGGAAGAAAAAGAACATAGTTAGGATAGTTATTTAGGAATTTTCAGATTTTTTTTATACACTTAGCCCCCTTAAAATGCCACACTTTGCCCCCTCTAAGTATTTATTTAACTAAATCAATCCCACTTCTTTTAATCTAATTTCTCATTGCCTTAATTTCTTATCATCGTACCTTAAATACCTTATTAACTCATAACGGAAAAATATATATTTATTTATACCACCATTTCTAAAGAGATTTCCTACCACATTCGGCCATTGTCAAAAATTAATCCGTATTAGCACGAAAATATATGTAATTTCGAAAATTGGAAATCTCAATCCTTAATGATGTTCTAAATCTTTGTCTTAACTTACGAGGTGTAACAAGGTTCAGGTACCTGAAAAATAATAAAGTGATAAGATCTTAATACGTTATGACTAATTGCAAACCGATACAAAATGATATCTCGTCGATTTATATTTTTGATACAAAATAGCGCAATATTGTATAATATTACGAGGATCTGAATTCTACGCCTCTTAAAGCATGTTGATCAAGTAGATGTATCTTGATAAGAGTAAATTTATCGACTCGCAAATTCCGACATTAGAAGATGTCGTGTAAATAAAAATTATCTCACTTATACGGCTTACGTGACAAAATTTATATGATTTTTTAAGGATTCAAAATGCTCAAGATATACAAGTTATTGAAAAACTTGTTTGTAATAACTAAACGGATTAAATGAATTAAAGTGGATGTACTGAAACCACCTTAATAAATATTTATTGATAAAGGGTACAAAGATGACTATGTTTAACCTCTTCCCTTTATGATATTCAAAATCTTTCATAAGGTTGTGCAAGTCGACTTGAATATGATTGAGATTTTGAAGATTTTTCAAAAGCAAAGAGACTACCCGCTAAAAGAAGTTGAAATGAGAAAATTAGATCGGTCCCAAGTATCATATATTTGTTCAATTGATGCATTTATTTATCTTGCTATAACTATGAGCATGATTTCTTCCTTACACTGAGATATCGAAATAAGATAAATTGCATATTATCGATTTGATGAGAGATTTTCCCCAAAATTGTGGGAGAGAATAATGAAATAAAAAGGGAAATTTTGTGAAAAATCCATCATCGCCTCATCTTGATCTACGTGTTTATTAGTGAGAAAGAGGTCCAGATGATTATTCACTTACAGAAAATAACAAATCAAATGTCAGACGCATTTACAGATTTAAAAATGAGTACTGAATCACATATCCCTGCAGAGAATGTCCCAATTCAGATTGATGTCCTTGTAGGACCATCTACTAGTGTCATAGAAAATGAATCCAAAAGCACGCTCAAGTGTGATAATTATTGTGTTCTAAGGATCGAAATCCTAGAAAAATAAAAATAAATGGTCAACATGACACTAAGAATGAATCTCATAAAGAAATGCAAGTTTGATCAATCCTGATATTCTTGAAGAAATCAATGAGCCGCAAACTCAAGAAAATGAAGAAACATCAATAAATCCAATTGATGTTATGACTATTTGAATCGCTTGGAAGTAAATGTGATTTGAAATACCCACAACCTTAAAGGAAGATAATACAACATGCATTGCTCAATTGAAGGGAGGATTCAGAAAAGGAGATAGGACAAAAGCACATTCACCAAAATTGTTCTTCCCACACGAGCTTCAAAAGAATAGTGATGTCAACATGCAACAAATTCAATTCAAGTGATAATGTGACTGATTTGTTCACTAAGTCTCTACCAACTGTAACTTTCGAGAAGATGGTGCACAAGATTGAAATACGAAGACTCAAGAATTTGGACTGAAGTTCTCACCAGGGGGAGTTAATACATGTTGTACTCTTTTTTCCATATGAGGTTTTGTCCCACTGGGTTTTCCTTATAAGATTTTTAATGAGGCAACCAAAATATATATTATTAGAAATATGTACTTTTTTTCATTCACTAGAATTTTTCCCACTGGGTTTTTGCTAGTAAGGTTTTAATGAGGCACATTATCTACCAAATAGACATTCAAGGGGGAGTGTTATAAATGATATTTATTATTATGAATGTCTACAAGGAAAGTTAGGGTTAGAACAATGTATCTAGACTCTATAAATATAGATGTTACTCTCTATGTATTTCATCTCTCAAGAGAAATAAAGAACTATCATCCCTTTCTCCACTATATTCTTATTTTAGTTTTATTATTTCATAACAGAAAGCATATTCTTATAAACTTTTTCCTTGCAAGTAAAAATAAAACTTATATTTAAAATATGACTCTATTTTTTATAATTTATTTTACACTTAACAGTCATGGTCTTTTCTATTATTACTCATGTAGTGCTCCATTCATTAGAGGTGTGGAATTTGATTTTCATTTTCTTTTTGTCTCTATTTTAACTTTTCCTTTTTATTGCCTTTTTATTTTTTTCAAAGATAAAATAAGGTACAAAGATTAAAATATTAGCTAATTATTTTTAAATTAATAAAAAGTAGATAATTAGACTATAATAAGAAGTAATTAATAAATATTAAAGTCATTAGCTTATTTATTAAAATTTAAATTAATAGAAAATATATTTCTATAATTTTTCATTTCTTTTGCAATTGATATATATATATATATATATAATTTTTTATTTTTTTCACAAGTAAATTTTGCTAAAATGATTTAAAAAATATCAAAATTAAAATTAAACACTTTTGTATTTTTATTTTCTTTTAAAAAAATGAACACATCATTTATGATGTCATGTCAGCATTAATAGATGTCACATAAGTATCATACAACACTAATGAGTATTTTTTAAAGAAATATATCAGTCCTTTACGATACCCTATTGATATATGATATATACAGTATTGGTATCATAGAAGACTGTACTTTTTTTTAAGGAATGAACCAATCCTCTATGATATCTTGTTAGTATATGATATATACTATAAAGATATCATAGAGAACTGATAGGTATTTTTTAAGAATGAACCATTTCTTCACGATACTACGCCAAGATATACCATATGAGTATCATAAGAAATGAAGTGTTTTTAAGAAAAAATGTACTATCTATGATATCATGATGGTATCATGGAGGATTATCAAGAACGTTAAGGATCGCAGAATTCCCTACATGATACCATCTCAGTATATTTTTATATTATAATGGTATCATGGAGGATCGCAAGTTAACGTTTCATCAAGACCGCAGTAGTCCTGAATGATACCATCTTAGTATATTTTTATACCATGATGATATCATGGAGGACTAGAGACTTTTATTCAAGGACTTCAGCAGTCCTTCATGATATCATCTTAATATATTTTTATACCATATGATATCATGGAGGACTACTAAAGAGTGTTTCATTGAAGGACTGCAACAGTCTTGCATGATACTATCTCAGTATATTTTTATACCATGATGGAGTATCATGGAGGACTGAGGAATGTTTCATTCAAGGACTTCAGCAGTCATTCATGATACCATCATGGTATATATCATGCACATCATTTATTCATGATACCCTATTAGTATGTGATATATATCATGTGAATATCATAGTGATTGAGTTATGTTTTTATTGAAGGAATGAATCAATGTTTAATGATACCCTCTCAGTATATCATATACCATGTGGATATTATAAAGGACTGATTAGTATTTTTTTTAAGGAATGAATCAATCTCCTATGATACCATGTTAGTACATGAATGTGAGTATCATAGATGATTGAGTTGTATTTTTTATTGAATGGATGAATCAATCCTCTATGATACTTTGTTCGTATATGATATATATCAGGTTGGTATCATAAATGACTGAGTGTTTTTCTTAAAGGAATGAACCACAAGTCATGTATGATATCCTCTCAGATATGATATATATCATGTGAGTATCATAATATATTGTAACAATATACTTCAACTGCTACTAATTTGATATACTATATGCTAGAATAAATTATATAAAAAAATAAAAAATATAATATATCAGTTATCCTTTCATTGAAAAAAAATAAAAGAGCCAAAAGTTTTGCAGAATTAGATTATGAAAAAATAAAAAATAAAGAAATAAGTTGAAAAAAATGAAATTAGAAAAGGAGAAAAAAATAAATGAAAATCACCTGAAATTTAAAAAGAAAATTAAATAACAATAGCAAAGCTGTGAATGAAATTAAATTATGAAGATAAAAAAGAAAATAAAATAAAAAAAGGAACATGTAATAGAGAAATAAAAAATGAAAAGAAATAAGTTAAAACTAGATTTGGAATCAAATTATGGTGAAAATAAAATAAAATATAGTATGAAAAAAAAAGGAACAAAAAAGGAGCAAAATGAGAAAAAAGAAGATAAATTGAAATTAGAAAACGAGAAAAAAATAAATGAAATTCACCTGAAATTAAAAAAGAAAAATAAATAAAAATATCAAAAAGGTGAATGAAATTATATTATGGAGATAAAAAAAAAGTAATAAATAAAATTAAAAAAGGAACAAGTAATAAAAAAAGTTAAAATTAAATATGGAATCGAATTAAGAATTGCAGGTAGCTAATAGAACTTACTTGCTCAAACTAATTTTATAGATTAACTAATAATGACCATGTATCCAAGAATATGAAATGAAAAGTATGTTTACAAGTTTTTTTTTTTTTTAAAATAAGAACTAGTTATGAAATTTGTTGCTAATATATAATTAAATATCCCGCATAGCTAGTAGAATTTTTTAATAATTTACTGCTAATTCATTTTAAACAAAATTAGCAACAAATATTCATAGTTTAGCGACCTAAATTGTCTGTCGCTAATTTTCTTCTTGTTTTTGTAGCGAAGGAGAATGGTGAATTAGACAAAGTAGAACGTAACAGAAAGAGAAATAAGAATTTTGTTTTGGAAGGATAATATTAGAAATGAAATAGTAAAAAACTTAATCAAATTAAATATGATTATGAATTGAAAAGCCCTAAATTAAAAGTGATCGACTTTGGTTATAGAAAAGATCCCGATACTGTGCTTCAAATTTTAATTGACTTAATGTAACACGAATCAAGATTAATCAAGCTCATACTCCTTCGTCTCTAAAAAGACGATCTTACTTTCTTTGTTCCAAAAAGATTGACATATTTTTATATTTAAAAATATAACTTTATGGGATGATTTACAACCACAAAAACATCTACGGCTTGTTTTGGACCACACATTTCAAAAGTTTTTCTTTATTTCTTAAATTTCATGCTAAGTCAAACTAAGACAAATTTTTTTACACGAAAGGAGTAATTACTTTTTTACGATGGTGGATAGTAAGCTACAACCATTCCTGGTGGAAGAACGCCGTCGTACGAGGTGGTTATGGGGTGTCACTTCAATGCATATCTTGTTGGATGTGCGAACAAAATCCACATTGATAGCTGGAAAAAAAAGAGCTACTTATAAGGTGTTGGATATTCTTAATGGAGTGAGACCTTTTAGGAAAAATCGTGTGGGTTTGATCCAAAGCGGACAATATCACATCGTATTAAGAATATTCTTGGACTATTTAGCCCAACAACTGAACGACGGAGTGTGTCGTGGAGCCCGACTTAGTAGCTTTGCCCGTCTATGGACGAGTTTACGACATTTACCCATAGCTTTGAAGACGCATTCACAATCTTTGGTCTTCAGCGATCGTAAATACTTTGACATGTTGGGTGGTACACAAACACGTTGAATTTTAGATCCGTGAATCACAGTAATGAGCCGTGTGAAATTTAATTCGGGGAAGAGATTGTTGGGTGTGCGAACAAGTTTCACATTAATAGCTGAAAAGAAAAAAGAGCTACTTGTAAGGTATTGAATACTCTTAATAGTGTGAGACCTTTGGGGGAAATCAGGCGGGTTTAGCTCAAAGCTGACAATGTCACACCATATTAAGAATATTTTTATACCGCTTAGCCCCACATATGAAAAAAATTGTCTTTTTTTGCTTTGATAGCGAGCTTATACATTCTTCGCACGTGAGATTGTCTGGTGAACAAACAACCAAAGATTTAGTTTTCTTTTTTCTTTCAAATGATTTTTATTTTTTTTCTGTACATTACATGCATGAATAATAGGGTTGTCGTCTTTAGGAACTAATACGAAGCTTCCTTTAATCTCTGCTAGTTGACAATAGACATTCTTAGATTTTGAAATATTTTCATGCACTTTTCTTCCTACAAACACAATACATAGATATGTGGATAATTTATTATTCTAATTATTCTGATCAAATGACTTTTAACTTAAAAGCCAGATATCATCTCAACTAGCAAGTTGACTAGGTGAGGAAGTAATATTTATCTGTTTTTGTAATGCACTCATTACAATTACGAGAATAAAATTATGTCTCAACTTGATTCGAGACTAGATTCTACACAACTCGCACTAATAGTAATACTTAGCGGCCGAAATTGATTGAAAAGGTAAGCACAACCGACTCACTCTCCCCTTAATCGCCCATCTACTCATGTTTGTAGCTTGATTATAGGTCAAGATTGTAATCTGACAAAAAATAAAAATCGTCCATATTAAGTGATACGTGAATTGTTCAGTAATGCTTCACAATATATTTAATTGCCATCATTAAAGACGGTAAGACATATCACAAGATGAGCATAATTAGATTCTTAACTAGTTAATTAGAAAGAGTAACTACCTAAAAGAAGACGTTAGAATAAAAAGGATAGAATCTAATTTAAAAACCCCGGCGGTTATTAATAGAATGAAAATTTTGCTAGATTCTATGGAAAGAAAAATATGCTCAGAACTACCAAATGCTTTCTGGAAAAGAAAGAAGCATACTGTAGAT
Organism: Przewalskia tangutica; assembly: GCA_029844215.1. Lineage (NCBI taxonomy): Eukaryota > Viridiplantae > Streptophyta > Magnoliopsida > Solanales > Solanaceae > Przewalskia > Przewalskia tangutica. Next base: position 149,111,223 of record CM056719.1, read on the forward strand.
CTGCCATATACGGATGATTTTCGTGAAAAGAACATTCCCACGAAAGCCAGACCTATCCAAATGAGCCATGAGCTCATGGAACACTGTAAAAAAGAAGTCAATGATCTACTTGAAAAAGGAATCATCGACATTCTAAATCACGATGAGTTGTTCACCTTCATGTTAACAAGAGCGTTGAAAAGAAAGAGAGTCCCAAGGCTCGCCATCAATTATAAACCTCTTAACGGCGATTAAAATGGATTAGGTATCAGATTCCTAATAAAAGAGATTTATTAAAAGAACTTATAATGCTAATATCTATAGTAAGTTCGATACGAAGTCGGTTTCGCAAATCCAAGTCAATGAAAGAGATAGGTATAAATTTTCAATGATATCTTCGCAATAATGAATGGAATGTAATGCCTTTTGGGCTTAAGAATGCCCTTCCGAATTTGAACATCATGAATAACATATTCAACCACTACGATAATACATGATTGTATACATAGATGATGTTCTAGTATTCTCGATAACATAGAACAAAGATTTTAAATATCTTAATACTTTTGCCCAAACCGTTAAGTATAATGGTCTAGCGGTAAGTGCCAAAAAGATAAAGCTGTTTCAGACAGCCATTAGGTTCTTAGGACATGATCTTTATCAAGGAACCTATAAACCAATTTGTAGAGCCATAGAGTTCTCCACCAAGTTTCCGATGAAATTCACGATAAAAATCACTACAAAGATTCTTAGGAAGTCTTAATTATGTGCAGATTTTATCCCAAAATTAGACAAATTTGTGAGCCTTTATACAAAAGGTTAAAGAAAATCCAATCCTTAGTCAAGAATGCATCAGAGTCATACAGATAAAAGAAATTGTCGAAAGCTTCCATGTTTAGGAATCCCTAATCGAAGCCTTTATGATAAGAGAAACCACGCCTCCGACATAGGTTACGGTGGTATCCTTAAACAAAGAGTTTTCTTGAGCAGTTGAGCCTAGTAAGATTTACTGAAACGGAACTGCACGTAAAAACTATAGACGCTTAAAAAGGAGATTTTGTCTATAGACTATGTATTATGAAATTTCAAGATGATTTGATAAACAAAGAATTTTTGTTAAGAGTCGATCGCAAAGCGACAAAGACATTTACAAAAGATGTTAAAAACCTAGTTTCTAAACAGATTTTTGCCCGATGGCAAGCTTTATTATCCAGCTTCGATTTTAAAATAAATTTTATAAAAGGAGAAGAAAACTCTCTACCAGATTTTCTGACGAGAGAATTTTTGCAGGGAAATAATGAGACCAGGCTTCCCGGGCCTACGCCCGATACGGCCACCGTTTCAAAATAAACCAGAAGAAAAACTAAAACAGCCTTTCCAAGCAGAAAGCTCGAGTAAAGCTTTACATAAACCTCGTGGACAGAATATGTTCACAGTTCTGGGAAATCTCCCAATAATACCAGCTCTCCCCAAAGAACCAATCCAGAAAAAACAGGCGCAACCTTTTAAGGCCACGCCATCAGAAACAGAGAGTAAAAAGAGCTACAGAATGATTCCTCCAGAATCATATTCAGAAGCGGTTAAACCAGCAACTCCAATAAAGAAAGAAACTCCTATTCCGAAATGGGAATTTATCCCATCCCAGGTTTTGCCTATTATGGCATTAGATAAACAGTATGAGAATTTTAGAGTACAGGACCTCTTAAAACCATGTTATACAGACCACCAGTATGTGGATAACCAAGACCCGATAAAAACGAGGAAATATTATGAATTCATTTTAGTGGACACTGATTCCATTGAAGTTGAGCATAAATATTTTGATAAAACAGGAGGAATTGAATATTCCAAATTTACAATAAAAAAGATTTTGAGTCCTTTCAACTGGTACATGGATCACTTACAGACCCCAGTGCCACTATCAGAAACCCATAGGCCTCAGACGTATAATTGGTATGATTACAAAGATGCATGGTTTAATTTCCTTTATGCGCTTCAACACGCATACTTGGTTTATTAAATATGCAGAAGAGATAAAGATAAGGTCATCCCGGATGGTTCTACAGTGGTGGAACATATTTGGAGAAATTTACAGTGGTTGCCCGAGCTTCCAAAACCAAGATGTTCCTTTTTGTCAGAACAACAAATCTCTACTTCCAGAGCATATTAAATTATGCAAGTTCTTTATCGAAAAGTGGTCTCTTACATCCTCAATTGACGCTCGACATCCAAGAGATAAACAGGATCAAGTATCTAAGCAAAACCATCAAAATCAAAGGATGGAGCCCAAAATAAAAGAAGATAAACGAAAAAGAAAATCATCTTCTTCGGAGGCGACAAACTCCAAAACAGAACTGAGAAGGCTCTTGAAGCCTTAGCAAAATTAGAAGACGAAGATGTGGCATCCACCACGGTGAAACAGATAATGGCGACATGCTCGTTCCCGAGGAATTGCATGCTTACGCAGACGTGCCTTCAAAGAAATAACGGCAGGTCCCTTCCAGAAAACGACGTAAAGCAGGATTGTGACACTTGCCCTTTCAGAAAAGTAAAGGACACTTGCCCCTTCAGATAAAGCAGAAAGCGACATTTGCCTCTTCAGAAAAGAAAGAGCCAAAGACAGCGACATAAAACAGAAAAAGACAAAAGACTTTAAAGCAGAAGAAGACGTTTGCCCTTTCGAAAAAGTAAAGGTCATGTAATCTTAGCCGTCCATTTGTTTTAAATGTAACCGCCCACGTGTTAGACGAATAATTCATTCGAGGCCTATTTAAGGCTCTCACTTGTAAACATAGAAGGCATCCGGAAATATCCCCCTCTCTCTCTTTCCTTGCCTGATCTTGTATCCCTCTCTCTCTATGCTTTGAATAAAATTGTAAGTTTATTTTAAACTTATATTTTTTATGTTTTAAAGTTTTAATTGCTTTTCGCATCGTTTTAGTTATTCCGCTTTACATCACACCCTTTATGGTATCAGAGCCATGTTGGTAGAGATGAGTGAGTAGTCTCATACTACCGTCCTTAGGGCGGTGTTATGAGACTACTCACTAGAAAGCATTTGGTAGTTCTGAGCATATTTTTCTTTCCATAGAATCTAGCAAAATTTTCATTCTATTAATAACCGCCGGGGTTTTTAAATTAGATTCTATCCTTTTTATTCTAACGTCTTCTTTTAGGTAGTTAACCTGATTGGTTAATAGCCGTATTTTAAAGACTGTCTTTTGTTTAACATGATTACTGTGATCAGTAGTCAAAGGATTTACGTATGGGAATACAAGGTTTCTTCCCATAGAACTGGTGTAAATACCGTCTAATTTAGCGGTATAAGGTTTTATCTGTGTTAGGAAAGGAATTCCTAGAATGATTTCTTCAGTTACGTTTCGTGTAATAACGAAATCGTTAGTGAAGCAAATACCATTATTACGGACATGGGCTTTGACGCTTTCCAATCTATTTTAATATTGTCTCGCGTGAGTATAATTTATGGGTACTTTTACTCAAATACTTAGTGAACTAATCCTTCGCAAATACAATTCTGATCTGCTCCAGAGTCTAATAAAGCTGTTTTTTCTAAGATAAAATCATTATTTATCATAACCTTGATAGGGACATGGTAGCTTAATGCTCTGGCCCTCGAAATTAATTTTAACCCAGAATTGTTATCCGTTGTTAAGGTTTTGGCCTCTGTGGACCGAGATCCTTTTTCATACCGAGGATTTCCTCTTTAGTTCATGATTTCTTTTAATAAATCCTGAGTAGTGGTATCTGAATTTGTTTCGTTAGTGGAAACATTCTGTTTGTTATTAGTCATAACATTAATCTTTTGTTTTATACAAGTACAGATTTCTTCCGTACTCTTACAGTCTGAGCTGGAGGTGGAATCATCTGGACTGTAATTCGATGAACTATCGTCACCGTAATAGTTTTCTGAATTATTATTCATCTTTCTTTTGGGTTTCCTGACCCTCTTCTTAATAATCTTTGGACCTTTTAATCCATCCTTCCCATTATTCAACCGAGCCCCATCGGGTTTTTTGATTGAGTTCAGTTCTTTAAGCTTACTATTAATTCTGTTTGATAATCTATTATCTGGCTTTGAGCGGCGTTTTGCCAAACAGTTATTAATATTAAAGAAATAATCAGAAAGGGTTTTCCCTTCTGTTCCAATTGGTTTATTACCAGACACGTGGGCCTTACTTGCACCAGTATCTTGTAACAACCGCTTGATTTCTTCCTTTTCCTTAGGATTCCTTTTGGATCATTCTTATCCTTTTTAGATGATCGTTAATCAAGATCTTTCCCTTTACGGGGACCTCAATCTGTTTTAATGGCGGAGTTACTGTTTCAACAGTATTCTCTTTTTTGAACCATTCTTCAGCAATGGTGTCTAAGCATTGTCTGTTGTTATGGAGTTTATCAGTGATTTGAAACCACTTAAAGAATTCTATATTAGAATTAATTCTGTTCATATCACTTATCCAATTATTCTTAAACTTTCTTCTTTCCTCGAGTGGAAAAGTGCTGTTGTACCATTTTCTTTTTATGGCATTTTTTGGATTTTTCCATAATTTGTCAATATACGGCCAATCGATTTCAAAACCGATCTCCTTTTTAACGGTGTCAAGTCTACTGTGCTTTTGTGGAAGCATAGCAGTATTCCTACCACCAACTGACTTAGCTTCTGGAGCTAACAAAGCATTAATTCTGTTAACAAACTTATCTTCCGGAGATAAAAAGGTGTTCATTAGTATTGGACTGTGTAGAGTCCTACTAATTTCTTATTGATACGTTGCCAATCGTCAAGGACACCGATCCGCCTTTTAGCTCGTCGTTTTCCTCATACAATACAACCATTCTTTTAATGATTATTTGTCTGACTATAACTTGGGCTTGGGTATTCAAACCTTCTATAGGTTTAGCAGTTTTATAATATTCTAACTCTCTAAGGTTTTTCCCTAATCTTTTATTACAGAAATAACTTTCTACTAGGAATTTCATTGCATAAGAATTATATTTTCTTATGTAGTAAAATTCTGGACGCATCTTCATTTATAAAAACTTCTTGGTTTGTAACCAACGGTTTGTTGATAAGCGTGGAGACTACCATCCTTATCCTAGGGCTGCTGTTCTACTTGTTACTAGGTTTTAACCTAACTCTATTCTATTCCTTAGACTACTAAACGCTTTTCTGTTTCATATTGACACTATTCTTGTTCTTTCTTTACCTGAATAGTTGTCCTATCCTAGTTGTCAACACTATTTCCTATTCATTTTAATTACTTAAATAGTTAACATGCCTGTTCATCTGACACTTTCTCCTACGATCTTCGGCGACATCCAACAAGATACTACGGTGCACACCCGGCCCTTTCGCTAAATCATCGCTCCAGAAAGCTTACTACGGTAGTACTCAATGAGGATGAACTAACAGATAACAACTAAGTGATTAAACCTAATCGGAATAGTAGACTGACGGGATCGGAAACAATTTGGGTAACTACAGGAACATAAATAGTAGACTTCTGACGGAACAGGGTCACTATTCTGGTAGCTACAGGAATTTAAACAGAGTAACAGGACTCTTCCTAGCAACCTAAGAACAACTTGAACCACAACATATATATCATAAACTTGAAAGCACCCACCAAAGACATTCATACCACAAAATAACATTTATATCTATTGTTATTTTATCTCTTCATGAGGTATATTATGGTATTTCTTCATTCATTTCGAGGAATGAAACTTGGTCATTTAGATGCACTTTATACACAACTTCAATGGCTAATTATTTTTCTTAGGCACAAGAAAATATTTCTTCAGAATCTTTCTGTTATACCCCGTAGTTCCAGGGTATGTATGCGAGGACGTACGTACGAGAATACGACAGAAAGATTGGAAAGGAAGAAAGAGGCGATTTTTCCACGGAAAAGTTTCCGGTTTTTGTGAAGGAAAAAGGTTCGTTAATGGGAATTGGATTCCCAGATTTGGTATTCGGACTTCCTGGAATATTAGAGAATTATGGAATTTTATTTTCGGAAATGGTCACGTGGGCCCACGGAGAAATTTACAGTTTTGTGGGCCCACTTTGTTTTGAGATTTTGGCCATTGTGGATATTTTCGAAGATGTTTTATTTTGGGCGATAGGAGGTGACACGTGTCACCCCGCAGTGGCTTCGCCGAATGGCATTTGTGCACAACACCTTGCTAGAGTCGTTTTCGACTAAACGCTTTTCATAACTTGCGAAGGAAAATTCGGCTATGTCTTTTCTTATTTTTATGGATTTTTCCGAGAGACGAACATTTTGGACCAACGAGGCGGCACTCGCACCCTCTCATCAGCGGGCAAGCGGCGCATGGGACGATTGGGAGGTCAAGTGGTAGATATTTTGGTAGATATTTGTGAGGGTTTTGGAGTAGGACTAGGGGCACTGGGCATATCTTGCCCTACACTTCAGGTAGCACTTGGCTCAATCTTGGCCATTGGTTGGCCTCGCTCAGGCTATAAATACCCTCTCCCTTTGATGAATTCTTCATCCTTTCCTAAATGTTTCTAAGTGTTAAATCTTCTCCTCCTTAGTGTTGAGTTCGGCCAAGAGGCCTCCCTCTCCAGAGGCTTGGCCGGCGGGTACACCCCCTCCTAGTAGTGTGGCCTGGGTACCCCTACCAAGTTGCTTCGTATAATACCCCTCAGTGGTGTAGAAATACTCTCAAAGTATTGTTATAATGCCCAAATTACCTTAGCCGTATACCTTGTAGTATTCTAAGGTTATACCTATACGAAAAGCCCTAAATACTATTATACTTCCCGTCACTACAAACCGAAACCCTAGGAAAATCTCCATAGTCCGTTGGAGTATTGTGTAGAGTTGGTTAGAACTTCTAAGGGTGGTTTAGAGCGGGTTGAGCGCCTGAGTCGAGCTAAACGATTGCGCAGATCGACTTTATACTTGGATAATTATGGGCTTATCGAGGTAAATATCTTGTCCTCTATTGTAATTGGAAATTACATGTTGTTAGAATATATAGTTAAAGTATACTATATATAGAATCAACGCGTTAGTTGGCAATGTCTTTTGACTTAAGCTCAAGAATCGAATCGAATCGTATTACAGAGACTTGTGTAGTAATCGTGGAGTAGAATTGTACCCGTCGGGTTAGATGTATAACCCCCGGTTGGCTTCGTAGGCCCGTTAGAGAGGAGATTTACGCTGTCATGGGGAAGTCCAATTTTCTGTAGAATGTTCTACGATAAGATCTTAATGTTAATAAGCGCCTTGTGGCCTTATAGGTCAAGTACTACGTGTGGCGCTCTACTCGGCTTTAGGAGTAGCCATACTGGGAGTACTTGAGCGCTTTGCTATTAGTCGATACTCGTCGCGAGGTATGTGAACCTCTTCCTATCTCTTCTAGCATGATATGTGTGAACTATGTAGTACGGTGAGACGCATGTACTAAATGTATTTGATTGGTGTAAACATAAAGTGTTATAACGGCTTTATGGGAAGTTGGTTATAACGGCTTTATGTTGGTAAGAAAATACACGTGGTTTTTAAAAGGTAATCGATTTGAACTATAATCGCTTGTTATGTGTTAATAAAGAACTTGAAGTATTTCAAAAGAGTTTTGAATCATTTTGAGAGAAGAAGTAATACTTGATTTGTTTTGAAAACTTAAGAGTTATACTAGCTTTATGGAAAGTTAGGTATAACGCCTTAAGAATGTTTTACCGATTTTGGAAATCGAATGTATCGACAAACCACCGCAGCGTTAATAAAAGGAAATGTTTTGATGATTAAGTATTATTAAAACCAGAGAAACTTCCATCCGCATGAAGCTAAGATGACAAAATGATATTTCCTGCACCACGGTCTGTAATAAGATCGTTATAAACAAGAATAAACTACTCACGATATGACATATGTTACTCAATTGTTCTAAAAAGGAATCAAGTGATTAAGTTTGGGAACTATGAAACCATTTGAAAATGAGAAGTTTGAGTAATCAAACTAGGCAACCGGAACTTAGGAAAAGAATGTCATTACTTGATTTTGAAAAGGAAGGTGGGTTGGTCATTCTAATACTACGTATCGTGACTTTTATAAAAGTAATGGATCTCTTTTAAAAGAACTTAACGATGTAGTACTTTGGGGTTAAAACCCGACTTTGGCATAAAATGAAAGTACTTGAGTCAGGTGCAACTTGTCATGCTTGTTGTTGTGAAACTTGCCTATGCTTGTTGTGAAACTTGCTATGCTTGTTGTTGTGAAACTTGCCTATGCTTGTGATGATAGCCTTTATTATACAAGCGTTGTGTTTCGTGTTACCGCGTCTCGATAGAGGTCGGCCGATCGTTGAGAACTTACTCGACGCGGCTACAGTGACGAGAAATTCCACCGCACGCTCGCTGATAGTATTATTGTTGTTAATCGCTTTGGACATACCGACACGACGCGTAGCGCACGCATGCTTCCATTTTGGTTAAGGTCTTGTGGTTAATCGCTTTGGATATATCGGCACGATGCGTAGCGCACGTATGTTTCATTTTTGATTATCGCCAGTGATTTCCTTTTCGACATACCGACACGACGCGTAGCGCACGTATCGCCCATTTGGAATGCTGTCTATTGTTTCTTCGACATACCGACACGACGCGTAGCGCACGCATCGCCCATTTGGAATGCTGTCTATTGTTTCTTTGGACATACCGACACGACGTAGCGCACGGGTATGCGCCCATTTGGAAAGTTGTCTTATTGTTTCCTTCGACATACCGACACGATGCGCGTAGCGCGGGTATGCTTCCATTTGGATTCTTTGTCTTGTTGTTATCATATCATCGATCGCCAAATGGCGAAGGTATTCCACGCATGATTGATGTTGTGGGCGTGAGACCCATTGTTATATTTGAGTGATGACTGGCGTGAGTCACGACTCGATATGATCGCTATTATCAGGAATCGTAGTTTGGTTATCATACATGTCTCCCGCTTTATAGACTATTATGATTTCATTTACTGATTTTTAGTTTCACATACTCGACTGTTATCGACCTCCTGGGCCGCGTCACGCCGCAGTAAAGGTACACCGCCATCGATCCTCGCCTAGTGGTCACGATACATGGGAAAGCTCCGTTTCTCGGAGGCTTATCAGCCGTATAGTCCTGTTGTTGTAGGTGTTTACATTCGTGGGTATGGCGGGCCCCGTCCCGCCATTGTTGTCGATCATTTCTTAGAGTCCGTAAGTCCATTGTGGGTAGGGTTTGTAAAAAGGATTAAACTGCTCACGTTGGAAAAAGTTGTTATTTATATATACGCCGAAAGGCAAGTTTTTCTCAATTATTGTTTCATATTTCATAATATGTCTTGTATTGTTTTATGTTCACTGATTACTCGATGTTGTATCACTAGGGTGCCCGGTAAGGCATCACCACGGGCCTTAATCGGTCGTGACAAAAGTGGTATCGTGAGCGCTTAATCCTCGGAAAGTGTCTACGCATCGTATCGCAGAGTCTTGATTATCGGTGTGCCGCGCACCACGCCAATAATCGTGAGGCTATAGGATATTTAGGATTGGTTTCTATTCTTCTCACTCGAGGTCGTGGCTTAGCCGTGTTTTAAGTTGGACCTCTAAACGTATTTCTTTCCTCACCGTTATGCCTCCGCGCAGGCAACCCGCCCAGAGGCAAGGCGAGGAGCCGCGAGTAGAATACAGAGGGTTGCGAGGGCACAGGCCCAATCATTACCTAGGGTAGTGCTTTATTCGGGATTTCGCGACGTTACTAGCCCCAATGAGTTTAGCACGGCGACGAGCCTTCCTATCGGCCATGATATTTGAACTTTCGGTTCCACGGCCGAACAGAGAATTTAGATTGCAAAGAGGCGACCACATTAGCCATGGTTTTGGCTACGAGATTATACCGATGTACCACGAGTCTTGATGACTACCTAAGAAAGGGTTGTGCAAGAGTAATTCTTCATTGGGCTTGAGCATGGCCCGTATGCGGGCTTATGCGCAGCAGAGAAACGAGAGATCGACGGGTTAACCAAGGGCGAGAAGAGGGCGAGAGCAGCCAGGTCCTTGGTAACTTTCAAGGTGAGTATACCTTAAGTGCTATGTTCGATAGCGGTGTTAGTTGTGATTAGAAATCATGGTGGGTTAACCGAGTAAGATTTTGGAGGATAGAGAAAGTGCGAGCCTTAGAGCTTTATACGCAGACCTTAGAGGTAAGGCCATCTCTGGTAGAGACGTATGTTTATGTTTGACCATTTATAGGAGTGCTTAGTGACGTGAGCCGTGTTTGGGATAGGTCCCAAGTAGTGTGAAATGAAGAGGGTAGTTGAGCTAAGAAGACCGCCAGGTTTTCGTAACGTGATTAGTGAGATTGTTCCGACGGAGCTAGTATCGCGCGTTGCCGGTCGGGTTGAGGCCACGTTGCGGGTCAACCCGCGGCATGTATGGCGGTGGTTCGGTTGTGGTGGTCCCGCCTTGTGGTAGGTCACGAGGTGCTAGGCCCAAGTTTAGTTAACCAACGACGAGTTCGTGGACGTTCGACCGGTGGTCGGGCCGATGGGGCAGCCATCGTGTTCTTGGTCGGACCGTTCACTGGCGATGTTGATTTATCGAAAGGTTGTAAGTGCACGCGGTGCCTACCTTCACCTTATGATGCATGGAGCCTGTGTTACGCTGTTTTGTTTCGGAAGTTTTACCAAGCATGTGTTAAGAACTCGTAAGTCTCGAGATCGCATTCGCCTCGCCGGGCGCGTGATTTCGGGTAGTTGTGAGATTGTTGTCTCTGTGGAGGAGCGTTTGAGCTACCATTTCGGTGTTCGGATGTCGCCATGAAGCCTTGCGGGCGGAAGTGTAAGTTGCGGTCGATTGGTTCGATGTTGGCGTGGTTCAGATAGTTGGTTGATCTTGTTCCAAATCGTGGATAGTGAAGCTTGTCAGAAGAAGTTCCGCGGCTCGAGGAATCGTGCGGATAATCGGCGACGACGCCAGAGTTCAGTTGGTCGGTCTTGAAAGTACCACCCGGACGGTGTGACGAGTTTTGGAAAGCGTAAGGAACTTAGCCCGAGTTACTTTGGGCCTTTGTGAGTTCATGTGAAGAATAGGCCGTTGCTATATGTTAGCATTTGCCGTCCGACTTAGGAGGAAGGGCGTCCGATCTTCGTATTGTTATGTTCGGGAAAGTATCGAAGATCCATCGAATGTTCCCGATTAATGATGACCACGTTAGAGATAGTAACCCAGTTTTGGATACTAAAGCGATCGTAAATATGGTAAGAATTGAGTGTCACGGCCAGCTGATCGACGCAGCCGGCACCATTTGTTGGGTCGTTGGAGCAAGGCTCGCGACAAAGTGACAAAAGTAGTATTATTTGTGGTGATGTTAGAGGTGTTTCCTCGTGGACTTGGATGTAGGTATTTTGCGTGGTATTTCGTACACCGTGGCGATTGTTTCGTAAGTATAGTAGTGAAGACTATACCGCACGCGCTCGCTTGAGACTTAGAAGGAACATTCGGACGAATGTTTCTAAGGGGAAGAATGTTATACCCGTAGTTCCGTGGTATGTATGCGAGGACGACGCACGCGAGAATAATGGTAAAGATCGGAAAGGAAGAAAGAGGCGATTTTTCCACGGAAAAGTTTCGGTTTTGTGAAGGAAAAAGGTTCGTTAATGGGAATTGATTCCCGATTTGGTATTCGGACTTCTGGAATATTAGAGAATTATGGAATTTTATTTTGAAATGGTCACGTGGGGCCCACTGGAGAAATTTACGGTTTTTGCTGGCCCACTTTGTTTTCGAGATTTTGGCCATTGTGGATATTTTGGAAGATGTTTTATTTTGGGCGAATAGGAGGGTGACACGTGTCACCCCGCCGTGGCTCGGCCGAATGGCATTTGTGCACAACACCTTGCTAGAGTCGTTGACTAAACGCTTTTCATAACTTGGCGGGAAAATTCCGGCTATGTCTTTTCTTATTTTTATGGATTTTTCCGAGAGACGAACATTTTGGACCAACGAGGGCGGCACTTGGCACCCTCTCATCAGCGGGCAAGCGCGCATACGGGACGACGTGAGGTCAGTGGTAGATATTTTGGTAGATATTTGTGAGGTTTTAAGAGTAGGGACTAGGGGCACTGGGCATATCTCGCCCTACACTTGTGTAGCACTTGGCTCAATCTCGCCATTGGTTGGCCTCGCTCAGGCTATAAATACCCTCTCCCTTCAATGAATTCTTCATCCTTTCCTAAATGTTTCTAAGTGTTAAATCTTCTCCTCCCTTAGTGTTGAGTTCGCCAAGAGGCCTCCCTCTCCTAGAGGCTCGCCGGCGGGTACACCCCCTCCTAAGAATGTGGTGGTACCCCACTGCCAAGTTGCTGTGATAATACCCCTCAGGTGTAGAAATACTCTCAAAGTATTGTTATAATGCCCAAATTACCTTAGCCAGATACCTTGTAGTATTCTAAGGTTATACCTATACGAAAGCCCGAAATACTATTATACTTCCCACAATACAAAACCGAAACCCTAGGAAAATCTCCATACCGCCGGAGTATTGTGTGTTGGTTAGAACTTCTAAGGGTGGTTTAGAGCTGTCGAGCGCTCGGAGTCGAGCTAAACGATTGCGCAGATCGACTTTATACTTGGATAATTATGGGCTTATCGAGGTAAATATCTTGTCCTCTATTGTAATTGGAAATTACATGTTGTTAATATATAGTTAAAGTATACTATATATAGAATCAACGTGGTTAGTGGCAATGTCTTTTGACTTAAGCTCAAGAATCGAATCGAATCAGACATGAGACTTGTGTAGTAATCTTGTGAGTAATTGTACCCGTCGTTAGATGTATAACCCCCGGTTGGCTTGGTAGCTACCGTTAGAGAGATTTACGCCGCCATGTGAGGTCGCCAATTTTACGTAGAATGTTCTACGATAAGATCTTAATGTTAATAAGCGCTGTGGCCTTATAGGTCAAGTACTACGTGTGGCGCGCTCTACTGGCTTTAGGAGTAGCCATACTGGGAGTACTTGAGCGCTTTTGCTATTAGTCGATACTCGCCGCGAGGTATGTGAACCTCTTCCTATCTCTTCTAGCATGATATGTGAACTATGTAGTACTGCAGAGACGCATACGCACTAAATGTATTTGATTGGTGTAAACATAAAGTGTTATAACGGCTTTATGGGAAGTTGGTTATAACGGCTTTACGTTGGTAAGAAAATACATGTGGTTTTTAAAAGGTAATCGATTTGAACTATAAGCGCTCATTATGTGTTAATAAAGAACTCAAGTATTTCAAAAGAGTTTTGAATCATTTTGAGAGAAGAAGTAATACTTGATTTGTTTTGAAAACTTAAGAGTTATACTAGCTTTATGGAAAGTTAGATATAACGCCTTAAGAATGTTTTATCGATTTTGGAAATCGAATGTGTATCGACAAACCACCGCAGCGTTAATAAAAGGAAATGTTTTGACAGATTAAGTATTATTAAAACCAAGAGAAACTTCCATCCGCATAGAAGCTAAGATGAGACAAAATGATATTTCCTAGACCACTTTGTAATAAGATCGTTATAAACAAGAATAAACTACTAACGATATGACATATGTTACTCAATTGTTCTAAAAAGGAATCAAGTGATTAAGTTTGGGAACTATGAAACCATTTGAAAATGAGAAGTTTGAGTAATCAAACTAGGCAAACCGAACTTAGGAAAGAATGTTACTTGATTTTGAAAAGGAAGGTGGGTTGGTCATTCTAATACTACGTATCGGGTGACTTTTATAAAAGTAATGGATCTCTTTTAAAAGAACTTAACGATGTAGTACTTTGGGGTTAAAACCCGACTTTGGCATAAAATGAAAGTACTTTGAGTCAGTGTGCAACTTGTCATGCTTGTTGTTGTGAAACTTGCCTATGCTTGTTGTTGTGAAACTCGCTTATGCTTGTTGTTGTGAAACTTGCCTATGCTTGTGATGATAGCCTTTATTATACAAGCGTTGTGTTTCGTGTTACCGCTCTCTCGATAGAGGTCGGTTGATAGTTGAGAACTTACTCGACGCGCGGCAGCGACGAGAAATTCCACCGCACGCTCGCTGATAGTATTATTGTTGTTAATCGCTGACATACCGACACGATGCGTAGCAGCGGTATGCTTCCATTTTGTTAAGGTCTTGTGGTTAATCGCTGATATCGGATACGACGCGTAGCGCACGTATGTTTCCATTTTTGATTATCGCCAGTGATTTCCTTTTGGACATACCGACACGACGCGTAGCGCACGCATGCGTCCATTTGGAATCTCGTCCTATTGTTTCCTTCGACATACCGACACGACGTAGCGCACGGGTATGCGCCCATTTGGAATGCTGTCTATTGTTTCCTTTGGACATACCGACACGATGCGTAGCGCACGTATCGCCCATTTGGAAAGTTGTCTTATTGTTTCCTTCGACATACCGACACGACGCGTAGCGCACGTATGCTTCCATTTGGATTGCTTTGTTGTTATCATATCATCGATCGCGGCATGGCGGAAGGTATTCCACGCATGATTGATGTTGTGGGCGTGAGACCCATTGTTATATTTGAGTGATGACTTGAGGCGCGAGTCCCCGACTTGATACGATCGCTTATTATTGTGAATCGTAGTTTGGTTATCATACATGTCTCCCGCTTTATAGACTATTATGATTTCATTTACGATTTTTAGTTTCACATACTTGCACTGCCAGATCGACCTCCTTCGGCCGCGCTCACGCCGCAGTAAAGGTACACCGCCATCGATCCTCGCCTTGTGGTCACAACATGGAAAGCTCCGCTTTCTCCGAGGCTTATCAGCCGTATAGTCCCCTCGTTGTCAGAGGTGTTTACATTCGTGGTACGGCGGGGCCCCGTCCCGCCATTGTTGTCGTATCATTTCTTAGAGGTCTGTAGTGCTGTTGTGGGTAGGGTTTGTAAAAAGGATTAAAACTGTTCATGTTGGAAAAAGTTGTTATTTATATATATGCCGAAAGGCAAGTTTTTCTCAGATTATTGTTTCATATTTCATAATATGTCTTGTATTGTTTTATGTTCCGCTGATTACTCTGATGTTGTATCACTAGTGTGCCCTGGTAGGCACCACTGTCTTAATCGGGTCGTGACACTTTCTTAGACAATTTTCAATGTCTTTACTACTTTTAGGAGTAAAATTTTAAAGTTTTACTACTTTCAAAAGGTTCTACTTTCGGAATAGAGTTCAAAGTTTTATTACTTAAGGGGTATAGTTCAAAATTTGCTACTTCGCGAGTAGATTTTTGAGTTTGCTACTTTGGGAGCAGAATTTCAAAGATTACCACTTCAGGAGTAAATTCAAAGTTTTACTACTTTCAAAGGTCTACTACTTCCGGAGTAGAGTTTAAAGATTTATTACTTAAGGAGTAGAGTTTAAAATTTACTACTTCGGGAGCAGATTTCTGAATTTGCTACTTCGGGAGTAAAGTATAAAATGTTTAGAATATTTTTCTCAATTATTCTACCTCTTCTGGAGGTGAATCGTGATAACGTCACAACCAAACACACGTCTGTATATATAAGATTTACTTCATATTGTATTCACTTCAGGAATTGATATGTACTTACAATATTTATCAAAAGTTCTCATTCTTCAGGAATGGAACATATCTCAACGTGCCTTAAACATATCAAGTAATGATAACTTATAACTTCTTTTAATATATTGCTACTTCAGGAGCAAATCGAGATATACATATGATATAGAAATTTTTTCTTTAACACGGTTTTAATTGTAGTCACAACAAGCCTATGAAAAATAATTACTACTTCTGGTGGTCATAGGCTCATGAATTTAGCCATAATAACTTCGGAGAAATATTCTTACTTCTAGTAATCATATATTTCTTGAAAAATCTTATTCTTAGTCATTAAGAAATATACTAGTGTTATCATCTCTGTTTCACATAATTAATTTTCAGAAATAAATTTGGGACATAAACTACCAAGTAAACCATTAGGTTTTTCAAATTCAATGAATAAAATCAATATCGTACTAGCAACAGATAAAAATATCAACTATGAAGATATAAGAGAATACTAACCTTAGCCATGGTATAATATCCACTCCATGCTTACTTTGCTAATATCGAAGTGGAGCAGTAACATATACATTCCTATGGCTACTGTATAAAAGATATAGATTTCATAATACTACTACTATTTTGGTACGATTTACCGTATTGTTGTCTTGGAATGAGATTTTTGATAAGTGTTCAGGCAGAGCCTCGTGCTGATAACGTGTTATGAAATAATAAAACTAAAACAAGAATATAGTGGAGAAATGGATGAGAGTTCTTTATTTCTCTTAAGGGATGAAATACATATAGAGTAACATCTCTATTTATGCGCCTATGACACTGTTTCTAACCCTAACTTTCCTTGTAGACATTCATAATAATAAATATCATTTATAACACATTCTATTAATTTATATTTTAATAAATAAGTTGTGACTTTAGTATTTTGTTAACTATTTCTTATTGTTGTTTAATTATTTAATATTTCTTATACTATTATTAATCTAAAAATGCTTAGCTAATATTTTGGTCTTTGTATTTTCATTTTGTCTCTGAGAAGCAAAAAGAAGAAGAGAAAAACAAAAATAGTGAAAAGACAAAATAACAAAGAGGAAAAAGACAAAAAAAATAAGTAGTAAGTAGAGTGAATCACGAAGGCAGCATCAGCCATCAACATGCATTTTGTTTTATTTTATAATCAGCCTAATGTCTTACCGCAGAGATAGTAGTATCGATTCTTTAATATTAGTATTAGCAAATCGCAAAATGTATCTGAATTAATCAACCGACAATTCTTAGTAGTGGGCATATGGATATTTATTTATAAATTTGTGGATACTTTAGTTATTAAATTCTATGGGGGCATGAAAGGATAAACATTTTACCTTTTATTAGGTAGTTTGTGTTATATTGCCTAATTTCTTTCTGAATTGTCTTAATCTCAAACCTAATTATAAGATCCCAAGATGTAACAAAACAGAACTTTAACAAGGAGGTCCACGTACATCATATGAATTTTGTTGCTAATTAGACTGTTGAATATGCACCACAAATTTTGGCTTTAATTATTTCTTATCTGTATCCCACCAACATCATTAAAGACTTCCATTTCACCACATTTTGGAAAAGAAAAATGGACTGCTGAATATGACGGTTGTAAGAAAATTAAATTATAGGAGTAATACTTAATTGCTTTTAGAGTAATATACTCCTCCGTTCTTAGCTCGATTTTTTTTTATCTCAAAATAATTACTATTGTTTTAGGAATTAAAGAGTAATATAGACAAATTCAAGTCCTGACGGTTGGCCTTGGGCGCAGAGTGATCCTCATCGCGCTGGTGTAGCCAGTCACAAGTCAAACCCTGCGATAACGCATGACCGCCTTCGCCTTGGAGAGCGAATCACACCTGGCAAGTGTGGTTTAATCACCGACGTGGTTTGCAGCTTATGCGGGCCCGGTTTACCTGTCAAGACTTCGAAAAGAAAGAATACATGCCTCGCCAAAAAAAAAAAATAATATAGACAATTGTTTCTAAGTTTTAACTATACTCATAGCAGGAAAGAAGTAATTTTTTTAAACACTGCTCCAGTTTCAAAAAGTAGCATCCAATAACTAAGGTAACTTAATTAGTTAAGTATACCTTATATTTGTTATTTCGTTAATGAATATGAAAAACGGTAAAGTAATAGTTAAAATGAGGTGGAAGAGTATTTTCTTAATGGAGCTGAAAATAGCTAAAGCGATAATTAAAATGAGATGAAGAAAATATCTTAAGCTTAAAATAACTCTTTTAAAAGGTAAAATACTTGTATAGATCATTATATTGTTTGGCTGAATCGTTGAAAAACATTAAGCGATACTCCAACATTTGATAAAAATATACAACAACAATAACAATATACACAGTGGAATCACACCGTAAAATCTGAAGAGGTCGGTCCGGTCCGAGGGTTTTTTCGGTTTTTAATGTATATTTTCGATTTTCAGACCGAACTTGGACCGGACCGGACCAAAATTTTCGATCCGATCTTCGATCCGACTTTTTTGAAATTTCTGTCCTCAGTCTGATTCAATTCGATCCAGTTTGATCCGATTCGATCCAAGGGTTTTGTGCAGCCCTAACTGTTGGAGCGATCATAAAAACGAAAGCAAAGTTGGTCGTGACCCACACGGCCACACGGACGGTAGCGCTCTCATTAAGCAGCGATGGCACAAAATCCAATTTCACACTGGCCTAGTTGACTCATCTTTGAAACACGTTCTTCATGAATATTTTTTAAGCGAATTTAATATTTAAAGTTTATATTTTTTTTTATGATAAATTTAAATTAATATATGATAATAATTGAATTTATAATTAAATATAATAGATATTTAATTAATGAATATTTTATGTATAGATAGTGTAAGACTTTGAAATAATTTTCTTAATTGTATTCATCCCATAAGGGAATAATATATACACAATATACATCCATTTTGAAAGAGTAAATCATGTCTAATATCTTCCTAATCAATCCCTAATAATCCTTAACATAATATTTCTAATTTATTATTTTACTACCTACCATATATAACATGATACTACATTAATACACAATATTATTAATACTAATTAATAATATTCTAACACTCCCCCGCAGTCGAAGCTGGAGGGCGCTGAATGCTGAGACTGCCCATAAACTCTTCAAATAATATCAGCGAAAGCCCATTCGTGAAGATATCTGCGATCTGATGACGAGTCGGGACATTTAACACTCGCACTTGTCTGCGAGCCACCTTTTCACTGACAAATGGATATCTAACTCAACATGTTTAGTACGTTGATGATGGATTGGACAGTATACCAGAGTGGTTGTCTTAATGGGGCAATGAAGCTCAAGTAACAGATTCTGAATTCAACATGAGTCAGACACAACATTGGCAACAACACGATATTCAGCTTTAGCACTTGAGCGTGATATTGTGGCTTGCCTTTTTTAGGACCATGAGATTAAATTAGCGCATGCATATGTTCGTCCATCAGATTATGCATAAATAGGCACACTTATTGCACTACATAGGTAATATCCGACCTGGTGAATGTGAGATACTGCAAAGCTCCTGCTAGGCTGCGGTATAATATTGTATCGGCAAAGAATTTGCTAGAGATGACACTCAATTTTGACTTCGTGTCTACCAGAGTTGTTGAAGGTTTGCAAGAAGACATTTCAGCTCGTTCCACGATCTCTGAGGCATACTTCCTCTGGGAAAGAGATAATCCACCTGCATGCCGTGTCACAACAATTCCTAGAAAGTAAGTGTAGTGGACTAAGATCTTTCATAGCAAATTCGAAACTAAGCTCTGACATGATACTCTTGCGAAGAGAGTTTGAAGATGTTGTTAGGATAATATCATCCATATATAGAAAAAGATAAGCATTATGATTACCCTATCGATAAATAAACAGAGAATTATCTGAATGACTGTGTGAAAAACCCATGTGTGACACAAAATATGCAAACCGCTTATACCAAACCCTAGGGGACTGCTTGAGGCCACATAATGATTTCTTTAGAAAACACACATGATTGGGATATTTAGAATATATGTATCCCAACGGTTGGTGCATGTAGACAGTCTCATTCAAGTGTTCATGGAAGAAGGCATTTTTGACATCCAATCACGGTTGACCATCTTTTTAGAGACACGCTGAGAATCGCTCGATAGTTGCTGGTTTGACCACTGGACTGAACGTTTTCCCGCAATCTAATCCAACCTGTTGTGTCTTCCCATCACCTACAAGACGGCCTTATGCCGATCAAAAGGTCCATCAAATTTTTTTATGGCTAAAAATCTACATAGACCGAATTATATTAGCATTAGATGGACGAGGTACTAAATCTCATGTTCTATTTTTAATTAGAGCATGATATTCATCATCCATGGTCATTTTCTAATTCAGGTCTTTTAGAGCAGATACTGGGTTACGAGGCAAAGATAATTTTGAGACCTGAGTGTGTAGGCTGTATTTGGTATTGGGTTTGACAATTCCTTGTTGACTACGGGTGATCGGACGGTCTGTTGGGCCAGTGGTTTGGACACCACTGGCCGAGGGAGTAGAAATTGTTGGTCCAGTGGGTTAGTGACATTGTCTATTTTCCAGTGGGCTTGAATCGACCTACAATGAGACCGCCCAACTCGCTGGATCGGTTTGTAAGTAGAGTAGGGTGCGGTATCGCCTCGAATCAAGGCCCAAGTGCCGACGTAAATGTTTGGCTGATCCAGTGGGCCTGAAGCTCGGTTTTCAATACCGGCAATGGGTACCGGGCTTTTGAAAAAAATGTGTTAGATACGGGAGCTTATCATCATCCAAAAAATCATAAGAAAGAGTCCCGATTTAATGTATCTTAGCAAAAGGAAAAAATCGTTTCATCAAAAATTACGTGACGACTTATAATTATTCTTTTGGAAGACATGTCGTAACATTTGTAACCACGTTGATTAGTAGGATATCCCAAGAAGACACATGGAATAGACCGGGGTTGGAGTTTGGTGATTGTGGTGGATGGAAAAAAGGGGTGGCAAAGACAACCAAACATTCTTAAATGATGATATGATGGCTCTCGTAAATAAAACATTTTTAGTGAAGCTTGATAGGGCATGTTTTTCTGAGGGAGAATATTCAACATGTAAGTGGCCATTTGGAGTGCATGATGCTAAAATATGGGGGGTAGGGATGCATGAGCAAGGGATGTTCTAACAATATTGTTTATGATTCTAATTTTGTGTTCCGCCTTCCCATTTTGTGAAGAAGTGTGAGGACAAGACAGACGAAAATTTAAACCATTTATTTTGAAAAAATCCCAAAACAGATTATTGTCGAATTCCCTCTTATTGTCACATTGAATGCTTTTAATCTCCCATTCAAATTGAGTCATATTTGCCATCAAATTTTCAGAAAAGGGTCATATTTGCCCTCCATTAAAGTATGGGGTCAAATATGTCATTTCCGTTAGCAAAATTGTTATACTTGCCTTCTTGTGGACGAAAATCCCATGTGGAAGCCACATGGGACCACGTGGAGGGTCCAGTCACCAAGAACCGCCTCCACCGTCGCCCTCTCCACAACCACCACCACGCCACTGCCTCACCCTTTTTCCGTCCCTCTCTCACTGCTCCGGCGATGAGCCCCAACTCCGATGAACCGGAGCAGTGGAAGTCCATCAAATTCAGATGGCTCAAGAACAAAAATCTCTCAATCATGTCCTTTTCAGTATTCACCCTCAATCCCGTTCAAATAAGCAAACCCCGTCATCATCCCCTTCTCTACAGCTTCGCAAATCCCTAGATTTCACCATTCAGTCACTTGTTTCCGATCCCACTTCCTTTCTATCCGATGAAATACTTCTTTGCATTCTCTCTAAATTCCCAAATTCACAAAGAAATTCCAATTCACTCGTATCCAAACGTTTGCTCAACCTCCAGGGTCGTCTTTTTCGGTCCATTAAGGTTCTTGATTGAGACTCCATCATTTTCTCGAAGGAAACAACACTGTCATATCGCCATGAATACGAAAGGTAAGGCGTGAAATCGATGATATTTGTTGTTTGGACTACTCCGCTCACCGGAGTTAGAGCTCTCACGGGGACAGAGTGAGGAGGTGAGATAGCCGTTGTGGAGAGGGTTCACGAGCGGTGGATCGGAATGTGGGTCCCACCCTCCACGTGGATTCATGTAGCGTCCCCGTGGATCCAACGTGGCGTCCACATGAGATTTTCGTCCACCAAAGGGCAAATATAACAACTTTGCTAACGGAAAGGGCATATTTGACCCTATATTTTAACGGAGGGCAAATATGACCATTTACCGAAAGTTGGATGACAAATATGATCATTTTCTCTTGTTTTATTCTTAATGATTGTAAGAAACATATTAATTATAGAAACGTATATTAAAGCACATGAATGTTCTTTTTCTTTGCATAACAACTGCTTCATCTCTTTCAGAAATGTGAGGTAAGGTTATGATCCTTTCCCGAACCTCGCGCATAGCAGGAATTTTAATGGACCGAACTTCCCTTTTTTAACAACTACCCCATCTCTAAAATGTGTCCCCTAGTTTTATTTTGGCCTCTCTAAACAATGATCTTTTAGAGATAGTATATATCATCAAGATATACCCCATGCACAATAATTGATTTCGAAGATGTATCATTAAGATCTTCCTCATTCTCTGTACTGTTGTTTAATTTCAGTTTTTATTTATAAAAATCCTTCGTTTTAGTAAAAATAAAACCACTACTCCATCTCGCTATTCTTTGCGATACACTGACTAACATTACTAGGAGAGGTAAGTAATAGATCTAAGCTAATTCTTAATTACTATAATAAGCTAATTAAGACTTTACATCCGTAGACATTTCCTTTTGGGGGATAAATGTAAAGCATTGAGGAAACATAACATACCCCCAAAAAAGTTAAATATTGATATTGAAAAAGTTCTTTATAGTATCACTTTATATAACTTAAATTCATTCAAATAATTGACGAGCTTAACTTTTATATATTGATAATGTTAAAAAATTATGTTATTTATTTACACTAAGATCAATTCACCTAAGTGATAATTACAAATATAACCATCCCTAAAAGTGTGATTAGAAACTTAAAAATGAGGCATATACGATTTGTTTTTTATTTGCTTCACCGGTATCGTGGTAGGATGGATAAGATTGTCTTCATTCTTAACCAATTTAGGTTTGAGTCATAAAAATCAAAATAATTTAGATATGAAGTTCTTCCTTTTTCACTGAAAGAGTTCGAAAAATAAAAATATAGTACTAGGATTTGAATTTGGAACCTCAATGTGAATTTTGAACTCTCTAAATCATTTAATCAACCTCTTCTCTTGTATTTAGGGTATTCAATATATATATAAATGAAAATATATGTATATATATATTTCCTCCGTTTCAATTTAAGTGTCTTACTTTCTTTTTTGTTATGTCACAAAAAAAAGTATTTTTTTCTATATTTAATAAAATTTTCAATTTCAAAACAAGTTTAAGACTATAAATTTTTTTAAAATCACACATCTTTAATTTAAGATCACAAGATTCAAAAGTCTCGTTTTGTTTCTTAAATTTTGTGTCAAGTTAAACTAAAACACTTAAATTTGAATCGTGAGAGTAATTTTTTATCAAGAGTATTCGGATAAAAGTCATGAGCGGGCTCTAGATCCGCCCCTCGGGATCATAAAAACAGAAGCAAAGTCGGTGACGTCGTGACCCACACGGTCCCCATACATCTACTTCCGTCTTCCACTTAAAGAAGTCACCAATTCCAATTTTCATGCTGGCCAATAACTCATTCTTGACACACGTTCTTTTGACTTACTAGGCAATTCCAATACCAATTCCACATGTCTTTATATTCCTTCTCTCACATGCAATTGTTCATTAGTAACTCATTATTTTTAATTTGATAAGAACTATAAGCTAGTCCAACACAATATCTTATAAATCAATCGAAAAATATGGCTTTTACTGAGCCAGAAATTATATGCAAGAGGCACCCAAATCACAAGCAGCAGCCTGGAGTATGTTCTTGTTGTCTTAGAGAAAGACTCATTAAGCTTTCTACTTCAACACCAACAATAGCAATAATTTCATCATCTTGTACTTACTCTTCTTTATCTTCCTCCACATCTTCTTCCACTTGTGATTCTCCCCATGGTGGCCGCGGCCACCGCCGGATCACCTCCGACGTTGTGGGCCTCTTCTCTTTCGTGAGCATCATCGGCGCCGGTGCTAGTGCCGGAGGAGTATTGAAGAAGAGTAGATCAATAGCTTTTGTTGCAAGAGAAAAGAAAAAGGAAGGGTTTTGGTCAAAGTTGATAAGGTCAACGGGCAAAAGATCCAAAAGTGTTCTTGTACATTGATCATAATCATTTGTTCTAGAAAGGATTTAACTTATATACTGTGACGTTGACAGTACTGTAAAAGCCAGATGTAACAAGTTTTATACTCTATATATCATCTTTTCACTACAAAAAAAAGACCTATCGTCACACGTTATGACGGTTTTAGGTCTTTGTAACGGTTTATTAACCGTCACAGCTTTTTTGACAGCGGTGTGACGGTTTTATTAACCGTCACAGTTTTGTAACAGCGGTGTGACGGTTATTTCAAGCGTCACATGTTTTTGTGACGGTTTTTAAAATACGAATTTAATTTTTTTTAATAATATACCCGACCCGACCCATTTTATTTCAAAACTCAATATCCCTAAAAAGTACAAACTAAATCCAAATCAGATCTATACATTTCTTTTTGCCAAAGCGTGAAGGTTGTGCCAAAACATAGAATGGCTTCGCGTCTCTACATTAACTTCGCCGGCTGTTGCCACCGAGAACACATCCATTAGACTCGTCTCAACACCAGCTTCAAGTCTATACCAGTCTCGACCTTCGATTCAACCCCAAACCTCGTCGATTTTAGCCCGCAAAAATCTAGATATTTTTACCCCCGACGGCGATTTGTACTTTCCGGCTAACTCCGATCGACTCGAAGGTTGAGAGGGGTGTCTTTGTGTTCATCTACCTTAGATCTATACTTTGCACCTGCCCTCTTACTTCGATTCAAGTTATTTTGGGTCAACTTTCAGATCGAATTTTCGCAAATCGCGATCTGAGTTTCCGACGTGTTCCGGAAATGGCGAGCTTGAAAGTGGTATCAATAGATTCGTCACAGTCTCCTCTTCATTCTACACTAATTATTTGGTCTCGATTCATCCCCAACTGTTTTCTCAATATTGTGACTGTCATTGTTGTCGAGCTCAAGGTTCTGAGTTTCTAATTTCTTTGTGAGCATTTCATTGTTATTGTTGACTATTTTTTTCCTATTTTAATCGAAATGGCTTTGTGCTATTAACACTTTCATTTTAAACTTTGTCGTCCTCGTATATTAATAGGTGCGGATGGTAGATTTTGTGGAGGTTTGGACATCAGTGTTGTGGAGAATGTTCATAAGCATGGTAATCTTTAGCACACATTTTCCTTATTGATTAATGTCCCTAGTGTAATCTAACCAGTTTTTTCCTTTAAAACTTCCAGGTGATATATCACTTCTACCTGACGCGTCGATTGGTCTCGTGGTTAACAAAATGGAAAGTAGGTTCATAACTTTTTATGTTCTTTGCCAATAACTTTTTGGAAGTTCAAATGTAGTTTGCTGTTATGTTGTTTCATTACCTAATAAAAAATCTGATGATCATAAATAGATGGGAAGAAGCCTTCTGTTGCTGCAATTCAAGGATTTTCTCTTGGAGGTGGCTTGGAATTGGCTATGATTCTCCTCTCTTTTTTTTTTTTTTTTTTTTTTTAGTTTCATTGTTCTCAAAAATCCATATAAGTGCTTTCTTTTTAAATTGAATTGTGTATGTAGTAGCAGCTCATATTGTTGTTACTACACACTGCTGCCATTAACATTAGCATTGGCAGCATAGCATTGTTGCTTCATTATGCTAAGACATAAACATGTGCCATAACTAAATAACTTCAGATTTAGTTATGCACATTAAGGTTGACGATGAGAGTGCACATGAATTTTTCTCTTTTTCGGGATAAGGTAGGGTAAAGTCCACATGAAGACTTTAAGACTAATGATAAAGAAATTTGAACACATCGTTCTCCTTTATTTGTTTTTATCCTTTTAGCCAATCAACTTATCTTGAGTGACTTTCTCTTAGCAAGGGGGAGGAGTGAATTTGTAGATCTCTAATGTTGTCAATTTGTCATCATCATTGTTAAAAGTATAATCCTTAGTTGTTAAAAATTATTACTTTTTCACTTGAGTATTTGGTGTCATATCAAGGACAGAGAAGGCCTTACTTGCAAAGACCTTGGCTCGATTGGTGAATGTTCCATTTGTGATAGCAGATGCTACGACACTAACTCGGGTATGTTGTTATCCTGACACCTTGGTAGAGATAGGAAACAACTCTCAACTTAATAATTTTTCCATGGAATCAATCTTTTCTAAATCTTGTTCGCTTCCATGTAAATTATGTCAACCCTGTCATTAAAATCCAAATATCTTATTTCAATATTTTAATACATAAATTCCCCCTTGTATATTTGTTACTCTTGAACATATATTGTGTTAAGTTGTTTGAACATTTGAGATCCCATAAGTCTGGGAACAGTCTGCTAATAGTATGTTTGAGGTGGGGTTTAGGCCGTGTAACTATGGATTAAATAACTAGAATTTCCTGGTGGCTAAGTTAATTTAGTCTGAGCATGTTTACTATTCCTTGCTTACCCTGTTTCCAGAGCTTAATTGTTGTCTTTCATAGAAGTAGAGTAGCAGAAACCATGTGATATTACCATAAAAATAGTTGTCACCTTGATAGAAGTCCTGAAGCTGTGGGTTTCCATTTAATGATAATACTTGTTCTGAAAATTCCATTCAATGATAATACTTTTGTCTGCAGGAAGGATATGTTGGGGAAGTTGTGAAATCTATTATATATAAGCTCCTCACTGTAAGTACTAAACCTGTTGAGTCTCTAATCTTAATTTATTGTTCTATTCCTATTTCTCATTTTCCTAACTTTGTCTCGAGTATTTTAGGGAATACAACAACATACCCAGTAAAATCCCACAATATGGATCTGGGGAGTGTAGAGTGTACGCAGATCGGCTGTTTCCGAAAGACACTCGGCTCAAGACAAAGTACAAGCCTCTTTAAGTCTAGCTTTTGGGAATTAGGATGTAATGCAGATTACTGTTTATTTGATGATTTTGCAGAATGTGACAGATGAAGCCTCTGAATATAAGAACATGTTCTATTTTATTTTCTATTTTACTGGGGGAGCTAAAAAATGAGCTATTAATTTTTTTTGAACTTTGTGTAACAAAAGTCGTAGTACAAGGAGTTCATGTAGGATCTTTTGTCCCTTAGCAATCAGGTCGCTAGAAGTCTATAACAACCAACTGCAACCTTTTTCCTTTCTGTTTCTATTATATATATATTTTATGTGTCTAATTATTTGCATATCATACAATATTGTCACATTTTCTCCAGAAATCACTGCAATATCTAACTAAGCGAACTTACAAATGGAGGAAAGGAAAGTGGTTACTACTTGTGAAATGCTCTTGCTTCTTAATCGGAACTAAAGATTGTTGTGCATCATTTCCAGTGATTTCTAGCCTTGATATGAGTTATCAATTAGTTACTCTGGTGTGATATTATTTCAGGTTGCCGACTATAATGTAGCAGCTACTCAGCAAGGCATAGTGTATATTGATGAAGTTGACAAGATCACAAAAAAGGTTAATGTTGACTTATTGAGTTTTTTCTTTTTCTTTTTCTTCAGATTAAACTTCACTGACGACT
Organism: Przewalskia tangutica; assembly: GCA_029844215.1. NCBI lineage: Eukaryota > Viridiplantae > Streptophyta > Magnoliopsida > Solanales > Solanaceae > Przewalskia > Przewalskia tangutica. The sequence goes on from CM056719.1 coordinate 149,138,675, forward strand.
TCCCATGTGTCAGTTTAGTTGATTCCTCTTATACTGACATTTTCAAGCTGAAAGGCTCAACATTAGTAGAGATGTCTCAGGAAAGGGCGTCCAACATGCATTGTTGAAGATGCTTGAAGGAACTGTAAGTGTATAGCTTATTTTTTGCTTGTTAATGGTGAATTTAATCGCTGCAATCTGTTACCAAATGTGGATATTATTTAATGTTTCAAATATAGATGCAACTTTGACTGCTAACGGCCCATTAAGATTACATCTAGACAGTAGCTTTTGTATATGACAATAACTAGTTTGTTATAGAAGGATCACTTGAGAGTTGGAGGCTTAGTGATGCGCAATTTATGCACACACTTAAACGCAAGTGCACGTGTCGAGTCAAGTAATATAGTCTTGGAAGACCGAGTTATCGTCCTCAGGGATTAGTGCTCAAGTACCAAATTCTATTCCTTGTTATCTATTTGGTGACCGATAATTGAGTTGTTGATTATGACTAATAATTATAAAGACTATTAACTATGTTGTTTACTTCAGTGATAATGGAAATAGGGCTTCCAAATCTCCTCAACTATCCGCTTATTTACTTATTAATGCAATTAATTATGGTTCTTCTTCTATTGGAGATAGCAGGTTTACTAATCCGTTTTATACTCCTGTTAAGGCTATATAAACACTCAACCCCAGTACAACACCTTTCTACCTTTCGGTGATAAGGTTGACTATAGAGGAGGATTAAGTCCAGAAACCTATTAATACTACACAAGTAATCGGGGTATTTTCATCCACGATTCAACCTATGTCTATCCAACTACAGCATATTCACAACCTCCCCTTTCGGATTTCGGTTAGAAATCATATAAGTAATGATAATTAATGATCAAGTAATTACCAAGCAATCAAATCATCTATTGGATAAATCTCAACAATAAGAAGAAAAAAACCACAAACATGCATTAATTCATAAAATAAGGTTCAAGTGAATTGACATGGAAAGCCCTATATTAGAATTAGTTCCTAGTCATAGACATGACAAGAACTAATTCAATATCCAACATAAAACTGAAAACAAAGTAAAAGAAAAGCAAGAAATTACTAAAGAATGGTCTCCAATCTTGAACTCCAAGATGTGTTGTGAATTGGCAAGAAAGGGAATCCTTAATTCTGACCTAGGGTTCTCTTTTTATAGCCTCCAAACCGTCATTAAGGTTTTCCCTCAGGCCTGGCCCATTATTCATTCAAATTTCTGATATTTTCAGCGTAAGCCATGCCGAAGTTCTGCTGATCGCTTAGGCGTTAGCGCCGCGTACGCAACTCGCTGTTTAGAGGCGCTGTACTGGAACTTCGCGAGCTCGAATATTGCGCCGGGCGCGCTTTGCCTGGCCGGGAGGCGCCATGCCCGCTGGCCTGTGTATGTGCCTGGTTCGCCACTTTCTCGCATTTTGAGCTCTGGAACCTCCGTTTTTGCCCTCTTTTCGCTCCTTTTCCGCCAAAGAGCCACTTTAACCAATTCGACTCAAAAGAAAGAAAATTTATCCTAAGACGACACGTATTTGTACAAAAAGGGACAAAAGACTCATTAAAAACGACTCAAAAAGTGTATATAAAATACACCGATCAAATACCCCCAAACTTAACCTTTGCTCGCCCTCGAGCAAAGATAAAAAAGAAAAAAATAAAAATACAAGAAAAAGAAAATAGAAAGACTCAATGACATTGATCACTTTGCTGCATTGGTGTCACTTAGAAAAACATGAAGGTTAGCAGAATAATATGCAGGAACATATAACATGAAATTTTTAGCATTCTAAACACATTAAGCTAGATATTTCGCAAACTCATTTCAATCATGCTTAATGGAAGTAAGAATACTGAATTATGCATGTCAATTTCAAAATCCTATGGCATTTTTACTTGCTATTCTCCACTAATCATGGATATGCATATAAGAGATCTTCAGGACTTTTTAGGGTTGTAATGTAGACTTAGGCATGAGTAAATAAAAATAGGCATTTAGGCTCATTTTGTGTACCATAAGCTCTTTAGCTTTTCAATTTTCCCTTTTCTTTTGATTTCCCTTCTACACTTCATATCTATCTTTCCCCTCTTTTGTTTTGAGAGAGTGAAGTGTATTATAAATCACAGGCACCCCCAAACTTAGGCTTTTGCCTATTTCTTATTACTTTTTTATTGGGGTGCATCAAACTTGTTCACTCTTTTTGTCTCTTTTTTAACACATTCTATTTCAACTATTTCACATTTTTACTTATGGCACAAGTGTGGGAATATAGGGTGTCAAAGAAAAAGTTTCATGTTTAGGCTCAACGGAGCTGACTAGGGATATTTTTAATGTCAGGGATAAAAAAGAATGGTAAGAATTGGCTAACAAAGAATTGTCTGAGTCATCTCCCTAACATGCATATCCTAACTATTTCGCCTCAAATAGCAAACAATCATACACATAGGTTTTACTCATTTAACAATGCATAATTCAAGCAAGAAACCCCAAATAGACAGATTTCATGAGTTTTTGGCATATCTAACCTAAGTGTTTAGATAGTTGCTTCTAATTCCATTACATTATTCCACCTTACTTCACTAGGTGTTTCTAGTAACTACAACATGCATGATCTTTGACAGACAATTATGACTCAAAAAGAAAAAAAATTATGACTCAAAAATACACAAAACAATTCAAAAAGACTCAAACATACTACAACAATAGGACACAAATAAGACACCCCCCAAACTTAAATCACACATTGTCCCCAATGTGTGCAAGACTCAAAGACAATAAAAGAAACATGACACTTACAGACTTGGTTTAAAATGGTGGCGGTGGCGGTGGATAATGCATCGACCATTGGTTGAACAGGGAACTCATCTCGTCAATTCTCTGGTGCAACTATTGTTGCCCCTGCCTCAATTCTTGTTGTCCTTGTATCACCGTGTCAAAATTTTGCATCATCCTTCTTTGGTTCTGGAGCAACTTCATAGGCACTGGAGGTTCTGATTCTGTGGGTGGCTGATGGTTGCTTCCTGCCTCATAGTGAGCCTCTGTTTCAGGCTCATCTTCATCTATGGCAGCCTCTGCTGCTGCTGCTGGCTGTGTTGGTCTCCTTCTCGCTGCTGCTGGAGGGATTGGGTCTGGGAAGGAGTGCATTATCCCGTATGACACATGAAGTTGGTTTTTCTCATAAGTATCAGTGGGTAGGGTTGGGACCCCATTTATGGCGCATAAACATGTAATAAGTGAGTCATGTCTCAACCCACCTGTTGTTACCAACCTGCTGGTCTCTCTAATATTTTGCACTATCTTCTTCCCCACATCAATCGTCTTCCCCGACATGATTCCATATATCAATTTGATTCTGTCTTCTGGCACTCTGGTAAAGTGCATTGATGGAATCGGCGGCATCGATTTAAATACAACCAACCCTTGGTCGCTTTGTTGAACCGACACTCGCCACCCTTGACCACCGCAATTTACGGCAATTTCATATGCAGCCCCGGGGTAGCTCACTGTGCCTGCGACGGCATTCCAGTCGATGTTGTTGGTGTTTCTAGATCATGTTCTAAAATGGCTCCAATCGTCACCTCCTCCTTCAACATCAACTATTTTCAATACATTTACCCCTTCTGCCATCACAGGCACATATCTTCCCCTCACGAAGCATCTATCATCTACCTTCTCTGGAAAATTAGCATAGAATTCTCTTACCATCACTGTGTTCATTGGTGCTATCTTTTCCGGGTTTACAAATCTTTTCCACCCCATCATCTCAATCATCGCCCGAATGGGCTCATAGACATCCCCCTCCTCAAGCGACTCCCTTTGATAATTCATTCCTCTTTCAGGGATTAAGGGCCTAGTACTAAGTTTTTTGTATCTCTCATGAGCTCTTTGGCTGACAAACCTAGTATCATCATATTGAGGGGCTGAGGTGGATATGGAGGCTCTTTTCTTTCTGGCAGACATTTTTAGATAACTTTTTGCAGCGTTTTCTTTGTACCAACAACGTTAACCAACACTATCACTCACCAATCAACAGCTACAACACCTATCACCCCCAAACTTCACTTAGCTTTCAAGACAACACCCACACTCACCTCGTATACTCTTCCTTGAAATCTCACGACCAATTTCAACACCCCAACAGACCCTCACAGATACAACACCTCCTCCAATCTACTACCTCATCTTCCTATAGTAAAGCTTTCAAGAAAAGACGAAGATTACCTTTGACGGTGTTCTTCAAGGTTTTCTTGCTTCTAATGGTGATTTGAGGCAATGGAATGGGGGTAGTTGTTTAGGATGGTTAAGGGTTTAGGGAATTTAAGAACTTTGGTAGTGTTTGGGTTTGGTTTATGGAAGATTTTTAGGTAAAGTGTGGATTTTCGTGGTTTTTGTGGAGAGGAAGGTTTAGGTTTTGATTTGGAATTGGGGGAAAAAATCGGATTTGGGCTATTTAATTTGGATTTTTTTTCGTGGCTGAATTTCTGCGCTCTTACGGAATTCGCGATTGATCAGCGCGCTAGGCTTCAAATTTTTTTTTTTTTTTTTTGGATTTTTGGCGCCGCGACGCTTAATCTCCTGCGCTTTGCTCTGCCTGGCCACACAACCCGATTTTCCGAAATCCTTTTCTTTTCATCGATTTCGCCTTCTTGGCACTCGCCATCACAACACATAAACAAGACTCAGTGAGATCGTTTCTAGACAAAATAAAATAAACTCAAGATGAAATTAAAATAACATAATTAAAAACATTGGGTTGCCTCGATAGCGTTGTCTTTAACGTCTTTTAGTCGGACGCAATTAACCGTTACGAGTGCCCATTGGATCCTTCTGCGAACTGCTTGCAATCCGCAGAGTTATTGTTGCAGGTCTCACTTTTCCTACAACCATCTGTTCAAACAAGGGCCTCAAACATAAGATCATCCCCCAAGTACACAAGACAGGCTTGTCTTTTAGGCTCTCTATAATGTAGGAATCAGTGAAATTCCCTACATCTCTCAACTCTAGGGGGTGCCCTTGATGGTATGGACTTCCTATTTGGGGATCAACAGTGATAGCTAGTGGTGTTTCTTCCAGAATAAAAGTGCGGAAAAGAATTTCCACATAATCCAAAAAAGTGAATAATTGGATCTCAGCAATCTTTTCCTTCTCTACACCAACTATCTCGCCAGATTCCTCAATAGTTGGGTGTGGTTCAGGCTCCTCAATTTGCTTACCACCTCTCATAATGATGTCGCTGGGCGGATTTACTTGAGGTGTATTGCTCATCTTATCCCTCAGTTGCCCTATGTGGGTCTCCAAATTTTTTAGGGACTCCCTTGTCTCAGTCATAAACTGAGTCTGGCACTTGGTGAGCATAAGTATGTCTGCCTGCAACTCATCTCGATCTTTGTCTGGAACCTGTGGGTTTAGCTGTTGTTGATGACTCCACTGTCTCTGATAGTAGTAGTCCATATATATATATTCGATTTTTTTTTTCGAATTTAACCTGCACAATAAGAAAACAACAAAAGGTGATAAAAAGATGCTCGCAGAACAAGTTAGAAACTTGTTCTTGGAGCAGCCAAATTAGACATAAGAATATATAAAATGATATTGAACTACGCCAATCCCCGGCAACGACGCCAAAAATTTGATGCGCAATTTATGCACACACCTAAACGCAAGTGCACGTGTCGAGTCAAGTAATATAGTCTTGGAAGACCGAGTTATCGTCCTCAGGGATTAGTGCTCAAGTACCAAATTCTATTCCTTGTTATCTATTTGGTGACCGATAAGTGAGTTTTTGATTATGACTAATAATTATAAAGACTATTAACTATGTTGTTTACTTCAGTGATGATGGAAATAGGGCTTTCAAATCTCCTCAACTATCCGCTTATTTACTTATTAATGCAATTAATTATGGTTCTTCTTCTATTGGAGATAACAGGTTTACTAATCCGTTTTATACTCCCGTTAAGGCTATATAAACACTCAACCCCAGTACAGCACCTTTCTACCTTTCGGTGATAAGGTTGACTCTAGAGGAGGATTAAGTCCAGAAACCTATTAATACTACACAAGTAATCGGGGTATTTTCATCCACGATTCAACCTATGTCTATCCGACTACAGCATATTCACAACCTCCCCTTTCGGATTTCGGTTAGAAATCATATAAGTAATGATAATTAATGATCAAGTAATTATCAAGCAATCAAATCATTTATTGGATAAATCTCAACAATAAGAAGAAAAAAAACACAAACATGCATTAATTCATAAAATAAGGTTCAAGTGAATTGACATGGAAAGCCCTATATTAGAATTAGTTCCTAGCCATAGACATGACAAGAACTAATTCAATATTCAACATAAAACTAAAAATAAAGTAAAAGAAAAGCAAGAAATTACTAAAGAATGGTCTCCAATCTTGAACTTCAAGATGTGTTGTGAATTGGCAAGAAAGGGAACCCTTAATTCTGACCTAGGGTTCTCTTTTTATAGCCTCCAAACCGTCATTAAGGTTTTCCCTCAGGCCTGGCCCATTATTCATTCAAATTTCTGATTTTTTCCGCGTCGGCGCCGCGGCGCCGGAAGTTCTGCACTGTTCTGAAGGTTAGGCGTCGCGGCGCTGCAACTCTGCTGTCTAGAGGCGCCGCGGCGCTGGAACTTCTGCGAGCTTCTGAATATTGGGCGCCGGGGCGCCTTGCCCTGCTGGCTGGAGGCGCCGCGGCGCTGGCCTGTGTATGTGCCTGGTTCGCCACTTTCTCGCATTTTGAGCTCTGGAACCTCCGTTTTTGCCCTCTTTTCGCTCCTTTTCCGCCAAAGAGCCACTTTAACCAATTTGACTCAAAAGAAAGAAAATATATCCTAAGACGACACGTATTTGTACAAAAAGGGACAAAAGACTCACTAAAAACGACTCAAAAAGTGTATATAAAATACACCAATCACTTAATATTGGTTGTTTTTTCTTACCAAACTATGTTAGTTGCATTCTTTTAGATCCCAATGACTGGTTAAATGTGGCTCATCAACTATGAAATAACTTTCAGCATAGCATTGGCTACACAGTGTTGTTACTACACTGCCCATAGTATTCTGCAAAGGCCTAAATTATAAATCATGTATTGTTGTTACTACACTGCCCATCAGTAGCAGTGACACTTAACAACTAACCTATAATTATATATGGTCTAATCAAATTATTGTTATCGTAATTCCCATAACAATTATTATTGAAAGCAGATGTCGCCACTTTGTTTTTTGGGTTGCTGTTTTCTATGTTATAAGAACAGATTGCTACACTTGATCGATTTTACCCGGAGACGAGCCTGCACAGAAAAGGAAAATAAAAAGCGAAATACCACTAAGTTCTTTTCACTCCCTTTTTATATGATTTTTGCTTTCGTTAAAATCTTGTTAAATATATATCTTATTTAAATATCTGCATGCCTAGTTTAAATATCTCTTAGTTGGTTTAATATGTCTGAGCCTTCCGTAATTAAAACTCCTATTGTTTTATATGGATCTGAAGGTTTTACTCGCATTTATTTATTTTTCTAACTTCCTTTCTTTTACACTTTGCGAGGAACATTCGAACAATACGACATAGCAAAGTGGGATTCTACAGAGATGAGATTTGCTGGAATCACACAAGTTTTCAATAGCTGAGATTCTCATATTATGTTTTTTTGTTGTATTTGATGATAACATTAGTTATTTTGTAAAACAATTTGTAATGTTTCGATTTAATGTATTAGAACAATTTCATTATGTGCGTAACATTTTAGTTATAATATATTTATAATTCTAATTTATTTTTATTTAATAAATTAAAAATATAAAAAAAAATGTCAAAAACTAATTTTCCCGCCAATTTAAATCAAATTTAATTTTAAAAAAATTGCCAATTTAAATTTATTTTATTTAAAATTTCGCGCTAAAAATATTACTTTATTAATATAATTTCGCGGGAAATTTAAAAAAAAAGAGGGAAAGGTCAAAGTCAAACATTACATTTTGTGACGATTTTTATAATGTGGCAGTACCTACCGTGACACTTAGCAAAACCGTCACGAAAGGCCTTTCGTGACGGTTTTTAATCGTCACGGTAGGTACTTTTTTTGTAGTGTTTACAAGTTATCAATTTATGCTTGCTATGAAAGGTTATATGTAATTGGCTTTAACTTTAGGTGATATGGTAGCTAGTGTACAAATTATTTACATTATTAGTAAGTGTGTACTAATTAAACTTTCCAAGAAAAGCCAAGGCAAATAGTTCGGTAATATATTGTTTGTACATAGTGATAATTTGGAATTTAGGCTGAAAATTTGTGTCTATCTTGTTTAGTTTTTGTACCTATTAGTGATGGAGATGCACGAAATTTCCAAGAACATTCAAGTGGTAGTTGGGAGGAATTTAGCAGCCACTTGGGCATGTAGATAATATATGTAACTCACACATATAACAATTTGTCGTAGAAATTAACTCAAGTTAGATTGGGCAGTTTCAATCAAACTATATTAACGTATCATTATGTATGTATTGGTTTAATGTAAATACTGAGTTACAAATATATTTTCCCCGTATTTTAGCCTCTATAAGTACTGTTTTGTTCTATAAATAAGCTCCATTGTAGTCTAACTTAAGTATGTACTGATGTGTGGTCAAAATAAGGAAGCAATATTACAATGGAAGAGTGCTTTTTCTTCTTTTTTAAGGCAAGATAGATGTGTGGTCAAAACAAGGTTACGTGATAAATAATGATTATAAGATGTTGGTCAAAGGAAGCAATATCTACTTGTTTGATGGGTTATATTACAACTGTAAGATAGGACATTGAAAGATCATCCCGTACGTGTATCTTCGTTGGCTCAACTTTGTCAATGTCTCATTCATATATCTAATCTTGACTATCTAAAACACCTAGTAATAGCCTTGGAAATTAAGGATTCGTTTTTTTCCCACCCAATGTCTGGTATTCGCGATAGCTCTAACTAATTTGTATTTCTACCTCGTAAGGTCCATTAAAAGAGAAAGTGTTTTCTATCATAATTTTTTCTATTCTCAAAATTCAAACTCAAAATCTCTAAATGAGAATATAAGCGTCTTACTCATTCTACAGTAACTCTTGGTGGTATGAAATTAAGGTTGAATATATCAAGATATATCCTCCCACCAAAATATCTGCTTGATCCGTTTTCCTTGTTTTTCTTCTTTTTGGGGTGGTTGGGGGTAGTAGAGAGGGTGGTTGTGAGAGCGGGAGATTTGGTTTTGCAATCTACTACAAATGTTAAAAGGTAGCCAGATTGTCCTCACATGCGTGTGGTCGGGAAGACCATAAGCCATTGTGCATCAGCTTTTACCTCATATTTCTGCAGAGTTATGCTGTTTCCAGCATTAACTCATAACCTCATTACACGACAAAGAACTTTCTAGCTACTCCAAGACTCCCCTTCATCTACTACAAATGTTATTTTAATTATATAATCTTTTTCACAGGAGATTAGTAAAATATAACACAAAAATATAGATATAATGCAAGAAATCTTTATCGGATCATTTTTTGCTATTCAAATTGAAAAACCGACACATGAGATCATATCCTCTTGCTTAGCTACTTAGGTATGCCATATTCACTTCCCCATATCGGCCGAAGCATACATTTTCATTAGGAGATCTAGCCTCAGATGGTGAGTTCAGATGCACGTAACACTTCGGTTCGAATAGAAATATATACTTGGAAACATTTTTAAAACACACATGTTTATACTTTATCTAAATTTTGTACCTGTTCATTAAGGAAGACTACTATTGCACTTACTAGCTTAAAATTCTCGCAGACTTCTTTTTAGGAAACATCAATAGCAAAAAAAATCAATTTCACAGGAGCTTGTGTTGATGTCCATAGATGCAATGACAAAGCTAAAACAGTGAAGAAACAAGAGGAACATATTGTGAGAGAAGACGAACTTTTGGGGCTCAAGATGAGCTTCGTGAAAGATGTATTTTCAGTTAAAAAGAAACTTTACCGTGTATGTCCCTTATATACAATAGACCCACGTGTCTAATATATAAAATATCTACAATTGTTAACTTGACTAAACCGACTTTAACCTACACTAACAACAATTGTTAACTTGACTAAACCGACTTTAACCTACACTAACAACAATTGTTAACTGTCTACAACCAACTTAATTAACAATGCTCCCCTGCTGCTCTTCCTAATGGCCTTCTTGTATACCCTCAACTATTTCCACATCCCCCTCAAGCTAGGAGATATGAAGATGTTCTTCATTCCTAGCTTGGATACAATGTAAGTATGATGTGTACTGCTGAGTGCCTTAGTGAATACATCTGTTGGTTGTTCATGAGAAGGAAGATAGGTTGCCTGAATGACCCCTGCTTGGATCCATTCTCTGATAAAGTGGGCAAGTGGCAGTCTATGTCTATGTGTTTGGTGCGCTCATGGAAAACAAAATTTGCTGCTATCTGGAGTGCTGTTTTGCTATCAGTGTAGACTGATACTGGAAGAGAGAGCTGAACTCCAAGTTCTGCATATAAACCAGTAAGCCAAATAACCTCAGCAATTGAAGATGCCAGTGCCCTGTACTCAGCCTCTGCTGAGCTTCTGGAGATAGTAACTTGCTTCTTGGACTTTCATGAGACTGGTGATTGGCCAAACATAACCAAATAACCTGTGACAGATCTCCGTTTACACAAGACCCCCAATCTGCATCACAGAACACTTGAAGATGATCTGTGCTGGAGCTTGACATAAGAATCCCAGAACTTGGTGCCTTCTTGATGTATCTTACAAGTCTCATCTCAGCCTCCAAGTGTGATGTTTTAGGCTCCTGCATAAACTGACTCAAACACTGCACCGTAAATACTATATCAGGTCTTGTATTGGTCAGATATAATAGCCTCCCAATCAATCTCCTATATATACTGGGATCATGCAATGGCACATCTGATGTCTGTGAGAGTGGTCTATCATCTGGTGTAAGCTGTGTGACTGCATGATTATCATAAGTAACAGTAGTAAGCTTAACATTCATCTCCATAGGTGAGATTGCACCCTTACTATCTGCTAACCCCATGTCTGATATAAGTTCTAAAGCATACTTTCTTTGGTGCATGAGAATGTCTTACAAACTCTATGCCAAGAAAGTATCTAAGTTCACCCAAGTCTTTGATTTTGAATGCTGATTGAAGTGTCTGTTTGGTGTCCTGAATAAGATCTGAATCATTCCCAGTAATGAGTATATCATCTACATACACAAGCACCACAACTAGCTTATCTTCCTGATGCTTAGTGAATAATGAATAATCTATGTGGCTTAAGGACATCACCTCCTCCTATATGATAATCTCCAGTGTGGGTAATTTTGGCTGACTCTCCAGTAGGCATCTGCACCTTTCCCTTTCCTGCATCCTCTACTACATTTTTGTTTTGTAAGTGTTTTGAGTTACTAATCATGGGATTGGTAGCTCCTGTGTCCACAATCCATTTCAATATTTCCTTTGCAGTAAGATTAGATATATCTATCATGTTTTCCTTTGCACTTGTTTCTCCTTTTGTGTTCATGTTGTCCAGCATGCTGAGAAGTTGCTTGTGCTGACTAGGAGTAAATTATCTACTGAATTGTTCAGAGTACATATTGTGTCCATGTCCATAATATGCTCCTTGTGGATGATGCATCTATGGGTGAGGTATCTGCATATTTCCATAAGTTTGTTGTCCTCCTTGGCTAGTCCCTTCAGCTTGTAAATCTCCATCTACCACCATGTTAGCCTTCTTAGTGCCATTAGTTTTCCCTTTAAAATTTTCAGGATAACCAATCAGTCTATAGCAATCATCTTGTATGTGTCCAATTTTGTGACAGAAGTCACATTTCATCAACTTGAAGCAGTCTATCTTCCAGTGTCCTTTTCCCATGCAATAATCACAAGTCGCATTGGGATTATATGGTTTCTTTTGCCTAGGTTTTCCATTTCCATGTTTAGCTGTAAACATAACTGATGGCACCATTATGTCCTGGATCATTCGTTGGCTTTCCTCTTGGTTTTATCATCGCATAAACCTGATTCAAGTTGGGCACTTGTTGCATTATTATCACTTGACTTCTAGCTAGACCATAGCTATCGTTAAGCCCAATTAAAAACTGCAGCATCCTCTGATATTGCAAGTGATCTACAAACTCCTTGGATTTAGGGCAGCAAGAAGGTGGTGGTATAATCGAGTCATACTCATCCCACATATCTTTGAACTTAGAGTAATACACTGACACTAACGAGCTTCCTTGTCGAAATGTAACTATCTCCTTGGGTAGTTGAAATGTCCTCGAACTATTAATCTTATCAAATTTATCCTTCAAATTCTCCCAAATCAGATGTGAGTCAGAATTAAATAGCATTCCAGTGAGCATATTTTTGCTCACATTCCCCATCAACCACGACACTACAATGGCATTACACCTATCCCAAAGACTTGCTAATTCTCCACTGAATGCTTCTCTTCTTATTGTGCCGTCTATAAAGCCAATTTTATTCTTTCCTAACAGAGCTAACTTCATTGCTCTGCTCCATATATTGTAGTTATTCATACCTGTTAGTATCACCCCGATCGACAACGATCCTGGAGAATCAGATGAAAAAAGGTACAATGGATGATTATGGTTGATGTTCATAGTCGTTGATGCAGTCGCATGGCTCATATCTTCACTGACTGTTCCCATTACTTACAGATCAATGATTTCTCTTAGATCTACAAAATCTCAAACATCAATTGCCTTATATATCACTTGCATGTCTGAATTCCAGATCTACTCCATGTTTGAATTTCAGATTTCCAGATCTATAAATGCTCAAACATCAATTGTCTTATACATCAATTGCATGTTTGATTTTCCCGATCTATAGATGTTTTTCAAACTTCAATCGCATCCGCAGCTTTCATCAATCTTCTCGATTCATATCTCCCTCTCTCCAACTCGTTTCCTCTCTTCGATTCTTTTATTATACAGTGCGCCACCTCACTATGTTGGCTTTGATACCATGTTGATGTCCATAGATGCAATGACAAGCTAAAATAGTGAAGAAACAAGAGGGAAATATTGTGAGAGAAGACGAACTTTTGGGGTTCAAGATGAGCTTCGTGAAAGATGTATTTTCAGTTAAAAAGAAACTTTACGGTGTATGTCGCTTATATATACAATAGACCTACGTGTCTAATATATAAAATATCTACAATTGTTAACTTGACTAAAGCGACTTTAACCTACACTAACAACAATTGTTAACTGCCTACAACCAACTTAATTAGTTGCTCTTCCTCGTGGCCTTCTTGTGTACCCTCAACTTCCACAGCTTGATCAAACGTGTTATATATATAATTGGTCGTAGCATCTCCCTTTGATTAACTTCAATTGAACATGTCAGCAAATAAACAAAAGCAAGTCTAAATTTATTATTCTAGTGATAACTTCAAAAATGAAGTGAGAACTTTTACTGGTTTCTTACATATCAAACTTCCCTTCACCTATTTAAGTCCTATTTTTGTTGGAAGAAAGAAGATATGTTATTTCAATGACATGGTAATCAGAAAAAGAGTTCATGTTCTCATTCCATATCCGATGTGAGACTCTTAACACTCCCCTGCACGTCCAGACCTTGTTAAGTGGAGCGTGAATAATATAATTTAGAGGCTCAACATCGGTGAACAAAGAATTGGAATGGATCTGGCTCTGATACCATGTAAAGAATGGATCTTGTGCCTAATTCAACCCCAAAAGCTAGCTTGTAGGGTGAGGATTGTCCAAGTCCATATAAAGAGTCCATGTTCCCATTCCATATCCGATGTGAGACTCTTAACAAGAACCTCAAATAAAGTTATGGGATGGCAAACCAAGACTCAGTATAGGAGGAAAGGCAGTGATGATCAAGTTGGTTCTATCATTCTTGCCTCTTCACATCCTTTCAGTGATGCAACCTCCTATGACTACCATTAAACATGAAAATGGTGATGGCAAACTTTTGGGGAGATAATAATGGTAAACACAAACACCATTGGATCAAGTGGAAAGAACTTTGTTAACCTAACTCAGAGGTGGAGCTGGATTTAAAAGTATTCAAAGCTTCTGTGACACATTCTCTGTCAAGAATTGGTGGAATTTCAGAACGGGAAACTCTCTTCTCAAGCATTTCCTAGAAGCTAAATATTGCAAGAGGATGCATCCAGTTGCTAGAAAAGGCAAGCCTGACCAATCCCAAACTTGGAGAAGACTCGTGAATATCAAAGACAGTTGTGAACCTCACATGATCTGGAGTATAGGTAATGAAAAGTTGTCCTTTTGGTGGAACAACTGGACAGGAAAGGGTGCTTTGGCCAAATACCTCCAACTCCCTACTAAATCCAAAAGAAACCAAGGTTGCTGAATTCATGATAGAAGGAGAATGGGATGTGACCCACCTCAGAGCTGAGTTACCTGCCAACATTATTGATGACATCATGAAAGTGGATATTCACAAAGGGCAAGAAGATAGGATCAATTGGACTCCTAAAACCAATGGCAAATTCACCTGCAAGTCTGCTGGGAGAATCTTGAGAGATGCTAGAACTGTGACCATGACTGCACAAAACATCTGGCACCCAAAAATCCCTTTTAAAGTTGCTTTTTTATGATGAAGCTGTTGAGAGGGAGGATTCCTACAGATGAGAAACTAAGAAAATTCAAGGTGCATGGTCCTTCTATTTGTAACTGTTGTAGGAAGAAACAGGAGGAGAGTATTCAACATCTATTTGTGGAAGGAGAGAGCCCAGTTGTGAAGGAGATTTGGCAACTCTTGTGGAATCAAAATCAACAATGGATCCATCAGAACCGTTGCAATGCAATGGTGGCTGGACAACACTAAGAACCAAATTCAGCAGACCATGTATCAATGCATTCCAACAGTCATATGCTGGAAGATTTGGAAGAGCATATGACTGTTGGAATGCATTGATACATGGTCTGCTGAATTTGGTTCTTAGTGTTGTCCAGCCACCATTGCATTGCAACGGTTCTGATGGATCCATTGTTGATTTTGATTCCACAAGAGTTGCCAAATCTCCTTCACAACTGGGCTCTCTCCTTCCACAAATAGATGTTGAATACTCTCCTCCTGCTTCTTCCTACAACAGTTACAAATAGAAGGATTTGGAAGAGTTGATGCACTGCAAGGTTTGAAGGTATCAAGACTAATACTTACAGAATAGCAGATCAGGTGGCTGGAATGTTGATTCTCATTCTCAACAAACAATATCCTAACCTCAATTTCAAAGGAAGCTGACAGGATCTATGCAGACAAATAGAGGGAGCTAAGCCTACTATAACTACCAAGATGATTAAATGCCAAAAACCTCCTGATAACATCCTTAAACTTAACACTGATGGATGCTCAAAAGGTAACCTTGTGAGGCTGCTGGTGGTGGAATTCTCAGGGATCATCATGGCAATATGAGAATGACCTTTTACTCTTACTATGAAATTGTACCAACAAGGGTCGGGCTATACTAAATGGCCTTCAATGGTGTGCTAATAATAACTATCATGATGTTATCATAGAATCTGATTCTTTGATTATGGTAATAATGATAAGTGGGAAGAACAATGTATTGTGGCAAGTCCACGACAGTTATGCAGATTAGACATATTATGGAGCAAGGCAACTTTCACATTATCCACTGTTTCAGAGAAGCTAATGAAGCAGCTGACTTAATTGCTAACATTGGAGTTATGGAGAAACATGAAACCTTCTTCACAGAGGCTTTTTTTGCTCAGACAAGTGAAAGCTGCTTTGAAGAATGATAGAGAGGGCACTCCTAACATCAGGATCAGAATTAAAAAGGGGCATTTCAGTTTCTCTACATGAATTTCTGGATTTATATCTACATTTTCACCTTATGGGGTTATATGCTAGGCATATAGCATGTGATGTATGCCTCTCTACTGGCAATTTTCAAATTTGTAACCATAGCATAGGGCACCTTTTGTAGAAGGATAAACTACTCAATTCTCATAATCCCCCTCACAAAGGAAAGGACTATCTTCCTCCTCTTGTACTCCTCTCTTGCTGATGGAATGAACTGGTGGGGGTCTGCCTAACCCCCCACCATTGAAGTGGCTTAATTTAAAAAAAAAAAAAATCAATTGAACTTAAATATGACAAGACATGCCACATTACTTGAACAAGAGGTATGATATCATTACCTAACAAAATAAACATTTAATTAAGAAAAGCCTGATTTCACTCAAATCAATACAATTGGTCTTGTAGTATCAATCCAACTCTTACATCGAGCTGTGACTACAATTTAGACCGTTAGTAGTCGATCTAAATTACAGGTATTTTCATGCTTGAGGGATGTATCCGTGGATTTTATATCTAACCTTTTCTGTCAATAAAACAATGTGACTGACCAAAATTTTGTACACCCATTCTGATAGATTATGTCATCTTAACCACCCCCTCACCCCTCCCCTCTAAAGACAACAAACCCTCTAAATTTAGCAGTACATGAATTATACAAGAATCGTCTTATCTCTCTTCATCAATGTGGATTGAATTCGTATTTGCTTTCCTATGACCTACACTTCTGCCATGAGCCGCTGCGCGACCTTGGAATCACTTCCTTACCAGTTGCTTGGCTCCTATCTTTTCATACACGGCCCTTCAACTACATCAAATGTCAGCTGTAAAGAATGAGTAAGCAGCTGATAGTTTCTTAGAGACCTGTACACTTCGTTGGCTCTTTTCTTCCTGATTTCTACAGTTATCGACAAGTATATTCCATCTAACGGAAAGCAATTTACAGTATCACCTCCTGGGCAATCTCTCGTCATCATCCTCATCACTGTAATTTCCACTCTCTGCAGCTGGCTGTTTTAATTTCTGGAATATGTCATCAAGAGATTCGGATGAGGGGGCACGAGAGACGTTGGTATCCTGAGCTTGACGTAAAGGAATAAATTCACCGACTTGGCATAGTGGAATTAACCGTTTTGCTTCGATGTTTGTTTTGAAGTTCTGGAAACCTGCTTTCATTGATGCCCATCTTCCAGCCAAACCTGATGGAGCTGCTACTGTGCTGCCAGAGTGAGAGCTGGCAGAATCAAGTAAAGAGACCTTAGTAGAGCCTATATCCTCCATTGGCTTCGCATGAGATGTTAGCTTGCCCTGTTCCCTCAAGGCAGCATATTTGCTGCTAATTGCTTCCTTGCTCCCTGAATACCTACGAGCCTCATCTTTCAAAGGTTTTGAAGAACTCCCTCGGTCCTTGTTTGATTCCATGGATGCCTTCGATGCAAAATCACTTGAATCCTGAAAATTTTAAGTGCACGTAACTAGGCTGAAATATGAAAGTTACTAGATAACTTGACAGGACATGGTAACAGACATTAACAATTAGAAATAAATTTTGCATGCAAAGAAAAAAAAAATTACATGCAATTCTCCTCATGAGAATCGCATGCACCGGTTTATCTCAACACTTTAAAAACAGAACAAACTAGCATACCCAAAGAATGTAGTGATGAACTATATGAACCTTATGAGTACGAGTTCGAAATTCTATCACAACCCATTCGATTCACTTGGTTCGTAATTTATGTATAGTACTTACTAGTGAATTTTTTAACGCATACATTGGGTATGAACCAAAACCACTGGGTTCGGATGAAGTAACTTATAGACTAAATTCGCTCTTGTGATGAACACTCAAGGAAAAAGACAACAATGAGAGTTATCATTTGTTGACAAAAAAGGAAAAGGAAGTGGTACAAAGATAATATTGTTGCCTTTTTTTGCATTTGGGAAGCAGGAAATGTATAGAAATACAAAATTAAAGGTTTCCCTTGAGATAGAATTTCTTTCAAATTAAGTTCCTGCTAAAATAAACTTTTGATGGACAGTTGAAAACAGCCACCGTCTTCTTTCGAAACCTTCATTTTCCATTCAACTTAAGCATGCAAGGAAATGCCATCTCTCTTCCTTTCCCTTATGAAAATTTCTAAATGCAATTTTTGAGCTACTTGATATCCAAATATAGGTTGAAGGTAAATCACATACTATGGCATTGCCATCAGATTCCAGATCCACTGCCATAGAGTTGAAATTCCTTGCCAATGGCAAAACATGTTCACCAAGTTTGCGTCCTTGTTCAAGCCAGGTTCGTTCTGCAAATATTGAAGATAGGTGCATCAAAATTGGCAACATACTCAGTTCACTGTTGAAAAAGCTGCTGCAAGTCACTAGAAAAGCAGAAGGTCTTACTTCAATTTCAACACTATTACTCCAATATCCAGTTGATTAAAACATTAAACCGATTAACGGCTCAGTTCCAGCTACTCAGTGGACCACAAATTTGCATTCCAACTAAAATACTACAGAAAAGGAACAGACTAAAATAATAATTCCAGTGACCTGCTTACCTTTCTGCAAGATCAGTAACCCTGACTGATCAAAACCATCCATATCGTCTGTCTCTGACTGGAATCTAAATATCTTCCAGTTCCCAAAAAAACTGATTATCCGGTCAAAGAAATTTCTTGCAACTAGCAATGTATATACAACCATAATAAGTGGATAAATTTTGTTGAATCCTTGACCAAAGAAAGGAACAGCCTTGTCAACAGTTCCCATTCGCTGCAATCATAAATAAAGCATGAACCGTAAAGGGAATGATTTATTAAAGGAGATCATGTGTCACAAAATAAATCATTTGTTTATTGACAAATCAAACCCCATACAAATATTTCACAAAAGAATACTATATGGGAGAGAATACTCCCCCCACCATTCTGGTCTCTACGGCAAGGACAAAATATTTTACCTTCCCAGAATGAAGTCCATTCACTTAGTTTTTAAGACTTTAAGTTAGAAATACAAAAGCATCATTCAACAGCAACAACATACCCAGTGTAATCACACAAGTAGGGTCTGGGGAGAGTGGCGTGTATGCAACCTTACCCCTACCTTGTGAAGGTGGAGAGGTTGTTTTCGATAGACCCTCGGATACAAAAGCATCATTCCCAGATTGAAAATAAAGGGTTCCCTTTGGCACTAAAGAAGTGGTATTTTACAACATCATACTGCAATTCAACGGGAGGGGGGTGGATAGATCCAATTAATAGTTTTTTTGTCCAAGCTTCTAAAATTAGCTTATCTGAAAAGTGATTTTCAAAAAAGTACTTTTGGTGAGAAGGCGGTTTGTGTTTGGCCAATTAATTTAAGCAGCAATTAGTGTTTGGCCAAACGTTTAAAAAGTGCTTCTAATTATATTTCTTTCAAAAGTGCTTTTGGGGTAAAGCTACTTTTTTTAGCTACTCCCAAAAGCACTTATTTTCTCCAAAAGCTAGCTTAAGTCAAACACCTCAATTTTTTAAAATAAGCACTTTTTGAGAAAAATAAGCACTTTTGGAGAAAAATAAGCTTGGCCAAATGTGCTATAAATTACCCAAATCAATATAGCAAGAAAGGGAGGGGAGCCTTGGAGTAACTAGTAAAGTTGTTGTCATGTGACCAGGAGGTCATGGGTTCAAGCCGTGGAAACAGCTTCCGGTAGAAATGCAAGGTAAGGTTGCGTACAACAGACCCTTGTGGTCCCGCCCTTCCCCGGACCCGCGCATAGAGGGAGCTTAGTGCACCGGGCTGCCCTAATATAGCAAGAAAGGATGGTTTACATCTCAACTTGATTTTCTCCTTTATACCTTTTCTTTGGCATTATTGTTAATAGGTGAGATTCAGAAAACAAAGATCAGGAGGTTTGCGCAATACATCTTGATGAAACTCGAAGGAGAAGCCTATGCAATTGTGGTAAAGTAGAGAGTATTTCTTCAATACCATATTCACATTGTTATAACTAGCATAAATAAGGTATCAGCTAAACAGAAAACCATGCAAATTTTAGTATCAATAAGCATCATTTACATATTATTCTAGACCACCAAATGAAGGATCAGAAAAGTGTGCATGCCGACTCATTGTTAAAAGACAAACCAAAGACTGCAGTTTTCTTCTTCGACAATTGTTCACCATCATTTTGCATGGATAACAAAACTGAGGTTGACCATAAACTCACCTTCTCAAATATGGTTTTCTTGTTTTCGCCTAGACTAATAAGGTTAAGGAAATTGTACGAAATTGGAGGTGCATAACGAGCAATCATCCTGCAAGGTACATAGAGGAAACACTAAATTAGAACAAGAAACCAAATTGCTATTACTGTAATAAGATTACTAGGAAAAACTTACGAGCAAATCATTAACAAGCTCACTGAACTTGTTTGTCTCGGTGTCAATGAGTAAAACATATACATTCCAGCCTTGAACAGCGAATAGTAAGTGCAGACACACATATACATAAGTGGCAGGAAAGCAAACACCTGCAAAATAAGGACGGATTGGCTTGAAAGCTGAAGATTGTACTCAATGTTCAACATGCATAAAAAGACATACATTGGTAGAAGAGCACAGAACATTGACAAAAGTAGGATGACTCCTTTTAAAAAATATCCGTGTGTCCGAAGTAATCACTACAAAGACATTGTTTTATAAGGTATAATCACTAAGACATCATAGGTGCTCCTCTTGTTATATTAAAAAAGAGCACCTAATAGTCTTTGTAGCGATTAAAATGACTATTTTATCAAGTTCTTACAACCTCCTTAATAAGCAATTTTGATACTCTTTAACAATTAGTAGAATCTCACCAAAATAACGATACAAGTATAGCTATTGCAAAAGCAATCAGCCTGGAGCAATAAACTGTAAGATTAATGACTTATTAAGCAGTTAACCCCCAAACCAAAATTTCATGGTACCATGATTAGCATGTCATGCCTCATGATTATCCGATAAAAGATGCTAGAAACATTCCTGAGCAAGTGTAGAACTTTCATATAAGAACACAATCATCTGAAAATACCTGAACAAGAACCTCTTGATCTCCAACAGACTTTATAAGAATGGAAAATAGAGATAAATCAACTCCTCTTGGCAATAGAGTTGCTTCAGCTAATAAAATAGCAGCCGACATACAACCAAGAATTACAGCTGAGACTTTCTGTAATTGCTTCCGCAGGACACATCGCCATATTAATTCTGGAAAAGAATGTAAACTTTTATTCCAAAAGTGGAGAAACCAGAAACAAGCAGATCTTATATGACAAATCTAATACTTCCGTCCCAATTTAAGTGTCTTAGTTTGACTTGGCACGGAGTTTAAGAAATAAAGGGAGACTTTTGAATCTTGTGGTCTTAAACTTTCCTTGGAATTGGAAAACTTACTAAATATAGAAAGAGACACTCTTTTTGGGACAGACCAAAAAGGAAAGTAAGACACTTAAATTGGGACGGAGGGAGTAGTTCAAAAAATAAAATACTTGAGTACATATTAGACAGCTATGACTCAGAATAAACGACCAACCAAGACATCATCAAACAAATCATTAGTTGGATAATCAACAAGTTGCGGTTGAGGCATAGTAGTCGTTGTTGTTTATAATCGACACACTCTGCAAGGCATGGGTCCAAATCCTTCTATTCATGTGGGTTAGAGGGTATGCAAAGCTAAGGACGTCATCAATGGTATTTTCCTCAATCCTGATAACTTTGACAGAAAACTGACCAATGATCAAATAAAAAACTAAAGCATGAACCATCACTCCTATTGCCTAATTTGTACTCTATTTACTAGAGTATAATTGCACACAATAGACCCTTGTGACCCGGCCCTTCCCTGGACCCCGCGCATAGCGGGAGTTTAGTGCACCGGGTTGCCCTTTTTTTTTACTAGAGTATAATTGCATTTAGTTAAATGGCGAAGCACATTGGTATCAGTTCCTAGTGCTTTTACAGCATACTTGTGACTAGTTTACTCTGCTTAGGATAACATTACTTCCAACTTTGTAAAACCAGTTCTTCGTAAGAGCTCAATGTATTTATCCTGATTACCAATGCAATATTTGTGTGCCCTAGGACTTTGGTCTAGTGGTAAGAGCGCAACACGTTATATGTGGTTAGAAGCACGTCACGCAAAGGGACTCATACGTCTTCTCCTTTCCTCCTCCACTAGTTCTCTTGGTATAACATTGTCTACTTCATTTGGAGAATCTCAACCAGAAAAGAAAACCCAATTATAGTGTATCTGTGTATGTATATATGATGCCATCATCAAAAATCAGTTATACTTATGTTAGGGTGATGTGGACTACTATGAGTGATTACGCTCCTCCATGGAATCCATCTACCGCAGTAATATAAACTAGAGAATATGACCGCTGAAAAATACCTGTTGTGTCAAAGAAGGAACCCAACGATCCAGCCCTTTCAGGTCTCAAGGTTGAAACAAATTTCCTGCATAAATTTTTAAACTAAAGTAAAAATCTAGCAGCAAAGGGACTAGAATTTGATCAAATTACTGCATAAAGTTGGAGTTTTAAACTATGTGCAAAAATGTCAAGTACTCAAAAGCAAAAGGCAGCTAAAGCAGACAAATAGGGAAAAGAAGAGAGTAACAAAGGCAGAAAATAATTTTTACAAAAAAAGTATACTACAGAGTAAAATATAAAGGTTTCAACTAATGCCCCCTAACTTATAAATAGAAAAATCGCAGAAACAAGGATTAAATTTAATATAGTAATTGCCTAACCACATGAAAGAAATTTATAAGAGGTAAGAAAATGTCAAAAGAATTTCGTTTCACAAGAATAGACTTTCCCCTTACCAAACAAGCCCCTCTTTTAGAACCCATCCATAAAAAGCCATAAGTTTGTCAAAATTGAAATAAGTGTTTTAAGAAGTGAAAAGTGCGAGGAAAAAACACTCCTAAAGCTTTAAGCGAGAAGTGAAGTTCAAAATTAGCAAATAACACAAAATTACCTAATCTATACAACAACATACCCAGTAAAATCACACCACGTGGGGTCTGGGAAGGGTAGAATGTACACAGACATTACCTCTACCTCCGGAAATCCCTCGGCTCAAAACATAGCATAATCACAATCAAAGCAAGCATTGCAAAGCAAGATGAACGGTCAGACAAGAAATTAAAGCTATATGAACATGCTGGTAACAAAAATCGAATACACCATGGTAGCGCATTCTGCCAAAAAAAAGCAATAGCTAACGCAGATAAATAATATAAACAAAGTACACTAGAAAACACATAGCCGCAGAAATCAAACTACAGGGACTATAAAGCAATATTGCGCCTATAAGTGTGATGGGCTACTCGGGCTTACATTACTCACACTACAACTATCATTTTGTGGGCGTGAGTAGGACTACGCTCGACTACCTACTACCCTTCAACCCAAATCGTATCTTCCACAACCCCCTATCTAAGGTCATTTCCTCAATAAGTCGCACATGCGTCATATCGTGTCTAATCACCTCTCCCCAATACTTCTTCGGCCTGACTCTACCCCTTCTGAACCTGTCCATAACCAACCTCTCACACCTCCGCACTAGGGCATTTGTGTCTCTCAATACTCCCACTCTGTCCCGGATATCATCATTTCTAATCATATCCATCCTTGTATGACCACACATCCATCTCAGAATCCTCATCTCAGCAACTTTTATCTTTTGGATGTGTGAAGTCTTGACTGGTCAACACTCCGCCACATACAACAGTCGGTCTGACGATCGCCCTATAAAATATGTCTTTAAGATTTGGTGGCACTTTTTTGTCACAAGACTCCAGATGCGAGCCTCTATTTCAACCACCTGCCCCAACACGATGTGTGACATCATCATCAATCTCTCCATTCCCTTGAATAATAGACCCGAGGTACTTGAAGCTTCCTTTCTTAGGGATCAATTGAGTCCCAATCGACACCTCCACGCCTGTCTCATGGTCGCTCCCATTACTGAACTTGCACTCCAAATATTGTGTCTTGGTCCTAATCAAACTGAACCCTAGACTCTAAAGTCAGTCTTCAAACCTCCAGCTTGGCGTTCACTCCGCTGCGAGTCTCATCTATCAGAACTATGTCGTTTGCGAATAACATACATCATGGAACCTCCCCTTGAATTTATCGTGTCGGTCCGTCCATCACCAAGGCAAATAGGAATGGGCTAAGCGTTGATCCTCGCGCAAATTTCATCGCACCGGAAAGTGCTCCAGTCTCCTCCTATCAGACGCACTTAGTCTTGGCTCCATCATACATATCCTTCATCGTCCTAATGTATGTCACAGGTACACCTCTAACCTCCAAACATCTCCATAAAACCTTCCTAGGAACTTTGTCGTATGCCTTCTCTAGGCCGATGAAAACCATATATAGGTCTCTTTTCCTCTCCCTATACTGCTCCACCAACCTAATAATATGAATGGCTTCAGTAGTCGAACGCCCCGGCATAAATCCAAAGTGATTCTCAGAAATAGACACGACTTTCCTTACCCTCATCTCCACGACCCTTTCCCAAATTTTCACAGTGTAGCCCAACAGCTTGATACCCCTATAGTTGTTGCAATAAGAACTTATAATCTCATAATTCAATTTAACATTGAATCGATACCCCACCCCCTAAGTAAATCTCTTTTCTGAGTTACGGCCTTAAACTATGCAGGGTGCCGTAGACCCCCACCAATATCGTTCGAAGTGGTACTCAAAAACCTTCTCTTGGCCAACCCCAGTTTTAAGAAATAAGGTGTTTGTCACAGACCAATTATGTGGTGGCACGTAAATTTTCTTTTTTAATACAATTTATTTTTTAAAGGTCTTTTAAGCCCCCCACCTCCCCCACCCCAAAGATTCCTTCTTCATCCTTCTATCATACAAGTAGTACCCCTGTATAGTTTAAGGTCGTAACTGAAAAATGAGTACTTTGGGGAGTATTTATGTATTACCCCTAACTGCTTTAGCAATTGCACCAATAACTAGATTTAGTTGCATCATCTTTTATTCCAGACAATATTCCTATGAATCAAAATTTAAAGAATAAAAAAGGAGCAAGAGAGAGAAGAGAAGCACAGTGAAGAAGAAGTAGCAAAAGAATAGGACTTGAAAGCTAACAGAAGAGGACAACATGCTCACCCGAAGAAGAAAACTCATTATGAAATGAAAGGAAGCAAATCGAGAGAAGCAGAGACAGAAGTAGTAAAAGAAAAGCAATCGTAAACTAGAGAAGAAGAACAAGGGTTGCAGACCAGAGACGATTCCTAGTTCTCAGATAGCTACCTGCATACTTTTTCCTCATCTTTTTTCTATTTTTTTCCAATCTCAGTTTAAAAAAGTGATCACTCCCTGCTGCTTTACACCTCATTATCCAAAGTGTGTGTTTCTTCAAGTTGCATTGTTTTACCCATGAGAAACAACAACCCATCGCTTCTCATCACTCCTTATTTCTTTCAAAAAATTATCAAAAACTTTGTATTACTATAGTTTCTAAATGCATCTCCTTTGTACTTCAAACATACAGCAAAGATATTTAGGTTGGGGACTCCTGCTTGAATCAGTTTCCTAGTTTCTATTGGGATCCAGAGGGAAAGCAGGTGGTTAAAACAAAACTGGCAGAAACAGCTACCAGAAATCAAAAGTAGAATAATAACACATACCAACCAGTTGCATCGCGCTGCTCATAATTCTTTATAGTATCTTCCAGTTCAAGAGCCTCTGTTACACATGTCAAATACTCACTGCATGTTAGAAGATAAAGTTATCAGTTGGCCCCTGGAGAAAGCATTAAGTTTTTAAAGCCATAAGATAATGAGACCTTCACCAATATGTTACTGAAACATAGTGAGGAAAAAATGTGGATATAAAAGAAAGTTCTAGCAAGAGTTGTTAGGATAAAGAGTTCTTTGTAATCGACGTTTTTCAAACACGGATATAACAAATCAAAATAGGAGCTAGTGAAGGGCATAAATAGCCAGGACAAAGTGGTTATTCACGACTGTCAAAAGTATAATTCTAGCTTCATTCAGGAGCTTAAAGAACAATATCCATATTTAGGCCGTGATGTATAAGTTGTTAAAGGGAAAGATCTGTAAACAACAGTACAAAAGGTGAACGCCAGGACAAAAGGACAACTTTCCACAAACATCTGTACTAATGGGTAGGCATTGTGAACTCCAAAAAACTATACGAAACAAAAGACCATTTAAAGTCTAGTACTCCCTCCGTCCCAATTTATATGAGGGTGTTTGACTGGGCACAAAGTTTAAGAATGAAAGGAAGACTTCTGAAACGTGTGGTTTAAAACAAGCCATAATATTTGTGTGGCTACAAATCATCTCATTAAGGTTAAAATGGAAAGTTTAAAGTTAAATTGTTACTAAATATAGAAAGGTGTCATTCTTTTTTTATTGACTAAAAAGGAAAGAGTGTCACATCAATTGGGACGGAAGGAGTAATAGTTCATTGTGGAGGTAACAGACGCTTGTTATCAGTAGGAACTAGTCGATATCATCGAAACGGGTCCTATGCTCTTCGGCATTCTATGTGACCTGGTAGATTGGCATACTACAAATCTATAAAGAACAAGGAGACCTGGATCTGACGCTTATTCTTGAACTAGTGGATAATAACTTTCACTGTATGAAGATCTTTTTCCTGATGAATAAAAAGTATAGAAGAATAGGTTCACATGGACCAGCAGTGCAAGAAGGCACAA
This sequence comes from Przewalskia tangutica, assembly GCA_029844215.1. Taxonomy (NCBI): domain Eukaryota; kingdom Viridiplantae; phylum Streptophyta; class Magnoliopsida; order Solanales; family Solanaceae; genus Przewalskia; species Przewalskia tangutica. Next base: position 149,165,339 of record CM056719.1, read on the forward strand.
TAAAGTTGGTGTATTGGAAGTCGCAACTTGACATGCAGCATTGACTTTACCTTTTGTATCTATAGTACTCCTCTCGAGCAATACGAAGATTACGCCTAAGTTTTGCCATTGATTTATCATCTGTATCATAATCCATGTCATATTCCCCCAATTGACCTCCTTGAGGTTTGAAAGATGGATCCTCCCTGAACTGTAAATGAAATGAAATATCACGCATGTATTTAGAAAGAAAGAGGAGAAGTAGAATAGGTCAGAGGGAATGGAAAAGGAGAAGTACCATTTGAACTAACATATTATCAATAACATTCATATAACGCCTCAAAGGATCACGCTTGGACATCTGCTTCGATGTAGCCTGAGCAACCTGATTAAGTTCACCATGCCCAGTAACTCATAAGTGCAGGAGAAGAGAACCAGTTAAACTGATGTAATTTATTTCCTATTCCTATCAAATATCGGACGAGCAAAACATAACTTACTGGGCACACATAAGACTAACAAACAAAAATCTTTTACAATACAATTTGCAAATTATTTGGCAATCTATGAACATTATTCAAAAACGGGCAATCTCGATTACATGTCAAATGCAAGCTGTACCCGAGTACAGAAATGAGCCCAAAGCCACAGAACAAAGCAGCAAAGCATATTCTGAACTAAATTGCAAAACCCTAAGCAAAACTTACCACAATAGCATTTGATAATTCTTGATGGGCATCATCAAGCTTCACAGCCATTTTCGCAATTTTATGAGAAAGCACCTTCTGACGAGTAGTCCAATCTGCATTTTTCCACATGCTCTTTGGAATTTCGCTCATACCAAAACCAAGAAGAAAAGCACCAGTCACAAGTCCAAAAGTATTTGAGCATGCCATGGCAAAACCCAGTGCATTACCATCCCTGTCATGGAAAAATTATGGACACAGGAAATTATCTACTAAAATGATAATAAAACAGAAGATACAATGGTTGTGACGTTGAGTTGCTTCTTCAACATACTGACAAGATTCAAACCTTTGAAAAACAATAAGCAACAGTCTATACAATTTGGAATCTGTTTATTCAGAAATGGATGTGAGGAGATCATAAAGGCAATGAAAGAGAAATCTATGATAAAGCCAATGGGGGTTAAGCCATTATGTCTAGTTTGGAGAGAGTAAATTAGGAACTGGATAAACAGCCCGTGTCTCCTTCCATTTTCCCCTCCTTTCACCCTCCTTTCTCATGTCCCACCAGACACATCACCCTTAGGTTCTCTCCACTATTTCTAGACATACATTCCCTTTGTTACTTCATTCAAATGAAGCCTCAATAAAGAAAACAGTGGACATAAACCAATGTACTGCTTCAGTTAGGATAACAACTTCATTCAAGAACTGGTAAAGTGGTGAGAGAACAGAAAACTTCAATTTGGGTTAGAAGAAACTGGATTAGAGTGAGGAAAGTGCTGTGAGTAAAATGCGCTGGTCTCAAGTAACAAATCCTAGACCTCTTGTTGAGAATGGAAGAGGAAAGTGCTGAAACGTGGAGGAAATTAATCCCACTATCAAAAACTCAAAAGGGAGGAAATAATTGAAGATTTGGAGTTCCACGTCAACTACAAAAGTAGGACAGGCAGCAGAGAAGATAGGAAACAGAGTTTTAGAATTTTGCGACAAAGATGAAAATGTTAAGTCGGAACATACAACGGTTAAATGACTTTTTCAAACCTAGGACCATTAAATTCTTGATGCAAAAATGGAAGGCTGATTTGTTTGTTAGTACAACAAAATAAGAAGGCTAGATGGCAGGATAGAGATGTGAGACAAATCCGGGCAAGTGGGTGAGCGGAATACGAGGCTTTAGACGTGTGCTGTACTAGTTGTGGAGTAATAGTCTAATGGGATAAAAGGAATTGGAAAAGGGTGGATTGTCTGAAGGGACAATATTATGTACCATGTTAGTTTAAAAAAACACAGACAGGATATAATTGCAACTAACAGGAATTCATGCACCACATAACAAGAAAGGAAGGAAGGAGGTATGGATGAACAAGCAAGAATAAGAGAAATCAAGGACCTTGGTTATATGTGGTAACTTCAATGTGACAAGATACACACATGAAAGAAAACAATAAGAGAAAGTCAAGGAGTATGGTAGATTTTTTTTTCGTTCTAGATTTTGGAACTACTTGATCCTCTCAAAATGGGGGAGAGTTTACACAGTCAATGGGCAAGTCACACTTAGCATCAAGAACAGATAAGTTCTTATTCTCGAGGGAATGTAACAACAATCTCAAATACATAAACAATCTTAAGTAGTTTCAGACCATAGCCCTCTAATGTTGTATTGTGGACAGTGGGAGAGTAGAAGGACATATTTTAAATTCGAAATATGTGGTTGGAACATGAAGGTATTATAGACATGGTAAGAAGTTAATTGGATGATATTGAAGTAACAAGGAGAACGGATTTCAAACTGGCCAGCAAAAGAAAGATGTTAAAAAGAAAGCTGATTGAGTGGAACACACACCTAAAAAGGGAAGAACTCATAGTATATAAATATGGAATACGAAGTCGGCTGTCTTTGGAAACATGGAGAGGAGGAAATCAGAAGCACTGGAAAACTTCTTGGAATTGAAAGCATGAGAAAATTCCTTGGAGACAGAAATCCAAAGTTGTGCAGAAAGCATACTTCATTATGGAAGCCGAAGAGATAGCAAAACAACAACAACAACAACATACCCAATGAAATCCCACAACGTGGGGTCTGGAAGGGTAGAGTGTACACAGACCTTACCTCTACCTTGATAGGTAGAGAGGCTGTTTCCGGGAGACCCTCGGCTCAAGACTTTTTAAGCATAATCATAGGCAAAGCAAGATAAACGGTCAGACTCAGACGAGAAATTAAAGTATTATGAACAGATAATAAAATCGAATACACCATGGTAGAGCATTCTAACAACAGGAAGCAATAGTTAACACAGCTAAATAAGATAAACAAATTACACTAAAGAACACATATTAGCATGAATCAAACTATCGGGGACTATAAAACACTAATGCGCCTATAAATGTGATAGGTTAATCGAGCCTACAGTAATAACACTACACTATCATTTTGTAATCGTAAGTAGGACTACGCTCGACTACCTACTACTCTTCTACCCTAATATGTGTCCTCCACAACCCCCTATCTACGGTCATGTCCTCAGTAAGTTGCACCTGCGTCATATCCCGTCTAATCACCTCTACTTCTTCGGCCTACCTCTACCCCTCCTGAACCCGTCCATAGCCAACCTCTACCCCTCCTGAACCCGTCCATAGCCAACCTCTCACACCTCCGCACTGGGGCATCCGTGTCTCTCCTCTGCACATGCCCGAACCATCTCAATCACGCTTCCCGCATCTTATCCTCCACCGAGGTCACTCCCACTTTATCTCAAATATCATCATTTCTAATTTTATCTCTCATTGTATGCCACACATCCATCTCAATATCCTCATCTCCGCAACTCTCATTTTTTGTATGTGTGAAGTCTTAATTGGTTAACACTCTGTCTCATACAATATAGTCGGTCTAACCACTACCTTATAGAACTTGCCCTTAAGTTTTGATGGCACATTTTTATCGCACAAGACTTCAGATGCGAGCCTCCATTTCATCCACCCTGTCTCAATGCGATGTGTGACATCGTCATCAATCTTTTCATTCCCTTGGATAATAGACCCTAGGTACTTGAAGCTTCCTTTCTTTGGAATGACCTGGGTACCAAGCTTCACCTCCACGCATGTCTCAAAGTCTCTCCCATTGCTGAACTTGCACTCCAAATATTTTGTCTTGGTCTTACTCAACCTAAACCCTTTAGACTCCAGAGTCTGTCTCCAACTTTCACTTTGTCGTTCACTCCGCTGCGAGCTTCATCAATTAGGACTATGTCGTCTGCAAATAACATACACCATGGAACCACTCCTTAGATTTGTCGCGTCAGTCCGTCCATCATCAAGGCAAATAGGAATGGGCTAAGAGTTGATCCCTGGTGCAGCCTCATCATCACTGAAAAGTTTTCCGAGTCTCCTCTCCTACTGATCGTACCCTAGTCTTGGTTCCAGCATACATATCATTGATCGCCCTAGTGTACACCACATGTACACCTCTAACCTCCAAACATATCCATAGAACCTCCCTAGGTACTTTGTTGTATGTCTTCTCGAGGTTGATGAAAACCATATGTAAATCGTTCTTCCTCTTCCTATACTGCTTCACCAACCTCCTAATAAGATGAATGGGTTCAGTAGTCGAACGCCCCGGCATGAATCCAAACTGGTTCTCGGAAGTAGACACGTCTCTCCTCACCCTCATCTCCACGACCCTTTCCCAAACTTTCATAGTGTGATTCATTTGATACCCCTATAGTTGCAACTCTGGATATCACATTTGTTTTTGTTTTTGTACAAGGGAATCATTGTACTCCACATCCATTGTTCGGGCATTCTTGTCGTCTTAAAAATGACGTTAAACAACTCAGTCAGTCACTCTAAAGCTGCTCTGCCTGGAGCTTTTTTAAAATTCAACTGGGATCTCATCAGGCCCGGTCACTCATCCCGTGCGCATCATGCGAACGGCACCCTTAACTTCCTCAACCTTAATTCTTCTACAATACACAAAATCAGCACAATGTCTCCATCTCCTTTTTCGTACCGAAGAGATAGCAAAGTATGAGGAAATTTCTTGGAGACAGAAATCCAGGTACCTTGGGTTACATTTTTTTACAGCGATATGACAAGAACTAATTAAGACAATCTCATATGTTAAGGAAAATAAATTTTAGTTCAGCAACCTGAAACAAGTCTTACAGTTGTGCTCTATAAAATTCCAAGTAAATTATACATTCCAACAACTTGAGCACTAACTAGATGAGCTTAATATGGATCCATTTCCATCGGAATAGAACTTTTGAAAACAATTATGATACTCGCTAACACGAAAATAGAGTGTTCATGCAGTTGGAACAGCAGCCAATTGCTAGATCAATCCAATCTAAGTCAGGTCCAAGAATGAGATACCAGGCTCTTTCATTCAATTCAAATATCTAAACCAAGTACAGCTCAAAAGAAATCCGTAGTAAAGGAACCCACGTTTATGATTAACTAGAGAAAAAGAACGCACCAAGTTTTCCGCATGGTAATGAGGAGAATAAGTCCAAGAAGACCAACAACCCCCAAGATGGCATAGAAGACCAAGTTGGCATGTATGCTTGTCTTCAATCGCTCTACAAGTGTAAAGTCTCCAGCATCTTCGAAACCTTGAATAAGAGGAACCACGAGCCTATTCGACGATGTAAATATATAAGTGTTAGGAAGTACACGTCATAGAAATGTGAATCCGGAGATCGCTCCCAAGAAAAAACTTGAAAATATGATATTTGAGTAGTTGCCTTCCAGCTAATAGCAAAAGAGAATGTTGTGTACCTAAGACACAAATTATTAACACAAAGGACTTTGTAACAAACAACAATGCTAAAGGTTAAGGGAGGCGATCTAGAATCTATGTAATTCAACTTTATTTCAGATAAGCTACCAAATTCACGTTTTTTTGGGAAGATTATAATATGTGGTACCAACCAGTCAATCAATCAACACATTAGTTAAGGTTGGCTATATTGCAATAACTGGTCGTGGAGATAATTAACTGTCCATGCAAACTGAAATAAAGAGCACCCGAAGACTAATGAAATGACACAAAAAGTTTAAGCATTTGCTATCTCAGCAGATCCACAGCCAGAAGTGAACAGATTACCATGTGAGTAGGAATGTACTCCAATATGACCAGCTCCAAAAGAATGATATGCCTCCATTACCATGCCCAATTATTGTCTGAATAAAAAGACTAAAAAAATCAGCATAAGTAAACATCATATATTTTTGTATGAGCATTTATATCAAATTACTATTGTTGTTTCTGTTACTTTGGCTATCTTTACTATTTTTGTTGTCAATACTTTTCTTTTCCTCGATATTTTCATCACAGCTTTATTTATTTTTTTTGAAACTGGTAATATTTCTCAAACTTGTTTTGAAAAATGTTTTTTTTCAGCTGAGGGTATATCGGAAACAACCTCTCTACCCGGCAAAGGTAGGGGGTAAGGTCTGCGCACACCCCACCCTCACAGACCCCACTTGTGGGATCATACTGGGTATGTTGTTGTTGTAATATCGCTAAACTTTGTAATATTCCTGACATTGTCAGATACATAGAGAAAATCCATACACTAGAAGATGGTCAAATATGTTTTTTCAAACCTCAACTAAAGCACTAGTTTCATGAACAAACTTGTTCGTGGCCATAATAAGTCAGGCTATTCACTAACTTACTGACAAAGATTAGAATTAAAACTGATGCAAAACATTTGATGAGAAAGACCATTCTTCATAACCCTCACTGGAACTACCTCAGTGACTCGAAAGAACTATCAGTTCCACTCCACACACACAACCCCCCTGGTGGACCTACTTCATTCCAATACTCAAATTCATCTTTTGAGACAAAACCAACGGTGCTTTAAAGTGGGTAAATACTTACTCATACCGAGTGTTTAGATCAAACCAATGCAATTTACCATGATTAAGTGAATTTCTACATTAATTAACCATGGTTAACTGATAGTTGTATGTATTCAAACATATGTCATACATCCATTGGTTTTGGTGTAAGCACCTGGTGTGGGTAAGATTTTACCTTTAAAGCGTACCAACAACTACTAGGCTTTACAACAACAACATACCCAGTGTATTCACACAAATAGGGTTTGGAGAGGGTATAGTGTACTCATACCTTACCCCTACCTCGTACAGATAGAAAGGTTATTTTCCGAAGATCCTAGGCTCAAGTAACACATAACAAGGCGACATGGAAAAGACATAGCAAATAAGACATAACAAATACTCCCTCTGTCTTAATTTATATGACACACTTTCCTTTTTAGTCAATCTCAAAAAGAAAACACATTTTCTTAGTTGACAACAATTTATCTTTAAACATTACCATGTTTTAGACCACGAGATTCAAAAGTATTTTTTTTATTTCTTAAACTTCGTGTCAGTCAAATTACATCATATAAATTGGAATGGATGAAGTAATAGATAGAGCGTAACATAACATTCCGAGCAAATAATGCAATAACCGATGCATAAGAAACAAAAGATAGTAGTAGAAATCTAAGGACAAGAAAAAACTACTATGAAAAATACTGCTAATACTAATTCATATCACTCGTATAAATCCTTAGTTTATACCGCATTCTAATTCCTTAGCTAATTCCACATGAATTCCTAGATATTCTAGTGTAAACTAGGGTTGTCCAACGGGGCGGGGTATACAGGCCAGGCATTCCCGACTTTGTCTGCGTGTATCGATATCACAGGTGCTCGATTTCGATCTGGTAGATGAAAAAACCGACCCAGGCCAGACCCTTCCGCCCCCGACCCACTAACTAGCGGTTTGCCTGCGACTTTGTACGATTTGGTAGTTGTCTGGCCAAATTCCCCTCCACTCCCAACCCCTACCCACAATATTTATTTTTAATCCTTAAGTTATTATATTTACACTTTAACCCAATTTTTTCAACTATAAATACTTCATTTTTCTTCATTCTTTCTCACAAATCTTCCTACAATTACAATCCCTCTAATAATCTTTCATTCTCTTTACATTGTCTTTTAAATATTCAATTTAATTTATTCATTTGGGAATTGGCAACTAGCTTGAGGATCATCCGTTGAGCAAAATTTCAATTTTCAACATCTCTCGATTACACGTCGACGTTACGTCGTTTGTCTGATCGTTCATTTATTAAATTATTATTGTTTATTTATTTTAATTAGCGCACTTAATTTCATTATCTTTAGTTTTAACTATTTATTGGCATAAATTAAAATGAAAGGTGCCCAAGGTATGTTGGGTAAGATTATTTCTGGTTCTACTAGTAGGGGTAACAAAGGCAAGGGTCCTTCTTCTGGTCATCCTATTCCTCCTAGTCCTAGACATGATGATTCTATTGATACTCAAAATTTTCCTGAAGTACCATTAGATTTAGATTTAGACGATGAACTATTTTCTGGAAATCAACAAGAGTTTAATTTAGAACATCTAGATGACACACCAACTAATCTAGATGACACGTCAACTAATGCACCTCAAACTGGAACGCCTCCTATTCCTCCTAGTATGAGACGAGGCCCACCAGAACGAAAATTAACATCACTTGTATGGGCTTTTTTTGATAGAGACGTACAAAATGAAGCTGCTAAGTCTGAAAATAAAGACAGATAAATCAAAGTAGACAAAATAGAGAAATAAAGATGCACAATTTGTAAAAATGTTTATAAATTCAAAATGGGAAGAGGTCATGGCGGGACGGGAGGTTTAACTACGCATTTGAATACCAAACACAAAGCTAGGTGGGATGAATATAAGGTTCAAGTAAAGGGTGATTCAGCAATGACCTCTCAGTCGGGACAAGCTTCACATTCGCGCAAGACTGCAGGTCAAATTGACCACATGAGAGAAGCGATTGTAGGCCCTAAATACGATAAAATGAAAGATAGGGAAGAATTATCAAAATTAGTTGCAGTGGAGGGTTTGCCTTTTTCATTTCCTGATTCTCCTGGTTTTATTCATTATATAAGATCAATGTACAATCCTGCTTATAACGGTTTTACTAGATCAACTGTTAGAAGAGATGTTTTTAAATTTGCACACGAATATCAACAATATTTACGTTATTATTTATATCATTACCCTGAAAAAGTATCTATCACTGATATAGGCCGTAGTACTAACGGTCATGATTATTTAACTGTAACATGTCATTGGATAGACCATAAATGGTCTATGCAAAAACGTATTTTATCATATATCTATATTGATGAAAGGCATACTGATATTTTTACTCAAGAAAATATTTTTTCTGTTTGCGTTTATTATGGCATAAGGGATAAAGTCATGACTATTACAATAGATAACGGTTCTTCTAATATTTCTACAGATTATTAAAAATTGTCTTAACTTCATCTTTTCCAGATCATTTTCATATAAAATGTGCATGTCATATTTATAACTTAGTTGTAAAGGATGGTATAAAACTTTTTGAAGACATTCTTGCAAAAATTCAATTTGCTATAAACTATATTTTTTTAAAATAATAGAATACAACGACTAAAAGAATATAAAAAAACTTGTCACGATTGTGGTCTAGCTTACAGAAAAGTTCCCGATGAAGTATGCACTAGATGGAATTCTTTATACAACCAACTACGTGTTACTTATGAGTATAGACAACCTATAACCCAAATTTTTAACGTCCGTAATCGAAATCCTAGTGATATGCTTATAGATTTCGATTGGGATACAATTTTAGACCTTAATATATTTTTGGAGAAATTTTATCTAGCTACTAAAGAATTTTCCGAGATTTATTATCCTATTATTTCATCAATGTTATTTTATATAGCTCTAATATTTATATTACTTAGTGAATATATGGCAAAATCAGCTTATAAGGAACCTATTAAAAAAATATTTAAAAAAATGAAAAAATATTTTATTCCTATTCCCCCAATATTTTTTATTAGTGTTGTATTAAATCCGTCTATTAAAATAGACGGTTGTAGAAATCTTGTTGAAACTATTTACGATTGCATAGATACACTTTCACCTCCAACTCCTAAAAATTCAAACGACCCACCATCTGTTGAAATAAGTAGAGAGGAAGTGTTGTCTAGCATTCAAGATGAATGTAAAAAAAAATATACGCATTACCAAAAGAAAGTGCTAGCAACCAACTGACTTCCATGCCAATTTCTTCTTCTTCAACACAACCCCAAAAACGACATGTTGTTTCTGCGGCTAGTATTCAAAGCCTCAGACAGAGAATGTATAGTGGTACCGTTTCTAACCAAGTTAGTGAGTTAGATGTTTTTATTTTGCAGAGTGTTGTACCGTATGAAACAATTGAAAATGAAGAGGGACGTGAAGACTTGCTAAAATACTGGATGCAGAATGAGAAGAATTTTCCAACACTAGCAAAGATGGCCCGAGATGTGTTGAACATTCAAGCATCATCAACAGCGTCCAAAGCGCATTTTCTGCGGGAAGATTTCAAATAGGGAAGCACAGACATTCATTGGCAGGAGACTCATTAGAGATTGCAGTTCTATTCAGAGACTGGATTCGTGCGGAGCATATGAGGTGCGGCCAACCGGAGATCGACGAAGAAGAAGACTACACCTACAACGAAATCTTATCCGATGTGCAAGCGACGTCGTCCAATTTGACCAAGATTTACCAATTCCAACCGAAGAACCACAAGACATTATAAAGAAACTAGAAAATGTGTTTCTTAAAATGTAACTCTTTTAATTGTAATTTTACTATGCTATTTATTTGCAACTTTCAATATCACGAAATTGCAATTTTGAAATTGTATTACAAACAAAAATCATACTTCTAGTCGAATAATATAAAAGGGACAAAAACAGCCTTGGGATGTTTTTATTAAACTATCTTGTTGTGTATGTGTATTGTGTGTTATTTATTTTAAAGGCAAATACAAAAATGATCCCACCCCGACCCCTCTCGATCGGGACGGGGCGGCGGCACACCCCGCCAGACCCGACCTACCCCAGCCCCGCCAGATCCCGACCCCCGCCCACCCGGCTCCGACCCCGACCCGTTGGACAGCCCTAGTGTAAACAACTAGTTCAACTCCAAAAATAAAATTAAAATGAAGAAACGCACATTAAATGAATCAATTTAAACTAAAATTGCGTATTATATGAAGAATGATAGAAATGTACCGTCCAAATATCGGCAGGTACAAGGATAATAACGGAGATAGAGCAAAACCAGGTATATCCAACTGTGAAGAACACGTAACGAGGTACTTCTGGTCCAGAAAAGTACTTTAGAGTCAAAATCACCATGCCTAGGGTTAAAGGCAACGAGATCAAATAAAACACCCACATTTTTAATAAAATTATATATATATATATATATATGAAATCGCAATTGATATTGCAATTGATCGGAAAAGTGATCAGAAGGAAGTAACCGGTGATGTGTGATCGGCGATAGACGATAACGAGTTTCGGTATTAGCTAACGTGCGCCGATTGACTTTTCTTTACGTTTGGTCTAAGTTTTACTAACGTGAGCACGGTGTGACGTGCTCGTCGGCTTGAACAAACTTTTGGTAAGATGATGTACATAAAGTATACTGTCTACCGGTCCGGGTTGACCCGGAACCGGACCGATTGACCCGGTAGAAAATCTGGACCGGCCCGGACCGGTAAGGGCATACCGGGTTGGGGGTTGGATTGACCCCCAACCCCAACCCGCACGGATTAGGAAAAAATCCGGTAAGACCCGGACCGGTTAGACCCGATAACGGAAAATCGGAAAAAAAAAATGCAAACAGTGCCCAAACGGTATTGTTACCGTTGGGAGGGGTGGGGGTGTGACAACGGTCATTTGGACCGTTTGGCTGTTTTTCAATTTATTTTTGTTTTGTTTATTATTTTTTTTAATTATATTTTTACCCTTTAAAAAATCTATAAATTCTCTAAAAAAAATCATTTTTATCACACAACATTTCTATCAATTCTCTTATTCTCAATTTCTCATACTCTCTTAATCATCTTTATTATCAATTTTCAAGTTATTATTATTATTAGTTTTCAAATTCAAAGTAACAAGACTTCGAGCTTCGAGTTTCAATTGAATTCTGAATCCCGAAGTTTGGTACACTCGTTTCATTCTCTAATTATTTTATTAAATTGTCATATTTATTTGTTGATTATTTAAATATTTTATAATGTCTTTACTAAGGGGAATTGCGTCGGGACTACGCCGTAAATCTAGTTCAAGGGGTAAAAAATTTGTAGGTTCTTCATCATCTAACCAAAATATAGATTATGATCAAATGCAAGAAGATTTTGGAATAGAAGATAATGAATATGATAACGTTCAATTAGATAATATTGTTGAACTTGAAGAACAAGAACCTCCTACACTCTTAGTGTTCCTTACATCGATGTTAGTGCTGCTAGTGGTAGTCTTAGTCGTAGACCTCCTGCAGAACCGATGCAAGAAAAAAAGGAGTAAAGTGTGGCTTTTTATGATAAAGTTGTAGATCGATAGAGTTAGATGTAATATTTGTGGGAGAACTTATAAACATAAGACAGGGAGTGGTGACGGGGGGACGGGCACTATAGGTAGACATATAAAACACGATCATACGGCACAATGAAATGTTGTCTCTGATTTAGAACCCGGTCAACAACAACTTAATCAATTAACTGGGGCTAAATACGATCCAAAAAGGATCGCGTTGAATTAGCAAAATGATTGTCGGAGGTTGTTTACCTTTTTCTTTTGCTTCTTCTTCATATTTAATTACATATATTCAAAGAGTATATAATCCTTTTTTTAAAGGTGTTCCTCGTAGTACTACTAGAGCCGATATTTTTAGACTTCATAATGATTATGTTATTTTTTTGCAATATTTGTTTGTTAACCTTCCATGCCTAGTTAGTTTTACTTCAGACATTGGGCATGCATTAAACGGTTATGATTATTTAACAATTACTTATCATTGGATTGATGAAAATTTTAGAATGGAAAAACATACTATTGCTTTTGCGTATGACGAGGATCAAAGTCATACTGGAAAATATATAAGCGAAACTATTTGTTCTTATGCCCAAAAATATAATCTTTATAATAAAATATTTTGTGTATCATTCGATAATGCATCTAATAATACTGTTGTTGTAGATCTTTTAAAAGCAGAGCTACACTCACCACTTCCTCATATATTTCATGTTCGTTGTGCTTGTCATATTTATAATTTAATTGTTAAAAGTGGTCTTGATTTATTTTCACCTGAAATAAAACTTGTCAAAAGAGCTGTTGGAGTTATTCAGGGTAATAATAGGAAAAATAGAACTATAGAATTTAAAGAAAAATATAAACAATTTAATTTGAGACCTAAATTCATGCCAGAAGATATTATTACACGGTGGAATTATACTTATTTATTTTTAAAAGAATGTTATAAGTATAAAGACCCCATAACACATGTTGCAAATGCGCATTGTAAGAACGTGATGTATATGTTAACCGACGAACATTGGAAATCAATTGGTGAACTTTTAAAAAAATTACGTAAATTTTACATCTTTGTTGAATTTTCAGGATCTTATTACCCAACAGTTTGTAATGTTTTAGCTCATATAGCTGAAATTTCATATTTACTTTATGATTTAAAATCAAATGTGAAATATAAAAATGCAGTTACACTTATCTTTGAAAAGTTTAAAAAATATTTTTTCCCTATTCCTGATATTTGTTGTATTGGTGCAGTCTTAAATTCTTCTATTAAAAAAGTAGATTGTCATAATTTAATATTTAGTTTATATACTTATATGGAAGTAGGTGGAATAGAAACTCCATCTTCATTTGATTGCATAAGTACACTTAATATTAATTTAACTACATTATATGAATATTATGCTACATTACATGATAACAACAACTCTGCTACTAATATTCCTTCTAGTTCTGCTTCTGTGTCTACACCCGTGATTCATCGCGTGGCGATGAAGAAGAATCTTTAGACATATGGAGCACTTTTACAACCTGGCAAGCCTGAAAGTCGATCTTGCGATGAGATGCAATTTTATTTGCAAAAACCAGCGGAGCCGAAGAAAAGTTTTGACCCTTTACAATGGTGGCAGGATAACAAAAGATAATTCCCGGTACTTGCAGCGATGACCCGAGATGTTCTTAATGTGTCGATCTCAACAGTGGCTTCTGAAAGTGCATTTAGCCAAGCACGAGATCAAATAGGAGACCTGCGTCACGTTGGATGGAAGCACATTAGAAGTGTTAGTCTGCTTAAGGGATTGGATCAGTTCAGAGAGAAGAAATCAAGGATGTGGAGACGTTAATTCTCCGGAAGATGAAGAAATAGACAATATTTTGGAAGGCGGGAGCAGAGGCGGGACTGGAATTAATACTCCAGATTTAGAGGTTATGGAGCATAACCAATTCAATCAACCTATAGATTACGAAGAACTTGCAAGAAGGATGCATAATATGTAAATAAAATTATTATTACTTCATTATGTACTCTTATTAACATTATGAAAGTTCAAAAGTTTACATTTTATCATTAATTTTAATTTTACTATATATTTAGTTGTTAATCTATTATTACTTATTTGTTAACTTATATCTACTAATCTAATAAATTAATAAAAGTATAATTACAATATAAAGTTATAAACTATAAAGTATAATTGTATAAGTGTATAACTATAACAGTACCATAAAGTATAAACTGTATAAAGTAAACTATAAAATAAAGATAAAGTATAAAGTTATAAACTATAAACTATAAACTATAAAGTATAAAGTTATAAACTGTAAAATAGAAAGTTAACTTTAAAGTTTCAATTTTAATATATAAAACTAAATTATATATTATATTATTATATTACATATTTAAATTGAATTTAGTTTATATTATAAAAAATAAATACTAGAAATAAAAAAATAAAAAATAAAAAACCGGACCGGTAGGACCGGTTCAGACCCGGACCCGCACGGGCCGACCTGAAATCCGGTAATGAACCGGACCGGTTGGCCCGGTAGTCCGGTGAACCGGACCGGTAACCGGTTAAACCGATGAGAATACTCTGGAACTGGCCAAGTTAGACACCTTTAACATAAAGTAATACTAATGTATATGATTTGTACAAAAAAAAAGTTCTCTTAATAATAAAATATTTGTACGAATTGTTATGATAAATAAAAATGAAATAATTGTGTTGTATATTAATTAGAAAAACAATGCTGTTAAAATTAATTACCTTTTTAAATCTTATCAAAAGTGGCTCACTCTCTCTCTTCTTTATGTCTCCTTCTACTTTTTACTCATGATCTCTCTCTTCCTGCCCCGTTCTTCTTTCTAACGCTCCTCTATGAAATTGGTGTTATTCAATCGATGTAGGTGTTGCAGGAGGTGGAGCGCTTACCGATGGCAGTGGCGGAGCGCTTACCGATGGCAGTGGCGGACACAGAGAATTTTCAAACTGGATGTACATATTTAAGAAAGTTTACAAATCATCCGGGTGCCCAAATTTAATAAAGTTTACAAATCATAATTGTCTCATACGCGTTTTCATATTTTAAAAACGTTTAATTACATCATCATTTGTAACACTTTTAAACAAAAAAAATTCAATAAAACATACAAGACAATCATTTATAAATTGATCATAAATTCGGTTTCGTAGATCCGTCTTGACAATATTCATTGCAGAGAAGCATCTTTTCACATTTGTTGTTGCTACCGGCAAAATCAATGCGAACTTCAAAAGCCGACACACCAATGGGTACGACAAGTATTTTCGTGTTTACACAAGCAATGTAGATAGATCAACATGTCCCTCCAATCGACTGAATCTGTCATCTGACCGCAAATCCATAATATATGTCTAATTGATTTTCAAGCATCATACAATCAACTAGAGAGAAGTCATCCGAATAAAACTGAGTCATTCTTACCAATATGCTATATTGAAATAAAAAAAAATCATTACTTGGATTCAAACAAGCAACACAAAGAAGCAACGCAGAATTGACTTCATTGAACCGATCATTAATCTCTAAAATTGGCTGATCCATAATGACATTAAAATATTCCACACGATAATGAAAATCGTTAGTAATGTTTGCCTTACGCCGAGGACGGTGACGATTAACATATTCAGCATTCATATCCACACAATCAATTTTGTTCTCATTGCAAAAACCAGTAATCTTACCTAGAAGAGATTATCATCCATCATTTCTTGCAATTTACGCCTGATTCTTTAACAAGTGTCATAACATTCAAAATATATGTATCTTTCCTTTGCAAAGCTAATGACAACTCATTTGCGAACGAAAGTACAGTCAACATCAATTGCAAATTAAAGACAAAATCAAATGATTGCAAATATCTCAATAAACCAACTGCTTGAGCTTTTTTCGATGAATCTGTAGCATCAAGTGGAGATCGGAGAAAATTATTATTTAATCAAGATTATTAATTTATTAAATATTCATTTATCGGAGTTTTACTTTATTATGGGTCATTTGGTTTAGAAGTAAATTACATAGGGGTTGTATATGCAATGATGAATAATAAAGGTATTTTTGTGTGGCAATTAATACATTGAAAATTACTACAGTACTATGTTTGAGTGTTTTTACTTGTTTAAGAAAAGGGAAAAGGGGCATATTTACCCTCCAACTTTGAGAAAAGGGGCATATTTGCTCCAAAGTCGAGTTGGGGACAAATATCATACATTAATAAACTTCCATCATGTGGGCATATTTGATCACCTTTAACTGCGATGCACAGGTGGAATCCACGTGGACGCCACCTGTGCGCCACCTGGATGACCCGACCCGACAATTACCTGACCCGTCCCTAAATAAAATCCAATACGCTGACCCAACTATTTCTTCTTCAAATTTGTGCCCTTGCAGAGGTCTTCAAGTACTGCCTGATCTTCCAGAATTCAAGTACAATTGTCCCTAACGTTCGTAGAAGATTCTTCAATCAAGAACTCTTTGTTTCAGGAACTTTTGAACAAGAGAAGAAGTTTTCTGTTTTTGCTTCTTGCAGAGAATGAGGCGAGGAGTTTCACAGACTCCTCTTTTTGATAGCGTAAAGCACACATCGGTTTAGGAGTGTCCTAACCATGTCAATGTGTCTTTTCTTTTTATC
Organism: Przewalskia tangutica; assembly: GCA_029844215.1. NCBI lineage: Eukaryota > Viridiplantae > Streptophyta > Magnoliopsida > Solanales > Solanaceae > Przewalskia > Przewalskia tangutica. The sequence continues at coordinate 149,182,157 of CM056719.1, forward strand.
TCTTTAATATGGATCCGGGTTGACCCGATCCAATTTCCTTCTGTTAACAAAAATAACACAAGTGGATTAGCTGCGTAATGCCTAAATTGACTTTTTTTTTTGGTCATTGTGTACTTGCATCTCAATGTCTTCAAGCTACTGTGAGGACTGAATTCAAATGACAAAAACGAAACTTGTTGGATCTGATGAGGTCTAGGGAATACAGACCAGAACATTAATTTCCTATGGCTAACAATCAATGGATTGATAAATAGAGAAACAAAATGCGCCAATTCTGAAAAGGAAATAGAAACCGGAATTAATGCATCTTAACCATTGAGTGCATAATACATAAGAGGATCGATCTCATGTCAATCTTCTCGTATTGATGTTCCAGCAATGGCTGCACCCGTGATATATCTTTTAATTGACATTGTCTTTAAGCAGACACAAGTTGCCTTGCGAGCACATCCGCTCAACACTTCTATATGCCCCTTTTCTGGCAATATGTAGTCGTCAGGTTTCCGCTCAACACCTCTGCAAGGGCACAAATTTGAAGAAGAAATAGTTGGGTCAGCGTATTGGATTTTATTTAGGGACGGGTCGGGTAATTGTCGGGTCGGGTCATCCAGGTGGCGCACAGGTGGCGTCCACGTGGATTCCACTTGTGCATCACAGTTAAAGGTGATCAAATATGTCCACATGGTGGAAGTTTATTAACAGAAGGGGTATATTTGTCCCCCAACTTTGACGGAGGGCAAATATGCCCCTTTTCTCAAAGTTGGAGGGCAAATATGCCCCTTTTCCCTTAAGAAAATAATAAATCTGGTCCATAGAAGGGCAAACACGTAAAAGAAGCAAAAGTCAAATATAGTTAACAAATTAAACAAGAACTTTCTAACTGATTTCCCTTCTTTCATAGAAACTCAAAGTGTTTTTTCAACAAAACAAATCGTCGAACAACCCGAGAAACACCTTCACCATTGATACTTCATCACCTCGACGACTTACACGCTTTTACATTAATACTGTCAAACAAAACGTCTACAATTTTAGCCATTTTTCAGCGTATATATATATATATATATATATATATATATATATATACACGTTTTAATGGCAGGGAATCTCATCGGAGGTGCAGCTTTGGGACAAGCATTCAGAATGTTATATCAATCAATCTCACAAGTTAGAAGAACTTCTACCTGTTTCAATTCGGATTTTCGACGATTAAATTCGACTTTCACTACAAGGAATTTGTCATATATCAAGCAGGAAATTCGTAGGTAAAGGTCCAAAAACCGTTGGTATAGCTCATAAAACATATACCAACGGAAGTTTAATTCCGTCAACTTTGATTCGTTATATCAACGACAAATTAGCCGTCGCAATAGCATATACCTACGACAGTTTCAATCCGTTGATATAGATTTGGAGCTATACCTATGACATTTTCAATCTGTTGGTATAGGTTTGGAGCTATACCAACGGCTAATGACACATATTTAATAACTTTACCCACCACTTGTTTTCGTAGGTATAACACATATTTTATAACTTTAATCAGACCTATACCACATTATCCGTTGGTATAGGTCTGATTTCTTTTATAAATAATATTTTTGCCTCAAATAAATATTTTTTAATAATAAAAGTTTGAGAATATTTTTTTATATGCACCACACAAAATTTAAAGCAAAATAAAAGAAAATTTCAATTATATTATCAAACTAACAAGTCCTACACACATGTAAAACATACAAGTCTTACAAACATATCAAACTAACAAAGTAATGTTAATTATAATAATCATCAAAACAACTTCTACGAAAGTAAAAACACACAATACAATAGATGAGCAAAAACCTATTTAACATAAAAGCAGCTTCTAATCTTCCTCTCTTCCATCTTCATCAGTGTATGAACTTGAAGAATTTATTTGGTTGAGGACACTAGAAGCATTTGTAGCCTATTGAAAATAAAAGAAAATAAGTTATAAACTCAACTTAATAGATATTTTCATAATATTAGAATATGAACTCGAAGGTAAAATTTAATATACCTGCAAGACTTATAAAATAACATTCAAATATTCTCGAGATAATCGATCTTGTATCAATGTCATCATATTTGCCATAAACACATTTGTCCTTTCTTGACTTTATCGCATTTTCTCTTGACTTCTTAAGTTCATCCCGCAACTCTTGATTTTCAGAGAAGGAAGCTTTTGATTTTTTTAGGTTTGGGAATCTTGCCCATACAACGCACACATCTTCTCTTTTCAGGTCCTTTTAATTGGGAATAAATGTCATAATTCCAAGGAATATGACTTTGTGTCTTTTGGACCGATTGAAAAGTTTCATTCTCATTATCATGTTTGTTTAGTTCTTCCTGAAATATTAAAAGTAATTACTTTGTCATCATAATAATTTACTTTAAGCACTATGAGCATAAAAAAATCCTAGCATTCACTTTAAGAGTTAAAATAGATATACACAACACGGGCAGTAACTAATACACCATGAGATGAGCATTTCTTAATACTTCACAGATTTCATAGTCAAGTTCACTTGAACCAAATCTAACACATTATGCCTTAATCGAGCCTACATTTTCTATTCAGATAGGTGGCAAATCAGACAAGAAAGAAGCAGAACTGGTAATTCCAAGTAAACATCATATAAAGTTGCTAACATGGCCTCTACTCTTAATTTACAATTTGAGAGATGACATGATGATTTAACACATCTTAGCAAACACACACACCCAACTAACTTAACATAGAAAAGCTAAGGAACAAGGTGTAGTATCTTTCTATTTGATTTTCTCTCAAAGTAAATCATTTCACATCTATAGCTACACAAAGCAGAATACTATTTCAATCTTTGTGATAATTTCACTACTTTTGCCTTTTATGAAAAATAAGTTTAGTGAATATAGAGGTCTTTAAGTAAAATTGCACAATTAATATCAATTGATGGGTATAAACAAAATCCCCATATGAGCTATCCAAACGAAAGTTTTTTAAAAACAAATTGGTAATGTTCTATCCAAACAAAAATATGATACTACTTTCCTACTACTAAGGGAAAAGAATACTCATAAGGGTAAAAAATACCCAATATGGAAATTGTTGGGATAACTATCGAAAAAAATCATACGCCGTGCAGATTACATATGTTTTACCCCTTCATGTCCATGGGATATTTACACTCTAAAGAGAATTTTGTGTTCAGTTGGATTACACGTACTGAACAGAACCTATAGTCCTGGGGCAATAATCTCTAAGCACTGCCACCATCAGAATACTGCTAGTCGCATGTGAGCTAGGCAAACACACAGATAACTTAAGGGCATGAAGGTCCTATAACCTAAGCAGGTTACATCTGGTCTATTATTCAACTTCTGAAGCTAATAACAAAGTATAAAATTAGACAACAACATTATAAGCTGTCAGATACTCAGAGCAGAGGACAAGATAAAATGTCTCACATACCAAAAAGGGCAAAAAGAAAAATGGCAGTCCGGTGCACTAAGCTTTTAGAGGTTGCAAATGCTTTTATTTATATTGGTATCTGAGTCTCAGATACCAATATAAATAAAAGCATTTGCAACCTCTAAAAGCTTAACATAGCGATAGTACAACAACAATGAAAAAAATTGGTTGAATTTTCCAACACGGCAGAGAAGTGAACCAAAAATTCAAAGGGAAAACAATATGAAATACTCTGGGTTCAGAATGATTATTCTTCATACAAATACATACAATGAAGTAAATAGTGGTGTTATTACCTCCGGTGGTGCAGCACAAATCATGTAGAAACAATGATAATTTCTCTCAGGATCAGATAACTGGAAAACACGAGATCTTTCGAGTAAATATGTTCTGACAGCAGCTCCTGAAATCCTTCCCTTTTGGTCAAACTGGATCTCCACGAACTTACCAAAACGACTGCAATATGCAAGAGATATTACAACAATGTAGCAATTTTTTCCAGAAAAAAAAGACATATGCCCTCTGAACACTTGGAAAACTGATAAAATTCAATCCAACCTTGAGTTATTATTTCTGATAGTTTTCGCGTTACCAAATGCCTCCAGAACAGGATTAGACTACAAAATGCAAAAGCCTAGTCACCATGTAAGAGAGTAGATAAAGGCAACATATGATCTTTAGTTTTACATCCATACGAACGATTATCAGTAAGCAATCAATTGTCACGCTCAGCTGATAAAGAGTGTAAGACTTATTACCTCCATGACTTGCTGCTCAACTGATCTACTACCTTCAGCTGCAACTCTCCCTCCCATGTAAGCAAAGATAGCGCATGAGTTGCTTAGTGCTTTCTGTTTTACCGCCCCACTCTTCCCACTAATCAATATTGACTGACTTACTCCATCATTGACCATAAGTCTGCATCCACAACAACAACATACCCAGTGAGTCTGCATCCATAGTAAATACTACTTCCTCCGTCCTAATTTATGTGGCACCATTTGACTTGACACGGAGTTTAAGAAAGAAAAGAAGATTTTTCAAATGTGTGGTCCAAAACAAGTCTTATATAAATGTGTGGCTGTAAAAAATCATCTCATAAAGTTAAATTTTTATATATATACAAAGGTGACATTCTTTTTGGGACATACCAAAAAGGAAATTGTGCCACATAAATTGGGACAGAGGGAGTATATTTTAATGACAATTCAAACATAGAGTGTTTGGTTGATAAAAAAAGAGAAGCACAAACCTGTATGTTGCATCTGCAACATCATAAGGGTATGGACTCAACTCCCCAAAAGTTGCACCTTTATATTGGGCCATCATATGGGTATCATATAAGTGAGGTAGCCTTCTAAAAGGATTCAAATTAATATGTTCCCTGTATATGTCTGAAATCATCATTTATTAGGTTACTTGACTAAATACCATCACCCCAGAACACTAAAAGGAAAATGACAAGAAACTCACATATATTTTATTGATATCATAGCTAGCCTTTAAATTATGCAGGACTCCTGGTTCATGAAAATAAGGCAGCTTCGTCATGTCATCGACGTCAGACTGCGGAGCTTCAGCATCTTTGGTGTAGACATTAGAAGACTTAACAACAACCTGTAACCATAGATTTCAGCAAGTGGACAAGGTTCACCATTTCCCGAAACTCAATGCCCTGGCTCATTTATGTCGTTAGTTGAATGAACCCAACTCATTATTTCTTTCCTACAATAAAATGCCATGTGCTCACTTACCGTTTTACCAGAAGTGCAAAGAATTTTTACGTCTGAACCATTAACCTCCACAACTTCCCCATCTATCCAGGCTACATCAGGATCCTCCACCCAAACAAGAGAACCAACTGTTAAGCTAACGAAAGCAGCCTGCAAATACAACGATGTGGGGTTGCCCATTCAGAAATATTGTTTGTACTCTTTTATGCCCTTAAACTTATAAGCAAAATGGATACGACTCTAATTGAGGCTGACAGGTCAGTACAAAGGAGTCAAAGTCTGTCTAACCATTAAGAGGCCAAGAAATGAGAAGAAAACAATGCCTTCGAAACCACAAAAATAGTGCCACATTGCATTGAATGTTATCAAACGCATAGTTAATGCAGCAAGTCTCGGCTGATGGAATTCGGAAAAACACTTATTCAACATAAAAGGTCATGATTTGTGTTAGCCGTATTTTATATACACCTTTTGAGTCATTTTTAGTTAGTCTTTGGCCCATTTTTGTACAAATATGTGTCATGCTATGATAGATTTTCTTTCTTTTGAGTCACATTGATTTAAAATGGCATATTGGCGAAAAGAAGTAAAAAGAGGGCAAAAACAGAGGTTCCAGAGCACAAAGAGACGAAAAGCTGGAACCCCGGGCAAAGTACAGGGCGTCGCCGTGGCGCCAGTCCATCAGGAGCAGCAGAGCCACGACGCCCAGATCGCTGGATAACTGCAGGAGTTTCGGCGCCACGGCGCCGGTCTCAGGGCCGTGGCGCCGAAGCGGGTTTTCAGCCAAATCCGAATGGGAATGGGCCAAGACCAAGTGGGAAAAGTTGGTAACGTTTTTGGAGGATATAAAAAGGCCTTAGGGCAGATTTTTGAAGGGGTCCACAATCTCTAACTCTACACAACACATAGTTCTTGAAAGCTTCAAGATTGAAAGCTTGTTCTTGAGTAATTCTTTTTCTTACTTTATTTATTTTTCAGTTTATGTTGGATAATATTTTAGTTCTTATCATGTCTATGGCTAGGAGCTAAACTTTAATTAGGGCTTTCCATTCGAATCACTTGAACCTCGTTTTATGATTTAATGCATGGTTTTGGTTTCTTCTTTATATAGTTGAGATTTATTCAATAATTACTTTGATTGCTTGATAATTAATTGATCACTAATTATCATCACATATATGATTTCTAATCGAGATCTGAAAGGGGAGATTGTGAATATGCTATAGTTGAATAAACATATGTTAAAATCGTGGACGAAAGTACCCCGATACTTGTGTAGTTCAATAGGTTATTGTTCTTAATCCTCCTTTGTGGTAAATCTTATCATCGAAAGATATAAGGGTTCTGCATCGGGATTGAGTGTTTATATATCCTAACCGGAATATAAAACGGCTTAGTTAACCTGCTATCTCAATATAGAAGAAGAACTTTTATCATTGCATTAAAGATTAAAGCGAGCGGATAGTTGAGGAGATTGAAAGCCTTATTTCCACCATATCTGATTTAAGTAAAGTAATTTAGTTAACTTTTATAATTATTTAGTAGTCATAGATACAAACAACCATCAAAATATCGATCACCAAATAGATACCATATGATAGAATTTGGTAATTGAACAGTAATCCCTGATGACGATATTCGGTCTTACCCAGACTATATTACTTGTCACAATACGTGCACTTGCGTTAAGCGTGTGGATAAATCGCTAACAATTTTTTGGCGTCGTTGCCGGGGATTGGCGTAGTTCAATATCAATCTATCTATTCTTAATTTATAATTTGGTTTTTATTTTCTTTTATTTTATTTTATTTGTGGAACCGTGTGTCGTGATCCGTTTGTTGATTTTGATATATTTCAGGTATCTAGTTTATGCGAAGAAGAGGAGATACACGTGTTCCCTTCAACCCTGAGATCGAGAAGACTTGCAAGCAGAACCGACGAAACAAAAGAATCTTGGACTTAATAGCCATGGGGGATCGACAGAATAATAATGAGATGAATGAAGAGATAGGTGATCACCAACCCAATCAAGAAATACCCCCAGGGTTGCAGAATGATGAAGAGGAACGAGTTGAGTCGAGCGAGAAAAGTGCAGGAGACTATGTGTTACGAGTGAATGGAGCACAACATGCATAAGGCTCCCAATGATAAGGCGAACAATTTTGAAATAAAGCGTGCGATCCACGAGCATGGTGCGACATCTGATTCAATTTGGAGGTTACCATCGAAGACCAGCGTATACGCATTGCAAATTTCTTGGAACTATGTGCAACGTTCAAATATAATGAATTATTCGATGGCGTCATCCGGTTGAGGCTATTTCCTTACCGCTCGGGGATAGAGCAAAGGTTTGGTTGAATTCCACCTTTCTGATTCTATATTTACATGGCGGGATCGCGAAGTTCTGGCAAAGTTCTTTCCACCTTCCAAAGCAGCCAAGCTGAGAGGAGAGTTGGACAATTTCTACCAGACTGATGGGGAGTCACTATATGAGGCTTGGGAGAGATTTAAAGATCTCCAGAGAAAATGTCCGCATCATAGCATTGAACTGTGGAATTTGGTCCATATTTTCTACAATGGACTAAGTGGGACAACAAGAACCATCATTGATGCATTTGCGGTGGAACGCTTCGTGAAGAAGGCGACACGTGAGGCCCATGATTTCCGAAGACATGACCATTAATAACCGTGTGCGGATGATAGAGAGGTAAGTGGAAGGAGGCGATAAGAGTTCGCGAGATCGATGCCGCACAACGTTAAACGCGAGGTTGCTCTCTTGACCAAGCAACAGTGAGAACACGATGTCGGTAAATCTGATTCGGATGCGATAAATTGTGAGATTTGTAGGGTCCTCATACTTTTGATAGGTGCCCGTGTGAGACCCTAACAACATCCACATTGAGCGGCGAGAATGTCGAGCGGTGGGAAATTACGAGACCCGAACAACCCTTATTCAAACACTTAAAATCCGGGGTGAAGGAATCACCCAAACTTAATGGAGGTGACGAGCGTGAGAATCAATACATAGGCGATACGAATCAACAACCATTTAATCGGGCCTCATCTTCACAAAAGTTGATGCACCTTCGCAAGAAAAGTCGGATGAATTACGAGCGACGCTTGTAACACAAATTCACAGACCCGATTCATGGCGAACAAGGTCATTCATAAGGAACTTGGAAACCAGTTGGACGGTGGCAAAAATGGCAAATAACGAGCGAGGCACTCTTCCCGATGTCTGAAGATAAATCCAGAGCGATGTCGAGCGATGCGGTTGAGAAGTGGGAAGCGATTAGAACGATTGCTCACAAACTGCAGCTGGGACTGAAAAGGAAGTCGAGATTGAGAAGGAGTGGGTTACTGATGACCACCCTATTTTAGAGGAGGCTCGCTTGGTTCGATGAGAGTACAGAGAAGATCCACATCCTCGGAGGCTTGAAGAAAGACCCAGATAAGCGGTTCAAAGTTCTAGAGTTTTTGAAATTGCATATCGATATCCCGCCGTTGAAAGCGTTGGAACAATCGCCTACCTACTTCAATTTATGAAGGAGATCCTTGGAAAGAAGAGGAAACTAGTGGAATATGAGACCATAGCACTAAGCGAGGAGTGTAGTGCCATTTTGCGAGAAGAAGCGCCCCAGTTGAAAGATGCAGGGAGTTTCACCTACGCACGATAGGGAATTTGACTTGCAACGGGGCATTATGTGATCTGGGGATAGCATAAACTTGTTACCCTATCTGTATTGAAGTTGGGATTGAGTGATCGAGCCAACTACGAGAAATCTGACTAGCAGACGGATCGGTGGTGCATCCTTTAGGCATCATTGAAGATGTGCTCATCAAAGTGGGGAAGTTCTTCTTCCCATCAGACTTTCTCATCCTCGACATGGAGGAAGACGATGAAATTCCCATTATTTTGGGATGGCCATTCCTCGCCACTGGGAGAGCATTGATTGATGTGGAAAAGGGCGAGCTAAAACTGAGAGTTGAGGAAGAGGAGATGATATTTAAAGTATTTAAACCCTCCATTAAATCCTTAGTCATAAGCAAATGTCGCGCAGTCAGCACAACTGACACATCATTTGAGCCAACACAAGCCAAAACCAAGGAGAGTAGTCCGCCAGAACAGGTAAGTATTTCTAAACATCCTCTTGAGGAAAAAAAAGAAAAATACAAATAGAAGGCTAAAAAGAAAGATGATCATGAAATGGATAGGCTGTGGAGTTAAATTACCCCAGGCTTCTTGATAAGGAACTTGCATCCGGCTACAAGACGTTAAAGACAGCGCTACTTGGGAGGCAACCCAAGGTTTTAAATTTATACACTTTTAGCTTAGTTAGAACAGTCTCACGTCTGGTATTGTTTTTGATGTTGTGATGCTAGGTACAAGGACAAAAACGTGGAGCACAACACGAGAAGGGAGAAAGATAGTGCAGCACCACGGCACCCAGACTCAGGGCCATGGCGACGGAAAATCAGAGAGCCGCAAAAATTTAGGCGCCACGACGCCAATCTCAGGGTCGTGGCGCTGAAAGTCCTGAGAGTCTTGGAAGTTTGTGCGCCATGGCGTCGAATCTCGGGGCCATGGCACCGAGTTCGAACGATTCGCGGAGTTTTGGGCGCCACGGCGGCCTCAGTGGCGCGCGACGAAAATTTTGAAAAATAAAAGCCCTAAGTCAAATTGCCTTCTCCCACACAAAACCCAAAACACCTAAACTCTCCAAAACCCACAAAATTAACTTCTCCCACTCAAATCTTCCATAAACCACACCCAATTTCAACTAAATTCCTTCAATTCCTTGCACCCATAACCATTATAAACAACAATCCTCATTCTATTGCTTCATTCTATCACTAGGAACAAGAAAAGTTGTGAAGAACACTTTCCAAGGTAACATTCATAATTTTTCTTGAAATTTCAAAGCAATTAAGAGAGGTAATTCATAAGCTTGGGGGTGTAAAATTTATTGTTGGGTATTGTGCTGTGTGTGGAAGATTGTTGTTGGCCAGTCGATGTTGGGGGTTGTACGTAGTGCTGTGGAGTATTGTACTCGTGATTGGGGTGTAGTTGGGGGTTGAATTGTATTGTGTATTGTTGTGTTTGTGCTGCTGTGTTGATTGTGTGATTGAGAGTTGTTGGGCAACCTCACAAAAACAAAAGAAACGCTGCCCAAATTTCTCAAGAATGCGCGAGAAAAGAAGAGCTGCGTCCACATCCAGTTCCTGATATGATCTTACTAGGTTCGCTAGTACAAAGCGGAAAACGGATATAACAAGCTTAGTACTAGAACTTTGATACGAGAGAGGAATGAAGTACCAAAGGAGCCGTTTGAGGATGGCGATGTCTATGAAGCGGTCGGACGACGATAGAGGCAAATGGGTGGAAGAGATTCGTCAATCCGGAGAGAATAGTACCGCAGAACACTATCATGGTGAAAGAATTCTATGCCAACTATCCAGAACAGACAGATGGTAGATGTTTTGTGAGAGAACAGTATGTGTCTGTGACGACTGAGGTGGTGAACGAAATATTGAGGACATCATGTGCTGAAGAACGAGGCTAAAACCGAAACCATTTCACAGGTTGGTCTAGAGATGCCAGCCACATCGATTGGGATACCGTCGCAGCTACATTATGCTACCCAGGGGCTGAATATGAGATTGCACGAAATGGAGCAAGCGGATGTGATTCAACAAAGCGATCGAGGTTGGTTGTACGCCGTTAGTGCGGCGATTCCGTTGACGCCGCTGAGTGCCATCAGATAGAATAAAAATGGTGTGGAATCATGATGGAGAAGACGATTGACGTCGGAAAAGATATAGTGCAGAGCATTAGATAAATCAGCAGGTTGACCACTACAGGTGGGTTGGGACATGGATCTCTTATTTGCAATTTATGTGTCAGACATGAAGTCCCAACCTTAGTTACTGATACATATGAGAAGGGCAATCTCCTGTGACATATCCCCCCAGCAGAAGCTAGGAGGAGAGGAGCTCCAAAGAAGCGGCAGCGGTAGTCGTGGATGAGGCGAGCACGAGGCGAGGCTCGATGTATGAAGCGGCGGCCGCAAGACCGCTTGAAATTGGAACCTCCAGTGCCTATGATGGAGCAATTTCTCATGAACCAACGGATGATGATGCAAAGCCTGGACATAGTGATACAAGGTCAACAGGATATAAGGCAGGATCAACAACAGTTGTACCAAAGAGTTGACGACTTGAGCTCCAGGTTCAATCAGTGGATCATGAATTATCCACCGCCACCGCCACCATTTTAAACCACAAGTCTGTAAGTTGTTCCGTCTTTCTTTTATTTTTGAGTCTTGTACACATTAGGGACAATGTGTGATTTAAGTTTGGGGGGGTTCTTAGTTTATTTTTGTTCTTAGTTTATTTTTTAGTCTATTTTTGTGTGTTTGAGTCTTGTTATTGTTTATTTTTATGTCTTATATGAGTTTAATTTTTTTTATGATCATGCATGCTATAGTTACTTGAAACGCCTAATGAAGTAAAGTGGGATAATGTAATTGAATTAGAAGCAGAAAAACTGAACGCTTAAGTTAGATATGCCAAGAATTATTGAAATCAAATTATTTAGGGTATCTTGCTTGATTTATGCATTCGTTAATGATTAAGTCTATGTGTCTGCTTACTTGTTATTTGAGGCGAAATAGTTAGGATATACATTTTAGGGATATGACTCAGGCATTTCTTTGTTAGCCATTTCTTACCATTTATTGTCTATCACTGACATTAAAATTGTATCCCTAGTCAGGCCCTTTGAGCCAAAAATAAGATCTTTCTTTGACACCCTATAATTCCATAATTGTGCCATAAGTGGAAATTTAAGATGCTTGGAATGAAAAGTGTTGAAAAAGGACAAAAAGAGAAGGGAAAAAAAATTGATGCACCCCAATAAAAAAAAATGCAAAAGCTTAAGTTTGGGGTGCCTGTTATTCACAATGCACCTCATTCTCTCTAAACAAAAAGAGGAGAAAGATAGGTACGAGATTAAAGAGAAAATCAAAAGAAAAGGGAAGAGTTGAAAGAAAAAGAGCTTATGGTACGTAAGTTGAGCCTAAATGCCTATTTTTTTACCTACCCCTGCCTAAGCCTACATTACAACCCTGAAAAGTCCTGAAGATCTCTAGTATGTGTACCCATGATTAGTGGAGAATAGCAAGTAAACAGGCCATATAATTTTGATATTGACATGCATAGGTTAAGTGTTCTTACGTCCATTGAGAATGATTGAATTGAATTTGCGAAATATCTGACTTAAGAATTTTTAAAAATCCATGCTATATGTTCCTGCATATTATCTTACTAACTTTCATGCTTTCAAGTGGCAATTGTGCAGCAGATTGATCAGTATTTTTGAGTCCTTTTATTTTCTTTTCTTTCGTGTCTTTGTCTCTATTTCTGATCTTTACTCGAGGGCGAGCAAATGTTAAGTTTGGGGGTGTTTGTTAGGCGTATTTTATATACATCTTTTGAGTCATTTTTAGTTAGTCTTTGGCCCATTTTTGTACAAATATGTGTCATGTTAGGATAGATTTTCTTTATTTTGAGTCACGGTAATTTAAAATGGCACATTGGCGAAAAGAAGCAAAAAGAGAGGTTCCAGAGCACAAAGAGACGAAAAGCTGGCACCCCGGGCAAAGTGCAGGGCGGCGCCGTGGCGCTGATCCATCGAGGAAGCGGCCACGCGCCTTGGATCATTTGGACAAGCTGCGAGAATTTCAGCGCCACGTCTCGGCCGTGGCGCCGACGCGGGTTTTCAGCCAAATCTGAATGGGAATGGGCCAAGACCAAGAGGGAAAAGTTGGAAACGTTTTTGGAGGATATAAAAAGGCCTTAGGGCAGATTTTTGAAGGGGTCCATAATCCCTAACTCTACACAACACATAGTTCTTGAAAGCTTCAAGATTGGAGGCTTGTTCTTGAGTAATTCTTTTTCTTACTTTATTTATTATTCAGTTTATGTTGGATACTCTTTTAGTTCTTAACATGTCTATGGCTAGGAGCTAAACTTTAATTAGGGCTTTCTATTCGAATCACTTGAACCTCGTTTTATGATTTAATGCATGATTTTGGTTTCTTCTTTATATAGTTGAGATTTATTCAATAATTGCTTTGATTGCTTGGTAATTAATTGATCACTAATTATAATCACATATATGATTTCTAATCGAGATCCGAAAGGGGAGATTGTGAATATGCTATAGTTGAATAAACATAGGTTAAAATTGTGGACGAAAGTACCCCGATACTTGTGTAGTTTAATAGGTTATTGTTCTTAATCCTCCTTTGTGGTAAATCTTATCATCGAAAGATAGAAGGGTTCTACATCGGGGTTGATTGTTTATATATCCTAACCGGAATATAAAACGGCTTAGTTAACCTGCTATCTCAATATAGAAGAAGAACCTTTATCATTGCATTAAAAATTAAAGCGAACGGATAGTTGAGGAGATTGGAAGCCCTATTTCCACCATATCTGATTTAAGTAAAGTAATTTAGTTAACTTTTATAATTATTTAGTAGTCATAGATACAAACAACCATCAAAATATCGATCACCAAATAGATACCATATGATAGAAATTGGTAATTGAACATTAATCCCTGAGGACGATATTCGGTCTTACCCAGACTATATTACTTGTCACGATATGTGCACTTGCGTTAAGCGTGTGGATAAATCGCTAACAATTTGTTTATCATTTTATTACACTGCAACTCTGCTTACTACTCACTCTGGGCGATCACTAAAACGTTGCAGAAAATGCATGAGAGTGCTCCGCAGAAGTTAATTTAGCTTACCAACTTTACTTAGAAAAGCATGACAGTTGAAGAAACTATACATTAATTCTTTAAGATTCTTATAATAATTCTCATGCAGGAGACGGACGGAGCGTCAATCGTGAACCCACCCCCACTCTACAAAAAACATATGACAATAAACTACAAAAATTGAAAGAAAATTGACATAGTACCTTCATCTTTAATAAACTCGTAGACATCTAAGATTTTCTAACCAAAAGTGAAGCTTTGACAGTATTTAATCCTCAATACGAAACACATAAAAGGTCTAATCAACATAACCAATTTGACCTGAAATTAACTATTCAATCATACAAATTAAAAGAAAATAACATAGTCCCTTCAACATCCATAGAATTATGGAGTAGCAATCTATAAATTTTTCTCAATCAAAGCTGAAGCTTTTACATCTTCTTAGTCAACAAAATAAAATGTCACAAACAAGTCTTAATCACCATGACCAAATTGACCCAATGGCATAAAGTCTTATAACAATTAATATCAATTGATGGGTATAAACAAGATCTCCATACTAAAAAATAGAACCGACAAGTTATCAAATTTTACAAACCATATAACCTAAATTATTTTAGCACAAACTTGTCATTCTTGAATTGACACCGTGTAAGTAAGAATAATCACAAAATTAGAAAACAATTGAAAGAAAAAGTCATAATATATGAGCATCTATTTATGAAATAAAGAGTTTAGATCTATACCTAAGAAAGCAAGAGTGTTTACAAAACATCACCCTAAATTTTAAGAAACAGGCAAAGTATTCATCTGTAGACAAAATGAAAAGCAGTTAGCAAAGAAACACCAAAAACGAGACACGGCAAGTCAGCAACAACATGGAGAGAAAACTCACATGTATACAGAAGCAGCGAAAACAAAGCTCAACAAATAGGAGAAAAATAAAATAAAAGGTGCACAAATGTCAAAGCAATACAAGAATCAAATATGAAATCTAATTCGATTCACATAAATACCTAATTTGTATCCTTTTGTAACTTAAAGTCTGAAAATATCAATGATTTTAGAAAGAGAACGAGATTGAGGGAATTTTAGAGGGAGAGAGACTGGGGGATTTTAGAGAGAGTGGAGAAAGTTCAGTGTATGAGTTAAATCTTTCAAGATAACAAGCACACTCGTGCGGTGTATTTGGAGGAACATTTTAATAATACACGCCTTTAAAATTTCACCAACATGACTGAGTACTGCAGAAAGTTGAAACTCATGGCGGATCAACTCTCCAATGTTGATACGCCTGTCTCGGACACTAAAATGGTGCTGCAATTGATTGCAGGTCTTTCCAAAGGCGACTATGACACATTAGCCTCCATAATTCAACAGACCGCTTCCCAATTTTAACAAAGCTCGCTCGTAGTTGTTGCTCGAAGAGACTCGCCGTGCTAAGCAGGACCAGTACCAGCAACCCTACCAGTTCTCCCACCACGGTTTATTGGGCCCTGCTCCAGCCCGCCAAGAAGTTCGATACTGCAATGAAGCCCACTTTATATGCGACCGATTTTGACGCCTTCTTCCAGCATGACACCCACTGAGATGGGTCAGACCTTCAATAGTCTCAACATGCAATAGCCTGACAACAACTGGTATATGGACTCCGGAGCCACATCTCACCTCACCCGGTCTGCAGGTAATATTCCCAAACTGTTTGGTTTAAAACATCCTCAATTTGTGACAGTTGGTAGTGGTCACCGCATTCCAGTAAAAGGTTATGGTACATCCTACACACCACCTCCTAATCCATTTCCTCTTCAAAATACCCTATATGCCCCACATATGATTAAGAATTTAATCTCTATCCGCAAATTTACTCGTAATAACTCTGTCTCTGTTGACTTTGACCCTGATGGTTTTATTGTGAAAGATATTCATACGGGGACACCTCTTACGAGATGCAATCGCACGGGGGATCTCTATCCATTCACTCCTGATGCGCGAAAAGATGCACACACTTTAACGCAAGTGCACGTTATCGTGACAAGTAATATAGTCTTGGTAAGACCGAATATCGTCCACAAGGATTAGTGTTCAAGTACCAACTATCTATCTTTTGGTATCTATTTGGTAACCGATATTGATTTTGTTGTTTATAACTAACAATTATAAAGACTAATTAACTATATGTTTACTTCAGTAGTGATGGGAATAGGGCTTTCACGTCTCCTCAAATATCCGCTTATGTTACTTATTAATGCAATGAATTATGGTTTTCTTCTCTTGGAGCTAGCAGGTTTACTAAATCGTTTTATACTCCCGTTAAGGCTATATAAACACTCAACCCCAGTATTGCTCCTTTCTACCTTTCGGTGATAAGGGTGACTCTATAGGAGGATTAAGACCAAAAACCTAGTTAGCAGTAGGTGGCGATGGTCGGGCCGACCGACCAAACACGACACCGTATTAAAAAAACGGGGCGGGGCTCGAGCAGGCGGGCGAGTATGGTCCCGCCAGCCCGACCGCCAGCCCCGATCCCGCCCCGATCCGCCCCAAATTCGACCGCTGCACAAAATAGTCGTTGTCAAGCCATTTACATTTGGCCGTTGACAACGGCCATTTTAACCTCCCTCCCCAACCCACTACCCCTTTATATTTATTTTTAACCCTATAAATACCTCATTCCTCTTCTTATTATTTTCACAAATCTTTCCACTCTCTAATCTCTCAATCAATCTCTAATTCTCTATCTGACATTGTCTACATATTCAATCTATTTATTAATTTGAGAATTGGGAGTGAAGTTGCAACTAACGAGGATTATCTATCGAGCAAAATTTCAATTTTCAACCTCTCGATTACACGTCGACTTACGTCGGCGTTTGGTACGATCGTTCTCATTAAATTATTATTTTGTCTTTATTTCATTTAGCACATTTAATTTCATTATCTTTAACTATTTATTAGCATAATTAAAATGAAAGGACTAAGAGGCGTGTTGGGTAAGGGTAAGGTCGGGCTTCTAGTAGGGGTGGTAACAAGGGCAAAGGTACTTCTTACAGTATTCTGTTCGATTATTCCTAGACAAGATGATTTTATAGATCTGAAATGTTTCTGAAATACCATATGATCTTGACACAAATGATTATCCCGAAATTGAAGAAGAATTTAATTTAGATGACACTCTAGTTGATGATACACCTATTAATGAAGATGATGATACACCCACTTAGTGAAATGCCTCTTATCCCCTCTTATGAGGCGAGTCCCAAAAAGCGACCATTAAAATCGGTTGTATGGAAATATTTTGTGAGGGACGTAGCTAATCAAGTAGTTGTATGTAAAACTTGTAAAAATGTTTATTCTTTTAAAGCTGGACAAGGTCGTGGTGGGACGGGGTTTAGGAAGACACTGTTGCAAAACACAAAGCCTTGCATGCCCAATATATGATTGAAAAAGCGGTGAGCAACGTCCTCTCAATCGGGACAAGGTTCACATACTCTTGTCTGGAGAAAGTCAGGTCAAATTAACTCTATGTGAGGGAGTTGTAGGCCACAAATATGATAAACATAAAGATAGGAAGCCTTAGCAAAATTAGTTCTTTGTGGAGGGTTTGCCTTTTCATTTCTGAATCTCTGGTTTTATTCATTATATTAGAGATATGTATAATCCAACTTATAAAGGTTTTCCTAGATCATTGTTAAAAGAGATGTATTTAAATTTGCATGAATATCAACAGTATTTACGTTATGCATTATATCATTTAAATTGCAAAGTTGCTTTAACTTCTGATATAGGTCGTAGTACTAACAACCATGATTATTTAACGGTAACCTGTCATTGGATAGATTATAAATGGTCTATGCAAAACGTATTTTAGCATATAGATATATAGATAGTAGGCATATTTGGTGAGTTTATTTGAGAAAATATTTATTGATCGTAGATTATTCTGGAATAACCGATAAAGTTATGAGTATTACATTAGATAATGCATCTTAACAATTACGCTATTAGTATTTTAAGAAATGTTTTAACTCGTCTTTTTCAAAACATTTTCATATCAAATGTGCGTGCCATATTTATAACTTAGTTGTAAAGGATGGTCTTTCACTTTTCAAGATATTCTTGAAAAATACAATTTGCTATACACTTTATTTTTAAAAATAATAGAATTCAACAAAGAAAAGAATATAAAAACTTGCCACGATTGTGGACTATCTTCTGAAAAATTCAGAAGAAGTACCAACTAGGTGGAATTCTTTATATGACCAACTAGTTGTTGCTTATGACTATAGAAAACCTATTACTTTATTTTTAACGCCCATAATCAAAATCCAAATGATATGATTGTGGATCGATTGGGAGAAAATTAGAGAACTTATTGTATTTTTAGAAAATTTTCAACGAGCAACAAAAGAATTTTCTACTTTATATTATCCTACTATTTCAACTATGTTGTTTTATATAGCTATAATATTTTTACTTCTTAAAGAATATATGGAAAAACCTGCTGTTTATGAAATTAAAAAAATATTTTATTCCTATTCCCCCTATTTATATTATTGGTGCTGTATTAAACACGACTATTAAAGTAGAGGGTTGTAAAAGTCTTATTGAAAATATATATAACTGTATGGACGTACTACACCTCCAACTCCCAAAATTTAAATGTTGAACCACCTATTGAACTAACGCTAGAAGAAGTGTTGAATAGCGTAGAAGATGAATGCAAAAAGTATATCGGCATTACCGGAAGAAAGTGCTAGTAACCAACTTTTGTATCATCTTCTTCTTCAACACAACCTAAAAAGACAAGCGATTACGTGGCTAGGCCTAATATTAATTCTATTGAAAGCCTCGAGAAATAAAATGTGCGGTGGTAGTGCTAACCAAATTAGTGAGTTCGATGTTTTTGTTTTGCGGGGTAATTTACCTTACAGCGATTATCAATGAAGAAGGAAAAGAAGACTTGCTTTGAAATATTGGAGCGAATGAGAAGACATTTGACACTTTCAATGATGGCGAGATATTTTGAACATTGGCGTCGTCGATCGACACGAAGCGCTTTTACTGCGTGATTTCAAATAGGAGCACGCAGACACTCGTTAGCGGAGCGGCTTGGAGATGGCGGTGCTATTCGAGATTGGATACGAGCGGAGGCGAAGGAGGTCTGATCGACAGATTAACGAAGAAGATGGCGACAACTACAACGACATTTTATCGAAGGCATGAGTAGCGGCGTGGAACAATTTGATCAAGATATACCAATTCCAACAGAAGAACCACAAGAAATTATAATGAAATTAGAAAAATATTTTCAAATTGGTAATTTATTTCATTGCAATTTTTAAATTTTTCTATGTCTTTCACTCTTTTGCAATTTTTTCAACAACGATTACCTTCTGATGTAATTTTGAATCTTGTATATTTGATATTTCAATGAAATTAATAATATAAAAGGCACAAAACACCTTGGGATGTTTTTTTACACTATTCTTGTCTTTGTTTAATTATTTAGTTTATAACTTTATACTTTATACTTTATAGTTTATAGTTTATACTTTATAAATATATTATATATATGAGTATAATACTATAATACTATAATTATAAATTATAATACTATAAGTCTATAATATTATAGTATATGTATATGACATTATGACTATATGACAAGTATATGTTAATGTTACTTTGTTAGTACTTAGTAATTTATTATTTTTAATTTAGTGAAAAAATTAAAAAAAAAAAAAAAAAACCCAGTCGTCAGGCAGGCCGTCAGGCCCCTGCCCAGCGGGGCCGGGATCGGGGCGGGACATGTATGGTCCCGCCCGACCAACCCCTCCAGCCCGCCTCGACCGCCCGCTTTTCTCGCCCGCCGCCCCGAGCCGGTGGGCCGTCGACCACTGGCGGCCATGGTTAACCGTCGCGCGCCGTGCGTAAAATTAGGGTTGTTAAGCCTCATTAACGCTACATAAGTAATTGAGGTATTTTCATCCCGATCCAAAGTATGCTACCCAACTTACAAAGATATTCACAACCTCCTCCTTTCGAAGTTTGATTAGAAATCATATAAGTAATGATAATTAGTGATCAATTAATTACCAAGCATTCAAAGCAATTATTGGATAAATCTCAACAAGAAGAAGAATAACCATAACATGCATCAATTCATAACATAAGTTTCTAGTGATTTAACATGGAAAACCCTATAAAGGAATTAGTTCCTAGCCATTGACATGACAAGAACTAATTTAATGTTCATCATAAAAACTGAAATAAAGAAAAGAAAAGAAAAGAAAATTACTTAAGAATGAGTCTCCAAGCCTTCTAGCATCCAAGGATTGTGTTGTGAAATATTTACAAGATGGATGGATGTAGAATGGTGAATGGTAGAATGGATAATGAATAATGAATTCTTCTAATGATGTAGAGACTATTTATAGACCAAGAATCCTTTAGGTGAAGGTTTAAGGATTTGTAAGTAGGAAAAGTTATTAGAATCCTTTTAGGTAAGGGTTTTAAGGTAGGAAAAGTTATCCCTTTAGGTAGGAAAACTTATCCCTTTAGGTAGGAAAAGTAATCCCTTTAGGATTCTGAAAACATGTCAAATTCGGCCCAGACTTCATAAATCCCGCATCGGCGCCGCGGCCCTGCAGACTGGCGCCGCGGCGCCTGAAAATCAGCAACTCTCGGGTCTTTCAGCACTTTGGGCGCCGCGGCGCTGCTGCAAGGCGCCGCGGCTCCGGTGACGTTTTTCAGGCGGATTCTGTTTCGTCGTCCTTTTCCGTCGGACTCGTCGATCTCCTCTATAATTTCCGGAACTTCTTAGACTTCATTTCTTGGCCCTTTTAGTGTGCAATTTCATCTCATTTATGCTCATTTCATCTCATTTTCGTCATTTCTCCATTTCTGACCGCTGTGACACAAAAGAAAGGAAAACGACCCTAATCCTATACTAAACATAAATGAAATGAGTAAAATACTAACTAAAAATGACTCAAAAAGTGTATATAAAATACACCGATCAACTCCCACCTCCGCTGCCAGATCTAGCTCTCCGGTCTCTCTAGCGGTCATTTCTTCTTCAACATGGCATAATAGGCTTGGTCATCCAGGAGCTTCAGTTTTTAGTTTTCTTAGAGGCAATAATTTCATTACTTATAATGGGAAGCTTGCCCAAAACTGTGTTTCTTGTTCTTTAGGCAAACATATTCGTCTTCCATTTGAATCATCTACTAGTGTTACTTTTGCACCTTTTGATATTATACATGCCGATTTATGGATATCACATGTTGCTAGTTCTCTCGGTCATAAATACTATCTTATCTTACTAGATGATTTTTCTCACTTTGTTTGGTTGTATCCTCTCAAATTTAAATCAAAAGTGTTTGCCAAATTTCTTGAGTTTCGTAAATTCATTCAAACACAGTTTGAAAAAGGCATAAAATCTTTTCAGTGCGATAATGGTCGTGAATTCAATAACTCTATGTTTCACCAGTTTTGTACCAATAATGACATGGTCTTTCGCTTCTCCCCACACAAAACCGTAAAACTGAAAGAATCATCCGCACCATTAACAATCGATTCGCACTCTTTTAATTCATGCCTCCCTACCTCCATTTTTCTGGGTCTATGCTGCTAAAATGTTAGAATACGTTCTAACTATTCTCCCAACTAGCATCTTTCGCAATATAACCCCTACCGAAATTCTCTATCATAGAGTCCCCTCTTATGCTCATCTTCGAATATTCGGTTGTCTATGCTATCCTAACCTTGCCTCTACCATCCCTCAGAAACTAGCCCCCCGGTCTACTCCTTGTGTCTACCTAGGCTTCCCGCAGAATCATAGGGGATATCTATGCTATGACTTGTTCACTTATCAGATCCACATCTCTCGTCACATCACATTCGATGAGACCACATTCCCATTTTCGAATCTTAAAAAGTTTCAAAAACCGGATTACTCTTTTCTTGACGAGCCTGTCATCTCTCCCATCATCCTAAGTCAATTAGAGCATAGCAGTTCTTCTTCAGCATCAGCACCGCGGCCCCAAGGGTCAGCGCCGCGGAGCGAAAACTCCGGCGAACACGTTCCAGATTCACCATCGACAGCGCCGCGGCTTAGTGCTGAGGCGCCACGGCTGTTAGGCGTATTTTGTATACGCTTTTTCAGTCATTTTTAGTTAGTATTTTACTTATTTTTGTTGTGTTTAGTATAATATTAGGTTTGTTTTTCTTTCTTTTGAGTCACAGCGGTTCCAAAAGGCAAAATGACAAAAATGAGCGAGAATTGGGCAGAAAAGGTGCTCCCGAGGCAAAAAGGATGAAAGTTGGCACATCAGGACGAAGGATTTTCAGCACCGCGGTGCCATATTAACTGAGAAGCCACATGACTTTCAGCACCGCGGTGCCACTATGTAGAACCGCGATGCCATATTTGCTGAGAAGGTGCAGGAGTTTCGGCACCGCGGTGCCGGTGCGGAAAATCTCAGTTCCGAAGAAGAATTGGCTAAGGGCAGATTGGTCCATAAGGCACGAAATTTGGAATATATTTAAGCCCTAGGGATTAATGCTATGAGGGGTTGATCATTCTACAACATAGCACAACACAAGACAACAAGAGAGACTACAATTGGAGACTTAATTCGCAGTAATTTCTTTTCTTTCATTTTTAATTCAGTTTATGTATGGATGTTATGTTAGTTCTTAGTGTGACTATGTGAGCTAAACACTTTATTAGGGCTTTCCTTATGAATCGCTTGAAACTTCTATTCATGAATTAATGTAGTAGTTTGATTTCTTCTTCACTTGAATAAGATTTAGTCAATAATTGGTATGAATGTTTGATAATTAATTGATAACTAATTATCATAATATATATGATTTCGAATCAAGAACCGAGAGGAGAGATTTGGATATGCTGTAATTGACTAGACATAGGTTAAAAGCGCGGACGACAGTACCCCGATACTTGTGTAGAATTATAGGTTACTATTCTTAATCCTCTTATATGGTAAATATTATCATAGAAATATAGAAGGGTTCTGCACTGAGGTTGAGTGATTATATGTCCTAACCGAAATATAAGACAATTTAGTTAACCGTTATCTTAACGTAGAAGAAGAAGTCATTCTAGTTGCATTAAGGATTGAATAGAGTGGATAGTCGAGGATTTTGGAAGCCCTAATTCATTCATAACTGATTACAACTTAAATAGTTCAGTAATTCTTGCAATTATTCTAGTAGTTAAACAAAAACCCAACTCAAATATCGATTGTCAAATAGATAACATAAAATAGATTAACGGTAATTAAAAACCAGTCTCTGAGGAGGATATTCGGTCTTATCATACTATATTACTTGTCAACGATGGGTACGCTTACGTGAGCATTCGAAATATCGCTAACAGGTTTTTGGCGCCGTTGCCGGGGACTGGCGTACATCTAATATCGAACCATCTATTTTTAATTTCTAATTTGGTCGCTCCCAGAGAGCATATTTTTATCACTTTTTGTTTGTGTAATCTTGCAGGTAAGGTCAAGTACATGTACATGGACTATCACTATCAGGGGTTGTGGGACTATGACCTTTGTCCACCGCAATAACTTAGACTGTAGGCTCCCCAAGAAGAGCGAAATGAGCTGTAGGAAGCCTTATTCAGGCTCACAGAGTGCCAGAATCCTCAAGGACTAACTCATCCACCACAGAATCAGGCTCCATCGGGAAGGCTAGATGAAATGAGAGCGACTCTTTGGGCACTCTCAAACGCCCAGAATCAGTTCATGGAGGAAACAAGATTATCAATCAGGAATCTAGAGATGCAACTGGGACAACTAGCTAGCAAGCTGAGAAACGGTATGCAAGGGAACCACCCTAACAATACCGGTATAGACCCACAAGAGCAGTGTCAAGCAAATGATGTGACGTGTGGCAAACAAATAGAGACAGGTTCATCCCCAATATGTCCAGAAAAAAAGGGTGAACCCAGTGAGGTGATGGAGCCAACAGTCATTGACACACCACAGGTGAAGATACCATATCCTCAGAAACTTAGAAAAAATTCTCTTGACAAGCAATTTTCTAAGTTTCTGGAGGTCTTTAAAAAACTGCACATCAACATTCCATTTGCTGAAGCCTTACAACAAATACCGAGTTATATAGAGTTCATGAAGAAGATCCTCTGTAAAAAAGAGAGGTTAGAGGAGTATGAAACTGTGGTGTTGACTGAGGAATGCAGTGTCATCCTACAGATAAAGTTACCTCAGAAGTTGAAAGATCCGGGAAGTTTCACCATCCCTTGCACTATAGGAAAGTTTGAATGTCAGCAGGCTCTATGTGATTTGGGGACAAGTATAAATTTGATACCCTATTCTGTGTTCTGCAAACTTGGAGTGGGAGAAGCAAGACCTACAACCATCACCTTATAGCTAGCCGATCGCTCCATCGTCCACCCTAGAGGAATCACCGAGGATGTGTTGGTTGAAGTGGACAAGTTCATTTTCCCCGCTGATTTCATCATCCTAGACATGGAAGAAGATGAAGAAATGTGCATTATCCTTGGTAGGTCATTCTTAGCCACAGGACAGACACTCATTAATGTTCAGAAAGGTGAGCTGAGACTTCGTGTTCAGGGAGAAGAAGTGATTTTCAATGTATTCAGGGCAACAACTTATCCAAGGGCAAGTGATAACTGTTATGCTATTGATGTGGTTGATGAAGCAGTTTTTGAAAACGGGTTCAGGAGTGCGGATGCTCTTGGAACGGTGATGACATTATAGGATGAGGATAATGGTAATGACATAGAATGGAGGGAGTATGCGAATTGGTTGGATTCCCATGAGCCTTGCTATAAGAGAAAATACGAGGAGCTATGAACCATGCCAGACGATGGAAAAATAGTCTTGACTTTCTCGGGCTAAGACATTGAAGGATAGTGTCCACTCCAGACCTCTCATGGTGTTTTGTTTATGCACCTTATAATTAGTCCTTGCCATTTCTTAGAGACCAGTGCCGTCCACAGAACAAGCTCCAGAACTAGAGTTTAAGGCTCTGCCAGATCATTTGCACTATCAATATCTAGGTGAGAATCAATCCTTACCAGTGATCGTATCATGTCATCTATCCAAAGTGGAGGTTGAAAAACTGTTGAGAGTATTGATGGCTCACAAGCTCGCGATTGGGTGGACACTAGCAGACATTAGAGGAATAAGTTCTTCTACAGTAATGCACAAAATTCATCTAGAAACTGATAGTATACCATCCATTGAGGCACAGAGGAGACTATATCCAACCATGAAAGATGTGGTGAGAAAAGAGATCTTGAAATGGCTCGATGCTGGGGTGATTTATCATATCTCTGACAGTACATGGGTAAGCCCTGTGCAAATGGTACCCAAGAAAGGTGGCATGATTGTGGTGACTAACGAAAAGAATGAGCTTATTCTATCCAGAACAACTACAGGGTGGAGAATGTGTATTGACTACCGCAAGTTGAAAAAAACAACCAGGAAGGATCATTTTCCTTTGCCTTTTCTTGACCAAATGCTTGACAGGCTTGCAAGACACAACTACTATTGCTTCCTGGATGGCTATTCAGGGTATCATCAAATGGTCATCTCTTCAGAAGATCAGGATAAGACAACATTCGCATGCCCCTTTGGTACGTTTGCTTTCAGAAGAATGTCATTTGGGCTTTGTAATGCACCCGCCACCTTTCAGCGTTGTATGATGGCTATCTTTTCTGACATGGTGGAGAGGATCATAGAAATATTCATGGATGATTTTTTTATTTTTGGGTCCTCCTTTGATGAATGCTTAAAGTATTTGGAAACAGTATTGCAGCGGTGCAAGAATTCGAATCTGGTGCTGAACTGGGAGAAATGTCACTTTATGGTACAGGAAGGTATCGTGCTTGACCACAATATTTCCATCAAAGGCATTGAGGTAGACACGGAGAAGGTTTCAGTGATAAAAAATCTGCCACCTCCAGTATCGGTGAAAGGGATCAGAAGTTTCCTTGGGCACGCTGGTTTCTACAGAAGATTCATCAAGGACTTCTCAAAGATCTCTAAACCTCTGTCCACCTTGTTGATGAATGGGGTTGCTTTTGAATTCAATGAAGAATGTCTGACTGCCTTTCAGACACTTAAGGAGAAGCTAACCTCATCACCTATAGTCATTACTTTATTGGACACTCCATTTGAATTGATGTGCGATCTGGCGACTCTGATGAGAGCGGTTCTTGGAATTAACAAGGTATTCAGGTCAATTTACTATGCTAGCAAAACCCTCTATGATGCTCAACTGAATTAT
Source organism: Przewalskia tangutica (assembly GCA_029844215.1). Lineage (NCBI taxonomy): Eukaryota > Viridiplantae > Streptophyta > Magnoliopsida > Solanales > Solanaceae > Przewalskia > Przewalskia tangutica. The sequence goes on from CM056719.1 coordinate 149,208,468, forward strand.
GCGACGACAGAGAAAGAGCTGCTAGCCATATTATACTCATTTGAAAAATTCAGGTCATACCTCATTGGGAATAAGGTGATAGTGTACACTGACCACTCAGCCATTAAGTATTTGATGACTAAGAAGGATGCAAAACCTCGGCTTATACGATGGGTGATGCTACTACAAGAATTTGACATGAAGATTCGCGATAAAAAAGGGACTGAGAACGTGGTAGCATACCACTTGTCAAGGCTTGAAGTGAAAGAGAGCCAGAACACCAAGGATGTGCAAATAAATGACCAATTCCCAAACGAGCAATTGTTCAAGGTAAGTACCAGTGCAAATTTACGTTCGTTCGCTGACTTTGTTAATTTTCTTGCGGCAAAAGTATTGCCTTCAGGAATGACAAGGTAGCAGGTGAAAAAGTTTTATTCAGAGGTAAAACATTACTACTGGGAGGAGCCAATTCTCTACAAGCACTGTGTTGATCAAGTCATAAGAAGGCGCGTACCCGAGGATGAAATGCCCCAAATTCTCACTCATTGTCACACCTTGCAATGTGGTGGGCATTTTGGAGCATCACGGACAACAACCAAGGTATTGCAGAGTGGATTCTATCGGTCAAACCTATTCAAGGATGTCAACACCTTCGTGAGGGGCTGTGATCGTTGCCAAAGAACTGGAAACATGACAAGGCGAAACGAAATGCCCCTGACAGGGATTTTAGAAGTGGAGCTGTTTGACGTGTGGGGGATTGATTTCATAGGCCGTTCCCAACGTCCTTTAGGAACCAATACATTCTTCTTGCAGTGGATTATATGTCCAAATGGGTCGAGGCAGTGACTACTAAAGAGAATGATAGTAAATCTGTCTTGAAATTCCTGCAGAAAACACATATTCACAAGGTTTGGCACTCCAAGAGCCCTTATCAGCGATGAAGGGAGTCATTTTTGCAACAAGCAGCTTGATACCTTGCTGGCATGTTATGGAGTCTACCACAGTACTGCCTTGCCATACCACCCGCAAGCCAACTGGCAGGCTGAAATTTCAAACAGGGCAGTGAAAAGCATACTGGAAAAAACAGTGGATGGCTCAAGGAAAAATTGGTCTACAAAGCTGGATGATGCATTATGGGCCTATAGGACAGCTTTCAAGACTCTCATTGGGATATCACCATACATGATGGTCTATGGGAATACATGTCATCTACCGGTGGGGTTGGAACACAGGGCATACTGGGCAACGAGAAAGCTGAACATGAATGCCAAAGCAGCAAGGCAGAAGAGGTTGATGCAACTGAATGTGTTAGATGAATTTCGGAACAACGCTTATGAGAATGCAAAAATCTATAAGGAGAGGGTCAAAGCATGTCATGACAAGAACTTGATACGTAAAGAGCTACAACCTGGGCAACAAGTACTCCTATTCAATTCACGGCTGAGATTGTTCCCAGGTAAGTTGAAGTCCAGATGGTCAGAGCCATTTGTTGTGGAAAAAGTGTTCCCATATAGTGCAGTCGAGTTGAGAGGAAAAGAGGACGTACCATTCAAAGTGAACGGACAGAGAGTGAAGCCATACTTGTTGAATGACATAGAACAAATCAACTCCGTGGTCTGTCTCAAGTCACAATAAAGAGGAACTTGCGTCATGCTAAAAGACGTTAAAGACAGCTACTTGGGAGGCAACCCAATGTTTAAATTATACAATTTAGTTTAAATAGAACAGTCTCACTTTTGGTATGTTTGTTGTGTTGTGTTGTGTTGTGATGCTAAGTGAAGGAATCGGAGAATGAGCATGAAGAAAAGGGTGGAAAAGACGGAGTCGAGTCAGCATCGTAGTGCCAATCTGCAGGACTGCGGTGCCGAATGTCAGAGAGGCCCCAGTACTTTAGGCACCGCAGTACCACTATGCAGAACCACGGTGCCGATTAGCGATTTCTGAATAATAAAAAGGCCCTGAATCTCCAAATCACCTCTCACAGATACCGTCTCAGTGCAATATCCGCCGCCACCATCACCATTTTGAGCCGTTGTATGTCTATAAGTCGTCCCTCTTTAATTTTTGAGTCTTTTACACATTTGGGACAATGTGTAGTTTACGTTTGGGGGGAGTTCTTATTTTATTTTATTTTTGAGTCTTTTATTTGTTTTTGTATTTTATGTGAGTCAATTTCTTTTTATGATCATGCATGTTGTGCTTATTTGGAACGCCTAGTGAACTAAGTGGGATAATGTAGTGGAATGAGAAACTAAAATATGTGTGCTTAATTTAGATATGCCAAAAATTCATAAAAATTTGATCATTTGGAATATTTGGTGCTTAGTCTATGTGCTGTCAATTGAAAAATGTATGTGAAGTCTGCTTGCTTGTTATTTGAGGAGACATAGTTAAGATGTACATGTTAGGGAGATGATTCAGACATTTCTTTGTTAGCCCTTCTTACCATTCATTACCTACCTTGCAATAAATTGTATCCCTAGTCAGCCCCTTTAAGCCTAAAATAAGTAGTTTTCTTTGACACCACATGATTTCCTCGTGTGCCATAAGCGGTAATTGAAAAAATTGGGATGAAAAAGAGTGAAAAAGAAATACAAAAAGAGAGTGACAAAGTGATGCACCCCAATGAAAAAAATGTAAAAGCTTAAGTTTGGGAGTGCCTATGTGAATTGTTTCATGCTCTAAAAAAAAGAAAGGGGGATATAGGTATGAACTGAAAAAATACCAAAAAGAAGGATAAAATGGTTGAATAAGAAAAATGTTTATGGTACGTAAATTGAGCCTAAATGCCTAATCTTACCTACCACTGCCTAAGCCTACATTACAATCCTAAAAAGTCCTGATGATCTCTAGAATGTATGTCTATGATTAGTGGAGAATAACAAGTAAATAAGCCCATAGAGCTAAATGAAATTGATATACATATGTTAGGTATTCATGCTTTCATTACTTATGATTGAAATGAATTTGCGAAATATCTGACTTGAAATTCTAGATTGCTAAATTCATGCTATATTTGTTCCTACATATTATCTCAACTAACGTTCATGTGTTTCTAAGTACTTGTGCAGCTGCTTGATTTGAGTATTTGAGTCTTTTGTTTTTGTGTCTTTGTTTTGTTTTGATCTTTGCTCGAGGGCAAGCAAATGTTAAGTTTGAGGTGTTTGTTAGGCGTATTTTGTATACGTCTTTTCAGTCATTTTTAGTTAGTATTTACTCGATTTTGTTGTGTTTAGTATAGTATTATGTTTGTTTTTATTTCTTTTGAGTCACAACGGTTCCAAAAGGCAAAATGACGAAAAGGAGCGAGAATTGGGCAGAAAAGGTGCTACCGAGGCAAAAAGGCAGTTGGTACATCGGGGCCGAAGGATTTCAGCGGTGCCATATTCTTGAGAAGCCACGGGACTTTCGACGCAGAGTGCCACTATGCAGAACTACGGTGCCATATTTGCTGAGAAGGTGCAGGAGTTTCGGCACCGCGGTGCCGTTATGAAGAATCGCGGTGCCGGTGCGGAAAATCTCAATTCCGAAGAAGAATTAGCTAAGGGCAGATTGGTCTATAGGACACAAAATTTGGAACATATTTAAGCCCTAAGGATTAATGCTATGAGGGGTTGGTCATTCTACAACATAACACAACACAAGACAACAAGGGAGACTACAATTGGAGACTTAGTTCGCAATAATTTCTTTTCTTTCGTTTTTAATTCAGTTTATGTATGGATTTTGTGTTAGTTCTTAGCGTGACTATGGCTAGGAGCTAAACACTTAATTAGGGATTTCCTTATGAATCGTTTGAAACTTCTATTCATGAATTAATGCAGTAGTTTGATTTCTTCTTCACTTGATTAAGATTTAGTCAATAATTGGTATGAATGTTTGATAATTAATTGATCACTAATTATCATAATATATATGATTTCGAATCAAGAACCGAGAGGAGAGATTTGGATATGCTGTAATTGACTATACATAAGTTAAAATCGCGGACGACAGTACCCCGATACTTGTGTAGCATTATAGGTTACTGTTCTTAATCCTCCTATGTGGTAAATCTTATCATAGAAATATAGAAGGGTTCTGCACTGAGGTTGAGTGATTATATGTCCTAACCGGAATATAAGACAGTTTAGTTAACCTCTATCTTAACGTAGAAGAAGAAGTCATTCTAGTTGCATTAAAGATTGAATATAGTGGATAGTCGAGGATTTTGGAAGCCCTAATTCATTCATAACTGATTACAACTTAAATAGTTCAGTAATTCTTGCAATTATTCTAGTAGTTAAACAAAACCCAACTCAAATATCGATTGCCAAATAGATAACATAAAATAGATGAACGGTAATTAGAAACCAGTCTCTAAGGACGATATTCGGTCTTATCAGACTATATTACTTGTCAACGATGCGTACGCTTGCGTGAGCATTCGAAATATCGCTAACAACGACGCCAAAACATCAGAGAGGGCTGTGGTCCTCGTGACTGCGGCTTGATCACGGCGCCACAAGCGCCGGCCGGTTCCCTCAGGTGCGCGATGCCTACTCCGACGTCATTCTCCTTCTCGTATCGATAAATCCTCGCCTTGGAACCTCTCACTATCCCCACTCACTAAATGGAAACTCGTGCAAAGCATGAAATCTTTAAACCCAAAGTCCAATTTAACTTGTCTGCCTAAACCATTTCACCAATTTCCAAGAACCCTATATTGGTCAAAAAAGACCTTAATTGGAATGCGACCATGACTGGGGAATTCAATGTTTTAACTAAACAACACACATGAGATCTAGTACCTAGACCTGAGGGGGTGAATATAATTCGTTGTATGTGGATATTTCGTCACAAATTCAGAGACAGTGTAGATCTTGAGAGGTATAAGGCAAGACTTGTGGCTAATGGCACAAATCAGCAGGAGGGCGCTGATTGTGGTGAGACCTTCAGCCCGGTTGTCAAACTGGCTACCATCCGCACAGTTTTAAGCATTGCCATGGGCAAACACTGGCCGATCCATCAGCTTGATGTGAAGAATGCATTCTTACATGGGGATCTGAGAGAGGCGATCTACGTCACCCGGCTAGGGTTCACTCGTCCGTGATTCCTCACTATGTGTGTCGTCTCCGTAAGTCACTATATGGCCTGAAACAGGCCCCCCGTGCGTGGTATGATCGATTTGCCAAGTATATCTTGCAGATTGGATTTGTATGCAGCAAGAGTGTACATCACTATTCATTTTCATCGAGATAGTAGCACTGCTTACTTATTACTTTACGTGGATGATATTGTTCTCACTGCCTCCTCCGACGGATTGAAAAATGAGATTATTGCCTTGCTTAAGTCTGAATTTGCAATGACTGATTTGGAAAAGCTGAGTTACTTTTTGGAGATATCAGTGATCAGGTCTGCCAATCATATGTTCTTGTGTCAGCGTAAGTATGCAGGGGAGATTGTGTACAGGGCTATGATGGCGAAGCTGAAGGTGCTACTCAGGTTGATTCTAAATCTAAGCTCGATTACCGTGGATGGTGCACGACCTCGATCCTACTCTGTATAGGAGCCTTGCAGGTGCACTTCAGTATCTCACGCCACCAGTCGGACATATCTTATGATGTTCGGGTGTGCTTATTCAATGCGTGCCTGCGAGAGTCATTTCAATGCTCTTAAGTGTATCATTCGATACATTAAGATCACTATTGATTATGATTTGCACCTATACCCTCTGCACCAAACAAGTTGCTTTCATATACGGATGCAGATTGGGCTGAGTGTCTGGACACGCGACGCTCCACCTCCGGCTTTTGTGTTTTTTAGGGGATAATCTGATTTCTTGGTACGCGGCGACATGCTACCTATCTCGATCCGGTCTGAAATTTGATGCTGAGCGTTGCAAATGTGGTATTGAGATTTGTTGGCTCGTAAATTTCTTGTTAGAACTTGTCGCTGCGTCAGGCATCTATTGTGTATTGTGATAACATCTCTGTCATCTATCTTTCTCATAATCCGGTTCAACATCAGAGAACCAAGCATATTGAGATAGACCTACACTTCGTTCGTGAGAAAGTTGCGCTAGACCATATCAGAGTGTTACATGTTCCATCATCCTATCATTTTGCAGACATATTTACCAAAGGACTTTCCAGACAGTTATTTCTTGAATTCAGATTCAGTCTCAGCGTCCGGCCTCCTCCCGCTCCGACTGAGGGGGTGTGTAAACATATATATTATAGAAATAATTGTATCCCTACCCATAATTAGAACATTTCTATATATTGTGTAAATATAATTATGGTAAGACTAGGATTCATCTTTTGTTTAGACTTAGGATTCCTATTGTATAAGGGATGAGTATTGTACTCTATATATACTTTGATATTAATTAGAAGACTCTCTAAGGCTAGATTAACTTACAATGATAACTGAGGTGCACCATTCTTGTCCTCTCATACTGGGGAAATGCCATCTCAATGATCTAACGCTCATATCATATATGAATTGAACTGCCGCATGATACTTTGAGCCCGGTTTGAATATCGCTTTAATCGGCGAATAACCTAACCCTTGAAATATACTATAGCCCAGTCGACGAATAGCTCATATCGAGACGCCAAACCTTTCCAAGCTCCCAAGCTTATATTAAGCTTTCTTCTTCTTTTGTTTTTAAATGCGATCCCTTTTGTTTTATGTCCTATATTTGACTAGGCATAAACTACGTACATATAATTAGAAAGAATGATAATAAACTTTCAACACACATAAAATGTCTTTTTGTTAAAATATGTCATGAAATTTTTATGACTTTCTTTTGGACCTGCAAATTAGCCAATGGAGATGTTGCTCCTAATTTGTAGCACTATAAGCCTGCTTTTGCATCCATTTCAGCACCCTGTCTTAGATTGTTCTAGAAAAATTATGTTGTCCATACAAATGTTCATTTGACGATCTTCGTAATTCTGACAGAGAATGCATTTAATGTGTATCCACCTTCAGCTCCCATTTAGCTAATCTATCTGTTGCCAACAGTTGCCATGCATTTGCAATCATATACTGAATCTTGCATTTGGTGTTGCGATAATTTTTGTGAGTGAAATTTTAAAAAACTAAAATTTATTTCTAAAACTTCAAGTTACATATTTCATGTTTGAAATTGAAATAACATGCTAATGTAATAAGCAAACACTTATCCGAATATTTTTCAAATATTAATTCAAACTGTAGCTGATAACGAAGGTATACCAAGGGAAGCTCGGGCCAACCTATGTCTCAGTAGCTGCTCGAGAAAGAACCACTCAATCCAGATAGGTTGTCATAATTGCCTTTCAAACAGCATCTCAAGAGGCAAGCCATGGAAGTACCGCTAGGTAGGGGGAGAGATCTACTGAAGGAGTTTTCATTGGATTCGTGTACGCAGCGAAATTTTAAAATTTTGTGTTTCAAACCCAACAAGCGATGAACGGTAGAATGATTATGTAGTAATATAATACATGTAAATACATAACATGTATATAACTGTAATATTTCGATAGAATACTTACGGTTTGGAAACTATGGAGTCTTTTAGTAATTTCTGAGGGTGCGCACACAATTGATCCTCGACAGCAAGTTCCAAGAACTCCGATGTATACCTCATTCGAATAGCTAATGTTAATGTTGGGTTTAGTGTTATGACATTTTGCCCAACACATCATTTTCTGTACTAAGTTAAAATCAGAAATGTTAGAACAAATGTCATGACATTCAGACCAACATTCTGGATAACAGTTTTGCCTTACTTCACGGAAACTGAAGATCTCGTGAGATTTTTACCACGATAGTAAAAGTGACTTGGCAAGGAGTTTTGGAGCTGATGAAAAACGTGGAAAGACCAAGTCAAAGTTGTGGCTAAGCTTGGGGAACAAGTCCAAGAAGTTAGAGGATCTTGCTCCACATTCTTTTCCAACAAATCTTGTCGGCTGCCCATCTTTCTCTCAACCTCTACAACGATTCAATGAGCATTTCAAGGAATATCCTCTACTATAAATAGGTAGGCTGCATCAGTGAATCGATATGCATAAAAAGTTAGAAAAAATATCAAAGAGAGTTCTCTGATATATCCATCAGAAAATTGGATCACAAGTGTTGCATGAGCGTGTCGAAAACATTATGTCCATCATTATAGTTGCTGCCTAAATTCTAGATTTGTTCTTTATTGAAGCAATTATAATAAGATGTTGTCTATGTCTATTTAGGTAGATTTTTCAGGCAGAAGTCATCTTCGACTTCATCTTTTTTAATTCCTTTTGTATTATCTTGTAACATTGTAAAATAAGGAATTTATTCAATTGTATAAATATATACAATACTTTCGGTCACTGGCCGTCATAGGTTATATCAATATATAACATATGTAAATATTAAACCTTTGTGTTCTTTATATTTTCACTACGTTTACTCTTAAGTTTTTCTGTTTTATCGAAGTGTTGTCACTTGTGTCAGACGATATTATCGCAGACATTTACAAACTGTTTTAACATTCGATTTTATTTTACTTCCAGTTTGTCTCTTACTATTCCATAGTTATCCCCCGGGACCTAACAACTAGGAAATTCGACAGAGGTTCGAGAGAGAGTTTAATTCTAGGTCTCTAAGACTTAGAATAATATATGAATAATCTTGTGTATTGAATAATGAATAGAAGTCTTCTATTTATAGCTGCGTTTTAGGTTTAAAACGCAACTATGGTTTCTCGTGGGCGAGCCCGAGCGAGTGCAACGTCGATCGGACTAGCCGGCTGCACGGCAGCACGCGACCTATGTCGAGCGCGCGACCCTCGACGTTCAGTGTGGGACGTTGTTTCATTTTCATTTTAATTAAATCTGAAATCTAATTTCGGCGTAATTAAATAATCATTATTCATTCAAATGTCTCAATTATAAATCGAGCATTTATATTCTCTCATTACATCCTTAGATCGAAGGAACAATTGACATAGTGTTACCCTACAGGCCTTTACATATTGACACTAATCATATTAGGGTCTAGAGGGAACTCCTAGACGGCGCCGGAAGACGAACTCAATATATGAAGTATATTTACACTAATCCTGTAAACTGAACCTCTATGTGGGAAGATAAAATTCTTTCATTCACGACGCACTCGATCAAGCTTAGGATTTGTCAATTGTCTATCCAAATGGCTTGATCATTATATATCATATATCTTAGTTGACAACAAGACCATATTCTAGATATGTCTATTGCGTTGGTCAACGACTTAGTCAACCTAATATCACAGAGAAACTGAGTGTTCTCTCGAATATACATTCGATGAATGAATCCTAATCTTGGCTCAACCATCACCTTTAATACACATCGTAATGTACCCAATACAAGTCGTATATCAACCTATAAGACATTTGAGCTTAGGACATGATCAAAGTGTATTACTCTGTAAACAATGTGCGTATCGACCTCAAGTCTAAGGACTTCTATCTCCCACACGCTGATCATACTTTAGACATGTATAACAAACAATATATCAGTAGTGTATATCAATACTTCCAAAGTATTCATATGTCCATTACGAGTAGCCGTTACTCGTAGTAGGTGAGACTACATATCCTCTAAGGATGTGATCAGACCACATGTCGACTTATCATATATCATCGATATCTCATTCTCGATGATCATTAGTCGAGACTATTTTAAGAGTTATATTATAATATTAATATCTCACACTATTAATAACAATGTAACCTTTAGGGATGCATATTATAGAACATTATAAACAATCAACTAATAATTCAATAATTGCAAATGTCAAAATATTAATTTTCATTAATAATAATACGAATGTGTGTAAACTACATTTATCCTAATACAGATTGTGTTTAGGACATACATATACTTTCACCTACTTCGTCAGATGTGGGATGAAAATGAAAGCTTCCAACTGAGATTCATGAAGAGAAGAGAGGACCCGACGTCACAATCTGCGTCCAACCTATAAATGAGTATGCCCGAGTGGAACTGAGAAGATCAAATGACCAAACAGAGCAGAAAGTAACCACGTACTATTAACTACAGAACCTGTCCTTTACCGTCGTTGCTAAAGCAAAAAACCAAAGCTTTCCTGTTGATTTCACAGGCAGCCAAAAATTCTCAAGGAAATCAAACAACTAAAGTATTTCAATAAGTAAAACGGAAAGACACTACTTTTATAGCTAAAGAAATATAATGACAATTTTAAGTAAAAAATTCACGGAGTGGTCACTAGTTATTTGAGTTATCTACAGCTTTTTCAGAATATTTAACTTAAAGCTAGTGTTGACAAACTTCAGACAAACAACTCCCTATCTTACCAACAACAACATACTCAGTAAAATCTCACAATGTGGATTTGGAGAGGGTAGAGTGTACGCAGATCTTACATCTACCTTGGTAGGTAGAACGACTGATTCCGAGAGACCCTCAGCTCAAGACAAAGCATAAGCCTAAGCAAAGTAAGACAAACAAAGTGAGTAAGTCATGATAACAAATTATTAAAGAAAAAAGAAGTAAAAAGAAGCAATAAATATTAGCACACGTGAATATTAGGTGTAATATTGTGTATATTTACCATATTTTGTATTGTATAATAATGGTAAAATTAGAGATCTTTATTCTAGAAGAATTCAATTTGTACACCTATATATATTTTGTATTAATGAGAAAGATTGTCTAAGGGAGATTAATACAGTCTTACAATAAATAATGTAAGTAAATAAGACAAAAAAATAAACATAGCATCATAAATCAAACGACAAAGGACTATAAGACAATACTGTGCCTACTATTATGATAGGCAAAGCGAGCCTACAATAAAAATATTACAACTATCAGTTTGTAGACTACCTACTACCCTTTTACCCTAATACATGTCCTCAATAACCCCCTATCTAAGGTCATGTCCTCAGTGAGTTGCACTTGCGCCATGTCCTGTCTAATCACCTGTCCCCAATATTTCTTTGGCCTACATCTACCCCTCATGTACCCGTCCATAGCCAACCTCTCACACTTCTGCACTGGAACAGTTGTGTCTCTTCTCAACACGTGCCTGAACCATCTCAACCTCGCTTCCCGCATCTTATCCTCCACCGAGGCCACTCCCAATCTATCCCAGATATCATCATTTCTAATTTTATCCCTCCTTGTATGCCCACACATCCATCTTAGCATCCTAATCTCCACAACTTTCATCTTTTGGGTGTGTGAAGTATTGACCGGCCAACACTCTGCTCTATACAACATAGTCGGTCTAACCACAACCCTATAGAACTTACCTTTAAGTTTTGGTGGCACTTTTTTATCGCACAAGACTCCAGATGCGAGCCTCCATTTCACCCATCCTGCCCCAATACGATGTGTGACATCGTCATCAATCTCTCAATTCCCTTGGATAATAGACTCGAGATACTTAAAACTCTCTTTCTTTGGAATAACCAGAGTACCAAGCCTCGCCTCCACGTCTGTCTCAAGGTCACTCTCGTTACTGAACTTGCACTCTAAGTATTCTGTCTTGGTCCTACTCAGTCTGAACCCTTTAGACTCCAGAGTCTGTCTCCAAACCTCCAGCTTAGTGTTCACTCCGCAGCGAGTCTCATCAATCAGGACTATGTCGTCTGCGAATAACATACACCATGACACCTCCCATTGAATTTGTCATGTCAGTCCATCCAATCACCAATGCAAATAGGAATGAGCTAAGAGTTGATCTCTGGTGGAGCCTCATCATCACTGGGAAGAACTCTGAGTCTCCTCCTACTGTCCGTACCCTAGTATTGGCTCCATCATACATATCTTTGATTGCCCTAGTGTATGCCTTAGGTACACTTCTAACCTCCAAACATCTCCATAGAACCTCCCTATGGACTTTGTCGTATGCCTTCTCGAGGTCGATGAAAATCATATGTAGGTCTCTCTTCCTCTCCCTATACTACTCCACCAACCTCTTAATAAGATGAATGACTTATGTAGTTAAACGCCCCGACATAAATCCAAACTGATTCTCGGAGATAGACACGTCTCTTCTCACCCTCATCTCCACGACTTTTTCCTAAACTTTCATAGTGTGGCTTAGCAGCTTGATACCCCTATAGTTGTTGTAACTTTGGATATCACATTTGTTCTTGTACAAAGAAATCGTTGTACTCCACCTCCATTCTTCGGGTATCCTCACCGTCTTAAAAATGATGTTAAACAACTCTGTCAACCACACCAAACCTGCCATACTTGCGCTCTTTCGAAATTCAACCGGGATCTCATCAGGCCGGTCGCTCGTCCCCTGTGCATCATGCGAACATCACCCTCAACCTCCTCAATCTTACCGTTTGTAAATAAGCTACGTTATTTTCTTTTTAAACCAATTTTAGACATCTAAGTTTAAAGTTAGGTTTGGTTGTTCAAATTGTAAAAGCAATATGCAAACTTCATAAATACATGTATGAAGCTAAATTTTAACATGCCCAATTTTAAACCCGTAAATATGATGTTTTTGAAACTTCAACCATATGAATTTGAAGTTGATTTTGAAATGGTTAAATTTATAAAAAAAATATAATTAGGCTAGTTTTTTAAATAGAGGTCCTCAAAGCTATATTTATACATTTTTTTCATTGCTACATTTTTTATTTGCACAGATTTCCCTTCAAATGAGTTGATATTTAATTTTTGTCCTTCAATTGGGTTGATGTTTAATTTTTGCTTTTTAAAATCGAATTTATGCATATAGGAATATAAATTCTTTAAGAGTGTTGGGCAAAAATAGATATAACTTATATGATATTATGATGTAAAAATATGAAATTATATGTGCTATTTTTTCCTGCTCTGAGGAGCAAAAATTAACCAACAAAATAGGGCCAACATGAAACAAAGGAGTAATAATGTAATTACCCTTAATAATTGCAACAAATTGAAGATTACTAAGATCCCAAGGTCACGAGTTCGATTCCCTGCATAAACCTTCTTGGTTGGTGCATGTCGCGTAGGCATCGAGTGTGGTTAATCGGTGGCGTGGTTTGCGGTATTGCGTCGGCGGAGTTTCTGCATGTATTTCGAAAGAGTAGCGGATGATCGCCGTCACAACAAAAATAATTGCAACAAACTCCATCCATATTAAAAGGAAAGTTATTACCGGGGTCTAAACTTAATAATTTTCAGCCAATGAGAATCAAGTATTGATGAGGCCTCTCAATCCAAAGTCTAATTTTACCGAACTAACATATTTAATAACCGTAGATACAGAATTACAAAAACACAAGGATAATCATTATGAACCGTCAGATACAAATTTGATATACATACAATCCCCACAGCCTTATTATATATATATAATTATTAACCTCCATTTCTTCTTAACTTTTTCATTAGCAACAGCAAAAGAAAAAAGAAATAGTTATTCTAAGAAGGTGAGTTTTTTAAATTTTAAATTTCTCGTGTGTTTTGATATATGAAGATCATGATCGATTATGTCTTTGTTTGCTTTTATTTTTTTTATTAATTATTTTAGGGGCTAGGTTTTTTTATTATTTCTCAAACTAGTCTTTTTGGTTCTTCCATAGTCCTTTCGTTTTAATTTATGTGATGTAGTTTGACTGAAAACGGAATTTAAGAAATAAATAAAACATTTGAATTTTGTGGTCTAAAAACAAGTGAAAGATTCTTACGTATTACCCCTCTGTCTAAATTTATGTGATGTAGTTTGATTGAACACATCGTTTAAAAAATAAAGTAACACGCCTCTCCTTTTTATGGCTTCGCTCCTCTCCTTCTCCTTATAGCTGGGTTATTAGAGCAGTGTAACGGCTGCAGCTAAGCTTCTTAAAGAGATGAGTTACTGCAACTACTTGTGGAAAACCAGCCCCCGTCCCCGCCCTTAGGAGATTGAGCTGGTAAATCGAACCTTTACCCAGGTTTCGTATACTAGGTTCGAATCCTGTCACCTTGATGTGGATATGGTCGTTGGAAGACAATAGCAGCTTTCCCATGAAAGCATGGAGAGAGACGAAATTGGAGGTCCTGAATAGAATTCATTGATAGCTGCATAAATGACTAAGTTTGAATTTTGTGGTCTAAAACAAGTATAAAAGGTAAATTGTTATTTTTTTGAGACTGACTAAAAATGATTGACTGAAAACGATAGTGTGTCGTATAAATTGTGACAGAGGGAGTAGTTGAATTGTAAATGTATGTGTGAGTGGTAATGTGTAGAACGGAAAAATAACAACAACTATTTGTTAGAAATCTGGAAATGATCAAATATGAGGGCTTGCTGAGTCGATCAAATTCTTGATATATCCTTAAGATAATATTGTCCCGTATGTCCTTTCAACGGTTATAATGACAACTTATCTCCCAAGATAAAACAACAATCAAACAAATGAGCAAAGAGAACTCAAGTGTTTGCTTTGGAAGAAAGATCTTTGAGTGTTTGTGATTGCAAGAGAGGAAGACAATTTCAGAATTATTTAGTGAATGTCAAGTGTGTTTTGCAAATGAGCCAAAGGCCTCATTTTATAGTGTTGAGAAGAAGACCCTCCAACTAGCCAATTTATGGCTTTGAATGATCAAGTAATGACCATTAATATGGAGTTACAATTCAGCCAAGTAATGACTGAATTCAAGAGCAGAATAATGAAGAGTTAATTCTCCAAAGTCACCAAACGTCGCTTTTATTCTTCTCGATGGATCGAAAAGCAGTCACACGCGGCCGCAGGAGGCGCCGTGTCGTCAAAACTGTGAGCGCGGCCTCGCAGATTGACGTCGTGGCGCCGAAACTTCAGGGACTTGGCGCCGCGACCAAGATGAAAGCGCGCGGTGCTCCAAAGACCACGGTCGCTGCCGCCAACGCCGCGTCGATTTTAACACATTGCACATATCTTCCCTTTGTTTACCAATGTGAAACCATTGTTATTTGGCCAATAACCATCTATTCTCTCATGTCTCAAACAATTCGTATACGTACCAATATCTCTTCCATTTAAGAAAATTACGATCCTCGACACTTTATGTGCACGTGTGTGGAAATCATGTTTCCGACGTGAGGGGTCCCAATTGTTCGAGTCATAATTTAATAGGAATTTATTTCACATTTAGTAAATTTTCAACAATTCCCTCTTGGAAGAGATTTTGGCGCACGCACATGGTGCCTTTCGAGCAATCACTCAGCGGATCGATGTTGCATCTGGAGAGGTAGCCGGAGCTTTAAAACTTCCATAGTAGACTACCATCGGACATATTTACTGCGCGGTGAACCGTCAGTGTTTAGTATATGCCAAGACAATGTTACCAACACAACACCTTTCCTACTCAATCTTTCTAGTGTTTTGTCCGTCGTGGGCCGTGGACACCCTTGGATTCTTAAGTGCGTTCATTTGGCGATGCATCGTCTCGCACTTAAATAGGTGGTCTCCTACAAGGTATCCTGTAATACCCTGCTACACAAGCATTAGGAACCATTAAAAATTTCCCCAACCTAACCTCAAATGTTGAGGATCATTAAAGGTTTGGAAATTTAACCTTTACCTATCTTACAGGTAGCACTTTTTATCTATCACGGGAACGGCCTTGGATTATGTTTCTTAAGAAAGACACATTATCCGAAGTGCTCTTGCTTCTACCGAAGCGCTCACGGAACCTTTACAGTTTAGTTTTTCCATTGAACCTTATTCCTAGGATCTCCAGTCTTTAAGGTTGGGTGTACACTATATCGGTTCTTATTATTTGGGTTTTAAGCCCATTCCCCTAGACAGGCAGAACAACTGATCTTTAGGTATTTCCTTCGTGAAGGGATCTGCGATATTTTTCTTAGATTTTATGTAATCAATGGAAATAATGTCCGAGGTGATCAACTGCCGGACTCATGTCTCCGTCGAATATGACGAGACTTACCGTTGTATATTGAACTTCGTGCCCTTCCAGAAATCGATCGATCGCGATGGATCATTCTGAAGACGGGTTTATCTGACGTGAGACATCGTCTAGAAAACCATAAAGCCATTCAGCTTCCTCTCCCGCTTTATCTAAAGCGATAAATTTCGATTCCATCGTGGATCGGGCAATAAGAGTTTGTCTAGAGGATTTCCAAGACACAGCTCCACCACCGATTGTAAAAATATATCCGCTGGTGGACTTGATGTCATCGCTATCAGATATCCAGTTGCGTCATTGCACTCTAGCATCATTGGATATCTTGAATAGTGTAACCCGAAATGTATCGTGAACTTTAGGAACCGTAGTACCCTGTTCAACGCATTCCAGTGATCCTCACTTGGATTTCGAGTGAACCTAGCCAATTTATTGACTGTATGAGCGATATCAGGTCGAGTGTAGTTTGTGATATACATCAGACTATCAATCACCTGCGCATATCGCTCCTGGTGTACGAACTTACCAAGATGTTTGTCAATCTTTTGACTTATATCCAATGGTGTAGATATCGGTGAACTGTCGAACATCCCAAATTTCTTTAGTACATCCTCGATGCAATGGGATTGAGATAAGACCAGTCCATTAGATGTCTTAGAGATCTTGATCCCTAAGATGACATCTGCAATGCCCATCAAAACACTGTTTTAACATGTTCTTAGTTTCTAGGATTATCCTAGAACTACTCCCAGTGATCAACAAGTCGTCTACATATAGGCATATCATGACGAAGGATTCGACATTTCCTTTCATGTAGACACATTTGACACCTCCATTAATGGCGTACCGCGCGATAGTAGAAATCTTATCAAATTTTTCGTGCCATTGTTTAGGAGATTGTTTGGCCGTCTGATGCGATTTAACAATGACATACTTTTGTCTTGTCACGGAACCACATACCGCCGGGTTGGTCCATATATATTTCTTCTTCCAAATCACGTTTAGGAAGGCGGTTTAACATTCATTTGATGTATTTCAAGATCGCATGGCGGCGATAGCTATGAACATACGTATGGATGTCATTCTTGACACGGGCGTAGGTGTCGAAGTAATCAAGGCCTCGCTTTTGGCGATAGCCGACTACTAACCTAGCTTTGTATTTGTCAATAGATCCATCCGCTTTTAACTTCCGTTTAAGATCCACTTCTGACCCGATGGTTTGTGTCGGGAAGTCGTGACTCAGTGTGGTTATGCATGATGGATTCTATCTCACTTTCTAAAGCTTCCTTCCAGAGTGGTGCAGCAAGAAAACGGATGCTGGAAAGTTTTGCCTCTACGCACACCTCACACTTACGTTGAGGGTTTATGTCGATAGATGACAATAGTTCCAACTTTACCAATCTTTGGATAGATTGATAGTTAACATGTCCTAATCTATGATGCCATAGATTAGATGACTCAATCAAGTAAGTAGAAGGTGCAATTTTATTGATAGTTGAAGCAGAAGGCATTACAGGTGCAACATTAAGCTTAAAGAGGCCTTCACAGACGAAGCCCCTTCCTACAAACGTTTCATTCTTAGTGATTACAAATTTGTTAGCCTCTAATACTAGCCTAAAACCAGCATTTACTAACAAAGGTCCAGAAATCAGATTTCTACGAATTTCTGGGACATGCATCACTTCCTTCAGAGTCAAATCCTTCCCGGATGTCATCTTTAGGACCACCTTTCCTACCCCCAGTACATCTGAAGAAGGATTGTTTCCCATGAACAACTTCTTGTCTGAGACTGGTGTATAAGTGGAGAAGACTTCTTTATTAGAACATATGTGACTGGTGGCACCTGTGTCCAACCACCATTGCACCGGATTCTCAACGAGGTTTACTTCAAGAACCACCGCTGAGAACTCCTGAATCATATCGTCTACGAGCGTGTCTTCTACGATGTTAGCCTTGGCCTTGCCTTTGGCTTTATTCTCACGTTTGATCTTGCGGCAGTCTTTGGTTATGTGACCAACTATACCACAATGATTACATTTGCCCTTGAACTTTTCAGTTGTTTGGGGCTTGCCTTCATACGGAACCAAACTTTGCGAGTTCCGCTGACTTCCGTCGGTTGCCTTAGCCTCGGGTTGTTTCCACTTTTGAACTGAGTTTGACAACAAGTTCGTCTAAAGTTATCTCGCCATTTGAGTTTTAGATAGTTCATAAACTCGGTCCAGGAAGCGACTTACCGATCAATGCCGACCAAAATTGTTCGTTGGGCTTTAATCCTTCCAAATCCAGATGATGTAGAATCATTTGAAATTCCTGGACTTGAGAAGTTACACTTTTGTTGTCCACCATTTGAAATTTCAGGAACTTTTCAATGATGAATTTTTTATTACCCGCATCTTGGGTGTTATATTTCTTCTGAAGTTTGTCCCATAATTGCTTGGCAGTTTCAACGGTGCAATATACCGTGTATAGTGGATCGGACAAACTGTTTAGAATATAGTTCCTACACATGAAATCACTATGTTTTCATGCTTCGCGAACCATCCTCATGTCATCGGTGACATGGTTACACTAGCCCCCTCCCGCCAAATCATTTGGCTGAGGATCCACGTCTTCCCCAACTAGTGGAGGGTCTTCGGTTAGGAAACGTGACATTCTCATAACCGTCAGGAAAAACAGCATCTTTTGCTGCCATCTCTTAAAATGAGTGCCCATGAACTTTTCAGAACGTTCATGGTGAAAGCTAGCAGGTGTAGGGGTGACGCCCCCTTGAGTAGTTGCAAAAGCGTTGGGAATGCCTCCAACAGGAGCATATATGTTGTTGGCGCCTTGGACAGGAGCATAGGCACTATAAGTCCCCGGAGCAGCAGTGGAGGCATTGGTTGTACCAAAACCAGTGTTGACACTAGTTGTGTCAAAAGCAGTGGTGGCACTTGAAGTGCCGAAAACAGTGGTAACACTTGAAGTGCCGAAAACAGTGGTAGCACTAGAAGTGCCAAAAACAATAGTTTGGAAGGCATTAGGAATGCCAGTATTAGTTGGAGAGTAGGCAGTGTTAGTGCCTTGAGTAGTGGGATTGAAGACAATGAGATTGCCTTGAGCATCGGTTGAACCTTCAGTGTTGAACTGATTGAATTGATCTTGTCCAGTCATGTTGTTAAAATAGCGAATATTATCTTAAGTTTGTGAGTGGTAATGTGTAGAACGGAAAAATAACAACAACTATTTGTTAGAAATCTGGAAATGATCAAATATGAGGGCTTGCTGAGTTGACTAAATTCTTGATCTATCCTTAAGATAATATTGTCTCGTATATCCTTTCAACGGTTGTAATGACAACTTATCTCCCAAGATAAAACAACAATCAAACAAATGAGCAAAGGGAACTTAAGTGCTTGCTTTGGAAGAAAGATCTTTGAGTGTTTGTGATTACAAGTGAGGAAGACAATTTCAGAATTGTTTAGTGAATGTCAAGTGTGTTTTGCAAATGAGCCAAAGGCCTCATTTTATAGTGTTGAGAAGAAGACCCTCCAACTAGCCAATTTATGGCTTTGAATGACCAAGTAATGACCATTAGTATGGAGTTACAATTCAACCAAGTAATGACTGAATTCAAGAACAGAATAATGAAGAGTTAATTCTCCAAAGTCAGCTCAAACGTGAGTTTTATTCTTCTCCAACGGACTGAAAATGGTCACAGCGTCGCGGCGCAGCAGGAGGCGCCGATGTCGTATCGAGGCGCAGCGGCCAGCCTGCAGAGTGGCGTCATGGCGCCGAAACTTCAGGGACTTGGCGCCGCGGTGCTCCAGCACCACGGTCCTTACCGCCGCGGCGTGCAACATCAGTTTTTAACACATTGCACATGTCTTCCCTTTGTTTACCAATGTAAAACCATTGTTATTTGGCCAATAACCATCTATTCTCTCATGTCTCAAACAATTCGTATACGTACCAATATCTCTTCCATTTAAGGAAATTACGATCCTTAGCACTTTATGTGCACGTGTGTGAAAACCATGTTTCCGACGTAGGGCCCAAATTATTCGAGTCATAATTTAGTAGGAATTTATTTCACATTTAGTAAATTTTCAAAATCATAAAGCTAGGTTTTTTTTGGAATGTTGAATTTATTGAATATATAGAGAATTGACTGATATTCTATTTTGAGCCAATCTTTTTGAGTATTTGAATTTGTCTTGTATTTTGATATATGAAGATCATGATTGATTATGCCTTTGTTCTTTATTAAAAAAAAATTGTTTAGGGCTACGGTTTTTTGCTCAATGTTGGATTTTATTGAATATTTAGGGATTTAACTGATCTTCAATTTTGATTCCTTTTCTGGAGCCCGCGCATAGCTGGAGCTTAGTGCACCGCCTTTTTTTTAATAGTTTCGGAATTTGTTGAAATTTTTCATTAGGATTTCTTCTTAATTTTTTGAAATTCTGGGGTTGCTTCTTGTGTAATTGCAAAATTGGGTCTCTCTCATGTCTTGATTTCCTTTTTAGTAATTGGGATGTTGTTTTCAGATGGCTCGTACCAAGCAAACTGCTCGTAAGTCAACTGGAGGAAAGGCTCCTAGGAAACAACTTGCCACAAAGGTCTTTTTTTTTTTTGCTTTTAGTTTGTTCTTTTTCTCCACTACATTATATTTGTGTGTACTAGTTGTTAACTTTGTCTAATATGTCCATTAGGCTGCACGTAAGTCTGCTCCTACCACTGGTGGTGTGAAGAAGCCACACAGATACCGACCTGGTACTGTTGCTCTGCGGTAAGTACAGCTGATTTCTGGTAATTCAACATATATTGCATATGTTTTACCTGGTCTTTAAAGTAAATCATGCTTGAACATACAGTTATATGCATGTTATTGATTGGGATTTTACATTATGCAGTGAGATCCGTAAGTACCAAAAGAGTACTGAGCTCTTGATCAGGAAGCTTCCATTCCAGAGGCTTGTCCGTGAAATTGCACAGGACTTTAAGGTAAAATTCGCGCATCATTAATTTCTTTTTGGTTCTAAATTGATGATACTGTTGATGGTTACAAGGGTGATGTTTTTTTGGGTATCTGATTGGTTTGCGTTTGTGTGTTTCTTTGCTTTCAGACTGATCTGCGTTTCCAAAGTCACGCAGTGCTGGCTCTGCAAGAGGCTGCTGAGGCCTATTTGGTGGGTCTCTTTGAAGACACTAACCTTTGTGCCATACACGCAAAGCGTGTGACAATTATGCCAAAGGACATTCAGCTGGCCAGGCGAATTAGGGGGGAGCGTGCTTAGTTTGATTGCTGAAGTAGTAGCTTTGTTGGTCGTGTTGTTACTGTTTTCTTGTTAGATAAAGACAATTAACGAAGTTAGTATTAGGGGGGCAATGCTCTTCTAACTTTGTTTGGTAGCTGGAAATGTGCTGTTATTTTGTTGGTGGTTTGTTTTGTGTAGGGGTGAAACATGGTATTTATTTGTTTTGTGGTCACACCACTGGTGTGGAACAATGTTTTCATCTAATGGTTAGTCCAAGTTATTGTAGATATTATTTTGATTATATTATGCTCATCACTAAATTAGGATGAAGTCGTCCCAGTTGAGTTGAGTATGGCTTGGATTTTGGTGTTGAAAATGTGGATTAAGGTTTCTGTTATTGTGAGATATTTGCATATTTTTGCTACTGTCTCATGACCACTCCACAATGCTTTAATTTCTCGGTTGAGTCTGACCGTTTTTCATACTTTGTTTTGTTTTGCTTGCTTTGTCTGATTATGCTGTCTTGAGCCGAGGGCATTCCGGAAACAACCGCTCTATCTACCAAGGTGGAGGTCAGGTCTGTGTACATTCTACCCTCCCCAGACCCCCACATTGTGGATTTCACTGGGTATGTTGTTGTTGTCTCATGACTACTTTAGCAAATTCGAGAGCAAGTTCTGATACCAATACGATTTTGGTTACTACTGTCAATATTGAAGATTGGTGTAATATAGAAGAAATAACTTGCAACAACTGTATCTTCAAAGTCTGAGAATTGTTAGCTAAATGAAGGATATGTCCTTGCCTATATTGGTAAGGATCCTTGAATAATCATAGAGTAACTTGAAAATCCTTTTCCTTCATCTGAAAAACAAGATTAAATTCCTAGACGGTCCATCTATTGAAAATTGCCAACTAATATCACTTTTATTTTTTTTAGGATGAAAATATAATCCAGCTATCAATATTTTCCTAAAAATATATTAAACACATAAAACCGTTTTCTCTTCTAGTTGACATGTCATGTCACATAAAATGTCAGCAAAATATTTCTTTTGTAAGTCCCCTTCCTTTTCTGTTTGTCTCAAATCTCTCACCAGATTTCCTAACAACGCCCCGTTAATATCGGACTTTGTCACAACCTTAATGTTCTCTCACACGCACACTAACACTAAAAATTCTTACATGGATCTCAACACGTACGTACACACGAAAAATGTTATCTACAAAGAATGCTTTCTGACTCATTTTTATTGGCTCTCAAATTTTTTCCTAGTGTTTGTATGTGTGTACTGTAAATTATCTTCGTAGTTCAGAGGTTTTCTCGGATACAGTTTGTTTCCTGTCATGTTCTATCCTTTAATGTTTCATGGACTTATCTGGTCTCTTTTTTCTTAAGTGTTGAGTTTGCATAACAATTAAGATTGAATCATTAATAAGTTTGAAGGATTTGTCAATCTGGATTACAAATTAATTCAAACTCCCTTCGTTTTCTTGAAAAAACAATCCCTCCAAGGTATAAAAACATTTTCTTTCATCCTTCATGGTACTACTTTTTAGTTTTTTTGGGTAATGGTGGTATGTCGACCTGCTTATGCGCACATTGGCTATATAATCGGGTACCTGGTACCTCCTAACGTATAACTCCATCAACCAAAACTTAAGCGGATGAGAAGAATTTTTGGCTTCTTCCATAATTTTAATCCCACTTCATTCACCGTTGGGTCTATCAGAAACAACCTCTCTACCCTACAAAGCTAGGGTTAAGATCTGTGTACATCTTAACCTCTCCATACTCCACTTTGTAGGATTATACTGGTTATGTTGTTATTTGTGAGAATGTAATAATCTCGCTTGAGGAACATTTCTCATTAATACAAATATATATATAGTGTACAATGTGGAACCCTAATATAATAAAATCCTAGATTTATCATAATTATATATCACTAAATATTTACACAATATATGAGATATTTTCTAATTATAGTGTAGGGATTGTGTGGGATATTGTACACGTTAATATTATTGTTGTTTCATTCACTGCTAGGCCACACCTTGGATGCATTTTTATCCAGGGAATTATATAAATTCATTCTTGACTTATTTCTTCTAGAAAGTGTTTTTTGGTGTAATATGGATAATGATTTTCAAATTTTTAAACCAATTTTTAATTGTTTTTGTTTGTAGAATTGGATCAATATGCAAGAGCAAATGAGAAAATTTGAGGAGTTTAGGCAGGTGAAACAGGTAAGTGAGGGATTAAAAGCTGGGGAACTATTAGCAGAGCTAAAAACTTTAAAGGAATTGCATTCTAATACTCAAGAAGAATTGAAGATTAAAGATAAGAATATTGTTTCTTTGAAGTTTGAGCTTGAGAGAGCAAAGCAATTTCAGTTCAAGTTAACAAAGAAAGATGATACTATAAAGAATTTGAGTAATGCAAAAGAGAATGAGGCTCGTGCAATGGACTTATTATCCAATTTCAAAAAAAGGGTTCATGAACTAGAAGCTGAAGTGGAGAATGGACGGTTATCGGAGTCTAAAATATTCGATTCATTGGCCTCACAAACAAGGGAATTTGAGCAAACTAAGATTGAACTCGAAGAATCCAAAGTTGAAATATTTTCCCTTCATGAACAAAATAGGCGGCGTTGTGATGGTAAAATTGCTTTGGAGAAGGAATTGGGATGCCTTAGGTTTGAACTTGGATTGACAAAGGCGAATTTGGATAAATTCCTAGAAAGAGAGAAGTTTGCTTCATCAAAGGCTAAGGCATTGAGTGATGAATTGTTCTTGCTTAGAAATGAACTTAAATTGGCAACCGATGCAGAAGAAAAGAGCCAAAAGGCGTTGGATGATTTAGCATTAGCGTTAAAAGAAGTTACTGCTGAAGCATCTGAGGCTAAGGAGAAACTTAGTGCTTCTCAATTAGAATTAGAACAAGTAAAAGATGAGGCAGGACAATTGAAACATATGGTCAGAAACACCGAGGCTCGGTATGAAAAGCTTTTGGATGAGGCAAAAAAGGAAAGTGAGACACTTTTGGCTGAGAAAGAGATGGGATTCATCACTTGTATAAAAAAAGCCGAAGAAGAAAAAGGTAGTGCTCGACACGAGGCTGCTAGACTCGCGGAGTCTCTTAAAGCAGCAAAGAAAGAAATTTACAAATTCAGGGGTATTTTGAAGCAGGCTATAAATGAAGCGAAAGCTGCAATAGCTGCTGCTGGCCTAGCTGGAGATGAAAATATTCAACTCAAAGATTCTTTAGCTGAAAAGGAGGAATCTATTTGTCTTCTTACTCGAGAGAATGAACAACTTAGGATTAATGAAGTTGCAGCTCATGAAAATATCGAGGAGTTAAAACGGTTGCTTTCTTCGTCATTACTCAAAACCGAAGACAAGGAGCAAGAAGAGGATCCCCAAGTCGAGAAAACAACCAAGCTCAGTCTTAGTGAGCTGAATTTGCAACAACAACAAGAAGAAAAATTAGAAGCCAAAATCCAAGATGAAAATCACGAAAAGGCTGAGGCACTTAAGGGCTCAATATTTGAAACTAATGAATCACCAAATTCAGAAGTAGAGCCCCATACACCAAAGCAGGTACACTCAAACCTCTCTATAATAACATTCTTATATAACAACACTTCATTATAAAAGTATGGATCTGATCTTTTATGTTATGTTTACCTCTCTATAACAACTTCTTACATATAACAACAACAATCATCTTTATAACAATACGATTTCTGTAAAATTACCCTCTATAACATCCTTACTCAAATAGTAATTGATTTTAATTTACTATTTGTCCGCTTCTATTGCTAGTCATTTATTTTCATAATAAAGAAACGATACTAAATGCTTTGTTGTTATAGCCACATACAGCAAGATCTACCGTCTCAGATGATGGAGGAACACTAAAAACAGAAGATTTGTGCAATTCGTCATCACTCAAACCCGAGGATAAGGAGCAAGAAAAAGAGGAACATTATGAGGATCCCCAAGTCAAGAAAACTTCCGGCCTCAATCTTAGTGAGCTGAATTTGCAACAAGAACAAGAAAGTTTAGACGCGAAATTCCAAGATAAGAATCCTGAAAATGCTGAGGCACTTAAGGTATCTCATCATCGGAGAGCGACCACATCTGCCTTATCAGATGATGGAGGAACACTAAAAACAGAAGGCTCGGATAGTGATAGAAGTCCTAGTAGGAGAAAGAAAAAAGCGTTGTTTCGAAGAGTTGGTGATCTCATAAGGAAGAAGAGTTTTCATAAGAGGGAATCATCCCCTTAATAGGCCCTTGTTCTGTATATACAACTTGATATTGTACAGTTATTTTCAGTGGTTGAAGTTTCCTCACTAATTCACTAAATGCTTCAATTATCAGAGAACACAAGAAATTGCAGCCTAAAAACTGCGTTTATTGCACTCAGTTGTTCTTTTATTCATCAACATTAACTGTATATAGAAGTTTGGGTGCGGGACATATCCGAAAAATGGTGAATAATATATGGGATATATCATCGTCCAAAAAATTACATGAACTAGGGACGGGATTATCTACCTTAGAAGATGAAAATTGGGACTCATAAAAAATAACATGACGACTAATAATGATTCGTTTGGATGACAAATCAAAGCATTTATAACCACGGTAATTTGACGGATAACCCAAAAATACACGAGGTAGAACGAGTCTGAAGGTTGTTAATTGTGGTGGGCGGAAAGAGTGGATAACATAAACACCCAAAGACCCTAAGATGTGAATACAAAGAAGTCTTATTATATAAAATATGTAGAGGGGATGAATATGTCAAACCTTTGGAAGGAAGAATGTTAAGAATATCTGTAGCCATTTGTAGATCATGATGTCAAAACGATGGGGGTACAGAAGCATGGATCAATAAAGTGCGGATAATGTTATTAATCGTACGAATTTTACGTTCGACTTTCCCATTTGTGAAGACGTATGAGGACACGAAAAACGAAAATTGATACCATTTTTAGCAAAAAACTCCCGAAACTCCCTATTGTCATATTCTTTCCCATTATCACATTGAACATTTTTTATTTTCCGTTCGAATTAAGTTCTAATGAATGCTCTAAATTTTAAGAAGATGGAAAAACTTGAGATTTCATTGCTATTGGAAAAGTCCATAAAAATTTAGAATAATCATCCAAGAATAGAACATAATACCGATGACTCATAGAACTAAGAACAAGAGATGTCCATAAATCGCTATGAATAATATCAAATGACATTAAAGTGTGAAAATTAGAGTCTACAAATGACAACTTAACAATTTTTCCTAAAGAACAAGATTGACAATTCGGAGTACTACACGTACCCTTACAAGAGATAAGATTATTTTTATCTAAAACAGACAAAATAGACGACCCCGAATGACCTAGACGAACATGCCACAAGGAACGAGCAAGGGCAGCAAACGTAGACGACAAGACTTGACTCGAAAGACCTAAACTTGGCGTGATAGGATAAAGATCCCCGTACTATCACACCTCATGAGACGAATCCCCGTTTTGAAATATTTCACATAAAACCCAAACGGATCAAAATTAATAGAAACTGAATTATCAGTGGTGAATTGACATTAGAATTTTAATCAATTAGGGGCATGAAGGGTAATTTTCAAGATAAGAGGTGGATGTGGGTGGAGACAAAGTTTTATGACCATAACCACGAATTGGAATAGAATTACCATTACCAACAATTATGCCACGAGGGTTGCTCCAATTGGAATAAGATGAGAGAGTACCTCGATCGGACGTCATGTGGGTAGTCGCACCGGTGTCCATGTACCAATTTGAATCCGATGGATTTATTCCAAGTGTGTGCATAGTCGCCTCAATATCGATTGGATTGGGGCCCGCTGCATGATGGGTCTGAGGAGGCTGGGGCCCAAGCACACCAGCTTGCTTCCCCGGCCCATAACTGGGGCGAAATCCCTCTGAGGCGGCGGCGGCCATCGGCATCGTAGATGTAAGCGTAGCGGCCATCGCCACCGATAACATTGTTGGGCCAGAAACTGGCCAGCCTAGTTCACTGGGACCGTAGCCGTTGGACTGTAAGGGTTGTTGGGCCACTGCCCACCAGCCCAGGGCCACGGTCAGGGGGCCCAAGGCTGGGACCAGTGGGGCGGTGGCCCACTGCTCACTGGATGTTACCAACGTGCACCGGAACCGCCGCATTTGCCCCCGCAGTTTTTGCCATTATATTTTTGAGTGTTCTTGCCACGACCGTGAAGACAGTTTGACCCGAATTTTCAACGAAACTCGGAGAATTTATGGCGGACGTCATCATGACTACGGGACTAGCACCGATAACCACCTTTTTAGCCAAGCCAACTTCTTTCAAGGTAAGCATGGAGCAGGCCTGATAGAACTTCGGGAGAGGATTACTGTGATGAAGAATAGTTCCAACGCCACTATAGGCCTCGGAGAGGCCGACAACTATCTGGTGCCCAGGCATACTGTACCATATATCATTCATTTGGCTACATACATATTGTACCATTATTTTGTTATTACATACCTGTTGGACTAGACTCAAGCCAGTTTTCCCAACAACGTTCCTTAAACCAAGTTGGGACATGTATCACCTCTTTTTAGAGTGATCCCATTCCCTTAAGTCTTTTTTAGGACAACCGCTCTAACCCTTTATATTTTAAAGGTGGCGTTGCTTCACATGAACAACCTTTTGCCTGTAGTTAGGGCGTAATCGGATCATATGTGATCTAGATACTCTGGCCCATTCCAGTTGCCTTGGCAGACTGAGTGTCCAATTTCTTTTCTGTCTTTCTTTAGGCCTTCAGATCATTTAAGATCTGAAAACTCTGGCCCAATCCAGTCGTCAGTAGGCTTTGTATTACTGAATGTCCAATATCATACTATCAAATGAAGGATCTTCTGTTCGAAATGGTGACAGATTTATCTTTAGTCCTCTAGTCCTCTTCCATTGTGATTGGTGCCCAGGGAAATTCATAGCGCCTACTTAGGATTATCAATTTTATTACGACATAAGATCATATCTAATAGTCTAATCTTAAACGGGAAGGAAGGTGAGATTAAACTTCTGGTTTTAAAGCATAAGGAATATAATTTTCCAGGGAAACCTTTTCATATTCCTAACTTTACTTCAAGCCCTTTAATCTCATTATTGACAACGAAGAAATTTAACTTTGACCTTTTAGATTCTGGCCCACGTCAGTCCCTCGTTGGACTACGTGTTCATTTCCTCTTTATCATGGTTCAGATCCTTTGTCTGGGACAGATGTAGGACTTCTGCTACAAGGTAGAACAACATTTTCAACCTTCTCATCTTGTCCCAGTGACATCCTTAACCTCTCGTGGGCGCTTATTTCCACCACTCTCGGGAGCGGTGACATCAACTCTTCCTTGATCCTTAGCCTTGCTAACATGACTATCAGCAGTATCTTGAAGCTCATCATCAGTGACAGAAATCTCACATTTGGCGGAAACAGATTTGTAACTGTCGTCAAAGAGAGACCCAAAACTAGGACCAGATTTCAAAGTACAATTGTTAACAGAGACAGTGTTTGAACTATTAACAGAACTGTCAACATAATTGGTTTCAAAGAGAAAGTCTTCTATCGATTCTCCATCCTGTATAATGAATACTCCCATTCCTCAACCAGATCTGGGATCATATCTGCTGGCAAACATCTTTCGAGCACTAGTACAAATATTGTCTTAATTTTGTGAGTACAATGGTGAATGTACGAGAACTGTAACTAACTATTACTAGTATTTCGAAAGGATAAACAATAACGAATTACAAAACAACAGATTTGAAGCCTACAAGAGTTGTGGCAACAACAAGTTTTGTGATCTTAATCTTCGTTTTTGAATAGTCCTGGATCTTTGTGTCAATCGTCGAACGCTCTTTGAATCTTGATAACTGAAAATCAAGAGACACTAAATCTAGTGACGTTACAACTGTGCTGAGTCGAGTGATATTCACTCTATCCTTAAGACAATATTGCCCCGTATAAATCCTTTTACGTTTATGGGCAACTGTCTTCCAAGATAAAACATCATCAAACAAATGAGCAAATGAAACTCAAGTGTTTCTAAAGAAGAATCTTTGAGTGTATGAAAATATATTTAGATAGGAAGAAGTTCAGAAAATCCGAGAATGAGTGATCAACAATTGAGCCAAAGACCTCAATATATAGTAATGTAAGAATGCCTCTTCAAGTGCCCATGTAATGACCATTTAAGTGTCATGTAATGACCACTTAATTCACCAAGTAATGCAGTCAAATAATGGATGATTTATGGAGGAAAAACTGACATTTGAATGCTTCAAAACGTCCCCATAATCAGCCAAACTTTTGGACTTCCGTCGCACAGACAGTGTCTGGGTAGCGCCGCGGCTCGGCCTCGGAGGCGCCGTGGCTCCAGTAGCTACTGCCAACCAAGCGCCTCGGCTCAGCCATTGGGTGCCGCAGCGCCGCGTCCCTTGTGGTGGTGGCGCCACAGCGCCCCTGCTCCGCGGTGACGCCGCGACCCTTTTCTGATTTTACACTTCGTACACTTCTTCTTTCATTTAACAACATGGAACAAACGTCATTTAAACAACGGTCGTCCATCATTTTATGTCTCAAACGTTTACTCACGTACGGATATCTCTTTCACTAACGAAATTTACGATATTTGGCATTACGAGTGCACGTGTGTAGAAACGATGTTTCCGACGTGCGAGACCTCAATTGTTCGAGTCATAAATAATGGGTTAAACTTAATTCCACATTAGTAAATTTCCAACAGATGTAGCCTTGCTGGTTGTAAGTGTTTGACGGTTGCGAGAACCACCAGTAGAAGAATTTTCTCCTTCCTTTTGAGGTCGAGACAATAACCGCTCCATCTGAGAAAGAATGTCATTCAACTTCTGGGAGAGAGCTTGTTGTCCCTCTGTAACAGTCTGAACTTGGTTGGAGTGGGTCTGAACGTTATTCTCTAAACTTCCTACCAGTTGATCCATAACTTCTGCACGTGATCCCTTTTTGGCCCTATGATTGACGGAAGTAACAAGAATAGAGTTAAAAAGAAATGGTGATTGATCGGATTAGGAGGTGATCCACCTCTGTCAAGATAAAGCTTGGACAATTTTTGTATTGGAAAAGTGATATCCATCTTATTGTTGCAAAGTTTATTTATAAGAGCACTTACAACGTTCGACTAGAACGTGCTAAACAACTGAAACGTAAAAATAGCAACAACTACTTTCAAAGGAAATAGACTCCTAAATAAATTAAAACAAGTGCAAAAACTGAACTACTGTGTTGGAGAAAACGGCTCCTAAAATTGTGGCATCCAATCTGCGCACATAACATATGTTTGATTAAGTGAAGCTTACATTAAGATTTTGATTCCTGCAGGATGACCTTTTTACACACTTTTGTATAATACCATTTGGAATACATGTTCTGTGGATATATAAAGATCAAATATTCATGTAAGGAGCATTTTCCTAGTTGCTGCTCATTTGTAAGGAAAATTATTTGAAGACCTTTCCCTTGTAGGTGTTTACGTCGGATTCGTACACGCAGCGGAACTTGAAAATTTATGTTTCAAACCTGACGACGGTCGAACTGTAGTATGATAAGTAATTAAAATACAAAGCACACAATTAATGTAAAACTTCGACAGAAGACTTACATTCGAAGCAACAATCAGCCAAGCGGTTGAATCTGTTACTTTGTGTAGTCCGAGGGTGCACACGCAAACGTCCCTCGATTTGTAAGTTCTAGGAGAACTGTGATGTAATTTGCTAAGTCAGGAATGCTAGAGATTCTGACAGAGCTTTAGAAGAGATTGACTCTCTTAGGTTTTGTCTTGGTCTTTGGATGAGAGGTAAGCCCTCTATTTATAATTGCAAAATAGAGGCTTAGGGTTTCCGTGGGCTGGGCCCAGCAGAAAGTCAGACTGGAAAAATCGGACTGCCAGAATCCGTACAAGCACCGCGGTCCCACTAAAGAGGTACCGCGGTGCTGCCCAGTGTTCTTGGAACCGCGGTCCTGTCCTATTTTTCAGTCTTTTCCCATTTAATGTCTCGGTCATCAACCGAACATATAGGCATAATCTCCTTCTAATTACATCCTTCAATCGACATAATATTTGACTTAGTGTTACCCTTCAGGCCTTTACATATCGTCACTAATTATATTAGGATCTTCACGGAACTCCTAGACTGTGTCGGAAGACGAACCCAATATATAAAGTTTAGCTACACAAAATATGTGAACTGAACCTATATGTGAGAAGATAAAATTCCTTCATTCATGACACACTCAATCAAGCTTAGGATCTGTCAAGTGTCTATCCAAATGACTTGATTATTATAACTCATATATATTAGTTGACAGCGGACCACGTCACGAGCGTGTTCATCGTTGGCGATGACTTAGTCAACCTAATACCATATGAGTACCTGAGTGTTCACTCGAATATAAATTCAAGGAATGAATCATTTCTTGGCTCACATACCACCTTTAATCTACTTCGTAATGCACCCAAAACAAGTCGCGTCTCAACCTATAAGACATTTGAGCTTAGGACAGGATCAAAGTACATTACTCCGTAAACAAGATGATATTGACCTCAAGTCTAAGGACTTTTATCTCCTACATGCCGATGACATTATAGATATATAACAAATAATGCATCAGCAGGGTGTACCAATACTTCAACAAGTATCCATGTGTCCATCATGAGTTGCCATAACTCGTAGCAAGTGAGACATACTACATCCACTAAGGATATGATGCAGACCACATGTCGACGTATCACATATAATCGATATCCCAATTTCGATGATCATTAGTCGAGGTAATTTAAGAGTTACGTTATAACATTAATTCTCACATCATTAATAAACACGTAACCTCTAGGGATGCATTTATAAGATTTTATAAATAATCAACTAATAATTCAACAAATGCAAATTGCCATACTATTAATCATCATTAATATAAATATGAATGTGTATAAAGTACATTGTGTCCTAATACAGATTGTCTTTAGGACATACATATACTTTCAATCTCTCGCTTGGCCTAGAGTCAATCACCAACATATCTAATACTCATGTTCTCAAAATGACCATTATGCTTCACCAAGCTTAATGGTTTAGTAAACGGGTCTGTTAGATTATTGTCTGTTGGAAATATAATCTATCTTGATATCTCCAGCTTCCACCATCTCTCTCAGGATGTGGTACATGTTTGTTTCTGTTTGTTGATCTTGGTTCCTTTGCTTGTGCAATCGCACCAGTGTTGTCACAATAAATAGTTATTGGGACAACTAGCACTTGGAACAACCCCTAGTTCCTTCAGAAACTCAGAAATCGCAACAGCTTCTTTAGCAGCTTCCGATCCAACAATGTACTCCGCTTGAAAGAGTCAGTGCGCAGTAGTAGCCTGTTTGGAACTCTTCCAGCTCACTGCTCCTCCGTTGAAAATGAACGTGTAACCAAACTGAGATTTGAAATCATCAACATTTGTCTGGAAACTAGCATCGGTATACCGAGTGGCAACCATCTCATCAACTCCACCATATAGACTAAGAAGTAATCTTTAGTACGCCTGAGGTACTTGAGAATACTCTTGATCGCCTGTTCCTCGTCGAGTTCTGCCGAACTTGCAAGTCATACTAAGTGCAAAGGCCACATCTGGCCTAGTACAAGACATGACATACATGATTGATCCTATAGCCGAAGCATATGAGATCCTCTTCATGCGCTCAAGTTCAATAGCATTAGAAGGGCAGCCCTTCTTTGATAACTTGATGCTTTGACCCATTGGAAGACCGCCTTTCTTGAAATTCTCCATTGAAAAACGTCTAAGCACTTTGTCTATGTAGATCGATGTGACTTCAACAATCTATTAGGTCTATCTCTATAGATCCTAATTCTCAGAATGTAGCAGGCTTCACCTAAATTCTTCATCATGAAGGTCTTGGACAACTAATACTTAACTGACTGCATGAGGGTCCTATTATCTCTCATTATCAATATGTCATCAACATATATAATAATGAAGACAATACCCTCATCCTTGCGTTTGAAATAGACACAAGGATCTTCTTTGCTTCTGACAAAATCAAAAGATTTTATAGCATTGCCAAAGCAAATGTTCCAACTCCTAGAGGCTTGCTTAAGTCCATAAATGGACTTCTGTAGCATGCACACAACATTTGGTCTGGACTCAAATGAAAAACCCTCGGGTTGTTTCATATACACTTCCTCAATTAGATTACTATTGAGGAATGCCGTTTTGACGTACATCTGCCAAATGTCATAATCATAATGTGCAGCTATCGCAAGCAAAATCCGAATAGACTTTATTTTAGCCACAAGTGAAAAAGTTTCATCATAATCCACACCAGGACGCTGTATAAAACCTTTAGCCACTAGTCTAGCTTTATAAGTGCGAACGCGCTAGATCGTCAATCTTCTTGAAGACCCATTTGCATCCTATGGATTTAACCCCATTCAGCAAATCAACCAAGTTCCACACTTGATTGATATACATAGATTCCATTTCGAATTTCATGGCTTCTTGCCATCTCTTCGAATCAATGTCTAGCATTTCTTCGCTGTAGGTTCTAGGCTCTTCATCATCTGGAATATCTAGCTCATTTTGTGTTTCCACAAGCAGATTTAGTCTTTCCGGAGGACGATGAGATCTAGTAGACCTACATAATTAATTGTCTTGCAGTTCAGTTACATGTATGTTCTGACTGTGAGTGGGTTCTTGTGCACTGGTCGATCCACCAACATTAGAGCTTTCAGGAATATCATTTTCATGTCTTTCCTGAATGAGAGAAAATGCAACTGGTGCACTTGCTCCCAAGGTCTGTGCCGGAAGATCTTGTATTTCTGCATTACTCCTCGTAGCGCTCCCACTGGCCGAAGGAGGTACCCTAAATACCCAATCTTCGCCAGAAGCTCCCATTGAATTCTTGCCTTTATCATCGAGCAAAGATTCAACCTCTATATTACTTTGTTCTTGAATTTCTCAAGTTCTATCTCTGTGCAACTCTCATCCTTGTAGACATATTCGTCTTCAAGGAAAGTTGCGTTCCTAGAAACAAATATTTTATGTTCTCCAGGAAGATAGAAATAGTATTCCTTATTTTCTTTCGGATACCCAATAAAGTAACATTTCTCACTTTTAGATTCCAACATATCAGTGATCAACTTCTTGACATATGCAGTACACCCCCAGGGCCTCATGTGTATAAGTGATGGCTTCTTGCCACACCATACCTCATATGGTTTCTTTTCGATTTATTTAGATGGAACTTTGTTTAGAACATATATTGAGGTCAAAATAGCGTATTCCCAAAGGTATGTAGGAAGAGATGAAAAACTCATCATCGAACGAACCATGTCAAGTAAGGTTCGGTTTCTCCTCTCGGCAACACCATTCATCTGTGGTGTTCTAGGAGGTGTCCATTCAGAATGAACTCCATGAAGCTTTAAGTAGTCAAGAAATTATTTGCTTAAGTATTCACCCCCACGATCAGATCGGAGAGTCTTGATACTCTTTGAGAGTTGTTTCTCAACTTCACACTTAAACTCCGTAAACTTCTCAAAAGCCTCAGATTTGTGTCTCATAAGATACACATATCCATACCTTGATAAGTCGTCTGTGAAAGTGATGAAGTAAGAGAAACCCTCTCTAGTTGAGTCGAAAATGGTCCACATACGTTCGTATGTACCAACTCAAGCACCTATTTGGCACGGATCTCCTTTTTAGAAAGAGGTTTAATGGTCATCTTACATGTCAAACAGGATTCACAGTTACCATAAGATTGTAAGTTAAATGGTTCGAGGTAATTTAATTTCCTCAACCGTTCTATCCTTGTTTGATTGATATGACCAAGTCTGCAATGTCATAGGTAGGTAGAATTTTTTTCATTTAACTTAGCTCTTTTATTTTGTACTTTAATTTCAATGATGTACATACCTTATCCACTAGAGGTAGAAGCATCTTGTGCTCTTCCTCCTAGTGCAGTGCATTCCTTTCTTTCAATGCCCTTCCTATTACAGTTAGACATACATCCTTGACCGGAATCACTTTTTCTTCTTCACACCTCCCTTAGGCTTCATAGCCGAGGGCGCAGTGACTGGCTTGCCCTTCTTCTTCTTCTGCCATTCCTTGCTTTTCGGCTTGGTCCGGCTAGAGGAGCTCATCATGAGCACAACTTTGCTCTTGGAAATTGAAGATTCAAAGGTTTTTAACATGTCATGCAGTTCCGGCAGAGGGTGGAAGCGACGTTACTCCGCATCCTTATGCCAATCGAGGTAAGCCTTTCTATCAGCCATATCATCTTCAACACATGCTGAGATACTTGACTCCCTTCACTTAGTTTACACTTGAAGAGTTCTATTAACACCTCAATTTCAAAGTTTGGAACTGAGAGTCATATAGATTCTTCAAATGTTCGAGCATCTCGTTAGGGACCATGTTCTCATGTTGTCTCTGTAGTCCCACTGACATGGAAGACAACATGACACATCGTGCTGAAGTGGCGTCATCTAGGTTCTTATGGTAGGCTACCTTATCAAATGTGACATATTTTGCAGAATCATCAACGGACACTGTGGGAAATACTTTGTCCAATATGTATTTTATCTTTTCTTGCTTTTAGGACAATTCTTAAATTTCCTTAGCCAGTCTAGATAGTTCGGTCTGGTGAGTTTGTTCATTTCAACAATAGGTTCGACATTTTGAAGTTTCTTTTTGAAGATAATAGATAGAACAGGAAAATGCAATCAAAATTCATTCTCCTAAATTATACACATTCATAATAGACTAATTTAACATGGTCTTTTGTTTAATTAGCTCCCACTATTTTGCATACTTCTACGACCCCATGGTAGAATACGGACCTAAATCAATATAAAAGTCATAATGGGCCAAGATCCAAACATATGTTATATCCGCGTTTGCTTTGGCTAATAACTTCAATAGCACACTTTGGTAGGTCCTCAACAATTGTAAAGCAACTCTACAACTCTTGGTTTGATTAAATATCTTTCATTTTAATCTTACGTCTTTAGACTAGTTCGACACTTTGGCGCCAAGATTCATCTAAACAAGCCAACCCCATTACACGACTGCGTTTAAATGCCTAAGTAAACTTAGCCTTTGCAAGCAAACACTTTGGTGTAAATACCTACAAAAGTTTATTATCTATTTTCATTTTAACACATCTATGAAAGAGTCTTGGTCCTCTTAGACTTAGAGCAAATGCTTTGACATAAATATCTTTATCGCCGAAAAGGACTTAGCACCCTAACAATTATAATGGACGACACGTTATAATTAGACTTGTATTTAATGTTTGGGGAACATTTTAGTTTTCGGGAATTCATTCAAGATCAACAATCAAGTCATACATCATATGACATCCTATCATGCAATTAAAAAACACAATTAGATGGAAAACCATCAAACCTAATAGGCATGATAAAAGATGGTTTTAATCACATACTGGGCGCCGTCTACCCAGACAATTATAGCGGTCATTTGAATTTAAACAATTCGGGCGCCGCTACCTGCATAATAATTATGACGCTATGCTAATAATTTAAATGCATCACATTCAATCACTTAGCACATTTGTATATTATTCAATAACATACTATTAATGATAACTATGGATCTATTTGTCTAAACTCTATAATCTATGTAAATGTCGAACAATCCCTACATATTTTCTGATTTTAAAATTCTGATTTTCGAGAATTCTGTAAACTTTTAGAATTTACACTTTAGTCTCTTAAGAATTTAAAATTCAATTCTGAACCCTTATAAATTCATTAAAATGCAATTCTAAACTTCAGAAAATATTTTCAAACTTATGGGACCTGTTTGTAATTTTCAGAACCTAAAATCAACTTTCAGAAAACTTTCTTTAATTACAGATTTGCCCGAAAGGACCAAATCTATTCGATTCAAAACTATATTTTCAGAAACTGAAACTTCTAAAAACTTCAGAATCAGAATCTAAAACTTTTAAATCTCTGTTTCTGATTTTTGATTTTTAAAATTGTCGTAATCGCATGATCCTACGGCGATAAGCCACTGGAATCTGCAAATTAATTAGCATCGCGGTCCTAACAAGTGGCACTGTGGTGCCTCTTAATTATCGTCACGTGCACCGCAGTGGAACCGCGCGCTCGGCGCATTATCCGAAAAAATAATTTTAAGCTTCTGGATGAATAGCATCGCGACTCCCATGAACAGGACCGCGGTGCCTCTGGCATCATCTGGGCAGCACCGCGGTGCTCCATAATGGAACCACAGTGCCGCCGCCAAAACCCTAGCAGGCACCGCGGTGCTCCATCATGGAATCGCGGTGCCTCTCCTCCAGAATCACAAAATCCGAAATTTTCGAACCCCTAAAACTGGTTTAGGGCCAGATCTTTCACATATATCACTTGTATTAACATCACCATTAAAACAACATGTTCATCGACCATTAAATCCAATTTTCTTCTCGTTCTTCGTTTCAATGCACCATGCTTTAAGCCGGTAACACATATCAACTTAGAAGAGTTATTTATGGATTGATTTATTCGAAACATTATTGTATTAACAGATCTGGACACAAGGATTATGTGTTCTAAAGATTTAGGGTTTTAAAACTTTTAATACATAAAATATAGATCTAAACAAATCCTAACCCATATTATCATTAATATACATTACATATCATACGAAACAGCCCAGACTTTGATACCACTGTAGGTGTTTACGTCGGGTTCGTACACACAACAGAATTTGAAAATTTATGTTTCAAACCCGACGACGGTCGAACTGTAGTATGATAAGTAATTAAAATACAAAGCACAGAATTAATGTAAAACTTCGACAGAAGACTTACATTCGAAGCAA
Source organism: Przewalskia tangutica (assembly GCA_029844215.1). Lineage (NCBI taxonomy): Eukaryota > Viridiplantae > Streptophyta > Magnoliopsida > Solanales > Solanaceae > Przewalskia > Przewalskia tangutica. The sequence goes on from CM056719.1 coordinate 149,246,513, forward strand.
CAATTAGCCAAGCGGTTGAATATGTTACTTTGTGTAGTCCGAGGGTGCACACGCAAACGTCCCTCGATTTGTAAGTTATAAGAGAATTGTGATGTAATTTGCTAAGTCATGAATGCTAGAGATTCTGACAGAGCTTTAGAAGAGATTGACTCTCTTAGGTTTTGTCTTGGTCTTTGGAATGAGAGGAAAACCCTCTATTTATAATTGTAAAATAGAGGCTTAGGGTTTTCGTGGGCTGGGCCCAGCAGAAAATTAGACTGGAAAAATTCGAACTATCAAAATTAGTACATACCGCGGTCCCACTAAAGAGGCACCGCGGTGCTGCCCAGTGTTCTTGGCACCGTGGTCCCAAAACAGGGCACCGCGGTCCTGTCCTATTTTTCAGTCTTTTCCCATTTTAATGTCCCGGTCATCAATCGAACATATATGTATAATTTCCTTCTAATTACATCCTTCAATCGACGGAACATTTGACTTAGTGTTACCCTTCAGGCATTTACATATCGTCACTAATTACATTAGGATCTTATGAGAACTCTGAAGCTGCGCCTGAAGACGAACCCAATATGTAAAGTTTAGCTACACAAAATATGTGAACTGAACCTATATGTGAGAAGATAAAATTCCTTCATTCATGACACACTCAATCAAGCTTAGGATCTGTCAAATGTCTATCCAAATGGCTTGATTATTATAACTCATCTATATTAATTGATAACGATGCCGTATCACGGGCGTATTCAACGTTGACGATGACTTAGTCAACCTAATACCATATGAGTACCTGAGTGTTCACTCGAATATAAATTCAAGGAATGAATCCTTTCTTGACTCAAATACCACCTTTAATCTACTTCGTAATGCACCAAAAACAAGCCGCGTCTCAACCTATAAGACATTTGAGCTTAGGACAGGATCAAAGTACAGTACTCCGTAAACAAGATGATATTGACCTCAAGTCTAAGGACTTTTATCTCCCACATGCCGATGACATTATAGTCATATAACAAATAATGCATCAGCAGGGTATACCAGTACTTCAACAAGTATTCATGTGTCCATCATGAGTTGTCATAACTCGTAGCAAGTGAGACATAGTACATCCACTAAGGATATGATGCAGAACACATGTCGACGTATCGCATATCATCGATATCCAATTTCGATGATCATTAGTCGAGGTAATTTAAGAGGTACGTTATAACATTAATTCTCACATCATTAATAAACACGTAACCTCTAGGAATGCATTTATTGGATTTTATAAACAATCAACTAATAATTCAACAAATGCAAATTGTCATAATATTAATCATCATTAATATAAATATGAATGTGTATAAAGTACATTGTGTCCTAATACAGATTGTCTCTAGGATATACATATACTTTCATCCCTATATATCGGAGTCTATGTTATCCACTCTCCGTGCCATGTCATATTGAAAGGTTGCACAATCTTCTTTTCTCAGAATGGATCACGTTTCGGAACTTGGTGGGCTTACTATGAATCCGGATTAGTTGGGCAAGCGGGTTTCTGACATCAAATGATTAAACCGGAAAAAGGAACAAGCTTCTTTTCTGCTTATACTTTCGAGCTAGGGGAAGTGCATAAAGTTTGTATACTAAACTACTAGTTGTCGTATTTTTGTTCTTAGTTTCAGTTTGCAATCAAATTAATAGATGCAATTTAGTACAAGGAATTAACATTCTAAAGGAGATCTCTAGAAGGAAATAGTACTATATACTAGTTAGTAGTTAGTTATATGTTGACGACTTGAGATAAAAGTGAGTTAATAACACTTAACAGTATTGTTATCATTTCTTTTAAACCTTATTTTTTTGTTCGGTATATCTCTGTTTTTGTTTCAATCAAGGGGTAAAAGAGCTTAGTTTTCTAAAGATTTAATAGAATAAATAATTATTGTAACTCCGTATGAGAGAATTATTTCAAGTCTCACTTTAGTCCTCAATCAAATAAATTCTTCACAAACTAATGTCTAGACGTGGGCGTGAGGCAAGGCGTTTTATCTGACATGAGTATTTAATTTTTAATATTTTATAAATTAATAAAATAAACATATAAAAAATTTAGAAAACAATAATAAAATTAGTAGAAAAATGTGTATATCTATTATTAACATGTGAACATGTGCATAAGAGATTTTAAAGCATAAAGAAGGAAAACACAAATATGAAAGCACAGTAAGAATTGGAAGACAAAACTCTATGTTTGTCGTTTGCACTTTGGATAAAAATGTTAAAAGTGTATATGTTATTCCGTAAACAATAAAGAAAAAAGATTATGAAATTAGGATATAGGATTATTTTCTGACTTTTTGAGATATTTAGTTTGATAATTTACTACTCCCTCTGTCTCAATTTAATCTTACTTTCCTTTTTTGTCTGTGCCAAAAAGAATGCCTATTTATATATTTAGTAAGTTTTTCAATCTCAAGACAAGTTTAAGACCATAAAATTTAAAAGACTCCTTACATCTTTAATTTAAGGCCACAAGATTCAAAAATCTCTTTTTATTTTTTAAACTGCGTGCCAAATCAAACTAAGACACATTAATTGGCACGGAAGGAGTATGAGTTAACTTTTGGTCGTCAACTTCTAAAAAAAGTAGATTTATTACGCAATTTTGGCTCACATTTGAAAAAGTTCTCGGGGCTTACGCCCTAATGAACGCTCAGAACGATGGGGCTTACGCCTAGGCGAATGCACAAAAGATTGGGCCTTATGCACCACGATACTTACGCCTCGCCAGAACACCTCGGTACGCCTCGCCCCAGGGCTAGCCCAGAAACTGCTTATGAGGATCGTTATTGCTAGTACAAAATCCTTTATTAAATTTTTATGAAAAATATAACATTCCATTAAAAAAAAGGTTGTGATACGTTCACTAAAGAAAGTTCCTTCACTTTTGTACCTTGTTATTGATTCGGATGTTTAGGTTTGTAAAATACACTGGAGAATCATATATTAGCTTGATAAGAAGTTGGGTTTAGTAAATAACGTCAGATTTATTGAGGAAAATTTTCGAATACATTACATTAAGGAGGATCGCGATAGAGTTGACCACTAGCGTAAGATTGGTTAACTTATGATGAATTCTCACAAACTTAAATAGAGTAGGCATGGACTGAGGATGTACATAGTGGATCCCGAGTTGCTTGGGATAGATGCGTAGTTAATTACCTGCAGTTTCACTAGTTGCTTTCTTTTGTTAAATGTCAGAGCCATAAAATTCTTCAAATTCTCAAGGTTGAGAGCAAATTGTATATTTGCAACCCATTCATAAATTATGATAATATGTTTCATTAAATAAACGAACCACGTTCAACTGATAGGGGGTTTGGGTGGACTCCTTGGTTCAGTGAAAACTTCAGAATCTGAGACATGTACTTAGGCTCAATCCTAATAGAGCAATCCAAACAGGTTCACTCAGCAGTCCAGCAATCCAAACATGTCCTAAAACAACTAAATTGTCTCCAGCAGCAGAAATTAAATTGAAGAAATAAACTCAAAAGTTTGTTGCTACCCTCCTTTTTCCAGTGCTACCTGCCTACTCTTTCCTCTTTTTGTGTGTGTGTGGGGTTATTGTTAGAGTAGCCAAAATCGCCATGATAGAGCAACAAGGTGATACCAACCCTGAACAGAAGTGTTACACAAAGCTTAATCACATGAAGAAGATCACACGTTCCAGAATAATCAACAGAACAGATCATCATAGAGAACGTGATTCTAGTCTTCATTCTTAAATCAAAATGAAACAAGTTCCTAAACTGTCGCAGGCTCGATGACCAGGATACTCCCGAAGTGATTTCCAAATCCACCAGAATTGTGGAACGAACATTTATTTTATAGCTTACTGGAATTGCTAGCATACAAGAGATTATTTTCCCATTAACCATCAACTATAGTTTCCCCTTCAGATACCTATCTAAAGCTAAAATTTAGGACTCATCCCACGTAGCCATTATGTAGGTCATAGTAAGTTAAACCTATATGGCACCAGAGATTGACTAGGTCTTAATGAAGATAAGGTTGTCACCTTCAAGAAAACTCTGAAAAGCTAAACTAAAGAAGAAGATTGTTTTTTGCAACATAGGTTTTGCTATGTCTTGAGCCTGTTTAGAGAATAAATCTCCAGTTTCTTATCCCATATCATTCCTGTGGACAAAACTCAAAATCAAAGATTCATGGTAGAACCTTATGTAACTTAGCATTCTGTCACATGTTATTCACATTCTATTCCCCTGCCATCCCTTCATTAATTCTCTGTTGGCTACAATAATAAAAAACTATGAACCAATCTCCATCTTTTGTGCTTATTCTATAATGGGTGTTTACCTTCAAATATATACGAACAGCAGTTATACTTCTTAAACTCACCTTCATCTCATAGCATTTACATATGTAACTCTGAGCAGACTTTGTATATCAGAAGACAAAAGCACCAAGTTACTAAATAGTTCAAAGCTTTAGCAGTGCATACTTTATCAAAACTGATTATCAAGATTCCTTCTGAAATGGTGAAATCAAAAGGCATACATTTGGCAGTTAGAACACTTTATTGCTCTTGAATGCCGTTTCTGTATTTCATCAATTCCCAATTCAGCACAGATTAGTTCAATAACTACTGAAGCAATTAAATTGTACTACTATATCAACTTCACAATATTCAACCTCAGAGAGCAAAGCGTTTATGTCAACACTGGAAATGAAAGACAGATATCATGAACCTAATTACTACCATATCAACGCGTTGCATTCAGTCCAAGTAGCATGTTCCCCTGCTTGGGCAAGTAAGCCACATTCGGAGTCCTAGATAAGGTCAAAGCAACCTCTCTCGAAGCCTCAATCCTCCTAAGCTCAATCAATCCCATACCAGCAGCTGCAGTTGCATCAGAAATCAACTTAGCGGACTCACTCTCTCCTTCAGCCCTAATAATTGCCGCCCTCCGTTCTTGGTCAGCCTTCATCACTACAAACTTTGACCTCTCTGCCTCCTGCTGGGCAACCTGCTTCTGCTCCACAGCCTTGGAAAATTCAGCACCATATGATAAATGTGTTATCGCCACATCATCAAGCTCAATGTTGAAATCCTTTGCACGACGAATCAAACTCTCCCGAACTAATGCAGACACCTGTGGACGCTCCGTGAGAAGCTGATCCGCGTTGAATTGTGCGACGACAGCTTTGAGAACTTCATTGCCTATGGAAGGAAGGACCTTCTCATCATACTGTAATAGTAAAATGAATACATTAATCTTCTATACTATATATAATCCTTGTATACTATCAAATATTAAATACAGAAAAAAAACAAATATACAATTATATACAAATACGATAACATTAATCTTATATATACTATACAAAATTACTATATAACATTTCTATATGAATTACAACAAATGATACAATAGATACAAAACCTTAATATACAATAGTAATATAGAAATAGTTTGAGAACTTCATTGCTGATGGAAGGAAGGACCTTCTCATCATACTTACATAGTAAAATGGAAACATTAATCTTATATATTATAAATAAATCCGTATATACAATTAAATATACTATCATATACAAATACGGATAATATTAATCTTATAAATGCTATACAAAATTACTATATGACACTTGAATATGAATTACAAAAAATAATATATTAGATACAAAACCTTTATATAAAATAGGAGTAATATAGAAAGGAAAATTAACCATTCGACCATCTAGTTAACAAAATATGTACCCAGTGTATAACCTTATACAACAACATACCCAGTATAACCCCACCAGGTGAGGTGTGGGGAGGGTAGAGTGTACGTAAACCTTACCCCTACCTTTTAACGGGTAGAGAGGTTGTTTTCGATACACACACAACTCAAGTAGAAATGAAAAACAATCAGTAATACTAAGCAATAATAGCAGCAAGAAAATAAGTTTAATGAAGTGAAAGAACAAGCAGGTAGAAATGGAAAATTAAGAATAAGAAATATGATAATACTAAAAATAAAAATAGCGGAAATAATAATGATACTACACTAAGCAATAATAGAAATGAAAAACAATCAGTAATACTAAGCAATAATAGCAGCAAGAAAATAAGTTTAATGAAGTGAAAGAACAAGCAGGTAGAAATGGAAAATTAAGAATAAGAAATATGATAATACTAAAAATAAAAATAGCGGAAATAATAATGATACTACACTGAATGAAAATAATATTAATCCTAATACTGACCCTCTACCCAATTCTTGACCTCCACACTCTCCTATCTAGGGTTATGTCGTCGGTAAGCTGAAGACTTGCCATGTTCTATCTAGGGACTAGTGTATGATCTTATAATACACAAATACGGATAACAGTGATCTTACATATATTCTATACAAAATTACTATATAACACACTTGTATAGTAATATAGGAATAGTTACGTACTTATACAAAATAACAGTATGCATCAATGTTTAGATACAAAATATGTAAATACACAAACCTCGAGACCTAGGTTTTTGAAAATATCAGAAAGATGGGAAACTTGGATTAGATTAATTCAATATATTAAAATTATAAGTTGGATATTCACAAACTTTACAATAAGTATAAAGTTGCAAAATTTTCAATATATTAAGAACTAGTATTAAAATTTGTCGAGGCGCCCCTGCATTATACTTGTACACAATAATATGCAGTACAAATTATGTAAATACACAAACCTCGAGGCCTAGGGTTTTGAAAATGTTAGGAAGACGAGAAACTTCTGGTCGCGATAGAACACGGAGGGTAAGATTGACCATTTGTAGATCTTTTGTACCAGAAAACGATGAAAAAGTATGAGGTTTTGTACGAATATCAAATATATAAGGTTGTTGAACCCAAGGGATCAAAAAATGAGTTCCTTCACCAACAGTTTCGTTAATAACTCCTCGGAATCGATCGAAAAGTACGGCGCGTTGACCGCCATCGACGGTGTAGAGCGTGGAGTTGAGAGCTGTTGCGGTTGCGCTGATACCTAATGCAGCTACTGCTAGGTTGCGTAGAAATAATAATGATGCTTGATTGTTAGCCATTGCAGAGAGATTTAGGGTTTTGTGATGGTTACGATGAATTGGGGGTTTTGGTGAATGAATGAATGATCGAGTGTTGTTCAAGGAAAACCCGAAATAGAGAAATGGGTAAGAGGATTAAAACGGGTCGGATAGGTTGGAGGCCCAATACATTTACATGGGGGCTCCATTTCCTAAATGCAATTCACGTAAATACCAAGGACAGCCTGGTTCACTAAATTTCCGCTATGCACGGAATCCGAGCAAAGGTCGGACCTACTGTATGCAGTCATCTCACATTTATGCAAGAGACTATTTACACGGCTTGAATTCATGGTCTCCTGATCACATGACATCAATATCATATATCATATATCATACATCATACCTAGGAGAAAAGCACTATACATAATGTATCAATCTTGTAAAAAATATTTATATACAAATATATTGAAAATCAGGTGTATATACACAAAATATGAATTGTAATGTAATATTTTCAAAAATAGACATAAAGCGTAATTTTTCAGATATTTTAATGATAGTTAATAATTAAAATGAGATAAATATGTGTATAATATTGTATCAATATCGTGTGTGCAAATTAATCTTTATGGAATGATGTATATATAGATAGGAAGTAGAGTTTTGTAGGTTTGAAAATAACATATCTAGATAGAGGTAAGATTTATGCACACTTTCTTCCTAGACCCCATTTGTGGAATATGTTATTGTTAGTAAAATTAAGTTACTGAAAATTTGGAGTTTAGGAGAAAATACAATTAAACATAGTATTTTATAAATTTTATGATTGACCATCAATTATATGATCTAAAATTAAGATTCATTTCTTGTGGCCCTATACCTTCCAATATTAGTCTATGTTCACCACCTCTCACTGTGGTTCAAATTGAAAATCGGTGCAATATGATTTTAAAGCCCGATCTTGAAAAAGATTTTGATAGACTAGAATGATCTAGGGGTGGCCCGCCGGGACGGGACCGATCCTCCGGCGGGATTGGCTCGCCGGGACTGGCGGGATCCGCCGATGTCCCGTCCCGTTCCCGGTTCCGTCGGAAAAGGAAGATGAGGACACACAAACATATAATAATATCGCAGAAAGTACGAGCTTCATACTTCAATCACGAATCCAATGGATCGTAATATACAATCAGCTAGTATCCAAATCATGACATTCACTAAGTAATTTAAAGCATAAATTCCCAATAACATATCACCGGTACTCGATACGAGTGCTCGTCACCTCACAAGTATGGATACCCCCTTAGTGACCCCATTACCCTTCTTAATTAGTTAATTAAACTAACCATGACGCTTAAGTAAGGAACAAGATCTCAACTTGCCTGATTTGAAAAACCTATTATGCACTTGTTAAATGCATAGTACATAGAAAAACCTATTATGCACTTGCTAAATGCATAGTACGTAAAAAACCTCTATTATGCACTTGTTAAATGCATAATACGTAGAAAACCCCTATTATGCACTTACTAAATGTATAGTACGTAGAAAACTCTATTATACATAGTACGTAAAAACCCTATTATGCACTTGCTAAACACATATTACATAAAAAACCTATTATGCACTTGTTAGAAACGTAGAAAACCTATTATGCACTTGCTAAATGCATAGTACATAAAAATCCTATTATGCACTTACTAAATGCATAATACGTAGAAAAACCTATTATGCACTTGCTAAATAGACAAAATTATCATATAATGAGTACAATTATAAAACTTAAAACTCAAAACTCAAAAAGAAAAACTAATGCTTATTCTATTTCAATTTATGTGACACATTTTAGATATTCAAAGTTAAACCTTTTTTGTTTTGATCGTATATTAAGATATATTGTTTTTATAAAAAAATAAATGTATATATTTACCGGTAGATCAATTAATGGTCAAACAAGATCACGATACTGAAAAGAGGTGAATCCGAGAAGAACAATAAGAGTAAGCATTTAAGTACTGGTGTTATGACCTTAAAGGTGGAAGATTCTCTCAAAACTACTAAAATGTATTATAAGTTACCCTAATTAACAATTTAAAATGTTTAAAAGACATATGAGAAAAATAATGATAAAAGACAAACTAGTTTGAATCTCGAAATTCCAAAGACATTTGCCTCTAGTATTACCTTTATTATCAAATGAATGTATGATGTGTCTTTTCAACTATTCCAAGTGTATCCATTTCTCTACCGACCACCATTTATACAAATATAGAGTCAACTACGACCATAATATCAATGTCACCAAAAACCACTATCCTTTCAATCGTAAACCAACTGAAAATATGTTCAACTACAAAATAACTCCAATCCCTATACACCTTAATGCTAAAAAATGGTACAACTGTTAGAATCTGAAACAGAGGAGAAACAGTGGAGAAATCGTAGAGGAGAAGGAAAAAACGAAGAGGAAGAGAGGTTGTGAATCGATCGTGATATTTGGGAGCAAAGAGCTCTTCTTCTCTGATATTTTCTTATTAATTGCTCAAATGAAATAATACAAAATATAGTCCTATTTATAGTAAAAGACTAAACTATCCCACTAACTATTTTCAAATCAAATATCTCTAATATCAAAAATATCTAATGAACCAACTAACAAACTAACCACACACACATATATATATATATATATATATATATATATATATATACAATCTATATATGTGGTATCTCTCAACACTTCTCAGTGACTTTGAAAACATCGGTTTACCCAGCTTAAGCAATACTAGACACCAACTACGGTGCGCATCCCAGCAGCCACACGAACCTCAGCAGCGGGTTCATGCTTTTCAGAAACCAACTCAACAGCCACACGAAACACAAACTCAACTCAACGAGAAAACCAGCAATATCAACACAGAAATATTTTTCAGCAACTGCAAATGTTCCCCTGCAGCTTGTCCTTTCATTTTCAGAACAAGATTCTACTCTTTTGGTGCCCATCCAACAACATCATAATGTTGAGTAAAAGTTGTTGCTTCAATAGCAGCAACTTTCTTCAATAGCAGCAGCAGCAACACTACTAGCCTGAGAACCACTTAATCCTGGTCCTAGAATATTTTGCATAAGCAACTCTAAGAATCTGCCCATTCTTCTCTAAAGTTGTCCCATTTGTTGTTTCAAGAGATTTTGTGGCTTCTTCCACCTAATAGAAGTGCACAAAAGCAAATTCCTTCGACATTATATTCAATGTAGTCAGCCACATCACATACCACACAGTGTTGATATAGCTCCATATATCCTTCCTCTCATCCCTGCACCATTCCTCCATAAACTGCAGCAGCTCAAATTTCAGTTTGTTTTTTTCTTTTTCTCAGAAGCAACAACTGCCTCGACATCAGCAGCAGCAGTTGCACTAACACCCGCATGGTCTGGTTGATAACACTGGCAGCATCAACAACATTTCTCAGCAACTGTCTCTGCATGAAATGAAAAATGGTACACCAGCAGGGACTAATCCCAACAACCAAGCCATCATTAGCTGCAATAAGCAGCAATATCATCACCAAAATTCCAGCAGCATTAGGTAAAAATAGCAACACATCTGCATCAAGCAGGACCTTCAATTCCCACATCAATAATGAAGAACTCCTCGTTCTCTAGTCTCACTCGGACTAGAGAATATTTCGATTCTCCTTATGCAAAACCCACAGCAAGAACCCCTCGTTCTCTAGTCTCATCCGGACTAGGGAATCTCTCGATTCTCATCACGCAAGCTATTTTAATAAGCGGCAAGAACCCCTCGTTCTCTAGTCTCGTTTGGACTAGAGAATTCATCGATTATCATCACACAATCTCTCATAATAAGCTCGGATATGCAGCGGAGTCTCCCTCAATTTCTAATCTTATTCCGGCTAGAAATGTTTCGATTCTCCTATCCTGATCTACTCATATAAAAAACAGGCATTCTAACAATTGATCGACCTGTGAATAACTATTTGAATCCTTGAATTGAGCTTCAAGTCAATCCATATTATCTTTGACGAAGTATCCCTCAAATCTTTGTCTATTTATCGCTAAGAACTCCTCGATTCTTCTATCGATAGATGTGTGGTATAATTCTTTTCCGAAAAAGGTCTCCGCCGACCCAACGACTTTCCGATGTGATTGACAAACAGGTGTTTAGAGATGCTGCTGGTGATTTTTTGTGTGCTTTCCTACTCTTGTCATCCTACAAGCCCAATCCAACTCTACATTCCAGGCAATATCAATCAGTAACATCACCACACCAGTAACATTACCAGTGAGCAAAATTCCAGCAGGCACACCATCATCGCAGCAGAACGCCACAGATACACACCAAAGATTAGCAAAGATAGTGAGCACGCGCGTTCCACAACACCGGCGTAAGAAGATCACGGTGGTGTTGGTTGCACACACCAACACGATATAAACAACACACGATCGACAATATACAACCGCGGCCAACAACACAAGCAATGGCGCTTTATGAACAATATTAACAGCCACAGTGAAACAACAACAACAATCCAACATTCACTAACACGAATTCAATTCTAATATTACAAAACGATTCTCCAACATGAAATAATACGAAAATAACCTCTAGAAATAATTTCGGCGATCTTCGACGTCGCAATGATAGCCAAAGACGGAGTGTATCCGCACAAACTGATAACATATCCATGCGACTCGATCGACAAATGCGATAATAGAAATTACCTCAATCTTCAATTTTATGTTTTCCTCAAAACCGCAATCGCGATTCTGATTTTTCCAATTTTTCAATTGTATTTCCATCTCAATATGCTCTCTGTGAGCTTCTTCGATCTCGACTTCGAGTTGAATCCATCGTTCCGTCAATTTCACTTCAATTCATCTGTTGTAATATCGATCTAAAACAGAGAATTGATTTCGGTTCCTTCGAATCTTTCGATCTCAATCTCTTCAGTCGGTTACTCCTTCGATTTTGATTTCAAGTTACTCCTTCGATTTTGATTTCAATTTTGAATTTCGATCGATTGAATCTCCTTCTGTTTTTCGATCGATTGAATCTGCTAATTGTCGCGCCTCTCGGATTTATCCGACTTTGATACCATGCTAGAATCTGAAACAGAGGAGAAACAGTGGAGAAATCGCAGAGGAGAAGGAAGAAACAAATCGCGAGAGGTTGTGAATCGATCGTGATATTTGGGAGCAAAGAGCTCTTCTTCTCTGATATTTTCTTATTAATTGCTCAAGTGAAATAATACAAAATATAGTCCTATTTATAGTAAAAGACTAAACTATCCCACTAACTATTTTCAAATCAAATATCTTTAATATCAAAAATATCTAATGAACCAAATAACAAACTAACCACTAACTAACCACATATATATACAATGTATATATGTGGTATATCTCAACAACAACCGAAGATTGTTTCTTGATAAACCAATTTGTTTCCACATGTTCTACACTTAAATTTTGCATCCTTTGCATTTATCCACATGGAAAATCCCAATGTATATGTTTACAACTCATTATAAGAGCTTATATTCATTGTCACAACCCAATTAAAGCTATACATTTATATATAGACATGTTAACAACTCAAAATATTCCAACTAGCTATACATTTTCGTCGATAATTAAGGGTTGTACTTTAATATATGGTTTAAGATTAGGTGAATGTGTACATGGATATATTTGGAAATATGGGTTTGGATCACATGTTTATGTTCAAACTGGGCCAATTGATTTTTACTCTAATTTGGGTAGAGTTGATTTAGCACGACAAGTGTTCGATGAAATGACTGAACGAGATAATTTCACTTGGGCTGCTATGGTTTCAGCCCATGTGAATGCTGGTGATTTGGGTTGTGCTAGAAGTTTGTTTGATGAAATGCCTGGAAAGATTACTGCTGCTTGTAATGCTATGATCAATGGGTATGCAAGAACTGGGGACGTTGAGTCAGCTGAGCGATTGTTTAAGGAAATGTCGAGGAAGGATTTGATTGCGTGGACAACGATGATTAACTGTTACTCCCAAAACAGGAAGTATGGACTAGCTATAAATGTTTTTATGACATGAATAGTAATTTGATCACTCCTGATGAAGTAACGATGACGACTGTTATATCCGCTTGTGCACATCTTGGTGCCCTGGATAAAGGAAAGGAAATGCATTTTTATGTTATGCAAAAAGGCTTTGATCTCGGTGTGCATATTGGGTCTGCGTTAGTTGACATGTATGCAAAATGTGGGAGCTTGGAGAGATCGCTCTTGGTGTTCTATAAGTTAACGGAGAAAAACCTATTTTGTTGGAATTCTGTTATCGATGGATTAGCTGTTCACGGTTATGCAGAAGAAGCGTTAGCTCTTTTTAGCAAAATGGAGAAAGAAAAGGTAAAGCCGAATGGTGTTACTTTTGTTAGCGTTCTTACAGGTTGCACTCATGCAGGGTTAGCTGAGAAGGGTCGAAAGATTTTTCTAAGTATGACCGAGGAATATGGGATCCTTCCTGAAATGGAGCATTACGGATGCATGGTTGATCTATTGTGTAAAGCCGGGTTGCTAGAGGAAGCGTTAGAGATTATAAGAAGAATGAGAATAGAACCAAATGCTGTTATTTGGGGTGCTTTACTTGGTGGTTGCAAGCTTCAGAAAAACTTGGAAATTGCTCGAGTTGCTGTTGAAAAGTTGAGCGTTTTGGATCCGAACAACAGTGGCTATTACACCCTACTAGTGAACATGTATGCTGATACAAATAGATGGAGTGAAGTCGCGAGGATCAGGGCGATTTTGAGAGGGTTAGGAGGAGGAAAAGAATATCCGGGGTCTAGTTGGATCGAAATAGAGAAAAAGATCCATCAGTTTGCCGCTTGTGATAATTATCATCACTCTTCACATGAGATTTATTCCTTACTAGATGGATTAGATGGACAACTTAAGCTGGCCGGCCATGTTCAGGAGCTTGGATTTGTTCTCTAATGGCAGGGCAAAGCCATTTTTGACAGCAGACTTCACAGTCAAATTGGCTAAATATTTTGTATTTTGTTGTAGTGGATTTAAAGCGGGAACTGTACATTCGAAGAGGCAAAATAAATGCAAATATGTTAGTAAATTTACCTATATTAATTTACTGCTTCCTTTCTAACGCATAATATATTCTAATCAGGAATTAAGTTATACAGTACATGATTAATGTAATTTAACCTATTATAGAAGATTATATCATGAGTTCAAGTCGTGGAAACAACCGCTTGTAGAAATGTGAGGTAAGACTGCGTATAATAGACCATTGTGGTCCGGCTCTTTCCCGAACCCCGCGCATAGCAGAAGCTTTGTGCACGGACTGTTTTTTTTTTTAATAGAAGATTATATAAAAAAATTCCTCTCAAACATTCTGGTGAAAGCAACAAGGTAAATATAACATAGTGTAACGACCAAATGCAAGGTCCACTCTACGGGGTAACCATCAATTCCAAGATTTGAAGTCAATTCATTCACCTCAACATATTGTGAGAGGAAAAAGAACGAGGTTGGAAGGGGGAAAAGATCAAGGGAGTAGATATATACCATCAATGGGTATGGTGGAATAATTGACCGTCCATCCTTAATTAAAAGTTTCAAGTTCGAGCATGAAATCTGATAGGAAGTGCCTTTTCCCCATAATAGACCTATCCGACTTAAATCTAGATTAGTCGGACCAGTAAATTTAGAAAATATCAGATACTTAAAGTGAAGAAGAAAAGGAGAAGGAGTAGGTATTCTTTCATGGAATCATGATATCCATCCCCCTCCTAAGTTCAGCAGACATTGAACATATGACCTCATTGTATAGGAAATGAACCAATCACTCAAAAAGCTATGTTTTGCTAAGAAAAACTCTCTATCTATTTAACTATGGAAAATCTTTCAGCTTAACATTTCCAGTTAACACTTAATGGCATGACATGTTCAAGATATTTAAAACATTAAAAACACTTAATTATATTAAAATGTATAGTATCAAATTATTTATTATTGGAGACTATGGTCTATTTGAGCATGTTGGAGGTAACTTGCAACATATCAGACTGTTGGCCCATCTGTGCACACGGTGGTCGAGGATCCAAAAGATGTGTAGAAATAACATTTACTAGTCATTGGACCCATTTTTAAAATATAGTAATACTGATGTATCAAATTTTACCATTGAAACTTCAAGATGATGTTTGTATAATTTGATTACTTTTTTTAAAATGGAAGTAGCAGAAGGGGAAAATGAGGGAGGGGATTCAAGGTGGTAATTTAGTTACTCCAATACAATGGTTATTTTGAATTTTTCATCAATTATTGGGACAACAGTTTAATAAATGAGTCCTTTTATTTCTTTTGCAGCTTATAGACCTTTTAGATCACGATCTAAAGATTTCATTTTGAACATACTGAAGCTTTCATGAGAAAACAGTAGAACACGATTTAAAGTTATGTAAGTTACTACAAACATTAGATGATAATATAATATTACTGAAGCTCTCATGAGAAAACAGTAGAACACGGTTTAAAGTTATGTAAGTTACTGCAAACATTAGGCGATAATATAATATTTCATCGATAAAATTGAGAAATACACGAGTAAACATTAGACCACAATCTACCACTGCTTGGAAGAGTAAATTTTTAAGGGTTATATTCGTACAATTATTTTTTAAAAGGGAAAAATAATTTCATAAATAAACCGTAATTATTTTTCAATTATAGAAGCTAAATATCATTTTTTTTACTTTTATAACATAAATGTACAAGAAATTGCACGGTTTGTCCTTCAAATGAAATGTATGCCTAGTACGTAGAAAAATCTATTATGCACTTGCTAAATGCATAGTAAATGCACTTGCTAAATGCATAGTACGTAAACAAAACATATTATGCACTTGCTAGGTGCATATTACGTAAAAGAAAAACCTATGCACTTGCGAAATGGTACGTGTGACTGAGAGAGCTTAGGCGATCGGCGATCGACGATTTCAGCGAATTTGGGGAAAAAACCAAATTCGCAGCCCAAATTGCAAATACTAATTTGTTAAGAATTAATCGGATTAAGGATATGGCGTCATCATTCGCTGGAATTGAAATATCTGCGAGATCGAGGTCACAATTTGTATGGGTTAAACAAATTGTTGGAATTCTTCCTTTGAAAGGCGTGGAAATCCACCGGAGCTTGCTCATCGAAGAAGAAAAGCGGGCTCTATACGCCTTTGCAGAATGGAGTCCCATTCATTCGTTTATGGGAGCGACTCTCTGTTCACATTCTCCACCGGGTCATCAAGTGATTAGCCAGCTCAATCCATTTTCCATCCGATGATCTTTCGGCGACCTCCCACTGAGGTCGGGTACCACCTTCCCACCATCGACACCTACCCTTAACCTCTAAAATACAACCCACCAGCGTCATTGACTAAATCGAGATTTAGGGGAAAACCTAAATCGTGCATTGATGGCCACTCCGGTCGTCGGACGACCTCTAACTGAGGTCATAAACCAACCCATAACCACCACTAAACCACCAGATTACTCTATCTTTCTCAACACAACACCTATGAATCCAAACACATCGACTGTAGTTGCGACAACCAGTGTCGCAACCCAACTCCCAAATTCGAACAACTTCAGACCTATTTCATACTTGCACGGTGAACCTATGTTTTTGTATGACATGACAGAACTCAAAAATATCCAACAAGAATTGCAGTATGCATTCTTGGGGAAGTTTAGTCGAGGTTGGCCAGAAATCGAATATCTCAGTAATATACTTCCACAGCAGTGTGAACTCAAAGGGCAGGTAAAACTGGTATGCTATGTAAAGGCATATCCTGTTGCGATGTACCCTTTTTGAAGATTATATTACCTTAATGTCGAAATCATGCTTTTGGTTGAATGGTAAGAATTGGACTTTACCAATGAGAACATTCAAATGGCTACCTACCTTCAATCCAGAAGAGGAAACCAGCATTGCAGTTGCGTGGATTTCATTTCATAATCTGCCACCTAATTGGTTTGGAGAGGATGACATGTTCTCATTTGCGGCAGCTATTGGTACTCCATTAGCAGTCGATGCTGCAACTAAGAATAAATCTAGGCCTAGTTGCGCTAGGGTCAAAGTAGAGATTGATTTGTTGAAAGACCACCCAACTAGGTTCATGATTCAAGTTGCCAATGGTGAAGTTGTAGAGAAGAAGTGGATAAAAATCAAATATGACTTCTTGCATAAGTTTTGCAAGACTTGTAAATTACAAGGACATGATGTTGCTAGTTGTTGGAATTTTCAACATGGTGGTGACAACAATTTGGATTCGGAGGTGAATGGTGTGGACAAGAACTTGGTGTCTGCTGGGAATGTTGCCGAGGATGCTATGCAGGGTGTGAATAAGGACTTGGTTACTGAGGTGATTGTCCCAGTTGCTGATCCAAACCAGAAGGAAATTCCATTCAAACAACCTCCACCAAGACAATTGTCCACTGAAGGTGTCATTGGTGATTATGACATATGAACAACCAATCTGAATAAAAGAAATGCAAAATTCAAGGCTAAGAAACTGCTGCAAATACATGCAACCAAGAATTAAGAGGACACTGACAAAGAGGCAACACAAAACAACAAAGGAGGATTTAATAACAATGCCAAAAACCACCACAACATGAGAAATAATAAACATCAATCAATGGTCTACAGAGAAATAGGGAGCAATGCAAACAAATTTGCAGCACTTGAAGGAATTGATGAAAATATAGAAAAAGAGGATAGGGAAACAACAGTACAAGAGTGCAGCAAGAACACAGCAGAGACAGAGATCAAATATAAGAATGACAGGGTAAGAACTACCCAGGTATCATGCATGGAATGGATTTTAAACTCCTTTTACAAGCCAACTAAGGATAAATCTATTATGCACTTGCTAAAATTTATTAGTACGTAAAAAATCTACTATGCACTTGCTAAACGCATAATACGTAAAAAAACCTATTATGCACTTGCTAAATGCAAAATACGTAGAAAAACCTATTATGTAATTGCTAAATGCATAGTACGTAGAAAAATCGATTATGCACTTGATAAATGCATAGTACGTAGAAAAATTCATTATGTACTTGTTAAATGCATAGTATGTAGTAAAACCTATTATGTACTTGCTAAATGCATAGTGCATAGTAAAACCCATTATGCACTTTCTAAATACATAGTGCGTAGAAAAATCTATTATGCACTTGTTATTTGCATAGTACGTAAAATACATATTATACACTTGTTAAATGCATAGTACGTAAAAAAAACTATTATGCACTTGTTAAATGCATAGTACGTAAAAAAATCTATACTTGCTAAATGCATAGTATGTAAAAAACCTATTATGCACTTGCTAAATGCATAGTACATAACGTGCTACAGTGATATTCTCTCCCAAAATTGCGACTTGGACAATTTCAGCCAAGAATTGTGAAACCGGCTACCATGGCCTTGCCGGCCACTGGAAGGCCACCACCAGAGACCGGTCTTCACTACACATCAACGACAACTCTAACAACTGACTCCCAAACCTCTAATTCTCAACCAGAAAACCCAAAAATCCAAAACCCATTTTCGAACCCTAATGGAGAAAACTTGAATCGCCGACCAGAATCAGAAATGATGGATACCACTGTGGTCAGCCACCACCCTACAACTATGGCTATACGCAAATGACAACCACAAACCTTCAATCATCAATCTTTAAATCCAAAAAACCCAAAGACAAGGGTCAATCGACAATAACCTGATGTCGAAAATCACATTTCGACAAGGGTCACACCCCCAACATACTCCTTAACCAACAATTTTCCACCCTTAATCCCAAGAACTCCAATCCCAAAATTGAACCCTAGTAGTGAAAACCTTCAAAGTCGACCAGGAATTGGTCCGACAATGACTGAACCAACGCCTACTGAGGTTGTTCGACAGTCGCCCATTTTGGATTACTCTACTCTGCTATTGTCAGGTTCGACAATTAAGGATAGAGACAATATGTCTTCAGGCATCTTTCCAACTCAATTTCAATTCCACAAAAACCTATTGTGTATCTTCATGGTGAACCCACTGTGAGATTCGACTATAAATAATTGGAATTGATGATTTAACATGAAGAATTGCAGTTTGCAGTAATTGGTAAATTCAGTCATGGATGGCCTGAAATCAATTACCTGCGAACAGAAATCCCCAAGCAATGTGACCTGAAAGCTAATGCTCGAATTGGGCTACTTTGGGATAGACATGTCTTGATAAATGCACCATTAAAGAAGACATGGATTTGCTATTATCAAGCTCTATCTTTGATATCAATGAGAAATACAAAACATACTCAATGCGAACCTTTAAATGGGATCGGAAAATCTACTCTATCTACGGAGACTAGCGTCGCCTATGGATGGATATCATTCCAAGGTTTGCCCCCTATTTACTTTGGTGAATCAATACTATTTTCATTAGCATCTTCAGTTGGTATTTTGATTTCAATTAATGTCGCTACAAGAAATAAAACTCGACCTAGTTGTGCTAGAGTAAAGGTCAAAGCTGATCTATTAAAGGAACACCCGAAAAGGATCCAAATTCAAGAATTGGAAGGGGAAGAAGTTGCATCGAAATGGTTTCCAATTCGATATGACTTTCTCCCCAAATATTGTAAAACTTGCAAATTGAAAGGACATAATAAGTTCTGATGCTGGAAATTAAATCCGGATCTTAAACCAGAAAAATATGAGAAAAAGGCTTAGGCAGTGCGGTCACAGTCACAATCCCTGATCCTAATCCTACCAAAAAATAACAAAATGAAAAGGGTGTGAACAATGAAAAGGAATGGAAAACCATCCAAAGTACAAAAAATAACAAGGCACACAAAAATAACAAAAAACAAATTCAAACTAATGTACCAGAAACCACTAATACAATACAACCTAATCCCTTTGCTATATTGGTTGAAGATGACGTTGAAGAGGGGTTAGAGAGTCAAGGGAAAGCAGTTGATGTTGGTACTGATGGAGTGGCTGTGGTGAAGGCTACTGGTGGTCTGGTTGCAGCCAATTTGGAGAATACTGGTCATGTTGCTGTAGATAGTGCAGCAGGTGTAGCAATTGCATCTGAGGCTCATGATTTTGATGGTAAGGCAGATGAGAGTACAATCGATGGAACTACTCAACATGATGATGAAGTTATTGGGCCTGCAGATGATGCTGGTGGCTCATCTGATGCGGCTGTAGAGGCTGATTCTGTAGCTGTTGTTGCTGCTCGGGATGCAGATGATTTGGCTGACGCTGTAGGGCAGAGGATTGCTGAGGTTGCTGCTGGATTAACTGGTGCTGAGCATGCTGCTGTAGTGCATGCTCCTGCTGCTGAAAATGATGCTAATGCATCTGTTGGTACTCCTGATGCATTTGCTGATTCTGTTGCTGTCTGTAAGGTGGTTGCTGTTATTCATAAAGAGGGTGGAAAAGCAAGATCAGATGCAAATGTTCGGATGCAAGCTGAAATTGCTCATGTTCCTTCTACTGTGGCTAATGTGATTATTGCAGCTGATGCTTATGCACAGACTGCTGTAGAGGCAGGTTATCCTGATGCTGCTGGAACTTCAGCTGGTGCAACTGATATTGCTATGACTGCTGATGTAACAACAACTGCTAATGCTGAGAAAGAAGGAAATTCAAAATATGTAGATGTTGGTAATGAAGAAGATGAAAATGATTATTTTGATTCAGATCCCGATGCAATATTGGGAGACGAGGATAATTCAGACACAGAAATGGAGGATGACATGGAAGAGAGTATTGATGACGAGTATGAGCATCTGTATGCGAGGAATATTATAGGTGAGTATTTTGAAAAAATCAGAAAATGGAACGAGGAGACTGATTCAAAACTAGATATTTATGACATGACTCATCAAGTGGTCAAAATACCTAGTAGGCGAGCAATGAAAAAGATATTGGCTCATGCCACCTCAACAATATCCACCAGATCAAAGACTAAATGATCAGTTTCCAAGAGTATTTGGAGAACGACAAGGAAGTGATACAACAATTAGAACATTTTATAAGCTTAAGAGGTAACTAATTATATCTTTGTACTTGTATTACTCTCTCACTACTTTAGTATTATCCTATGTAACATCATCACAGAGTGCATTATAAATTTTGTGATGATCATAGCCTACTTGGTAATGGCATCACCCTTCTTTTTGCATTCCAGCTAGTCGAGGCGTGTACGTCTCAGTAGGGACTAGTCAGGTAGGTGGTCCCTGTAGCTTATCTTGTACTTTCCCTTCGGGGCCCTTTTCGATAAATAAAATACAGAATTTAGGCTCTTTGGCCTAGTTTTCCCAAAAACAAAATGCATAGTACATTCCTCGATTATACATACATAGTACGTGTAGAACGAGTACGTCTCTCCGGTGACTCTACACCCAAATTGTGAATCTATCTCCTTTTGGTCATTTCCGGCCAACCCCGACAGCCATAGGTGACGAGACCACCACCATTCTTCTCGTCTCATCCTCCTCTTCAATTCTATATCACCTACATCCCTCGATTCTCACATTGTCTTCTCGATTTAACGATCTGTCGATCGAATAACCTAGGCACAACTTTTCAATTTTCGATGACCACCGTGACAATTAAAGCTTAGGAGTGGTTCCATTAGGTTCAGTTCTCTCCCCTCTTCATTATATATTGAGACCATCTAAATAGAATGTGGATCACCATAATCCTTCTCCCATTGTTAAACCAAGTCATCCATACACCAAACCCAATACTTCAAATTAAGTACCTATACCTAATCCAACAAAAAATCAATAAAAAGGAAGGTTCGAGACAATAATAATGATTGGCAAACCGTCCAAAACAACAAAACAACAAAGCACATGAAAACTCTCAAAACCAGAAACACTACCCTTTTTCAGATCTTAATACTAATGCCTTTAATGTTTTGGATGAAAATGATATGTGTGATGTTTCTGATGTGGCTGAGAAGTTTGGGGACATTGGTGAGACATCACATTTGGTTGCAGAGATAGAGGCAGTTGCTGGTGGGGATGATGATGCTGCTGTGATTGCTGATGTTGTGGTTGTAGATGAGGTTACTGCAATGACTGTTTCCACTAATGCTAGTATGACTAAAGATGCTGGTGATAATCTTGCAGCTGTCGAGGCTTCAGCTGTGGAGGTTGACACAGCAGAAGTGTATGTTATAGCTGTTGTGGAGGTAGCTGTGACTGATGTAGTTAATGCACCTGCTACTGCTGCGATTATGGATCAGAACGTGACAAAATCAGACAATGGACCTGATGCTATTGTGGCTATTTTTTATTATGCAACTGCTCCTATTAATGATGGTGCAAGTGCAACTGATTCCGGTGTTTCTGATATTGCAACAAGTGCTATTACAGGGGCTGGTGGTGGTGATGTTGTTCCAAATGGTGCTTCATCATTACCACACTCCACCATTAACACACTCCGCCCCATACTCCTTTTCCCATTTTTACACTCCAAAATCACTTCAACCCATACTTTCCCATCACTTCAATCTCACCTCTCTATTATTAATATCAACACTAACTATCAGCCGCAGGAGGACTTCCCCAATTTCATTTTTACACTTCATGTTGTCATCCTTCAGCCACAGTTTTTCCTTCACACCAGCGAACCCCTTTTTTAAAAATCAAACCCAAATCTCAACTTTACTAAACTCACACTTCATCTTCCTTAAGAGGACCAACATCAACATATCTTTATTTTCTTTAACCCATTACACCCCATCTCCTCTTCTTCCCGTCACCACCATCGCCGGAGGTCAGAGCTCCGGCGCACCCCACTAAACCTCGCCCAGACACATCGACTCGCCCACACCATCGCGAACCAAACCACTGCCTGCGACACCCACTGCTCACCGTAGAACCCACCATGGTGGCGTCGCTCCGGCGTTCGCCGTAGAAGTGACGCCGCCGCTCATTTTGCTGTTGACACTAATCGGAGCTCGAAACTCCGGCGACACTATCTTTGTTTCTCTTTATCTTGCTGTATATGTTGTGGTTTGTTGGACTTATTTGGAATTATTTTAGTAGCTTTTGCATCTTGCCGGTTTGGTTTTATATTTTTAGTATCCGCTGTCGGCTTTGGTCTATTGTACTAATTTTAGTTTTATTGTCTGCCGAAGTTTCAAAAACTCCGGCGAACGCCGTCGATTGATGTTATGAGGGGCCCATTTTGCACATTCTATTTGTCGGACTGATATTTTCGGCGATTCGATTGGTCGTTGGTTCTATTATTTCCGCTGATTCGTGGACCCTGTTATTTTCTATATCGCTGTATTACTTCTGATCGGTTGTCGAACTATTTCGCCACTGTTTAATACTCTATTTGGTTGTGTCTTTGACATTTTTGCTGGTTGTACTATCTCGCGAACCGTTCTTTTACTGTTTGGCTAATATTGTTGTTTATGGTTCGGTTCGGACTGATTTTTGGACTATTTTGCCCTTCATTTTATTTAACTGATTTAGAACAAGATTACTACACATGGCCGATGAACCGTCTGATTTCCAAAGCCTCCCTGTACAAAAGACGGGTTTATTTTTTGTTTTACTTATTAATTTTTGTCATTGCTTTAGAATTATTCATTCTATTACTAATACTTTTACTAAGTGTTTATACAAGTATCCAGAGATGCATCTTGTGCAGAATGCCTAAAAAAGATGTCCCGGAAGTTTTATTTTATGTCGTTGTATTTAATTTTAGTTTTATTATTCTGTATTGCATTTTATTTTAATTGTAAATTATAAAAAAATGCTTAGAATAGGTAGAATAAAAGCCAATATATAATTAACCTAGGTTTGATCGGATAACCGCAAGTTAGCGGATCTTAAAGGATGTCTAACCCCTTCCCTTTAGGATAATAAAGAACTCTGATCCAGAATCTCACTAATTTCGTAGACCATTAAATGGAGATCAATTGCAGTATTTTTATTGCAATAGTTCAAGTGTCCTAATTCACTTAACTAATTAGGTGACGACTCCTTAAAAACAAGCATTTTGCTTCATCCAGGGAACCGCGCCAAATAGCAACGTCATGCGGATCGTTCGCACTCGAGGTCAAAACGGGCGCGACAAAGATGGCGACTACCGGGATATCAGGTTCTTGACCATAGCAAACCCAGTTTAATTAAATATTGCGCTTTATTTTGTTTTTATTTTTGTTGTAAATGTTTTATATTGTTTGCTTTTATTTTGTAATTAACAGCTTTAATTGCTACATTCTTTTACTGCTTTCCTTAAATTGTCATTCCGCTCATACTTCTTGCCTTACGAAAATTCACACTATCACACAGTACACGCGAGGTGTGTTTTGCGCACCCGCAAATTTCTTTCTAATACCCAAATTTAAGAGAGTTGGCTTTTTGCGTGGATAATCCGGTCCAACCGGTAGCCGCGTAGCCTTCTCGCTCGAGTAGTCCGCTCGGAAACCTTGCGTCTAGTAAGATAAATCTTAGCAAAATTACGATAGAGCTATACCACTCTTTATTTTAAGTCATGCATGCATACATCTTAGGTGGGTTGGACCTTGGTATCGTTTCCACAATTAGGGAATCCACCAAATTGTCGACGGGTTTCACAACCTAACGACCAATAAGCATATATTTGTAGCGTAATAATGACAGACGAATTCAAGCATAATCATGACATGTCAAAATTGGAAAATGTACATTCATATTGTTTTCATTTCCAACAAAAGCATTAATGTTTAGCAACTTGGATCAATCTATAACAATCTCGCATATCTGGCGTTTAGGTCCACCTCTGGCATAAGAGAGGTCTCATGCATATTAGGGCGTGCGCTTGATTTGTATGCTTTTGTTTTACTATTGTTTGTCGCTAGCAACTCTGTACATATTAATTAAAGCAATAATTAACCTTCCAACTCTGTACATATCATACATGTGTTCGTAACTCCGGGCACGAGCATTTTTATTTTTGCACTTTTTGCTGTCACATTGCAATCAGGACTTCTACTGCGTAAATCGCTCTTGAACTGCGCGACTTGGACTTTGTGAAGCATCAACCACCAGTCCGGTCGAACCAATCAGGGGAGTCTTTGACTATATTGTCACACCCCTGCATTTTTATTATTTTGTCACTTTCCTACTCTCACCCATTTCTCATATTTTGCAGGAAGACCGTCCTCGCAAACAGTCGAGGGCGGTCGGAAAAAAAGAAAAAGAAAAAAAATCATCACAAGAATGAGCGGGAGTTATGTCGACCGAAAGAAGTCAACTTATACCAGATTCAATAAAGTATCGCTCTGAGTCCTATATTTTATATTTTTATACATATTTGCAAATTCAATTGATATGATTAGTGTTAATTACATAATTCTTTTATATCATTCATTGGATAACATATTTTTTCGAACTACGCGTGTCTGATTCTCACCACACGGTGTGATACGTAGGAAATCTATTTTGGGTTCGGCACCACAAAATAAAAATAATATGTACAAAGTTGCATTCATTTTTATTTACAAAGAAAAAAAATCAAAAACACAAAAAAATATCTTTTTGTTCACTCATCCGTCTCATTCATTTTATCGTGAACAGTCATTTTGCATTTCATTCGTCCTATCATGGACATTCATTCATCCTACTGGGCGAACAATTAGTTTACTTTGCATATATTTTATAGTGGACAATCATGTTTTATACAGTTTTTGCTATTTTATCGTGGATAGACATTTTATAACATATCTAAACGAACTACGTGCATCTGATTCTCTCGGCGGGATACGTAGGCAGCCCTACTCGGGTTCAGTGCCCTTTATTCAAAAAATACAAAAAAATATATATATATATGTATATTTTTCAAGTATCATTCGATACCTTTTATTCAGAAAATACAAAAAAAATTATTATTTTTATTCAAAAATACAAAAAAATGTTATTCAAAAATACAAAAACATTTTTTAAGTATCATTGTTTGACTTGGTTGATACCAACACAGTTAGGAGTGTGCAAAAAAAAAAAACAAAAAAATCAGTATAAGCTGACTTCGTGGTAAACCATAGATTTTTTTGGTACCTCTCATTCGCACTTGTAATGAAATTGTATGGCATGCTTCCAAGATAAGAACGAACCCAACTTCTTTGTTTCATATGCATTGCGTGGTGAGCTTTTAGAATAAGTTCAATTGCATTGCATTGCATTGTGATCTAGAACTTGACTTGAATGTTTGTTGAGGCGAAATCCTGGGTAACACTTGGTATAGGAAATGATTGTAGGCCTTCTTAGACCCGTTTGAGTCTTTTCAACCTACCAAATAGCATTATCCGTAGCAATTCCGCTTTGAGCCTAAAGACTATTCTTTGTCAACCACATATTAAGCCTATATCCTTTCTGAGTGCATACGCATTATTCTTTTCTTAACCCGACTTCCTTGAGCGCATTGAAAAATGTGTATATTGGTGACAAAAATTCGAGTTGAAGTTTTCAAAGACAAAAGTTGTCAAAGTCCCAAAAGGGAAAAGAAAAAGAAAAACAAAGAACGATTTCACAAAAATAAGAAATCAAAAGCCCCGACATTATCAAGAAAAAAAATGATGAATGAAATGAGAGAATAACTCTGAAAAATAGGGGCTCCAAACGAAAATTCAAAAGAAGTCAGTCCAAAAGAAAGGGACAAAAAGATAGCAGATCAACGTTAAAGCACAAAATACCAAGCACGGACATAGTCCGATGCTTAAGGAAGGATTAGCCACTCCTTACCCAAATAATATCCGTCCTGTTCTGTTATACCCCGTATTTTCCCGAGTATGTACGTAAGGACGTACGTAGAAAATTTGAACTTGAGAATTAGGCTTGGCCGAATTAACTTTGTTCACAACACCCGAATTGAGTCGTTTTACTAAACGCGTTTCTGACTTTCGTAGGGAATTTCCGAATATGTCATTTTTAATTTTTGCGGATTTTTCAGAGACGAAACATTTTGGACCAACAAGAGGCGACACTTGTCACCTCTCATTGGAACACCAGGCGGAAATGTGGTGGCCGAAAGTGTGGTGCAAATGGTCGAGGTTGGTAGGATATTTTGTGTGCAAGTTGGCTAGGTACACGTGGGTGAATCTTGGCCTACACACTGCCTAACACTTGGTGTAATCTTGGCCATTGGTTGGCTTTCACTTGACCTATAAATACCACCCTTTGATGAACTTATTCATCCACAAATTTGCCTAAGTCTTGAAAACTCTCCTTCTCCTCCCCTGTGTTGAGTTCGGCCAAGAGGCCTCCCCTCTCCTGAGGCCTTGGCCGAAAGTACACCCCTCTGGTTGTGTGGCGTGGGTACCCACAGCCTAGTTGCTTTCGTATAATACCCCTCTTTTGGTAGAATACTCTCAAAGTATTGTTATAGTGCCCAATTACCTTAGCCTATACCTTGTAGTATTCTAAGGTTATACTTGTACAAAAAGCCAGAAATACTATTATACTTCCGTCAGTCCACAAACCGAAACCACAGGGAAATCTCCATAGTCAGTTGGAGTATTGTGTAGAAGTTGGTTAGAACTTCTAAGGGTGGTTTAGAGCGGGTTGGGCGCTCGGAGTTGGAGCTAAGCGATTGCGGGATCGACTTTAAGCTAGGATAATTATGGGCTTATCGAGGTAATTATCTTGTCCTCTGTAATTGGAAATTACATAATTGCTTGAATATATAGTTGAAGTATACTATATAATGGAACTGAACGTAGTTATCGGCAATGTCTTTTGACTTAAGCTGAATAATACTTACGGCAATGTCTTGCGACTTAAGCTGAATTTAAAGAAAATCTTGCTGTAATTACATAGGGTTGTATTCAGATGAGACTTGTAGTAATCTGCAGTGGAGTAGAATTGTACCGTTTGGGTTAGATATATAACCCCTGGTTGGCTTGGTAGCGGCCTCGATAGAGGAGGAGATTTCTGTTGTTGCGGGGAGAGTCTTTGCCGAATTTTACGTAGAATGTTCTCTGAAGAGACCTAATGTTAATAAGCGCCTTGTGGCCTTATAGGTTGAAGTACTACGTGTGGTGCGATCTACGTGGCTTAAGGAGTAGCGGTTGGAAGTACTTGAGCGTTTTGCTATTAGTCGATACTCGTCGCGAGGTATGTGAACCTCTTCCTATCTCTTCTAGCATGATATGTGTGAACTATGTAGTGCGGTAGGCGTACGTGTGCTAAATGTATTTGATTGATGTAAAACATAAAGTGTTATAACGGCTTTATGGGAGGTTAGTTATAATAGCTTTATGTGGATAAGCACATACTTTGTGGTTTTAAAAGGTAGCGATTTGAATAATAACTGGCTTGATATGTGTTAATAAAGAACTTGAAGCATTTCAAAAGATTTATGAATCGTTTTGAAAGAATGAGTATTACTTGGGTTTTGAAAGCTTAAGAGTTATACTAGCTTTATGGGAAGTTAGGTATAACGGCTTAAGAATGTTTCTTGATTTGGAAATCGGAATATGTATCGACAGGACCAACTGCGGCGTTAATAAAGGAAAATGTATTAAATAATGATGAATTGTATTAAAACCGGTAGAAACCTCATCTGCGTAGAAACTAAGATGAGACAAAATGATATACATTTTCTAGATCATGGTTCTTTGTAATAAGAATGTTGTAAACAAGAATAACCTACTCTCACGTGAGACATATATTACTCAATTGTTCTAAAAGGAATCAGTGATTAAGTTTATGAACTATGAAACCATTTGAAAATGAGAAGCTTGAGTAATTGAAACTAGGCAACCTGGAACTTAGGAAAGAATGTTGTTACTTGATTTTGAAAAGGAATGTGGGTTGGTCATTCTAATACTACGGTATCGGGTGACTTTTATAAAAGTAATGGATCTCTTTTAAAGAACTTAACGTATGTAGTACTTTGGGGTTAAAACCGGACTTTGGCATAAAATGAAAGTACCTTGAGTTGTGTATAACTTGCCTATGTTTGTTGTTGTGTAACTTGCTTATGCATGTTGTTGTGTAACTTGCTTATGCATGTTGTTGTGAAACTTGCCTATGCTTATTGTGATAGCCTTTGTTGTGCAAGGAATGTATTTCACTCGACTCTAGGTTCATCCGAATGTATCTCACTCGACTCACGGTTCATCCAGAATGTATCTCACTTGATTAGGTTCATCAGGAATGTATCTCACTCGATTAGGTTCATCCGGAATGTATTTCACTTGACTCTGGGTTCATCCGAATGTATTCACTCGATTCGGTTCATCCAGAATGTATTTCACTTGACTACCGGTTCATTCAGTGAATGTATTTCACTCGACTACCGGCTCATCCGGGAATGTATTCCACTCGACTTGGCATGACTGCTTTTATGTTGTGAACTGTAGTTTGGTTATCATACATGTCTCCTGCTTTATATAGACCATTATGATTTCATTCTGATATTTATATTTTAGCTTCACATACTCAATTTTTGTTATGCGACCTCCTTGAAGCTGCGTTCATGCCGCGAGTTGAGGTACGCGATCGTTGATCCTAGCTCGAGTCGATTCAGCGTTTGGGAAGCTCCGTTTCTCGGAGGCTTATCGATGGTATAGTCCGTCGTAGTAAGTGTTTACATTCGGGGTTTGGCGGGGCCACATCGCCATTGTTGTCGTATCATTCTTAGAAGTCCGTAATCTTTGTTGTGGCGGGGTTTGTAAAAGATTAAGCTATTCATGTTAAAAGTTGTCATTTATATATATCGAAAGCAAGTTTTCTCAGTCAAGTTTGTACTTCATTTGTTTCATGTATGTGTTTTATGTTCGTGATTACTCGATGTTGTATCACTAGGGTGCCCGGTAAGGCACGATCCACGGGCCGGGCGAGTCGTGACAAAAGTGGTATCGAGCGATTAATCCTCGGAAAGTGTCTCTGACCGTATCGATGAAGTCTTGATTATCGGTGTGTTGTGCACCATCAATAATCGAGAGGCTATAGGATATTTAGGATTGGTTTCTATTCTTCTCACTCGAGATCGTGCCTTAGAGGCGTGTTGTAAGTTGGACCCTCGACGAAATTCTTTCCACTTATCGTTATGCCTCGCGTAGGTCAAACCGGGCCGGGAGAGGCAAGCGTAGGAGGCTGCGGTAGAGTTCGAGAGAGTCACGAGGCTCGAGCCCAAATCATTACCTAGGGTAGTGCTTCACTCGGGAGTTCTGCGGCGTCACTAGCCCAGTGAGTTTACGGCGGCGATTCCTCTGCGGCCGTGATATTTGAACCTTGATTCGCGGCCAGAGCGGTAAGTATAGAGTATACCGATGTACGCAAATCTTGATGACTATCTAAGAAGGGTTGTGCAAAGTAATTCTTGATTAAGCTTGAGCATGGCACGTGGTCGGGCTTATCGCGTGGTAGAAAGCGTAGAGATCGACAGGTTAACAAAGGGCGGCGAAGAAGGCGGGCGAAGTGAGTCCTTTAGTAACTTTCAAGCGAGTCGCCTGCTGGTGAATTAGATATGCACCTCGCGGTGCAGTGGTCTTGCGGATATCGGGGCGTTCGAGTATGGAGGAGTTGGTGAACTCCGGGGCTTAGGTTCGCGGTGTGTGACGTCATCCGGGAATGTCGTCTTTTAGTTGGTACTTGTTGTACTACGACCGCCGTGGTCGATGTCGATAGAGTGTCCTTGTAGGAGGACTTAGCCTTGAGGATCGGTGGGTAGTTCGTCATCTTCCTAGCTATGCGCCTGCAGGCGAGTTTGATTAGAACGACTAAGGGGAGTGAAGCAGTAGATATAGATATATCTTTAACCCTCTAGAGATCAGTAGGTGTGATAAGGTGAGTATACCTTAAGTGCTATGTTCTGATAGCGGTGTGTTAGTTGTCTTTAGATATCATGGTGGGTTAACCGAGTAATATTTTGGGTGATAGATCAGGTGTCATCATTAGAATGTTTTACGTAAACACCTTAGAGGGAAGGCCATCTCGAGTAAAGGTATAGTGTTATGATTGTTCCTTATCGGAAGTGCATAGTGCGTGAGTTATGTTTGGGATAGGTCCACAGTAAGTGTGGAATGAAAGGGGGTAGTTGAGCTAAGAAGGCCGCTAGGTTTTCGTAACGTGATTAGTGAGGCCCATTAGGATCGGGAACTAGTGTTGTGCTCGTTGACGGTCGGATTGAGGCCATGATGCGGGTCAACCCGCGGCCTTTGGTGGTGGGGTCAGTTTGTGGTGGTCGCCTTGTGGTAAGTCACGAGGGTGTTAGGCCCAAGTTTAGTTAACCGTCTGAGTTCGTGGATGCGTTCGACCGATGGTCGGGCGATGAAGCGACCCATCGTGTTCTTGATCGGGACCGTTTACTCGGTGTGTTGAGTTATCCGAAAGGTTGTAAGGCTGCGGGGTGCCTACCTTCACCTTATGACGCATGGAGCCAGTGCGGCTGTTTTTGTTTCGGAAGTTTTACCAAGTGGTGTTAAGAACTCGGTGAGTCTCGAATCGCATTGCCGGGCGGTGTTTGGATTTCGAGGATAGTTGTGGGGATTGTTGTCTCTGTGGAGGTAGCGTTTAAGCTACCATTTTAGTGTTCGGATGTCGCCTTATGAAGCCTTGTAGGGCGGAAGTGTAAGTTCTTGTCGATTGGTTCGATGTTGGCAAGGTTGGATAGTTGGTTGAGCTTGTTCCGGTATGTGGATAGTGAAGCTTGTCTAGAAGAGGTTACGGCGGCTCGAGAGATATTGTGCGGATAATCGGCGACGCTTAGAGTTGAGTTGGGTCGGTCTTCTTGAAAGTACCACCGAGTTGGGTGTGACGAGTTTGGAATCTGAGAGGAACTTAGCGAGTTACTTTGGGCCCTTTTGAGTTCATATGGAGAATAGGCGGGTTGCCTATATGTTAGCATTTGCCGTCCGACTTAGGAAGGCGGGGCGTCCGTCTTTCGTATTGTTATGATTCGGGAAAGTATCGAAGATCCATCGAGAATGTTCCCGATTAATGATGACCACGTTAGAGATAGTAACCGAGTTTTGGAAAGCGTAGCGATGTCGAAATATGGTAAGAGTTCGAGTGTACGTCGACCTCGGGGATCGCGTGCGGCCGGTACCATTTGTTGGGTCGCGGAGTGAACCTCGCGGCAAAGTGACAAAAGTGCTTTATGATGTTAGAGTGTTTATCGTGGACTTGGATATAAATAGTTTGCGTGATTTATTATGGCCATTGTGGCGGATTGTTTCGTAAGTATGGTAGTGAAGACTATCTTGGCGCCGCGTTTGTTTTGAGACTTAGAAGGAACATTCGGGACGAATGTTTCTAAGGAGGAGAATGTTATACCGTATTTTCAGAGTATGCACGTGGGGCGTGCGTAGAAAATTTGAACTTGAGAATTAGGCTTGGCGAATTAACTTTGTTCACACACCCGAATTGAGTCGTTTTTAAAGCGTTTCCTGACTTTCGTAGGGAATTTCGAATATGTCATTTTAATTTTTGCGGATTTTTAGAGAGGCGAAACATTTTGGACCAACAAGAGGCGACACTTGTCACCTCTCATTGGAACCTTGGCGGAAATGTGGTGGTAGAAAGTGTGGTGCAAATGGTCGAGGTTGGTAGGATATTTTGTGTGCAAGTTGGCTAGGTACACATGGGTGAATCTCGCCCTACACTTGCCTAACACTGGTGTAATCTTGGCCATTGGTTGGCTTTCACTTGACCTATAAATACCACCCCTTTGATGAACTTATTCATCCACAAATTTGCCTAAGTCTTGAAAACTCTCCTTCTCCCTCCCTTTGTGTTGAGTTCGGCGAGGCCTCCTCTCCTAGAGGCCTTGGCAGAGGTACACCCCTCCTAGTTGTGTGGCGTGGGGTACCCCTAGCCTAGTTGCTTCAGTATAATACCACTCTTTTGGTAGAATACTCTCAAAAGTATTGTTATAGTGCCCAAATTACCTTAGCCTATACCTTGTAGTATTCTAAGGTTATACTTGTACAAAAAGCCAGAAATACTATTATACTTCCGTCGATCCACAAACCAAAACCACAGGAAATCTCCATAGTCAGTTGGAGTATTGTGTAGAAGTTGGTTAGAACTTCTAAGGGTGGTTTAAATGGGTTGGGCGCTCGGAGTTGGAGCTAAACGATTGCCGGGATCGACTTTAAGCTAGGATAATTATGGGCTTATCGAGGTAATTATCTTGTCCTCTATTGTAATTGGAAATTACATAATTGTGAATATATAGTTGAAGTATACTATATAATGGAACTGAACGTAGTTATCGGCAATGTCTTTTGACTTAAGCTCGAATAATACTTACGTGAATGTCTTGCGACTTAAGCCCGAATTTAAAGAAAATCTTGAGTAATTACATAGGGTTGTATTACAGTAGACTTGTGTAGTAATGCAGTGGATTAGAATTGTAGCCGTTTGGGTTAGATATATAAGCCCCCCTGGTTGGCTTGGTAGCCGGCCTCGATAGCGGAGGAGATTTCTGTTGTTGCGGGAGAGTCTTTGAATTTTACGTAGAATGTTCTACGAAGAGACCTAATGTTAATAAGCGCCTTGTGGCCTTATAGGTTGAAGTACTACGTGTGGTGCGATCTACGTGGCTTAGGAGTAGCAGCGGTTGGAAGTACTTGGAGCGTTTTGCTATTAGTCGATACTCGTCGCGAGGTATGTGAACCTCTTCCTATCTCTTCTAGCATGATATGTGTGAACTATGTAAATGCGGTAGGCGTCACGTGTGCTAAATGTATTTGATTGATGTAAAACATAAAGTGTTATAACGGCTTTATGGGAGGTTGGTTATAATAGCTTTATGTGGATAAGCACATACTTTGTGGTTTTTAAAAGGTAACTGATTTGAATAATAATTGGCTTGATATGTGTTAATAAAGAACTTGAAGCATTTCAAAAGATTTATGAATCGTTTTGAAAGAATGAGTATTACTTGGGTTTTGAAAGCTTAAGAGTTATACTAGCTTTATGGGAAGTTAGGTATAACGGCTTAAGAATGTTTCTTGATTTGAAATCGAATATGTATCGACAGGACCACTGCGGCGTTAATAAAGGAAAATGTATTAAATAATGATGAATTGTATTAAAACCGGTAGAAACCTCCATCTGCATAGAAACTAAGATGAGACAAAATGATATACATTTTCTAGATCATGGTCTTTGTAATAAGAATGTTGTAAACAAGAATAACCTACTCACGTGAGACATATATTACTCAATTGTTCTAAAAGGAATCAAGTGATTAAGTTTATGAACTATGAAACCATTTGAAAATGAGAAGCTTGAGTAATTGAAACTAGGCAAACTGGAACTTAGGAAAGAATGTTGTTACTTGATTTTGAAAAGGAATGTGGGTTGGTCATTCTAATACTACGGTATCGGGTGACTTTTATAAAAGTAATGGATCTCTTTTAAAAGAACTTAACGTATGTAGTACTTTGGGGTTAAAACCGGACTTTGGCATAAAATGAAAGTACCTTGAGTTGTGTATAACTTGCCTATGTTTGTTGTTGTGTAACTTGCTTATGCATGTTGTTGTGTAACTTGCTTATGCATGTTGTTGTGAAACTTGCCTATGCTTATTGTGATAGCCTTTGTTGTGCAAGGAATGTATTTCACTCGACTAGGTTCATCCAGGAATGTATCTCACTCGACTCTGGCTCATCCGAATGTATCTCACTTGATTCACGGTTCATCCGGGAATGTATCTCACTCGATTACCGGTTCATCCGGGAATGTATTTCACTTGACTACCGGTTCATCCGGGAATGTGTTCACTCGATTACCGGTTCATCCGGGAATGTATTTCACTTGACTACCGGGTTCATTCAGGAATGTATTTCACTCGACTCCGGCCATCCGGAATGTATTCCACTCGACTTGGCATATTGCTTTTATGTTGTGAGCGTAGTTTGGTTATCATACATGTCTCTGCTTTATATAGACCATTATGATTTCATTTCTGATTTATATTTTAGCTTCACATACTAAATTTTTATCGACCTCGCTTGGCTGCGTTCATCCGCGAGTTGAGGTACACGATCGTTGATCCTAGCTCTCGAGTCACGATTCAGCGTTTGGGAAGCTCGTTTCTCGGAGGCTTATCGATGGTATAGTCCTGTCGTAGTAAGTGTTTACATTCAGGGGTTTGGCGGGCCATGTCCGCCGTTGTTGTCGTATCATTCTTAGAAGTGCATGTAATCTTTGTTGTGGCGGGGTTTGTAAAAGGATTAAAGCATTCATGTTAAAAGTTGTCATTTATATATACTAGAAAGGCAAGTTTTCTCAGATTACCGTTTGTACTTCATTTGTTTCATGTATGTGTTTTATGTTCCGCTGATTACTCTGATGTTGTATCACTAGGGTGCCCGGGGTAAGGCACCAGTCACGGGCCCCGGAACGGGTCGTGACATGTTCCCCCAAGCCTACATTACAAACCCGTGACAAGCCCTACATGATATTATACTGATGGTTCTCACATTAGTGGATACTTACATGACAGCCAAGCATATGGTATCACAGTTGCACGTATTGAACATCTTTCTGAGTGTAAGTGTGTTTCTCTATACTCCTCAAAGTTTGAAATACTTAATATATGTGAGAAGGCATTTTCTTTCGATGAGGGCATTTGAAACATGAGACTACATGTAGTTCGACATTTTGCTGCAAGCAAGTGGTTGATACTTAGGTATGTCTGAGGTACTATCTGAAACTATAGAAATTACACTGGAGTCAGTCCCGATAAAAAAAACAATACTAATTGTTGGTATCAACTGAAGTCAAAATGTGATGCTGTCTTTCCACTTTTTTTCAGAAAAATAACAAAAAATACATAATATTGAAAATCTTCTTTTACTTTTCACGAACTACGTCTTGACCTAATTTCCTCTGCGGGATACGTAGGCGGCCACATTGGCTTCGGTCCTTTTTTTGAAAACTGTACAATCCTCTTTCGCTTGTAACGAACTACGTCTTGACCTGATTCCCTTGGCGGGATACGTAAGCGGCCACATTGACTTATGTCCCACATCATTTGAAAGTCATAAAATTCCTATTTTTGCATCACGAACTACGTCTTGACCTGATTCTCTCAGCGGGATACGTAGGCGGCCACATCGGCTTCGGTCCCACATTAAAAAAAAAACTTTAAAATCTATATTTTTGCATCACGAACTGCGTTCCCTCGGCAGGATACGTAGGCAGCCACATCGGCTTCAGTTTCAAAAAAAATGAAAAAATGCTTACTTGGTCGCGTTGATCGAGCTGCAAGTTTTAGCTTCGCCCAGTTAAAAGTTCAACATCTTCATGCATCATAAACTGGGGCATTTTGATGGTTGCATTCTCATCTACTCAATTGTGCATCGTTTGTATCTCCGCATTAGCTTTTTATTCATGTTAAAAAAAAATGCTTACCTGGTCGCCTTGATCAAGTCATAAGTCTCGGCCTTACCCAGTTAAATCTTCATCATCTTCATATACCAGAAATTGGGGCATATTTTGGGGGGTGCATTCTCATATATTCATTGCACATCGCATACATCCCCGCATGAATTTTTAACCCATGTTTGATTTAAAAAAAAAATCAAATCAACAAAATACTTAGGCCTCATGGTCACTTTCTGCATCACACCCATACACCGGCGTCATCAACATTCACGTCCATACACCGACGTCATCAGCATTCACGCCCATACATCGGCGTCATCAGCATTCACGCACATACACCGGCGTCATCAGCATTCACGCACATATACCGGCGTCATCAGTATCACGCTCATACATCGGCGTCATCAGAATCACGCTCATACACCGACATCAT
Source organism: Przewalskia tangutica (assembly GCA_029844215.1). Classification (NCBI taxonomy): domain Eukaryota; kingdom Viridiplantae; phylum Streptophyta; class Magnoliopsida; order Solanales; family Solanaceae; genus Przewalskia; species Przewalskia tangutica. Next base: position 149,283,412 of record CM056719.1, read on the forward strand.
CAGCATTCACGTCCATACATCGGCGCGATAGCATTCAGATCCTTTCGTCATCAGTATTCCGCCCATACACCGGCGTCATCAGCATTCACGCTCATACACCGACATCATCAGCATTCACGCTCATACACCAGCGTCATCAGCATTCACGCCGATACATCAGCGTCATCAACATTCACGCCCATACACCGGCGTCATCAGCATCACGTCCATACACCGACGTCATCAGTATTCACGCCCATACAACGGCGTCATCAGCATCATGCCCATACACCGGCGCAACAACATTCAGATCCTTTCGTCATCAGTTTTCCTTCCATACACTAACATCATCAACATCATCATCAGTATCACGTCTATACAACGACGTCATCAACATTCTGTCTATACATCATCATCATTGACATAACGTCAACACAATGACGTCATCAACATCGTCAACATAAATGGCGACATCATCATTTCGTCAACACAATGACGCCATCAGCATCCTGATCATGCATCTCAGCATAGATAAATACCTTTTTCATTTTTGACCTCGGGAACAAACACCTTTGAGGCATTACGGAATGAACACCCTGTCTTTCAGCACTCTGATGCACTTATAGCCAGTGTCATCATAACTCGACACTGGAGCATAATTTTGAGGCTGCATCAGCCCCACTTTTGATTTTCTAATTTATAACTCAGGTCAAAATTAGCTACCAATCAACGTCTTTGTCTGAAGACTCTTTCATGATCTCCGTACAAAGATCGGCATGCTGTTGACAATCAATTTTGAACCATTTTTCATATTATTTGTTGCATTTTTAGTATTTTAGGACACCACATTTTAATCATTATTTTATGCATTTTTTATATATGTTTTACCTAATATTTTATGTTGTTTTATTTTTTGCAAATTGACATCGCGTTTTTATTTTTAATTAGACATTAAACATTTTCAAATATTATGTTATTATTATTGTGTCATCATTTTATTTTAATAATTTTGCATCTCTTTAAATAATTAATTGACATCCCATTTTTTTTACGCATTAAACATTTCTTAAATATTGTATTTTATTATTATTGCATCGCTATTTTCATTTTGATAATTTTACATATCTTTAAATAATTTTCTTTTAAATAATAAACATGTCTTGTATTTTAGTCAAACCAGTCCAATCCGAAACACAATTCAGATCAATCCAATCCAATACCTCTTTCATCATTATCACACTCCACCATTAACACACTACGCCCCATACTCCTTTTCCCATTTTTACACTTCAAGATCACTTCAACCCATACTTTCCCATCACTTCAATCTCACCTCTCTATTATTAATATCAACACTCACCATCAGCCGCAGGAGGACTTCCCCACTTTCATTTTTACACTTCATGTTGTCATCCTTCAGCCGCAGTTTTTCCTTCACACCAGCGAACCCCTTTTTTAAAAATAAAACCCAAATCTCAACTTTACTAAACTCACACTTCATCTTCCTTAAGAGGACCAACATCAACATATCTTTATTTTCTTTAACCCATTACACCCCATATCCTCTTCTACCCGTCACCACCATCACCGGAACTTAGAGCTCCGGCGCACCCCACTAAACCTCGCCCAGACCCGTCGACTCGCCCACACCATCGCGAACCAAACCACTGCCTGCGATGACCAATGGTCACCGTAGAACCCACCATGGTGGCGTCGCTCCGGCGTTTGCCATAGAAGTGACGCCTCCACTCATTTTGTTGTTGACACTAATCGGAGCTCGAAACTCCGGCGACACTATGTTTGTTTCTCTTTATCTTGCTGTATATGTTGTGGTTTGTTGGACTGATTTGGCATTATTTTCTAGGCTTTTGAATCTTGCTGGTTTGGTTTTATATTTTTCGTATCCGCTGTCGGCTTTGGTCTATTGTACTAATTTTAGTTTTATTGTCTGCCGGAGTTTTAAAAACTCCGGCGAACTCCGTCGATTGATGTTCTGGGGGGCCCGTTTTACACATTCTGTTTGTCGGACTGATATTTTCGGCGATTCGATTGGTCGCTGGTTCTATTATTTCCGCTGATTCGCGGACCCTGTTATTTGCTATATCGCTGTATTACTTCTAATCGGTTGTCGAACTATTTCGCCACTGTTTAATACTCTATTTGGTTGTGTCTTTGACATTTTTGCTGGTTTTACTGTCTCGCGAACCGTTCTTTTGTTGTTTGGCTAATATTGCTGTTTATGGTACAGTTCGGACTGATTTTTGGACTATTTTGCCCTTCATTTTATTTAACTGATTTAGAACAAGATTACTACACATGGCCGATGAAGGAATCTCCGTCTAATTTCCAAAGTCTCCTCTGTACAAAAGACGGGTTTATTTTTTATTTTACTTATTAATTCTTGTCATTGCTTTAGAATTATTCATTCTATTACTAATACTTTTACTAAGTGTTTATACAGGTATCCGGAGATGCATCTTGTGCAGAATGCCTAAAAAAGATGTCCCGGAAGTTTTATTTTATGTCGTTGTATTTAATTTTAGTTTTATTATTCTGTATTGCATTTTATTTTAATTGTAAATTATAAAAAAATGCTTAGAATAGGTAGAATAAAAGCCAATATATAATTAACCTAGGTTTGATCGGATAACCGCAAGTTAGCGGATCTTAAAGGATGTCTAACCCCTTCCCTTTAGGATAATAAAGAACTCTGATCCAGAATCTCACTAATTTCGCAGACCATTAAATGGAGATCAATTGCAGTATTTTTATTATAATAGTTCAAGTGTCCTAATTCACTTAACTAATTAGGTGGCGAATCCTTAAAAACAAGCATTTTGCTTCATCTAGGGAACCGCGCCAAAGAAAAACATTGCGGATAACGTTCAGACACCGAGGTAAAAAATGGGCGCGACAGCTAGTGTGGCAGTGGCTTGTGGTTCTACCATCACACCTCTGTTTACAAGTGCTGGTCCAGAGAGGAGTGTGATGACATTCCATCCTCGATGGTGAGAGGAGTGTGATGACATTCCATCCTCGATGGTGAGAGGAGGTTACAGAAGAGGAGGATTTTGTTTTAGACCCCGAAGCATTATCGGGAGATGATGATAACTCGGATATAGAGATAGAGGATGATATGGATTAGGAGCCCATAGAAATACTTGAAATGCTAGAACGAGTGTACGTGTGGCAAGTAACTCCTGAGTATTGGGACACAATAAAAAAGTATGCAAGTGATAACGGTAGGCTCATGACAGTGTTTGACCTGACTATGGTCAAAAGGACAAGAAGATGGTCTTATCCCAGAAGACATAACAAATGATTAAGTTCCATGAGTATTTGGAGGTGTTGAGGAAAAGATACTACATGTGAAAGATTTTATAGGTCCAGAGGAAGTTCATATCCTTGTTCTTGTAATGTTTTCTCATTATGTTAGTATTATAATTTGTAATATCATCACAGAGTATTATAAACTCGGCGATGATCATAGCTTACTTGATGTTAGCATCATCTTTCTTCCTGCATTCTGGTTAAGGTATGTACTCTCCCCCCTTTGGGGCAACGTTTCTGATAAATAAAAGATAGAACCTAGGCATTATGGTCTAGTGTTTCAAAAAAAAATGCATAGTACGTGGAAAAACCTATTATGCACTTGCTAAATGCATAGTACGTAAAAAAAAATCTATTATGCACTTGTTAAATGCATAGTATGTAAAAAAATCTATTATGCACTTGCTAAATGCATAGTATGTAAAAAAACCCTATTATGCACTTGCTAAATGCATAGTACGTAAAAAAACCTATTATGCACTTGCTAAATGCATAGTGCATTCTAAAATCTCATTGAAAAATCTATTATGCACTTGCTAAATGCATAGTGTATAGAAAAATCTATTATGCACTTGCTAAATACATTGTGCGTAGAAAAGCCAATTATGCACTTGCTAAATGCATAGTATATAAAAAAACTTATTATGCACTTGCTAAATACATAGTATGTAAAAGAACCTATTATGCACTTGCTAAATGCATAGTATGTATGTATAGTGAGTGCATAGTACGTGTGAACAATGACTTTCTCTCCCAAAATTGCGACTTGGGCGATTTCAGTCTATAATCGTGAAACCGGCCACCATGGCCACTGGTCGACCTCCACCAGAGGTCAGCCATCACAACACCTCTGCAGCGACACAACCAGCAACCATCAGAACTATACATCCTCCTCAAATTCCTCAATCGACGGTTTTAAATCCAAAACCGATCGAAACTAAATCCACCACAACCATCACTGGAAACCCCATAACCACCAAAGACCATCACCCTACAACCACGGCGACACCAAATACAGCCTCCCAAACCAACAATTTTCAACACTTAAATCTGAAAAACTAAAAAATTGCTAAGAGGCGATTTGGGCAAAATTTCACGAAATCGAGATTTCCAGCAATCATGGCTTTAATGAACAAAGAATGGACTAAACCTGATGTAGACAATCACCTTTCAACAATGGGCACACCACCAACACTTTCCCTAACCAACAACTTTCCACCCTTAGTCTCCAAAACTCCTAACCCAAATTCGAACCCTAATAGCGAAAATTTCCAAAATTGACCAGAAAACGAGGCGTCAGTGACTAAAAAACCTCCTACTGTGGTTTTCCGACACACCCCATTGTGGATTACTCTAACATGCTCAGGTCAGGCTTGACGACTAATGATAGAACCAGTAATTCTCGAGGTATTTCTCCCAATTCAATCTCAATTATCCAAAATCCTATTTTGTATCTTCACGGTGAGCCTACTGTGAGATTCGACAGTAAAGAGTTGGAATTTATAGTTCACCATGAAGAATTGCATTTCGCGGTAATTGGTAAATTCAGCCATGGATGACCTGTTATCAATTACCTGCGAACATAAATTCCACAATAATTGGGATAGGCATGTCTTGATACGATGCACCCTCAAGGAAGATATGGATATGCTATTGTCAATTTCTAGCTTTGATATCAAAGAGAATCACAAAAACAATTCTATGCGAACTTTCAAATGAAATAGGAAAATCATTCCATACAAGGAGACTAGCGTCGCTTATGGATGGATATCGTTCCAAGGTTTGCCTCCTGTTTACTTTGGTGAATCAATGCTATTTTCATTAGCATATGTAATTGGTATACCAATATCAATTGACACAGCGACAAAAAATAAAACACATCCTAGTTGTGCTAGAGTGAAGGTCGAAGTTGATCTATTAAAGGAGCACCCTAATAGAATCCAAATTCAAGAATTAGAAGTGGAATAAGTCGTATCGAAATGACTTCTGATTCGATATGACTTTCTCCCCAAATACTGTAAAAATTGTAACTTGCAGGGACATAATTAGGCTGAATATTGGAAATTACATCCAGAATTGAAACCGAAAAAAAAGAAGGGAAAGGAAGTGGCATGTTAACAAGCCTACCCTCGAAGCCCAAAAATCATGTTCATGATTCTACAAATTAGTCCAATATCCCTCAAATTGTTAATGTGGTTAGCAATGGTGAATGGCAAACTACCAAAAATACCAAAAATAACAAACCATACAATAATAACCAAAAACAAAACCAAAAACCTTTGCCAGAAACCAAAAACAAGATTATTAATTCAAATACAACCCCAACACAAAATGCTACAAACTACATTCCAAAACACCATAATTCTTTTACTATCTTGGTAAATGATGAAGATGAGGAGGGGAGGTGTTAGGCGTATTTTGTATACGTTTTTTGAGTCATTTTTAGTTAGTATTTTACTCATTTTGTTGATGTTTAGTATAGTATTAGGGTCGTTTTCCTTTCTTTTGTGTCACAGTGGTCAGAAATGGATAAATGGCGAAAAGGAGAGGAAATGAGCTTATTTGAGATGGAATTACACACAAAAGGGCCAATAACTGAAGTCTAAGAAGTCCCGAGAAGTATAGAATAGATCAGACGAAGTCCGGACAAAAAAAGGGACAAGAAACGAAAAATCGAAAAAGTTGCCACCGGCCATGGCGCGACAAAGCCACGACGACCTGAATTTTCGGAAACTTGCAAATTTTTCGGTGCCGTGGCGCCCAATCTCAGGCCTACGGCGCCGACGCGAAATTTTTGACGTTTTGGGACGAATTTGACACGTTTTCAGAGTCCAAAAGGGATAACTTTTCCTACCTACAAAACCTATATAATCCCTAAAACCCTGCTCATTAATATATCATCCTTCAGACCTCCTCATACCACCATTCTACACTCATCCACCTTGTAAATATTCCACAACACAACTCTTGGATGCTAGAAGGCTTGGAGACTTATTCTTAAGTATTTTCTTTCTCTTTTGCTTTGTTTATTTCAGTTCATGTATGGAGATTGTATTAGTTCTTAGTGTGACTATGGCTAGGATCTAATTACTTATTAGGAATTTCCTTGTGATTCGCTTGAAACTCTTATTCATGAATTAATACATTAATTTGTTTTCTTCTTCATATAGTTGAGATTTATTCAATAATTGCTTTGATTGCTTGGTAATTACTTGATCACTAATTATCATCACATATATAATTTTTAATCGAGATCCGAAAGGGGAGATTGTGAATATGCTATAGTTGAATAAACATAGGTTAAAATCGTGGACAAAAGTACCCTGATACTTGTGTAGTTTAATAGGTTATTATTTTTAATCCTCCTTTGTGGTAAATCCTATCATCGAAATATAGAAGGGTTTTGCATCGGGGTTGAGTGTTTATATATCTTAACCGGAATATAAAACGGTTTAGTTAATCTACTATCTTAACAGAGAAGAAGAACTTTTATTGTTGCATTAAGGATTGAATAGAGTGGATAGTTGATGATCTTGGAAGCCCTAATTCTCCAACATAACTGATTTAAATCAAAGTCTTTTTATAATTAGTTATTTCCTGCATTATTAGTCTAAAATTCTAAACCAATTAACGTTAACTAACTAGATACTATAGAATAGATAACCGGTACTTGAAAACCAGTCTATGAAGAAGATATTCGGTCTTATCCATACTATATTACTTGTCACGATACGTGCACTTGCGTTAAACGTGTGGATAAATCGCTAACAGGAGGTCAATGAGGAAGGGGAAGGGTGCAGGTGTATCTGTTGAGACAAGAAATGCGGAGATAGTGTCTACAACTATTGCGGTTCTTGTTGTTAATGTTGTTGATGCTGGTTCAATCTCAGAAGTTGTTGCCTCTGTTGGTAGAGGAAATATAGGAGTTGAAGCTATTATTTCTGCCTCAATTGATACTGATGCAGGGGCAGTAGTTGATGATGTTTCTGCTGGTCCTGTTATGAAGGATGATGGTTATGATGTGGTTGTTAATGTGGATGTTGTTGGGGATGCATCCCCTGTATTTGGTCGAAAGGAAACATCAACAGTTAGGGCTCAACATGATGCTCTTATTTCTCATGCCTCAAATGGTGTGACTATGGCAACTGCTGCTAAACCAGTAGAGTCAAGGAGGCATGGGAATTTTCATGGTTCTGGTTGTGCTACTAGTGATGCTCCCCTTACAAAGACCAATTTTGCTGGTCCTATAACTAATAATGCAATAGATAATGTTGTACATGATGCTGCTCCTGCAACTGTTGGTGTTACTAATGTTATTGTTGTGGCTGATGGTAATATAATTGTTGCTACAGAAGTTGTTCATATTGATCATGCTGCAACAGTTGATGTTATTTTTTAGACTTATACTAATGCTAAGGCTAACACTGATGTTGCGCAAAGTGGTGTTGTTGGTGCTTCTGATGATGATGCATATATTGCACCCATTTCTGATGTTGTAGTGGATGTTGATGCTGAAGTTGTGAAAGGTCCTGTGGAGTTTAATACTGTTGGTTCTGTTGCTATAACCAGTGAAAATGTTGTAGCTACTGGTGCTACCCCTGTTGTTAATGCTGGAGCTACAGTTATTGCTGTTGGTACTGATGCTGATGTGGTTGTTGGGTTTGCACAAGCTGAGGTCGTGTCTGTTGTTGCTGCTGCTAGGACTGCAGATGGTCGAAAAGAAGCAGCAGTTACAGAGAAAACTGAAGTTATTGTGTATGAAGTAGCTACTTATGATACAGTTGATGAGGCAGATGATACAACCAATGCACATGATAAGGCACATAATGTTGATGAGATAGTTGATATTAATGTTGATGCTGGGAATACTGATGCAGTACCAGTAAGACTTCAGACGTTTGATCCTGGTAGAAAATATTGGTATGATTCAGAAGAAGGGGAGCTTGCACATTATCGACAGAGAGCAATTGACAACGGTAACCTTTCTCCTAGAAATGTGGGAAGGACAAAAAAGAAGCATATAAGGGAGAGCAGCTGGGATGGCAGGATGCTTATTGAGGATGTAGTTTCTGTTATTGTTGATGTGGGGGTGGCGATTGAGGATGCCATCTCCATGTCCAGTTTGTTCGATGAGAAATTTGCTACAAGTTCGGAAGATGACGATAAAGAACTAGTGGAGAAGCTGGTCTTGCAAAATATATATTTTCGTGATCTATTGTACGAGGCAAGACTAATTCATAAGCTACAACAATGAAATGCAGACAATGACACTGTGGATGACATGCGGGTATCCCTCATCACGATTGCGGAAGCACGACTGCGTAAACAACTCCAGATCCCCTCGGATATACAACTCCCAGAGAAGTTTGATGAACAAAAACTACTTCATGGAATAATCATAATAAAAACTTATGGCTTTCTAGTCAATTTGCCGCGATGTCAATGAATAAGAATGGTAAATTGGTAGATAGCATGATGGAAAAAGTTCAGAAACAACAACCAAAGAAGAAGAAGACATCTTCTGTTACATCATCAATTGTAACAAGATCCAAGACGAAAAAATAATTGTTTCAAGAATATTTGGAAGATGACAAGGAAACGATCATGCAATTAGAAACTTTATAAGTATAAATGTTGATCACATCATTGTTCTTATATTTTCCTCTCATTATATAAGCATTATCTTTTGTAACATCATCACAGAGTGTGTTATAAACTTATTTGGTACTAGCATCGTCGTTCTTTTTGCATTCCAGCTAGTTTAGGCATGAGCGCCTCATTAGGAACTAGTCAAGTAGGTGGGTAAGTATTTCCTTTCCTCGTATCTTGTACTTCCCCCTTTGGGGCACTTTTTGATTGATAAACAATTGAGTCTAGGCATTCTGACCTAGTTTTCCTTAAAAAATGCATAGTATGTAAAAAAAATTATTATGCACTTGCTAAATGCATAGTACGTAAAAAAACCTATTATGCACTTGCTAAATGCATGGTACGTAGAAAAATATATTATGCACATGCTAAATGCATAGTACTATGTACATAAAAAAAACCTATTATGCACTTGCTAAATTTCTGTCTTACATAGGCGATTTGGGCGATTATTTGCCCAAGTCTTGACTCCGGCGAAATGGCCTTTCTGACCACCTGTCGGCTCCACCAGAGGTCGGCTGCCACAATACACCGATGGAGACAGTGACAACACACCCCCAAACTGTCAAAACTAAAAATCCAATCGATGAAAACCCAAAAATCCAAATCCCTATTTCGAACCCTAACGATAAAAACTCAAATCATCGGTTAGAACCAGAATCACCGGACACTACAGATGGACGACAACCACCCTACAACACGACCGACACATGCAAAGCACCCTAAAACCAATAAACTTCAACATCGAAACCCAAAAATTGCTAAGAGTTGATTTAGGCGAAAATTCCCACAACATCGGTTTCTGATAAAAAGGAGTTTTCGAACCACCGACAGGCCCACACAGAAGGTCGGACAACACAACACCATACCGACAACACAACCAGCTTACTCCCTAGCCAATTTTCCACCTTTAATCCTAAAAAACCCAATCCCAAAAACGAACCCCATCAGCGAAACTTCATGCCGACAAACAATAGAACAAACGGGACTAAACAACCCTCCACTGAGGTTACTCAACATACCACCACCCTTGCATCACAAATTTTATACTCCAATATGTTCTTGTGAGGTTCGACGATTAATGACAGTGGCAGTAATTTACAAGGCATTCCTCCCAATTCAATTTTAATTCGCTAGAAACCTATTGTGTATCTTCATGGTGAGCCTACTATCAGATTCAACAGTAAAGAATTGGAATTGTTGATTCAATATGAAGAATTGCAATACACAGTAATTGGTAAATTCAACCATGGATGGCTTGAAATTAATTATCTACAAACAACAATCCCCAAGCAATGTAGCATGAAAGCTAATTTCCGAATTGGGCTACTTTGGGATAGACATGTCTTGATACGATGCACTATAAAGGAAGATATGAATTTGCTATTGTCAAGCTCTAGCTTTTATATTAAGGAGAATTACAAAATGTTTTCTATGCGAACTTTCAAATGAGATCAGAAAGCCACTCTATCCAAAGAGACTAGCGTCGTTTATGGGTGGATATCATTTCATGGTTTGTCTCCTATTTATTTTAGTGAATCAACTCTATTTTTATTAGCATCTACAATTGGTATACCCACTGCAATTGATACTGCAACAAGAAATAAAACTCGCCCTAGTTGTGCTAGAGTGAAAGTGGAAGTTGATCTATTAATTTATCACCCTAATAGAATCAAATTCAAGAATTATAAGGGGAAGAAGTTATATTGAAATGGTTTCCAATTCGATATGACTTTCTCCCCAAGTACTGTAAAAACTAAACTTACATGGAAACAATGATGCTGGGTGTTGGAAATTACATCGATAATTGAAATCGAAAAAAGAAGATGGGAAAGGAAATGACAAGATTGTGATACCAAGTCTACCTCCTAGGCCCAATAATCATTCTCTCAACTCTACAAACCAACCTAAGAGTATAAATTTGGTTGGCAATGGTGAATGACAAACCACAAAAATCCCAAAAATAACAAATCATACAAAAACAACAAAAAACAAAGCCAAAAACCTTTTCTGAAACCCAAAAACAAAACAAAAAATAATACAACAATCTCAAAACCAAATGCACCAAAACAGATTCCTAAACACCTAACACCTTTAATTTATTGGCTGGAGTTGAAGAAGTTGATATGTGTGAAGGTGTTGATGTGATTGTGCCTATTGGGGACATTGTTGAGGTTGTAGTTGTGGATGTTGTGGTTGCAGATGTTGCTATTGTGGCAAATGGGGATGCAGTTGTAGGGGATGCAAATGACATTCATGTTTGCACTACTGGTGGTGTCATTGATGCAGTTGAGGTGACTGTTGCTGCTAGTTTTGTTGTGGCTGCACCAACTGAAATTGCTGATTTTGTTGTGGTTGTGTTTGTTGCTCAACATGATGTTGTAATTTCTTTTGCCTCCAATGGTGTGAATATGGCAGAGACTGCTAAACCAATAACTTTTGATGTTGGTTCTGAGGATGCTTCAGTTGGTCATGATGCTAATGTAGTTGTTGAAGTTGATGGTTCCAGAGATGTTGATGTTGTGGCTGCAACTGCTGAAGTTTTTTGATGTTACTACTTGTGTACATGTTGTGCATGCTGTCGATACTAGTGATGCAACAGTTGTTACTAGTCTGACTGCTATTAATCATGCAATAAATGCTAGGGATGCTAATTATGATGCTAACCTGATGAGGCTGTGGTTGTTAATGATTATCCTGATTATGTTGTTGGTATGGGGGCTATAGTTTCTGCTGTTGTGACTGAGATTTCTACAACTGCTCTTCACTTTATCTCTGAGTTGGCTGTTGTAGGTTCTGTTATGGTAGATGCAAATGAAGCTATTGATGCTATATCTCATGCTACTGGTGCTGAAGCAATTTTGGTGAAAACTAATGGTGTTGTTACTGTAGCTGATGCATTTTTTGCTGAGGTGTTGGCGGTTGAATTTAATACTGTTAACACTTTAGCTACTGTTTGTATTACTATGAATAAAAAAAATACAAGAGGAACTGATGGTGATGCCTTGGCTGATACTAATGCAATAACTAAAGGGCATGGATATAATGCAACAGTTGAATTGCTACAGCTGCAGATGGTGTTGCGGGTATGGCTTTGATGGATTTTGCTACTGATACAACAAAGAGATTTGATGCTGCTGTATCTAATAATACTGATAGTGTTGTTAATGCATTTACTGATGCAGTACCAATGCGACTACATGTGTCTATGCCAGCTAGAAAATATTGGTATGATTCAGAAGAAGAGAAACTTGAATATTATCGACATATAGCATTGACACTGGAAACCCTTCTCGTACAAATGTAGAAAGTACAAAAAAGAAGGATACAAGGGAGAAAAGCTGGGATGCCAGGATGCCTATTGAGAATGATGATATTGTTATCATAACAGATGCTGATATTGACACTGAAGTTTCTGTTGTGGATACTAGGTGTGCCTTGGCTGATGCTAAAGGTGTTGAGACTCATTCTTCTGTGGCTGAGAATGATGATTCCATGTCTAGTATGTTTGATGAGGAAACAATCACTAGTCTTGAAGATGACATAAATGAATTAATGAAGAAACTGATTGCAATGCCTTCAGAATTTCTCTCTATATTATTTGAGGTGCGGATCATACATCAGACACAAAGAATAGAAAAATAAATAATAGCAAGATGAATGATGGCGAATACCCTTACTCATGATTGAAGAAGCAAAAGTAATTGTGGGCACATAGTAAATTTACTATCAATTGAGGAATGACTTTCGATGTCAGCAACTGTGGGCACACAGTCAGTTTACTGTAGCATTTAAGCATAAGCTCAGTGAATATGAATTGAGGAATGACTTTCGATGTCAGCAACTGTGGGCACATAGTCAGTTTACTGAGAGGTCCATAGAAGACAATTCCAAAACCTTCGATAGGTTGATGGATAAAGTTACAAGTTATCAATCAAATAAGAGCAAGAAGGCTACTGTAGCATCAACAATAACCACAAGGTCCAAATCCAAGAAATGATTAAGTTTCAAGAGTATTTGGGCTACGAAAAAGAAAAAGGTACCAGGGATCGCATATTTTATAAGTTCAGAGTTTAGTCAGTCAATCTTTGTTCTTCTATTATCCTATCACTACACTAGTATCATCATATGTAATGTCATCACAAAGTATATTATAAACTCTGTGATGATCATAACTTATTTGATTTTAGATTCATCATTTTTTCTGCATTCTGGTTAAGGTATGTACTCTTCCCCCTTTGGGGCATTGTTTTTGATAAATAAAAGATAGAACCTAGGCATTCTGACTTAGTGTTCTCAAAAAAATGCATAGTACATAGAAAAATCTATTATGCACTTGATAAATGCATAGTACATACGAAAACTTATTATACATTTGCTAAATGCATAGTACGTGAATTTTTTTATTATGCACTTGCTAAATGTATCGTACGTAAAAACCCTATTATGCAGTTGCTAAAAGCATAGTACGTAAAAACATATTATGCATTTGCTAAATGCATAGTACGTAAAAACTCTATTATGCACTTGTTAAATGCATAGTTCGTAGAAAAATATATTATGCACTTGCTATTTGCATAGTTCGTAGAAAAATCTATTATGCACTTGCTATTTGCATAGTACGTAGAAAAAATATATTATGCACTTGCTAAATGCATAGTACGTAGAAAAATCTATTATGCACTTGCTAAATGCATAGTACGTAAAAACTCTATTATGCACTTGCTAAATGCATAGTACGTAGAAAAACCTATTATGCACTTGCTAAAGACATAGTACGTAGAAAAACATATTATGCACTTGCTAAATACATAGTACATAGAAAAACCAAATATGCACTTATCTTACTAAATGCATAGTACGTAAAAAAAATTACTATGCACTTGCTAAATGCGTAGTACGTAAAAAAAATCTATTATGCACTTGCTAAATGCATAGTACGTAGAAAAACCTATTATGCACTTGTACGTAGTAAAATCTGTTATGCACTTGCTAAATGCATAGTAAAATCTATTATGCACTTTCTAAATGCATAGTGCGTAGAAAAATCTATTATGCACTTGCTAAATGCATAGTTTGTAGAAAAATCTATTATGCACTTGCTAAATGCATAGTGCGTAGAAAAATCTATTATGCACTTGATAAATGCATAATACGTAAAAAAAAACATATTATGCATTTTCTAAATGCATAGTACGTAAAATAAAAACCTATTATGCACTTGCTAAATGTATAGTATGTAAAAAAATCTATTATGCACTTGCTAAATGCATAGTACGTAGAAAACCTATTATGCACTTGCTAAATGCATAAAGAGTACAGTAGAACCTATATAAAAGGTACGAGGTAAACCTAAAATTTTATAGAGTGAGTTTTCTAACGAGTTTTAAAATCTATCGAAATCATACACTTAGCTAAGAATAAAACATAATGGAAGTAAATGATCCATATATGCGACACCGAGAAGTTGGTACTAAACTACTTATCCATGTACGAGTAGGCATAAGTGTGAGATTTCCAGATTGCCTTAAAAGGCTAATTGTTTAGTATATTTGACTGAAATGGATCTGAATAGAGTTGTATAGATGATTTTATTTGGGCACCGCAACTTATGGAAGTGAAGCTTAATTGATATTTCCTCTTATCTATATTGAGAAGAATAGTAGTAAGTGGAATACATTTTATACTGTCCCTCAAAGGTGTAGTAGTGGTTATATCATCCCAACAACTGTAGCATATGTTAAGGCATATGGGTGCCTTACTGCCTTTATTTAGATAGACCACATCTTGTTTCTTCCCATGTGAAAGAGGTCCCAACTAATGGAGTGCAATTAAAGGTGTCTACCTGTCCGGTCAACCCGGTAATGAATCCGATCCGGTCCGGAAATCTTTAACCCGTTGGGGGTTGGTTTGGCCCCCAACTCCATCCGCACGGGTTATGAAAAAATCCGGTAAGGTCCGGATCGGTTGGAACCGGTAACGTTACCGGTTAACCGGTCCGGTAACGGTAAAAAAAAAGGATTGTTTGGCCCAACGGTAACAATACCGTTCGGGGGGAGGGGTCAGGGGTTGTTGGGGCAACGGTCATTTGACCGTTTTTGGCCCTTTTTTGTTTATTATTTCTTTATTAATTACATTTTTACCCTTTAAAAAATCTATAAATATTTATATTCTTCTCATTTTTATCACACAATTATTTCTACAATTCTCTCAATTCTCATACTCTCTTACTTCTCTCTATTATCAATTCTCAAGTTATTATTATTATTATTAATTTTCAAAGTAGCAAGACGCAAGACTTCGAGCTTCGATTTTCAATTGAATTCTGAATCCCGAAGTTTGGTACACTCGTTTCATTCTCTAATTATTTTATTAAATTATCATATTTATTTGTTGATTATTTAAATTAAATATTTTATAATGAATAGGCTAAAGAGAATGGATAAATCTATTTTAGGTTCTACTTCATCATCTAATCAAAATATAGATTATGATCAAATGCAAAAAGATTTTGGAATAGAAGATAATGAATATGATAATGTTGATATAGATAATATTTTTGAAACTGAAACTCCTACACCTACTAGTGTGTCTTTTGTCAATGTTAGTACTACTAGTGGTAGACCTCTTTTACCAGAAGTATCGAGTAGGAGAAAAATAGTAAAGTGTGGAACTTTTATGATATAATTGAGGGCACTAAGAGAGTTAGATGTAATATTTGTGGGAGAACTTATAAACATAAAAGAGGAGGTGGTGACGGGGGGACGGACACTATAGGTAGACATTTAGTGAAAGATCATCCGACACGCTGGTTTTCTGTCTTTGATGTATAAACCGGCCAATAACAACTTAATCCATTAACGGGGGGCTTGTTAAATACGATCCAAAGAAGGATCGCATTGAATTATAAAAAATTATTTTCGGAGGTTGTTTACCTTTTTTTTTTGCTTCTTCTTCATATTTAATTACACATATTCAAGAGTATATAATCCTTTATTTAAAGATGTTCCTCGTACTACTTGTAGAGCCGATATTTTTAGAATGTATACTGATTATGTTATTTATTTGTAATAATTGTTCGCTAACCTTCCATGCCTAGTTAGTTTTACATCAGACATTGGACATGATGTAAACGATAGATATTATTTAACACTTACTTGTCATTGGATTGATGAAAATTTTAAATGGAAAAACGTATTACTGTTTTTCCGTATGACGAGGATCAAAGTCATACTGGAAAAAATAAAAGCGAAACTATTTGTGTTGTTGCAACATGTATGAATCTTTTTTAAAAAGTACTTTGTATATCATTCGATAATGCATCTAATACTACTACTACTGTAGATCTTTTAAAAGCGGAATTAGAATCGCGTTCATGTTCTTTGTGCTTGTCATATTTATAATTTAATTGTTCAAAGTGGTCTTGCTTTATTTGCAACTGAATTATCTCTTGTCCGAAGAGCTGTTGGAGTTATCCAGGATAATAATAGAAAAAATAGAATTTAAAAAAAATGTAACCAATTTAATTTGAAACCAAAATTCATGTCAGATGAGGTTGTTACACGGTGGAATTATACTTATTTATTTTTAAAAGAATGTTACAAGTATAAAGACCCCATAACATATGTTTCAAATTCTCATTGTAAGAACATGATTCATATGTTAATCGACGAACATTGGAAATCAATTTATGAACTTTTAAAAAAATTACGTAAATTTTACACTGCTACTGTTGAATTTTCAGGATCTTATTACCCAACAGTTTGTAATGGTTTAGCTCATATAACTGAAATTTCATATTTACTTTGGGGTTTAAAATTAAATATAAAATATAAAACTGCAGTTACAGTTATGTTTGAAAAGTTTAAAAAAAAAATTCCTATTCCTAATATTTATTGTATTGGTGCAGTCTTAAATCCTTCTATTAAAAAAGTAGATTGTCATAATTTAATATTTAGTTTATATAGTTTATATAGTTATATGGAAGTAGGTGCAACAGAAACTCCATCTTCAATTGATTGCATAAGTAAATTTGATAGTAATTTAACAACATTATATGAATAGTATGCTACATTATTTGATAACAACAACTCTGCTACTAATCTTCCTTCTAGTTCTGCTTTTGTGTCTACATTTGCAGGATTCAATGAAGACGATGATAATGAATCTTTAGATATTTGGAGCACTTTTACAATAGCACAAGCAACCACAAGTCGAAGTTGTGATGAGATGCAATTTTATTTACAAAAGTCAACGGAGTCGAAGAAGAACTTTCAACCTTTACAATGGTGGCAAGATAACAAAATGCAATTTCCGGTACTTGTAGCTATGACACGAGATGTTCTTAATGTGCCTATCTCAACAGTGGCTTCTGAAAGTGCATCCAGCCAAGCACCTGACCAAATAGGAGACACACGTTCCTCATTGAGCGAAACCACATTAGAAGTCTTAGTCTGCTTAAGGAATTGGATCAGATCAGAGAGAAGAAATCAAGGATTGGTAGACGTTGACTCTCCGGAAGATGAAAAAATCGACAATATTTTGGAAAGCAGGATCACAAGTTGCGGCGGAAACGGGGCTGAAATTAATACTTCAAATTTAGAGGCTATGGAGCAACAACAATTTAATCAACCTATAAATTACGAAGAACTTGTTAAAAGGATGCATAATATATAAATAAAATTATTATTACTTCATTATGTAATATGTACTCTTTTTAGCATTATGAATAATGAAAGTTCGAAAGTTTACATCTTATCATTAGTTTTTATTTTATTATTTTTTTAGTTGTTAACTTATGTCTTCTAATTTAATAAATTAATAAAAGTATAACTACAATATAAAGTATAAAGTTATAAACTATAAAATACAAAGTTAACTTTAAATTTTAAAATATAAAATATAAAATTATATTATATTAAATATTTAGTTTACATTTTCGGAATAAAAATTTAAAAAAATAAAA
Source organism: Przewalskia tangutica (assembly GCA_029844215.1). NCBI lineage: Eukaryota > Viridiplantae > Streptophyta > Magnoliopsida > Solanales > Solanaceae > Przewalskia > Przewalskia tangutica. Next base: position 149,301,335 of record CM056719.1, read on the forward strand.
AACAATCAGGACCGGTCCGATCGGATTGACCCGAAACCGTATGGGCCTACCGGAAATCTGGTAAGGGACCGGTCCGATAGGCCTGATAATCGGGGAATCCGGACTGGTAACCGATCCGAATCCGGTTCAATCCGATACCGATCAACCGATCCGGACCGGATTGAACCGGTTGACACCTTTAAGTGCAATAGCAATCTGAGGTTAGGAAACCCTGTCATGACCTGAACTTACAAACTGTTTTTATGCCACCACAAGGAAATTTTATATGGTAGTGAATGTTGGGCTTCTAGATTTCAATGTATCCACAAGATGAGTGTTGCAGAGATGCGAATGATAAGATGGATGTGTGGTCCTATTAGATTAGATAAGATTAAGAATGAGCACATTCGCCGGAAGGTGCAGTAGCACACATTGAGGATAAAAATGCGAAAAGGTCGCTTGAGATGGTTTGGACATATTTTGCGTTGATCTATTAATGCACTTGTCCGTAGGTGTGAAACTATAATAAGTTAAGGTGTTAGAAGGGGGATGTGGTTGACCTAAAATCACATAGAAGGAAGTTGTCTCGAAAGACCTAAAATGCTTAGTACCAATGCAGACTTAGCTAATAAAGATAGGGCACAATGGAAGAAAAAGATTCATATAGGTGATAGCTACTAGTTGAGGATAGGTTTTAAAATATGCTTGGTTAGCTTTTGTCACAGAAATAAAATTTTGCTCAGTTTTATCTTCCCAGAAAGTCAATGAGTGAAACTATCGAAAGTAGAAAAAAACAGAAGAAATTATATGTATAATTCTGAATAAATTTGATCCCAAAGAAAACATGCACGACAGTTTATGACTTCTATATATGTATAAAAAAGAAGTTTTTACCGAAGAGAATTAGAGAAATGTGGGGGGACATGTCCAACTGTTAAGGTATTGTCTGTTTTGGTCTGACCTCCTTCTGAGCCACTTTAAGACTTATGAATCTCACGAATTTAGTCCTTGGACATTATAAGACTACAGTAGCCCTTTTTGGGTGGAAAATCGCCCCCTTAGATCAAAGAGGGCGATTTATAATCGCCCTTAAATTCGCCTTATTACGTCCGTTGTCTCAGATTATGAAGAGCGATTTTTCAAGTCGCCTCCTTTGGTAAGGACCAAATAGGGCGACTTATGTCGCCCTTTTTTAGATCAATAAAAAAGGGCGACTTATGTCGCCCTATTTGAACCACACCAAATAGGGCGATTTTCCTTATCTCCCTATTTGGTCCTCACCAAAGGAGGCGACTTGAAAATTGCCCTATTTGATTTGGTTCAAATAGTCGCCCTTTTTTATGTATCTCAAAAAGGACGACTGACTGTAGTCGCCCTTTTTGATATGTTTCAAAAAAAAGAAAAAATTAAATGAATCAACTGAGATTCGAATCCTGGTCTGAACGGTGACACTGTACTATACTACCACTACACCACTAGTTATGCAATATTAATTGCCACAAATACACCCCCTGCTAAGAATCAAACTCGGACCTTCTCTGTGGAACTGTGTCATTCTACCACTAAATCAGCCATCAATACTTGTTATATTTATGCTCATCATAATCATAAATCCCTTGGATTCAGATCCAAATATTTCAGATATCCAACAAATCAGATATTAGTAATTTTTGGATAATTTCGGATCCGATATTTCAGATATCCAAAAAATCGGATATTTGTAATTTTTGGATAATTTCGAATCGGATTCGGATCCGAATATTTCGGATATCCAAAAAATTGGATATCCGTAATTTTCGGATAATTTCGGATTGGATTCGGATTCGGATCTGAATATTTCGGATATCCAAAAAATTGGATAATCGTAATTTTTGGATAATTTCGGATCGGATTCAGATCCGAATATTTCGGATATTCAAAAAATCGGATATTCGTAATTTTCGGATCGAATTCAGATATCCAAAATTTTCGGATAATTTCAAATCGGATTTGGATCCGAATATTTTGAATATCCAAAAAACCGGATATTCGTAATTTTTGAATAATTTCGGATCGAATTCGGATCCGAATATTTCAGATATTCAAAAAATCGGATATTCAAATTTTCGGATTGGATTCGGATCCGAATATTTCGAATATCCAAAATTTTCGAATAATTTCGGATCAGATTAGGATCCGAATATTTTGGATATCCAAAAAATAGGATATTCATAATTTTCGAATAATTTCGAATTCGGATCCGAATATTTCGGATATCCAAAATCGGTTATCCAAAATTTAAAAAGGTAAAAACTAAGGATCTAAATTATTCGTCATTCACATTTAATATGCAACACTAATAATAATGTCACTACTAATTAATTAGCCGCTCTTTAATCATTTTTTTTTTAAAAAAGTTTATTAATTCATGGCTAATTAAAAAGAAGCATATTTTATTTGAAAAATGAGCTTTAGGAGGCGTTTTACTTTTGAAAAATCATTTTTAGCACTTTAATTATTTCATTAACTCAACTTTGTGAATTAATTTAATAATTTGGCTAATCATAAAGGAACTAATTCTTTCAAATGTGCACGACTATTTAGATTTTAAATTATAATATAACTCAACCTCTCGATCCGTGAATGTATTTCCTTGGTTGTAACTAACGAGAAAATTCTCTTAATTCATTTGACAAGTAGCCAAATTATTAAATTAATTCACAAAGTTGTGTTAATGAAATAATTAAAGTGCTAAAAATGATTTTTCAAAAGTAAAACACCTCTAAATTAAGCTCATTTTTCAAATAAAATATGCTTCTTTTTTAATTAGCCATGAATAAAGTTTTTTCAAGATTTATACAAAAATTAAATTCTTTAATCAAAGGGGGCGACTTAAAAAATCATCCTTTTTGGTCTTCACCAAAAAGGGCGACTTTTCTAGTCGCCCCCTTTGGTTAGGACCAAAAAGGGAGATTAGAAAAGTCGCCCTTTTTGGTGAGGACCAAAGGGGGCGACTAGAAAAGTCGCCCTTTTTGATCCACACCAAAGGGGGCGATTTTTTAAGTCGCCTCATTTGATCAAATAATTTAATTTTTGTATAAATCTTGAAAAAGAATTATTCATGACTAATTAAAAAGGAAGCATATTTTATTTGAAAAATGAGCTTTAGGAGGTGTTTTACTTTTGAAAAAATATTTTTAGTACTTTAATTATTTCATTAACTCAACTTTGTGAATTAATTTAATAATTTGGCTACTTGTCAAATGAATTAAGAGAATTTTCTCGTTAGTTACAACCAAGGAAATACATTAACGGATCGAGAGGTTGAGTTATATTATAATTTAAAATCTAAATAGCCGTGTACATTTGAAAGAATTAGTTCCTTTATGATTAGCCAAATTATTAAATTAATTCACAAAGTTGAGTAATGAAATAATTAAAGTGTTAAAAATGATTTTTCAAAAGTAAAACACCTCCTAAAGCTCATTTTTCAAATAAAATATGCTTCTTTTTTAATTAGCCATGAATTAATAAACTTTTTTTTTAAGATTTCTATAAAAATTAAATTTTTAGATCAAAAGGGGAACTTAAAAAGTCGTCATTTTTTATCCTCACCAAAAAGATGACTTTTCTAGCCGCCCCCCTTTGGTTAGGATAAAAAAGGGCGACTTTTATAGTCGCCCCCTTTGATGAGGACCAAAAAGGAAGACTTTTCTAGTCGCCCCCTTTGGTCTTCACCAAAAAAGGCGACTTATAGTCGTCCTTTTTAATTTCACCAAATATGGCGATTTTTCAAGTTGCCTTTTTTGGTGAAACCAAAAAGGGCGACTTGAAAAATCGCTCTATTTGGTGAAATTAAAAAGGGGTACTAACTAACAAGATATTTTTTAATCGCCCTTTTTGATATTAATCAATCACTTTTTTTTGGGCCGATTTGTTATAGTGTTAACTCGAAAGACAAATCAACAGTTGAATTTTGAACCTGCTCTTATATAACCTTTAACTTTCTCCTATGTAGATTGTCTAAGACAACTATTATAGAAAACCCCGAATTTTAGGTGACAACACCCCTTGAGATGTGACAAGAAACCTCAAATTAATAAGCGAAAATTATTTTTTAGCTAAAACTTTTATAAGTTACAAACTATAATCCACCATACAAGTAGGGAGATATGAATTTATTCCAATTTTCAATACTCGCACAAGTAGGTAAAAGATCGACCAACAAGACATTGGTCTTGAATACAACTTAGTATAATAAACTTTAATACAAATTTTACATCAACAACAAAATATAACTAACACTGAATAATAATATTTATTTAAGCATCTGGATCTTCAGCATGAGTTGGATTTTTAGAAGAGCGAGCCATAAATGCTCTAATCATAGGCTTAACTTTCTCCACAGTCTTAATTATTCCTAAAAACATAAACCTGTAGAGTATTACCATTCCAAATACTATTGCAACATCCACCCATTTTGAATATCCCATTTGCACTTGCCATACATTTCTCAGTATCTCATCACCACTAATTATAGATGGCCCTCTAATTTGCTCATTAGGGAAATTTAATCCCAAGAACTCATTCTTGTAAAACCCTTGATTTGCATATTTGTGGAATGCAATGTAATACATTGGGTACTTCCAAAATGGCTTTGGAAGATCATCCGGCAATCTAAAGAAACCTCCATTCAGCATCATTACACCTTGAATTCCAGCTCCTGTTAACGAGTATGACAAAATTAATCCATGAAAACATAACCCATCCTATCGGAGTACCGGTTCAAGTTTGGACAAGTTAATGACTCGCCCATTTTTACCTACCCAATACAACTCATCTAAAATTTTGGGCTGCTATATAGCCTAAATTGATCCATGAAAATCCTTATCATAATATATTACATTTTTTTTGGGTTTGGTATGTTATATAAAGACATAATAAAGATTTTTTATTAGGCGTAATTAGAAAAGAGCTTTTAACACATTTGGTCGGTTGGCCGAAAATAATTTCAGCCTCTAGCCAAATATACACTAATTATGTATAAAAGATATATGTTTATATGCATATTATATCAATTTCTAGTTAGAAATAAATGATAAGAACAAAATAAAGAAATTAAAATTCGATAATAGTTGGACAGATTGAGTTATGACCAATTATTTAGCTCATTTTAAATCCGCTCATTCAGCTGAAGCAATCTTTAGGCGAGTCATTGACCCGCCCATTTATTAACTTGGTCTATATTAAGCAACCCATATTTAGCTTAACCTGCTCATTTGATAATCGTACCTGTTATGATTCCCATGAGGAAATCTGGGACAATGCTGGCCACAATCATCATTAGGCTTTCGACTAACATCATCGTTGCGAATAACATTAGTGCAAAATAGGCGAAGTGGTCGATCCCTCTTTGTAATCCAACCAGGTAATAAGCCATAGCGCCAGGTGCTACTGAGATTAATACAAGAAAAGGAATAGAAGAAAATGTATTTCCAACCACAAATGCAGCCACACCATAGTGCCCGTTTAGTCTTTCTCGAGTGAAAATCTAGTAATTAGGAGCAAAAGATATATAATTAGCATCATTGTTAGTATTTGTGTGTAATATAAAAGAACAAGTTATGTATAGTTAGTGCATACTTTCATATCCTCAACAAAAGAAGGGAATCCACCAATGGCCATAAATGTTAAGAAGGCAGCAACAAACATCAGCATTGATCCTCTAGCCTGCAAATTAAGGTATCAAGGGGAAGAAAAAAAGTGTTACACCAATTAAATCGCATCTCAGTACACTAACATATCACCTAAAAGATAATTACATGTGACTGTTTATATACTACATGTTATTTGAATAAATTCGCATCTTGATATTTACTGGTGCATAGATACTATTCCTTTCTATGTCATTTTATGTTCAGTATTTGGTGAATCAAAAGGTAAATTATTCTCAGTGGCGGATCCACTAAAAGCATGGTAGTGCAGTTGCACCACCAGAATTTTTAATTTTTTTTAATTATACAAAACGACGTCGTTTTGTTATCAATAGCTGCGTTTTGAGTTTACACAAAACGACGTCGTTTTGTCGATTGTAATAAGATGAACGATCAATGAAGTATGTGAAACGGGAACTATGTAATAAGATGGGCGATCAATGGTTAAATGATCGACTTGTAACTTTATAGAAAGAGATGTACTAAAGACTATTAGCGATGATGTTATTATGAAACATTTTCAACAAATTGACTCTAGACGATTTTCTTTGTAAATGTAAGAATATTTATTATTTGCATGACTTTCTTTATATATTGTTTTAATACAGCTAGTTTGTTTGTTTGCTACATTGGTCTCTTGATAACATTCGTAATTTCATTTTTTTTTGCTTCGTACATTGCCTCGCAAAATTATTTTTTTGCTACGCAAAAAATAATTACTTCGTATGTTTGCACCATCAGATTTTGTTGTTTGGATCCACCACTGATTATTCTTTACTAAAATTTTCTCAATCTAATTCGAAACAATAAAAAAGCTCAATATTTTACCTGAATGGAACCGTAGTCGTGGCCAATGTCATGAAAAATAGTGCCAACACACAAGCACAAAGCAATGTATATTGCAAAACGTAGCCAGTAATAGCCAAGATCACGATACATGTTCACGAAAGACCTCCTTGTTAGAACCATACACTGTGTGATGAAACCTGCTTGGCTTCCTTTCTTTGCCTCTTCTCCACCATTCTATATTCAAACCCAATTAATTTAGTAATTTCCTTAATTTGGTATTATGCACTATAATATTAATTCACATGACTAATATACAAACCTGTTGGCAAATTTCCAAAACTCGGCGTTGAACTTGTTGACAACCCTGTGAGGTTTTGTACGACTTAACCAAAATATTGATTGCTTCTGTCGCAGTGGTTTTTCCACCAACTCCTTTTTCAATATCCTAATTAAGGTAAAAAAAAAATAGACAAAGAGACAAGTCCTTGTAAGTAATTAATTATCTCTAACAATACTCGTAATTAATTTATGTGCAAATAATAAGATTATAAATGAAGATGTATTGGACACTTACAACATCAAAGTCCTTGTTGATTGTCCTTAGGTAGTGATCAGATGGATTCCTCATTGTTGGACATGGGAAACCATTCAAAGCAAAATACTGAAGTTTATGGAATTAAGCATTCATTAGATTACACTGGATATATTGTTGTTGTAAATATTCATTAGATTCTAGCTTCAATCTTTTCTTAATAGAGTCATAAAAATAAAATAAAAGGTTGTTGTGAGTTTGTTTTGGTAATTAAATAAATTATAAGAAAATAAACAAGATTAAAAGAATGTTATAGTACCTCATTTGCAGCAGAAATGGAACCAAAGTAGACAGTCCTACCAGAGGACAAAAGGCAAAGATTGTGAAAAAGTTCAAAAACTTCACTACTGGGCTGATGAATAGAGGCCACAACAGTCCTTCCATCTTGTTTAGCTAATTGGACTATTCGATTCATGACATGATAAGAAGCAGCACTATCAAGTCCACTAGTTGGCTCATCAAGAAATAAAAGTTTGGGCCTTTTTAGGATTTCAATGCAAATACTGACTCTTCTCTTTTGTCCACCACTCAGCCCTTTGACACTCCACCCACCAATTCTTGTATTCATAGCATCTTGTAAGCCCATTTCTCTTATTGTTGCTTCAGCCCTTTCTCTCTTCTCAGATCTCGACATTGAATCGGGCAATTGGAGTTGAGCTGAGTAGTAAATTGCTTCTCTCACTGTTAGTGTTGTCATCAACGTGTCATCTTGTGTCACATATGCCTTTGAATAGGAAAAAAAATATGAATATTATGTACTTTCTGCTTAGATCTATATTTAATTGCAAACTTAATATAATAAAAATAAGCTATGAATTTAGTGTGAAGTTTTGAATCTATAAACTTCACGTCTTGACTCCACTTTTACATGAATTCCCTTTTAGTTGAAAAAAATATTACAAAAATATATCAAAAAATCAAAATCAGAATGGTTTGGTTCAAAAAATAAAATTTGATTTCTTCCAACAATATCAAAAAGTTTTTCTGAGAAAAAAATATTAAGTCAAATAATCCATATGTCCCAATTTATATGACACACTTTCATTTTTAGTCAGTCCCAAAATAATTTAGTAAATTAATACTTTAATTTTTACGCTTAATAAGATGATTTATATTTACATAAATATCATTAACTTATTTTAGACCACAAGATTAAAAAATCTACTGCTAAATTTGAGAGGCAACGGAAAATTTGAGAGAATAAAAATATTGGAATAATTTTTTTTTGGTTTCATTCATCATATTGACCTCTTTATATAGAATCAAAAGTCCTCATTTATCTGAGGTGTTTGGCCAAGTGGTCATTACACTAAGGGTATTGATGTCTTGGGTCTCGAGTTCGATTCCCATGACCAGCGAGACTAGAACCAAACCTCATAAAAAATTCCTCCACTGTTCGCCTGCAAGCCTTGCGGTACCCACTCCGTAGGGCCAGGATGGAGGTGGGATTTCTTGTGTGTGGAGCCGCAGTGATGCGGTGGGGATGACTAGTATAAAAAGTTTACCCTCAAAGTTTTACCCGCAAGGGTAGCCAAGTTGGTGTAGCAGTAGAGCGCAGAACCGCAAGGTCACGAGTTCGATCCCCTGCATAAACCTTCTTCAGTTGGGCACACACGGCTTGCCAAGTGTGTTAATCTACCGACGTGGTTTGCGTGCTATCGTCGGCCAGGTTTTACCCTGTGCGCACTCGAAAGAGTAGCGACTGCGGGTTCCTTCGTCAAAAAAAAAAAAGTTCTCATTTTCCTAGTCTAACAAGGAAACATTATTCTAATAAATTACCAAATATACTTAGACTAAAATTTTACCTTAAAACTAATAGAGTTAAACAAGGAAACATCTCAATACCTTTTTTTATTTCTTAAACTATGTACCCAATCAAATTATATCACATAAATTGAGACGGATGGAATATTAATTCATATTGATAATGTATAGAAGTCAAACTCAAAAGAAAAAGGGGTGAGATATTAGTTGTCATACCGAAGTCCCAAAAGCAAGTGATTGTCTCCGACCATTGATGAGGATTTCGCCAGTTTGTCTTGTGTTAGAGTCCAATCTCCCTGCAATAGTAAATTCACTTGTTTTTACCAAAACTAAAACTTCAATTCTTGTTTTTTTTAATGTATCAACTACCAACTAGCTAGCAGGATCTTTAGCTAGTACCACTAGCTGTTAGGGATGAATAAACATGATTTTTCTACCTTCCGCTAGATATCTTGAATTCGAACCATGCATAAAAATGCAAAAAAGAAACTGATTGAGAGCATTTTTCTTTTTAATAAACCTTACGTGGAATAAATCTGGATAGTCGAGCCCCAAAATAAGTATCACGTGAAACAAAAACCAGAAAAGGTCTCTTTCTAACGGACTAAACATTCTTTTTCCTAGTCAAAATCTGTGGACCCTTAGCCATCCTTGTAGTATGTGGAGTAGTAATGTATAAGCCAATTATGTAAGACTATTTGTAAGCAGAATGTTCTAATTTTTACCAATTCTTATCATTTTTTAAATAAACTAAAAAAAATGTAAGACAGATAAATTAAGACGAATAGATCAGCCAAATCTTAGCATCAACATAATCACCTCGAGATGTAAACACTATGATTTGATCCCTTTACTACTAACTAGAGTCTCCAGTTCACTATTCAGCGTAACATAAATTAGTCGGACCAACAAATTTCGAATGCCAGAGGGTTAAACAAACAAAAAAAGAATAATAAGTACTAAGCATGAGAGTATTACCTGCTAAAGTATCAAGGAGGGTTGATTTGCCACAACCAGAAGGACCCATAATAGCTAAAACTTGACCAGGTTGAACATAACCAGTAAGCCCTTGCAATATAGCTCTCCTTCCAGTTTGTTTGTCAGGCACAGTCACCCACAAGTCCTTCCATGTTAAATAAATACCTTCATTAACCAACTTTCCACTCAAAGGCACATCATCATATGCAAAATTAGTAGTACTACTAAGAGGAACACTAATTTGTGGTGGTGCTTCATAATAGTTTTCCAACTCTAACGATCTCTTTATTTCAAAATCAACAATATTATGAGGTGGTGGTGTACTACTAGTAGTGCTACTAAATGGGAAATTTTTTGTTGGATTTTTGTTGTTAAAAGAAATGTCTTCTTCAGAGCTAACACTTTCATTTGTCTCTGATTCTTGACGTCTATGTGGTGATCTATTTGGACTAGGCGTCCATCTTGGAACATAATTAGCTTGTAACTCCATTTGCTAATATATTTTTTTCTTTCTTGGGTGTGATTTTGTGCTAGTTGTTGGAATTCGAAATAGGAGAGAAGAAGAATTATAATGCATGGAAGAGAGTGAAAAGAGGGTTGATATTTATAATGGCAACAAGGAAGGTACTGGGAAATATAGAGTATATGATTTATCTAGTTGTATAAATCAACTATAAAATAGTGACAAATAAAATAGACTAGATTGACTTCCAACAAGGAAAGGAATTTAAGCTAAGAAACAAACGTGTATATTCTAAGTAATTAGACATTTTTGGACTAGTTTAGTCTTCGTTTACCATTTCCTTTATAATGATAAGGTTGATCGGGTACATCATCTTCTCAATTGTATGAAAAGAGAATTGCTTTTAGCATCTTCACTTTGGATTTTTCCATTTTCTAAATTAATTCTTAATCCTACCTAACTCGATCTTGCTTTTCTTCTTAGACACATACGGTTTTTGCTCTTGTATAAGTTAATTAATGAGTAACATTTGAGAAGAAGATGTGGATCTAAAATTTTGAGTTTATGAATTCTGAATTCTAGAAAAGATAGTTTATTAAATTCTGAATAAATTATTTATACATATTCAATGAATTTCTTAACACAAATTAAATACAGAGCTTTAACCAAAGCTATTGAGTTATGTTGGACTAGTAGTTATAATTCTAGCTTTGACTCGATCAAGAGGTGTGACGGATTCATTGAGAATTGAGCTATACTCTTAACCAGAGGTTTAGAGTTCAAGTTATCGAAATGAAAAATCTTTTAATATGAAATTTACTCTCTTTAGTAGGCATACTTGTTCCAAATCAGTCGGGCCAATAGACTTTGAATACTTGATAGTTTAGATTAGGGCTGGCCAGTGGGCCGGGACGGGCCCACCGGGGTCGGGTTTGGCGGGAGCGGGACGGGGTCGGGGCGGGGAAAATGGGCGGGTCGAGGCGGGCACTGGAGGGTCGGTCGGGCGGGACCATACCATGTCCCGCCCCGATCCCGCTGGGTAGTCGGGGCGAAGTCGGGTCGGGCCTGTCGGGGCGGGACGGGTTGGCGGGTTTTGTGTTTTTTTTTTTTTTTTAAATTTTTTCACTAAATTAAAAATACTAAATTACTAACAAAGTATAATTTATAGACTTATAGTATTATAATTTATAATTATAGTATTATACTCATATATATAATATATTTATAAAGTATAAACTATAAAGTATAAACTATAAACTATAAAGTATAAAGTTATAAACTAAATAATTAAATTAAACAAAGACAAGAATAGTGTAAAAAAAACATCCAAATTCTGTTTTTGTGACTTTTATAATATTAATTTCATTGAAAAATCAAATATCAAATATACAAGATTCAAAATTACATTGTAGATTATCTGTATTGTTGTTGAAAAAATTGCAAAAGAGTGAAAGACATAGAAAAATTTAAAAATTGCAATGAAATAAATTACCAATTTGAAAATACTTTTTCTAATTTCTTTATAATTTCTTGTGGCTCTTCGGTTGGAATTGGTATATCTTGATCAAATTGTTCCACGTCGCTACTCATGCCTTCAGATAAAATGTCGTTGTAGTTGTCGTCATCTTCTTCGTTAATCTCCGGTTGATCGCCTCCTTCGCTCGCTCGTATCGATCTCGAATAGTACCGCCATCTCAGCCGTCTCGGCTAATGAGTGTGCATGCTCTCTATTTGAAATCTGCTGCGAAAAAGCGCTTCGAGCGATGGCGACGCAGATGTTCAAAATATCTCGCCATCATTGAAAGTGTCGGAAATGTCTTCTCATTCGCTCGATATTTCACAAGTCTTCCTTTCCTTCATTGATTCTCGCTTGGTAAGGTAAAGTACCTGCAAAATAAAAACATCGAACTCGCTAATTTGGTTAGAAGTGCTACCACGCACATTCTATTTACGAGGCTTTCAATAGAATTAATACTAGGCCTAGCCACAGAAGAAGAAAGTGCTTGTCTTTTTTTAGGTTGTGTTGAAGAAGAAGATGGTACACAAGTCGGTTGGTTACTAGCACTGTCTTGCTGGTCATGCCGATATACTTTTTGCATTCATCTTCACGCTATTCAACACTTCTTCTAGCGTTAGTTCAATAGGTGGCTCAACATTTAAATTTTTGGGAGTTGGAGGTGGTAGTACGTCCATACATGTATAAATATTTGTAATAAGATTTTTACAACCATCTACTTTAATAGTCGGGTTTAAAACAAAGATCAATAATATAAATAGGGAATAGGAATAAAATATTTCTTTAATTTCATAAACATTTTTTTAATAGTGCAGATAAGCGAGTTTTTCCATATATTCTTTAAGAAGTAAAAATATTATAGCTATATAAAACAACATAGTTGAAATAGTAGGATAATATAAAGTAGAAAATTCTTTTGTTGCTCGTTGAAAATTTTCTAAAAATACAATAAGTTCTCTAATTTTGTCCCAATCATTATCCACAATCATATCATTTGGATTTTGATTATGGGCGTTAAAAATAAAGTAATAGGTTTTCTATACTCATAAGCAACAACTAGTTGGTCATATAAAGAATTCCACCTAGTTGGTACTTCTTCTGAATTTTTCTATAAGATAGTCCATAATCGTGACAAATTTTTTATAATCTTTTTCCGTTGGTTTCTATTACTTTTAAAAATAAAGTGTATAGCAAATTGTATTTTTTCAAGAATATCTTGAAAAAGTGAAAGACCATCCTTTACAACTAAGTTATAAATATGGCACGCACATTTTATATGAAAATGTTTTGGAAAAGAAGGAGTTAAAACATCTCTTAAAATACTAATAATTGAATTGTTAGAAGATGCATTATCTAATGTAATACTCATAACTTTATCGGTTATTAGTAATAATCGGAGATGAATAAATATTTTCTCAAATAAACTCACCATGTGCCTACTATCTATATATCTATATGCTAAAATACGTTTTTGCATAGACCATTTATAGTCTATCCAATGACATGTTACGCTTAAATAATCATGACGTTAGTACTACGGCTATATCGTAAGTTAGAGCGACTTTGCAATTTAAATGATATAATGCATAACGTAAATCATTGATATTCATGCAAATTTAAATACATCTCTTTTAACGATTGATCTAGGAAAACCTTTATAAGCGATTATACATATCTCTAATATAATGAATAAAACCAGAGATTCGGGAAATGAAAAGGCAAACCCTCCACAGCAACTAATTTTGCTAGTGCTTCCCTATCTTTATGTTTATCGTATTTAGGGCCTACAACTCCCCCCGTCATAGGGTTAATTTGACCCTGTACTTTCTCCGGGACAGTAGTATCAGTATGTGAACCTTGTCCCGATTGAGAGACGCTTGCTCACCGATTTTTCAATCATGTATTGGGCATGCAAGGCTTTGTGTTTTTGCAATGGTGTCTTCCTAAACCCCGTCCCACCATGACCTTGTCAAGTTTTAAAAGAATAAACATTTTTACAAGTTTTACATACAGCTACTTGATTAGCTACGTCCCTGTCAAAATATTTCCATACAGCTGATTTTAATGGTCGTTTTGCCGGACCTCGTCTCATAGTAGGGGGGATAGGAGGCATTTCACTAGTGGGTGTATCGTCATCTTCATTAGTAGGTGTATCATCAACTAGAGTGTCATCTAAATTAAAATCTTCTTCATTTTCAGGATAATCATTTGTGTCTAGATCATATGGTATTTCAGGAAACATTTCAGGATCTATAAAATCATCTTGTCTAGGAATAGTTGGAACAGGAATACTAGAAGAAGTACCCTTGTCCTTGTTACCACCCCTACTAGAAGAAGCATGACCCTTACCCAACATGCCTCTTAGTCCTTTCATTTTAATTATGCTAATAAATAGTTAAAGATAATGAAATTAAATGTTAATGTGCTAAATGAAATAAAGACAAAATAATAATTTAATGAGAGAACGAATGTACCAAACGCCGACGTAGAGTCGACGTGTAATCGAGAGGTTGAAAATTGAAACTTTGCTCGATAGATAATCCTCAAGCTAGTTGCCAACTTCACTCCCAATTCTCAAATTAATAAATAGATTGAATATGTAGACAATGTTGTATAGAATTAGAGATTGATTGAGAGATTAGAGTGTAGAAAGATTTGTGAAAATAATAAGAAGAGTAATGAGGTATTTATAGTTGAAAAATTGGGTTAAAGGGGTAGGGGTTGGGAGGGGAGGCGAAAATGGGCGTTGTCACTGGCCAAATGTAAAATGGCCGTTGGACAACCGCTATTTTCTCGCAGGCGGTCGGGCGAAGTCGGGGCGGGTCGGGCGGGATCGGGTCTGGCGGTCGGGCAGGCGGGACCATACTCGCTTGGTTGAGCCAGTGACCGTTTTTTTTTAAATAACGGTGTCGTGCCTTCGGCCCGGTCGGGCGACGGATTCGGTCGGCTACCATCGCCAGCCTTAGTTTAGATCGAGAAAAAAATTAATCAATTAGTTGAGTTAATCAAAATTTTGGTATATCTAGAGAATTGAGGAATCTGTGTGTTATTTTTAAATTTTTTCTTTTTCCCCAATATATTAATGGAAGTCAACTGCCGCTAGATTCGCGGACTCATTAGCTGGATTTGAATGTATAGGATCAAATTCTAAATACCTTTTTATTTATTTAAGTATATATATTTTTTCAAATCTTAATCAAATCACGTTCAAAACTGTAAACATGTATATTATAGAAATAATTGCATCTCTATCCATAATTAGAATATTTTCATATATTGTGTAAATATAATTATGATAAGACTAGGATTCCTCTTTTGTATATACTTATGATTTCTATTATATAAGGAATGAATATTGTACTCTATATATATACTTTGATATTAATGAGAAGACTCCCTAAGGGAGATTAATACCATCTTACATGGTATGAAGAGCCTAAACTCCAAAAACCTTAAAAAAATTCTTCCTCAGCCGCCGGCATCATCCCCCCCTCCCACGGCGCCGCGGCTCCCTTCTTCTCTTCAAGAAATTTTTTGGTTTTTATTTTCTTCCTCTCTTCTATAAATGGATAATCAGGATTCTCCCACTCTTGTTGACGCTTCTACCTCCACAAATCCCACCACCAAGTCGTCACCCTCTTTTCATCCCGCTCTCACTGTTTTCAACGAACCATATCCCCATCCGTCTTGATCAAGAAAGTAGTCAGTATTATCCTTGGGTTGAACTATTTCGCAATCATGCATGTCTCTATAACGTGCTTGATCATATTGATGACACCATTCTGCGCCCTTCGGAGGTTGATGATTCTACTTGACGTCGTCTAGACACCGGCGTCAAACAATGGATATATGGTAGTATTTCTCAGGATCTACTTCTTACTATCATGAAATCTGACTCCACAGCCCCATGACTTGTGGAATCGTTTGGAGGAATTTTTTCAAGACAACAAGCACACCCGTGCTGTGTATTTAGAGGAGCAATTTAACAATACACGTCTTGAAAACTTTTCCAATGTGATTGAGTATTGCAAACAATTAAAGCTCTTGATG
Organism: Przewalskia tangutica; assembly: GCA_029844215.1. NCBI lineage: Eukaryota > Viridiplantae > Streptophyta > Magnoliopsida > Solanales > Solanaceae > Przewalskia > Przewalskia tangutica. Next base: position 149,317,159 of record CM056719.1, read on the forward strand.
AATCAACTTGCTGATGTCGACTCGCCTGTTACTGACACCAAAATGGTGTTACAATTGATTACTGGCCTCCCTAAAGGCGAATATGATACATTGGCCACCCTGATTCAACAGACGGATCCGTTACCCATCTTTAACAAAGCTCGCTCACAGTTGCTGCTCGAAGAAACCCGCCGTGATAAGCAGCAGCAGGGACAACAGCAGACCAGCGCCGCGGTGGCTCCCAGATCGATCTGATGCCGCGACGCTGCCCGTTCGATGCCAGCAGTCCTTCAACCCTTATTCCCACTACGGGTTGTTAGGTCCAACACCACAGCAAGCCCACTGGACAGTTCCAGCAGCCCTCTTCTGTCATGACACCTACTGAGTTGGGTCAGGCTTTCAGCACCCTCAATATGCAACAGCCTGACAACAATTGATACATGGACTCCGGAGTCACATCTCACATCACCCAGTCTGCAGGTACTATTCCCAAACTGTGCAGTTTAATGCATCATCAATATGTTACAGTTGGTAGTGGACAACGCATTCCAGTAAAAGGTTATGGTACATCATACACACAACCTCCCCATCCATCATCCTCCCTTAAAATACCTTATATGCCCCACACATGATTAAGAACATAATCTTTGTCCGCCAATTTACTCGTAATAATTTTGTCTCTGTTGACTTTGACCCTTTTGGTTTCACTGTAAAGGATCTTCGTACGGGGACACCTCTTACGAGATGCAATAGCACGTGGGATCTTTATCCATTCACATCTATCTCCGCTGCCAGATCTTGCTTTCCCGTCTCTCTAGAGGTTATTTCTTCTTCGACATGGCATAATAGGCTTGGTCACCCAGGACTCCCAGTCTTTAATTTTTTTAGAGGCAATAGTTTCATTACTTGTAATGGGAAGCTTGCCCAAAATTGTGTTTCTTGTTCTTTAGGCAAACATACTCGTCTTCCGTTTAAATTATCTACTAGTGTTACCTTTGCACCATTTGATATAATACATGCCGATTTATGGACATCACATGTTGCTATTTCTCTCGATCATAAATATTATCTTGTCTTTCTAGATGATTTTTCTCACTATATCTGGTTGTACCCTCTCAAATATAAATCGGAAGTGTTTACCAAATTTCTTGAGTTTCGACAATTCATCCAAACATAATTTTAAAAAGGTATCAAATCATTTCAGTGCGATAATGGTCGTGAATTCAATAACTCTATGTTTCACCATTTTTGTACCAATAATGACATGGTTTTTCGCTTCTCCTGCCCTCACATCTCACCACAAAACGGTAAAGCTAAAAGAATCATCTGCACCATTAACAATATGATTCGCACCCTATTGATTCATGCCTCCCTCCATCCTTCTGGGTATATGCTGCTAAAATATCAGAATACATTCTCAATATTCTCCCTACTAGCACTCTTCACAACATGACCTCTACCGAAATCCTCTACCATAGAGTCCCCTCCTATGATCATCTACGGATTTTCGGTTGTCTGTGGTATCCCAACCTTAGCTCTACCGCCCCTCACAAGCTCGCTCCTAGGTCCACTCCATGTGTCTTCCTAGGCTTCCCACCAAACCATAAGAGCTATCTATGCTATGACCTGTCCACTCGTCAAATCCACATCTCTCATCACGTCACATTCGATGAGACCACATTCTAGTTTTTGAATCTTCAGAATTCCAAAAACCGTATTACTCATTCCTTGAAGAGCCTGCTATCTCTCCCATCATCCTTGATCAGCTTATCTTTTCTGACCCGTCGACAGCGCCGCAGCCCAGTGATGAGGCACCGCGGCGCCATATTTCCAGAGAGGCCTGTCACTCAAACAGCGCTGCGGTGCTAGATCCAAGCGTCGTGGTGCCTCCTATGGCTTCACCCCCACCTTCTCCTTTTCCGACCCTACCATCAGTCTCAGCCCTCCCTACTTAGCCAACACAGCCTCTCACTGTCCCCACTCACCAAATGAAAACTCATGCCAAGTATGGAATCTTCAAACCCAAAGTCCAATTTAACTTGTCTGCCCAAACCATTTCTCCAATTTCCAAAAACCCTATATTAGCTAAACAAGACCCTAATTGGAATGCGATTATGTCTGAGGAATTCAATGCTTTAACAAAACAGCATACATGGGATCTAGTACCTAGACCTGAGGGGGTGAATGTGATTCGTTGTCTGTGGCTTTTTCGTCATAAATTCAGAGCCAATGGAGATCTTGAGAGGTATAAGACATGACTTGTGGCTAATGACACAAATCAACAGGAGGGCATTGATTAAGGTGAGACCTTCAGCCCGGTTGTCAAATCGACTACCATTCGCATTGTCATGGACAAACACTGGCCGATCCATCAGCTTGATGTGAAAAATGCATTCTTACATGGGGATTTGAGAGAAATAGTCTACATGCATCAGCTGCCAGGGTTCACCCATCCAGCAGTTCCTCACTATGTCTGTCGTCTCTGTAAATCACTATATGGCCTGAAACAGGCCCCCCGTACGTGGTATGATCGTTTTGCCAGGTATATCTTATAGATTGGGTATGTATGCAGCAAGAGTGATACATCACTATTCATTTTTCATCGAGGTAGTAGCACTGCTTACTTATTACTTTACGTGGATGATATTGTTCTTACTGCCTCCTCCGACGGATTAAAAAATGAGATTATTGTTTTGCTTAAGTCCGAATTTGCAATGACTGATTTAGGAAAGCTGAGTTACTTTTTGGAGATATCAGTGATCAGGTCTGTCAATCATATGTTCTTGTGTCAGCGTAAGTATGCAGAGGAGATTGTGTACAGGGCTAAGATGACGAACTGCAAGGAGGTGCCTACTCAAGTTGATTCTAAATCTTAGCTCGGTGTCATGGATGGTGCTCCAGTCTCTGATCCTACTCTGTATAGGAGCCTTGTAGGTGCATTTCAGTATATCACCTTCACCAGGCCAGACACAGCTTATGATGTTCAGCAGGTGTGCTTATTCATGCATGCCCACAAGGAGTCTCATTTCACCTCTCTTAAGCGTATCATTTGATACATTAAGGGCACTCTTGATTATGGTTTGCACCTCTACCCCTCTGCACCAAAAAAGTTGCTTTCATATACGGATGCATATTGGGCAGGGTGTCCGGACACGCCACGCTTCACATCCGACTTTTGTGTTTTTTAGGGGATAATATGATTTCTTGGTCTGTGTTAGCGATTTTACAACTGCTCACGCAAGTGTACGTATCGTTCACAAGTAATATAGTCTGGTAAGACCGAATATCATTCTCAGAGACTGGTTTCTAATTACCGAACATCTATTCTAGGTTATTTATTTGGCAAACGATAATTGAATTGAGTTTTTATCTAACTACTAGAATAATTGCAAGAAGTAAACTAATTTATTTGGGTTTTATCAGTTATGAAGGAATCAGGATTCCAATATCCTCGATTATCCACTCTATTGAATCCTTAATGCAACTAGAATGACTTCTTCTTCTACGTTAAGATAACGGTTAACTAGACTGTCTTATATTCCGGTTAGGATATATAATCGTTCAACCCCAGTGCAGAACTCTTCTTTATTTATATGATAGGATTTACTACATAGGAGGATTAAGAACAGTAACCTATAATGCTACACAAGTATCGGGGGTACTTTCGTTCGCGATTTTAACCTATGTCTATTCAACTACAGCATATCCAAATATCTCCTCTCGATTCTTGATTCGAAATCATATAGATTATGATAATTAGTGATCAATTAACTATCCAACATTCATACCAATTATTGAATAAATCTTAAACAAGTGAAGGAGAAATCAAACTAATGTATTAATTCATGAATAAGAGTTTCTAGTGATTCAAAAGGAAAGCCCTAATAAAAATATTAGCTCATAACCATAGACATGCTAAGAACTAATTTAACATCCATACATGAACTGCATTAAAAACAAAGAAAATGAAAGAAAATAACTGAACAGGTCACCAATCTTCTTCTTTGATTTCTATCTGGACGGTGTTGTGTGGTGTAGAATAGGGTTTTTAGAATATGTACAAGATGCTTCCTTTAGGTCCCTCCTCCTATTTTATAGCAAACCCTAGGGCTTAAGTATGTTGTAAATTTCGTGCCTATGAACCCTTTTGCCCTTGACCAAATTAACCGGGCCGAAATTTCGCGTCGGCGTCAGACCATGGCTGGCGCGCGGCCATAATTCTGTGGCCTCTCGGCTATTACGGCTCATGATCCTGCTGTTCGGCGTCGTGGCGCTGCATGGCTTTCGTTCGGGTTGTCAATTTCTGTCATTTTCTGCCTCGGATTCCTCCTTTTATGCCTATTTTCCGCTCATTTTCGCCATTTTACCTTTTTGAACCGCTGTGACTCAAAAAAAAAGAAAAACAACCCTAATAATATAATAAACACAACAAAAACGATTAAGATACTAACTAAAATGACTCAAAAAAGGTATATAAAATATGCCTAACAGTATGCCAAGCGACTTGCTACCCTATCTCGGTCCAGTACCGAGGCTGAGTACAGAGGTGTTGCAAATGTGGTAGCTGAGATTTGTTGGCTCAGAAATTTACTGTTAGAACTTCAGTGTCCTTTGCGTCAGACATCTATTGTGTATTGTGATAACATCTCTGGCATCTATCTTTCTCATAATTCGGTTCAACATCAGCGAACCAAGCATATTGAGATAGACCTACACTTCGTTCGTGAGAAAGTTGCGCTAGGCCATGTCAGAGTGTTACATGTTCCATCATCTTATCAGTATGCAGACATATTTACCAAAGGACTTTCCAGACATTTATTTCTTAACTTCAGATCCAGTCTCAGCGTCCGACCTCCTCCCGCTCCGACCGAGGGAGTGTGTAAACATGTATATTATAGAAACAATTGTATCCCTACCCATAATTAGAATATTTCTGTATATTGTGTAAATATAATTATGGTAAGACTATGATTTCTCTTTTGTATAGACTTAGGATTCTTATTGTATAAGGGATGAATATTGTACTCTATATATACTTTGATATTAATGAGAAAACTCCCTGAGGGAAATTAATATGATCCTATAAAAACGATGGTTAGAATTTTAACCTTTGTACACTGATGGTGTGATTTTTTACTATCAAATTATTGAAAAGGTAAATTATAAGTAATTATTCATAATAAGTAGAATTAATAATAACTTGAAAAATAAGATAAATAACCCTTTTAGGATAAATTGCATAAAAAGTGTAAAATCTTTATTACATTATCGATGATAAAAGTTAAATCAGAAAACTAGTTATTCGAAGTTGAGTTGCATTCTAATCTACTACTACTCTTTATCTGTTTTTTGTTTGTTGTTTAATTTTATTTATTATCAATATTAGAAGTAAAACATAAAATCTAAGAATTGAATGAAAATTACTACATCATATATATCTTGGGACCAAAAAGTATTGGGTCACCCCAAGCCTCATGTGCGTAGCTCCTATATTATCAGCCTCCAAATTTTGATGAACTCATGATTTAGTAGCAGTATTTTGGCAGATATATATATATATATATTTTGATAATCGAGGTTTTATGACTACTTCACTGGTATCACCCAGACGTCCTCGAGGTGATGGTATCGGTCCTTCAACAACATCACCAGTAAATCGCGGGATGTGCTCCAGTGGCTAGTTTCTGAGAGCGTACAACTGATCAATGAGACAAGGTCAAATTTCCCAACATGCAGAATTTCTTCGCGCCTGCGGGGAATCGAACCCACACTGTTCATGCCAGAGCGTCTTATAGCGCCCAGACTTTACCATTGGACTATGCCCCGGAGGACGGCAGATATTCTTATTAAAGTAGAATATAGTAGAGCGGTGGTAACTCCACGTGTGACGCTTGTGATGGAGGGTGAAGCACGGAAAAGGAATGACAGACTTTTAGGTTAGACAAATTTATGAAAAAAGGTATATAGATGATACTTTAGGCAAATTATATATCCGAGCGGGAAATGAAATCGAAGAGTTTTATAAAGTATATCACAAATTCACATGATATGTAGACTTTTAACCTCGGTGATAATGTAGCCTAATAGATAAATTCTAGAAATTTGTTGAGCCAAAGCAGTCAATACATATCATGAGCTTGGATCGTGACACCAACAAATTAAGCTTGTACTAATACAGTACTTTTCGAGTCAAGCTGGATAAAATAGGAGGGTTAATACAGTGAAACTAGTGAATCTATGATGTCTATATATTTCTAATCTCTAGTATATTATATTTATCATATATACAAATGTGCCTAACTCTAACTCCAAAAGATATCTTCATATGGTAGTGAACATATCACAAACCTTAATATGTTGTAAAGGTGAGACTGTACGTTATATTATGTTGTAAAGGTGAGAGATCACAATTTATCCGGTACAAGGAAATATAGAATTGACAACAAAATTTTAGCATCAATAAATATATTATCGCTAAAAAACGTAAATGGCAACAAGAATTTAATATTTTGTTGCTAAAAAACATGAATGGCAACAAAACAAACTTGTAGTTGCGAATTATTTTTGCATCGAAGGTTATTGCAACGGCATGCAACAACTTTTATTGTTGCGAAAAGTAGTTTTGATAATAACATCCAACATATGACAACAAAAATGTTATTGGCAAATGACTTTCTTCTTATAGTGATCCCTCGGGACTTATTAATTTAGTGGTCGAGAGAGAATATTTTTATTTATTTAATTTTGTCTTCAACACCCCCTCTCACGTGCAGACTTGATTCTTTCTTATGGGTTAAACACGTGAAAATTATTTTTGAATTTGTGTGACGTTGTGAGTCTCAAACTAAGGACTATGTATGCTCAAATATCATATTGAATTGTGTGACTATCTTATCTAATAGTTTAAATCGTTAGAAACATGATATTTATTTACTTAATTTTATCTTTAATTATATTAGATTAGTATTAGTTAGTGATCTCGACTAGAAATCAATACGTTGCACTGACAAGTGGGGGTTGGTCAAGTGATCAACACCTCACCTATAACCCAGGATCGTGAATTTGAGTCACCAAGGAGCAATAGCTTCAACAAAGGAGGATCAAAGGTGAATCAAAGGGGCGGAGGAATCAATAACAAAAAACACGTTGCACTAAATCTAAAACCATAATGAATTCACTATTATTTTGTCAAGCATGTAAGGGTAGTTGAATCTTTTCTTCTCTTGTGGGCTGACCCTGTATAATTAGCACTCTTCATTTTCATTTGTATGATATTTTCATTCTTTTATGTTGAAATGACTTTAAGATTAGATGTGAATTTGACCTTAAGGGTGATAGTTTAAATTAATCTACGATTAGTTACTATATTTAGTACTATAGCACACAAAATATAAAGAGGGGAATTAAGACAATGATAAAATATGGTTTTCATTTAATTTCTTTTTGTTAGCTTAATTAAGAGTGTGAAGGACAAAATATGTGTTCTTCCCTGTTAAACATCACAATATACGTCCAAAGTGTATTGTGGGGCCCTTGTCCTTTCCTTGTATATTTGGGTAAATATTAGACTTAGAGTTGTACCTTAATTAGTAGTGTAATATTATCATAATTGTAAAGTTAGTATTCTTATAGAATAGGATTCCTAGATAGAATAGGAGGAGGATCTTCCTTGTAACTTGTATATATATGTCTTTCATTAATAAGAATAATCAAAGGATTATTTCTTACATTCTTTCATGGTATCAAGAGTCTAAGTTCTCTTTACCTCGCTTCCGCTCCTCAAACTTCTTCTCTAGTTTTCAGATTTTTGACACTAAAGTTCTCGATTTTTTGTGCTTCCCTTTTAACAAAAACCGAGTATCTTCTCCTCCAAATTTCTCTCTCTCAAATTTCCTTCTTCGAATCTTGTTGTTCTATTCCCTATGGTTGATAAGAATAATTTTCTTCCAGCCCTCTCAGTTTCTAACATCAAGAGCGTCATCCCTATTGTTCTTGATCTTGAAAACGTCCAATATGGGACGTGGGCGGAGTTATTCAAGATTCATGTTAAAGCACATAAAGTTCTTCACCATATCATCCTTCCAACCCTTTCAAAGGAGAGTGATAAGGCGTCTACATCTACTGTGCTCACTAAAGAAGCAGACCCAGAATTATGGGACATGCTTGATTCCAAGGTTCTTCAGTAGATTTATGCCACTATTTCCTTGGACATTTTGCAGACGATTATGGAACCCAACTCCACGGGTATGTCGGTGTGGGATCGATTGCGAGATATATTCCAAGATAATAGTCATTCTCGGATTGTTGTCCTTGAACAGGAATTTTCACATGTGGCTATGGTGAATTTTCAAAACGTTTCTTCTTATTGCAAACGTCTCAAGGACTTGGCAGACCAACTCGGCAACGTGAGTTCTCCTATTTCTAATAGTCGTCTAGTTCTTCAGATGGTTGCAGGCCTGTCAGAGTTCTATAGCGGTGTTGCTTCAGTTATTCGTCAGATTAACTGATGCCTGATTTATACACGCGCTAAACGCAAGTGCACGTATCGTGACAAGTAATATAGTCTAGAAGACCGAGTTATCGTCCTCAGGGATTAGTGTCCAATTACCAACCTCTATTCTATAGTATCTATTTGGTGATAGATAATTTGATGGTTTGTTTATAGCTATGATTATAGACGCTAACTAAATTACTTTACTTTACTTCAGATATGGTGGAAATAGGGCTTTCAAATCTCTTCGACTATCCGCTCGCTTTACTCGTTAATGCAAATAATTAAGGTTCTTCTTCTATGTTGAGATAGCAGGTTAACTAAGCCGTTTTATACTCCTGTAAAGGTAATATAAACACTCAACCCCAATGTAGAACCCTTATATCTTTTGATGACAAGATTTACCACAAAGGAGGATTAAGAGCAATAACCTATTAAACTACACAAGTATCGGGGTACTTTCGTCCACGATTTTAACCTATGTTTATTCAACTATAGCATATTCACAATCTCCCCTTTCGGATTTCGATTAGAAATCATATAAGTGATGATAATTAGTGATCAATTAATTACCAAGCAATCAAAACAATTATTGAATAAATCTCAACAGTAATAAGAAGAAACCAAAACATGCATTAATTCATAAGTACGAGGTTCAAGCGATTCGACATGGAAAGCCCTAAATTAAATTTAGCTCCTAGCCATAGAAATGCTTAAGAACTAATACAAACCAACATAAACTGAATTAAAACAAAGGAAAGAAGAAAAGAAAATAATACTGAAAAGCGTCCAAAGTTGTCTTGTCTCCTTGAATGGTGTTATGGAATATTTACAAGATGGTGGAATGATGGATGGAGAATGGAATGAATCCTGGAGAATGGTGGCTAATTAGCTATATATAATGAGCAGGGTTTTAGATTTTGTAGGTAGGAAAAGTTATCCCTTTTGGACCACAGCGTGTCAAATTCGCCCAAGCGTCAAAAATACCGCGTCGCGCCGCCTGCGATCGCGCCACGGCGCTAATCGAGAGAGTTTTGAAATTTTCGATGGTCTGCTGGCGCCAAGCGTTGTTTTCCTGATTTTTTGCTTCGACGTCCTTTTTTCGTCCGGACTTCGTCTGATCTCTGCTATACTTCTCGGACTTCTTAGACTTCATTTATTGGCCCTTTCTGTGTGTAATTTCATCTCAATTAAGCTCATTTTCTCTTCTTTTCGCCATTTCTCCATTTCTGACCGCTGTGACACAAATGAAAGAAAACTGTCACGACCCGACCACGGACCCGTGACTGGTGCCTTACCCCGGGCACCCTTGTGATACAACGTCAGAGAAAACCAGCGGAAGATAAACTCACAACAAGAACCCGTATATAAAATAAGCAGGCTAACCCAAAATGGCTACCTCTAATACAACAAAGATGAACAGTTACATCCCTAACAATCCAAGCTATAGCAGGACTACAAGCCTCTAAGAATGAGTAAACACTATGACGGGACAGAGCCCCGTCATGCCCCTGAATGTACAAATATCTACAACACCGGGGAGAACCGTACCAAAAGTCGAGCCTCCGGAGAAATGGAGCTTCTGACACCTGAGTAAAGATCCTAAGAATGAGGATCCACCACCTGATTTCCCTTACCTGTGGCATGAACGCATCCCCCGATGAAGGGGGTCAGTACACAATATGTACCAAGTATGTAAAACTGGAAAATACTGAAATAATATCATAAGTTTAAAATAAACTGGAGTCATGGAAGAGAGTTAAAAATACAGTACACTGTGCCTTACTAACAATGAGAGTAACAAGTATAAACTTTACTGCATGAAAATAGGAGGCTCATGATCAAAACAGGGTCTCCCGCCCGTAGTATCATTAAGCAGTCCTACTCGTGGGACTATTTCACCCGTATGGGTCCTGTGGACCCGCATAAGGTCATCACCTCGCATGGGACTATTTCACCCGCATGGGACTATTTCACCCGCATGAGGTCATCCGCCTCGCATGGGACTATTTCACCCGCATGAGACTATTTCACCGCGTGGACCCGGTGGGCCACATGAGTACAAGCGCGCTCGCGTCATGGGTAGCAAATCCATGGCATAAATAGTAATAATAGTAATAATACATAAATCAAAGACAATGGCTATCATACATAACATAAGCGCCAGAACTTATCATAACGTAAGCAAGTTAAGAATATCTCCTAACTTCTTAATAACATTTCTAGCACATCCTCTCATTTTAGTTACTTAAGGCACTACATGTCGTTTTAAAAGAAAATCTGGGAATTTAATCCAAGTACCACGTTCCTTAAACCTTTTTAGAAAATAACTCCTTTTTATGTAAAACTCCCAAGTTACCAATAACCGTAGTATCAAGTCACGACAACTTTTCAAAACAAGTCACGTTTACCTTTAAAAATACAATAGGCTTCTAAAATCAAGTGACTTCATCTCTTTTAAAACCTTAGGCAATTAATGCTTTAAAAACAATTTGCCTTCCACAAATCCAAATCCTTTATCCGTACTTATTTTACTTGGAGTAAACCTTTCCTTATTAACCTTTCATAAAGCCAATACAACCAACTTCCCATAAAGTCGTTATATTACCATTATACACTAGTCAAACACATCTCCCTATATCCAAGGGACTTATACCTTAAAACGAAACAAGTATCATATACTTAAAACAAGTGAAAAATGTCAAATCTTGTACGTCTACCGTACTACATAGGTACAACTACTCATGCTCAAGAGATAAGAAAGCTCCACATACCTCTTCGGTCAATCCACTTGCTAAGCCCAAAATACCGCACGTAATATGTCAACCTATAATGAGCATAATACGTTTATTAACCTCTAATTTCAATGTAGAATATTCCAAGTTCAAAGTTACTAATTCCTATGGAAAATTGGGCAGCATTTCCTTTGTTTCTACATACTTTGCCACCTTTTTCAAGGTCGAATTCAACATCCAAACGCCACATTTAAGGCCCAACAATCCAAACATTTCAAAGGGGATTACACACCTAAACTTGGGTGTGTAAAATTCTGCCCCATAAGGTACAACAATTAACTTAACAAGTTTAAGGTAGTTTTTAGGCTACAACATGCTCACGTAACCTTTTTAACCAATCCTTTCATATCCAAACCATATTTCTTACATGCAATGAATCTAAAAGCATTATTTACTACTACAAGTTCCTTCTTCTTCACATGCAACATCAATAACTAGCTACAAGAGAAGAATTGTTCCTTAGAGCTTTAGCCAAAATTATTCCAATAATTTTGCTAGCCTCTTTTCCAAGAACACCACAACAATAACTCCTACAAGCTAGCCACAAACTTCCTTCTTGTCCTAACTTTTCAGATTTTCCTTAAGCTTTGAATTCCTCTTGGAATTCTAGAGAGAAGTGAGAGTTTTAGCTTAGAGAGAGAGAAGGATTTGAAAGATGACCAAGTCTTCAAGACTTGGTCAATATAAGACATGCAAAAATCAGATGGGGGGGGGGACACTTGTCACCCACCCATGACCTATTTTAAAACAAAACAGTGAAGAATTTCCCACTCGAACCATGAAACCCGCCTCGGCGCGCGGCCTGCGGCCGTCGCGCGGCGTGTGGCTCTGCCGACTCGGCCACGTTCTGGCGCGCGGCCTGGCTTCCGGCGCGGCTGCACTTCAGCGAGCCCTCGGATCTTTCGTGGCCGTAGCCGTGGCTCTGCCGAAACACCTTTCTGTCCGTCTGCGCACTAAATTTGTAACTCCCATAACTTCCTACTCCGATGTCCTATCGACGAACGGTTGGCCGCGTTGGAAACTAGACTCAACGAGCTACGCACTAGGCCTTTGAAACACCTAGGAACTCTCAATGTACCGGGTCATAACCCGCCCCAAAGTTGACTAAAACCCGTCCGAAACAATCCGTCAACTTATCTTTCGAAAATTTTAAGTCTTACTCCTTTCGTACGCTCTCATACGCATGGCCAGAACTACGGGGTATAACATTCTCCCCCCCTTAGAAACATTCGTCTCGAATGTTCCTTCTAGGCTTACTCAAACCACAATCCCAACATAGACCCTCTTAACTATTCTTTTCGCAATTAAAGACGCTCCACAAACCACAACAATACTCAAGCAAAATTTCCAAATTAAAACTAACAAGCAAGAAAGTGGGTTACCTGGAGGTATAGGAAATAAGTGAGGATACTTTTTCATCATGTCATTCTCTGCTTCCCACGACATCTCCTCCCTGTTCTCGTTCCGCCATAAGACTTTGACGGAAATCACGTCCTTCGTCCGAAGTCGCCTAACCTGACGATCGAGTATCGCTATGAGACTCTCCTCATACGATAACCACTCTGTCACCTGGACATCATGAATCGGGTGCACTCTAGATGGATCTCCAATACATTTCCGCAACATAGACACATGGAAAACTGGATGTACCGCCTCCAAATCGGACGTCAGATCTAACTCATAGCAACGCGCCTTGCCGCGGACAATTTGATAAGGCCCAATGTACCTTGGGCTGAGTTTCCCTTTCTTCCCAAATCTCATCACGCCCTTCATGGGTGACACTTTCAGGAAGACCCAATCATCTACCTCAAACGCCAAGTGTCGACGCCGATGATCTGCATACGACTTCTGTCGACTCTGAGCTGACAATAACCGCTCCTGAATAAGCTTCACCTAATCCATCTTGAACCAAGTGCGCCCGACTAACTGAACTTCTCCCACTTCAAACCAGCCTATCGGTGACCTGCACTTCCTCCCATATAAGGCCTCATAAGGTGCCATCTGAATACTAGAATGGTAGTTGTTGTTATAAGCAAACTCCACCAGAGGTAAATGATCCTCCCAGCTACCCCTGAAATCAATAACACAAGCTCGCAACATATCCTCAAGTGTCTGGATAGTGCGCTCGGCTGTCCGTCGATGCGAGGATGAAGCGCCGTCTTGAGACTCACATGTGTCCCTAATCCTACGGAAGGACCTCAGGAAGTTAGCGTGAACCGGGCCCCTGCATGCGAAATAATAGATATAGGAACTCGTGCGATCTCACAATCTCACGATATCTGATGCGGCATAATCCTCGTGAAAAAGTCGTCTGGTGGAAGAAAATGGGTTGATTTCGTCGAACATCGACAATCACCCAAATGGAATCATGCTTCCTCGAGTGGTAGGTAACCTGTAATAAAGTCTATGTTGATCACCTCCCACTTCCATCGGAATATCAATAGCTGTAATAGCCCAGAACTTACGGTGCTCAACTTTGACTGCGACAATTCAGACGCTGCGCCCACAAACTCATGGCGTCCTCTTGAGCCATCCCACCAATACATACACGAGGCCATGGTACATCTTAGTTGACCGGGTGAATAGAATAACGAGCCGTGTGCCTCACGAAATCTGGCGCGAAGTCTGTCACATCGGGAACACCTGGCCAACCGCGAATCTTAGCACCCCGGTGCTACCTCAAATAGACTCTTCTCCTCGCGGAGGCTGCGTCGATCACGTACCATAATCGGATCCTCATATTGTCGCCTCTTCACCTCGCCGGCGATGGAAGACTCGGCAACCTCTCGAACCGAACTCCGTCACTATCGAATCAACCAAGCGAACACCAAGGCTCGCTGCGATGTAACTCTCGGACCATATCCCTTTTCTCTGGTACATCGCACGGACTACCCATCGATCTGCGACTAAGGGCATCTGCGACTACGTTGGCCTTCCCGGGTGGTATAGAATATCGACATCGTAATCCTTAGCGGCTCAACCACCGTCTGCATGCATGAGTTCGGCTCCTGCGGTGAAGATATCACGAAGACTCTTGTGGTGCGTGTAAATATCCACATGAACTCCATACAAATAATGTCTCGGATCTTGAGGCATGAATCAATGCTGCCAACTCCAAGTCATGTGTGGGATAGTTCTTCTCATGCTTCCTAAGCGGTCGAGATGCGTAAGCTATAACTCTGTCGTGCTGCATCAACACGCACCCAAGCCCGACACCTGAAGCGTCACAATAAACCACATATCCATCTAAACCATCTTGAAGAGTAAGAACTGGGGAGGTCGTCAACTTCTCCTTTAGCAACTGGAAACTTCCCTCATGGCATCCGTCGCGGAACATACCGCTTTACGAGTCGACAGTCAAAGGTCTTTGAAATGGAAGCAAACTTCTCCTGAACCTCCGATAATAACTGCGAGGCCCAGGCTGCGCACTCCGTTGGTGTAGTGGAGTGCAGGCCAAGTCTTGGCCTCGATCTTGTTGTATCGACCGAATACCATCGGCCCGATAACATGCCCTAAGAAAGCCACTGAAGTCAACCAAAACTCGCGTTTGAGAACTTGGCATATAAGCAGCCGGTCGGAGGACTCCGATACCGTCGCCGAATGATGCGTATGCTCGCGCTGCGTGCGCGAATAAACCAAGATATCATCAATGAAAACTATCACGAACATATCCAAGAATGGCTTGAACACCCGGTTCATCAAATCCATGAATACCGTCGGGGCGTTGGTCAACCCGAAAGACATCACCCTGAACTCATAGTGCCCATACCGGGTCCTGAATGCAGTCTTCGGGATATCTGCCTCTCTAACTCGCACCTGATGATAACCAGATCGCAGGTCTATCTTGGAAAAACATCTCGCACCCTGCAACTGGTCAAACAAATCATCAATCCTGGGGAGGGGATATCTGTTCTTGATAGTTACCTTGTTCAGCTGCCTGTAATCAATACACATACGCAGCGTCCCATCCTTCTTCTTTACAAATAACACTGGCGCTCCCCAGGGAGAAACACTTGGCCTGATAAAGCCTTTCTCCAGCAAGTCCTTCAGCTGGTCCTTCAATTCCTTCAACTCGGCAGGTGCCATCCTGTATGGCGGAATAGATATCGGTCGAGTGTCTGGCGCCAAATCAATGCAAAACTCAATTTCCCTCTCAGGAGGGATACCCGGAAGCTCGTCTGGAAATACGTCTGGAAACTCTCTAACGACCGGAACTGACTGAAGGTCCGGTATCTCAGCCTCAGTATCGAATACTCGAACCATATGGTAGATATACCCCTTCCGCACCATCTTCCTAGCCTTGAGGTAAGAAATAAACCTACCCCTCGGCGATCAAAGTATTCCTTCCACTCGATAACGGCTCGCGAAAACTGGAACCGAACTAATCTCTCTCTACAGTCCACATTGGCATAGCAAGACGCTAGCCAATCCATACCCATAATTACATCAAAGTCCGTCATATCCAACTCTATCAAGTCGGCTAGAGTCTGACGACTGTCTATAGTCACTGGGCAAGCCTTATATACGCGCTCAGCTACCATCGAATCACCTACTGGCGTAGCCACCTCAAAAGGTTTTATGGACTCGGGCTCTATCCCTATTCTACCAGCAATATGAGGAGATATATAGGACAAGGTAGAACCTGGATTTATCAAAGCATATACATCACAACATGCAATCAATAATGTACCTGTGGACATGCGAAGGCGCCTCACGGTCTGCGGTGGACATAGCATAGATGCGGTTCTGAGGACCGATGGGCGGGACCCTACTACGAACCACGCCGGCCTGCGATCAGTGAACACCACGCCTCGGGCGCATCGCGCGAAGGCGAAGATTCAGCCACTGACCCTGTCGGCTGAGCCATAACATTCCCGCCGCCTCTGGACGGACAATCTCTCCTCAAATGGCCCTGCTGGCCACAAGAATAACAAGCTCCTGGAGTAGCACGACACCCTCCATAATGGCAATGTTGTATCGACCACACCGAGGTATAGGTGGCCTCATCATTGGAACCACAGGTCCTGCGGGAACAGAAGCCCTAGAACCTCGCTGCTCTGAATGTCATGTACGTCCAGGAAGATGGTGGAGGCGCTCTGAGCGGTGAGGTGAAAATCCGTCTTTCTGAGGTTGTCTACCTCGAAAACTACGAGAGGACCTGTGTCTGGCCTCTTCTGGCGATACCTATCAATCCGTCGGCCCTGCGTTCGCCGCACCAAGTACATATGCGCGTGCGGGCAATATTCATGCCGGTGAAGAGCTACTCCGTGCAACTCTCGGCCAAGTAATCATCGAGCCTGTGACATAGCGGTGCACCTGTCCTCCATGCGCTACCAAAGCGGGTACATACCGAGCCAACGAGTCAAACTACGTTGTACTCTCGGGCCGTCGCCCACTGTCTAAGTGTCAAAAATCTATCGGCCGAGCCTCTCATCTGCGGAGGCAAGAAATGGCCAAGGCGCCTCGAGAACTCGTCCCAAATAGTGGAACTGCATGCTCCCGGGATAGTTCCATGAATCATACGATCCAACGCGGTATCCGCGGCGATGGGAGCCCAACAATACCGACTCTGTCTCGAAGCCACGATCACTCTCGATCCATTGGCTGAATCGGATAAACTCACGAGATCATCCTCGGTCTCGACCGTAGAACTACGGTGGATGACTCAAAAGTCACGCGATCTCGAGCTATCGGCTACGTGGGGCTACGGGTACAACCGGTACCGCGCCTCCGTCATCCTCCCGCTAGCCACGATCACGGCTAATAATCGGGCCATCTCGCGTAGCCCATATCCTCCGCTCGGGTTGTATGGCGGAGGCTCGTGTATCACGGTCTCGATGGCGGCTGCTGCGCCCAAACTCTGCTGGAGTTGGCGGCGTCGTGGAACTTCGCCGTCAAAACATCTCCTGCGGTAAAGGCTGGACATGTGCCACAGTAACCTTCGATTGTCCTACTAGTAGTTCCCTCTGCCTTGCCCTACGGGCGCGGTTGCCTTGTGTGGAGGCATAAGCGTCTGAGGAAAATATGTCGGAGGAGTTCAACCTATAACACAACTCTATTGCATGATCTTAGAGTGAAAGAATGGAAACCAATCCTAAATATCCTGCGACCTCACGATTATAGATGTGGTGCACAACACACCGATAATCAAGACTACTACTAGATACGGCACTGTAGACCCTTTCCGAGGATTAAGCGCTCACGATACCACTTTTGTCACGACCCGACCACGGACGTGGTAGTGTCTTACCGGGCACCACTTGTGATACAACGTCGGAGAAAACGGCGGAAGATAAACTCACAACAAGAACAGTATATAAAATAAGCGAGCTAACCCAAAATGGGCCTCTAATTCAACAAAGCTGACGATTACATCCCTAACAATCCAAGCTATAACGGGACTACAAGCCTCTAGAATGAGTAAACACTATGGGGACGGGGCCCCATCATGCCTGAATGTACAAATATCTACAACAGGGAGAAGCAGTACCAAAGTCGAGCCTCGAGAAATGGAGCTCACGACACGAGTAAAGATCCTAAGAATGAGGATCCACCACTGCTTTCCTTACTGCGGCATGAGCGCGGCCAGGAAGGGGTCGATTACCTGATATGTACCAAGTATGTAAAGCGGAAAATCTTGAAATAATATCATAAGTTTAAAATAAAGCGAGTCATGGAAGAGAGTCAAAAATACGATGCTGTGCCTTACTAACAATGAGAGTAACAAGTATAAACTTTCTTTGCATGAAAATAGGAGGCTCGTGATCAAAGCAGGTCTCGCGTGTAGTATCATTAAGCGATCCTACTCGCGGGACTATTTCACCGCGTGGGTCTGTGGACCAGCGTAAGGTCATCACCTCGCATGGGACTATTTCACGCGTGGGACTATTTCACCGCGTGAGGTCATCCGCCTCGCATGAGACTATTTCACCGCGTGAGACTATTTCACCCGCGTGGACCGGTGGGCCGCGTGAGTACAAGCGCGCTTTTCGCGTCGTGTAGCAAATCCATGGCATAAATAGTAATAATAGTAATAATACATAAATCAGCACAACCGGCTATCATACATAACATAAACGCTACCGGCTTATCATAACGTAAGCAAGTTAAGAATATCTCCTAACTTCTTAATAACATTTCTAGCACATCCTCTCATTTTAGTTACTTAAGGCACTACATGTCGTTTTAATAGAAAATCTGGGAATTTAACCCAAGTACCACGTTTCTTGAACCTTTTTAGAAAATGACTCATTTTTATGTAAAACTCCCAAGTTACCAATAACCGTAGTATCAAGTCACGACAACTTTTCAAAACAAGTCACGTTTACCTTTAAAAATACAATAGGCTTCTAAAATCAAGTGACTTCATCTCTTTTAAAACCTTAGGCAATTAATGCCTTAAAAACAATTTGCCTTCCACAAATCCAAATCCTTTATCCGTACTTATTTTACTTGGAGTAAACCTTTCCTTATTAACCTTTCATAAAGCCAATACAACCAACTTCACATAAAGTCATTATATTACCATTATACACTAGTCAAACACATCTCCCTATATCCAAGGGACTTATACCTTAAAACGAAACAAGTATCATATACTTAAAACAAGTGAAAAATGTCAAATCTTGTACGTCTACCGTACTACATAGTCTGACTACTCATGCTCAAGAGATAAGAAAGCTCCACATACCTCTTCGGTCAATCCACTTGCTAAGCCCAAAATACTGCACGTAATATGTCAACCTATAATGACCATAATACGTTTATTAACCTCTAATTTCAATGTAGAATATTCCAAGTTCAAAGTTACTAATTCCTATGGAAAATTGGGCAGCATTTCCTTCGTTTCTACATACTTTGCCACCTTTTTCAAGGCCGAATTCAACATCCAAACGCCACATTTAAGGCCCAACAATCCAAACATTTCAAAGGGGATTACACACCTAAACTTGGGTGTGTAAAATTCTGCCCCATAGGTACAACAATTAACTTAACAAGTTTAAAGTAGTTTTTAGGCTACAACATGCTCACGTAACCTTTTTAACCAATCCTTTCATATCCAAACCATATTTATTACATGCAATGAATCTAAAAGCATTATTTACTACTACAAGTTCCTTCTTCTTCACATGCAACATCAATAACTAGCTACAAGAGAAGAATTGTTACCTTAGAGCTTTAGCCAAAATTATTCCAACAATTTTGCTAGCCTCTTTTCCAAGAACACCACCACAATAACTCCTACAAGCTAGCCATAAGCTTCCTTCTTGTCCTAACTTTTCAGATTTTCCTTAAGCTTTGAATTCCTCTTGGAATTCTAGAGAGAAGTGAGAGTTTTAGCTTAGAGAGAGAGAAGGATTTGAAAGATGACCAAGTCTTCAAGACTTGGTCAATATAAGACATGCAAAAATCAGATGGGGGGGACACTTGTCACCCACCCATGACCTCTTTTAAAACAAAACAGTGAAGAATTTCCCACTCGACCATAAAACCCGCCTCGGCGCGCTGCTTCCGGCGCGCGGCCTGCACTTCAATGAGCCCTCGGATCTTTCGCGCGCGTACTGCAGCTCTTGCCCGAAACACCTTTATGTCCGTCTGCGCACTGAACTTGTAACTCCCATAACTTCCTACTCCGATGTCCTATCGACGAACGGTTGGCTGCGTTGGAAACTAGACTCAACGAGCTACGCACTAGGCCTTTGAAACACCTAGGAACTCTCAATGTACCGGGTCATAACCCGCCCCAAAGTTGACTAAAACCCGTCCGAAATAATCCGTCAACTTATCTTTCGAAAATTTTAAGTCTTACTCCTTTCGTACTCTCTCATACGCATGGCCAGAACTACGGAGTATAACAAAAAACAACTCTAATACTATACTAAACATAAACAAAATGAGTAAAATACTAACTAAAAATGACTCAAAAAGTGTATATAAAATACATCGATCAAACACCCCCAAACTTAACATTTGCTCGCCCTCGAGTAAAGATCAAAAATAGAAACAAAGATACGAAAGAAAATAAAATAAAATGACTCAAAGACATTGATCAATTTGCTGCATCATTATTACTTAGAAAATCATGAAGGTTAGTAGAATAATATGCAAGAACATATAGCATAGATTTTTTAGCATTCTAAACACTCAAGTCAGATATTTCGCAAATTCAATTTAATCATGCTCAATGGAAGCAAAAATACCTAACTATGCATGTCAATTTCAAAATCCTATGGTATGTTCACTTGTTATTCTCCACTAATCATGGATATACATATTAGAGATCTTCAGAGCTTTCCAGGGTTGTAATGTAGGCTTAGGCAGGGGTAGGTAAAAATAGGCTTTTAGGCTCAATCTTACGTACCATAAGCTCTTTTGCTTTCGATTC
This sequence comes from Przewalskia tangutica, assembly GCA_029844215.1. Classification (NCBI taxonomy): domain Eukaryota; kingdom Viridiplantae; phylum Streptophyta; class Magnoliopsida; order Solanales; family Solanaceae; genus Przewalskia; species Przewalskia tangutica. The sequence goes on from CM056719.1 coordinate 149,337,809, forward strand.
TTCACTTTTCTTTTGATTTTCTTTTTAACCTCATACATATCTTTCCCCTCTTTTGTTTTGAGAGAATAAGGTGTCTGATGAATAGTAAGCACCCCCAAACTTAGGCTTTTTCCTATTTATTATTACATTTCATTGGGGTGCATCAAAATTGTTCACTCTTTATTTTCAACACTTTGTATTCCAAACATCTCAATTTTTTTCACTTATGGCACAAGTATAGAATTACAGAATGTCAAAGAAAAGATCTTATTTTTAGGCTCAACGAGGCTGACTAGGGGTACAATTTTAATGTCAGGGATAGGCAAAGAATGGTAAGAAATGGCTAACAAAGAAATGTCTGAGTCATCTCCCTAACATATATATCCTAACTATTTCGCCTCAAATAGCAAGGAAGCAGACACATAGGTTTAATCATTAACAATGCATAAATCAAGCAAGATACCCCAAATAGTTTGATTTCATGAATTCTTGGCATATCTAACCTAAGTGTTCAGATGGTTGATTCTAATTCCATTACATTATTGCACTTTACTTCACTAGGCGTTTCAAGTAACTACAACATGCATGATCATATAAAAAAAATTAGACTCAAATAAACATAGAAAATAACACAAAAAGACTCAAAAACACATCAAAAATAAACTAAGAACTCCCCCCTCCCAAACTTAAATCACACATTGTCCCTAATGTGTGCAAGACTCAAAAATAAAATAAAGACGGGATAACTTACAAACTTGGTTTAAAATGGTGGTGGTGGCGGCGGATAATGCATGGACCACTAGTTGAACAAGGAACTCATCTCATCAAATCTCTGGTTCAATTGTTGTTGATCCTGCCTTATTTCTTGCTGTCATTGCCTCAGGTCCTGTTGACCTTGTATCATCGTGTCAAAACTCTGCATCATCCTTCGCTGGTTCATGAGCAACTGCTCCATCATAGGCACCGGAGGTTCCAATTCAGTGGCGGCTGCTTTACTGCGCCATCTTTGAGCCTCTGTCTCAGGCTCATCCTCATCCATGGCGACCTCTGTTCTTTGTTGTTCTTCTTTGGTCTTGGTCTTCTTCGTCTTCTTCTTTGGAGGGGTGGTTCTGGGAAGACATGCACTATCACATATGTCACAGGAGGTTGGCCCTTCTCATATGTATCAATAGCTAGGGTTGGGACTCCATGTCTAGAACATAAACTGCAAATAAGTGATCCGTGTCCCAACCCACCTGTAGTGACCAACCTACTGGTTTCTCCAATGCTTTGCAATATCTACTTCCCAACATCAATCGTTTTCCCTTCCATAATCACATATACCATTTTTATTCTATCCGCTGGCACTCTGGTGAAGTGCGTCGATGGAATCAGGCGGGCACTGACGAAATATAACCAACCCTTGGCTGATTTGTTGAACTGACATCTGATCAGTCATCTTGATCCATTTCGTACAATATCATACTCAGCCCCAGGGTAGCATAATGTGCTTGCGATGATATCTCAATAGATGTTGATGGCATCTATAGACCAAGTTCTGAAATAGCTTCGATCATCGCCTCTTTCTTCAACATCAGTTGTTCTCAATAGCTCATTCACCACCTCAGCCGTCACAGGCACATACTGTCCTCTCACAAAACATCTACCATCTACCCGTTCCGAAAAGTTAGCATAGAATTCTTTTACCATTACAGTGTTTTGTGGTACTATTCTCTCCGGATTAACAAATCTCTTCCACCTAATTGCCTCTATCATTGCCCGAATAGGCTCATAGACATCGCCATCCTCAAATGGCTCCCTTTGGTACTCCATTCCTCGCTCAGGTATCAAGGGTCTAGTACTAAGTTTGCAATATATGTCTTCTGCTTTTTGACTAACAAACCTAGTAGTGTCATATTGTGGAACAGATGCAGATGTGGAAGCTCTCCTTTTTCTGGCAGACATTTTAGAAAATTTTCAGCAGCGTTTCCTCTGTTTTAGTGAGATTACCCAGCAACTTTCAATCACACCAATCAACACACAGCACAATCAGCAAAATACAACACAATTCAACCCTCAAACTTCACTCAAATCACAGGTACAACACCCCACATCACTACGTACAATCTCACCGCGAAATTTCCAACACCAAACTTCAACACACCCCACAATAGCCACCAATAAAGCACATCCCCAAACTTATGAATTACCTCCCCTAATTGCTTTAAAAATTTCAAGAAAAATAATGAAAGTTACTTTGGAAGGTGTTCTTCAAAATTTTCTTGTTCCTAGTGATGGATTGAGGCAATGGAATGAGGATTTTGTTTGAAATGGTTAAGGGTGCAAGGAATTGAAGTAATTTGGTTGTGATTGAGTTTGGTTTGTGGAAGATTTTGAGTAATGGAGGCTGATTTCGTGGGTTTTGGATTTTGATTTGGAGAGGGTAAATCGAATTAGGGCTGTTTTAATTTCAGTTTTTCCGTCGCGGCGTCACGGCCCTGAGATTGGCGCCATGGCGCCCAAACATTTGCGACCCTCTGAACTTCCGGCGCCATGGCGCTCTGAGATTGGCGCCGTGGCGCCCAAACTTCTGCAGCTTTCTAAACTTCCGGCGTCGTGGCGCTCTGATTTGGCGCCGTGGAGCCCAAACTTCAGAGACCCTCTGGACTTTCGGCGCCATGGCGCTCTGATATTGGCGCCATGGCGCCCAACTTCCTGCGGCATTCTGGTTTTTCGGCGCCATGTCGCTCTGATGGGCGTCGTGGCGCCGAGCCGATTTCTTCCCCTCTCGCATTTTTCGTCCTCCAATTTTTGGCCATGTACCTGTCATCACAACATGCAAACAATACCTCCCGTGAGACTGTTCTAACTAAAACTAAATTTCATAAATTTAAAAACCTTTGGTTGTCTCCCAAGTAGCGATGTCTTTAACGTCTTTTAGCCGAACGCATGTTCCTTATCAAGAAGAATGGGGCAATTTAACCCCACAGCCTACCCATTTCATAATCATCTTTCTTTTCCATCTTTTATTTTTCTTTTTCTCCTTTTTCTCAAGATGAGGGTTAGAATTACATACCTGCGCTGGCGGACTACTCACCTTGGCTTGGGCCTGTTCTGGCTCAACTGATGTGCTAACAGTGCTGACTGCAATGCACTTGCTCATGACTGGGGGTTCAACGGTGTGTTTAAACACCTTGAATACCATCTCCTCATTCTCAACTCTGAGTTTCAGCTCGCTTTTTTCCACATCTATCAAGGCCCTTCCAGTGGCAAGGAATGGTATTTCCAAGATAATGGGAATCTCATCGTCTTCCTCTATGTCAAGGATGAGAAAGTCTTTCGGGAAGTAGAACTTCCCCACTTTGACAAGCACATCTTCAATGATGCCTAAGGGATGCACCACTAATCTGTCTGCTAGTTGCAGATTCACTGTAGTTGGCTTGATCACTCTCAAACCTAGCTTCTTGAACACAGATAGGGGCAATAAGTTTATGCTAGCCCCTAGATCACATAATGCCCTGTTGCAAGTCACATTCACTATCGTGCAAGGTAGGGTGAAACTCCCCGGATCTTTCAACTTTGGGGGTAACTTCTTCTGCAATATGGCACTACACTCCTCAGTTAGTGTTATGGTCTCATATTCCACTAGCTTCATCTTCTTCCCAAGGATATCCTTCATAAATTTGAAATATGTAGGCATTTGCTTCAACGCCTCGATGAATAGGATATTGATATGCAATTTCTTGAAGACCTCTAGAAACTTTGAGAACTGCTTATCTTGGGTCTTCCTCTGAAGCCTCTGAGGATAGGGGATCTTCTCGGTGTACTCCCTCACTGGAGCTGGTGGAGCATTCTCTACAATAGGGCGGTCATCAGTAACCCCCTCCTTCTCTGTATCAACCCTCTGCTCAACTCTCTGTTCTACCGCAGGATGGGGTATGGGTTGTTCCAACTGCTTCCCACTTCTCAGCTGCACCGCCTGACACTGCTCTCTGGGATTCATCTCTGTATTACTAGGAAGAGTGCCATGTGGCCTGTTATTTGCCATCTTTGCTAGCTGTCCCACCTGTCTCTCTAAGTTCCTGATAGATGACCTTGTCTCTGCCATGAACTGGGTCTATGAGTTGGTGAGTGTCAACAGGGCTGCTCTCAACTCATCTGACTTTTCTTGTTGAGCAGGTGCACTGAATTGTTGTGAAGATGAGGCCTAAGTGAATGGTTGCTGACTCTGGTATTGGCCTCTGAACTGGTTTTGTTGCCCTTGATTACCCCTCCATGAAAGATTTGGGTGATTCCTCCAACCTGGATTGTAAGTATTTGAGTAGGGGTTGTTCTGGGGACTTTGATAATTCCCCAATGCCTGACATTCTGCTTGTTCAATAGGGATGTTGTTGGGGTCTGCTGATGGGCACCTATCAAAAGTATGAGGACCCCCACAAATCTCACAATTCATTGGCATCTGAACTGCATTCACTGACACTGTGTTCTGCTGTAATTGTTTGGTCAAGAGAGCAACCTGTGCATTTAACGCTGTAATGGCGTCGATCTCATAAACTCCTATCACTCTCCTTCCACTTACCCCTCTATCATCTGTCACATGGTTATTGGTGGTCATGTCTTCTAGCAAATCATGGGCCTCATGTGATGTCTTCTTCATGAAGGTTCCACCTGCAGCTGCATCAATGATGGTTCTTGTTGTCCCACTTAGCCCATTGTAGAAAATATGGACCAAATTCCACAGCTCAATGCTATGATGTGGACACTTTCTCTGCAGATCTTTAAATCTCTCCGAAGCCTCATAGAGTGATGGTAAAATTTATTCAGCTATCCTCTCAGCTTAGCTGCTTTGGACGGTGGAAAGAACTATGCCAAGAACTTCTGTGCCAACTCCTGCCATGTGAATATAGTATCTGTAGGCAGGTAATTCAACCAAACCTTTGCTCTATCCCTGAGTGAGAATGGAAAGAGTCTCAACCGGATGTCGTCGTCAATAACGCCATTATACTTGAAAGTTGCACACAGCTCCAAGAAATTTGCTATGTGCATATGAGGGTCTTTAGATGGCAACCCTTCAAATTGAACTGTATTATGCACCATACTCAGGATCGCAGGCTTGATTTTGAAATTATTTGCTCCTATTGCTGGGAGCCTGATGCAAGTCTGTGCTCTATTCACCATTGACAGCACATAATCTCTCAAGCTTCTCTCAGCTTGGACATGGACCCTTTCTTCCACATCTATTGGTAACCTCTGGGGCACCCTATGGTTAGGTTGATGATCACATAACCCTTCATTCATCTCATTGTTATTCTGCAAGCCTCTCATTTCTATTAAGGCCAAGATTCGTTTGCTTCTCCGGTTCTGCTTGCAAGTCTTTTCAATATCCGGGTTGAAGGGAACAAGTGTATTTGCTCCTCTTCTCCTTCGCATAAACTAGATGCCTGCAACAGATCAAAATCAACAAACGGATCACGGCGCACGGTTCCACCAATACAAAAAAAATAAAAACCAAATTAGAAATTAAGAATAGATAGAATGATATTGAACTACGTCAATCCCCGGCAACGGCGCCAAAAACTTGATGCGTGATTGATACACTCGCTAAACGCAAGTGCACGTATCGTACAAGTAATATAGTCTAGAAGACCGAGTTATCGTCCTCAGGGATTAGTGTCCAATTACCAACCTCTATTCTGTAGTATCTATTTGGTGACCGATAATTTGATGGTTTTTTTATAGCTATGATAATAGACGCTAACTAAATTACTTTACTTTACTTCAGATATGGTGGAAATAGGGCTTTCAAATCTGCTCGACTATGCGCTCACTTTACTCGTTAATGCAAATAATTAAGGTTCTTCTTCTATGTTGAGATAACAGGTTAACTAAGCCGTTTTATACTCCTGTTAAGGTAATATAAACACTCAACCCCAATGTAGAACCCTTATATCTTTCGATGACAAGATTTACCACAAAGGAGGATTAAGAGCAATAACCTATTAAACTACACAAGTATCGAGGTACTTTAGTCCACGATTTTAACCTATGTTTATTCAAATATAGCATATTCACAATCTCCCCTTTCGGATTTCGATTAGAAATCATATAAGTGATGATAATTAGTGATCAATTAAGTACCAAGCAATCAAAACAATTATTGAATAAATCTCAACAATAATAAGAAGAAACCAAAACATGCATTAATTCATAAGTACGAGGTTCAAGCGATTCGACATGAAAAGCCCTAAATTAAGTTTAGCTCCTAGCCATAAACATGCTTAAGAACTAATACAAACCAACATAAACTGAATTAAAACAAAGGAAAGAAGAAAAGAAAATAATACTGAAAAACCTCCAAAGTTGTCTTGTCTCCTTGAATGATGTTATGGAATATTTACAATATGGTGGAATGATGGATGGAGAATGGAATGAATCCTGGAGAATGGTGGCTAATTAGCTATATATAATGAGCAGGGTTTTAGGTTTTGTAGGTAGAAAAAGTTATCCCTTTTGGACCCTGAAAACGTGTCAGTCGCCCAAAACGCGTCAAAAATACCGCGCGCTGCGTGATCGCGCACGGCGCTACCAAAATCATAGAGTTTTCGAAAATTTCAGTGGTCGCCGCCGCATCGCTTGAGGCGTTGTTTTCCTGATTTTTTGCTTCGACGTCCTTTTTTCGTCCGGACTTCGTCTGATCTCTTCTATACTTCCCGGGACTTCTTAGACTTCATTTATTGGCCCTTTTTGTGTGCAATTCCATCTCAGTTAATCTCATTTTCTCTTCTTTTCGCCATTTCTCCATTTCTGACCGCTGTGACACAAAAGAAAGAAAAATGACCCTTAATACTATACTAAACATCAACAAAATGAGTTAAATACTAACTAAAAATGGCTCAAAAGTGTATATAAAATACACCGATCAGTAACCCTCTGCCAAGATTTTTTCAAGACCGTTCTATGCTCACTTTGGAAGAAGTCGGCATGGCTAAGAAAGTAGCAATTGGGGCGATTATGCGCGCGACCACCTTCTCCCGACCCGTAATCCGTGGCTTAGACCAACATATGGCGCCCAATGATCCAAAGATACTTGGGTCTCTCCCCCATCAGGTCCACCACGCAGTGGGTCACACTCAGACTGATATTGAAGCAGCGATGCACATGTTTGGCTTGACGCAACCGGACCCTATTTGGTACATGGACACTGGCGCCACTACCAACATGACATCCGATCAAAGTACTCTCTCGTCTTATTCCAATTTGAGCACTAATCATGGTATAACTGTTGGTAATGGAAATTTTATTCCAATTAAGGGTTATGGTCATAAAACTTTGTCCCCTCCTCATCCACCACTTGTCCTGAAAAATACCCTCCATGCCCCAAAATTAATTAAAAATTTGGTATATGTCCGAAAATTCACAATTGATAAATGGGTTTCTATTAATTTGATCCATTTGGATTTTCTGTGAAGGATTTCAAGACGGTGAGTCATCTCATGAGGTGTAACAGTGGGGGGATCTCTATCCAATCACACCAAGTCTCAGCATCTCGTGTCAAGCTATGTCATCCACTTTTGCAGCTCTTGCTCATTCCTTGTGGCATGCTCGTCTAGGTCATCCGGGGTCGTCTATTTTATCTTCTTTAGATAGACATAAGTTTATTTTTTGTAAGGGTACGCGTAGTACTCCACTTTGTCAATCTTGTGCTTTGGGAAAGATTATTAAATTACCATTTGTAGCTTCAAATTCTAATACTTCTATGTCATTTGAAATTATTCATAGTAATTTATGGACATCTCCGATTCTCAGTTCTATGGATCATCGTTATTATGTTCTATTCTTAGATGACTATACTAAATATTTATGGACGTTTTCAATTGCGAAAAAATCTCAAATTTTTTCCATCTTCATAAAATTTAGAGTCTTCATAAGAACACAATTCGAACGGAAAATAAAAAACATTCAATGTGATAATGGCAAAGAGTATGATAATGGGAAATTTAGGGAGTTTTGTGCTCAAAATGGGATAAATTTTCATTTTTCTTGTCATCATACGTCTCACAAAATGGGAAAGCTGAGCGAAAAATTCGTACCATTAATAACATTGTCCGCACTTTATTAGTTCATTCTTCCGTTCCTCCATTATTTTTGCATCATGCACTACAAATGGCTACCGATCTCCTAAATATTCTTCCCTCTAAAGGTTTGACATATTCCTCCCCTATCAAAGTGTTATACAATAAGACTCCGTCCTACACTCATCTTAGGGTCTTCGGATGCTTATGATATCCACTGTTTCCATCCACTACAATCAACAAACATCATGCACGTTCTACTCCTTGTGTATTCTTGGGTTTTCCGTCAAATTACCGTGGTTATAAATATTTTAATTTGTCCTCTAAACAAATCATCATTAGTTGTCATGTTCTCTTTGATGAAACTCAATTTCCCTGAAAACCTGTACCTATTTCTTATGATTTTTTGGATGATGCTATCTCCCCCTATGTTCTCCATCATTTGTCAGGTTTTGTCAGAAAATACGTTAAAACCGTCCTCAGCGCCGCGGCCCTGCATTGAGGCACCACATCGCCAAAATTCCTGTGAGGCAGCGCCGCGGCCCTGCACAGAGACGCCACGACGTCAAATATCCAGAGAGCCCTGCAGTGGTTCTGGCGCCGCGGCGCCGTCGATGGGAATTTCCGACATTTCACAAACTTCCCAAAATTCACTCAATCCAGCCCAGAGACTTGGTCCAGTCACTCGTAGTCAACGGGGTATTTTTAAGCCAAAATACATTTCAATTTAAATTCTAATGTTCTTAAATCCCCCTTACTCTGTAATCCTGTGTCTGCCTTAAATGACCCTAATTGGAAAATTGTCATGACCGGAGAATATAATGCTCTTATTGATAATAAGACGTGGGAGTTGGTACCCATGAAAATTCGGATGGTTCATTTGCACGGCATAAGGCTAGACTTGTAGGTGATGGTAAGACTCAGCAGGTTGGTGTGTATTGTGGTGAGACATTTAGCCCGGTGGACAAGCCGGCTACCATTCGCACTGTGCTCAGCTTGACTCTTTCAAAATTTTGGCCCATTCATCAGCTAGATGTGAAGAATGCTTTCCTACATGGTGATATTCAAGAGACAGTATATATGCATCAACCTTTGGGGTTTAGGGATACTAGATATCCTAATCATGTATGTCTATTAAAGAAGTCTGTGTATAGGCTCAAGCAGTCTCCACGTGCTTGGTATAAGAGGTTTGCTGACTTTGTTTCGACTATGGGTTTTTCGCACAGCAGATCTGATAATTCATTATTCATATATCGTCGGGGTTCTTCCATGACTTTTATATTGTTATATGTTGATGATATTATCTTGACTGTCTCTTCTGATGTTTTGCGAAGGTCTATTATGACAATGCTCAGTTCTGAGTTTGCCATGAAAGATTTTGGCCCATTGAGTTATTTTTTAGGGATTGCAGTCACTCGTCATGCAGACGGATTGTTCTTATCACAGAGGAAGTATGCATCAGAGATCATTGAGAGGGCTGGGATGTCATCCTGTAAGTCAACTTCTACTCCAGTTGATACTAAACTCAAGTTGGGTGCTGCAGCTGACTCTCCCTACGAGGATCCAACCAGCTATCGTAGTCTTGCAGGCGCCCTTCAGTATCTGACGTTTATGCGACCTGACATTACATATGCCGTACAACAGGTGTGTTTGTTTATGCATGATCCCAGAGTTGAACATATGAATGCACTCAAACGCATTCTTAGGTACATTCGTGAACAACGAGTATAGTGCATTTGTATCCTTCGCCGACGCGTCTACATTGGTCTCCTATCTGAGATGTTGATTGGGGTGGTTGTCCGACACCGCATTTGCCCACGCCCGATATTGTATGTTTTTGGGTAACAACTTGGTCTCATGGTCTGTCAAGCGTCAATCTACGCTTTTACGTTCAAGTGCAGAGACTGAGTATCGAGGGGTAGCTAATGTGGTCTCCGAATTATGTTGGTTACGAAATCTTCTTTTAGAGCTTCATTGTCCTATTGAGAAAGCTACCTTGGTATATTGTGATAATATAAGTTTCATCTACCTTTCTGGTAATCCTGTTCAGCACCAGCGGACTAAACACATAGAGATGGATATTCACTTCGTTCGAGAGAAGGTAGCAAAAGGACAAGTACGCGTCTGCCACATCCCTTCCAGATATCAGATTGCAGACATCTTTACTAAGGGTCTTCCCTCAGTCCTTTTTGAAGATTTTAGAGACAGTCTCAGCGTACGAAGACCGTCCGCTATGATTGCGGGAGAGTGTTAAACATCACAATACACGTCCAAAATGTATTGTGGAGCCCTTGCCCTTTCTTGTATATTTGGTAAATATTAGACTTAGAGTTGTACCTTAATTAGTAGTGTAATATTACCATAATTGTAAAGTTAGTATTCTTATAGAACTGGAATTTCTAGGTATAATAGAAAAAGGATTTTCCTTATAACTTATATATATATAATTTTCATTAATAAGACTAACATGACATAATTCAGAAGTACTACGATCAAAAAATATATTTTTTATTTCAATAAATAATGATTTCACATTCTTGGTCGGAATAAAATGTACATATTTTGAAACTGTAAAAGGTACTACAAATGACTTCGTTTATTAAAAATGTTTGAAGAATTCATAAATAAAGAAAAGAATAGTTCAGCTATTCAAATAGTACCTAATAGTATCATATAAAATGATGGGATATATATGGCCTTATGCCAGCCCTTATAATTAGTGAAAAATCACATAATGATGGAGTCACTCAATTAGGAAAAGAAATAACCAAAGAGAAAATATAGTAGACGAATAAATCTCCTTTTTGAGACACCAATAGACTTTAATTACAAAATGGTTACGTTCCATCATCCATGTAACAAAACTCTGACCATAAAGAATTAATCTATTGATTATTTTTATTGATTGAAGATATATATATACAAGTCATTGATTGAAGAAATATATACAAGTTATTATAGGAAAATTATTTTCCTATTGTACATCTAAATTCATATTCTATATAGAGACTAACTATACAATTATGGTAATATTACACTACTAATTAAGATACAAGACTAAGTCTAATATATATCAAATATACTTTAGTGTAGGGCCCCACGTCCACGTCTGGACTGACTGGAATCGCGCCGACACACTAACAGACACGTGGAATCTAGAATTGATCGCTGCTCATTGGATCGATTACTAAAAACACGAGGAAGAACAGAACACTGCCCGTGTAATGGGCTTCTCGATCGGCTTGGGCCTATACACCTTCTAATATATTCAATATACTTTGTATATGTGTGTATATTTAACAGGCCAATTATTATTGCGTAATATAGGATACATAAAATCATTATGGCTTCACTTTGTATAATATGGTTTTGTTGACTAAACTTATAATCATGCCTCTCGTAGTGGAATAACTTGCGGTCCTAATTCTAAAATAAAAATTCATATTGGAAATGAAAAGTAAAAATGAGAATATTCAACTAGAGAATTATATACATAGTGGAGAAGAATAATTATACTAGTGGATATATATTGCTGATTTAATCATGTTAGAAGCAATAATAAATCTTAGTTTCTAAGTTGACGTTCAAATGTGTTATAGTACCCAGTGGGAAAAGGCCCCCCTAACAACTTCAAATGTGTTTTAAGTTGACGTTCAAATGTGTTCAATGAATCTTTTTTCCTATCCAAGTAAGAATATTCAACAACGGAAGTGTTAGTGAATATTCTTCAAATATTCACAATATATGTTGTATTTATTAGTATCATGTATTTAAGATAACTTAGGATTCTTACTGTATTAAGAATCACCTTTGTACAACTATATATATTATGATTAATGAGAGAAATCCCGAAGGGAAATTATTCCAATGTCTTATATGGTATCAATAGCCTAACATCTCAAAACCCTAGAAATTTCCCTCTCCTCTCTCTCGGGCACCGCTCACCCCCCCCCCCCCCCCCTACCGCGGTGCCTCTTCTTGGAATTTCTACTCCTGTGGCTATCATGTCTCCTCCCACCTCTCCTAAATCTACTGGTTCTACTTCTGACTTAGTTGACACTCCACTTCCTTCCTCAAAGTGTTTTTTTCATCCGGCTTTTGCTATCACAAACATCAAGAATTTTGTCCCTATTATTCTTGATCAAGAATATGGTCAATATTCTATGTGGGTGGAACTATTTTATATTCATGTATGTGCCTACAACGTGCTCGACCATATTGATGAGTCAATCCCTCGCCCATCTGACATTGACGATTCAACATGGCGTCGTCTTGACACTATTGTCAAACAATGGATCTATGGTACCATCTCAAAGGATTTGTTGTGTACTATCCTGAAAACAGGTGCTTCGGCACGCGAACTTTGGATACGCCTGGAGGAAATATTTCAGGATAATAAAAATATTAGGGTTGTGTATTTAGAGGAGCAGTTCAACAACACACGCCTTGAGAATTTCAACAACATGACAGAATATTGCAAACAACTAAAACTTGTCACAGACCAACTTTCTCATGTTGGGAGTTGTGTCTGAAACTAAGATGGTACTACAACTTGTTGCAGGATTACCGAAGGGGAAATATGACACTCTTGCAGCAATGATCCAACAAGCTGATCCACTTCCAACTTCCAACAAGGCGCGTTCACAATTGTTGTTGGAAGAAACACGACGTGCTAGATAGGACGAGCACAATAAAAAAGTACTAGCCGTTGAAAACTTGCAGTCGCCGACCATCGCTTCCACCATCACCGACCACCAGCAGAACGCGCGAGGCAGCAGAGGTCGTGGACAAGGAAACAAAGGAAAGGGTCGCGACAAAGGAAAAGGAAAACGAAGATCCCACGCCATCGCCAAGATGTCGAATGTCCAAGATCGCAGCTCGCACCGCCAAGATGGTCGAACAATCAAGATCGTCAAAGTGGCGGTCGACCGCGCAACCGGGCCTGCCAAAGATGGCGCCGGTGTCTTTGGTCCAAAGACCGCAGCCTATCTCTCAACAGCCCATCGTCGATGTCGGCCCAATAGTTTCTTCCAGTCCAGCAGATGCAACCCACTTATTTGGGCCAAGCTTTCAATACTCTCACTCTGCAACAGCCCGACAATAATTGGTATATGGATTCCGGAGCCACATCACACCTGACCAACTCTTCATGTAACTTTTCCCAACTACTTCGGTTAAAGTATCCTCAATACATTACTGTTGGCAATGGTCATCGCATTCCAATTGCAGGTTATGGTAACACAAATATCAAAAATCCTCATCCACCCTTCTCACTTAACCATGTCCTCTACGCACTCCAAATTATTAAAAAGTTGATATCTGTTAGAAAATTCACTCGTAATAATTGGGTGTCTGTCAATTTTGACCCTTTTGATTTCTCTGTGAAGGATCTCAATACGGGGAGAATTCTTACGCGCTGCAATAGTGTGGGAGACCTCTACCCTTTCACCAACTCTTCCGCTGTCAGAACTCAACCACCGCCTATCACGTTCTTCGTTGTCTATCCACCTGACACAACAGGCTCAGACATCCAGGAGATCATGTGTTTTCCTTTCTTAGACATAATCAACGTATTCAATGTAATAATGAGAAACTTGCCCAAAACTGTTTTTCTTGCCCGCTTAGCAAGCATACTCGTATCCCTTTTATGTCTTCAATGAGTATTACAGTTTTATCATTTGATATTGTTCAAGCTGACTTATGGACTTCTCCTGTTGTTAGCTCTCTAGGCCACAAATTCTATCTTGTTTTATTAGATGACTTTTCACATTTTTTATGGATTTACCCACTCAAATTCAAATCTGCGATTTTTGCTATATTCTTTGAGTTTCACAGATTTATTAAAACTCAGTTTGAAAAATCCATAAAATCTTTTCAATGTGATAACGGACGTGAATTTAATAATTCGGCTTTCCATAACTTTTGCTCCTAACAAGGCATGGTATTCTGCTTCTCTTGCTCTTATACCTCACCTCAAAATGGTAAAGCTGAACGTATTATTCGCACTATTAATAACATGGTTCGTACCCTCCTCTTTCATGCATGTCTGCCATCATCTTTCTGGGTCTATGCTGTCAAAATGGCAGAACACCTCCTAAATATTTTACCTACTAGAACCCTACAAAACAAGACCCCCACAGACATTCTGTATCGTATGACTCCATCTTATGACCACCTACGGATCTTTGGCTGTTTGTGCTATCCCAATCTTACCTCCACCGCCCCTCATAAGTTGGCTCCTAGAACTACATCATGTGTGTTCCTCGGTTTTCCACCTAACTATAGGGGTTATCTGTGCTATGACTTGTCCACTCGTCAAATTCACATCTCTCGTCACGTCATCTTCGATGAGACGATCTTTCCGTTTTTGAATCCTCAAAAATACCGAAAACCACTATTCATTTCTTGATGAACCAGTCATATCCCCAACCATTTTAAGTCAGCTTACCCAAATTTTGACTTCAGAACCGCGGTCCACAGTTGATGCACCGCGGTGCCTGCCTTCCAGTGAGCCCCCTCTTCCTAAAGAACTTTTAGCACCGCGGTCCCTCGAGGATGCACCGCGGTGTCCCTCTTCCAGAGAGTTCAATGCTCTTTCATCGCCTTCTGCACCGCGGTGCCACCTTTCTAGTGAACTAACCTCTGAACCTGTCACTTCAACAATACCACCACCCAATGTCCCCAGTCACCAAATGGAAACTCGTGCCAAACACGGGATTTTCAAACCTAAAGTCCAGTTTAACCTATCTGTCCAAACCATTTCTCCACTCCCAAAGAACCTCAAATTGGCCAAACTTGACCCTAATTGGAATGCAGCCATGTCTGGGGAATATAATGTTTTAACTAATCAGCATACTTGGGATCTTGTTCCTAGACCAGATGGGGTGAATGTGATCAGATGTTTGTGGCTTTTTCGTCACAAATTCATTGATAGTGAGGTTTTGGAACGATACAAGGCTAGACTTGTGGCAAATGACACTAATCAGCAGGAGGGCATTGACTGTGGTGATACTTTTAGCCGAGTTGTTAAACCGGCTACGATTCGTACTGTTCTTAGCTTGCTATGGGTAAGAAGTGGCCGATTCATTAGCTGGATGTCAAGAATGCATTTCTTCATGGGGATTTGAAAGAAAATGTATACATGCATCAGCCACCAGGTTTTGTTCATCCTACTGTTCCTCATTATGTCTGTCATCTCTGGAAGTCACTCTATGGTCTAAAGCAGGCACTTCATGCTTGGTATGACCGGTTTGCCTGGTATATTATGCAGATTGGGTTTATTTGCAGCAGGTGTGACACCTCTCTATTCATTTTTCATCATGGTAGTGACATCGCTTACTTGTTATTATATGTTGATGAAATTGTTCTCACTGCCTCATCTGATAAGTTGAAAAATGACATTATTGCTCTTCTCAAAATTGAATTTGCTATGACTAATTTGGGGAAGATGAGTTACTTCTTGGGTATATCAGTACTAGATCTGCATATACTATGTTCCTGAGTCAGCGTAAATATGCAGAAGAAATTGTTCAGAGCTAAGATGTCGAATTGCAAGGCTATGCCCACTTCTGTTGATTCGAAATCCAAGCTCATTGATTCTGAGGGTGATCCAGTGTCTGATCCTACTCTCTATCGAAGTCTTGCAGGTGCTCTTCAGTACCTCACTTTCACCAGGCGCGACATTGCATATGTCGTCCAGCAGGTGTGTTTGTTCATGCATGCTCCGAGGGAACCCCATTTTGTTGCTCTTAAGCGTATTATCAGATATATTAAGGGCACTCCTGACTATGGGTTGCATATCTACCCCTCCGCTCTGAACATGTTACTTTCCTACACTGATGTTGATTGGGTAGGGTGCCCGGACACGAGACGCTCTACTTCAGGCTATTGTATGTTCTTAGGGGATAATCTGATATTTTGGTCTGCCAAGCGACAAGCCACGTTATCCCGATCCAGTGCCGAAGCAGAGTATAGTGGTGTTGCTAATGTAGTTGCTGAGATCTGTTGGCTCCGGAATCTTCTCCTGGAGCTGAGTTGTCCATTGCGTGAGGCATCTATAGTCTATTGTGATAACATATCTGCTATCTATATGTCTCATAATCCGGTCCAACATCAGCGGACCAAACATATTGAGATGGATATTCATTTTGTTCGTGAGAAGGTGGCACGTGGTCTTGTCAAAATTCTACATGTACTTCCTCTTATCAGTATGCAGACATCTTCACAAAGGGACTACTCATACAACTGTTCACAGACTTCAGATCCAGCCTGGGCATTCAGCCTCCTCCCGCTCCGTCTGAGGGGGTGTGTTAGCGAATATTTTTCAAATATTCACAGTATATATTGTATTTATTAGTATTATGTATTTAAGGTAACTTAGAATTCTTACTGTATTAAGAATCACATTTGTACAACTATATATATTGTGATTAATGAAAAAAATCCCGAAGGAAAATTATTCCAATATCTTACAGGAAGCTAATTGGTTATAATACCATCATGTTGAACTATTTGAAGTCGTTGAGATATTATATAATTAAGTAATTAAAAGTATTTTTTTAATAGTTTAAAATTTTAATTAGATGATACATTTTTTAGAGAGGGTGTGTATACGTTGAATTTAAGCAAAGTGTCAATGAACTTTTATTGAAGTGTGTAACCATTTTATTTAAAAGTTTAAGATGTAGAAACAACACACTTTAATTACTTAATTGTATTATGTCTCAAGACGCCCTTTCACGTGTGAGCCTGTATTTTAATGGGCAAATTACGTTGATTTTTTTTTTGATAACGTGTGGTGATGGAATACTTTAATATCATGCATATGCTCTACTATTTACATTATCCGTGTATTAATTAGTTGTAACAAATTACCTGCTTTATTTTCTAATTATTAATTACATATGCTATTATGGACAATTATAAATAGTTATTCTTTTAGAGAATTTAATAATATAAAAATCATCTTATACTATCAACGATACAAGTTAAATTCATTCAACAAAATAAGAATAAAAACAATGATAGTATCCTGGAATGACCGTAATCACCCAACATGGATATTGGCATTAAAATGTCAAAACTTTTGTTTTAAGATTCGTGAATACCCAAATGTTTACATCGTTGCATGTGTCATACAGTCATAGTCTTATGAGTTTAGTACGTAATGGGAATCTAATAATTAGGGACTCGAATTGTTGGCAGCAGTATTTCTTGACTTTAATAATGAAATAGCAAATGGTAAGGTTCCCTTTGATTTTCAACGACAAAAGTCACTACTTACAAAAAGAAAAAGTTAGTAATTCTCCCTATGTAGACTTGACTTGGTCTTGTGAAAATGGTCTCAAATGATATGTAAACTTGGGTTTATAATTATTTGCTCAAGTATATATGTTTAATATATAGATTATTAGATGAAGGATTCAGCTTCTCTCCATTTCTCTTCTCTCTATTTTTATTTTCAAGTTCTAGCTTGGATTAGAGACACATAGCATAAGTTAAATTACTTCAACAATGTAACGTTTTAAGTCCTGATCAGTTAGACCTCAATCGACTATATAAATTTATTGTTTGTGTGGCTTTATATAAGCCAATTACGTTCCAATATTATAAAACCTAGTTTCTTCTAATGCTAAAGAGTTCGACTAGGGACAAAGCACCCAAACCATGTTCTGGTAAACATTTCCTAAGAAATTACTTCGTCTTATTTTTCTTTATAGTGCCCTTTTCAAAAACATATTACTCTGTATTTAATAAATGACTAATTTAATATCCATATACCATGTATATTCACATTAATTACTTCTAGCACAAGCATGGTTTGATTGTTTTTAGGTCCTAGTTAACATCCACATTGACTTGTACCACAAATATGCATGGTGTATACTCAAATCTCTCTATAACAGCATGACAATATATTCTTATTTTAGAGAACACACACACACACATATATATATATATATAGGGAACTAGCACTACAAGAAAAACAGTCTACGGTGACGGGTAAAAACCGTCATCTAACCCCTAAGATGACGGTTCCTGTAAGTGTCATCTTTGTCACTGTCACAAACAGATGACGGTTCTGTATCTGTCACACGATATGTGGCGGTTCAAACACGTCACACAAATGTCACAAACAGATGACGGTTCAAACCCGTCACACAAATGTCACAAACAAATGACGGTTCAAACCCGTCACATAAATTTAAATTTTGATTCAATTTTTCTTAAATTTCTATTAAATTAATAATTAATTTTAATATGGCGGGAAAATTAAATTTGGCGGGATTTATTTTTGGCAAATTTCAATATTGCAAATTGAATGCACCGATGAAATGGACTAAAATTTTAAATAACACCAAAACTATACATTGAATAGCTAAAATTTATAGTACAAAGTCTTCCCAAAATGGATAATCATTCAAAGCGTTATTAAAGTGTTTAATTAAAGACTAAAACAATGTTAATCAACTATCTTATCAATCTAAAATGTCCTCATCAGCATCTTGGTAAATGTCTCAGAAATTTTTGTTCAATGATGCATCCCCATCCAATTTTTCATCTTTTTCCTCAAAAACAAACCAGCATTCAGGGACTTAGAAAGTGAACTAGAAAGTATATTGCGGACTTTAGATAAGGACATCAAACAGATGACTAATGTTTTCAATACTTCTTTTTTCACTTCAGCCTCTAGTTTATCCTAATCTACAATTCTCAGTTTCGAGGTAGGATAACTGTAAAATGCAAAACTATAGTAAAATGCAAAATTATAATAAGTTCTGCTACTAAATAAATAACCATCACATTTGGTAACAAAATTCATTGGTCATTGTTAGCGACTTCATTTAAGCAGTAAACATGAAGAAAACACCTGAAAATTGACAATCGTGTGAAGGGTGAAGTGGATCACACCTCTTATAGCGAGAAAATGTGGGAACCTCGTATGTGAACTTCATTCTTTTCGTTATCAATTTGAAATCTGAATATTTGCAAGGATAATCTGGAAAAATTTATGCCTTACTAGGACACAGAAGTTGCAAGTTGGAAATATGAGTGACGAGGTTTGAACCTTAGCAGGTTGCATAAGATATTACTCCTAAATCCCAACTAGAAATACAATCATCAGTCAAGTTTTATGTGTATAGCAGTATTCTTTTGCTAGGCAAAACTTACACTTCTAGACGATTCAAGGACTGTTGAACTCAAGATAGAAACTGTTATATACCTGCATTTCGGTAGGACGGCCAGCAGTATGAAGAAACAAGAAAATACTGATTCTCTACATAGATGAAGTGTTGAGCAGATCGAATTGCTTTTACGTAAGCCATGTGTATGCTTCTATCTATCCTCAAGTTCTTTCCACTGACAAGATTATGTTATTGAGTCAAAATTAGGCATTCATCTTTGCAGTTATAGGAAGTAATTATACTGAAACTTAAACATTTAAGCAAACGGAAGAACACAACATATACAAGAGAAACACGTCTAGTACCTGAACATGCCAATTTTCTGGATCTTCTTCTTTTGTGACACGAACTACATGGTCGCCATCCGGTCCAGTAGCTGGCATGTGGATTGATGGAATCCGGTCTAACTTAAGTAATGAATCTAACCCCGGTTTGCATTTTTTAATTCTGATCCATTTTATGGCCTTTCTATATCTCTGCTCAAAATTTGTCAAAACGTCATAAGCAGCAGGACCCTCAATCTTGCAGTGTAAATCATGCCATGGTTCTCTTGGTCCACCTGAGGTGCTCTGTACATATCGTTTAAGTCTTTGAGATGACATTAATGATACCTTATATATTAAGGGGCACTAAAAATACACATGAATGAAAAGATACAGTAGACATTCATTTGAAAGAAGTAAAAATCACTCTAACACTCAGCTTACTGTGAATGTGGGATTGTGAACATCATTTTCAAAGACGGTATCAAGATCACTAAACAGTCTGTGTTCAGGAGTATCATATCGTCCATCACATAACTCTAAGCCTCCAATAAAAGCAGTAATTTTTCGATCATTGCCTTCTGCTTGTGTGTCAACAATCACATTTCTGATGATGTGTAAAAATGTTTCCAATAACCTGCAGTAAAAGGTTTTCATTTGATTTACAAGAAAATGACAACGATGATGATTTCCAGGCAGTTGCATATAAACAAAAATTACCAATAGACAAAAATAAAAAGCTTTCCAACCAGTTCTTTTTAACAGAAATCTTTGACATAAATATTTATTCTGCCAGCTATTCACAGTAAAATAAAAAAAGGCACCTGTTACTTGAAAATGCTAAGCTTACTGCTAGCAGAACGAGGACAAAGAACACAGTGAACACTTGAGTGTTTAAAGAACTTTTTGGTCTCTTCATCATGAGTCGCCATTACCCCTTCCTGCAATCAAATTCACAGAAAAATATGACCAATATCAGTGGCGGCTCTAGCTCAAAATGGGCTGCAAGCCGCTGCCAAAATGGGTAGGCTAAACAACGGACCGTAAAGTTACTAGAAACGGGGGAAAAAATTCAAATTTGACATTACAATGTGAAATGACACAGACCATCACTTCGTGAATATTACTCTACTTGCTTTCTTAGATGCAAAATTCCTTATTAAATACGTATAATCAAGTTCTTCTGCTAATTGCTTTTCGATTGATAACATAGCAAGTCCACTCAATCTATCTTGATTCATAGTTGACCGAAGATATGTTTTGATCAACTTCAACTTGGAGAAACTTCTTTCCGCCGAAGCAACGGTAATAGGTAGAGTTAACGCGATTCTATAAGCAATCAATGCATTTGGGTAACAATCATCCACTTCCTTCACATAGTTCAATACTTCAATTGTCTTCGTTCTATTTATCGGTATAACTTCTCCCAAAAGCTTCAACTCAACAAACAAATCATGCCCATTTATATCGGAGTCCATACCATTTTGCAAAAAAAAATCGAGTTTCCCACAAGATTCCTTCAAATAAGCATCACTCAAACTAAGTGATCGTTTCAAATCAAACAAGAACCCAAAAGTTTTCTCATACAATTGGAATTGTTCAAACCTACTTGCAAATGACACCATAGCATGATCCATTACCTTCATGAAGAATTCAACTCTAAAGGATTCTTCGGGTAGAAACGTCACTTCTTCGCTAGGTTGCTCTCCATCTTTCTTCTTTCTAATGATCCTCCTCTTTGAACGAAATTCAGGTTCAATACCCATCTCTATAGCCATTTCTTTAGCTTCATTCAAGGCTCCATCACATCCAGTTTCCCTATACGACTGGAAAGAGTGATAGACTCCTCCAAATGCATATCTTCCGCTTGCAAAGCCTTGCTAACAACATGAACTCGGTATAACAACTTGTGCCAAACAATCATGCTAATCAAGAACTAGAAGTCTTCTAATTGTTCAGTTGCAACGGACATTGCTAGACTTCTTGTGAGAGGATCATCGGTAGCTTTTGACAAGTGAATTAATGCATCTCTTACCTTGGGAGCTTGGAACCGTATAGCTTTAACACTTTCATGGTGACTTTCCCAACGTGTTTGAGATAAAGGCTTGAGAGTGAGACCGCTCACGTTTTTTTTTGAAGATATTCCATCTCTTGGTTGAAGATGAAAATAATGTATAAATACGTTGTATCACTCCAAAGAAAGATATTGCCTTATCACTACAATAAGTGATGTCACAAAGAGTAAGGTTAAGTGATTGACATCCACAAGGAGAGTAGAAGGCCCTAGGATTGATATCAAGTAATCTTCTTTGGACACCTTTATTTTTTCCTTTCATATTAGCCCCATTGTCGTATCCTTGCCCTCTTATGTCATCAACCGCAAGCCCAAGATCGCCTAAAGTATTAAGAAGGTCTCAAAAAGACCTTTTCCGGTCGTATCATCCACTTTTATAAATCCAATGAAAGACTCCTCAACCTTAGCCGAAGTTGATAAGAGACATTTGTTCAACGTGGCTAACATTCGGGGTGCAATCAAGGAGTATCGAATAATATTTCGATTCCTTTATTTTCTTAAGAATTACGTTCTTAACTTCATTTGCCATCAAAAGGATCAACTCATTTTGAATGTTGTGTCCAAGATAATGTTTCCGAGTCTCTTTTCCTCGAATGCGGCGAAGATGTTCTTGCATTATAGGATCAAACTCACCAATCATCTCGATCAAGCCAAGGAAATTTCCGTTGTTCTGTTCATCAATCTTCTCATTAGAACCACGCAACGCCAAATTACATTTGGCGAGTGTTTTCACAACCGCAAAAATCCTTATCAATACTTGCCTCCAATGCTCCTTATCTCGAGTAACTTTTGCTTGATTTACCTTGTCAATTGATGTCTTTATTTCAAACCTCTTCTCCAACTCGCCCTACAAGAAATATGAGCATGAGTACTTTCGTGTTTAGCGAGGCTTTGACCTAAATTTCTCCAATCATCATATCCTTCGCTAGATAATTTCTTTGTAGTTCTTGAGAACAACTTGCAACAAAAGAAAAATACTTTATCACAAGCATTAGAATAGACTAACCATTTTCTATCTTTCTTCTCCCCGTTGGGCATCACACGAGTGTAATGTGTATGAGAGAAACTCCTACAAATATCACCTTGTATGTATTTTGGATAATCAAAATCAAGTTCATTACGCTTCAACGGTCCTTTTTGTACAATCATATCTCTAAAATTTTGAGAGATAAGGGTACCCCAATTATTTGGATCGGAAATGTCTAAAGAAATATCTTCCTCCATATTTGCCTCCACAATATTCACCGCAACTTCTTCCACCAAATTTTCTTGTACTTCGGCAATATTATTATTAGCCGCAACTTCTTCTTCCTCTTCAATGGGTACTTGTTGTCCGTCATCTTCTTGAATATCATCCACACTCACTTCAACATCTTCGTTCTCCTCATTATGTTTTTGCTTCTTGAACAAGGTTGCAATCTTACCCCTTTGTTATATATTATCTTCTGCGATTGCCAATCTTTTTCTTAATTTTTCTTGTCCACCCGCGACCATATTGAAAGAGAAGAGACCTATTAATTTGGGATGTAAAAATTATTCTCAATGCGGATGAAAAGAGAAGATGGAAATTGGTATTTTGGTAAATACCTAAACCTAATAAAAATATAATTTTTTTTCTACAAAATATGGGTCATTTTTTCCTCGATAATGGGCATGAGCCATGGCTTGCCACTTTTTGGTAGGAACGACCAATATTGTGAAACTTACAAAAGAGCTCTATAGACTAACTTTTTAGAAAAAGCTGATTTTAAGACCTATAAACTTACGTGAAGGTAAAACGACGGTAAAACGTAATCTAACCTTGGAGAAGAGGGAAGAGCAGTTTGACGAAGTGAATGTGACGACGAGTGGAAAAGGGCGACGACGAGCAGTGGGGGAAGGGGATGGCGACGGCGATGAGGAGTGGGGAAAGGGGGTGCGACGACAAGCTTGGGGAAGGAAAATTTTTTCGCAGGGTTTAGAAGTGGAGGGTGTACTGCGCGCGGCTAAATGAAAATAAAACCAAGGATTTAAGATTTTAAAAGGCTGCCCGTCGCATTAGCTTCTTCGGGTCGTTGCATTACATAGGCTAATGCAACGGTCATTCCAGGCCGTTGCATTAGACCTTTTCACTCGTCGCATTACAGGCTAATGCAACGGTCCTGTTATACCGTTGCATTAGCCTAATTTTCTGATTTGTTACACTTGAACCCGTCGCATTAGTCATATCTAATGCAACGGTACTACATAGGGCGTTGCATTAGCCTTTATGAGTCGTCGCATTAGGTCGGAAATGTAGTAGTGGGAGTAAGAATATAAACAAAACCCACAAAGTTTCACAACATTTCACACAAACTCAATGAACCATAATATCTTTAGAAAAAGGCCAAACTAACATAATAAACAACTTAATCAACCTAAGCAATTTACCCATGGTTAAACAAACTTTAAGCTAATGGAATTAGGCATTGAATTAATTAAACAATTTACACATGATTAAAACAAGTCTGAAATTTAACACATTATGCCTTATATTAACTATACATGCTAGTTCAAGTCATCAAAACACCTCACATCAACACATATCTACCACAATAATCACATATCAAACCAAATAAAAAGCTAATTACTAAACCACCTTTGCAATTTCTAAATTTCAAATTTCCAGTCACGAAGATTTCTCATCAGAACTTAAATGAGCAGAAATAGCAAATAACAAAAAACATTTAAGCCCAGAATGCTAAATAAGTGATAGTGATGGGAGTTGGAGATAAAAAATAAAAATAAAAAGCAGTCAAGAAAGCATCATTTCACCTCACATAAAAGCATATCTTCTTCAGGTGACCACCCTCCATTCTTGAAACCATCTGCAGATATTTGCAAATGATATTACCAACCAAAAAAATAATAAAATAATAAAATAATAAAAACAAAAAGTACAAAAAACAAAGAATACAAAGTGATAGTCCCTATCAAGAAGTCATTTTTACAAACCTTCTTCTGCATTGCCTTGTTGTTTTATTCTTGAATTTCGATGCAATGATCGTCCAACTACAAAAAACAATACCAAAAAATAAATTTGAATTTCATTTTAATACCAGGAAAATACTTTGAACAAAAGGTTAAACCATTTACCAAAGGGGTTACTACTATTGATTCCTTAATCTCTTAGCATTAACATTCTTACGGAGACATTCTAGGTGAGTCAGCTTATTATAAAGCAGTCATTTGTTAACTATAGCTTATTATTAAACTCATTTCATTCAAATATTTCCCCTCTTAAATAGTATAACTAAAACCTCAAACCATAATGAAATCTCAATCTTTAACTACTAATTAGTCTTTAAAGCAACTATTCCTTTATAAAGCACTACACTATGTTCAGATTATTATCTTGGTTCAGCTAGAACTACAGGATGATTTTTTTGAACTAAAAATAGCACCAATTAGAATGATTAAGCTAACCTAAACCTATTATGATAAAAGATTAACCACAATCCTAAACTAACAGCTAAACAAGTGATCTAATATCAAGTAATTCATATCTTAGATACCAAACAATATGACTGCTAATATAACACATGTTCTATACACAATTACGTCAAATTTAAACTAGTTAACAAAGAACTAAACTAAGTATATAAAACATATAAGCACATAAGAATACAAAATTTAAAATAGAAAGGAGAGGAGTTAAACTTTCTTAGTAAGGCTATTTTTTAGCTTCTCCAAATCCACGAAATAAGACAATGCACTCAGGAGATTGAACATAAGAATGAAAAAACAGCATGTAACAGAACCAAAAGATTTTACTAATACAAATGGCAGTATCAGCACAAGGATATCCTCAAACTATAAGCAACTCTTTCCACTTAAAGATACAAACTATCCACATCACTCACTGTCTGAAAATTGCCTTCAGGAAACTACTATAAGATACCCATCACACATATCGAATAAGCACAAGATAAAGAAATAATTCAAAGTTTAAGTCAATGAAACGACGTATGATTGCTACAACATACATTTTAAAGGAAAATGAATCTTATCTCATTCGTCGTAAGTTCAATAAAAACATTATTACATATCTAACAATGAAAAAAAAGGTATGCAACCAAATCAACTCTTTTACAACAGTTGAGCACCTGCTAATAGCAATAAACTAGCATTGACTGATGGTTAGGCATCATGAAGTTTTTTTTGCAGTATATGACTGATGAAAGAAAGTTTTAGCATCATAATGAAAGAAAGCATATAAATTGAGACCTTGAAAGGTTCATTATCTGATCTGAAGCTAATGCCTGGTACATACTTCAGCCATACTGGAAACCCTTTGCGGAAATTGACAGTAAAATTAGTACAGGTATGAACATCTTTATAGATCTATTGAAGAGCTCAAAAAAATGAAATGTACCCAAAATTCCACTCAGCACAAACATAAGGGCCAATTCTAAGATGAGCATAGAGACCTGCTTTCTGAATTGTCTTGACAAACCTCGCCAGGTCATATCTTCCTTCAAAATTGTACTGAAAACCCCACACACAACATGAAAAAAAGATTTAATATTTGAGCACAAAACATGAGCTACACAACAAGCTAATTGAACAGAGATAAGAGGGAAATGAAGTACATTGCCAGAAGAAGGCTTACGAACATTCCAAAAAACATAGGTCTCAACCACATCCAAACCTCCTTTTTCCTTGTTTATCAGATCTTCCCACATCTACAAAACCACATTTTAAAGCTAATTTCATAACCAACTTCACAGTAAAAAAAAACAATAAAAAAGAGAGTATAAATTGGAGTACCTTAGGGGTACTTCTGGGGTAATGTATAGAACCATAAAAAAAGTAATCTTCTTTGGCCATTAATCACAACGGCTTTCCTATCATAGGTAACTTCACACTGAATCAAACCACAACTAATAAACACTATACACCATAGCACGACCCACTTCTTAACTGAGTTAACCTCCATGATTTCACTTCCTTTTGCTCTTAAACTTACAAACACATCCAAGAACACAACTTTACTTTCTGTGTGGAGGAAAATTTGAAGAAAAATCAAGAATCATGGAACAAAAAGCTGGAAAAAAAAGTGAAAAATTGTGGAGGGTAGGCTTAGTTGCAATGTGGGTGCACTACAAATAAGTCTACTTTTTGCTTTGGAGAGCAACCACACTGCTTGTGTCCAAGTAATTGCCTCTTCGTCCACCTCAAAAATATAATGTGCAAGTATTGGAAGTGACGGAAATACTACAAGCTATATATAGAGACAGTTGTAATTGTACAACTTTAATTTCACTATTGCCGAGAGAGAAAGTCATCAGACTGAGCTCAAACTTTCTTATTAGCATCATATTAATTTACACAGCCAGATTAACCTAGGGAACCCTAACAAAGTTGCTAGATCAGTAAAGGGATGTCAGCAACTCTTCAATTAGAGTTGTTTTTGGCTCCCCTTCAAGTAACTCTAGTTACAAGATATAACACGAGGTTAGCAACATCTGAACAAGCATAAAGAGCCATACCATACAGCCATACCATAAAGGAATGAATTGCCTTCACATACATTGTCGCCGAATTTATCTACGTTCTCACGGATTCTTGTAAACTTTATGAATGATTATCTACACCATATGAGTAATTTAGGTCACAATCAGACCAACACACCAGTAACGGAGTCATTGAGACATTCTATCGAATATCTTATACGCGTAGAATCTATATTTCTTCTATATTGAAACCTATGTATGTAGTAGCACAATTAGCCCTTTTCTAACCTTATTCCTTACTGCTACAACATCCTAATTATTCAACAATTTCATATGCAATCTTCAATTTCACACGGACAGTCCCAAAAATACTCAATCCCATATTTAACATTTCCGGAAACTCTCTTAGAAACTAGTGACACGAATCAGACCTTTTAACTGATATAAAACATAAAAATAATAAGGATTATGTTATGGGCCAAATGGCAAGGCCAACGCCCAAGCCAACAGGAAACATTACCAGCAGGCCCACACGCAGGAGACAAGGCCCAAGCTGGCTGAAGAACTTTCAAGTTTAATTGCATTCCTTTAAATTAGGCAAGCATCAAGTAGTGGTAGTAGTAGTTGCAGTATTTTCCATGTTGTTATTAGTCTTTATGTGTAGTTGGTAATTAGTGGGTAGATTATTAGATCATGGGAGTTAGTTTCCCTCATTTAGAGAATAGTGGTAGTAGTGGAAAGCTCTAAATTATGTATATAAATAGGTGTGTGTTATAAATGAAAAGACTCATCTTTAATTTGGCCAAAAACATTGCGTACTTTATTGACGTAATTTTGGAGTGTTTGTTCCTCACTCGAATTTGGAACATCGAACCCAACAGATTACCTCTGTTAGAAGCTGAGACGAGGGTCGTCGGAAAACCCTTCGCCGACACCGGATTCCGACAAGCTGAATCAAAAACCCCCAAACGTTGATTTGGTTAGAACTTCTTCGCCGACAGAGGGTTGTTTGATTTTCGAATCTTCAAACGACCTTCAAGAGTTCTAACGACAGAGGGTTGTTTGATTTTCCCAATTCTGACCGATAACTTCAGAGAGTATCAATTGAGACTCTTCCCTTCCAATTGAAGTATATCAATTCCTTTGTTGTAGACTTGGTCACTCCGTTGAGACTCTGACTGATAACTTCATTGTAGAATTCTAAAAAGAAGAGAGATGGAGGTCGAAAAGGGAGTATACTGTGAAGTCTGGTGAAGCTTCCAGCAATTAGGTTATGGACTTGGTCACTCCAACAGTTTGGCTTTATGATATAACACGTATATCCCACTTAATTTGGTCCTCCACTTTATCATTAATTAATTCCACAATTAACTGGAGATCACATCCTTTATATAGAGTAATTTTCTTATTAGCATATTTAAGTACAACATAAATTTTCTGGGATTCGGGTCCACTTGCCCATGTTTATGTGCTTAAACCGTTACCCTGAATTATGAGGTGTTACAGTCTCACTTTCCAATTGAATACAGTATCACTTTCACGAATTGGAAGTATAATTGATTTATTTTTTTGGATTAATAGATAAGATAAAATAAGAAAAATTAAATCAGCGAGAGTCAGTAAAGTGGGGACACTTACTATTTTTACAGAGTTTTTGATCTTTTATTTTTTATAACGTTAAAACGACAACGTTTAGTTTGTTTGTATTAAAAACAATTTTAAAAAAGAAATAAAAAAGCACGTAAGTCTTAATTTGAATTTAAAAAGTGTTAAATAAATAATATAAATTGTGTCGTTTTAAACGGTCAAACGCGTCATTTTTTATCAATTTAAAATACAAGTCACTTATTTATGTGACATTTCACAAAACCGTCACACAAACGTCATAAATAAATGACACTTAAAAAACCGTCACACAAATGTCATAATTTTATGACACTTAAAAAACCCGTCACACAAATGTCATAATTTTATGACACTTAAAAAAATCGTCACACAAATGTCATAATTTTATGACACTTAAAAAACGGTCACATGAATGTCACAAAAAATGGTAAATTTAGTAAAAAGATGTGACATTTGCATTTTTGTCACATGTGAACTGTCACCGTAGCCTGTTTTTCTTGTAGTGTAGGGAAGTCCGTAAGACTATTTCTTCTTTCAGAGAGAACAAACGAAGATGTATCATATCGACATACATTTCGTATATGCGAGTTAAGGCATGATGCGAAGGAACAAGGGTCAACAAAAGCTAAAGGATAAGGTTCAGAGATAGAGAAACAATTGAGGAAAATTACAAGAGGGCGCAACACATGCAAAGGATCAACAAACAAAGGGTGTACATTGGTGTTGGGTGTCTAAGAAGGTATTACACGTGTTCGAGAGACATGTGCAGATCACGGGACATATAGACATATGTGAGGCACATGACAAGGTATCAATACTTACATTAATGCATTCTCCAAGTTTAGTTAAGAATTCACAAAGGATAATTGACTAAGTCCGAGGGAAAAACAAGAAGCTGAGAAAAGGGGCATGAGTTAATATTTGTGAAATGTGGTTAAGTGATAATGCGTGGGTGCGTGATATAGGGAAGGTTTTTCGAGGCTCCTTATGATTAGTATGGGTCAGCTAGATCACAAGGTGAGGTGGTTCTAAGTGTTCGATCGAACTATATACATGTGGCAAGCCAAGACGTAAGGTTGACTAAGTCCAAGTTCAATGAGGGTCCCGTTGGAGCACCGGGTAGCTTAGTGAGGGTTCATGGATCTCCCTACATGCCTTCGGGACACGTGGAAAGTGGTCTAAGCTAATTTGGTTGAGTATTGAAGTGGGTGATCTTCAATGACTCAACACGGGCAGAAAGGTTCTAACTGAAGTTTTGGATTTCGTGCAACCGTGGTGTGTGATGAGCTAGACGCATTTCAGGTGGTGTAGATGATGTGTAAGCCATGTGGGACATGACTAGGATCTTGTGAGACCAGTACAAGTCGAATGGGAAGGTAGAAGTGGTCAACAAAACACGTGGCTTGAAGAAAGGAAGACATGGGCGAAATTGACCAAGTCTTGAGGATAATGTGGTCGCGTGATATGTATGTGTGGGTGTAATGGACGAAGTTTGCGGGTGTGTGTTACCACATCCACTTCCTTTACACTTTCCACTTTGTAAGACATGCTATGCTACTCCCCTCCCCATATAAGTAGAATAAGTTAATAAAACTTATTCTCGGAACATTCAACAATCTGAAATTCCTTATTCCGAGAGTAAGCTAAGTGTTGAGCTTCGAGTGTGCAAAGCTTAAGAACAGTGTGTGTTCTTGTGAGTGTAGTTCCGAGAGCTTAAACTAAATAGTGTGTGAGACTAGGTTAGTTTGAGAGTTCAAGTGTTAGACGTCCAGTTCTAACACTTCATTGTATTTGCCGAGA
Source organism: Przewalskia tangutica (assembly GCA_029844215.1). NCBI lineage: Eukaryota > Viridiplantae > Streptophyta > Magnoliopsida > Solanales > Solanaceae > Przewalskia > Przewalskia tangutica. The sequence continues at coordinate 149,368,262 of CM056719.1, forward strand.
GGCGTTCCTTTATTTTTTAGTTGAAATAAAATTAAAGGTTGGGATGTTTTAGCCTGTAAACTCTTGTTACATTGTGTTGTGGCTATACTTGTCATCATAAACCTCCTCTTAGTGTTTGTAATAAGATTTCGCAGTGCTACGTTCTTTTGTCTTGATAGGACGAAATGTTTGGCTTGGGTTGGCAAAAGTTGTTGCCGACTACCATCACACATTTTATGTGCGAAACATTTACTTAGCATATCGGGGGTGTGACAATTGGTATCAAATCTTAACTTGTTGTTAAGCTAAAATATTCCTAAACACTACGTGAAGAGGTAATTCTAGTTGCTACGGTGGTTGAGCAATGACGACAAGAACAACATCTGAGTTAAATGCTCGTATTGAACGTTTGGAAACTCTAGTTGGTAGAGTCGAGGAAGGGAATGAGTTTGTGGATATTTGTTGCACTAACTCATAACCTTAACACTAAATTTGAACAATACAAAGTCGGAATGGACGCACGTTTAGTCTAACTGGTGGAGCAATCAACGCGGGCCAATGAGCAATTCGGTGAATTGCGACAAGCAAAGTTGGATCAGAGCTTGTTGTATTACGCATGGCAGTAGGAGCGACTAGCCGTGGTAATACCACTGATAGCAGTAAGGTGAGAGTACCGGAACCCAAGTCCTTCACGGGGACAAGATGTGCCAGGGAGGTGCAGAACTTTCTGTGGGACATGAATCAATATTTCCTTGTAGCTCACATTGCGGAGAGGGACCAAGTGAGTATTACCACTATGTATCTCATGGGTGATACAAAACTTTGGTGTAGGACTAGAGACACTGAGGATTCCAGTACGGGTCGTCCACGCATTAATACTTGGGCAAAAATGAGGGAGGAATTGAGGATACAATTTCTACCTAGTAACGCGAGTTAGTTGGCTAGGGACCGCCTCAAGAAGCTCAAACAGAGTGGTTCGGTACGTGAATACATCAAGGAGTTCACTTCTTTGATGTTGGACATTCAGAATATGTCTGAGGAGGACAAGCTACACAATTTTATTTCCAGGATGACCGGATGGGCTCAAAATGAACTTCGAATGCAGAATGTTAAAGACCTTCCTAGCGCCATTGCCGTAGCTGATTCATTGGTGGATTTCTGAGCGAATCATCAAGAGTTAGATGTTTTAAGTTCCTCCAAATCCAAGAGAGGAAATGTGAAGAAGAACAATGAGGGAACGGGGAAGTATGATGTCGAGAAAGGAAAGGGGAAGATGACGGATATGGGACCAATAAAAAGGTTCCAAACCGAGTTAAAGTATTGGACATGTAATGGTCCACACTTTGCACGAAACTGCCCCAACCGAAAGGATGTCAATACTATTGTTGCGGGAGAGCCAAATCCGAATGAAGAAGGTGGTGTTGTTGCTGCTGTTGACACCCAATTTTGATCCTCTCTTCCTATCATTTGCTGCCAAATTAAACCATATTTTAAACACTGCAAAAATAATTTTAATAATAATACATACATATATAAAATACTCGTAAAATTCTACCCAAAATAAATCCCCTTAGCCTAAATAAATCAACCTTTTTTTTTAATTTCTTAAATCCCTAGCCCAAAACGTTTTCAGCATCGCCCAGCCCAAATCCCTGACCTAACCCGCAAGCCCAATTACACGCAGCCCAGCTTCTTGACTCATTCGTCCCCCAAAATATCCCTAAGACTAAAAACCTAAGACCTAATCCCAAATAATACTTCATTCCCACAGCAACTGTAAATCCAAATGCAGACCCAAAAACAAAACCACCAAATCTGCCGCCTATCACCCCAAATCACCGCGAAACTTCCCCAAATCGCGTCCCAAAAATCTTCCCAAATCATCCTTTGTGATTACAAAACTTACCATAACCTAAACCTCCAAATCTCCTTAAAATCGCCTAAAATCACCCGCAAATCACCCATAATCGAAATCAAATCTAAAGAGGATTTCTTGCTATGATTTTAAACCCCAAACAAGGAGTATAAATAAATGACAAAAGCTTAGAGTTAAGGGGAGACAGTTGAATACCTATTTAAAAGCGTAGAGTTCGAGCACCCTTTGGAATGCCCTTTCACAGTAAAAAAAACACCAGTAGAAAACAAATCGAGAATCGGTCTGAAATCAGAGAACCATTCAATCTCAATCGCATAAAGCCTAAATCTGCAAAGCAAAAATCGCAGAAACATCATTCATTTCAATCGCATCGCAATACATCCTCCGAGTGGATCGACGACATGATACGCTGCATCGGTTCGCTGCCCGGAGAAGGTAAATTTATCACCATTTCTATCTTAGATTTCGTCTATGATATGTATTTGGGTATGATTGTTTAAGCATATGCTAAATGATATGAGTGGCTGTTTATTGAATAAATTATTAAACTTGTTTAGTTAATATGGATTGTTGTTAATGCTCGTGAATGAGATTATTAATGTGTTCAGGCCTATACTAGCGTTTGTTTTGTGTTTATGCATATATTTAAATGAATTAGCGATTGTTCGAGTCTATGGGATAAATTGTTCCATGCCATCCTGTCAGTCTCCTGTGTAGAATGAAAGAACAAGTGAGTTTGATTAAGAGCATCTATGTTAGCATCTTGTCTGATGAAATCATATTTATGACATGTTAATTTTAGTCATATGCTGCATATAAATCAACTTGTAATCTTGTTTCTCTTCTGCAAACATGTGTGGAGGTAGTTAGGATAACCGAGGTTGCTTAAAAGGTTCAGAGAATGATGTCGTTAATTAATTCCATGTTTGTCTGTTTGCCCTGAGTTAAAATGCAGTAAAATATATTAAGATGTTCTCCCTTTTCTTTTTAGAATAACTGAACATGAAGAATGCTAGTATTTGGTTTTCTTGTCCACAACGCGTAGCATTTTCTAAACTTTCTTGCATTTAGTCCATTATATATCAGGATATATTTCCAGTATACATGCAATATATATTATGGCAATCTTTCGGGTATACCGGGTATATTTGATCAAGTTTAGCAATTCCATACGTGTGTGCTGATAAATTGGCTTTAATTATTGGGCTTGTCGAAGCCCACATCTTCGTTTAAATCACACAGAAGCTGTCCAGGACCCATAAGTCTCGGGTTTACCTCTATATTGTCTATCTGGCGTATTTGGGCTGAACCCATTTGGCTTACTGCATCATCACTTGCTGATTATCACAGTTTCATGTAGCTACATCATTTTATTTACTATCTGTATAGCTTCATTTGCTGATTATGTCTAAGTTGAATTATGTGCGTTTAAATTTTATGATTCAATAAGGATTTGGACATCTGCTAATCCTTTTTTTTTCTTTTATTTACATGAAATGCATCGGGAGCAAAAATGAACAGTCTCGTGGCGAGACTCATCACGAGCTACAATGAATGAATACCAGCATCCGCGTCTGCATTCCCGCCTCAGAATTCCTAAAGCAAAATAGGACTGAATGACATTGTCATCCACTTCAATTCTTTTACTCTTTTAACCTCCCTGCCTCATTTTTTGTGTATTTTATTTGTTTATTGTAATTTTATTATCTCAACCTTGTAATTAATAGGAGATCTAGAACAATAATTCTTTAAATAAATGAATTGGGTGAGTAGTTTTAAAATTGGAAATACACTTCTAATTTATTCATCTTAGGCTTGCCATACGTGTCTAAACTTTTGCCAAATAAATAATCATCGTTTTTGCACCATGCCATATATATTTTAAAATCAATTTTGCAAGTAAATGCATACATTTAGTCAATAAATCAACTCTTCATCATCTATTTTATAAAAAAAATGCATACTTTTAAACTTTACATGTATTTTATAGCACAAGTCTTACAAACCTTTTATCAAAATGCATCCTTTTTATAAAGCACTTGCAATATATTTCACTTGCATGCATTTTTGATATAATAATAATCCTAGGTTTGACCGGACAACCGCAAGTTAGCGGATCTTAGAGGGTGTCTAACCCCTTCCCTCTAGATTAATAAAGAACTCTTGCCCAGAATCTCCCATAGTTTAGCAGATCATTAAATGAAGTTAGTATTGACTTTACTTAGTTAACCTTTAGGTATTCTAATTCACCTAAAATAATTAAGTGACGACTCCGCGAACCCTTTAGCATTTTAGCACCCTTTTTTGCATTTTTATTTTAAACGGGCGGGATTCGCTGAATTTATGTTGTGGTAAAAAAAGGGCTCGACAGCTGCCTTGACGAATCCTCTTGGGATGTTGTTGAACAACATCGTGTTGTTGAATGCAAGGGGAGGTCTGGAGAACAATCCGCTTGCATTATTGATGTATATTGTCATGCGGATAAATGATAAGCTTATCGTAGCAATGGTAGATACCAGAGCTACTCATACCTTTGTGGATGCGAAAATTGCAAAGATATTGAGACTCAAGACGACCAGGAGTCCCGATTACATGAAGACGGTGAACCAAGTAGCCCAACTTATTGATGGGATGACATTTGATGTGAAGATGTCATCGGGGTCATGGTGTGAGAAGCACAATGTATTGGTGGTGACGTTGGGAGATTATGAGGCGATCATAGGGATTGATTTCCTCAAGAAAAACTTATTTGTTCTGATGCCACACTTAGATGGAGTGATAGTGATGAATGAAGGAATGGGGTTTCATCCGAAGAGTTCATCCGGGAGTAGGGGTGAATAGGGATGAGGAGTTTAAGAATCTCAAATTATGTGAACTTGCCGCGGATAGAAAGTGGCAAAGAGAAGGGAAGTCATCATTTGTTGGCGCCATTATGAACGTGACTTCGGATGTGCACATAAGTGAAGTTGTTGCTTCACATATCGTCGAGTGAGGATGACATATGGTCTACCTTCGGGGCAGGAAGTGGGAGCACATACCACTTGGGGGTAGACATTGGTGGGGTCAACTTTGTGGAGAAAGATTGGACCACGAGACTGCCGAAGTAATTCGAGGTAGGGTCACGGTGTTGGAGAATGGAGTAGGAACATCGACGGATGTATATCCTATTCTTCCTTTGTTTGTACAGGTCGTGGATATGAACATCATCGAGGGAAGGATGAGGGGGTCCGAGAGGATTTCAAGGGTACCAAATGAATTCCAAAAACACGACGGTGATAAGTTCACAACTTGTGAGCTTGCGGGTTGATACGCGAGGAATGAAGATCCATGGGAGATGACCTTTGGGGTTGTGGTGTTCTTAGTTATCGTGGTGTTGAGGTGATGACATGTGTGAAGGTGTTGGTCACGGGAACTTGATACAAACAGGGAACAAACCGAATGATGGACAAAAGTTGGGGAAATGTTTAATTCTCAACAATGGAGGTTTCGGGAAGGTGTATTCAACTAAGTGAGGAGTGTTCACATCTACAATTGGTATTCTGTCAGTTGTTGACGAGGAAATCAAGCTCAAAGAGCGTGGGTGGTTTGTCACACCCGTGAATTGGTCCATGGGAGATTCGGTGTGAGCTAAGTCATATATCGAGACGAAGATAGATCATATTGACATACATTTCGTATATGCGAATTAAGGCGTGATGTGAAGGAACACAAGGGTCAACAAAAGCTAAAAGATAAGGTTCAGAGAGAGGGAAATAGTTGAGGAACATTACAAGAGGGTGAAACACATGCAAAAGATCAACAAACATTTGGCAAGGGTGTACAATGGTGTTGGGTGTCCAAGAATGTATTACACGTGTTCGAGAGACATGTGCAGATCACGGGACATCTAGAGATATGCGAGGCATATGACAAGGTATCAATACTTACATTAATGCATTCTCCAAGTTTAGCTAAGAGTTCACAACGGATAATTGACTAAGTCTGAGAGAAGAACAAGAAGCCGAGAAAAAGAGGCAGGAGTTAATGCTTGCGAAATGTGGCTAAGTGATAATGCGTGGGTGTGGGATACAGGAAAGGTGTTCCAAGGCTCCTTATGGTTCGTATGGGTCAACTAGATCATAAGGTGATGTGGTGCTAAGTGTTCGACCGAACTATATACACGTGGAAAGCCAAGACCCAAGGTTGACTAAGTCCAAGTTCGATGCAGGTAAGATGTGGGTCGCGTTGGAGCACCGGGTAGCTTGGGATGGGTTCGTGGATCTCCCTACAGGCCTCCGGACACGTGAAAAATGGTGTGAGCTCATTTGGTTGAGTATTGAAGTGGGTGAGCTTCAATGACTCAACACGGGCAGAAAGGTTCTAACCGAAGTTTCAGATTTCGTGCAACCGTGGTGTGTGGTGAGCTAGATGCATTTCGGGCGGTGTAGATGATGTGTAAGTCGTGTGGGACATGACTAGGACCTTGTGGGACCAGTACACGTCGAATGGGAAGGTTGAAGTGGTCAACAAAACACTTGGCTTGATGAAAGGAAGATATTGGCGAAATTGACCAAAAGTCTTGAGGATAGTGTGGTCGTGTGATATGTATGTGTGGGTGTAATGGACGAAGCTTGCGGGTGTGTGTTACCACATCCACTTTCTTTACACGTTCCCCTTTGTAAGGCATGTTATGCCAGTCCCTTCCCCCTATAAGTAGAATAAGTTAATAGAACTTATTCACGGAACATTCAACGATCTGAAATTGAAATTCCTTATTCTGAGAGTAAGCTAAGTGTTGAGCTTCGAGTGTGCAAAGCTTAAGAACAGTGTGTGTTCTTGTGAGTGTGGTTCCGAGAGCTTAAACTAAATAGTGTGTGAGACTAGGTTAGTTTGATAGTTCAAGTGTTAGACGTCCAGTTCTAACACTTCATTGTATTTGTCGAGAGGCGTTCCTTTATTTTTGAGTTGAAATAAAATTAAAGGTTGGACTGTTTTAGCCCGTAAACTCTTGGTGCATTGTGTTGTGTCTATACTTGTCATCATAAACCTCCTCTTAGTGTTTGTAATACGCTTCCGTAGTGCTATGTTCTTTTGTCTTGAAAGGACGAAGTATTTGACTTGGGTTGGCAAGAGTTGTTGCCGACTACCATCACACTTTTTGTGTGCAAAAAATTTACTTAACATACCGGGGGTGTGATACTAGGTTAGATGTAAATCAATTTAACTTGTTAATTACTTTAACGCTAATTACATATTAGTTAGCACTTGATTAATTGTTTTTCATACATAGAGGTTTGTCGCAGATATCTCGTGCCATAAATATTGAAATTTGACTTGGTCTTGATGGGATCAAATTAAAGGACGTACCAAAGATTTGCTAGGAAACTATATAACAAGGCTTAAAATTTTATTTTTTAAAAAAATGTATGTAAAGGACAACTAGAAAAATTAAATAGAAGTGTATAGTTTGGTAGCTTCCTCTGATCTTAATGTTAAACTTAGAATAATTTCCTTCCAAAAACTTGTTATCCCAAAGTGAGGAAATAGAATACAGTTAGATCTCTCTATAACATATTAATTATAACCGGCAAAATATTTTTTGAAACTGATTTTTTATGTTATTATATAATATACATGTTCTCTATGTACTATGAAAAGAAGGTTGGGTGTGAAGTACACCATTAAACTATAGCCTTGAAAGTTGGTCGCTCTTCGATCATGTCGTAGGGCTGTTTGTATAGTTGTTGTATGTCATTGGATGGTTGAAGTAATGTAGTTTATTCATTGCACATCTTAAGTTCAACCAAAACAGTTTGAAAAACATGTTTGCACCTTTATTTTAAAATTGTTTATCTTTTGTGTTGGGTCGTCGTCAGTTTTAAAATCAGGTTTCCTATTTTTTCTAACGATATTCACATCGTTTAAAAATATCTAAATAAATAACGTCGTTATAAAGATGTTTGATTATATTTCAATATCAATAAAAGGAAATTTACAACTTTAAAGTTACAATTATATTATACTATATATAGAACGTCACGCTTGGTTGTCATCGTGCTTGGTTCATTTGATTAGCTGAAAAAGACCTTTTTATGCATTTTATTTTAAAAATATATAATAATCGTCCCTTTCATTGATTACTTTGGAAAGGAACAGATCGAGAAGACGAGAATTTATGTACCAAAAGAACATTAGTCAATTGTTTTGAATGGAACAAAATAATATTACTCAGGTAAATATTATCTCTCATTTAAGGTTTCAAGAAAGTATTTATAAAAATAGAACTACCATTTATGTTTTCTTAAACAATTCTGAAAGTATATTTATGTCCTAGAGACAATCTATATTAGAACAAATGTACTTTATACACATTTGTATTTATATTAATAGAGATTAATATTATGGCATTTGCAATTATTGAATTATTAGTTGATTGTTTATAATATTCTATAATGCATCCCTAGAGGTTACGTGGTTATTGATATTGTGAGATATTAATATTATAGTGTAACTCTTAAAACAACCTCGACTAATGATCATCGAAAATGTGATATTGGTGATATGTGATAAGTCGACACGTGGTCTGCATCATATCCTTAGAGGATGTAGTATGTCTCACTTGCTACGAGATATGGTAACTCATGATGGACACATGGATACTTTGAAAGTATTTTTGGTATATCATGCTGATATACTGTTTGTTATATATGTCTAAAGTATGATCAGCGTGTGTGAGATAGAAGTCCTTAGACTTGAGGTCGATACGCGCCTTGTTTACAAAGTAATGTACTTTTATCCTGTCATAAGCTCAAAATTCCTTATAGGTTGAGACACGACTTGTATTGGGTACATTGCGACGTAGATTAAAGGTGGTAGTTGAGCCAAGATTATGATTCATTCCTCGAATGTATATTCGAGAGAACACTCATATTCTCATATAGTATTAGGGTGACTAAGTTATTGGCCAATGCAGTAGACATATGATATGGTCTTGTTGTCAGCTAATATAAATGAAATATAATGATCAACCCATTTGGATATACACTTGGCAGATCCTAAGATTGATCGAGTGTGTCGTGATTGAAAGGATTTTATCTTCCACATAGAGGTTCAGTTTACAAGATTCGTGTAACTATACTTCACATATTGAGTTCATCTACCGCCGCCGTCTAGGAGTTCTGTGTAGACCCTAATGTAATTAGTGTCGATATGTGAAGGATTGTAGGGTAACACCAAGTCAATTGTTCCGTCGATTCAAGGATGTAATAAGAGAGAATATAAACATTCGGTTTATGATCGAGACATTGAAATAAATAATGATTATTTAATTAAATCGAGATAGGATTTCAGATTTAATTAAAATAGGAACGAGGCAAAATTGGACCAAGGCCGCGACGCATGGGACCCAGGGCCGCGGCGCCACCCATTTAGCACTGCGGCGCCACGTGTCCAGTGGGTCCGAATGACCCACTCTACTTCGATTTCTGGGTCTGGCCCACATGGAAACCCTAGCTGATTTGTGCAGCTATAAATACAGGGTTCAATCATTATATTAACACACCTAATTCATAAGAATTATTCTCTGCTAAAACTCTGACGAATTTTCTAGCTTTCTGAAAGAGTAATTACATCGGAGTCTTGGACTTGCAATCGAGGAACAATTGCGTGCTCACCCTCGGTACACACTTGAAGATTTAAGATTATACAAACTGTAAATTTTCGTTCAAAGCATTGCGATTAACAACATTGCGACCAAAAGTACTATTAACACTTAATACAACTAAGCACAAGAAAATTCGAAATTCTTCCCTCTTTCTCCACCCACCTCAATTAAATTTTCTTTATCCTTCTATGACCACTTTCAAAGAATAGATTCATTAGGTACATCTCCACATACAAAATGGACACATAGTAATACCTTTCAAATTCTAATAATCTTGCCTCATCATGTGTAGTGTCCATTTTCTTCCTTAAAGAAAATATAACACTTATTAATGCAACAAAGAAGAACTCAAAGGTGTAGTAATTCTCAACTATGCAGCAGTTCAGGGCATAAAAATAAAGCAACAAACTGAAGCAGTCCACTATACCCAAGTGGATAGATAATTTACCTCAAATGCAGCCACTACTTCCCCTTAAATTATAGCAACTAACTCACCAAAGTGATATGCTTTTATAGGGGCATTGTTTAATGAAATCATACAAACCAACAAAGGTTTTTTTTCCAGAAAATATGTTCAAATGTAATATGGGAAAGGGAAATATGCTGCACTACTCCTTATTTACACTAAAATATTTGCAAGGCAAAAAGGTTCACATGGATAGTCTTAGAAACAGGAAACAAACAAAATACATATCCTAATAGATGACATATATGCATCATTCCAATAAGAGATGATGTATACTATACCCTGGTCATGCTCCATCTATTAAACATATAGAACCAACTCAAAATAAGACAAGAACATGACTTATACAAGTAGCAAATAAAACCAACTCAAGATTAGCATTTTTTATAGTGTCTAAGCCGGTCCAGTCCAAAATAACAACTAGAATACTATACACAAAAAAATCAGGTGGAGTTGATATGCTAACATGGAAGTATTTCAAATGGACCAGCAGATAGAATAATCAGCTTAACAAAATACTTAGACATGAATGTCACAGACTAACATGGAGATATTCTCTCATCTAAACAGGCAAGGCAAGTGCATAAATAATTCTTAAAATGCAAAAAAACAATTCTTAAAATGCAGTCACTGTTGGCAGGGAACCAGTAGTAGAAAATAACAGTGAAACAACATCCAAGTAATAGCAAGACAACAACCATCTTAAGGTGCAACACAACAACTAAACAGCTATGCTATGCAACAGAAAAATAGCTGCATATGTGGTGACAATATTGCTTACTGTTACAGTAATCAACTTGTATAATATCTCAAGTAAAACATCTATGCTTAGTGCAGTACATGTTTCTCAGAGATTTGCAACAAAACAACTATACTTTAGTCACTTATACTTATAATAAAAAATCATCAGACTATTGTTAGACAATCTCATGATCATTGTATATCAATTCAGACAGACATAGTGGGCATTCAGGCCTAACACCATTCATGGAATGATCACATAAATGATATACATAAGGAAGTATATACATCCTTGTACACCTAATATACTAAATTGTATATCAGGTGTATATTATTGCATATCAAAGCAGTTCAAAGAAGAAATAAAAATAGAGCCAGCAAGAGACAATATACCACATATAGTGTATGTACTTTCTTCTTTAACACTAATGTATCTATTCTACTTAGTAGTCATGATATCAACATCCTCCACTTATCATGGTGACTGCAGCATATATATATATATATATATATATATATATATATATATATATATATATATATATATATATATATAGTATCTTAGCAATTGATCTAATTTTAGCTTTATTTTAACTGGATTTAAATTTAATTATTTTCCTGACTAATTTAAATTTACGTCAGATATACAAACCAACTAATTAAGCGATAAATTAAAATGTTCCTTATCGAAAGATTCTTCATTATCTCATAGTTAGTTGTAAAGTCATGATTTTAACTAAGAAGATTTAAAGTATAAAGAAGTAAACACTCAAAAAAATTACAGCCAAACTGGCGATTCAACATTTACTACATATACATAAAATATTTGACTGCATATATAACATAATTTTCCGACAAAAGAAGTTTGAATAAACCCCTTGGGCACCGCTTCTGCCTACCTGCAACATCTGATTAATAAGAGCCAAAAAATAATAAGAAGTACAGAAATCAATTAACAAAAGGTAAAAATAATAAAAATGAAGATGCTATATAGGCCACACAATTAAGAGAAGACAAAGTCCAAATCAGTCTTACAACTTGAGGAAATAATAAATGAAGACCTATATAGACCAAATTAAAATACTATCTAGTTTCATTGAATAAATATAATATATTTCTTAGCTATCACAAGTTGGAAGACAATCAAGTTGTCATGAACTGTGGTAGATATTACTCCAACTTCCCAACCATCTTCCTTTTTGCCATTACAAATATGAAACCCTTATCCACTCTTTTCCATGCATTAGCTTAACATAATGTAAGTTATTCTTATACCTTTACTTTTTCTTCTTCTTCCTATGTTGTATATCCAATTAACTAGCACAAAATCACACACAAACAAATTTAAAAAATATTAGCAAATGAAGTTACAACCTAATATTGGTGCAATTGAAGCACCATCTCTAAGTCTAAGGGTTAATTCTGACATAAAAAGGTCCTTAGAGATGGAAAATTATTATGAAGCACCATCACAAATTAGTGCTCCTATGATTAATAGTACTACTAATTTTACAAACGATAATGTTGATGATGATGTGGATTTGAGTGGAATTTACTTAACATGGAAGGACTTGTGGGTGACTGTGCCTGATAAAACAAATGAGAGAAGAGCTATATTGCAAGGGATTACTGGTTATGTTCAACCGTCAGTCTTGGCTATTATGGGTCCTTACAGTTTGTGCAAATCCACCCTTCTTGATACTTTAGCAGGTATATTACTCTAACATATCTTTTTACAAAAATTATAATCGCACAACACAGCTCAATCTTCAACTCCAACTTTAATTTTTTTAAATAATTTAAAATTTATTTGTAAAATCAATATGATGTTTGATTTACAATTTAGAAATCCGTATAACTAATACATGTATAAATTATGAGGGAATATATATATATATATCATTTTATGCAGAATAAAAAATGAAATAATTAATAGTACATGCATAAGTTTTTGAATCTGATCAAGATACTGTTACAGGGAGATTGGACTCCAACACGAGACAAACTGGAGAAATCTTCATCAATGGTCGGAGGCAATCACTTTCTTTTGGCACTTCGGTATAACAATTATCACACTTTTTTTTTCGAATTTAACTTTTATATACTGACAGTATCAACTAATATTTTATTTTTTTTCCTATTCAAAGGCATATGTGACACAAGATGACACGTTGATGACAACACTAACAGTGAGAGAAGCAATTTACTACTCAGCCCAACTCCAATTGCCCGATTCAATGTCGAGATCTGAGAAGAGAGAAAGGGCTGAAGCAACAATAAGAGAAATGGGCTTACAAGATGCTATGAATACAAGAATTGGTGGGTGGAGTGTCAAAGGGCTGAGTGGTGGACAAAAGAGAAGAGTCAGTATTTGCATTGAAATCCTAAAAAGGCCCAAACTTTTATTTCTTGATGAGCCAACTAGTGGACTTGATAGTGCTGCTTCTTATCATGTCATGAATCGAATAGTCCAATTAGCTAAACAAGATGGAAGGACTGTTGTGGCCTCTATTCATCAGCCCAGTAGTGAAGTTTTTGAACTTTTTCACAATCTTTGCCTTTTGTCCTCTGGTAGGACTGTCTACTTTGGTTCCATTTCTGCTGCAAATGAGGTACTATAACATTCTTTTCATGGAGATTTAACTTATACACACGAACTGCATAGAATAACTATATGTAATGGTAAAGGTAAGATTTTCCACCAAGCTGGGGGTTCAACTCCACGTGTATATACAATTGGTCGAGGGGAATTAAGATGAAGAACGATTCAACTCATCTAACTCAAAAGAAGTTCCCTTTGTTACTTTATCATGACTATATCTAACCAGGCCCAACTCAAAAATTTTACTTATGTTTTGATAATTTTTCTTATGGACCAATCAATTTTTAGTTATATATAGGCTGCTTAAATTAGCTCTACCTTTCCTGATGGATGACTTGGATAGTTGGATAGGATATGCGTCATGCGTGTTATATTTTTATGGGCTGAATTATTTGACACCCCCACTTACTATTTAGAAAAGACATATGACCCGCAAGGATAGCTAAATTGGTGAAAGAGAGGCATGAACCGAAAGGCCACGAGTTCGATTTGCCAACATCTTCTTGGTTGAACACACACATTACTGCAAGCTGGATTTCTTACTGATACGTGGTTGCGCTTAATCGGTCCGAGTGTTTAGTCAGTGCGCACTTATAAAAAAGTAGCGGCTGCGATTCCACCGTCATAAAAAAAAAAAAAGACATATGCTAGGATTTAATCAATCTTTGATCTCATGCAACTTATTATTTTCAGTATTTTGCTTTGAATGGCTTCCCATGTCCAACTATGAGGAATCCTTCTGATCACTATCTAAGGACAATCAACAAGGACTTTGATGCTGTAAGTATCCATATCCTCTTCTTATTTACAATCTAATCACTAATTTCTACAGAAGTCATTATTATAAACTAGTGTTAGAGATAATTATTGACCTTAATTAGGATATCGAAAAAGGAGTTAGTGGAAAATCCACTGCGACAGAAGCAATAAATATTCTGGTTAAGTCATACAAGTCCTCATACGGTTGTCAACAAGTTCAACGCCGAGTTTTGGAGATTTGCCAACAGGTTCGTATATTAGTCTTATGGTTCACAAAATGGTATTTTTGATCTTATATTAACTTAAATTGGTTTAATGAAATATTTGTGTATAGAATGGTGGAGAAGAGGCAAAGAAAGGAAGCCAAGCAGGTTTCATCACTCAGTGTATGATTCTAACAAAGAGGTCTTTCGTGAACATGTATCGTGATCTTGGCTATTATTGGCTCCGTTTTGCAATATACATTGCTTTGTGCTTGTGTGTTGGCACTATTTTTCATGATATTGGCCACGACTATGGCTCCATTCAGGTAGAAGTTTGAACTTTATTTTACAATTTTTGAGTTAATTAGATACATAATTCATCACTAATAACAGGATTTTCTAATAATCTGTCGTAACCTTTTGTTGATTAATGTCTGTCGCTAATTCTTATTTTTTTTTAGTTGTATAAGATGCAAGTTTATTCGTCTAACAACTTCCTTTCTTCCAATTGCTATGTTTTGCAGGCGAGAGGTTCAATGTTGATGTTTGTTGCTGCCTTCTTAACATTTATGGCCATTGGTGGATTCCCTTCTTTTGTGGAGGATATGAAAGTATGCACTTCTCACTATATATCAACAAGAAAAAAAAGTAGTTCATTTATATTACACAAATAATAACAATGATACTTATATATATATATGTCTCTTTTTTCCTGACTAGATTTTCACTCGAGAAAGATTAAATGGGCACTATGGTGTGGCTGCATTTGTGGTTGGAAATACATTTTCTTCCATTCCTTTTCTTGTATTAATCTCAGTAGCACCTGGCGCTTTGGCTTACTACCTCGTTGGATTACAAAGAGGGATCGACCACTTCGCCAATTTTGCACTAATGTTATTCGCAACGATGATGTTAGTCGAAAGCCTAATGATGATCAGGCGCATTGTCCCAGCATTTCCTCGGAATCATAACAGGCATCTTGCATCAAATTAACGAGTAGGGTGATCAAAATAGCCGATACGGTCAAAATAGATGAATTAGTAATAAGTAATTAAGCGGGTGTGTTAATTTTCTTCCTTGATAACAATGAAAGAGTTTTTGAATATCTTCCTTAATCTTATTCATCACAATAGGTAAGAATATATACACCAAGTAACATTGAATGAGAAGAATAAGTCTTCCCTAAAATCCTCCTATAATATCTTCCTATATTAATGCTATTCTATCATCTAATAATAATACATTAATACATTTTACTATGTACCATATATACATATGATTCTCCATAATTATATCATTAATAGGAATTAATAATATAATATTCTAACACTCATGATGAAAGTTGGAGGAGGCGAATCTTGAGATCGTCCAAATTCTTCAAATAAGATCGTGGAAGCCCTTTGTGATGATATCCGCAACTGATGTCGCGTCGACACGTAACACTCGCACTGTCCGCGAGCCACCTTTTCACGGACAAAATGAATATCTAATTCAATATGCTTAGTGCGTTGATGATGGATTGATTTCGAGAGATAAATTGCACTAATGTTATCACAAGATACCATAGTACCGCTTGAATAGACAATGAAGCTCAAGTAAAAGATTCGAATCGGCATGAGTCGACACACATCGCTACCGCACGCAGATTCGCTTCAAAGATCGAACGTGATACGGTGGGTTGCCTTTGGAGGACCATGATATTAAATTATCACCGGCGAAGACGCAATAACCGGAGCGAGCGTCAGTGTCCGACATCCCGCCTACGTCTGCGTAGGTGACAAGCTTGGTCGTGGCGGTACAGATGCAATCCATAATTCGTAGCGTTCACGAATATATCGCATAATACGTTTGAGTGCACGTATGTTCTTCCATCGATCGCGTATGAACAAACACACTTTGCATCGCATGTAATATCCGCCCGTGAATGTGAGATATTGCAAAACTCCCCGCCAAGATGCGATACAATGCCTGGATTGGCAAAAGGATCGCTGGATATGACACTCAATTTTGACTTGGTATCTACCGGAGTTGCGAAGGTTTGCAAGATGACATTCCACTCGCTCTACGATCTCCGATGATACTTCTTTCGGGGAAAGAAATAAACTACTGCACGACGTGTCACCGCAATTCCTAAAGTAGTGAAGTGGACCAAGATCCTTCATAGCAAATTCGAACTTACTGGTCATGATATTCTCGCAAGAGAGTCCAAGAGGTCATAGGATAATATCATCTACATATAAGAGAATATAAGCAGTATGATTACCCTGGTGATAAATTAATAGTGAATTATCCGAACGGCTGTTTGAGAAACCCATGTTGAACACAAAATCTGCAAACCGCTTGTACCAAGTCCTGAGAGCCTTTTGAGGCCATATAATGATTTTTTAAGTAAACACACATGATTGGGATATTGAGAATCTCTGCACTTCAATGGTCGCGACGATACGCCTCACTCAAGTGTCCATGTAAGAAGACATTCTTGACATCCAATTGATGAAGTAACCATCCTTTTGAGAGGGCTAGACTGAGAACAATTCTGATGGTTGCTGGTTTAACCACTGGACTGAATGTCTCGCCGCAATCTAATCCCACCTATTGAGTCTTGCCATCACCTACAAGTCGGGCCTTATGCCGCTCAAAAGAACCATCAGATTTTTCTTTATGGCTAAAAATCCACATAGAACGAATTATATTAGCATTAGATGGACGAGATACTAACTCCCATGTCCTATTTTTAATTAGAGCATGATATTCATCATCCATGACCATTTTCCAATTAGAATCTTTTAGAGTAGACGCAGTTACGCGCAAAGTGATTTGAGACTTGAGTGTGTAGTCGTATTTGACATCGGGTTTTGTAATTCCATGTTGACTACGGTGATCGTCAGTATAGTGGGCCAGCTGGATCGACGCCATCAGTCGAGCGAGGCAGTGGGTCAACGCCACCGCCAGCCGTTTCCACCGGTTGGGCTCGATTTGGAGATCGCCCGATTGGGCGGGCAATCAGTGTGAAGGATGGGAGTCTCGCAGACCGGGCCTTGAACCGATGGCCCGGGCCATGGAATGCATTTTTCAGCCGGGCCGACCATCGGCCCTTGGTCGATGGGCCTGTGCGTTGATCCGATTTTTGCAGTCCCGGCCGTGGAAAATGAGTTAGGTACGGAGCCTATCATCATCCAAAAATCTTAAGTATTTGTCCTGTCATGTATCTTGGCAAAGGGAAATTATGATTCATCAAAAATGACATGACGACATATAATCATACGTTTGGAAGAGATGTCATAACACATGTAACCACGGTGATTTGTAGGATATCCCAAGAAGACACATGGAGTAGATCGGGGTTGAAGTTTTGTGATTGTGGTGGATGGAAATAGAAGGTAGCAAAGACAACCAAATACTCTCAAATGATGATATGAGGGCTCTCGTAAGTAAAATATTTTTAGTGGAGCTTGGTAAGACATGTTTTTATGGGGAAGGATATTCAAAAAGTATGTTGCCGCATTCGTGATGCCAAAAATGGAGGTGCGTAAGCACGAGCGAGGATGTTCTCACAATATTGTTTATGGTTCTAATTTTGCGTTCCGCCTTCCCATTCTGTGAAGATGTGTGAGGACAGGATAAACGAAATTGTAAATCATTTGTTTTGAAAAAATCCCAAAACTGATTATTGTCAAATTCTCTCCCATTGTCACATTGAATACTTTTAATCTCCCGTTCAAACTGAGTTCGGATAAATGCTCTAAAGTTTAGGAAAGTGGAAAACAACATGACTTTTTCGACAAAGGGAATGTCCACAAATAATTAGAGTAATCATCAAGAATCAGTAAATAATATCTATGACCTGAGGAACTCAAAACAGGTGATGTCCAAATATCACAATGTAAAATATCAAACGGCATAGAAGTGCATGAAGTAGAAGAAGTAAATGACAACCTAACATGTTTACCAAGGGCACAAGCATGACACTTATTCAAAACACGAGTTTGAGTACATGAAATAAAATTGTTTTGTTTAAGAGAGGCCAAAATGGACTCCCCCGGATGTCCCAATCGTTCATTCCATAGTGATGGTGCCAAGGCTGCAAAAGTGGAAGGAACTTTAGACTGTGGATTTGGTAAACTTATTGGATAGAGCTCCCCCTTGCTATCACATCTCATGAGAAGCTTCCCCGTCTGAAAGTCATGTACGGAAAAACCAAATGAGTCAAATTTAACAGACACCCAATTATCACTAGTAAACTTTCTAACAGACACCAATTTTTTTATTAATTTGGGAGCATGCAGGACATTATTTAAAACTAGTGGCGGATGTGGTGGTGACATTGTGTTTGACCCATAACCCTTTATTGGAATTGCATGGCCATTTCCGACAATAATACCATTTTCTTTGTTCAAATTAAAATAGGGTGAGAGTGTACCTTGGGATGCCGTCATATGTGACGTTGCCCCGGAGTCCATATACCAATTAGAATCCGGTGGATTGAGTCCAAGAGTGTGCATAGCTCGCTTCAATATCCGTAGGATGGGTCGTGGTTGAATGAGCCTCCTGCCATTGGGCCGGAGGAAGCCCAGCCGCCGCTCGCTAAAATCGACCAGTGAGATGGGCTCTTTGGGTCACATTGTTATCTTTGCCGATTCTTTGAATCGTTGGGCTACCATCGCCATCGGGCACATTGCTTGCTCGCCCAACTCGTCTGGCCGCTCGTGCCACTATTCTTTGCCGATGGCCATCGTTTCTTCTTTGGAGCGTCTGGCCTTCCGCCGCTTCTTCCATGGCACGTGGTTCTTGCCGAGCCACCGCCGAGTAGTCTTCTGCCGCCGAGTAGGTGTTCGCCGCCATAGCCGCCGAGTAGGTGTCCGCCATTTCCGCCGCCACCAAATTCCGCGACCTTCACCTTATTATTTCGCGATTTCCACCCTTATTATTATTACGACGCCTTTTTGACTCTTATTTTGTGAAGAATAGTCAAAATAATTACCTCCATTTGAAGACGTGGCAACCGTGGCGAATTTGTAGTCGAGAAACCTTAATCAAACCCGACTCTTCAAGAACAAGCGTGGATCTTGCTTGATAAAACTTTGGTAAGGGATTACTTTGTGGATTAGTGTCCCCACGCCACTATAAGCATCCGTGAGACCGTGACTAATTGTAAAACTAACAGGTTGTCGAGAATCGGGTGAACCCACGTTCTCAATTGATGCCAACACTTTGAGACGGCGATGGGTTGAAGCGTTAGGAAAGTCTGCCATGACAATGGTTGAAAATTCTTGTTCCAACGCCTTGACGCGAGAGTTTTGATTGTCTTGAAAAATATCTCTCAGCGTTCCTAGCCGCCATGGCGTAGAATCTGGTTTCATTATTGTATGACAAATGCGTGGATATTGTTGCATAAATCCAATCAAGAAGTGGCATCAAGGGTATCCCACAATTCTTTATGCCTTAGATGATTGTTCGTTGTTGTACCATTTTTGGTGGAATTATATGATGAAGAACTTTGTGAGCCCTACAACATATTTTGAACAACTCGCCCGTATGTTGCGTAATGAACAGTTTTCATCTCTAGTTTGACAGAAATATGTGTTTTTATGTTGGAGATAGTAAGAGCTTAGTGAAACGAAGATTTTGATTCAGACATGGTTGTGAGTAAGAACAATAATGGAGAAATTCAAAAAAAAAAAAAATGAAAAATTTTCGGTCAGGGTAACACCAAGGAAGAAGATGACCGAAATTTGGAAGAAAACAAAAAAAATATTTTAAGGATCTTTTTCTTCCTTATGCTCTTGATACCATGAAAGAGTTTTGGAATATCTTCCTTAATCTTATTCATCACAATAGGTAAGAATATATACACCAAGTAACATTGAATGAGAAGAATAAGTCTTCCCTAAAATCCTCCTATAATATCTTCCTATATTAATGCTATTCTATCATCTAATAATAATACATTAATACATTTTACTATCATTAATAGGAATTAATAATATAATATTCTAACAAACAGGAGCTGGAATCCAAGGTGTTATGATGCTTAATGGAGGTTTCTTCAGATTGCCTGATGATCTTCCTAAGCCATTTTGGAAGTACCCAATGTATTACATTGCATTCCACAAATATGCAAATCAAGGGTTTTACAAGAATGAGTACTTGGGATTGAATTTCTCTAATGAGCAAATTAGAGGGCCATCCATAATTAGTGGTGATGAGATACTGAGAAATGTATGGCAAGTGCAAATGGGATATTCAAAATGGGTTGATGTTGCAATAGTATTTGGAATGGTGATACTCTACAGGTTCATGTTTTTGGGAATAATTAAGACTGTGGAGAAAGTTAAGCCTATGATTAGAGCATTTATGGCTCGTTCTTCTAAGAATCCAACTCATGCGGAAGATTCAGATGCTTGAAGAAAGATTATGATTATTATATGTTAATTATATTTTGTTATTGAAGTAAAATCTGTACTAAAATTTATTAGTACTTGTGCTCAAGACCAATGAATGGTTGGTCTTTTAAGTTACCTACTTTTGCGAGTATTAGAAGCTGTAATGACTTGTTTTAATTTTCCCTAGTTTTTTGCCATGTACTATTCTTATTGAAAATGTAAGTTACTTTCGGAAAGAATATATTATACTTCGGTTATCGCATTATTTAGCTATTTCTTTTTTTTTAGAGTGATATGTCCTACTTTTTTTATTATTTGTCATTTTTTTGGTGGAAACTGAAACTTTGCATTAAAAGTAAGACATGAAATTAGAAGTTATTACATAATGGGATAGTTCGCGAGGAAGCTATCCAAGAGATGTCTTTGCGTAAAGTAAAGGAATTAAAGGGGGTAGAGTGTTCCAAAAAACATCTTCTCTAGCAACTAGATTTGAGCACAATTGTTTTCCATGTCTAGCTAGTGTCTGTCACAATGTTTGCTTCACGGTATATCTTTCTGATTTTTGAGGTGCGTCTGGTCCATTTCCTTTGGAAAAAACCTGCAATCATTTAGGATGTTGTAATGACTATGATTGTTAGTGGATTGTATAAGTGTTATCAACACATGTGAGTCTGTTTACACTTGGGAAACAAATTCTTGGTGAAGGTCAGCTCGTGACCCTTGAGAAGGGCTATGATTTCAGCACGTAATGGTGTGCGCGATTATACCGCTTGCAAATTCTTCTATCCAGTGTTCATTTGACCCGCGTATGACTCCACCAGCACCACCAAGAGGGCTGTTTTTGTATAAGCTCGGCCCGTATTAAGTTTGAAAGAGTGGTTATCTGGAGGTTGCCATTTAATATCTATGATGGTTGTTGGGTTTCGGGGGCTAACTATGGAACAATAAAAAACAAACTGGAAATAAATAAATTTGAATGCCAATTACAGTTTGCAAATGTCAGCGATAATGTCGTCCGTCACAACTGACAACACTTCGATAAAACTGAAAAAAACTTTGAAGAGTAAAATGCAGCGAAAATAATAAAAAAAACAAAGGTTTATATTTTCATAAGTTATATATTGATATAACCTATGACGGTCAATGACCGAAAGTATTGTATATATTTATATACAATTGAATAAATTCCTTCTTTTATAATATTACAAAATAATACAAAAGGAATTAAAAATGGTGAAGTCGCAGATGACTTCATGCCTGAAAAATCTACCTAAATAGACATAGACAATGTAATATCCATTTTTGACCCGGAGCCTCGAACGGTGCTGCAACGTTGTTGGAAGTTTGAATAAACCCCTTGCGCACCGCTTACGCGATACATGACATCTGATTAATAAGAGCCAAAAAATTCAAACTATCCCAAATATGGCGTTGTTATCCATTCACTTACCACTAGGGTGGCTCAGGCCGCCCACCGAATCGGGGCCAGGGGATCGGGGCCAGTCGGGGTGGAAGGAGGCGAGGTGGTTTGGCGGGCAGGGGCCAAAGTGACCGGCGGGGCGATACCGTGTCAAATCCGTCCCTGGCCCTGCAAGGGGGTCGGGGCGGTTTTTTTAATTTTTCCACTAAATTAAAAATACTAAATTACTAACAAAGTAACATTAACATATAGTCATAGACTCATATACTCATATTATACTATTATAATATTATAGTATTATACTCATATATATAATATATTTATAAAATATAAATTAAATAATTAAACAAAGATAAAAAGAGTGTAAAAAAACACATCTCAAAGCTGTTTTGTCATAACATATTGAGAAATGGAGGAGGAAATAAGAAGTACAGAAATCAATTAACAAAAGGTAAAAATAATAAAAATGAAGATGCTATATAGGCCACACAATTAAGAGAAGACAAAGTCCAAATCAGTCTTACAACTTGAGGAAATAATAAATGAAGACCTATATAGACCAAATTAAAATACTATCTAGTTTCATTGAATAAATATAATATATTTCTTAGCTATCACAAGTTGGAAGACAATCAAGTTGTCATGAACTGTGGTAGATATTACTCCAACTTCCCAACCATCTTCCTTTTTGCCATTACAAATATGAAACCCTTATCCACTCTTTTCCATGCATTAGCTTAACATAATGTAAGTTATTCTTATACCTTTACTTTTTCTTCTTCTTCCTATGTTGTATATCCAATTAACTAGCACAAAATCACACACAAACAAATTTAAAAAATATTAGCAAATGAAGTTACAACCTAATATTGGTGCAATTGAAGCACCATCTCTAAGTCTAAGGGTTAATTCTGACATAAAAAGGTCCTTAGAGATGGAAAATTATTATGAAGCACCATCACAAATTAGTGCTCCTATGATTAATAGTACTACTAATTTTACAAACGATAATGTTGATGATGATGTGGATTTGAGTGGAATTTACTTAACATGGAAGGACTTGTGGGTGACTGTGCCTGATAAAACAAATGAGAGAAGAGCTATATTGCAAGGATTCTGGTTATGTTCAACGCAGTGATCTTGGCTATTATGGGTCCTTCTGGTTGTGGCAAATCCACCCTTCTTGATACTTTAGCAGGTATATTACTCTAACATATCTTTTTACAAAAATTATAATCGCACAACACAGCTCAATCTTCAACTCCAACTTTAATTTTTTTAAATAATTTAAAATTTATTTGTAAAATCAATATGATGTTTGATTTACAATTTAGAAATCCGTATAACTAATCGTATATAAATTATGAGGAATATATATATATATATCATTTTATGCAGAATAAAAAATGAAATAATTAATAGTACATGCATAAGTTTTTGAATCTGATCAAGATACTGTTACAGGGAGATTGGACTCCAACACGAGACAAACTGGAGAAATCTTCATCAATGGTCGGAGGCAATCACTTTCTTTTGGCACTTCGGTATAACAATTATCACACTTTTTTTTTCGAATTTAACTTTTATATACTGACAGTATCAACTAATATTTTATTTTTTTTCCTATTCAAAGGCATATGTGACACAAGATGACACGTTGATGACAACACTAACAGTGAGAGAAGCAATTTACTACTCAGCCCAACTCCAATTGCCCGATTCAATGTCGAGATCTGAGAAGAGAGAAAGGGCTGAAGCAACAATAAGAGAAATGGGCTTACAAGATGCTATGAATACAAGAATTGGTGGGTGGAGTGTCAAAGGGCTGAGTGGTGGACAAAAGAGAAGAGTCAGTATTTGCATTGAAATCCTAAAAAGGCCCAAACTTTTATTTCTTGATGAGCCAACTAGTGGACTTGATAGTGCTGCTTCTTATCATGTCATGAATCGAATAGTCCAATTAGCTAAACAAGATGGAAGGACTGTTGTGGCCTCTATTCATCAGCCCAGTAGTGAAGTTTTTGAACTTTTTCACAATCTTTGCCTTTTGTCCTCTGGTAGGACTGTCTACTTTGGTTCCATTTCTGCTGCAAATGAGGTACTATAACATTCTTTTCATGGAGATTTAACTTATACACACGAACTGCATAGAATAACTATATGTAATGGTAAAGGTAAGATTTTCCACCAAGCTGGGGGTTCAACTCCACGTGTATATACAATTGGTCGAGGGGAATTAAGATGAAGAACGATTCAACTCATCTAACTCAAAAGAAGTTCCCTTTGTTACTTTATCATGACTATATCTAACCAGGCCCAACTCAAAAATTTTACTTATGTTTTGATAATTTTTCTTATGGACCAATCAATTTTTAGTTATATATAGGCTGCTTAAATTAGCTCTACCTTTCCTGATGGATGACTTGGATAGTTGGATAGGATATGCGTCATGCGTGTTATATTTTTATGGGCTGAATTATTTGACACCCCCACTTACTATTTAGAAAAGACATATGACCCGCAAGGATAGCTAAATTGGTGGAGTAGGAGAGCGCGGAACCGAAAGGTCACGAGTTCGATTTCCCCTGTCAACATCTTCTTGGTTGAGTCATCACACGTACACACATTGCTAATTGACATGGTTTGCGATACGCTGCGCTTAGTCATAAAAAGTCATAAAAAAAAAAAAAGACATATGCTAGGATTTAATCAATCTTTGATCTCATGCAACTTATTATTTTCAGTATTTTGCTTTGAATGGCTTCCCATGTCCAACTATGAGGAATCCTTCTGATCACTATCTAAGGACAATCAACAAGGACTTTGATGCTGTAAGTATCCATATCCTCTTCTTATTTACAATCTAATCACTAATTTCTACAGAAGTCATTATTATAAACTAGTGTTAGAGATAATTATTGACCTTAATTAGGATATCGAAAAAGGAGTTAGTGGAAAATCCACTGCGACAGAAGCAATAAATATTCTGGTTAAGTCATACAAGTCCTCATACGGTTGTCAACAAGTTCAACGCCGAGTTTTGGAGATTTGCCAACAGGTTCGTATATTAGTCTTATGGTTCACAAAATGGTATTTTTGATCTTATATTAACTTAAATTGGTTTAATGAAATATTTGTGTATAGAATGGTGGAGAAGAGGCAAAGAAAGGAAGCCAACAGGTTTCATCACTCAGTGTATGATTCTAACAAAGAGGTCTTTCGTGAACATGTATCGTGATCTTGGCTATTATTGGCTCCGTTTTGCAATATACATTGCTTTGTGCTTGTGTGTTGGCACTATTTTTCATGATATTGGCCACGACTATGGCTCCATTCAGGTAGAAGTTTGAACTTTATTTTACAATTTTTGAGTTAATTAGATACATAATTCATCACTAATAACAGGATTTTCTAATAATCTGTCGTAACCTTTTGTTGATTAATGTCTGTCGCTAATTCTTATTTTTTTTTAGTTGTATAAGATGCAAGTTTATTCGTCTAACAACTTCCTTTCTTCCAATTGCTATGTTTTGCAGGCGAGAGGTTCAATGTTGATGTTTGTTGCTGCCTTCTTAACATTTATGGCCATTGGTGGATTCCCTTCTTTTGTGGAGGATATGAAAGTATGCACTTCTCACTATATATCAACAAGAAAAAAAAGTAGTTCATTTATATTACACAAATAATAACAATGATACTTATATATATATATGTCTCTTTTTTCCTGACTAGATTTTCACTCGAGAAAGATTAAATGGGCACTATGGTGTGGCTGCATTTGTGGTTGGAAATACATTTTCTTCCATTCCTTTTCTTGTATTAATCTCAGTAGCACCTGGCGCTTTGGCTTACTACCTCGTTGGATTACAAAGAGGGATCGACCACTTCGCCTATTTTGCACTAATGTTATTCGCAACGATGATGTTAGTCGAAAGCCTAATGATGATTGTGGCCAGCATTGTCCCAGATTTCCTCATGGGAATCATAACAGGTAAGTACTGCATCAAATTAACGAGTAGGACTGATCAAAATAGGCTGATACGGGTCAAAATAGACTGAATTAGTAATAAGTAATTAAGCGGGTGTGTTAATTTTCTCTTCCTTGATAACAATGAAAGAGTTTTTGAATATCTTCCTTAATCTTATTCATCACAATAGGTAAGAATATATACACCAAGTAACATTGAATGAGAAGAATAAGTCTTCCCTAAAATCCTCCTATAATATCTTCCTATATTAATGCTATTCTATCATCTAATAATAATACATTAATACATTTTACTATGTACCATATATACATATGATTCTCCATAATTATATCATTAATAGGAATTAATAATATAATATTCTAACACTCACATGATAAAATTTGGAGGAGGCGAATCTTGAGCGTCGAAATTCTTCAAATAAGATCGTGGAAGCCCTTTGTGATGATATCTGCGTCGATGTCGCGTCGGGACATGTAACACTCGCACTGTCGCGAGCCACCTTTTCACTCGCGGACAAAATGAATATCTAATTCAATATGCTTAGTGCGTTGATGATGGATTGGATTTCGGAGAGATAAATTGCACTAATGTTATCACGAGATACCATAGTATTGCCGGAATAGGACAATGAAGCTCAGTAAAAGATTCGAATCGGCGTAGTCGGACACACATTGGCTACCGCATCGGTATTCCGACCTTTGGGCGTGATACGGTGGGTTGCCTTTTGGAGGACCATGATATTAAATTATCGCACCGGAAGACGCGATAACCGGAGGTGGGCGTGCGGTGTCCGACATCTGCCCGATCTGCGTCTGCGTAGGTGACAAGCTTGGTCATGGAAGAAGAAGTGCAGATGCAATCCATAATTGAGTGCCACGAATATATCGCAATACGTTTGAGTGCACGTATGTTCTTCCATCGATTGTGCGTGAACAAACACACTTGTTATCGCATAGGTAATATCCGCCCAGTGAATGTGAGATATTGCAAAACTCCCGCCAAGCCGCGATACAATGTCGGATTGGCAAAAGGCTTGGATATGACACTCAATTTTGACTTGGTATCTACCGGAGTTGCGAAGGTTTGCAAGATGACATTCCGGCGGATTCTACGATCTACGATCATACTTCTTTTGGGAAAGAAATAAACTACACCGCATGGCGTGTCACCGCAATTCCTAGAAAGTAGTGAAGTGGACCAAGATCCTTCATAGCAAATTGAACTTAGTGGTCGTGATATTCTTGCGAAGAGAGTGCGAAGAGGTCATTAGGATAATATCATCTACATATAAGAGAATATAAGCGATATGATTACCACGGTGATAAATTAATAGTGAATTATCCGAGCAATTTGTTTGAGAAACCCATGTTGAACACAAAATCGAAACCGCTTGTACTAAGTCCCGAGAGCCTTTTGAGGCCATATAATGATTTTTAAGTAAACACACATGATTGGGATATTGAGAATCTGTACCCGATGGTTGGTGCGTATCTGATACGCTCAGTGTCCATGTACGAAGAAATTCTTGACATCCAATTGATGAAGTACCCATCCTTTGGAGAGGCTAGGCGAGAACAATTCGATGGTTCTTTGGTTTAACCATCGATGAATGTCTCGCCAATCTAATCCCACCTATGAGTCTTGCCATCACTACAAGTCGGACCTTACGCATTTCAAAGAACCATCAGATTTTTCTTTATGGCTAAAAATCCACATAGAACGAATTATATTAGCATTAGATGGACGAGATACTAACTCCCATGTCCTATTTTTAATTAGAGCATGATATTCATCATCCATGACCATTTTCCAATTAGAATCTTTTAGAGTAGACACAGAGTTACAAGGCAAAGGTGATTTCGAGACTAGAGTGTGTAGGCTGTATTTGACATTGGGTTTTATAATTCCATGTTGACTACGGGTGACTGACCGGTATAGTGGGCCAGTGGACTGGATGCCACTGGCCGGGAGTGAAGCGATGGTGAAAGCCACCGCCAGCCGCTTTCTCCACTGGTTGGGCCTGGATTTGGAGATTGGCCCAATTGAAGGGGCAACTGGTGTGAAGGATGGGAGTCTGCAGACCGGGCCTTGGGCCCCGATTCATTTGGAATGCATTTTCGATGGCCGACCATCGGTCCTTGGTCCAGTGGGCCCAGGTGCGTTGATCCAGTATTTTTTGTGAGTCCCGGGCTGTGGAAAAAATGAGTTAGGTACGGGAGCCTATCATCATCCAAAAAATCTTAAGTATTTGTCCCGGTGTCATGTATCTTGGCAAAGGGAAATTATGATTCATCAAAAATGACATGACGACATATAATCATACGTTTGGAAGAGATGTCATAACACATGTAACCACGGTGATTTGTAGGATATCCCAAGAAGACACATGGAGTAGATCGGGGTTGAAGTTTTGTGATTGTGGTGGATGGAAATAGAAGGTAGCAAAGACAACCAAATACTCTCAAATGATGATATGAGGGCTCTCGTAAGTAAAATATTTTTAGTGGAGCTTGGTAAGACATGTTTTTATGGGGAAGGATATTCAACATGTATGTTGCCATTTGAAGCGCATGATGCCAAAAAATGGAGAATGCGAAGCATGGCGAGGATGTTCTCACAATATTGTTTATGGTTCTAATTTTGCGTTCGCCTTCCCATTCTGTGAAGATGTGTGAGGGCGGGATAAACGAAATTGTAAACCATTTGTTTTGAAAAATCCCAAAGCGATTATTGTCAAATTCTCTCCCATTGTCACATTGAATACTTTTAATCTCGCTCAAACCGAGTTCGGATAAATGCTCTAAAGTTTAGGAAAGTGGAAAACAACGTGACTTTTAACAAAGGAATGTCCACAAATAATTAGAGTAATCATCAAGAATCGATAAATAATATCTATGACACGAGGAACTCAAAGCGGTGATGTCCAAATATCACAATGTAAAATATCAAGCGGCATAGAAGTCGTAGTAGAAGAAGTAAATGACAACCTAACATGTTTACCAAGGGCACAAGCATGACACTTATTCAAAACACGAGTTTGAGTACATGAAATAAAATTGTTTTGTTTAAGAGAGGCCAAAATGGACTCCCCCGGATGTCCCAATCGTTCATGCCATAGTGATGGTGCCAAGACTGCAAAAGTGGAATGAACTTTAGACTGTGGATTTGGTAAACTTATTGGATAGAGCTCCCCCTTGCTATCACATCTCATGAAGCTTCCGTCTGAAAGTCATGTACGGAAAAACCAAATGGGTCAAATTTAACAGACACCCAATTATCACTAGTAAACTTTCTAACAGACACCAATTTTTTTATTAATTTGGGAGCATGCAGGACATTATTTAAAACTAGTGGCGGATGTGGTGGTGACATTGTGTTTGACCCATAACCCTTTATTGGAATTGCATGGCCATTTCCGACAATAATACCATTTTCTTTGTTCAAATTAAAATAGGGTGAGAGTGTACCTTGGGATGCCGTCATATGTGACGTTGCCCCGGAGTCCATATATCAATTAGAATCCGGTGGATTGAGTCCAAGAGTGTGCATAGCCTGCTCAATATCCGTAGGATGGGTCGTGGTTGAATGGGCCTCCTGCCATTGGGCCGGAGTAAGCCCAAAATCGCCGCTGCTAAAATCGACCAGACGGGCTCTTTGGGTCACACCGTTATCTTGCCGATTCTTTGAAATCGTTGGTCGCCATCGCCATGGGCTGTTGGCTTGCTCGCCCAACTCCGTCTGGGCTGTGCCATTCTTTGCCGCGATTTCTTCCAGAGTGTCTTTGGGCCTTCCGCCTGGCTTCTTCCAGTGGTTCTTTGCCGAAGCCACCGCCGAGTAAGTCTTTGCGCCGCCGGAGTAGGTGTTGCCGCCATTTCCGCCGCCACCGAAATTCCGGTGACCCCCACCTTTATTATTTCCGCGATTTCCACCCTTCTTATTATTATTACGACGTCCTTTTTGACTCTTATTTTGTGAAGAATAGTCAAAATAATTACCTCCATTTGAAGACGTGGCAACCATGGCGGAATTTGTAGTCGTAGAAACCTTCTTAATCAAACCCGACTCTTCAAGAACAAGCATGGATCTTGCTTGATAAAACTTTGGTAAGGGATTACTTTGACGGATTAGTGTCCCCACGCCACTATAAGCATCCGTGAGGCCGTGACTAATTGTAAAACTAACAGGTTGTCGATGCTTAGGGTGAACTACGTTCTCGATTGATCGCGACACTTTGAGACGGCGATAGGTTGAAGCGTTAGGAAAGTCTGCCATGACAATGGTTGAAAATTCTTGTTCCAACTATGACGTACGAGAGTTTTGATTGTCTTGAAAAATATCTCTCAAGCGTTCCCATGCCGCCATGGCAGTAGAATCTGGTTTCATTATTGTATGCAACAAGTCTGTGGATATTGTTGCATAAATCCAATCAAGAACCGTGGCATCAAGGGTATCCCACAATTCTTTGTCTGCTTCCGATGATTGTTCCGTTGTTGTACCATTTTTTGGTGGAATTATATGATGAAGAACTTTGTGAGCCCTACAACATATTTTGAACAACTCCGCCCATGTTGCGTAATGAACAGTTTCCATCTCTAGTTTGACAGAAATATGTGTTTTTATGTTGGAGATAGTAAGAGCTTAGTGAAACGAAGATTTTGATTCAGACATGGTTGTGAGTAAGAACAATAATGGAGAAATTCAAAAAAAAAAATGAAAAATTTTCATCGAGTAACACGAGGAAGAAGATGACCGAAATTTGGAAGAAAACAAGAAAAATATTTTAAGGATCTTTTTCTTCCTTATGCTCTTGATAACAGTGAAAGAGTTTTGGAATATCTTCCTTAATCTTATTCATCACAATAGGTAAGAATATATACACCAAGTAACATTGAATGAGAAGAATAAGTCTTCCCTAAAATCCTCCTATAATATCTTCCTATATTAATGCTATTCTATCATCTAATAATAATACATTAATACATTTTACTATGTACCATATATACATATGATTCTCCATAATTATATCATTAATAGGAATTAATAATATAATATTCTAACACTCCCATGATCAACGGAGGAGGCGAATCTTTGATCGTCGAAATTCTTCAAATAAGATCAGCGGAAGCCCTTTTGTGATGATATCTGCAATCTGATGTCGCGTCGGGACATGTAACACTCGCACCTGTCCGCGAGCCACCTTTTCACGGACAAAATGAATATCTAATTCAATATGCTTAGTGCGTTGATGATGGATTGGATTTCCGGAGAGATAAATTGCACTAATGTTATCACAGTATACCATAGTAGCTGTCAGAATAGGACAATGAAGCTCAAGTAAAAGATTCTGAATCGGCGTAGTCGACACAACATTGGCTACCACACGGTATTCAGCTTCAGCACTGGAACGTGATACGGTGGGTTGCCTTTTGGAGGACCATGATATTAAATTATCATCGAGGAAGACGCAATAACCGGAGGTGGAGCGTCTGGTGTCTGGACATCCTGCCCAGTCTGCATCTGCGTAGGTGACAAGCTTGGTCATGGAAGAAGGGTACAAATGCAATCCATAATTCAGAGTGCCCTGAATATATCATACAATGCGTTTGAGTGCATGCATATGTTCTTCCATTGGATTGTGCATGAACAAACACACTTGTTGTACTGCATAGGTAATATCTGGCCTGGTGAATGTGAGATATTGCAAAACTCCTGCCAAGCTGCGATACAATGTCGGATTGGCAAAAGGACTGCTGGATATGACACTCAATTTTGACTTGGTATCTACTGGAGTTGCAGAAGGTTTGCAAGATGACATTCCAGCCCGTTCTACGATCTCTGATGCATACTTCTTTTGGGAAAGAAATAAACTACCTGCATGACGTGTCACCGCAATTCCTAGAAAGTAGTGAAGTGGACCAAGATCCTTCATAGCAAATTCGGAACTTAGCTGGGTCATGATATTCTTGCGAAGAGAGTCAAGAAATTTAGGATAATATCATCTATAAGAGAATATAAGCGATATGATTACCACGGTGATAAATTAATAGTGAATTATCCGAGCAATTTGTTTGAGAAACCCATGTTGAACACAAAATCTGCAAACCGCTTGTACCAAGTCCTGAGAGCCTTTTGAGGCCATATAATGATTTTTTAAGTAAACACACATGATTGGGATATTGAGAATCTCTGTACCCCAATGGTTGGTGCATGTATCTGATCTCGCTCAGTGTCCGTATGAAGACATTCTTGACATCGATTGATGAAGTAACCATCCTTTTGAGAGGCTAGGCGAGAACAATTCGATGGTTCTTTGGTTTAACCATCGGGTGAATGTCTCGCCGCAATCTAATCCCACCTATTGAGTCTTGCCATCACCTACAAGTCGGACCTTATGCCGCTCAAAAGAACCATCAGATTTTTCTTTATGGCTAAAAATCCACATAGAACGAATTATATTAGCATTAGATGGACGAGATACTAACTCCCATGTCCTATTTTTAATTAGAGCATGATATTCATCATCCATGACCATTTTCCAATTAGAATCTTTTAGAGTAGACACAGAGTTACAAGGCAAAGGTGATTTCGAGACTTGAGTGTGTAGTCGATTTGACATCGGTTTTGTAATTCCATGTTGACTACGGGTGGCGATCGGTATAGTGGGCGATGGTGGATGCCATCGTCGGGAGTGAGGATGGGGTGAAACGCCACCGCCTGTGCCGTTTCTCCACTGGTTGGGCCTGGATTTGGAGATTGGCCCAACTGAAGGGGCAACTGGTGTGAAGGATGGGAGTCTCGTGCACTGGGCCTTGGAACTGATGGCCCAGTTCGCTGGACTGCATTTTCCAGTGGCTGGACCATCGGTCCTTGGTCCAGTGGGCCCAGCTGCGTTGATCCAGTATTTTTTGTGAGTCCCGGGCTGTGGAAAAAATGAGTTAGGTACGGGAGCCTATCATCATCCAAAAAATCATAAGTATTTGTCCCGGTGTCATGTATCTTGGCAAAGGGAAATTGTGATTCATCAAAAATGACATGACGACATATAATCATACGTTTGGAAGAGATGTCATAACACATGTAACCACGGTGATTTGTAGGATATCCCAAGAAGACACATGGAGTAGACCGGGGTTGAAGTTTTGTGATTGTGGTGGATGGAAATAGAGGGTAGCAAAGACAACCAAATACTCTCAAATGATGATATGAGGGCTCTCGTAAGTAAAATATTTTTAGTGGAGCTTGGTAAGACATGTTTTTATGGGGAAGGATATTCAACATGTATGTTGCCATTTGAAGCGCATGATGCCAAAAAATGGAGGGTACAGAAGCATGAGCGAGGGATGTTCTCACAATATTGTTTATGGTTCTAATTTTGCGTTCCGCCTTCCCATTCTGTGAAGATGTGTGAGGACAGGATAAACGAAATTGTAAACCATTTGTTTTGAAAAAATCCCAAAACTGATTATTGTCAAATTCTCTCCCATTGTCACATTGAATACTTTTAATCTCCCGTTCAAACTGAGTTCGGATAAATGCTCTAAAGTTTAGGAAAGTGGAAAACACTTGTGACTTTTTCGACAAAGGGAATGTCCACAAATAATTAGAGTAATCATCAAGAATCAGTAAATAATATCTATGACCTGAGGAACTCAAAACAGGTGATGTCCAAATATCACAATGTAAAATATCAAACGGCATAGAAGTGCATGAAGTAGAAGAAGTAAATGACAACCTAACATGTTTACCAAGGGCACAAGCATGACACTTATTCAAAACACGAGTTTGAGTACATGAAATAAAATTGTTTTGTTTAAGAGAGGCCAAAATGGACTCCCCCGGATGTCCCAATCGTTCATTCCATAGTGATGGTGCCAAGGCTGCAAAAGTGGAAGGAACTTTAGACTGTGGATTTGGTAAACTTATTGGATGAGCTCCTCGCTATCACATCTCAGAAGCTTCCCGTCGAAAGTCATATGCGGAAAAACCAAATGAGTCAAATTTAACAGACACCCAATTATCACTAGTAAACTTTCTAACAGACACCAATTTTTTTATTAATTTGGGAGCATGCAGGACATTATTTAAAACTAGTGGCGGATGTGGTGGTGACATTGTGTTTGACCCATAACCCTTTATTGGAATTGCATGGCCATTTCCGACAATAATACCATTTTCTTTGTTCAAATTAAAATAGGGTGAGAGTGTACCTTGGGATGCCGTCATATGTGACGTTGCCCCGGAGTCCATATACCAATTAGAATCCGGTGGATTGAGTCCAAGAGTGTGCATAGCCTGCTCAATATCCGTAGGATGGGTCGTGGTTGAATGAGCCTCCTGCCATTGGGCCGGAGGAAGCCCAGCCGCCGAGTGCTAAAGCGACCCGGTGAGATGGGCTCTTTGGTCACCTTGTTATCTTTGCCAGATTCTTTGAAACTGTTGGGCTACCACTGGCCATTGGGCCTATTGGCTTGCCTGGCCCAACTCCCGTCTGGGCTGGCCATTATTCTTTGCCGATGGCCAAATTTCTTCTTTGGAGTGTCTGGGCCTTCGCATGGCTTCTTCCGATGCTTTGCGGTTCTGCCGATAGCCACCGCCGGAGTAGGTTCTGCCGCCGCCGGAGTAGGTGTTGCCGCCATAGCGCCGAGTAGGTGTTGCGCCATTTCGCGCCACCGAAATTCCGGTGACCCCCACCTTTATTATTTCTGCGATTTCCACCCTTCTTATTATTATTACGACGTCCTTTTTGACTCTTATTTTGTGAAGAATAGTCAAAATAATTACCTCCATTTGAAGACGTGGCAACCATGGCGGAATTTGTAGTCGTAGAAACCTTCTTAATCAAACGACTCTTGAGAACAAGCGTGGATCTTGCTTGATAAAACTTTGGTAAGGGATTACTTTGTGGATTAGTGTCCCCACGCCACTATAAGCATCCGTGAGGCCGTGACTAATTGTAAAACTAACAGGTTGTCGATGGCAGGTGAACTACGTTCTCAATTGATGCGCCAACACTTTGAGGCCGATGAGGTTGAAACGTTAGGAAAGTCTGCCATGACAATGGTTGAAAATTCTTGTTCCAACGCAACGGCACGAGAGTTTTGATTGTCTTGAAAAATATCTCTCAAGCGTTCCCATGCCGCCATGGCAGTAGAATCTGGTTTCATTATTGTATGCAACAAGTCTGTGGATATTGTTGCATAAATCCAATCAAGAACCGTGACATCAAGGGTATCCCACAATTCTTTATGCCTTAGATGATTGTTAGTTGTTGTACCATTTTTTGGTGGAATTATATGATGAAGAACTTTGTGAGCCCTACAACATATTTTGAACAACTCCGCCCATGTTGCGTAATGAACAGTTTCCATCTCTAGTTTGACAGAAATATGTGTTTTTATGTTGGAGATAGTAAGAGCTTAGTGAAACGAAGATTTTGATTCAGACATGGTTGTGAGTAAGAACAATAATGGAGAAATTCAAAAAAAAAAAAAATGAAAAATTTTCGGTCAGGGTAACACCAAGGAAGAAGATGACCGAAATTTGGAAGAAAACAAAAAAAATATTTTAAGGATCTTTTTCTTCCTTATGCTCTTGATACCATGAAAGAGTTTTGGAATATCTTCCTTAATCTTATTCATCACAATAGGTAAGAATATATACACCAAGTAACATTGAATGAGAAGAATAAGTCTTCCCTAAAATCCTCCTATAATATCTTCCTATATTAATGCTATTCTATCATCTAATAATAATACATTAATACATTTTACTATCATTAATAGAAATTAATAATATAATATTCTAACAAACAGGAGCTGGAATCCAAGGTGTTATGATGCTTAATGGAGGTTTCTTCAGATTGCCTGATGATCTTCCTAAGCCATTTTGGAAGTACCCAATGTATTACATTGCATTCCACAAATATGCAAATCAAGGGTTTTACAAGAATGAGTACTTGGGATTGAATTTCTCTAATGAGCAAATTAGAGGGCCATCCATAATTAGTGGTGATGAGATACTGAGAAATGTATGGCAAGTGCAAATGGGATATTCAAAATGGGTTGATGTTGCAATAGTATTTGGAATGGTGATACTCTACAGGTTCATGTTTTTGGGAATAATTAAGACTGTGGAGAAAGTTAAGCCTATGATTAGAGCATTTATGGCTCGTTCTTCTAAGAATCCAACTCATGCGGAAGATTCAGATGCTTGAAGAAAGATTATGATTATTATATGTTAATTATATTTTGTTATTGAAGTAAAATCTGTACTAAAATTTATTAGTACTTGTGCTCAAGAGATGTCTTTGAGTAAAGTAAAGGAATTAAAGGGGGTAGAGTGTTCCAAAAAACATCTTCTCTAGCAACTAGATTTGAGCACAATTGTTTTCCATGTCTAGCTAGTGTCTGTCACAATGTTTGCTTCACGGTATATCTTTCTGATTTTTGAGGTGCGTCTGGTCCATTTCCTTTGGAAAAAACCTGCAAATATTTAGGATGTTGTAATGAGTATGATTGTTAGTGGATTGTATAAGTGTTATCAACACATGTGAGTCTGTTTACACTTGGGAAACAAATTCTTGGTGAAGGTCAGCTCGTGACCCTTGGGAAGGGCTATGATTTCAGCACGTAATGGTGTGCGCGATTATACCGCTTGCAAATTCTTCTATCCAGTGTTCATTTGACCCGCGTATGACTCCACCAGCACCACCAAGAGGGCTGTTTTTGTATAAGCTCGGCCCGTATTAAGTTTGAAAGAGTGGTTATCTGGAGGTTGCCATTTAATATCTATGATGGTTGTTGGGTTTCGGGGGCCAACTATGGAACAATAAAAAACAAACTGGAAATAAATAAATTTGAATGTCAATTACAGTTTGCAAATGTCGGCGATAATGTCGTCCGTCACAACTGACAACACTTCGATAAAACTGAAAAAAACTTTGAAGAGTAAAATGCAGCGAAAATAATAAAAAAAACAAAGGTTTATATTTTCATAAGTTATATATTGATATAACCTATGACGGTCAATGACCGAAAGTATTGTATATATTTATATACAATTGAATAAATTCCTTCTTTTATAATATTACAAAATAATACAAAAGGAATTAAAAATGGTGAAGTCGCAGATGACTTCATGCCTGAAAAATCTACCTAAATAGACATAGACAATGTAATATCCATTTTTGACCCGGAGCCTCGAACGGTGCTGCAACGTTGTTGGAAGTTTGAATAAACCCCTTGCGCACCGCTTCTGCCAATACCCGCAACATCTGATTAATAAGAGCCAAAAAATTCAAACTATCCCAAATATGGCGTTGTTATCCATTCACTTACCACTAGTGGCTGTGGCGGGCCCACCAACGGGGCCAGGGGATCGGACGAGTCGGGGTGGAAGGAGGCGAGGGTCGGTGAGGCGGGCAGGCGGGGCAAAGGCGGCGGGGCGATACCGTGTCGATCCGTCCAGATGGTCCCAAGGTGGGGCGGGCGGTTTTTTTTTTTAATTTTTCCACTAAATTAAAAATACTAAATTACTAACAAAGTAACATTAACATATAGTCATAGACTCATATACTCATATTATACTATTATAATATTATAGTATTATACTCATATATATAATATATTTATAAAATATAAATTAAATAATTAAACAAAGATAAAAAGAGTGTAAAAAAACACATCTCAAAGCTGTTTTTGTGCCTCTTATATTGAGGTACAGAAATGGAGGAGGAAATAAGAAGTACAGAAATCAATTAACAAAAGGTAAAAAAAATAAAAATGAAGATGCTATATAGGCCACACAATTAAGAGAAGACAAAGTCCAAATCAGTCTTACAACTTGAGGAAATAATAAATGAAGACCTATATAGACCAAATTAAAATACTATCTAGTTTCATTGAATAAATATAATATATTTCTTAGCTATCACAAGTTGGAAGACAATCAAGTTGTCATGAACTGTGGTAGATATTACTCCAACTTCCCAACCATCTTCCTTTTTGCCATTACAAATATGAAACCCTTATCCACTCTTTTCCATGCATTAGCTTAACATAATGTAAGTTATTCTTATACCTTTACTTTTTCTTCTTCTTCCTATGTTGTATATCCAATTAACTAGCACAAAATCACACACAAACAAATTTAAAAAATATTAGCAAATGAAGTTACAACCTAATATTGGTGCAATTGAAGCACCATCTCTAAGTCTAAGGGTTAATTCTGACATAAAAAGGTCCTTAGAGATGGAAAATTATTATGAAGCACCATCACAAATTAGTGCTCCTATGATTAATAGTACTACTAATTTTACAAACGATAATGTTGATGATGATGTGGATTTGAGTGGAATTTACTTAACATGGAAGGACTTGTGGGTGACTGTGCCTGATAAAACAAATGAGAGAAGAGCTATATTGCAAGGGATTACTGGTTATGTTCAACCTGGTCAAGTCTTGGCTATTATGGGTCCTTCTGGTTGTGGCAAATCCACCCTTCTTGATACTTTAGCAGGTATATTACTCTAACATATCTTTTTACAAAAATTATAATCGCACAACACAGCTCAATCTTCAACTCCAACTTTAATTTTTTTAAATAATTTAAAATTTATTTGTAAAATTAATATGATGTTTGATTTACAATTTAGAAATTCGTATAACTAATACATGTATAAATTATGAGGGAATATATATATATATATATCATTTTATGCAGAATAAAAAATGAAATAATTAATAGTACATGCATAAGTTTTTGAATCTGATCAAGATACTGTTACAGGGAGATTGGACTCCAACACGAGACAAACTGGAGAAATCTTCATCAATGGTCGGAGGCAATCACTTTCTTTTGGCACTTCGGTATAACAATTATTACACTTTTTTTTTCGAATTTAACTTTTATATACTGACAGTATCAACTAATATTTTATTTTTTTTCCTATTCAAAGGCATATGTGACACAAGATGACACGTTGATGACAACACTAACAGTGAGAGAAGCAATTTACTACTCAGCCCAACTCCAATTGCCCGATTCAATGTCGAGATCTGAGAAGAGAGAAAGGGCTGAAGCAACAATAAGAGAAATGGGCTTACAAGATGCTATGAATACAAGAATTGGTGGGTGGAGTGTCAAAGGGCTGAGTGGTGGACAAAAGAGAAGAGTCAGTATTTGCATTGAAATCCTAAAAAGGCCCAAACTTTTATTTCTTGATGAGCCAACTAGTGGGCTTGATAGTGCTGCTTCTTATCATGTCATGAATCGAATAGTCCAATTAGCTAAACAAGATGGAAGGACTGTTGTGGCCTCTATTCATCAGCCCAGTAGTGAAGTTTTTGAACTTTTTCACAATCTTTGCCTTTTGTCCTCTGGTAGGACTGTCTACTTTGGTTCCATTTCTGCTGCAAATGAGGTACTATAACATTCTTTTCATGGAGATTTAACTTATACACAGGAACTGCATAGAATAACTATATGTAATGGTAAAGGTGATTTTTAGTTATATATAGGCTGCTTAAGTTAGCTCTACCTTTCCTGATGGATGACTTGGATAGTTGGATAGGATATGCGTCATGCGTGTTATATTTTTATGGGCTGAATTATTTGACACCCCGACTTACTATTTAGAAAAGACATATGCTGACCCGCAAGGGTAGCTAAATTGGTGGAGTAGGAGAGTGCAGAACCGAAAGGTCACGAGTTCGATTCCCCTGCAGTATGAACGTCAGATACTGAAGGACGCCTACAAGACTGCGATAGTGGGTCAGATCCTCATAGGGAGAGCCAGCTGCAGCACCCAACTTGAGTTTAGTATCAACTGGAGTAGAAGTGGACTTACAGGATGACATCTAGCCCTCTCAACGATCTCTGCTTCATACTTCCTCTGTGATAAGAACAATCTGCCTGCATGACGAGTGCCGCAATCCCCAAAAATAACTCAATGGGCCCAAGTCTTTCATGGCAAGCTCAGAACTGAGCATTGTCATAATAGACTTTCGCAAAGCATCAGAAGAGGCAGTCAAGATAATATCATCAACATATAACAATATATAAGCCATGGAAGAACCCCGACGATATATGAATAATGAATTATCAGATCTACTGTGTGAAAAACCCATAGTCGAAACATAGTCAGCAAACCTCTTATACCAAGCCCGTGGAGACTGCTTAAGCCCATGCAAAGGCTTCTTCAATAGACAAACATGATTAAGATATCTAGTATCCCTAAACCCCAAGGGCTGATGCATATACATTGTCTCCTGAAGATCACCATGTAGAAAAACATTCTTCATATCTGGCTTATGAATGAGCCATGATTTTGAAAGAGCCAAACTGAGCACAGTGCGAATGATAGCCGACTTGACCACCGGGCTAAATGTCTCACCACAATCCACATCAACCTGTTGAGTCTTACTATTACCTACAAGTCTAGCCTTATGCCTTGCAAATGAACCATCAGAATTTTCCTTATGAACAAAAATCCACATAGACCGAATAATATGAACACCAGATGGACGGGGTACCAACTCTCACGTCTTATTATCAATAAGAGCATTATATTCCTCGATCATGACAATTTTCCAATTAGGGTCATTTAAGGCAGACACAGGATTACGGAGTAAGGGGGATTTAAGAACATTAGAATTCAAATTAAAATGTCTTTTTGGTTTAAAAATACCCAGTTAACTGCGAGGGACTGGACCATGACTCTGGGCTGGATTGGGAGAATTTTGAGAAATTTAGGAAATGATCGTCGAAGGCGCCGCGAGGTATCGGTGTGGCGCGGATTTAGCCGAGCTCTGAGTTTTGGCGCAAGACCTGAAACAGTGCGGTCGCGGCGGATTTCATGTCTCGGCTCATTTGGATGGCGGCATGGCGCTTCTCTAAGGCCGCGACACTGACGACGTTTTTTGGGGAAAATCTGAAAGATGATGTTGAACATATGGGGAGATATCATCATCCAAAAAATCATATGAACTAGGCACGAGTATTTCTACTTTAGAAAAAAGAAATTGGGATTCATCAAAGAGAACATGACGACTAATGATGATTCATTTAGAGGACAAATCAAAGCATTTATAACCACGGTGATTTGACGGAAAACCCAAAAACACACAAGGAGTAGAACGTGTCTGAATTTTGTTGATTGTAGTAGAGGGAAACAGTGGATAACATAAGCATCCGAAAGACCCTAAGATGAGAATATGACGGAGTCTTAGTGTATAACACTTTGAGAGGGGATGAATATGTCAAACCTTTAGAGGGAAGAATATTGAGTAGATCGGTAGACATTTGTAGCACATGATGTTAAAACAATGGAGGAACAGAAGAATGAACCAATAAAGTGCGGATAATGTTATTAATGGTACGAATTTTTCGCTCAGCTTTCCTATTTTATGAAGACGTATGAGGACAAGAAAAACGAAAATTTATCTCATTTTGAGCACAAAACTCCCTAAATTCCCCATTGTCATATTCTTTGTCATTATCACATTGAATGTTTTTTATTTTCCGTTCAAATTGTGTTCTTATGAAAGCTCTAAATTTTATGAAAATGGAAAAAACTTGAGATTTTTTCGCAATTGGAAACGTCCATAAATATGTAGAATAGTCATCTAAGAATAAAATATAATAACGATGACCCATAGAACTGAGAACCGAAGATGTCCATAAATCACTATGAATAATGTCAAATGACATTGAAGTATTAGAATTCGAAGCTACAAATGGTAACTTAATAATTTTTCCCAAAGCACAGGATTGACAAAGTGGAGTACTACGCGTACCCTTACAAGAAATAAACTTATGTCTATCTAAAGAAGATAAAATAGACGACCCCGGATGACCTAGACGAGCATGCCACAAGGAAGGAGCAAGAGCTGCAAAAGTGGATGGCATAGCTTGACGCGAGATGTTGAGACTCGGTGTGATTGGATAAAGATCCCCCCTACTATCACACCTCCTGAGATGACTCCCCGTCTTTAAATCCTTCACAAAAAACCCAAATGGATCAAAATTAATAGAAACTCAATTATCAGTGGTGAATTTACGGACAGACACCAAATTTTTAATCAATTTTGGGGCATGAAGGGTATGTTTCAAGACAAGTGGTGGATGAGGAGGGGACAAAGTTTTATGACCATAACCCTTAATTGGAAGAGAATTGTCATTAACAGTTATACCACGATTAGTGCTCAAATTGGAATAAGACGAGAGAATACCTTGGTCGGATGTCATCTGGGTAGTGGCGCCGGTGTCCATGTACCAATTGGGGTCCGATTGCGTCAAGTCAAGCGTGTGCATCGCTGATTCAATGTCGGTCTGAGTGGGGCCCACTGCGTGGTGGGCCTGATAAAAAAGTTAAAAATTGGATCTATGTCCAACGGATTACACCTAGTAAGAAAAGGTTTTTTGTTTTAGTTCGACCTGTCATCACATATGAAATAACGGACGGTATAAATTTAGCAACCCTTGCAAGGCCCAAGTATCTTGGACTCACCGCGCCGCCCATACCGTCCAAACCCGACGGTCGCCGCGGTGCTTGTATCGGCCGACGCCGAGGCGCCGCGCAGAAGGCCGAAGTCGCGGTCTGCATCGCGAGTCGAGGTGGGACCCACTACCATCGCCCGCGGGCCTCGTGGGATCGAGCACCGCTGCCGGCGCTGTTGCCCCATTGTTGCCGCCACGATTCTTGCCGTTATTCTTCTGATTTTGGTCCTTCTTAACACCCCCGTTGTTGTGATTTTAGGTCACGTTGAATGGATTTAAAGGTGAAAAATTAGAAGCAGCCATCATAACGACGGGACTGGCCCAATCTCCACTTGATTAGCCAATCCGGCTTCTTCCAAAGTAATCATAGAACGGGCTTGATAAAATCCTGGCAGGGGGTTACTCTGACGAATAATCGAAACATCACCGCTATAGGCCTCTGACAGGACTGCAACCATCTGAAGAACTAGACGACTATTAGAAATAGGAGAACACACGTTGCTGAGCTGGTCTGCCAAGTACTTGAGGCGTTTACAATAAGAAGAAACATTTTGAAAATTCGTCATAGCCACCTGTGAGAATTCTTGCTCAAGGATAACAATTCTAGAATGATTGTTATCTTGGAATATGTCTCGCAATCAATCTCACGCCGCCATAGCTGTGGAGTAGGATTCCATAATCTTCTGTAACAGATCCAAGAAGATAGTGGCATAAATCCACTGAAGAACCTTGGCATCAAGCATGACCCATAATTATGGATCTGCTTCTTTAGTGGGCACAATCGTCGTAAAAGTAGACGCCCTATCACTCTCCTTTGGAGGAGTTGGAGGAATGATGTGGTGGAAGACTTTATGTGCCAAGTCATGAATCTTAAATAATTTCGCCCACGTCCCATATTGGACGTTTTCTAGATCAAGAACGATAGGGATGCCACTATTGATGTTAGAAACTGTGAGGGCATGATGAAAATTGTTCTTATCAGCCATAGGGAATAGAACAACAAGATTCGGAGAAGGGAATTTTTGGGAGAATGAACTTTCTTGAGGTGAAGGGCTGCGACGCTAAGGCTGAGTTGCCGCGGCGCTTGGTCAAAAAATCGAGAAAGAAAGAAAGAGAAATTTGAGGAGCGGAAGCAGGGTAAAGAGAACCCAGACTCTTGATATCATGAAAGAAATAATCCATTGTTTATTTTTATTAATGAAAGACATATATATATACAAGTTACAAGGAAGATCCTCTTACTATTCTACCTAGAAATCCCTATTCTATAAGAATACTAATTTTACAATTATGGTAATATTACACTACTAATTAAGATACAATTTTAAGTCTAATATTTACCAAATATACAAGGAAGGGCAAGGGCCCCACAGTGGACTTCTCAATCTCGGCTGGGCCACTGTCTCGGCTGAATTGAGCCACATGAATTGGGCTGGCCCATATACTTTAACATTATGGATCAATCAATTTTTAGTTATATATAGGCTGCTTAAATTAGCTCTACCTTTCCTGATGGATGACTTGGATAGTTGGATAGGATATGCGTGTTATATTTTTATGGGGTGAATTAGTTGACACCCCGACTTACTATTAAGAAAAGACATGCTAGAATTTAATCAATCTTTGATCCCAACTTATTATTTTCAGTATTTTGCTTTGAATGGTTTCCCATGTCCAACAATGAGGAATCCATCTGATCACT
Organism: Przewalskia tangutica; assembly: GCA_029844215.1. NCBI lineage: Eukaryota > Viridiplantae > Streptophyta > Magnoliopsida > Solanales > Solanaceae > Przewalskia > Przewalskia tangutica. The sequence goes on from CM056719.1 coordinate 149,412,521, forward strand.
ACCTAAGGACAATCAACAAGGACTTTGATGTTGTAAGTATCCAATACATCTTCTTCATTTATAATCTTATTATTTGCACATAAATGAATTATTGAGGGCATGTCTCAAATTTTTATTTGACCTTATTTATTAGGATATAGAAAAAGGAGTTAGTGGAAAAGCAACCGCAACAGAAGCAATCAATATTTTGGTTCAATCATACAAGTTCTCACAGGGTTGCCAACAAGTTCAACGCAGAGTATTGGAAATTTGCCAACAGGTTTGTATATTAGTCATGTGGATTTGATCTTCACTATGGTGCATATATTACAATAACATACCAAGTATAATCCCACAAGTGGAGTCTGGGGAGAGTAGTACGCAGACCTTACCCCTACCTCAAGAGATAGAGAAGTTTTTTCCAATTAACCCTCGGCTCAAGGCACACAAATGAAATCAATCCAAAAAAAGAAATAATAGAAGTGAAGAAACAAAGACAAAATACTATAGCATGCATGAAAAAAACATTCTAAAAAATAAACAATAACTACCGGAAATAGTAGATACTAGTAATTATGATGCATGTATTATCAAACAAAATTACTTCATTAATTGGTTTTGTGAATATTTATTGAATATATATAGAATGGTGGAGAAGAGGCAAAGAAAGGAACGCAAGCAAGTTTCATAACTCAATGTATGGTTCTCACAAGGAGGTCATTTGTAAACATGTATCGTGATCTTGGTTATTACTGGCTTCGTTTTGCAATATACATAGCTTTGTGCTTGTGTGTTGGCACTATTTATCATGACGTCGGCCATGACTATGGCTCCATTCAGGTATAAATAAGACAGATTTTCTGTTATAACTTATTTTAGTATGATAATACAAAATATTATTATATACGTCAGTATATACCAAATTAAATCTAAAAGTTCTAGTTTCATTAACATAAAAATGAATTAACTGCTAATTTGTCGTTAATTAGCCAATAGCTAGTTAACGGGATTTTATGATAATCTGTTGCTAATCCATCGTTAAATAAGAGTAGCGATGAATTTTTTGTTGATTATGACAGAAGTTGTCCATCACTAATTCGTGTATTTCTATGTTAATTCGTCTAACAACTTCCTTTCTTCCAATTGCTACATTTTGCAGGCTAGAGGTTTAATGCTGATGTTTGTTGTTACCTTCTTAACATTTATGGCAATTGGTGGATTCCCTTCTTTTGTGGAGGATATGAAAGTGCTCACTTTTAACTATATCTTAAACATAATTTGTTCATTTCTATCTATTACATAAAATCTTTATATATAATCACAATCATGCTAATTATTTGTGTTTTTGCTCCTATTTACTAGATTTTCACTCGAGAAAGACTAAATGGGCACTATGGTGTGGCTGTATTTGTGGTTGGAAATACATTTTCTTCAATCCCTTACATACTATTGATCTCAGTAGTACCTGGCGCTATGGCTTACTACCTGGTTGGATTACAAAAAGGGATCGATCATTTCGCCTATTTCGCACTAATGTTGTTCGCTACGATGATGGTAGTTGAAAGCCTAATGATGATTGTGGCCAGCATTGTCCCAGATTTCCTCATGGGAATCATAACAGGTAGGAGTGCCAAATAAATGGATTGTGTTGAACTTCTACAGATCAAAACCGAGTTGATTAATACATGAGCAGGTTAATGACTCATTTAAAAATTACTTGTTCTAAATGGATTGGTCAAAATGAGCTAAATAATGGGTAATAACTCAATCTGTCAAACTCTTATTAAGTTTTACTTTCTTTATTTGTTTTCTTATATTTTGTTACTTACCTAAAAAAATCTTATTCTTATTTAATATTTTAAACCAAAAAAAAAAGTTACACATTTGACCACTCACCAAATATAATTATAGACGCTAGACAAATGTACAAAAATGATGCACTAGCTATGTAGTATAAAATGTGTATCTTATATATATATATATATATACACATACACACACACATTAATATACAAAAATATATATTTTCAGCTAGTATTATTTTGGTGGAAGGCTATACAGTGTAATTTTTCCAAAAAAGTATTTTAAAAAATATTTTGACAGGAATATTTCTCATGGATCAACATGAGTTCTATATCAGCCCAACTTTTAGATGGACTGAATTGGATGAATCAAAATGAGCTAAATTAATACATGAATAAATTTGGCGAGTTATATTTTCATGGGTTAATTATGTCATCCTTGACAACAGGAGCTGGAATTCAAGGTGTTATGATGCTTAATGGAGGTTATTTCAGATTGCCTGATGATCTTCCTAAGCCATTTTGGAAGTACCCAATGTCTTACATTGCATTTCACACATATGCAAAGCAAGGGTTTTACAAGAATGAGTACTTGGGATTGAATTTCCCTAATGAGCAAATTAGAGGGCCACCTATAATTAGTGGTAATGAGATTTTGAGGAATGTATGGCAAGTGCAAATGGGATATTCAAAATGGGTGGATGTTGCAATAGTATTTGGAATGGTGATACTCTACAGGTTCATGTTTTTGGGAATAATTAAGTCTGTGGAGAAAGTTAAGCCTATGATTAGAGCATTTATGGCTCGTTCTTCTAAAAATTCAACCCATGATGAAGATTCAGATGCTTGAAGATGAAAGTATATGTATGTCTCAGAGATAATCTGTATTAAGATAAAATGTACTTTATACACATTTATATTTATATATTAATGTTGATTAACATTATGGCATTTGCGTTTGTTGAATTATTAGTTGATTGTTTATAATATTCTATAAATGCATCCCTAGAGTTTACGTGTTTATTAATGATGTGAGAATTAATATTATAACGTAACTCTTAAACTACCTCGACTAATGATCATCGAGATTGAGATATCGATGATATGCGATACGTCGACATGTGGTCTGAATCATATCCTTAGGGGATGTAGTATGTCTCACTTGCTACGAGTTATGGCAACTCGTGATGGACACATGGATACTTGTTGAAGTATTGGTATACCCTACTGATGCGTTGTTTGTTATATGTCTAAAGTGTCATCGGGATGTGGGAGATAGTAGTCCTTAGACTTGAGGTTGATACGCACCTTATTCACGGAGTAATGCACTTTGATCCTGCCTAAGCTCAAATGCCTTATAGGTTGAGACGCGACTTGTTTTGGGTACATTACGAAGTGAATTAAAGGTGGTAGTCGAACCAAGATTAGGATTCATTCCTTGAATGTATATTCGAGAGAACACTCAGATACTCATAAGATATTAGGTTGACTAAGTCATTGGCCAACGCAATGGACATGTCTTTGATATGGTCCTGTTGTCAACTAATATAGATGAGTTATAATGATCAAGCCTTTTGGATAGACACTCGACAAAGCCTAAGTTTGATTGAGTGTGTCGTGAATGAAAGGATTTTATCTTCCACATATAGGTTCAGTTCACATGTTTTGTGTAGCTAAACTTTACATATTGAGTTAAATCTTCCGCAGCTTCAGAGTTCCATGAAGATCCTAATGTAATTAGTGTCGATATGTAAAGGCCTGAAAGGGTAACACTAAGTCAAATGTTCCATCGATTGAAGGATGTAATTAGAAGGAGATTATATATATATGTTCGGTTGATAACCGGGACATTGGAAATGGGAAAAAGGGCAGAAAATGGGACAGGACCGCGGTGCCAAAGCACGTGCCAGCACCGCGGTGCTACTTATGCAGGACCGCGGTGCCGAGGCGTGTTCTGGCAGTCCGAATTTGAACCCAGTCCATTTTCTGCTGGGCCTGGCCCATGGGAACACTAAAGCCTCTATTCTCAACTATAAATTGAGGGCTTTCCCCTCCCATTTCACTACACCAATTGCAAGAGACAAATCTCTTCTAAAGCTCTGTCGGAATCCCTAGCATTCTAGACTTAGCAATTACATCATAGCTTTCTAGAAACTTGCAAATCGAGGGACGTTTGCGTTTGCACCCTCGGACTACACAAAGCTTCAAGATTTGCGGATTGTTATCTACAAAATGTAAGTCTTCTATCGAAGTATTACATTATTGCTTTGTGTTTATTTTACGTCATATATTCACACTACAGTTTGATCGAAAGTCAGGTTTGAAACATAAATTTTCAAATTCCGTTGCGTGTACGAACCCGACTAAAATGCCTACAGTGGTATCAAAGTCTGGGCTGTTTTGTGTGTTTATATGATGAATATTAATGATAATATGAGTTAAGATTTATTTAGATCTATTTTATGTTCTTTAAAGGCTTTAAAATCCTAAATCTTTAGAACACATGGTCCTTGTGACCAGATCTGTTAAAACAGTTATGTATTCGAGGAAGTCATTCCAATAAATAACTCATCTAAGTTGATATGCATTATCCGGCTCGATTTAGGGCATGGTGCATTGAGACGAAGAAAGAGAATAAAATTGGATTTGATAGTCGATGAACGTATTGTTTTAATGGTGATGGTGATACAAGTGATATATCTGAAAGATCTGGCCCTAAACCAGTTTTAGGGGTTCGGAAATTTCAGATCCTGTGTTTCTGGAGGCAAGGCACCGCGTTGCTGCTAGTATTTTGTGACGACGCCGGGGTTCCACGATGGAGTGCTGCGGTACTTTCCAGATGACGCCAGAGGCACCGCGGTTCAGTTCGAAAGCACCGCGGTGCTGTTCATCCAGAAAGCTTAAAATCAATTTTTCGGACTTACTGCCTTCGAAGCACCGCGGTGCCACCTGTTAGGATCGCGGTGCCGACGACGATAAATTTCGGGTTTGCTCTCTGCTTCTGAGGCACCGCGGTGCCACCTGTTAAGACCGCGATGCTAATTAGCATTTTGTAGATCGAACTCATCGCTTTCGAGGTAATCGGTACACTGTTAGGATCATGCGGACGATTTTAATAATAAAAAATAAAAAAATCGAAATAAAAAATATAACTTTAAAGGTTTCAGATTCTAAGTCTGAAGTTTTAAAAGTTTCAGATTCTGAAAATAAGTTTTTTAAATCGAACAGATTTGGTCCTTTCGGGCAAATATGTAAATACAGAATGTTTCTGAAAATTGTATTATTAAGTTCTGGAAATTGCAAACAGGTCCCAGAAACTTGTAAATATTTTCTGAGAGTTGAAATTGCATTTTCTGAATTTATAGGGGTTCAAAATTGAACTTTTAAATTCTTAAGGGACTAAACTGTAAATTTTGAAAGTTTGCAGAATTCCTGAAAATTAGAATTTTGAAATCAGAAAATGTTTAAGGATTGTTTTGCACAGACATAGATTATAGAGTTTAGACAAATAGACACATGATTATCATTAATAGTATATTATTGTATAATATACAAATGTGTTAAGTGTTTTAAATGTGATGCATTTAAATTATTAGCATAGCGTCCACAATTATTATGCAGGTAGCGCGCCCAAGAATTATTTAAATTCAATGACTCTATAATCGCTATGCAAACGACGCCCAGTATGTGATTAAAATCATATTATATTATGCCTATTGGGTTTGATGGTTTCTCATCTAAATGTGTGTAGATATTGTATGACAGGATGTCATATGATGTATGACATAATTGTTGATCTTGAATGAATTCCCGAAAACTGAAAATGTTCCCCAAACATTAAATACAAGTCTTAATTACAACGCATCGTCCATTATAATTGTTAGGGTGCAAAGTCCTTTTCGACGATATGAGTATTTATGCCAAAACATTTGCTCTACGTCTACGAGGACTCAGACCCTTTCATAGATGTGTTAAAGTGAAAGTAGATAATAAACTTTGTAGGTATTTACATCAAAGTGTTTGCTTGCAAAGACTAAATTTACTTAGGCATTTAAACGCAGTCGTGTAATGGGGTTGACTTGTTTAGATAAATCTTGGCACCAAAGTGTCGGACTAATCTAAAGACGCAAGATTAAATGAAAGATATTTAATCAAATCAAGAGTTGTAGAGTTGTTTTACAATTGGTTGAGGACCTACCAAAGTGTGCTATTGAAGTTATCAGCCAAAGCAAACGCGGATATAACATATGTTTGGATCTTGACCCATTATGACCTTTAAAATGTTTTAGGTCCGTATTCTACCTTGGGGTCGTAGAAGTATGTAAAATAGTGGGAGCTAATTAAAACAAAAGGCCATATTAAATTAGCAAATAATGAATCTGTATAAATTAGGAGAATGAATGTTGATTGCATTTTCCTGTTCAATCTATTATCTTCAGATCTTCAGAATGTCGAGTTTTTCGTTGAAAATGCTTATGGAGTCCAACAGATTAACTGGACCCAATTTCATAGACTGGCTCAGGAATGTAAGAATTGTCCTGAGACAAGAAAAGATTGAATATACATTGGATCAGGTATTCCCTACAACTTCTGCGGAGGACTCTGTTGAGTATGCCACATTCGATAAGGTTGCCTACGAGAAACATTTTCAGGATGCCACTTCAGCTCAATGTCTAATGTTGTCTTCTATGTTACCACCATTGCAAAGATAGCATGAGCACATGGGGCCCAACGAAATGTTAGCATATTTGAAGAGTCTTTATGACTCGCAGTCTCAGACAATGGAGTATGACCTGCTCATAGAACTTTTCAAATGTAAGCTAAATGAAGGGGGACAAGTGTCTCATCATGTGTTGAGAATGATTGAGTTGATTGAGAGGTTGGCTTCCATCGACATAAAGTTTCATGACAGAGTCTCCACCACCCTCATCCTGCATTCACTTCCTAGGTCGTTTGAGAGTTCATTGTTAATTATAATATGAATGGAACTAAAGCGACATTGCCGGAGTTGCATAATATGCTGAAAACCTTTGAATCTTCGACTTCCCGAAGCAAACTAATACTTTTGGTTGGCTCTTATACTCATCCCAAATCGAAAGGTAAGGGACCACAACAAAAGAAGAAGGGCAAAGTTGTGGCTACGACCCCAGCTATGAAGCCCAAGGGAGAGGCGAAAAAGAACAAGAAGAAACTGTCGGCATTGGATGTTTTCATGAATTGCAACAGGAAGGGGCATTGGAGAAATGACTGTACTGCTCCAGGCGGAGGAATGGCACTAGGTGCCTCAACCTCTACTGGGCAAGGTATGTTTGTAATTGAAATTAATCTGTCTATAAACGATTCTCATTCCTAGGTACTAAATACCGCTTGTGGCTCACACATTTGTACAAATGTGCAGGGGCTAACTGATAGCAGGAAGGTCGGGCCTCGAGAGGTGGACTGCAGATCGAAACGAGCACGCGTTTGCTAAGCGCGTGGGAACTTATAGTCTAGATTTACCTTCCGACAAAATTTTAATGTTAAACAATTGTTATTATGTTCCTTCTTTGACAAGGAACATTATTTCCATTCCTGTACTTGACACTGAGGGCTTTTCCTCAAGCATTAATGATGGCAATATGATTTTGGCTTTTGATAATGTTGTGTATGGAATTGCGCCTCTTGTGAATGGATTGTATACATTAAACTGCCGTAGGGAAATTTTCAATGTACAAAATAAAAGAGCTAAGTTAAATGAAAGAAATTCTACCTACTTGTGGCATTGCAGACTTGGTCATATCAATCAAACGAGGATAGAACTGTTGAGAAAATTAAATTACCTCGAACCATTTGACTTATAATCTTATGGTAACTGTGAATCATGTTTGAAGGGTAAGATGACCATTAAACCTCTTGCTGGAAAAGGGATCCGTGCCAAGGAGGTGCTTGAGTTGACACATACGGACGTATGTGGACCATTTTCGACTCAAGCTAGAGAAGATTTCTCGTACTTCATTACTTTTACAGACGACTTATTAAGGTATGAATATGTGTATCTTATGAGACACAAATCCGAGGCCTTCAAGAAGTTTAAGGAGTTTAAGTGTGAAGTTGAGAAACAGCTCTAAAAAGGTATCAAAACTCTCCAATCTGATCGAGGGGGTGAATACTTGAGTAAAGAATTTCTTGATTACTTAAATCTTCATGGAGTCTATTCCGAATGGACACCTCCTGGAACACCACAGATGAATGGTGTTGCCGAGAGGAGAAATCGAACCTTTCTTGACATGGTTTGTTCCATGATGAACTTTTCAAATCTTCCAACATACCTTTGGGGATACACTATTTTAACCTCGATATATGTTCTGAATAGAGTTTCTTCTAAATCAGTTGAAAAGACACCATATGAGGTATGGTGTGGCAAGAAGTCATCACTTAGACACATGAGGCCCTGGGGGTGTCCTGCATATGTCAAGAAATTGATCACTGATAAGTTGGAGTCTAAAAGTGAGAAATGTTACTTTGTTGGGTATCCAAAGGAAACTAAGGGATACTATTTCTATCTTCCTGGAGAACATAAGATATTTGTTGCTAGGAACACAACTTTTCTTGAAGATGAATATTTCTACAAGGAAGAGAGTTGCACATAGATAGAACTTGAAGAAATTCAAGAACAAAGTAACATAGAGGTTGAAACCTTGCCGAATGAACAAGGCAAGGATTCAGTGGGAGCTTTTGGCGAAGATTGGGTACTCAGTGTACGCCCTTCGGCCAGTGGGAGTGCTACAAGGAGTGATGCAGAAATGTAAGATCCTCCTGCACAGACCTTGGAAGCTAGTGCACCAGTTGCACCTCCTCCCATTCAGGAAAGACATGAAAATGATATTATTGAAATATCTAATATCGGTGGATCGACCAGCGCACAAGAACCTACTCACAGTCAGAACATACCTGTAACTGAACTGCAAGACAATCAACTCCTAGGTCTACTATAACTCATCGTCCTCCGGAAAGACTAAATCTACTTGTGGAAACACAAAATGAGCTAGATATTCCAGACGATGACGAACCTAGAACCTATAACGAAGCAATGCTAGACATTGATTCGAAGAGATGACAAGAAGCCATGAAATCTGAAATGGAATCTATGTATATCAATCAAGTGTGGAACTTGGTTGATTTGCCAAATGGGGTTAAACCCATAGATAGCAAATGGGTCTTCAAGAAGAAGATAATGCATCTGATAAGATTCAGACTTATAAAGCTAGACTAGTGGCTAAATGCGTACGCAAGTGTACGTATCGTTCAAGTAATAAAGATCTGTAAGACCGAGTTATCGTCCACAGAGACTGGTTTGTCAAGTACCGGTTATCTATTCTATAGTATCTATTTGTTTAACGATCTTTAGTTTGAGAATTATAACTAAGTTAAGTGCAGAAAATAAATTAAGAATGATACTACTTTGGTTTAAAACAGTTATGAAGGAAATAGGGCTTCCAATCTTCTCAACTATCCACTCTTTCACGTGTTAATGCAATGCTAATGATTCTTCTTCTTATTAAGATAGCAGGTTAACTAATCTGTCATCATATTCCGGTTAGGACATACAAGAACTCAACCTTGTGCAGAAACCTTCTATATTTCTATGATAGATTTTACCACACAGGAGGATTAAGAACAATAACCTTAAATACTACACAAGTATCGGGGTAATTTCGTCCATGATTTTAACTTATGTCTAGACAATTACAGCATATTCAAATATTACATTTCAGACTTTTGATTCGAAATCATATAAGTGATGACAATTAATGACCAGTTAATTATCAAACAATCAAAACAATATTGAATAAATCTTAATATGATGAAGAAGGAATCAATAACTATGCATTAACTATATGAAAGAGTTTCAAGAAAATTCGACGGAAAACCCTACTAAAGTTATTAGCTCCTAAACATTGTCATGTCAAGAACAAAGTTACAATCCAACATAAACTGAAATAAAATAAAGGAAAGAAAAGAACTTGAACAAGAGTCTCCAATTGTGTAGCTTGTAGCCGTCGTTCTCCTCTCCAAAGTATGATATAAAAATGACAGGGTTTAGGATATTTTTATCTGAGAAAAACCTTGCTTCAGACCCTTTTACCCTTGTAAAATTCGGCCCAAAAAATCTGAAAATACGTTGCTGGCACCGCTGGCAGCACGCTAAGCACCAGTGCTAATTGGCCTCGAATCACCGGGTACCATCGAATTTCTGCCACATGGTGCAGTAAACCCAATTCGGTTTACAGTGTAATTTTGTCCGGATTTCGTCTGATTTCTTCTATTCTTCCCGAGACTTCTTTGGTTTGATTTCTTGGTCCTTTTATTATGCAATTCCATCCTCAAAAGTAGTAGTCTCTTCTTTATGACATCTGTGACTCAAAAGAAAGAAAACCAACTCTAACAATATATTAAACTCAAAAGAAAAGAGTAAAATACTAATTAAAAAGGACTCAAAAGTGTATATAAAATACACTTAACAAACACCCCCAAACTTACACTTTACTCGCCCTCGAGTAAAACACTAAACAAAAAAACAAAAATAAAATCAAAGAAAAGACTCTATGAAATGGAAGTAGCTATAGCAATGCTTCTCAAAATCATGGATGAAAACTGAGATAATATGTTAGAACATACATAGCATGAATATTTATCAATCTAGAATTTCAAGTTAGATATTTCGCAAATTCAAATAGATCATAATCACTGGAAATACAAACACCTAACCTATGCATGTCAATTTCATTCCATCTTTCCCAAAATTCTATAGACTTGTTTACTTGTTATTCTCCACTAATCATAGACATACACATTAGGGATTATCAGGACTTTCAAGGGTTGTAATGTAGGCTTAGGCAGGGGTAGATAAAAGTTGGCATTTAGGCTCAATTACGTACCATAAACATTTTTCATTCAACCCATTTTCCTTCTTTTTGACTTTCTTTTTAATCTCATATCTATTTTCTCCCCTCTTTTCTTTTTGAGAGAATGAGATACATTATAAATAACAAGCACCCCCAAACTTAGGTTTTTGCATATTTTTCATTGGGGTGCATCAAAGTTTCACTCTCTTTTTATTGCCTTTTCAACACTTTTTATCCCAATAACTTTCAATTATCACTTATGACACAACAGAGGAATCATAGGGTGTCAAACAAAGATATTATTTAAGCTCAAAGGGGTTGACTAGTGATACAATTTTTGTCAGGGTAGGTAATGAATGGTAAGAAGGGCTATCAAAGAAATGCCTGAATCATCTCCCTAAACATGTACATCTTAGCTATTTTGCCTCAAATAACAATCAAACAGATTTTCTAGACATTTTCAACCTTTTTTTCCATAATTGACCACACATAGGCTAAGCACATATATCCCAAATAATTATATGTCATGAATTTTTGGCATATCTAACTTAAGCACACAGATTGTTGCTTTTAATTCCATTACATTATCCCACTTAATCCACTCAATATCTGTAGCAACTACAATATGTTTGATCCATAAAAAAAATTGACTCATGAAACAAATAGAACAAACAAAAAATATGACTCACGAACACTTAAACAAACAAAAAGACAACCAAAAAGACTCAAAACAACAACAAAACGAAAATAAGACCCCCCTAAACTTAATCGACATATTGTCCTCAATGTGTGAAGACTAAAAATAAAGGGACAACTTAAAGACACAAAACAATGGTCATAACGGAGGTTTGGGACGAAAGAGAATTTATTGTGCAAACTGCCCGTGAGGCGCCGCGGTCCGTGCTCCATGCACCGCGGTGCTAATTACCAAAAAATTCTAGTGTCTCCAATTTTCTGCCTTGTTAACCATTCGCCATTCGGAGTTAGTCCTGCCTTTCATCTGTCATCCAGAAACACTAAACATACCAGATCGTGAGACTGTTCAAGACAAAATAAAACAACTAAAACAAAAATTGAAATAACATAATTAAAAATATTGGGTTGCCTCCCAAGTAGCGTTGTCTTTAACGTCTTTTAGCCGGACGCATATACCTTGTTCACTCAAGGAGGTATATTATCCCCTCCGCATATCCATTTAAACACCATTCTCTTTCTCCTCATTCTCTTCTTTTTCACAGGGCTGATTTCAGAGGAGTTTATTCATTTTTCATCATTTACAGGTTTAAAATTCTTACCATCAAGTTCTTCATGCTGCTTTAATGGTACCCCACGAGCATCAGTACTTGTGAGGCTTTTCTCAGACACAATCTTGTCAATTATTCCAATAGCAAAGCATCTATCAGTGACTTGTGGTTCAGTGGAAGACTTGAAAATAGTGAAAGTCATCTCCTTATCTTGAACTTTGAGTTTGAGCTCTCCTTTTTCGACATCAATAAGTGCCCTCCCTATGACTAGGAATGGTCTCCCAAGGATGTGTCACGATCCGACCTGACGGGTCGCGACCCGGTGCCCTAATTAGACACCCTTATCCTGACCTGTCACATATAATCTGACTGATACCAAACAATATAAAAATCTCCTGAAAATAAGCTGCTGACTCATAACATAGTTTATATATCAAAATAAACCTGTCTCCTGAGGAGTCACATCCAATCAACGTAACAAAGTAAGGAAGTCGACAAGGCCGCCTTTATACATGGGATTATCTAAGGTAAACAACAATCGACACATGTCTTACGTCACGCATATACAACCCACAAGTGTCTACAGACCTCTAAGAGTATGATAACGAAATATGACAGGACAGGGCCCCGTCGTGCCCCTAAATATGCCTAAGTCAACAATAAGGTTCTGTGCCAAAATGACGAAGCTCCGGATCAATGTAGCTCTCCAAAAGCGAACAGACTCCTGCCGAGGATCACCAAATCAATATCCAGACTGCGGCATGAAACGCAAATTTCTGAAAAGGGGGTCGATTTAAATAATGATCGAGTATGTAAAACATAAAGTATTGTAAATAAGATCATAACTGGCCAGAAGATAATTAAAGACAATGTAATAGTCAAAAATACCAATACAACTGTGCTATATATAAAATGAGAGTCAATTGTGCCTTATAAAATGAGAGTCAACTGTGCCTTATAAAATGAGAGTCATATCAAAATCATGGATGCCTGTCCATAGAATCATCATGTGTATATACATACCATACCCGACCCATTATGAGACTCGGTGAATGAAGATATACTTATACATACCGTACCCGGCCCCCTAGTGAGGGTCTCGGTGAAATCATATCATATACCGTACCCGGCCCATTATGGGACTTGGTGAATGAAGTCATATATATAGATATCTGTCCATAAAGACATATATATAGATATCACCTTACTACACTTTAATCTCTTTAAGACATGTATTAGTAATTACCACCACGTATATACATGTTTATAACTTGTATTTCCAGCATTATAAAACAATCGAAACAACCCTTAATACATCACAACATATCCAATAATTCCATACAAGTCTCGGCCAACAAGAACACCCTACCATAGCTCTTCTTTTAATTCCTTAACATCCAATTCACATTTCAACATTTCCATATAACAATTACAACTTTAAGTATCAATATTCCTCCATTTTTAACATGCAATTAGTGACAATAATAACAACACAACAATCAAAGCTAATGTATACAAAAATAGCCCAAAATCGGTAGTCACCATTCCAATTGGCTCAACAACACCAACAATAATCACATGCAATCTCTTATTTCCAATTCTTCTTTAACATGAGTTTATCTCTTAACTACAACACAATTTAATCTTCCAAATACTCCATAAAAAGAAAAATTCTTACCTTAATATTTAGTCCAAAACAACCCCTATAATCTCGGCCAATGCTCCATGGTTTTTGTACCATTTTGCACAATTTCTTCAACTCCAAAAGACATGCATGTATTCTACAAGTTTAATCCATCATTCTTACATGTTTTTCCCTTCCAAAATGTTCATCTCCATGGCTTAAAATTGTTGGGCAGATTCTCGGTCAATGTACCACCGAAACAGTGGTGGTGATGGTTTTACCATGGCTTATACTTAAAATAAGAGCTTATTCTTGTGAGGGGAGTTGATAAAATCTTCCCCTGGCTATGGAGTTTTAAGAGGAAATCAGATGGGAGATATAAGAGAGGTGTGTGAGAGTGAATTTGAATTAAAAGAAATGAAATAAAAGGGGGACAATGGTCTTAAGTGTGCTGAAAATCCCTTGCATGCCTGTCACATTTTTTGAGGTACAAGTCCCCATAATTGTCCACTAGTTCCCACTTAAATTTATCTCATAATTAATTAATCTCCCACATAACCACTCATACATATAAAATATAAAAATTTCCATGTCCTAATCACATTACACACGACACTAAGTCCATACCACATGTGTTGCATTCAAAATTATTCTGGGTTCACATCCTTTGTATACTAATTTCCGGATTAACGTATATAAATATACTTTATATCCAATGTTCGAATCTTATTTTCTTAATAACGTTCTTAATTACCGTCTAAAAACTACGAGGTGTAACATCCTTCCCCCCTTAGAAACATTCGTTCTCGAATGTTCATCACATGTCTCATGCTATAAATTTTTTGGCAGAGTCTCCTCTATAACTCTACCTACCAACATATATTCAGCAAACCCAAAGATGCCTCACAGGGCCACAATATATCACGTATATTATTTATCAATCAACAAAGTCAAGTAAGGGATTTCACTAACTTGAACTAATTCTAGGTAACTAATGTAACCTCATACTTACAGTACCTAAGCTTTGTATTATTGCAGTACTAGGTAGTCTTCTACAATGCTATTGTCACACTAATTCATCTGAACGGGAGATTGATTCTCACGGATTAACCCAGGTCATTATCTAGAACTGAAAGCACACATCAATCTATGTTTACTTAATAGATTCAAGTTCAGGCTATTACATGTACGATTCTACATATAAAATACACACATATTGACACCTTTTAAATTATATTATTCAATAATCTAGTGTGAAGCTGTTATTAATTAGTCAACTGCTTAAACATGAAGTTAATAGGTTAATGAGTTCTCAACTAAGTATGTAGTATATTATAAGCACAATAGTCAAATTGCACAGTAGGCAGTAGTCAGGTAGCAACAAAGTGACACAGCAAATAACAACAGACCAGTAACATACTTATCCCCAAAGTGTGACATATTGAAAACATCCAAGGTGCAGCAACTGACTTAGTGACACAACTTAAAGTTCTCAATTTTTATTATTCATTTAAACAGAAATACCATAGCTTCATGGCTTTCTACCCTAGCACAAATATTCTCAATTCTCTTACATGAATAGATACAAGGATGATTACATTCTGGATATTAGATTAATGCTAACACTGATTCTATTACTTTTAATGCTAGTCAATAGAGATAGGACAGTAATAAGAGGGATAATGAGAACGGGGAATAGGTCAGGAAAAAAAAGAGTTGAATCACAGTTACATGGGTTGAGCCCTTTCTTCCCCTGTTTCGGTCATGGAATAGATGAAATAAATCGGGACGTCTGGCATAATAATTTTGTATGTTGTTCAAATGCCATCCCTGATATGAAAGGAATAATAATAATTTTTTTGTTCTTATTATAAGAGGTATGATCATACAAAGAAGGGGTGCTATAAGCCAGTTGGATATTCATCTCCCTTCAGATTTACTATATAAGGAAAGGCCATATGGAGATGGACAAGCAAATGAAGGTATCACAGAAGGAGGAAACATCATACAAATTATTGAAAATATCCTCAAAGCATCACAGTAGCAGTACCCTCATATTATTCCAATCAGACAACCAGTTATCAGAACTCAATTTTTAGATGCAAATAATAGGTTGACACATGATACTAAATGCTAGATTCCAACACATACCATTTTCTGGGCAAACAACACACACAAGAAAATATTTAAATCCAGACAAACAGAAACACATGACAAGACACTTAACCTAAACATCATGTTGTCATAGATATATCACTTTGTCATGATATTTGAATCTGGTTTAATAGGTCTTATATAATCAGAGGAAATACTTAAAGTAGTCTAAGGGTCATGCACATTTATTAACATCACATCCAAGGATTCAAATCACATCCTAGTTAGCCAAGTATCATTTCATATGCTCTTGGATAGTTATTGGAACTTAGTCAAGTCATACACCACTAGAAATAGGTATAGGAGTCAATATTTGGATTCCTACATAATTCACACACCTCATATATGACTTAAATAAAATGAAATGTTAATAGCTGTCGCGCCCATTTTCGGCCGCGGCATTTTTTAAATAAAAACTCCTGCTCAAATAAAAGGTTAGAAAATAAAAATAAAAGCTAAATAAAGTTTAAGAGGCTTTAAAGGTTTTAAAATTGCAAAAGATGTTTAAAAGCTTAAAAGGTGCTAAAGGTGCAAAATGCTAAGAAGTGCTAAAAGGCTAAGGTTCATGAGTCGCCACCTAATTAGTTTGGGTGAATTAGGACACCTAAATGTTTAACTAGTTTAAAGTAAAACATTAACTCCATTTTAATGGTCTGCTAAACTTAATGAGATTCTGGGTAAGGGTTCTTTATTAATCTAGAGGGAAGGGGTTAGGCACCCTCTAAGATCCGCTAACTTGCGGTTGTCCTGCCAAACCTAGGGTAATTATTATGCCAAGGTGCGATGCATGTTTTGAAAATATTTGAAGAGAAAGATGATGCAAGTGTCTATAAAAGGGATGCCTTTTGATAAAGATTTGTAAGACTTGTGTTCTAAAAAATACATGTAAGGTTTAAAAGTATTCATTTATTTTTATTTATAAATAAGTGATGCAAAGTTGATTTATAGACTAAATGTATGCATTTCATCGGAAAATTTGATTTTTATAGGTGGCATAGTGCAAAGGACGATTATCATTTGGCAAAGTTTAGTTATGCGTGGCAAACCTAAAATAATTAACTTAAAGGGAAGCAAATTTCTAGTATCCAACTACTCGCTAATTTATTGATTCAAGATTTAACTATTCTAAGTGTTCTAATAATTAATGTAGCGTTAGACAATTAATTACAACAAATGAATGAGTATGGATAGAAAACCAATAAAGGCGACTCAAGGAGTGGCGATGTGATTCCGCCCGTGGTTTGGAATTTCACGCAGATAGCAAGATACACACGAACGCGGGTGAATGCAAATCTTCAATTGATTGAAGGCATAATGAGTCTCGCTATGAGACTCTCCTTTGCTCGATGCATTTCATGTAAAATAAGAGAAGATAAGGATTAGTATATATATTCTAGACCTTATCAAATGATAAATAACTTTGGCAAAATTAAACACATGCTATGATCCTAACAAAACTAATCAGTAGCGTGAACATGATGAGTTCTGGGAGCTTATATAACATGACTTGAACTTGTTCCAAACTAATATAAGAGGTTAACATGTGCGTATTGTTACTCAAATCACGCCCTAGTCTTTTGACATGGTTAAATAATTTAGAAGGAATTTCATATTATCAGGATACTATCTTAGCATTCAGCATATAAGACAAAACAAAAGTACTCGAATACACAAATAGTAAATCAAACATGGGTTTTCCGAGAGGTGATAGATATTATAACCTATTGTGATGTTCGATATAGAGGGCATATTCAATCATAGTATTAACAAGGCATACAAACACTTTCAAGGTCCTGATTATGTAGAACATGACTTTAAATGCAAATAATTTGGCATATAAACTATTCATTCAATACACCTCATCCTAACAAGCATACATGTTATAGAAAGTCTAGATCCCAAACATTACGAAGTGACAGATCCAACTTAGACAAGGCAAACCAGTGGAACATTCAACTTATCGAGTTTTAATTTGTTTTACAAAACAAATGAAAACATAAAAATCGTGCACTGATCGTGATAAAGGCTAACAAGTATCTTAAAGGCTCTAATCAAAGACAACAACTTCCTAGCATAAGTATTAGACTATAAGAGTGGTTCTACACTTAACACATCAAACAACTTGCCTAAGCTAATCAATAACTAGGTGATTTAACATTCGAATAATCATTCATCACATACTTAACTCATCCTAATTTATACAAGCCTTAATCGAATTGAACCATCAAAGAAATCATCACATCACCCACCAATAATAGTATCTATCTCATAATTCTTGAATACAACTTAACATAGCATTTTAAATCTTAATAGTCCTTGATCAGCTTAACAAATGATCAACCTAGATACATCACACGCTTAATCACCCTTTCATATTACAACAATGATACGCAATGCTACTACTAAACACGGGTTTAATGGGTAGTTCAATAAGTAAAATTAAACTGGCTAACTAAAATATGCTTAAACAGACATAACAACACTAATAACTACAACTAACACATTCTAGGTACAACAATAGATTAGTCACAATATCGTAGCTAACTACACGTCACAACCCGCAGAAATTAAATGAGGATACAGAGAATACAAAAGGACTAGATTTTAAAAGAGATTGATTTTACCTTCTCCTGACAACGAACTGTGGCAGCGTATCAAGTCGTCGGTCCAATCGACGTTTTGGGTTTGCGATGCGAAATGAAAGCGGCGAGGTTCTCGCTTTCTCGATTCTCGCTCGAATCGAAAGCATGAGATTTGAACTACCTATCGGTGCTTATGCTAACGGTCCGGTGCCGATCGCTGCTAGGGTGTCCTCGTCGCTCTACCTCCTCCGAGTCGACGCCGCCCCTAAGTCGATGCCATTCCTCAAACGAACTCTCACCGTGCTCGAGTCCCGCTCGACATCGCTCTGTGTTCTCGCTATGTCGTGGTGATTCTTAATCGCATTATGCTATCTCCTCTATGTTCTATAACATTCGAGTGAGTTTTCTCGATTCGAAGTGCTCCCCTTCTCGCATTTATGACCCTTTGCATGTCGTTATATAAAGCTAACCCTAGGTTCTAATATTGGTGAGCAATTATGGCCGATTCTAGTCGAGATTTGAAAAGATTTTGGGTCGATTCTTGATAATCGCGCCGTTTACGGTAAAAAATCACCAAGACGTGCGCAGTGAAGTGGAAAGGAAAGTCGCCGGATTCTCAGCGAGAATCACTACGACGGGCGCGCGAGCGGCGCGAGGCGCGGTTGAGGTTTTTAGGTTTGGGTCTGTCGGCGAGATAGCCATCCGTGCAGCGGTCTTTGAGGTATAAAGCGGCTATGTCGATATAAGCTTGGGGATTGGGCTGGTCGAAAAATAATGGGCCGGTCAATGGGTTAGTTTAATAAGAGGTGGGTTTTAATTAGTGGGTATTATTTAACTAGGGTATTAGATTAGGTAAGATTAAAATCTAGGAGTTTAATTAGTTTTTAGGCTAGTTAATTAATTAGCTAATTAATTCTAGGCAAGTGTATTAATTAATTAGTGATAACTTAAATTAACAAATGTGATTAAAATAATTAGGTGCTTCATTAATCTAATTGTTATAATAAATAAATGCGGGCGTGCTATTTAATTAATGCTTAATACTTTAGAATGCGACGCTATTATTTAAAATTTTATTGTTATGCATTATTGCGAAGTTAAATTAAAATTGCATTGAGTTTATATTAAATTACTTAAATGCTGAATGCAAGTACGATATTTAAGAATCGTTTAAAGCTTTATAAATGCGGTGCTATTAAATGCATATATCAGATTAAAATTGATTTTAAATTACAAATGATTACTAATAAATGCGGCTATGCTACCTGCCATGACGTTATCGCTAAATTACTATTTTATGCATTTATTAATTATTTAAGAATTACGACCAAGCTTAAAGTTAATTAATGCGGGCGCGGGACTCTAAGTGCTTAAAACTCTATGCGATGCCATTATTAAATTGTTCAATTATGCATGTATTTATGTTTTATCGCTGCATTTTATTATAAGAAATCATAAAAAATTATTTTACAAAATTAGTGTAATTTTATGGTTAATGGCTGGACGGGAGGGTCAAAATTGGGTGTCAACAATAGCTACGGTACAACAGTCTCCAAACCTCAAAACTGTCTAAAGACATGTAACTTATTTCAACTTAAAACGCAGCCACTATTTACACCATAGTACAGCAGATTAGAAACCTTTTCAGCACAACATGACAGTATTTTGAGAGTCGCACAAGTCTTAACAAAGCCTATAAATAACTAAGAGGGCGCAACATGTTTGAAAACATGACAGTTGAGACTGAAGAAAAAGGGCAGCAACATCTGTCACCAACTAAGGAAGCAACATATATTTGAAGTGTAACATGGACAGTAGTAGAAACAATAAAAACAACAGCTAACCAGTACATCAGTTGATATCAAATAACAGCCATAATAACAACAAGTGTGATAGCTAAATGCCTCATATCTTAATTTCAAGATGAACATTAGATCATTTATTAGCTGGTCCTTAGGCAAGTATTTGGACTAAATGAAAGAACTAGGAGGTAAATAATGGGGGAAAACATAGAAACGAATAACTAAATATAACCCACTTTGGTTAGGTACTCTATTAAATTTTATCTAAATATGTATGCAGAAACAAGGCTTGACCATGTTAAGTTGTTCTAGACATGGTTTCTACAAACTAACCTTTAAAATAACATGCTATCAAATACCAGACATGTATCTCTCAACAGGACCACAAAGAGCAGAAAAACAACATATATTGGGCAAATACATTATGAACTAAACTACATTTGCACATTTCCCTACCTCTAACATGTGTTTAATTAGGAATCTAATAAGAGAGGTCATGTTTTAAAACTGAAGGGTTGAGATTCATCTTGGCAATCAAAACCCACATTCTTGGCATCATGATATTAAAAGCACCATATCTAACCACATTCATACTTGAAACCAATTTAAAAAGACCCTCATTTAAACCTAGTCGGATTATGCATATCTCCAAATAGGTACATATGCACTTATGGCCAAGGGAAGGTAGAGAAGGGTAGCACACAAACTTATATACTCATATGTCAAAACTGAAAATAGTATAACAATATCATTTATATTTCTATTCGATCTAGGCTAAGCAATACGGACATTGCAAGTTATATTATGGATCGACAAACACCAAACATGTAATATCTTGTATCAATCTGGCTCAAAACAGTCTTGTTAGGAATCTAGTCAATCACACCAATAGAGAATATGCATCTCTGGATTCAACCTGCCTATTTTCCTTTACAACCTTAAAGGCAACATGTAATAACCTTTCAGGCTCAAGATTTTAACTATACTTATTCTATTTAGATTAACAAATACGAGACAACTTAGCTCCTACCTAGGCATATGCATATTAGAGTACTGAGCACAACCTTTTAATATGTATCTTGTTCTTTCAACTTAGCAGGGGAGCAATTCAAACATGTACCATCCGGGAACTGATTATACAACCCTCCGACCTTAAACTTTATCCAACAAGGCGTTAAATCAAGTGATTCAGGCTTCAAGTTAACATTTCCAGATTCAATATATGAAAGAATGTAGGCATGGTATTCAACTTAACATTTTAGCATAATTGGACACCACCCTGAGTTTCTAAAAGACTTAATGTTTATTTTAGCCTAGCTAGCTATACATATAAAATAAATTTGAAGCCATTTCATGACTTAACTAAAACTACATACTAATCACACACTTCATAATCCCAATAAACATGTTCATATAGATGCATATCATTTAACCAAATACACAACCAAACAGACTTATGAAGCTTATCCAACAGACCTCTCAAATCAACACAGAGATCACATGTATCAAACTAACAAACAGGAAAGGAAAGCTGCATTATCCTCTTGCAGGTTTGCACAAAGAGATGTATAAAAGACTAACTCAAAATAACTTAACACCTCAACAAGATATCAAAATAGAACAAGACAGTGCAACACAACAAGGTCAGGGTAATTCCATACTCAATCTGCTTTCACAAAATAAATTATATAGAAGATAACACATACCTATATTCTTAAGCATCACAACACCCTATAGACAGTATATAGTATCAACTCTAGACCTTACCTAATGTGTCGGGGTATAACTAAGATATTCCAACAACCTGGTAAACATTTAGAACCCAATACACTTACCATAGTATACATTTAATAGAAAACAAAGTAAAATACCAAATTCATGAAGGCCTAGTGATTTATTAGATCATATACACATATTCATTTCATATAGACATAAGGCACACCAAGGAATAATCACAACTAATATACTTCATACCACCTTTTGATCATATAAAAATATATTCATATCTCTATAACATTAAGCCATACAACAATTTTATCATTTCATATACACAGTCCATTTATTTCTTGAGTACTCTAATATGTAATCATGTAGCAAATACCAAATCCCATGAGCTCCCAATACACCTATAAATCAGTAAAACCAACTCAAAATAGTTTTTAAGAAGAAGCATATAGATGTTATTTATAACTCACAATCATCACATATACCATATACTTCAACCAAGCTCAAACGTCAAATACATATCCAAGAAGGCCTTATCTAAGGTCTCAACGATCGTCTAATGTTCTAATATTCTCAAATATTCTGCTTTCCAAGCTTACATCATCTCCCAAACAATTATTAAAGCTTAAACAACCCATGATAACCCATAATCACTTCAGTCAACACATACATGACCCTAATAAATATGTTCGTATAAATGCACATCATCATCACGCCAACTATACAACAATTTTACCAGCCTATATCCAAAGTCCATATATTCCCTTCTGGGCCGCTGTCACTTTCTTTGGAGGCATAATTGTAACACAATAATTCGTTAGAGAGGGATTATTGATGCGCGAAAAGATGCACACACTTTAACGCAAGTGCACGTTATCGTAACAAGTAATATAGTCTTAGTAAGACCGAATATCGTCCACAAGGATTAGGGTTCAAGTACCAACTATCTATCTTTTGGTATCTATTTGACAATTGATATTTGATTTTGTGGTTTATAACTAATAATTATAAAATCTAATTAACTATAAGTTTACTTCAGTTCTGATGGGAATAAGGCTTCCATGTCTCCTCAACTATCCGCTTGTGTTATTTATTAATACAACGAATTCTGGTCTTCTTCTCTCGGAGCTAGCAGGTTTACGAATTCGTTTTATATTCCTGTTAAAGATATATAAACACTCAACCCCAATATTGCACCTTACCTATCTTTCGGTGATAAGGATAACTCTATAGGAGGATTAAGAACAAAAACCTAGTTAACCGTCACGCACCATGCGCAAAATTAGGGTTGTTAAGTCTCTCATTAACGCTACATAAATAATTGAGGTATTTTCATCCCCAATCCAAGAATGTCTACCCAACTTACAGCATATTCACAATCTCTCATTTCGAAGTAAATTAGAAATCATATAAGGATAATTAGTTGTCAATTAATTACCAAGCATTCAACGCAATTATTGGATAAATCTCTCAAAGAAGAATAATAACCATAAACATGTATTAATTCATAACATAAGTTTCTAGTGAATCAACATGGAAAGCCCTATAAAAGAATTAGTTCCTAGCCATTGACATGACAAGAACTAATTCAAAGTTCATCATAAAAAACTGAAATAAAGTAAAAGAAAGAAAAGAAAATACTTAAGAATGAGTCTCCAAGCCTTCTAGCATCCAAGAGTTGTGTTGTGGAATATTTACGCATGGATTGGTGGAAGGTGGATGTAGAGTGGTGAATGGTGGAATGGAGAATGAATAATTCTTCTAATGATGTAGAGTATTTATAGCCAAAGAATCCTTTTGGTGAAGGGTTAGGATTTTGTAGGTAGGAAAAGTTATTAGAATCCTTTAGTTAAGGTTTTAAGGTAGGAAAAGTTATCCCTTTAGGAAGGAAAAGTTATCCCTTTAGATTCTCAAAACATGTCAAATTCGCCCAAAGACTTCATAATTCCCGCGTCGCGCCCATAGATCAGCCATGGCTACCAAAAATCGAGAGATCTTTGGACGACTTCTGGTCGGCGCCATGCTCGTGACGAATTCTTCCGGATTTTTCGTTTCTTCGTCCTTTGTTCGTCCGGTCTTCGTCTGATCTCCTCTATAATACCCGGAACTTCTTAGACTTCCTTTCTTGGCCCTTTTTGTGTGCAATTCTATCTCAATTAAGCTCATTTTCTCTTCTTTTCGCCATTTCTCCATTTATGACCGCTGTGACACAAAAGAAAGGAAAACGACCCTAATACTATACTAAACGTAAATAAAATGAGTAAAATACTAATTAAAAATGACTCAAAAAGTGTATATAAAATACACCGATCAAATACCTCCAAACTTAACCTTTTCTCGCCCTCGAGCAAAGATAGAAAGAAAGAAATAAAGGACTCAAGAAAACGACAAATAAAAGACTCACTGACATTGATCACTTTTGCTGCATTGATGTTATCTAAAAAACATGAAGGTTAGCAGAATAATATGCAGGAACATATAACATGAGATTTTTAGCACACTAAACACATTAAGCTAGATATTTCGCAAACTCATTTTTATCATGCTTAATGGAAGTCAACATACTGAATCATGCTTGTAAAATTCAAAAATCCTATGGCATGTTTACTTGCTATTCTCCACTAATCCTGGATATGCATAAAAGAGATCTTCAGGACTTTTAAGGGTTGTAATGTAGGCTTAGGTATAGGTAGGTAAAAATAGGCATTTAGGCTCATTTCGTGTACCATAAGCTCTTTAGCTTTTTCAATTTTTCCATTTTCTTTTTATTCTTTCCTTCACTTCAAATCTATCTTTCCCCTCTTTTATTTTGGGAGAGTGAAGTGTATCATAATAACAGGCACCCCCAAACTTAGGCTTTCGCCTATTTCTTATTATTCTTTTATCAGGTGCATCAAATTTGTTCACTCTTTTGTCTTTTTTTTTAACACAATTTATTCCACTTTTTCACATTTTTACTTATGGCACAATTTGTGGAATATAAGGTGTCAAAGAAGGAGTTTCAATGTTTAGGCTCAATGGGTGACTAGGATACTTTTAAAGTCGTGATAGAAAAAGTGGTAAGAATTGGCTATCAAAGAAATGCCTGAGTCATCTCCCTAACATGCATATCCTAACTATTTCGCCTCAAATAACAAGCAATCATAACACATAGGTTTAAGTCATTTAGCATGCACAATTCAAACAAGAAACTCCAAATAGACAGATTATGTGAGTTTTTGGCATATCTAACCTAGGTGT
Source organism: Przewalskia tangutica (assembly GCA_029844215.1). Taxonomy (NCBI): domain Eukaryota; kingdom Viridiplantae; phylum Streptophyta; class Magnoliopsida; order Solanales; family Solanaceae; genus Przewalskia; species Przewalskia tangutica. Next base: position 149,437,558 of record CM056719.1, read on the forward strand.
TTAGATAGTTGCTTCTAATTCCATTACATTATTTCACCTTACTTCACTAGGTGTTTCTAGTAACTACAGCATACATGATCTTTTGACAGACAATTATGACTCAAAAGAAAAAAAAATTGTGACTAAAAAATACACAAAAAACAACAAGAAAAACTTAACATACTTATAACAAGACACAAATAAAAAACAATAAAACATCCCCCCAAACTTAAATCACACATTGTCCCCAATGTGTGCAAGACTCAAAGAAAATAAAAGAAAAAAACAAGACAACTTACTGACACAACACAATGGGTCATAACGAGGTCTAGGAGGAAAATTCGAATTTGCACGTAAATATAGCTCTACGAGTTCCGCGCTGCCCTCGATAGTCGGCACCGCGCCGCTAATCTTGTGGCCCTCTGAGTTCCGCGCCGCCCCGATTCTGGCGTCATGGCCGACGACGGCTTTTCCTTTTTTTCAGCATTTTTGCTCATTTTTCCTCGGTTTTAGCTTTCAGTCCACCTGTCATCCAACAACACAAAACAAGAATCCAATACCGTGAGACTGTTCAAGACAAAATAAAATAAACTAAATACAGAAATTAAAATAACATAATTAAAAACATTGGGTTGCCTCCCAACAAGCCGTTTTTACGCCTTTTTAGCCGACGCAATTAACCTTTCCGAAAGTGCCCATTGGATCCTTCTGCGAACTGCTTGCAATCCGCAGAGTTATTGTTGCAGGTCTCACTTCAACTACAACAATTGCTTCAAACAAGGGCCTCAAATTTACGATTATCCCCCAAGTACACAAGACGTGCTTGTCATTTAGGCTCTCTCTAATGTAGGGATCGGTGAAATTCCCAACATCTCTCAACTCTAGGGGGTGCCCTTGATGGTATGGACCTTCTGTTTGGGGGTCAACATTGACAGCTGGTGGTGTTTCTTCTACAATAGGTACAAGAAAAAGAATTTCCACAGAATCCAAGAAGGTGAATAATTGGATCTCCGCGCTCTTTTCCTTCTCTACACCAACTATCTTGCCAGATTCCTCAATAGCTGGGTGTGGTTCAGACTCCTCAATTTGCTTGCCACCTCCCACAGGCGCAGATTGCTTTTCTTGCGTTTCGCTGTTCAAGATGACCGTGAGTTCTTTTATTTGCGTTTCCAGCTTTCTGAGGGACTCCCTTGTCTCAGCCATAAACTGAGCCTGACACTTGGCGAACATAAGTATGTCTGTCTGCAACTCATTTCGATCTTCCTCTGAAATCTGTGGGTTAAGATGCTGTTGATGACTCCACTGTCTCTGATAGTAGTAGTCCATGTGTCCTGATTTTGTTATTTTTTTTTTTTCGTTTTTTTTTTCCGAATTTAACCTGCAAAATAAGAAAAACAACAAAAGGTGATAAAAAGATGCTCGAAGAACAAGTTTCTAACTTGTTCTTGGAGCAAAAAAAAAACAAATAAAAATAAAAACAGAAATAAAACCAAATTAGAAATTAAAAATAGATGAAATTGATATTGAACTATGCCTAATCCCCGGCAACGGCGCCAAAAACTTGATGCGCGAAAAGATGCACACACTTTAACGCAAGTGCACGTTATCGTAACAAGTAATATAGTCTTAGTAAGACCGAATATCATCCACAAGGATTAGGGTTCAAGTACCAACTATCTATCTTTTGGTATCTATTTGACAATTGATATTTGATTTTGTGGTTTATAACTAATAATTATAAAAGCTAATTAACTATAAGTTTACTTCAGTTCTGATGGGAATAAGGCTTCCATGTCTCCTCAACTATCCGCTTGTGTTATTTATTAATACAACGAATTCTGGTCTTCTTCTCTCGGAGCTAGCAGGTTACTTAATTCGCTTTATATTCCGTATGATATATAAACACTCAACTCCAGTATTGCACCTTACCTACCTTTCGGTGATAAGGATAACTCTATAGGAGGATTAAGAACAAAAACCTAGTTAACCGTCACGCACCATGCGCAAAATTAGGTACCCCTGATCCCATTGATAACGAGTGGACCCAAATAATTCAATCGGGGTAGTTGCCGAACATCAATTTACATATAAAAACCACTAGGCAACAATCAACATCCGAAATGAACAAGGCAAAAGAGCACCCTTTTCATAGTTAGGATCCGTCGAACCTTAACTGCATAGCAACTAAACCCCGAGTGGATCGATGACTTGATACGCTGCTTCTGTCACGTCCTAGAAGGTAAACCCGAATTCTTCTCGTATTTCAATTGGTTTATGTGCTATGTGTGTTTCATCGGTTCAGTTGTTTTTTAGTTGTATTAGTTGGCCTTATTAATGATAAAATTTGGATATGGGTATGTATATCTGTTCAAAGTTTTACTAAAGCTTTTTGGTATATGTTTGAAGGATCTGCGATGTCCACACATTTTTTTGTTAACTCTAACTTAGGAGTCCCATTTCTGATGTTTGACATTAACGCTGTGGGCTTTATCATTTTTTTTTTTTTTTTTACATCCTGTGAGCAATGTTAGACTGAGATGTATTAATGTACTCTTGAACATCTTCAGTAGTTATAGGCTACAAAGTGCGAGGACTAGTTTTTTAGAAATTAGTTAGTCTCTATTGTAAAAGAAAGTAGTGTAAAACAGTTAAATATATTATTAACCTAAGAAGCCAAGAAAGAATAGTGGAAGACAAAGGCAGATGACATAATATGGTACAACTGGATTTTTTTGAAAAATATACTTGAGCATAACCAGAATGTATTCTATACTGCACAATGTGTACCAATGTGGTGGACTATGGGTATAAATATTGTTGTTTTAGCTTACTGATTGATCTCCCTTTTAAATAAAAAATAATAATAATAAAAAATCTTTTTTTTTCTCCCTCGTGGGTCTACCTATTGCCTAAAATGAAGTGGGTGTGATTCAATGTCAATGTTTGTCTATTAGTTGGGTTGATACTAATCCTTATCTTTTCTTTTATTTTACATGAAATGCATCGGAGCAACAAAGAGTCTCATGGCGAGACTCATCTTGAGCTACTTCAAATGAAGGCCCGCATTTATGTACATCCACCTCGCATAGGAAAATTTCAAACCGTGGCGAAAGGACATCGTCATTCTTCGAGTCATCCTTATTAATTCATATCCTTTCCCCATTCATTTGTTGTAATTACTTGTCTAACATTAATATATTTAGAATAGCCTAAGCTTTAAGTCGCTATTAGAAAATAGTTCAACACTAGAAATTTGCTTCTCATTAAGTTAATTATTCTAGCTTGCTTAACTTATTTTTGAACATCTAATCATGAGACTAATGCATTTTAAAAGAATTAATAACTCTTTCATTAATACTATATAATTTATTATCCACCGACTTTGCAAATAAAGGCCCACCTTTAATCACTAAGTCAACTCTGCACAGTTATATTTTTAAACTTCTTATTGTATAACACTTTATATGATCTCTTTATAAAATTAACTTTATAAACAAATCTTATAAACTTTTTTCAGGTTATAAAAGAATGCATCTTTTTTACTTTTTAAATTTGCAAGCACCTCTTCACTTAAATTTTTTCAAAAACATGCATCTTAGCATAATATTAACTCTAGGTTTGAACGGACAACCGCAAGTTAGCGGATCCTTTAGGGTGCCTAACCCATTTCCTTTAGGATAATAAAGAACCCTTGCCCAGAATCTCATTAGGTTTAGCAGACCATTAAAATTGAGTTAATGTTTACTTTAAACTAGTTAACATTTAGGTGTCCTAATTCACCCAAATTAATTAGGTGGCGACTCCCTAGCAACCCTTTAGCATTTTAGCACCTTTTACTTTTTAACCTCTTAACACCTTTAAACATTTAGCATTTTTTAGCATCTTTAGCATTTTATTTATTTTCTAACCTTTTTTTTATTAAGCAGGGGTTCGCTAAAAAAAGAAAAATGTCGCGATCGAAAATGAGCGTGACAGATGCATGTGTGAGAAAGTTGTTAAAGATGAAGAAGGAAGTGGAGGGGTTGTTTGGTTTAGAGTGAAAGAGGAATTTTAAAAAAAAATGTATAGTGGAGAAAGTTGGTTTGAATAGTGTTGTTGTTGAGAAAATAAGATGGATACATGAAAGAAGGGGATGGTTTGATGGAGGAGAAAGTGATGTAAGAGTGGAAGGTGTAGAAGAAATAGAAAGTGAGAATGTGTATTGGAGAAAGTTAGTTGTTATGTTTTGGTGGAGAGAATGGATGGGAGTTTGTTAATCAATTTCAAGAAAACTTAGAAAATTGTGTGCCAGTGGGAATGAGGATATATCTGCAAGAACTAATATATGTTGAATTTGTACATGTTAAGGTGTTGCTGACTTCTACTCCTATATGGCTATATCTAGTGTAAATGTGTTTCGGTTAAGGCTTATATGCTTTATTTGGATTGCATTTTGAGTATCAATTTGTTTTAATCTTAATTGAAAAAGCCTTTAAATTTGATTTAGTTTCCTTAGAACTTAAATGGGAAGAATCTAAATATTTCCATTAGCTCATATGTATATGCTACTGAGATTGAATAGTGACTACTTATATATGTCTAATTCTCTTCTTTTCTTTCCCGAATGCTCCATTTATCGTGATTTAGTTAATGTATTGCATATTGATTTCTAATTAGTTAGACGTTAGCTTTTAAATTTCTCATCGAATATGTTTTTTTATTATTTCAGCCTAGCGATGATGTCGGGAGTGAATCAACTTCACCGGTGAATATAAGAGGATCATTGGGTGACATTAATAGAAATGATCAAGGAAATAGTTAGAATTTTATTTATTTCAATATGGAACCACTTTTGCTTTTATGAAATAGTAGTAATGTTTAGCATACATTAGTTTATATTCCTGCAGTTTCTTAGGTAGTAAAGTATTTGAATTTGTGATTTTTGTCATTATGGATTATTTTTATGAAATTTGATTTATGTTATACATTATTAAGTAAACTATTTATTTGATATGCATATTGTTATACAAGCTTGGTCTTATTTAATCACGCAGTGAACTTTTTTAATGAGAAGAAAACACATTTCAATAATTAATTTGTGAAGGTAATTGACCCCCACAAATTAAATTTTGTAAAATAATAAAATTATATTGTGGAGATTGTAGACCCCAACATATTAAAATATTTTTAAATAGAAAGCTTATATTGTGGCAGTTATACACTGTCACTAATTATTAAAAAAAAATGAAATCATATTGCGACAATTTAAAACCCCCATATATTAAATATCTTGGAGTATTAAAATCATGTTGTGGATGTCACAAACCACCCTTAGTTGACTTTAAAAACCTCCACTAATTACACTTTCAATTTACGGAGGTCGTCGTGGAGGTTTTCTAAAATCGCCACAAAATGCGTCGTGGCACACCTAACCTTGGCGGTTCTTAAAACCGCCACAATTCCATTTGCGGAGGTTGGAAACCGCCACAAAATTAAGAAAAAACCTCCACAAAATAAGCCTTTTATTGTAGTGAAATACTACACATAAGTTGTCTCATAATATAATGCGGAAGAGAATGATAAGTTTGATAAATCCAAAATAACTCCTAAGTGATCTAGTACGTGGGTACAAGAGCACTAACAAATCTGATACAAATCTGAAAAATGGGCACGCTGGCCAAAACCAAATACAAGTCTGAAACAAGTCTCTCAAAAGCAAGAAAAGACTGTGATAAAGGAGCATCCAAGGGTATGCTGAAGATAGTATCCTCACCCTAAATATCAAGGATCAGTTGCTCGAACTCAGCCATGTGGTCTCGAGTTGGTGGTCGGATTTGTATCTGCATCAAGGAAAGATGCAACAAGTGTAGCATGAGTATACAATGTACCCATGTAGACATCATAGGCCGACAACGATGAAAGATACATAATCAGAGATAAATACCAAGTTGACACCAAGTAATCCTATACTACACAGTCCAACAATCCAGGTAAGTCACAGAGTCCACTTAGAGATTCACAGAGTTCACATGTTTTCTTATTTCAATAATAGTCCATATTTACTTACGTAATCAGTTTCAAGATTTCTACAATAGCCCAAGTATCAAGAAGGAAGTATAAATCTTTCATGTCCAGAATTTAGTCAAGTCATCAACAATCACTTTCAATACAAGTCCATTCACAAATAATCAACGATATGGCATATATATGTATGATATGAATGCAATGCGTATGTCATGTACCTTCCCATCAACCGGTATACATATTTTATAATGGTTTGACATATAAAAGTGACCCATGAGGGATCCGTGAAGTCCATATACCCCTCCGCTTCAGAATAACTCATCGAATCGTGGAACTCCAACTTTTGGCTGTAATAATATCATGTTGCAGGCATGCAACTTCGCTTCCTGTGTATTAATATCATCTCAGTGTTATCATAATCTCAACAGTGTTCTAACCTTTTTCGATCCCTTGGACCCACATCATACTCATACCACTCTAATATCAATATCACATAGCCATGAGTGTATGAATGCAAATGACAATTTAAGACAAGATATCATGACACAATGAGATACAATCAAATAAGAGATGAAATATCATATGCTTTCAAGAATTCAATACACATATACAATCCAAGTACAATGTAGGATATCATGTGTGATGATTAAACATATAAAGAAACTATAGAGATAAGCCCATATATGGCGACAAGCCCAAATAATCAACAATCGGAACTAGCACGACGTTGATTCCCCACACTTCATCATCACAATTCAACACCACACCCACTTAGACATTCATCGCAACTGCCTGAGTGGGACCCCCAAACACGCGCAATAACCCTTAATATTTATAACTAATTATTCACTTCTATCAAAGTCTCGAAAAACTAAACCGTAGCCTACCACTATGCCAAACTGGTGCGCCAACAATCAAGTCTCAATGATATCATTTTCCTTCTTTCGCACCTCATGATAATCGAAGTATATTCACGCATATACTACTAGTTAATATGCAAGACTTACATAAAATAAAGACATAAACTTTAACAAATTAAGCCCACAAATATCTACTCTGAGCCCACTGATGTGGGTTTAATATACCACATATTTCACTCTTTTTACTTTGGTTTTTGTATCCTTTATTGATATATATGAGGCTATTATGGTGTGTATTGCTATTGTTTCAGATATATTTAGTTATGAAGTGAATTGGGGTGGAATCAAGTGAAAATGAAGCAAAATAGAGCTCAAACAAACAAAAGACGAATCTGGCAGTGAATTGTCCTTCACTATTGTGGTCTGGACCCACGCGATCGCGTGGTAAACATAGTCAATTTCTCTTTGCTATCGTGAGGCATTGACCATAATCGCGAGGCAACAAAGGTCAACTCACCGCAATTGCGATGACCATTTTCTGGGCAGAACTGGGCAAAATCGAGATTTCATATTTTATCTTTCTAAATCACATAAAATTCAACCCAACTCATTTTCAAAGACATCTTTGGCAGAATACAAGTCAATGGCGGCTAGGGTTCTTACACCACGCATTGGGGGTTGAAGATTGAAGATTTATTTTGAGCACTTTCTTGAACCTTTACTTCATTTTTTTATTTTTTATTTTGTAATGAACATCTGTTTTTTATTTTGTAATGAACATCTTGACTTGAATCTTGTTTATGGAAATATTCTTGATTTAAAGCTTGGATCGAAATTCTAGTGTTGCTTATGTATTGAAGGATTATTATTTCTAATAAAGTGGGGATTATTGTTTATTTAATTAATATTGTTCTTGAATGTTTTCAAAGGATTAGCTAACCCTTTAACTCTCTCATTTACTTCGTTTTGATCTCGGAAGAGAAAGATTGAGGTTGAGAAAGATTAATTAATAAGAATTTGGGACACTAACGCTCATCTAATAACTTAAACTAGAGATAGAAAAAGTTACTTGAAATTCAACTGGTCGTGCTTAATATCACACTCTAAGGCTTGAAAAGCTTAGAGTGAAATTCATTGATTTTGTCGGGAGACTTTTAATGAGATTTTAAAGATCATTATTTATTGACATAAACCCACTCTTAGTTGTAAAATTATAAATCAGATTGGATCGCTGCTAGAAAGTAAATTCCCTTGTATCCATGAATTATTTTACTTGCTTTCTAGGATAGTTTACATTTCCACATTAGTTATAATCTTTCTCAAAACCAAAATATTATCAAGTGTTTGGCTTAGCATAGAAAGTGAAAATTCCATAACTTGCTTAATCACCTAGTATATTTGGGTGAATTATATTGCATACGATCGTTTACACTTCTAATTAATAGAGTGAATTTAGACGTTATCACCCACTTCACCAAGACTCGAACTTTAATATCCAAAACTCATTAATACATACTAGGTAATCATATCCTTAAGTTAATTGAAAAACTATCCACAATCGAACCCCCAATAGGACATTAATAAAAAGCCCCAATTTAAAATCCTTGTTAATCTATCATAATTCAATCCTAATTTATGATATTAACACAATTTGATCCATAAACCCAGCATTAAAATCAATAGCATAACTCTCTTATTCTCATGGAAACTTGCAATCATTTTTTTCCAACTTAATAACACACTACATCACTATTAATGAACGAATCATAAATTTAAGTCATAAAAGAAAAGAATCTATTACATCAAGGATGAAATTACTCCTAGGATTCTGAAAATACTCCAAGACGGCGCTGGTATCGAGGTTTGCTATTTGAAAAAAATAAATTATGACCTAAAGAATATATAGGACACATGAATAATGGTTCCGTCCTAGCGAAATCGACTCCGCTGCGGCGGATAAAACCCCCGCTGAGGCGGTGTCACTTGACACCTCGCCTCAGCGCCATGGTGAGCTCGACCCCGCAGGAACGGACTCGTTTCGGCGAGCCAACCTCCCGCTGAGGTGGACGCGCCAGAGCGAAAACAGGTTCTGTCGGAGCGGACACCAGACACCAGAATAGGAAAAACAGTCCAAACTTCCATCCAACATCCGAAATACTCCCAATATCCCCCGAACAAAAAGCGGATATGATCGTCTATGGTAAACAGTACTACAAACTCGCTCGTACTCTCAGATTTCACATTTAATCGAGAAAATACATATTTTTCTAAAAAATCGTCCGAGAAAACCAAATATCCAAATTCCACTAACAATGCCACAAGATACATCTAATTTCCTCGAAAAGCAAATTAATCAATGACTCGACCAAAGCATAAATGACCCTCCGGAACTACCGAAAACGACGGAACCCGCAAACAAATCCATCTAGCCAAAATACAACTTTGAGTCAAATTAACCAACTCTAAATTTCTAGACTTTGAATTTTTCATCCGAAACTCATATAAATGGATCTCGGGATATGTGTTATTAATCCCCGCGCATCACAAACCCCACATTAAGTCTACGAGAAGGTTCAAACAAGCAAATAAGGGTCTTTAGCTAAAAATGACCAGATGAATCGTTACATTATCTTTTTTAAAATTTTTTGGGAGAATTGTTTTGGAGAAGGATAAATATATCACGTTATTTTAACCTGAAATTATCAACCCCGAGATTGACTCACATAGTGTGGTCAAAATAATTACTCCATAACACATGTAGTATAAGCAATTCTGGAATTTGTAATCCCGAAATAAAAACATTGTATCAAATATGAGATAAAATAATGGAATTATTTATGATCTCAAATTATAATTCCTTATTAATTTCATTAATCAAATCCATGATCATTTCATTGAGTATTTGTTACTCATAATTCCCAGTATTTCAAGCAAACAATCCACATAATAATTCAAATTGTTGTTATAAAGTGTGCCATTCGACTTTACTATATGTCAAAATGTTTCAATCGAATCCGTAGCGAAATGTTTACAGAAGAAGAGAGTACGTGACCGCAAGGCCACGAGTTCGATCCTCGCATAAACCTTCTTGGTTGAGCTGTCACACATGGCTTGCCAAGTGTGGTTAACGGCGACGTGGTTTGCGCTATTGCGTCGGCCGGGTTTACTCAGGCGCACTCGAAAGAAAGACCGCGGTTCCTTCGTAAAAAAAAAAAATGTTTCAATCGAATACAGTGTGGATGTGAATGAAAAATAAATAAAAAGGAAAAAAATGAAGGGCAAAGTAATTGAAAATTACAGAACTTATATACTAATCTTTAATCAGTTGTACTTTTATCATTGACGCACTATATACTAATGGAAAATGTATATTCTATCTAAGAAAACCAAAAATAGCTAGGAAGACAAACGAGTAAATGAAAAAAATGAAAAACGAAGGTTCTAAAAGTTCAAACTCCAAGCGATTTATGAGTCATATATTACTTTTTTAATTAGAACTTACCAATATCTTTGAAAAAAGAGTCTTCAAGTAGAAGGTCATGCCACATAGAAGGTGTAGCTTCTTCTTTGTTGAGTGACTGCTCGCTATCTGGCTGGAAAAGATTGTCCAAAATCTTCATCTCTTCTGGCAAGCAAGATGAGATCACCACTTGTGAAGAATTTTCTTTTCTTCTTTGATCATTTATTACTGGTGGAGGAGGAGGAGATAAGGAAGGAAGCCATGGAGAAGTAGGTGATGTTTCTCCATGGCTTAGAACTGTAAACTCAGTGTCTTGAGGTCGAACCCTATCTTTGTTTAAAGAAGTTTGGAAAGTACAAGGGGTTTGTAATTCAGGCAAATGGGAAAAAGTGATTGAATCTTGAATAGATTGATCAAGACTTGAAGGAATTGGATGAACTATGTGATTTTCCAAATAATTATTAGTACCTAAGAATTGGCTATCTTTTAAAGAATTTAAAAGATTGTAAGCTTCAATATTTTGGATAGCACTTAAAGTACTCATATTGTTGTTCGGTTGTTGTAGAAGATTTTGCAAGTAATGAAGTCTCATAGCTTGTTCTTCCCATGATTGATTTTCTATTAGTTCCTTCAAATTTGCCAAAGCAATAAGATGCTGCAAGCTATTGAAGATATCAGTTCTAGGCCTATGAGTCATTGGATCATATCCCATTTGAATTAGCTTCTTCTTCAAATGAGTGTTCCAAAAGTTCTTGATTTCATTATCAGTTCGTCCTGGTAGATGAGTTGCAATTGCTGACCACCTAGAACATAAGAAAAAGAAAGGCTTTATTTTATACTCTGATACATAACGTAATAATTTTACACTATCATGTCACTTAAAATTGTTATAACTAATTAACCATAAAAAGTTAGATTAGTAAGCTGAAAAACAAGACATGCTACTTGCTATATTTAATACGTTTAATACATTTGATAGTGTATTTTTTTTTTTGCACTATGAGTGCATGCAGGTGGAATAAAAAAAAAGAAATATGTAACTAGAGCATTAAGTTATTTATACATAGTAAGTGTAATTATTTTGTTTATATTATCAAGTCACCTAAAAGATAACGTTAACTTTCTTAAAATATGAAATTTTTAATTTTGAAAATCTATGACAAGTAAAGTGATATAATAGTATAGTTTTTTTTCACACTGACCATATAGAAATATCAAGCCATATATAGTCGAATTTCGAAAAGCAAGAAAATGAAAAGAAAGTGAATGTAATTACTTGTTGCCAAGGACAGCATGGAGATTGAGAATTGTTTGTTCCTCTTCTTGGGAGAACTTGCCTCTTTTAATATCTGGCCTAAGATAATTACTCCAGCGCAATCTGCAACTCTTGCCACATCTATTAAGACCTAAATAGTATCAACAAAAAAAGGTTTGGTCAATCATGGAGTACGAAATTTTGGAATAATAGCTAGCTGATTAGAGTTTAAGTTATATTTATCGTTCGTATACGACTTTTGTATCAAATCACTCAAAGGATATTTATAGATAAGTTATCGCTATAACAATTAAAGATGACATGATGAAATAAAAGTTCTTACGATCTCGATAGAAAAAAGAATTTATTACAACTACGAACGTGGATAGATACTTTCTATTTAGACTATTTTAACCTAAAAAAAATTTATGTCAATCCTATACGTACTATGACTCTTCTTCTCTTATGAAAACACTAGTTAAGTGAACAGTCTACTTACTCTTTTTTATAAAAGCCGATATCTCACTTCGAAAACCAGTTTCTACTTGACAGTGTACACCTAGTTCTATACCTGGATTAGTTACTTGCTAGAGGGCAACTGACGGCAACCGAGAATGTTACATAAAAAAGACCAACGAGGTGTATATATAATTTAAACTCAATTATATTTACCTGCAAGCTTAGGGAGGGCTCTCCAACTGCCATGACCATGTTTATTGATGTAATTGGTGAGTTTTTCATCTTCCTCAGGTGTCCATGGTCCTTTCTTTAGACCTCTCTCATCACAACAAGGAGACCTTCCCATTTTCTAACAGTTTAATATAATCAATTTTCTCCAAATTTGGCTGCCTCCTTCAATTCCTACTAAATAACTACTCAAGAAGGTTGATATGATTACTCTTATATATATATCAATACTTTGTCCTTTATGTTGTACAATATGACCTACGTGGGAGCTCATTATTTGTCCACACATTGAAGTAGTTGCACACTTAGTCACTAAATTTCATATATGTTACTGAATTTTTTAATTACCTATTGTATTAGTAAAGTCACAAAACTTCATCTTTTGGTGTTACAATTTTGACTTTGAATGAATTGTATTTTCTCCAACAACTAACACATAACATACTGTGTTTAATAAGATAAAAATAGTTTCATAATTTTACTGAAACACCAAACAGAGCTTGGTAACCCAATTTATGCTTCATTTTAATTACTTTAACTTGTTAAGAAAGGGAAATATTTAATTTTGGGTTTTAGGAAATGAGATTCACGTCAAACTCCAACCTAGAGTTAGAATTATAGTCCTCAGTCCGTTTTAGTTCATGTGATAATATTTTGTAATTTATTTTTAACAAAGAATAATAACTTTTTAAATTGAAATTAATTTACTCTGAACGTCCTACTTTTCCTTTCATGATGAGTTTTCATAGCCATATGAATGCCGTGACATGTTTAACATCATAAATTTCAAAAGTCTTTTAGTCGTACAAACGTTGTAACATGTTTAAAATAAAAATAGTTTTTTTTTATTTCTAAAACTTTTGCGTCCAATCAAACTATGTCACATGAGTTGAAAGGAAGTAGTAACTTTCACTAGCTAGTTTCCTACTTTCCTCTTCCAAAAAAAAAAAAACTCAATCGTAATCCACTTTTTTTTTTCTTTCTTATTCCCATCGGCACAAATTTTACTCTTATTAAATTAAAGAAACCCCAAATAATATTTCCTTATATAATTAACCCCTTCTTCACGAAAGTTAGTTAAGTTTTTTTGGTCCTAGAAAGCAACACTAACCTCAATTTTCATCCACATAAGATTGCTTCTTCCACAAAGGTTCTTTGTCTGGTAGACCAACTTAGATCACATTTTTTCAGTTAAAAAAAATTAAAATATAGTTTTAATTTATAAAAAGACAGTAGAGATTAGTTTAAAAGAGAAAGTGATGTCACATGAAGAGAACTATTTTATTTTAATAAGGATTTCAACATATTTTGTTACTGTCAGCTAAACAACTTATTTGCTTGCTAGATTGGGTTTTCACCCAATACTGCATCTAAATTAGGATTTTTGTAGGATTCTATTTTCCACGTATCTACGTTCAATCCCATGCAGAATAACAAAAAAAAATAAAACTTTGTTAAAGGTGTTAAAGATTAATTAGAAAGATTAAATAGAAGGTGGGTAAGTGTGCAGATATTTTGTATAGTAAAAGGGTAGAGTGGTCTTTTTACTATAAGGGGTAGAATTGTCTTTTACTATTAATATGTAGTATGGATATTTATATACTCAGTTGTACCATTCAGATCAATTAATTCATTTTGAATAAAGTCCAGAAGGTTCACTTGTCTTCTCCACTTCCTCTCTCTCGACGAACCCCTCTCTCTCTCACATATGTGTCTTCGTTGTCATCAAGAGGAGGGATCCTTCCTCACTACCTTGTTCTTGTCGTCGATCTCTGTCCCAACATGGTATCAGAGCCATGAATATGGCGATCTGATTCTCAATCGTCTTTTTAGGGTTTCGCGGTCACAAGCAATTTTTTTTCGACTGATTTCTTAGGGTTTTGCTCCCACTGAACCATCTTTACAAGATGTATGAAGATTATGTGTTTTTCAACAAAGGATCTACACAGAGTTGTTGAAGAGCGACACATGCAGGGTGCGGGAAGCTCACAGATCTGCGGATCTTGTTGGAAAACTCAGCCCGAAGTTAGATCCGTCGATTTCTGACTATTCAACGGTTATTTTCACTTTTCGTTTTTCTTTCTCTTGTGTTGATTTGTTATTTTCTGTTGTTCTTGAGATCCAAGCATGGGAAGCACAGTAGAAGAACATTCTGGAGAAACAAGTACAGCGGTGATTACTATCGACCACAATCATCCGCTGTATTTGTTTCCTTCAGATGCTCCTGGATCCCTGTCTGTTGGGATCATCTTAAATGGAATGGATAACTACACGTTGTGGAGTAGAGCCATGAAGCTGGCCTTATTAGGAAAGAACAAATTAGGGTTCATTGATGGAAGTGTGCGGAAAGATAATCTCCATGGAAACTTGACACAAATATGGGAGCGATGTAATGCGATAGTTGTGTCTTGGCTAATGGGAAACGTAAATAAAAATCTACTAACTGGAATGCTGTATAACTCTGATTCTTACACTATCTGGGAAGAACTGAAAGAAAGATTTGACAAAGTGAATAGTTCTAGAACCTTCCAACTACACAAAGAAATAGTTTCTATGCGCATACGGACAACCGCCCATGTTGCCAGATACTCTGCACTCAAAAGATCTGTGGGACGAATATGACTCCATCATGCCAGCTCCATCTTGTTGCCCAAAATTCAAAGAATTTGTGGATCACTCTCAACATCAAAGACTGTTGTAATTTCTGATGGGAGTAGATGATAGCTATAGCCAAATAAGGAGCCAGATCCTCTTGATGCAACCAGTGCCCTCACTGAATCAAGTATATGCTATGATGAATCAATGTAATATCATTTTTCACACACATCTTATTGTAGACTAATAGCAAAAAACGGCTCCATAATGCTCAAATAGCCATACTCCTAAGCCAAGCTGGGATCATCCCACACCGAGTACTACAACCTAAGGTGAGGCCACAAAGCGCTCTATTATCACCTTAGATCCCTGGGACACGAGAATATTCTCTTAGCTTTCAAAACAAAGACCTCTCAGAACAACAGAGCGGTCCTAAATCTCGACGTAGGCCTGGCCACTAAGCCAACCAGTGGGGTTAATATCACCGACCGGACGTACAATTCTACTACACGCAATGAATCAAGAGGAAAGCCAGAGGATGATGCTTGGATCCAATAGTAGGGAAATCCATGAGTCAATGGAACTATCTGTCATGTTCACCTCTAAAAATGGGGTCAACAGAGGAGGTAATGGAACTGGAAAACAGAAGAAGGGCTACAATCCAAATGCCTTTTGTGATCATTGCAAGATCAAAGGCCACTTCAAGGTGGATTGCTATAAATTGATGAAGTGCGACTATTGCAAGAAGACTGGACATGTAGAAAATGATTGCTACAGTCTTCATGGCTATCCAGAAAACTTCAAGAGTAAAGGAAAAAAAGCTTATGTAGTCACAGGAGGCAACATAATTCATGAGAACCAGACACTTGGTCAGCCTGCTCACTCCAATTTTACAGAGGCAGTGCCATACAGCCAGTTTACACCTGCACAACATCAGAAACTCCTTGCTATGCTGGACAGCAAGGAACTTCAGAACATCAATGCCAACATGGCAGGTAAGTATGTCTCTGACTCAAAAGAATTGATAAAATGGATAGTAGACACAGGAGCCACTAACCACATGATCACTGATCAAAGACACTTACATAATAATGTGTTGACAGAGGGATCAGGGAAGGTGCAGCTACCAACAGGAGATTCAGCCAAAATCTCAACTGTTGGGGAGTATCATTTGGGTGGAGGTGATATACTTAAAGGAGTCTTATGTGTACCATCCTTCAAGTTTAATCTCTTGTCTATATCAAAAATGACTAAAGACCTAAATTGTAGTGTCATTTTTCCCCCAACTATTGTGTCTTTCAGGACCTCTCATCTGGCAAGGTAATGGGGATTGGTGTAACACCCCATTTTAAACCGGAGTCGAAAACGGGAGTACTACGTATGGTTGATTCCTAAATGCATTTAAGGAGTCGCCACCTAATTATTATAGTGAATTAGGACACTTATTAAATAGCATAAAAAAATGCTATAAATGATCTCCATTTAAAGGTCTGCGAAAACTATGTGAGATTCTGGATCAGGGTTCTTTATTATCCTAAAGGGAAGGGGTTAGGCATCCTTTAAGATCCGCTAACTTGCGGTTGTCCGTTCAAACTTAGGTTTAATATTATTGTGCTGACATGTAATCTATAATTCTAAAAGTGTTCTAATTATTAAACTAATCAAGAGATATTTAAACTAGGCATGCAAATATTTAAAATAGATATATGTTTAACAAGATAGTAATAAAGCAAATAATCATAAAAAGATGTAATGAAGAGAAATTAGCAACATTTCGCTTTTATTTTTAGGCGAATGTTTTAACTTTGAGGTGCGCCTCCGAGTACCTGCAAAGACACTTAGTAGAAGAGTTAATAAATAATAAATAAAGCAAATAATCATAAAAAGATGTAATGAAGAGAAATTAGCAACATTTCGCTTTTATTTTATGCGAATGCTTTAACTTTGAGGCGCTCAGCACTGCAAAGACACTTAGTAGAAGAGTTAGTAAATAATAAATAGATTACCGAACAAACACAATGTATATATATATATAGATATATATATATATGTAGAAGATATTGTAAAAAAAAATATTTTTATATAGTGTGGGCTCAGCTAGTGTTATGCCAAGGATACTAAGACATGAGAAGCCAATATCGCTACGGTGGCGGTCGACTCGCCTCACGGTGAGCGTCTTATGCGTTCTCGTCTAATCTTTTCACTTTCCTCCTGCCCACATATTAGTCTCGCTACCACGGGGCCTCGGATCGACGGATAAATCCTTCTGGCGAGTGTAGTATCTTGTTCAAATCAGTAACCAAAATGTAGTATCTTGTTCAAAAACAGTAAAATACCAAAATGTAGTATCTTGTTAAAAAAAACAGGAAAATACCAAAATGTAGTATCTTGTTCAAATCAGTAACCAAAATGTAGTATCTTGTTCAAAAAACAGTAAAATACCAAAATGTAGTATCTTGTTCCAATCAGTATAATTTTCAGGAAAATACTGCAGCAGTCTGAAAAGTTTTAAAGCGGCAATTTTTAACCAAGAAAACCAACAGCAAAGGTACTAAAATACAGCAATGATAGACATTCAGTAGGCTCAGCAATACAAGAATATTTTTAACCAGAATACCCCATTTATTTTAGCTCAAGACCGGCATCAGATTCAAACCCGGATACGACAAGTTAATAGAGTATAACATCTGTTTCAATGATGGAGTGTAGAAATCTGTTCATGCAAAATGTGGCAGTAGCGACATAGCTCGCCGAAAATGTTCATTATCACCGGAAATCCATAATATCGCCGAAGTAACACCATTAATACCAGACTTTTAGAAGTGACCGGAGCGACAAAAATCACATAAAATCACAAAATTAGTATGTTATCAACAATGTCGTGAATACCAAAATGGTTAACAAGGTCGCCGAGTTTCAAAAACTCCAAGAAGACAAAGCGAAAAATCGATAAGTTAGTCCCAATAAGCGAAACAATGGATCAAGAAAATAAAATCGAACCAAGGCCTAAAAAATCAGTCTAACAAACCAAGAATGCCACAGATCCCAAAACATAATCATTAGAGAAGTAAAATACAGTAATATCGCCATAAAAACATCATAAAGAGGTTAAATAGGGCCAACAATAATAACAACGTATTAGCAACGAAACTGAAGAGCCAAATAGTAGCATCGCCGGAGTTTAACTCTGGCCAGTGTCAAACAAAAGAGAATGACAGCGTCACTACCACGACGGAGTACGCGTGAATACACCGTCGTGGTGTAAAAAGGCGATGAGTGTGTGACGGAGAGGTAGTAGGAAGGTAGGGTGTGCTGCATGTGGGCGAGGTTTAAAAAATGGAGGGGGGCAGAGAGTGTGTGACGGGAGAGGTAGTAGGGAAGGTAGGGTCTGCCTGTGTGCTAGGGGGTTCGCCGGTGACGGACGGTGGTTCAGGGGGAGGGCGACGGCGAAGGGGGTGTGACGGAATTGGGGGCGTGATGGTCGACGACAGGAACGGTAACAGTGATGGTCGACACAGGAGCGATAACAGTGGTGGTCGACACAGGAGCGATAACAGTGGTGGTCGACACAGGAGCGATGGGAGATAGGGTGAGAGAGAGATGGTGCGTGATGGAGAGGGGTGAGGGCGACTGGTCGTTGATGGGGGGGATGTGTGGTCGACGAGAGTGAAGGGAGAGAAGTGAGGTGTGTTGCGGGAGAAGATGAGTGAGTAGGGTAGTCGGCGGCTGGTCCCTAGAAGTAGGGTAATGTAGGGTAGAAATAGGGTGAGATTAGGGTTTAGGGGTATTGGGCTTTGGGTATTGGGCTGGGTGATTAATTAGGGTATTAGTGTTTAGAAGTTAATTTAGGTGTATTAATTAATTAGTGGTAAATTAAATTAATAAGTTGTGATTAAATTATTTAGGTGCTTTATTAGCCTAAGCTTGAGTTTTAAAATTACTACCATAATAAATGCGAGTGTGCTATTTAATTAGTGCTTAATGTTTTAGAATGCGGCGCTATTATTAAAACTTATTTATGCATGTATTAATGTTTTATTTGCTGCATTTTATTATAAAAATTATTAGAATTATTGTTGAAAATTAATGTAATTTTATAGTTAATGATCGGCGGGAGGGTCAAAATTGGGTGTCAGCGATTGTCCTCTTTGTATGGAGATGATGGAAGAATCTTCGGACAAAGACGTTGACTCATAGCCAATTTTGTCTCGACCCTCAGAACTAGAACGTTGGGCAATTAGGCAAGGCTGACGCGGACTCAAAAATTGTCCCAGTGTCGAGTTGTGACGACACTGGGCTACCATGGTCAAAACACCAAAGTGGGCTAATGCGGACTCAAAATTGTCGATGTCGAGTTATGGCGACATTTGAGTGTAAGAATAAAAATAAAATAAACGAGCTTGAACCTGGGGTGTACCGCTATGGCTTATGGTACTGGGTTTTATGGTGATGTGGTACGAGTGCACCGACGCTTGAGGCCGCTTCTGCCATTCATCGGGAAGGTTGGCCCCCCAACAAATTGCCGGTTATTTGTAAGAGAAAATCCACGTTGTGCTTCTGCATGCTAAGACTTAAGCAAACGGTTAGTGCATAACTGTTAAGGCAAAACAATGTAAGAATGTGAATTTGTGTTGTGGTTGTAGTCAGATTGTATATACTATAAAATGAAATGATGTGATGATACACTATCTTGTATAGACGAGATGCAGATGACGTCGTTGTATGGACGAAATCACGGATGTTAAATCGTTGTATGGACGAAATCAGATGTTAAATCGTTGTATGGGCGAAATGAGATGTTAAATCGTTGTATGGACGAAATGCAGATGTTAAATCGTTGTATGGACGAGATCACGAATGTTAAATCGTTGTATGGGCGAATGCGAGATGTTAAATCGTTGTATGGGCGAAATCACGAGATGTTAAATCGTTGTATGGGCGAATCACGAGATGTTAAATCGTTGTATGGGCGAATGCAGATGTTAAATCGTTGTATGGGCGAATACGAGATGTTAAATGCGTTGTATGGGCGAATCACGAGATGTTAAATCGTTGTATGGGCGAATGCGAGATGTTAAATCGTTGTATGGGCGAATGCAGTGTTAAATCGTTGTATGGGCGAGATGCAGTGTTAAATCGTTGTATGGGCGAATGCGAGTGTTAAATCGTTGTATGGGCGAGATGCAGTGTTAAATCGTTGTATGGGCGAGATGCGGTGTTCGTCGTTGTATGGGCGAGATCACGGTGTTAAATCGTTGTATGGGCGAGATGCGAGTGTTAAATCGTTGTATGGATGAGATGCGGTGTTAAATGCGTTGTATGGGCGAGATGCAGTGTTAAATCGTTGTATGGGCGATATGTAGATGTTAAATCGTTGTATGGGCGAGATGTAGATGTTCGTCGTTGTATGGGCGAATGCAGTGTTAAATCGTTGTATGGGCGAGATCACGGTGTTAAATCGTTGTATGGGCGAGATGTAGATGTTAAATCGTTGTATGGGCGAGATGTAGATGTTAAATCGTTGTATGGGCGAGATGCGAGATGTTAAATCGTTGTATGGGCGAGATGCAGATGTTAAATCGTTGTATGGGCGAGATCACGGTGTTAAATCGTTGTATGGGCGAGATGCAGTGTTAAATCGTTGTATGGGCGAATGCGGATGTTAAATCGTTGTATGGGCGAAATGCGAGATGTTAAATCGTTGTATGGGCGAGATGCGAGATGTTCGTCGTTGTATGGGCGATATGCAGATGTTAAATCGTTGTATGGGCGATATGCAGATGTTCGTCGTTTTATGGGCGATATGTAGATGTTAAATGCGTTGTATGGGCGAGATGTAGATGTTAAATCGTTGTATGGGCGAGATGTAGATGTTAAATCGTTGTATGGGCGAGATGCGAGATGTTAAATCGTTGTATGGGCGAGATGTAGATGTTCATCGTTGTATGGGCGAGATGCGGATGTTAATCGTTGTATGGGCGAGATGTAGATGTTCGTCGTTGTATGGAAGAAATGCAGTGTTAAATCGTTGTATGGGCGAAATGCGGTGTTAAATCGTTGTATGGGCGAGATCTGAGATGTTGTATTGGGATGTTATTGTCCTCCTTGTTCCTGTTGACCTGCAAAATTCACTCAAAGAAAATTGTGAGTTCGGGGAGGGGTCGGCCGATTTGTGTTGGCTCTTGATATTTGCACGCATTGTCTTGTCTGGACCATGTAACCCCTGTCTGATTTCGAGTCTCGGTCGAAAATATTTGTTGAAAATATTCTATCTTGAGAAAATACTAGTAGGAAATTATGTCGATTTTTGAATAGTGGCATGTTATGTAACAGAGCGAACATCCTTATCCGAAATCGGCGGTATATTCTCCCATACTCTCGGTGCTCCGCTGCCGTCAGGTTCTCTTTTAAATTTTGTCCCAGTTTATGTCGATCTTTCGAGCATATGGAATCATATTTGTCGGTGTCCTTTCGTGGCGAAGTCCTTAAATTGTCGATTTTGGTCGACAAACTGAGTCGAATATATGTCGTCGCCTGGATATAATGCTGATAACGTCGTTGCCTGGACGTGTTGCTGCTGCTCCTGTAGAATAAATGCTCCTGCAAGCTAAGCTTGAGAAAAGTTAGTGCATAACTGTTAAAACAGAATGATAAATATTTGAGAAAGGCAATTATGCGGGTAGAGATGTCATCCCTGAGATGTTTCCTGACAAATTGTCATGATGCCTTTGTTGTGTGCTTTATTCCCGGGCTGATGTGCTAGACTTTGTTGCAGACTTTTGAATTCTGACTGTTGATTGTCGGTACCTCTCTCTGCTTATGTTGTTTCTTTCTGCTTTTGCTAATATGAAGAACTTTTGTTGTATCTTCTGCTAATATGAAGGACCTGCGCTCAAAGAAAATTTTGTGAGTTTTGGGGGGGGTGGTCGATTCGTATTTGACTTCGCCGCCTTGTTCCTTGACATCTGCGTGCCTGGCTTGTTTGGACTTGCAACCCTGTCTGGTTTCCTACATTGTCCCAGTTTTGAAAACGGTGTTTGGCCTTAGGGGGTCTCGATGTAGTTGCTTGTATGTTATATTTATTCTCGTTATTTTCAGAACGAAGGGAAAATTTCCTAATGGTGTGACCGAAGCCGATTTAGGCCGCCTACGTATCCCCATGAGGGAATCAGGTCATGACGTAGTTCATTACAAGCGAATATTGGGTAAAATTCTAAAGGTGGGACCGAGGCCGATATGGCCGCCTACGTATCCGCCAAGGGAATCAGGTCTAACGTAGTTCCAATTACAAGCAAAAGGGAAATTGGGATTTTTTTCTAAAGGTGGGACCGAAGCCGATGTGGCCGCCTACGTATCCGCCAAGGGAATCAGGTCACACGTAGTTCCAATTACAAGCAAAAGAACAATTGGGATTTTTTTTCTAAAGGTGGGACCGAAGCCGATGTGGCCGCCTACGTATCCGCCAAGGGAATCAGGTCACACGTAGTTCCAAATACAAGCAAAAGAACAATTGGGATTTGTTTTCTAAAGGTGGGACCGAAGCCGATGTGGCCGCCTACGTATCCGCCAAGGGAATCAGGTCACACGTAGTTCCAATTACAAGTAAAAGGGAAATTGGGATTTTTTTTCTAAAGGTGGGACCGAAGCCGATGTGGCCGCCTACGTATCCGCCAAGGGAATCAGGTCACACGTAGTTCCAAATACAAGCAAAAGAACAATTGGGATTTTTTTTCTAAAGGTGGGACCGAAGCCGATGTGGCCGCCTACGTATCCGCCAAGGGAATCAGGTCACACGTAGTTCCAAAGGTTTGTGATATTTCGGAGCCTTTCTATTTCGGCTTGCATGACTTAATTTCTTTGCGATAGTTCGGCGAGGTGTTGATCATTGGTGTTTCTCATTTCTAACGCCTCTGCATCCTCTACGGGAACGGGGACGAGTCCTAAGTTGTTTCGTTCCGGTGCCTTTGGATTAGTCATTTATTGGATGATTGTGCTTCTACCAGTCAACGCGAATCAACCTTTTGGGGGATAAGCTAGGCAAAATAACCTTCTAACAAATGAAGCAAACCAAGTTACTATAAAAAAGTTGCGACCAAATTGCAAATCAATGGCGTGTTCTAACGTTTGGGACCTCTTTATGCCAGAGGTAGGCCTAAACGTCACATGTGCGAGGTTATGATGGATCTGTCCAGGCCGCCCAACTGTAATGCTTTCGTTGGAAATGGCGACCAAATGACGGTGCACTTTTCCCAATTTTGGCATGTCATGATTAGGTTTGGATTTGTCTATCATTGTCACGCTACACATAGTATGCTGGTTGGTCGTTGGATTGAGAAACCCGTCGACAAGTTTGGTGTCTTCCTAATTGTGGTGTCGATGCCAGGGACCGACCCACCTAAGGTAAATGCATGCATGCCCTAAAATAAAGGGTGGTATAGCTCCATCTTAAGTTTCTAAGATTTGGCTTTTCTAGACGCAAGGTTCCCGAGCGGACTACTCGAGTGAGAAGGCTACGCGACCACCGGTTGGACCGGATTCTCCGCGCAAAACACCAACTCTCTTAAATTTGGGTGTTTGAAAGAAATTTGCAGGTGCGCGAAGCACACCCGCGTGTTGTGTGTGATAGTGTGAATTTCCCATAAGAGAGGAAGTATGAGCGGAATGCCAGTTTAAGGAAAGCAGTAAAGCACATAGCAATCAAAGCAAATAGACAAAATACAATACATAAAATTAAATGCAAAATATAGTCAAAGACTCCCCTGTTTGGTTCGACCGAGCTGGTGGTTGAGCTTCACAAAGTCCAAATCGTGCTGTTCAAGAGCGATTTACGCAGTAGAAGTCCTGATAGCAATGTGATAAAAAGTGCAAAAATGCAAATACTTGTGGCCGGAATTATAAGCATGATATGTACAGGGTAATAATATGTACAGAACTGCTAGCGACAACAATAGTAAACAAAAAAATGCAAATCAAGTGCGCGCCTAATATGCATGGGACCTCTCTTATGCCAGAGGTCGGCTGAGCGCGGATATGCGAGATTATGATAAATAGGTCCAAGCTGTTAAACTGTAATGCTTTGTTGGAAATGGCGACCAAATGACGGTGCACTTTTTCCAATTTCAGTGTGTCATGATCAGGCTTGGATCCGTCTATCATCATCACGCTACACATAGTATGCTAATGAGTCGTTGGGTTGTGAAACCCGTCGACAAGTTTGGTGAATTTCTAATTGTGGCGTTAACACCAAGGACTAACCCACCTAAGGTTTATGCATGCATGACTTAATAAAAAAGTGGTATAGCTCTATCTTAAGTTTTCTAAGATTTGGCTTACTAGACGCAAGGTTCCCGAGCGGACAACTCGAGTGAGAAGGCTACGCGGCCACCGGTTAGACCAGGCACTCCACGTATATTACCAACTCTCATAAATTTGGATTTTGAAGAAAGAATTTTGCTGATGCACCCAGCGCACCTCGCATATAGTGTGTGATAGTGTGAATTTTCCAGAGTGAAAGAAATATGAACGGAATGTCAGTTTAAGAAAAGCAGTAAAAGCAAATAGCAATTAAAACAGTTAAGCATATAAAATTAAAGTAAGCAATTTTAAGGCATTTAAAACAAATAAAGCAAATAAAGCCAAGCAATAATAAACCTAGGTTTGCTATGGTTAAGAACCTGATTTTCCCCAGCGGAGTCGCCATCTGTAACACCCCATTTTAAACCGGAGTCGAAAACGGGAGTACTACGTATGGTTGATTCCTAAATGCATTTAAGGAGTCGCCACCTAATTATTATAGTGAATTAGGACACTTATTAAATAGCATAAAAAAATGCTATAAATGATCTCCATTTAAAGGTCTGCGAAAACTATGTGAGATTCTGGATCAGGGTTCTTTATTATCCTAAAGGGAAGGGGTTAGGCATCCTTTAAGATCCGCTAACTTGCGGTTGTCCGTTCAAACTTAGGTTTAATATTATTGTGCTGACATGTAATCTATAATTCTAAAAGTGTTCTAATTATTAAACTAATCAAGAGATATTTAAACTAGGCATGCAAATATTTAAAATAGATATATGTTTAACAAGATAGTAATAAAGCAAATAATCATAAAAAGATGTAATGAAGAGAAATTAGCAACATTTCGCTTTTATTTTTAGGCGAATGCTTTAACTTTGAGGTGCCTGCACTGCAAAGACACTTAGTAGAAGAGTTAATAAATAATAAATAAATCAAATAATCATAAAAAGATGTAATGAAGAGAAATTAGCAACATTTCGCTTTTATTTTATGCGAATGCTTTAACTTTGAGGCGCTCCTGCACTGCAAAGACACTTAGTAGAAGAGTTAGTAAATAATAAATAGATTACGAACAAACACAATGTATATATATATATATAGATATATATATATATATATATATATATATATATATATGTAGAAGATATTGTAAAAAAAAAAAAAATTTTATATAGTGTGGGCTCAGCTAGTGTTATGCCAAGGATACTAAGACATGAGAAGCCAATATCGCTACGGTGGCGGTCGACTCGCCTCCTGGTGAACGATACTATGCGTTCTCGTCTAATCTTTTTCACTTTCCTCCTTGCCCACATATTCCGTCTCGCTTACCACGGGGGCCTCCAGATCGACGGATAAATCCTTCTTTGGCCAGAGTGTAGTATCTTGTTCAAATCAGTAACCAAAATGTAGTATCTTGTTCAAAAACAGTAAAATACCAAAATGTAGTATCTTGTTAAAAAAAACAGGAAAATACCAAAATGTAGTATCTTGTTCAAATCAGTAACCAAAATGTAGTATCTTGTTCAAAAAACAGTAAAATACCAAAATGTAGTATCTTGTTCCAATCAGTATAATTTTCAGGAAAATACTGCAGCAGTCTGAAAAGTTTTAAAGCGGCAATTTTTAACCAAGAAAACCAACAGCAAAGGTACTAAAATACAGCAATGATAGACATTCAGTAGGCTCAGCAATACAAGAATATTTTTAACCAGAATACCCCATTTATTTTAGCTCAAGACCGGCATCAGATTCAAACCCGGATACGACAAGTTAATAGAGTATAACATCTGTTTCAATGATGGAGTGTAGAAATCTGTTCATGCAAAATGTGGCAGTAGCGACATAGCTCGCCGAAAATGTTCATTATCACCGGAAATCCATAATATCGCCGAAGTAACACCATTAATACCAGACTTTTAGAAGTGACCGGAGCGACAAAAATCACATAAAATCACAAAATTAGTATGTTATCAACAGCGGTCAGCGAATACCAAAATGAAGCCAACAAGGTCGCCGAGTTTCAAAAACTCCGGCAAGACAAAGCGAAAAATCAGTAAGTTAGTCCCAATAAACAGTAAGCAACAGATCAAGAAAATAAAATCGAACCAAGGCCTAAAAAATCAGTCTAACAAACCAAGAATGCCACAGATCCCAAAACATAACCATTAGAGAAGTAAAATACAGTAATATCGCCATAAAAACATCATAAAGAGGTTAAATAGGGCCAACAATAATAACAACGTATTAGCAACGAAACTGAAGAGCCAAATAGTAGCATCGCCGGAGTTTAACTCTGGCCAGTGTCAAACAAAAGAGAATGACAGCGTCACTACCACGGCGGAGTACGCCGTAGCGACACCGTCGTGGTGTAAGCGAGCGATGTGTGTGGAGAGGTAGTAGGGAAGGTAGGGTGTGCAGTCTGCAGGCCGAGGTTTAAAAATGGAGGCGAGAGGTGTGACGGGAGAGGTAGTAGGAAGGTAGTGGTCCGCTTTGTGTGCTAGGGGTTCGCGCGGTGACGACGGTGGTTCGAGGCGGCGACGCGGCGGGGTGTGGCGGGATTGGGGCGTGATGGTGGAACGAGGCAGTAGCGGTGGTGGTCGACACAGAGGCGATGCTTGGTGGTGGCACGGGAGCGATAACAGATGGGGTCGCACATGAGGCGATGGGAGATAGGGTGAGAGAGAGATGGTGCGTGATGGAGAGGGGTGAGGGCGACTGGTCGTTGATGGGGGGGATGTGTGGTCGACGAGAGTGAAGGGAGAGAAGTGAGGTGTGTTGCGGGAGAAGATGAGTGAGTAGGGTAGTCGTGGTTTGGTCCTGAAGTAGGGTAATGTAGGGTAGAAATAGGGTGAGATTAGGGTTTAGGGGTATTGGGCTTTGGGTATTGGGCTGGGTGATTAATTAGGGTATTAGTGTTTAGAAGTTAATTTAGGTGTATTAATTAATTAGTGGTAAATTAAATTAATAAGTTGTGATTAAATTATTTAGGTGCTTTATTAGCCTAAGCTTGAGTTTAAAAATTACTACCATAATAAATGTGGGTGTGCTATTTAATTAGTGCTTAATGTTTTAGAATGCGGCGCTATTATTAAAACTTATTTATGCATGTATTAATGTTTTATTTGCTGCATTTTATTATAAAAATTATTAGAATTATTGTTGAAAATTAATGTAATTTTATAGTTAATGACTGGACGAGAGGGTCAAAATTGGGTGTCAACAATTGGTAATGAGGAGAATGGTTTGTATACACTCTCTCTGGATGTACAGAATAAAGGAGGAGAGTTGAGGAGATGCGCCGCCAGAAAAGTTGACGATGACTTGGCATCGAGAGACTTTGCCATGTGCCCATGTGATCTGAAGAAAATTGATTTTTAGAAAGAATGATCAATTTGTCCTTAACAAGCGTGGAAATTTGTCCTTTAGCAAGACAAACTAGGGTCCCTTTTAATACCAGTCACAATAGAGCTACTAAAGCATTTCAACTACTACACATGGATGTATGGGGTCCCTACAAAGTTGAAACTATCAATGGAATGAAATACTTTCTAACCATTGTGGATGATTACTCTAGATGGACCTGGATTTACTTAATAAGATTAAAGTCTGATGTATTCTCAATAATCAGGGATTTTTTTATTAAGGTCAACACACAGTTTGAAACCAAAGTTCAAAGGATCATGTCTGATAATGGGCTTGAATTCTTTAATCACAATTGTAATAACCTTTTTTCACAGTTTGGTGTTGTTCATGAAAGTTCTTGTCCCTATACACCACAACAAAATGGTATAGTTGAAAGGAAACATAGACACATCCTTGAAACAGCCAGGGCCATTAAAATACAAGGAGGGTTCCCAGATAGGTTTTGGGAATTCTGTGTGAAAAATGTTGTCTACATACTTAATAGAATACCTTCTACTGCCATAAAAGACAGGTCCCCTTTTGAGATGCTATATAATAGGACACCATAACTTGATCACCTTAGGGTATTAGGATGTTTGTGCTTTGCCACTGCCCTACCTAAATATGACAAGTTTAGCCCAAGAGTTGTGAGGTTCATACTTGTTGGTTACAGTTCCACTCAAAAGGGATACAAATTGTATAATATGGAAAACAATGTTTTTTTTGTTAGCAGGGATGTGCAGTTTATGGAGCAGTGTTTTCCATTCAAATGCAGCACTGTTGAGGAGATTAATCACATTACATCACAGGAGATGTTCTGTTATGAAGATTTGGCTTCTCACCATCAAACTATTTTGCATGATGATGTCCAGCACATACCTGGCCATGATCAACATCTGTAAACCACGTGGCATGACACTACATTACCAACAGTTCCTGAGGGTACAAGGAAATCAGCAAGAACCAGCAGACCCCCTATATGGCACAAGGACTACATTACTACACATAGTTCCTCTGCTTGCCTATACCCCATTTCTGACAATGTTTCTTATTCTAATTTGTCAACAGGATATCAGAACTTTGTTGCCAAAGTCTCACTTGACACAGAACCAACCAACTATTCAGTGGCAGTCAAAGACCCAAGATGGGTTGAGGCAATGAAAGCAGAAATCAAGGCACTTGAAGACAATGGCACTTGGCAGTTGGTGACACTACCTGCAGGAAAGAGGGTCATAGGGTGTAGATGGGTGTATAAGATAAAGTACAAAGCAACTGGTGAAGTGGAAAGGTTCAAGGCCAGGCTAGTAGCAAAAGGTTACAACCAGAAGGAAGGGATGGATTACCAAGAGACATTCTCACCAGTGGTGAAGATGGCCACTGTGAGAACTGTGATCTCTCTTGCATCAGCAAGACAATGGACAATCCATCAGATGGATGTCTATAATGCCTTTTTGCAAGGAGATCTCTTTGAAGAAGTATATATGTAAATCTCAGATGGCTTTGATCACAGTAATACAGACAGGAAGAGACAGGTGTGCAGATTACAGAAATCTCTTTATGGCTTGAAGCAGGCATCAAGACAATGGAACATAAAATTAACCACAGCTTTTATCTCCTCTGGTTTCAAACAGAGCATCAGAGATTACTCTCTGTTCACTAAGCAACAAAATGGTAGCATTGTGATAATCTTGGTTTATGTGGATGACCTGTTAATTACGGGGAATGATTCAGCACTGATTCAAGACACCAAAGAAACACTGAAATCTGCTTTCAAGATCAAAGATCTGGGTGAGTTGAGATTTTTTCTCGGTATTGAGTTTGCAAGAAACTCACAAAGTATTCTCATGCATCAGAGGAAGTATGCTTTAGAGCTTATTTCTGACATGGGCCTTGCAGGTGCAAAACCTACACATTCCCCCATGGACATGAATCAGAAGTTTACAACACTCGAGTTTGATGAGCATATGGCATCATCAACAGATTCAACACGACCTCAACCAGCCAGTGGTGATGCTCTGTTGAGGGATCCCAGTATTTTCAGGAGGCTAATTGGTCGACTCCTATATTTGACAACCACCAGACCAGACATCACATTCGCGAAGACACCGCCTCACCCAACTTACGACGCACCTAAAATGTCATATATGGAGGCCGGTTTTGAGTTGTCAAGTATGTGAAGCGAGAACCGTGGCGAGGAATTTTCTGTCGGTTCGATTCCTCACCAAGGTATTTTGTGATCTTGTTGGGGTTCTGCGTGAGCGATCGAAGGTCGATCCATCGTTACGTGGTTATGCATGACTCCTCACCTATCTCGTGGAAATCAAAAACAAGACACGTTTCCTGAGCTCATGACGAGAATATAGGGCTATGGCAGCTTCGGTGGCAGAAGTGGTATGGCTCACAGGACTATTTCAGGATCTTGGTGTTGAGATTGACACCGCCAGATACACAGGCAAGAAGTCCGCTATTCAGATTGCTGCAAATCCAGTCTTCCACGAGAGGACTAAACACATCGACATAGATTGCTATTTCATTCGGAAAAGATACGCGACCGCCTCATCAACACCGTACATACCTTTCCGGCAAAGAACTGCGACTTGCTTACCAAACCTCTTGGTCGACAGCAACATGCGATTCTGATTTCCAAGCTAGGAATGAAAAATATTTTCATAACTCCTAGCTTGAGGGGGGGTGTTAAAGGTGTTAAAGATTAATTAGAAAGATTAATTAGAAGGTGTGTAAGTGTGCAGATATTTTGTATAGTAAAAGGGTAGAGTGGTCTTTTTACTATAAGGGGTAGAATTGTCTTTTACTATTAATATGTAGTATGGATATTTATATACTCAGTTGTACCATTCAGATCAATTAATTCATTTTGAATAAAGTCCAGAAGGTTCACTTGTCTTCCTACTTCCTCTCTCTCGACGAACCTCTCTCTCTCTCACATTTGTGTCTTCGTTGTCATCAAGAGGAGGGATCCTTCCTCACTACCTTGTTCTTGTCGTCGATCTCTGTCCCAACAAACTTAAATACATTAGACAATATCAGTATGTTAACGTGGAAACAGAGATAGAGAATAACACTATGAAAAAAAACATAATTAGTTACGAAATTCATCGTTAATCTGTAGCCCGTAACTTACAAGATTTTATGATAATCCATAGTTAAATAAGATTTGTTACATAATTTTGCTGTTTGATTACAGAAATTGTTCATTGCTAATTACAGAAGATTCGGTTGGTCCAGTATATAGTAGTGCAATTTAATATGTTATCATAAGTTATTAATTTATTTTCCAGATTAATATATAAGATAACTTGTTATAAAGAGTGGCTACATTAATTTATTGTGGTCAATTTATTCAAAATTGTATAAAAAAAACTATACATTATCAGTATGCAAAGATAGAAATATTAAACTGATTGTCGAATTTAACTAGTATATTACCTGTCTAGATTAAGATAGAGAGTGTATAACCGTATATGTATATATATATATTTTAAACCAAATAGTATGTAATTATGTAAATCATACTATTAGACTTACAATGTACACATATTTTCAACCCAAATATGTTGAAGCGAGAGGGCTCCATCCTTGTTAGTTTTAGTCTCCTTTCAATAATATATCCAGCAACTTTTGCTACTTAATTTAAGCTATTTTGGCATAATACATAAACATGTCCTCAAACTTGGCGTCAGCAGTCAAGTATGTCTCCAACTTTGAGTGTGCACAAGTAGACACCTTGACTTCTTGTCGGTTGAACAGATCACTAGGCACCTTCAAAATCTATGTGTCACCTCAGCATTTGTGTTTAAGTGTTCAACTATATACAAGTAATTGAGGTGCCTACTTGTGCACACCAAAAATTGAAGGGCAACTTCCAGTTGGGACCAAATTTGAGTTTTTTTTTATGTATTATGGCTTCATAATATATGTATTCACTTTGAAATGAGAATCTCATGGAGCTTTGCAATTAAAAACGTCATAACATATAGATAGACGTCTTAACTTGATCTAAACTGGCAAGTAAACATGTTAACTTTGAAAATGCACATTTAGACACCTCAATTTGGTTTAAGTTGGTCCAGTAAATATCCTAACTTTGAAAATTCACATCTAAACACGGCTAAATTTAAGTTGTCTAGATGTTCATTTTCAAAGTTGGAGTGTTTACGTGGCCAACTTAAACCAAGTTGAAGTATCTAGATGTGCCTTCTCAAAGTTGAGGTATTTAATTACTAGTCAGGTGCCTTCTCAAAGTTGAGGTATTTAATTACTAGTCAGTTGAGGTTAAGTTACGGTATTTATCTATGTATTATGTCATTAAAAACTGGTACTAACTTTTTTATCAAAATTTTCATGTGCCTGCTTGAAAATTTAATGGCCATAATAAAGTCAACCCTCATTAACTTTTAACAGATATAATCTTTTAATTGTAGGTGACCTGCTTGTTAAACAATAAGGCTCTTGCTTGATCTCTGGACCTAACCTATTTAGCTATCTGTTTTACCAATCCTGTGTACTAGCTATATTGTCTTGCTGATTTTATTTCCACTAAAAGTTTTATGGGTAAAAATAAGCAAACATAGAACCAACTATGGGGAAAAAGTACTCAAAACTCTTATACATATTACTTTTATGTATTCTAATAGGTAACTTTTCCTACTCTTAGTATCATAAATTTCACTTTTTATAGAAATTATTTGTAGATATCTTTTGTTGACCTAATAGTGTTGGTTACTTTCGACATCAATGTAATACACTTCTATTTATTTAGTTAATTTACCTATTACACTATATTTACAACTTTAAGTTAAGCCACTGTATATCCCTATCAAGCTATATATAACCAAGGATAGATCTAGTGCAATGGTTTGCTGATTCAGTAATTCTGCATCAATGTATTTGAATCACATATGTATATGATATCAATACGAAAATCAAATTATATAGCATCTTCATGATTGCATATAATCCTTCTTTTGAGAACACATTAGTGTTGCCTTCAAATGTTAGGTGGAGTAAATAAAACAACATAATGGTACAAAGAATTTACAAGTTCCAATATATTTTCCCAATAAGACATAAACTATTTATCAAAACTAAACAATCACATCTATAAAACTGCGTGACAATGATAGTTAGACACAGTTAGGTAATAAAATGAACTACATATTATTTAAAGAATGCAAATAACAAATTTGAAGCACATCATATACACGTACTACGTTGAAAATAAACAGTTCCTTACGTTTAATACACGTGAAACGTATATTCTTAGTAATAGTACAAAGTTTGATGCTTTTTGTGTTGATCAAATTCAAAATAGTCCAACAACTTTGGTTGAGACCCGTAATAAAATAAAGTATGTTTGACAATTTAATTTTATTATATCTTCACCATTTCAACGAGAGAAAAGTCGAATCTAAAAGAAAACTACTAAAGATTGATCTATTCTTAATCAGAAGTCTATATGTTCGAGTCTTGTGAATGATAGGACGGAGTCAGCTGACACTACTAAAGTAGGAAAATTTAATTACTAAATGTTTTTCATGTCATAGTGAGGATAAGAATTATATTTTTAATGATGTTATCGCGAAAACATTTATGATCAGCAAGAATAGATTCATGTGTTCTTGAGTCAAAATATTCTTCTTTCTAAATAGCATTCTTTTAAGTACAAAATGAATATCCTGAAAAGATAAAACTAAAAATAATCTTCGGTATAGATATTGATATTAACCCGTCTCTACTGGAGGTGAGTGGTTCAAAAATGTTGTAGTATTATACTTAAATCGTGTCTTATTAATCATGTTGGATTTGTTCATTTGTTTGTTTTTTTAAATGTTAATACCACATATGAAAACGTTTACCTATATACATACAGTAAACAGAAACCTCAGGGAGTACTTTCCTCTTTTGGTGAATCTACTTGGCGTGAATCTGGTGACACTGACAGTTGATTGATTACTAAAGCTAAAACTTGGCTTAATAGAGGACACGCAAGAGAATAATTAGCTAATTTAGCTGTATTTGATTTTGTTTTTTTGTGATATCCAGGTTCTCGACTTGCATCAGACTAGTCTTCGAGATAGTAGTATCGGTTCTTCAACACTACTATCAGTAAATCGCGGGATATGCTTCAATAACCAATGTTTGAGAACGGACAACTGATAGCACACAAGAATCAGCCCCAGAACAGAGCAGAATACTCCCACTGGGAATCGATCATACGCTACAATTGTGCAGAGCGTCTTAAATCCCCCTTCTTTGTCATTGGACTGTGCCGTGGGGAACAACTGTATTTGATATTTAATATAGTGGTTTCATTACTAAGAAAAAGAAAAGTAAAAAGAAGGAAATTAGTATTTCATAACCATCCCTATATAATAAGAACAATTTCTTTTTTTAAAAAATAAAAAATAATCACCATATCCTTTTTTTTTTCTTTTTAAGTTCTTTTCAATAGCTTCGACAAATCCAAAAACACTCAAATATATATATATAGCACTGGCTCTATAAAATCTTCTTTGATTTCATGATGCGGTACAAAATCCAAGTTTAGGATTAAATAATAATATTTAAGATGCTAAATTAGCTGTTAAATTCAGTTGATAGGGGGTGAAGGTTAGGTTGGAAAAATATTTAAGCTTGAAAATGACTAGTTGAAATGGTTTAGATATTTCCTAAGGAGAACCTTTTTTTATTTTTATTTTAATATTCAAAATTAGAACATTTTAGAAGAATCAAACATTTTAAGGCATTATATACTTTTTGTTTTTTTGCACGGACTGGTCTTTAATTTTTGCCCCTTAAATCGTTGGGCTTTAATTTTTGTTTCTGCTTCTCATTTAATAAAAAATTGTGAGCCAAAAGTACCCTTATTCACTGGTCTACGAAATCAGAGATTCTGGATTCGATCCTCAGAAGATGCGATGCATTTGTTATTTTAAAAGCATCATTTCCTTCTTTTTGCTAGATTCGAAAAAAAATATATCAACCAAGTTGGTTCATTACGTATGTAAGTGTCTTCTTTCCTGAGTTGGTAATTAGAGTTAGAAGCTTCACAACTTCCTCCACTCACCTCCACAAGCGAATATTGTTTACTAGACTAGCCAAGAACGACATAAATTAGAGTGACATATGCTATATTCTAGGTCATTCGGTCGCTCGGCACTACAGAAATTATGCCGGACAAGACAAAGCTTCTACAAACTTATGTCTTGCGAAATTAGGTGGGTATGCCATTTTGTTTTTTGTTTTTTTTATGTCACGGATATTTTTGATCACTTTTTTGTTACTTAAAAGTGTCGAAGAGCAAAAATTAAAGACTATCAATTTGAGGGGCAAAAATTAAAAACCACTTCAAGATAGGGGCATATGTGGGAATGACCCCATTATACATGGGGAAACCTTCATAAAGTGACCCATTTGTATCCAATTGTTCAATAATTCCCAAATAATAGCCCAATTTGCATATACAGGGGTTTTCTTTGAATATATATATATATATATATATATGGATCTCATCGATTGGGTCAAAATGTTCAAATAAGCCCTAATTTATGTAGTTTTCAAAAAAAAATTGTTCAAATAAGCCCTATAGAGAATTTAGGCTGAAGACTTTGGTACCAAACAAAACAAAGGACCTCATATATTGGGCCTACAAATGAGCATAGTACTTCATGTTTGTAGAAGATGAAAGTTCACTATGATATTGAAGTACCAGTGCTTGAGAATATAGTAAAGCTTGGCATACTGTTCAACTACTGTTCACCTAAATATTGGTGATTTGTTTCCATTTTTTTTATTTTCCATGTAGTGTACGGTTTTGCGCCAAAAAGTTCCACATTAAGAAGGCAAGACGCTCTCCACCAAAAGAGATTTCATATTCCTAGGGCTCAAACCTAAAACCGGTTGAACTTGACTCAATATAGTATCAACTATCAAGGAGAAAATATAAAATATTTCAGCTTGTAATCCAGCTCCAACTTGAAAATAAGAATCTCGTATTGTATCCGTACATCAACTACTCTATAAAAATATGATCCCACACAAAAAGGCCATTACCCTAAGCCTCTGCAGAAGTAGATGAAAGTTTCAATCCGATGGCAGTCGTCACCTCTAAGCTATCTGTTAAATATACATACAATATACATATGATATATATGTATATTGTATGTATATTGGATATCCATATGAAGCCGAGAAGGCTTGGTCCAGCTCGTAGTGTAGTCTCGGTCAAAACAGTCTAAATAGAAAGATTTGGTAAATATTGTATATTATTGTACCTTAATTAGTCTTGTACACTTTACCATAATTGTATTATTATGCTCCAAATAGAATAGGGATTTATGAGTAGAATAGGAATAGGATTCTCCTATTTGTAAAGTGTATATTGTCTTTCAATCAATGAAAATAATCAAGGGGATTATTTCTTTCATGGTATCACAAGTCTAGGTATTTTTCCTTTCTTGCTTCCGCAAAGTACCTCGGTTTCCGTGACCAACAAACGGAGACTCTTCAGTCTTCTCGGATTCTTTTCTTCCCTCCTCCAAAAATTCGAAACCTCCCTCACAAATTCTTTTTTCTGAATCTTCTTGTTCTATTCACCATGACTGATAAGAACACGTTTCATCCTGCCCTAACAGTTTCTAACATCAAGAGTGTTTCTCCTATTATTCTTGACCTAAAAACGTTCAATATGGGACATGGGCGGAGTTATTCAAGATTCATGTAATGGCATATCAAGTCATCCACCATATAATCTCTCCGGCTACTAATACGGAGAATAATACGGAGGGTAATACGGAGGTTGTGCCCACCAAAGAGGATGACCCAAAATTATGGGTCACTCTTGACGCAAAATTTCTCCAGTATTTATGCCACTATCTCCATTGACCTTTTGCAGACGATTATGGAACCTAACTCCTCAGCTATGGCTGCTTGGAATCGATTGCGTGATATATTCTAGGATAACAGTCATTCACGTATTGTCGCTATGAAGAATTTTCCAAATGTTTCATCTTATTACAAACGACTCAAGGACTTAGCGGATCAACTTCGCAACGTGGGGGCTCCTGTTACTAATAGTCGTCTCGTTCTACATATGGTCGCAGGCTTGTCTGAGGCCTATAACGACGTTGCTTCAATCATTCGTCAAAGTAACCCTCTTCCGAAATTCTATCAAGCCCGCTCCATGCTTACATTGGAAGAAGCAAGTTTGACTAAAAAGACAGCTACCGGGGCTAGTCCTGTCGTCATGATGACTGCGTCCAATTTTCCTCCTTCCGATTCCACCAACTCGAGCCAAAATCGTAACAACGGTGGTGGTAAAAAGGGTCAAAATTAGAAAAATAATAGCAAGAATCGGCGGCAACAAAACAACGATGGCGGTGGTGCCGCCAGCCATGGGCCAAGAAAGCGGCAGTGGGCCCTTATGCGATGGCAGGTTGGCCAGATGGGCCACCCAGCCCAATTTATTACCCGAGAAACCCCCACTTCGCGGCCACCCCGTTTCTCGGTCAATTCTGCCGCCTGTGTTTTAGACCAACATATGGGTTGGGGCAGTAGTCCGGAGTACTTGGGCCTCGTCCCCCTCAAGCCCATCACGCAGCAGGACCCACACAAACTTACATTGAAACTGCAATGCACACACTTGAATTAACTCAACCGGACCCGAATTGTTACATGGACTCAGGCGCCACTACCCATTGACATCCGACCAAGGTACTCTCTCGTCTTATTCCAATTTGAGCAGTAATCATGGTATAATTATTGGTAATGGTAATTCAATTCCAATTTATGGTTATCTCTCCCGCATCCACCACTTGTCTTGAAAAATACCCTCAATGCCCTAAAATTGATTAAAATTTTGGTGTCTATCCATAAATTCACAACTGATAATTCAGTGTCTGTTAATTTTGATCCTTTTGGGTTTTCTGTGAAGGATTTCAAGACGGAGAACCCTCTCATGAGGTGTGATAGTAGGGGAGATATTTATCCAATCATACCAAGTCTCAGTTTCTCGAGTCAATACATGCCCTCAACTTTTGCAGCTCTTGCTCCTTCCTTATGGTATGCTCGTCTAGGTCATTCGAGATCGTCTATTTTGTCTATCTTAGATAAAAACAATCTTATTTTTTGTAAGGGTACGCGACGTACTCCGAATTGTCAATCTTGTTCTTTATGACAAATTGTTAAGTTGTCATTTGATATTATTCATAGCGATTTATGGACATCTCATGTTCTTAGTTCATTGGGTCATCGTTATTATATTCTATTTTTAGATGATTATTCTAAATTTTTATGGACGTTTCCGATAGCGAAAAGATCTCAAGTTTTTTCCATCTTCCAAAAATTTAGAACTTTCATTAAAACCCAATTTGAACGAGAAATAAAAAAATATCCAATGTGATAATGGCAAAGAATGTGACAATGGAGAGTTTCAGAAATTTTGTGCTAAAAATAGAATCAATTTTTGTTTTTCTTGTCCTCATACGTCTTCACAAAATGGGAAAGTCGAACGCAAAATTTGTACCATTAATAATATTATCTGAACTGTCTTGGTTCATGCTTCCGTACCCCTGTCTTTTCGGCATCATGTTCTACAAATGACTACCGATATTCTTAACATTATCCCTTCCAAAGATATTACATATTCATCCCATCTTCAAATTTTATATAATAAGACTCTCTCGTATACACATCTTAGAGTCTTTGGGTGGTTGTGTTATCCCTTTTTTCCATCGACCACAATTAACAAACTTCAGACCCGTTCTACCCCTTGTGTGTTTTTGAGTTATCCGTCAAATCATTGTTGTTACAAATGTTTTGATTTATCATATAATAAAATCATCATTAGTCGTCATGTTATTTTTTATGAATCCCAATATATGTTTGCTAAGGAAAATAGTCATGTGCCTAGTTCGTATAATTTTTTAGATGATGACATATCCCTGTATATTATTCACCATTTTTCGGATGTGTCCCGCCCCCCGAATCTGCCAGCGGGCCTACTACCCGATGGTCCTCCCTTATCGACATCACTGGGTCCAAACTGGGCCATCTTCCCAGCCCAGTTCTGGCCCAGTTCCAGCCTCGACTTCCAGTGATGTTTCTAGCCCAATACCAAATGTCCCCGTGCCCAGTTCTGGGCCAACAGGCCCACTGCCTGCTGGCCAACACGTCTGTGCCCCAGAAATTCCCAAAATTCACCCCAATTTGCCCCGAGTCATGGTCCAGTCATCCGAAGTCAACAGTATATTTTTAAACTAAAAAGACATTTTAATTTAAATTCGAATGTTCTTAAATCACCACTACCCCGTAATCCCGTGCCTGCTTAAATAACCCGAATTGGAAAATTATTATGACTGGCGAATATAATGCTCTCATTGATAATAAGACGTGGGAGTTACTTCCCCGTCTATCTGGTGTTAATATTATTCGATCTATGTGGATATTTGCTCATAAAGACAATTCTGATGGTTCATTTGTGAGGCATAAGGCTCGTCTTGTAGGTAATGGTAAGACTCAGCAGGTTGGAGTATATTGTGGTGAGATATTTAGCCCGGTGGTCAAGTCGGCTACCATTCGCACTGTGCTTAGCTTGACTCTTTCGAATGCTTGGCTCGTTCATCAGCTAGACGTGAAAAATGCTTTCTTATATGGTGATCTCAAGGAGACAGTATATATGCATCAACCCTTGGGGTTTATGGATACTCGATATCCTCGTCATTTTTGTTTGTTGAAGAAGTCCTTATATGGGCTTAAGCAGTCTCCACGGACTTGGTATAAAAGGTTTGCTGACTATGCTTCGACTGTTGGGTTCTTTCACAGCAGGTCTGATAATTCATTATTCATATATCGTCGGGGTTCTTCGATGGCTTATATACTATTATATGTTGATGATATTATCTTGACTGCCTTTTCTGATGCATTACGTCAGTCTATTATGAGAATGCTCAGTTCTGAGTTTGTCATGAAAGACTTGGGGCCATTGAGTTATTTTTTTGGGATTGATGTCACTCGTCATGCAAGTGGACTATTCTTATCACAGAGGAAGTATGCAGCTGAGATCATTGAGAGGGTTGGGATGTCATCCTGTAAGTCCACTTCCACTCCAGTTGATACTAAACCCAAGTTAGGTGCTGCAGCTGACTCCCCCTATGAGGATCCGACCCTCTATCGTAGTCTTGTAGGGGCCCTTCAGTATTTTACGTTCACGCGACCTGATATTACATATGACGTACATCAGGTGGGTTTGTTTATGCATGACCCCAATATTGAACATATGAAAGCGCTCAAACACATTCTTAGGTACGTTCAGGGAAAACTTAATTATGGCTTGCATTTGTATCCTTTGTCGGCGTCTACACTTGTCTCATATACATATGTTGATTGGGGTGGTTGTCCAGATAACATGTGTTCTACGTCTGGCTATTGTATTTTCTTGGTAATAACTTGGTCTCATGGTCTGCCAAACGTCAATCCACGCTTTCATGTTCGAGTGGAGGTCGACTATCGAGGGGTAGCCAATGTGGTCTCTGAGTCATGTTGTTACATATTCTTCTTTTAGAGCTCCATTGTCCTATTCAAAAAACTACCTTGGTGTATTGTGATAATATTAGTGCTATCTACCTTTATGTTAATCCAGTTCAGCACCAGCGCACTAAACATATAGAGATGGATATTTACTTTGTTAGAGAAAAGATAGCTCGAGGACAAGTACGCGTCTGTCATGTCCCTTCCAGATATCAAATTGCACACATCTTTATAAAGGGTCTTCCCTCGATCCTTTTTGAAGATTTTAGAGACAGTCTCGGGATACGAAGACCGTCCGCTATGACTGCGGGTGTGTGTTAAATATACATACAGTATACCCTTGATATACATGTATATTGTATGTATATTGGATATCCATATGAAGTCGAGAAGGCTTGGTCCAGCCCGTAGTGTAGTCTCGGTCAAAGTAGTCCAAATAGAAAGATTTGGTAAATATTATATATTAGTATTGTACCTTAATTAGTCTTGTACACTTTACCATAATTGTATTATTAGGCTCCAAATAGAATAGGAATTTTGGAGTAGAATATGAATAGGATTCTCCTATTTGTAAAGTGTATATATTGTCTTTGAATCAATGAAAATAATCAAGGGGATTATTTCTTTCACTATCAATCTAATTTCACCATCATCCACAGAATGCTTGCATCATATACAATACATTTAGTAGATACAATAAGCATCAAGCATCCAAAAAAGACCATGATACCTGCCTTTTTGGTACCAAGTGAATATGAGACTTGACACACGTGTATTAATAGCCGAGCGGTCGACAAGATCATCATTGAGTACAAATTTCTTGTGCCGAGATTGAAAGATTTTGTGGATGAATTGGGTGGGGCCAAGTTGTTCACCAAAATAGAATTGAGGAATGTCTACTATCAAATGAGGATCCGAGAGGAAATTTAATGGAAGATGGCTTTCAAAGCCAAGTATGGTTTGGACGAATGGCTCGTGATGCCATTTGAATTGTGTAATGCTCCAAGCTCTTTCATGAGGCCAAAATATTTTGTCTTATATTCGGATCATGAATCTTGGAAGTATTTACATGGGCAAAGAAAAGTGAATCCAAAGCATGCTAAGTGGGTATCATACTTGCAAACTTTCATATTCTCTACAGAATACAAAGATGGCAAATCCAACATAGTGGCAGATGCACTTTCCCAAAGGCACATAATGTTGACCATGCGTGAACAAAAATTAGTGGGACTTGAAGTGCTAAAGGAGTGCTATGAATGAGATCACGAGTTTGAAGATGTAAATGGAGTGGTCAGAAAGTATTCCACTTGTCAAAGGGCTAAAAGACCATTCCACAAAGAACCGTATACTCCTTTACCGGCTCCGGAGAGACCATAGGAAGATGTGAGCTTGGATCTCCTCTTCGGCTTACCAAGAACACAACGAGACAAAAACTCAATCATGGTCATTATAGATAGATCTGCGAAGATGACTCACTTCATCGCTTGTCACAAGACCGATGATGCGACACATATTGTAAACTTGTATTCGAAGGAAGATGTAAGGTGTGTGGCAAGGTAGAGAAGTATGCTTGTATGATTACTAGAATCCCAATCTTAGGATATATAGTATCATCCGAGAGCATTCGTGTGAATCAATTCAAGACGGGAACTATCCGAAGTTGGCCCAAACCTCTGAGTGTAATTAAAGCTTTGTTTCCTCGTCAAGTCACTCGAGATTTGTGTCCCCTTGATACTAAACTAATGAAAAAAGGTAAGTTGAAATGGTCTCAAGGAACACAAGAAGCTTTGGAAATCTCGAAGGAAAAGTTATGTGAAGTACCGATTCTAGCTCTTCCAAACCGTCAGAAGCCATTGGAAATGGAATGTGAGGTTAGTGGAATAAATGTTGGTACCGTCTTAATTCAAGACAGAGTAGCCATTCCTATCTTTAGTGAAAATTTGGGTGATATACAACTCTATAATTTTACTTATGACGAGGCATTGTATATTATGGGGTCTTTGGTCCAATGCGGACATCATTTAGAGCCGAAACCTTTTTTGCTTGTATGTAGATCCTTTCTACAAGGACGAACTTCCGAACGGATATGGAAGTTCAACGTTTCGTGTTGGATACTTCTCAATGTATATTGTCGACGAGAATTTGAGGACAAATTCTTTCAAAGAAGGGGAGATTGATGAAAGAAAGACCACGAGCGTAAACTCCCAACATGAGCCGAGAGGTGACTTGAGAAGAGTGCCAAAGATTGACGTATGGCATATGATGATACGCATAGAATGGAATGGAATATGGATTGGAGTTGAAGACTGGACATGAAGACTCAAGAAGATAACATTAATTTTCGGCTTTCTTGTAGGTCTTGGCCGAGACCATTTTCTTTTAGCTTGACTTTAATTCCTAGCTTAACTATTAACTCTCCTTAGGACATAATTAATATGTCTTGTAA
The DNA here is from genome assembly GCA_029844215.1 of Przewalskia tangutica. Lineage (NCBI taxonomy): Eukaryota > Viridiplantae > Streptophyta > Magnoliopsida > Solanales > Solanaceae > Przewalskia > Przewalskia tangutica. The sequence continues at coordinate 149,480,088 of CM056719.1, forward strand.
TAGGATGTGATGACTAGGCTAGGCCGTGTGATAAGAAATGGTGACTAGGCCGAGAATCTTCAAGAAATAGAAGCCTCCAAACGTGCTCGAAGGTAGTTCATGAACTAACTAGTTCATGCATTACTTTACATATAAGTATGGTTGTCCAATGGGGCGAGCTGGGCGGGTCCTGGGGACCGTGCACAGTGGGATCGGCGAAGTTTCGCGATGTCCCATCCCTGTCCCGATCCCGTCAGAATAGGGGACCGGTGATATCGGGGCAGGGCAGGGTCGGATTTTTGGGTTTTTTTTTCACTTAAATTAAAAAAATAAAACATATATAGAAACAACTCAATAATTGAACATGATAGTTTAATAAAAATATACCAAGACTATTTTTGTTCCTGTTATATTATTTAATATAAATATGATTTCTTTATAATACAATTTTAAAATTATAACTTTATGGTGTTGAAAGTTGCAAATAACATTGTAAAATTGCAATTAAAAAATTACCATGTTAAAAACTTTGTTTCAGTTTCTTCACAATGTCTTGTGGTTCTTCAGTTGGAATTGGAATTTGTTGGTCAAATTGGTCGACGTCGTTTGCACCTCTGTCGGATAAAATTTCGTTGTAGTCTTCTTCTTCGTTGATCTCCGGTAGACCGCACCTTCTCCGTTTCACTCGTATCCAATCTCTGAATAATACTGCAATCTCCAAGTTGTCTCCCGCTAATGAGTGTATTTGCTCTCCTATTTGAAATATGTCTGCCGAAAAGCGCTTTCGGACGTTGTTGATGACGCTTGAATGTTCAACACATCTCGGGTCATCAATGACAGTGTCGGAAATATCTTCTCATTCTCCCTCCAGTATTTCAACAAGTCTTCATGTCCTTCTTCATTGAGAACTGTTTGGTACATTATAGCACCCTGCAGAACAAAAACATCAAATTCGCTAGCTTGGTTAGTAGTGTTACCACTAAACATTCTATTTCTAATGTGGATTGTTAATAAAATTATTAATGTGGAATAAAATTTATCCCATTATTTATGACTCGAACAATTGAGGCCTCGCATGTCGATTTTTTTTTATTCTTCTAATTGTAATTCTTCTACCATTCTATTTGCTAACGGACGGTGATGGTGGAGTTCTTGAAGTAGATGGTGATAGATTTGGTGTTTGAAGAAAAAGGCGAGCAAATTGTCAAAGTAATACACTCTGAAAAAATTATTTCCAAAATATTATTTTCCCAAAATTAATTCTCATTTTGCCACATGGATTGCCAAGTGCATTGTCATGCCACATATGCAATTTTATTTGTTTTTTTTTGTTTTTTTAAGTCATAAACACCAACAACTCTTTTTACTTTTCATCAAAATTTAAAGTACTTTTTAAAAAAAAAAAAAATTAATTAATTTTAGAAACTTAATCAAACAGTTATTAAGTATTTTACTTTTTCTTTTATTAATTTTAAATTTTTATATTTATCAAATTAATAATTCAAATATTTTACATGGAAATTTATAAATACAAGATTAAAAAAAAATCTCCTTATTTCTTGGAGGACAAAAAAATGATTGTATTTTTAAAATGTTGAATCTTGGAAATAAATTGATGGAGGCGGTGAATGGTGATATGTTCATTCCGATCTATTCAGTCTAATATTAACGAATTCGCCCTGTAACTTATAAAAAACAGATTCTCCTTATTTATTTATAAATACAAGGAGAATCTTTTTTATATTTATATCATGTTGACTATTGGGTAGGGTTAGATGGAGATATCTAATATATAATATATCATGTTCAGTATATATTATATTAACACTCCCTATGTTAGAAGGCTAAATTCAAAGAGAAATAGAAAGATAAATACGAGATGAGAAAGAATTTTTTTAATCTTGTATTTATAAAATTTCATGTAAAATATTTGAATTATTAATTTGCTAAATATAAAAAGTTAAAATTGATAAAAGAAAAAGTAAATACTTAATAACTGTTTGATTAAGTTTCTAAAATTAATTTATTTTGAAAAAATATATTTTTTAAAAGTACTTTTTAAAAAAGTAATTTTGATGAAAAATAAAAAGAGTTGTTGGTATTTATGACTTAAAAAATAAAAGAAAGACAAATGAAATTGCATATATGGCATGAAAATCCACTTGACAATTCATATGATAAAATGAATAGTAAAATGAGAATTAATTTGAGAAAATAGTATTCTGAAAATAATTTTTGAAGAGACTACTAGTTTTGACAATTTGCTCGAAAAAGGCCAGTGTCGGAGGTGGAAGCCTAACATAAGCTGCTCACGCGCTCAATTACACATGAGAATTATTACATGTGCCATGTCATATTTAGTGCTTAACAGGTACAGATAAACTAAAGTTGGAGTGACAAACATAAGTTAGTGTCAGAGTGAAAATTTCTACCAATTTTAGGTGGCTGTCTATGTGTTTAGCCTTTACATTATTAAGATATATTCACTTAACAAATTAATTAAGGAGCGGCTCAATAAAATATGTGGCCTAAAGTTAAATTTTAAAATGAAGCTTTAAATTTTTAAATATTCTTTTTCATAACGGGGTATAAGAATCATTTTGCACGTTCGTCGTTCATTTATTGGTTAAGCGAACTCTCACTAGTGAAAGTATCAAGAGGAGATTGTTGAAAATTTATTAATGTGGAATAAAGTTTATCCCATTATTTATGACTCGAACGATTGAGGCCCCGCACGTCGGAAACGTAGTTTCCACACACGTGCACACGTTGTACCAAAGATCGCAAATTTTCTTAGTGAAAGAGATATTGATACGTAAACAAAATGTTTGAGAGATAGAATGATTGACAGTCGTTGACCAAATGACGAGTGTTTCACGTTGGTAAATGAAGGAAGTGTGCGCACATCAGAAAATTAGAACGAAGCCTGGAAGCGGCCGCGAGCCGAGAAGCGGTCGCGGCCGCCGCAGACGGAGTGCCTCGACGCCAACCCCATCATGGTCATGGCGCCGACGAGCCGTGGTGCCTCAGTGGCTGAGCCGCGACGCTAATTCCAGCCCGAGCCATTGGAGCCGCGACGCTAATTCCAGCCCGAGCCACTGGAGCCGCGACGCTAATTCGGCGATGCCCAGACAAAAAGTCAGAAACCGAAAATCTAATTTTGGAGATCTTTGTGCTGCCTTCAATGACATTCATTCCAGCATTATTCAGCCATTATTTGGGTGATAAATGGCTACCATTACTTGGGCAATTCATTGCCATTTCAGGGTGATTCAATGTCATTACTTGACACTTGAAGAGACTAAATCTTACACTATAAATTGAGGTCTTTGGCTCAATTGTTAAACACTTGCATTTTTAGAAAATTTTCTTCCTCTCTAGCATATTTCAATACTCAAAGTTCTTCAAGAGAAACACTTGAGTTTCCTTTTCTCAAGTGTTAGTAGTTGTTTTATCTTGAAAGACTATTGCCTAGAAAATGTAAAAGGATATATACGGGACAATTTTGTCTTAAAGACAGAATGACATCACTCGACTCAGCAAATATTCAGATCAAGTGTTCGTTCTTGTTTCCAGTTGTCTGTTAAGATTGTTTGTTGTAATCTTTGTTCTTCATTTCCTAATTCTTATAATAAGTGTTTACTACTTCACGTTTGTTGGTTTTACATTTTAACTAACAAAAATCATCCTTATTAGCGTCCCCATCGCATGAGCAAACAAGCCCGAAAGATTAACCAATTTCAAGACGAGCACAACTCACAAGGAGCATCTTTTGTGCTGATACGCCAGAAAAACAAAGTTCTAGCCAAACAAAATAACTTAATTTAAAATAAGATCATGCATATCTGAAATTTAGAACTATAATTACGTTGGGGGAAAAATAACCCAGCCAAACTTTTCACTGTTAAGGCCAAAATAGGAAAATTGAAAAGGAAAACAATTGTTTTTTTTTTTCAAAAAGTGCCACGTGTGAAAAACACCCCCACCAAATTTTAGTACATGATTAATCAGACACCTTATCCATTTGATATACATGTCTTGTGAACATTTTGAGCCTTTAAAATTGAACAGAACAGTTCAGTTTCTAACCAGCGGTGAAGAATTTTAGTTCTACAGACTTTGAATTAAAAGGACAAATTCTTCTGCAATAAAAGTTACTGGTGAGTGTGATTTTGCTTTATGATTGAAAACTTTTGGCTCTTCTTTGATGATGAGAATGTGGAAATGATCAAGAATCTACTGTTATTTTACCAGGTAATGTAGTCACCTTTTTGCCATCAGATGAGCATTTGATTTTATTAAGACCTAAAATAAATTAATACTAGTTTAACTTTCTAAACAGATTAAGCTCAAATGTTACCGCACCACGCCGGATCCTTCAAAAATACACCACTTCTGGAGGATATGACATGCACCCAATAACATTTTTGAAAAGTTAGAACAACACAACTCTTAGTTGAATCATTTCACCTATTAACATTGTACCACTTAACCCGATATCTTATTGGTTCGGTTATCAATATAGCATGCTTACAAACCGATAAATTGATTTGATTACCTTCAAAACCGAATTGAACAGACCAATAAAAAGCCCCCCGTACTGGAGCAAGTTTCAAGTCTCACAGCACATATCAAGAGAAGTACTCAACGTGTATGACCTCAAAAATTAAGTAGATCTCAATATGAATTGACTTGTTGCAGACCTCAAATATAGTAAGTTAAAAACTTCTTCTCTAATAGCTTAAACCATAGAAAAAGCTGTTCACACAATTCACCAGAACTAAATGGAGACAAAAGCTTCAGAAACTTTCCTCCATTTAAAAGAGACTACAAAAGAAAAGCCTAATTGAAAGGAATTTCTCTAATACTTCCTAACGAGACGTATTATTCCCACTCTGTGCTGGCAACATAATACAAAAGGTCAGAAATTTTCCGTGAGATTAACTTGTACACCACTTGTCAGCGTCGAGCAATAGCACTCCTCTGGACTTGAGCAATCGTATCTCATAAAGTTATTCTACTTTCAGAACTATCTTCATGAACTCATAAACGAAATAACTTAATGCAGCTGATGGCAAAACCTGCGGAGCACGATAGAAACACACATTTTGTTATATTCTTAATTCTTTCACAAGTAAAACTAGCAGATCAAAGAAACTCTTCTAAACAGCCAAAACAGAAGAAATGTATCACAATGTTAGCACAAGAGAACCACCGCATCCTGGATATATGACCGTTAAAGAATATAGGCGAAAAGAGAAGATGAAAGAATATACAGTCATCTGTACTGACAAATGATGCTTAAGTGAAAACGGTTGATTAACAGAAAAAATGGATGATCTGCAGTTGACTTCTCAAAAGCAGAGTGGACCACAAGCTTCCTATTTGTTCAAGCCTTGGTTGACAAAATTAACCAGTATCTGTGTTGGTGGAGGTAGCATGTGCCCCATGGAATTAGTCAAGGTGCACGCACGCTGGCCCGGACACCACGATTGTCAGAAAAGAATAAATAAATAAATAAATAAAGAGAGGCATAGCTCCACTTTTAATGTCAGAACATTTAATTTTTTTCTTTCTAAAAAGAGCACTCAAAACAGGTTCTTCCCCATCTAGATGAGCTATATTGATTAAAAGGGAGTGTTAATATAGACCTTAGTTTTGGCTTCCAAGAGAAAGCCAACCTTTGGGCTTTACGAAACAACTTAATGTTAGTCAGTTTGGAACTACTAGTGACTATGTGTTGGCTTTTATTTGTTGATTAAGAGAAGAGTTATAATGATGGCTGACTACTATAAGCTTATATTACCATAAAAATGGAAGGAAAAAAATATATAAATGTATGTAAAGTATACTAATCCTTTGAAATAAGATAACTCTATGTGCCATTCACCGAAGTTCTTGGTACTTAACCCCACCCAAATTGTTGTCTAGGCATCACATTGCAGGATATATATTCATCATCACTTTCCACAGTAGAATATTGATGACTTTATCCATAATCATATCCAAGGACTCTTTTTTTTAATAAACTATGGTGTCCGAACCAGCTTGCGCACACCTCGATTAATTCCACGGGATACCTGCTGCCTCCCACCAACACATATACCGGGGAACTCTGTTCACCAAAGCTTTGAACAAATGAGAAGAAATCACCTAGTGTTTTGTGCCACCGCTGGGATTTGAAAGCTGAGACCTCATGATTCTCAATCAACTTCATTAACCACTAGGCCACACCCTTTGGTGTATCCAAGGACTCTTACTGAAACAGGGTCCTATAATATCTATTCCACATGATGGAACAACAGTCAACAAGAAATTGTTTGTTTGATGTACCTGTAATAAGCTGGGAGTTAATCCTGCATAGAGGGCAGGAATACCGCCTTGCTCAACTATCTTCATGCTAGTTGCCAATGCACTCATCTTGGTTGCCCGGACCTGCATCTGAAGCTGTCTCCTCACAACTTCAAACGGGTATGTAGCGGCTTCAGAACAAGCACCAGCAATTGCTCCGTATATCAAAGTTCTAACTGTACCCAACTCCAGTTGATCTAATGCATTTAGATCTTCACCTTCTTTCATATTTTGTAGTCTTCTCCTCCCTTCTGGTGAATGCAAATAAGCTGATTTTAATATATCATAAACTCCGTAAAAAACTGCGCCTGAAGGTGCCATGCTTATGATGGAAGGAACTAGGCCCTTGTAAAGAGAGAAGAATCCCTCCGTGTGAATCATGTGGCTGAAAGCACCGATTAAGCCTCCCAATGCTTCTCCCCCAGGTGCTACCATTACCGTCCTAATCTGGAACATTGACATGTTCCAAGAATTTTAAAAAATGAAACATAGTCAAATCATTGTCGAGCCGGTAGAACTTGATGTTGTTCTTGAATGTAGCCATAAGGAGAGCCAAAGACTAGTATTTTGTATACTATAGGAATCACAAAAGAAAGGTTATAGCAGATGATTAGAAGTCCAGTGGCATGCTAATATAACAAGGCTAGAGCAACAATATGATTCTGTTATCCAATTCATCAAAAATATTTTCAAATGATTAAATTAGCTGAATTCGTCACAAATTGAATTGTCAATGGAATTTCCCTAGCTTCTTCATTAGACAGTCTTCAGCGATTATGGTAGTGGCTTCTTAAGTTTAATTAAGCCCCAAAATCACATTCTCTAACTTGTTTAGTTCCGCTGAGTTCATTCAAATCAATGACATAGAGTCGAAGCAATCAGCATGACCATGAAAGGAAAACCGATAAAATTTTGGATGACTAGGCAGAGGGTGCCACTTGAAGAAAATAATTTTTCAAGCTAAGCAGTCTGAAAATGTTAAATGGGTAAAGTAAAATTTCAAAAGCCAGTATCAACTTGCATTCTTTTACAAAGTAAATTTTCATATTCCAGATACATATCCAACTCAGTGGAGTTCAACTCGTTATGCTTTTTAAAAAGAAAGTGTAAGAGCAAAAAGATTGAATTTACTAAAATATCTCTCACAGTGTCCATAGGTATGCAGAGCACAGTGGCTGTAATTCCTGCAGCAGCACCAGCAACAAATCTTTCGAGATTAGTTGCCTCCTCATTACCGGTTAATTTGAGCAGATGATCCCTGTATTTTTCATACGCATAGAAGTTGATAGATTTAAACGGAGCTGTGCGTAAAATATTAACAAAATTTCCTTTCCAAAATCCCTTTATGCCTTGAGTGGCTGCAATCGTCTTGATGAGCTCCAAAAGATGCTTCTGCTCACCACGAACTATATACTCCAGCTTTAATCTCTCAAGAGGAGCAACAAAAGTTCTTAAACAAAAAAACAGTTCAAGAAAACTTCAAACCGTCAGAAACTCCACAAAAAATAACATATTACAGGTTATATGTACAGTTTATCGGGAACATAACCCAACCAATGCCACTAAAGTACAAAGCTTCAAGAAAGTATTATTAGTATTCACATTGCAAAATCCAAAGTCACAACCCGGAAAGAAGAATCTTTTAGCATATGCTTCGTTCCTAATGCGTCAAACTTATTCTGCTAAGATATGGAATCACATTGATCCATTCACAACCAAAAAGCAGAATTTGCCTGGCTCAAGTAACAAGAGTCTAATGCTATATTTCAACGTCCATGGTTAGATCCTTCCTTAATAACAACTATCGGTTACACTCAATTCTTCCCATGTGGGCTTCTAGAGTTCTTGTTACTTTGCAGTAGGTTTAGGGTGGACTATATGGAAGGAAAAACCTATAGATACTTTGAATAAGTTGCGCGGACTCTTCATTTTTTATGCCGAACCCGTCTCGGCACGAGAACGGGTGCGGGATACGTCTCGGATCCGGTCAACCAACTTCAGATACTTTTACTGGAGTCCATGGACAATTTGGGGAGGGGGGGGATTGAGATTTTGATTTCTCAAAATGAAAGATACAACATATTTAAAACATGGGAAATAGCATACCTTCATGTGAAATGAGGATCCTCATACACCACAGCCTCAATCACATGGGAAATGAGCTGAGACACAGAATTTGAATTTTCTTAGCTGAATCCCTGCACCCGTATCCATACCTGGATCCACACCCCCGAATCTAAAAATTTAGATTTTGTTGAATCCGACACTCGTATCCGTACCAATACCGGATACCCACTCAAGTCCGAGCAATTTAGCTTTGAAGGCAAAAAGGAGAATATTTGTAACTTAAAGCATAGATGTTTATCTCTTTTAGCCTTTTGGTGTAAAAATAAAAATGTACAGGAAGTAGATAAGATGATTAATTTCCTTAGTTCTATCCACATGTAGCTATTGTACAAATATGCATATTGCAAACGGTTGTACTACTCATCATTGCACTCTCTGGGTGTTATTTTCTAATAATTTTTTTCATTATATTCCGATGTTACTTGCAGTAGGTTTAAATTTCTCACTTTGTGTATTAGACGATTAGATGTACTCTACTTGATTCAGTCAAAAGAACTATAGCACAGAGAAAAGATCAACCTCATATCTAAGCAATTCCATATTTCTACAATTACGTAGAATTAGAATATTCAATTGTTTGTCTTTCTATTTTTTGTTAAATAAATAAGGTAAGGTTAGGAACCAGAGCTCACGGGTTCAAGTCATGGAAATAGCATAGAAATGCAAGATAAGGTTGCATATAATAGACCCAATGTGGTCCGGTCCTTCCCCAGGCATAGCAAGAGCTTAGTGCATTTGCTGCCTTATTTAGATTAATTATTAACTGATTTAGTTCCTTGAATCCCAATAATGCTAAGAATGCATACACCATGTTATCTTTCCAAGTTAAATACGACACAAAAGTCGCCATCAGATAGTCCAAGCATGTCCATGCCAAACCAATTGATCCTCAAATAATTAAATAATATGAATTTTCTAATATACACTATTTTCTCCGTGCCATTACCTTACCACAATGAAGCATTTTGAATATGAAACGGGCCAAATAGAAAAAAATAGATACATATAGCTGACTTCAACTAGTTTATCATTGAGGCTCAGTTGATACAAAAAGGCATTTTAAATAGCTTGATTGACTAACACACAAAATCAAACCACCAGAGGTGGGGCTATAATTTTGCGTTTATGAGTTCTAGATTCTACAAAAGGAAGCTTATTGGGTTCTGACTAAATAATTTATACATGTAAGTAAAAGTTTAAACTTAAATTCAATATATAAACCAAAGTTACTGAGTTCTGTTGAAATCACAGGCAAAACTATAGCTCCACCCCTGCATTACATACCATCAACAAAGACTAGGCCTTAATCACAAATTAAACCGGTTAAAGTTGGCTATATGAATTTTCTATATCCAACAACAACAACAACATATGAAATCTCACAAAGCGAGGTCTGAGATGATAAAGTGTACGCAAACCTTACCCCTACCTCAGGGAGATAGAGAGACTATTTTCGGAAGACCCTTTGATAGCTCCATGAGCAAGGATGCCGCTATAGAAGCCCTAAGAAGACCGTCGTCAAAGTCACAAGCTACGGAGATGCAAGCTAAGGTTGGTGGGCTTCAATTGAAAATCAAGAAGATGCTTATCGTGGAAGAAAAAACCAAGAACGAGTTCAAAAATTATGAAGAAGAATGGACTAACTGCTACACATATTCATGATTCAAATCCAAGTCCAAGACGAGGAGTATTGGGGCCCATATGGGGCTGAAAATTCTGCCCAAAAGTTAAGCTAAAATTCTCACCCAAATTGGGTGCAAAAGTCACGTACAAGTGACTTACATGGGCACATGTTTTGATTAGAATTTGGCAAATTTCCCTTATTTCTTTAGGAATAGTTTTTGGATTTTATGTTACATGCTTTCCTAGTTTAATCCAAGTTAGGTTTTAGTGTTTAATTATTTCTATAAAAGTAGATCCTAATCGCATGCTATTTGGGATAAGTTATTATTATTATTTGAGAGTTATTCTTCTTTACACCTTTGCATGTGGCTACTTGGGATTTATCTTGCAACGTTATAAGAACGATTCTTCTAGGAGGTAAGATTAATTCATACTTGATATCTTTGGAAAAAAAGGTAATTATTCTTATATTAATTATTGTCTCTAATTTCTTCGAAATAGGGGTCTAGATCACCTTTTAATCTAAGTTCTTGAATTGACGCTATTATTATCATAATTAGTTTTAATTTGCTAATTTTGAATACTAAGATCAATTAGGGTTCTTAGCACTTAATCTTGAAATTTAGGGATTTTATTCTTGAATTTCGCATATTTTATTCAAGTAATCTGATTTGTATCACCCTCGGCTCGAATAACACATAACAAGACAATATGAGAAAAGACAATAATAGAAGTAAAAAGGCATAGCAAATAATAGAGAAAGCGTCACATAGCATTCCGAGAAAAATAATGCATAACCGAAGCAGAAGAACAACAGGTAATAGCAGAAAAAACCGATTCAAAACTGGTTTTACCTTGAAACTGCAGCAGCAACAGCTCCAGCCCATAGATGCTTAGTAGTATTAAAAGCAGCATCTCCACCACTTAGCACCTTCTTCTCCTCCATCTTTTCAACTTCCCGACACACCGGCATTCCACTCTCCGCCGCCGTTTCGCCGGAATCCTCCTGAAATTCATTCCCTCCGCCGTTAACCGACACCGTCAGCGACAAAAACCGCCCGTCGGTGCCGGAAACCTCGAATCCAATCCCTGTCCGTCGATATAAAGTCTTGTTGTTCCCAATCAACGACACGAATGATCTAGGAGCCGATTGTTGTAGAAATAATCCATTATTACAGTCATTAAAACAAATTGAATTTAAACACAGATCATTACTACTCAAACTCGAAACCCGAATCCGACCCGGATCCGATTGAATAACTCTATCCATCTCTCTATGTTATGTATTTCCACAGTGTAGCAAATTTGTATTTTTAAAAGAGAAGAAATAAATGCATTGATTCCATCGCCACGAAGTCCTCTTTTGCTTAGGACTGTTCTGTACAAGTTCTTTCAGTTTATTTTTTAAAAGAAATCAGTTGGAGGGTTTTTTTATGTTTTGTTTGATAGTTGACACAATGGCAAAAAGTAAAAGAATGTTATTTTAATGTGTTTCATGAATTGATGGTTATAGTAACTGTTGATCTATATAGTTATATTTTGTTTTTTCTACAATACTTGGATAGTTTTTTTTTTATATATGCAATTTATTGGCTTATGCTAGACTATTTCTGAAGATAGTAGTATGATAGCGATGACAACGGATCAGATCTGGACCGGATCCTACTAGATCCAGATGCAGATTCATTTTTTATACATGAATTCAGATTCATCGGGTCCATAAAATCATATCCAGATCCACCGGGTGCACGAATCAGATCTGGATCCACGTGTTGAAATTTTTTTGACAAAATAAAAATTCAATCTGATTGGAAAAGAAATGTTTGAGTTCATTCAATTAACCTACACAAACATGTCATCATTCTTCCAAAATACTGAACGAAATTTTAGCATCACAAGAAAATAAAGACGATGAAACAAAATAAGTAAATAACAACATCATGATTCATGGAGAACGCTGCAATTACAAAGGTCTTTAAATTAAATTCTACAACAATGTTCTTTAAAATGTCAGCAACATCTTTTATAACCTTCTGCCAAACTTGATAAACTAGTCTTCGAAGTCACTAGTTTCAACGTCATCAACAACCTAAAATAACAAAGAAACAATCATATTAAAAAGAGATAACTAAAAAAATCATGTCAATAAATATTTATGATTAAACATATCATTTACCATATCAATTAAGTCAACTACTTCCCTTCTTCTTCAGAATCTTCAGTACGTGTCGAACAATCATGTTTGCCCTCCAAAGTACCTTTATTTGAAAGAAATTGAAAATAAATAGAAGGTTCACGTTAGAAAAAAAATTGATATTAAAGTATAATGAGAATAATCAATACATAAATAATAGATACCTTTAATGTCTTGATCATCCAATTTTGCAAGCACATTAATGCCTCCACAGTTTTAGAGTAAGATTATCCAACGGCGGGGCAGGTCCCGACAGGACGCGGGGAGGGTCAGGACGCGGGATCCGACGGGCCTGGCGGGATGGGAAAAGGTCCCGTCCCACGTACCGCTGGAAGGGGGTCGGGATTTAGCGGGGCGGGTCGCGGGTTTCAGTTTTTTCTGCCACTTAATTTTAAAAAATAATATATATATAAACACTTCAATAATTGAACAAGATGGTGTAATAAAAACATCTTAATGTTGTTTTTGTGCCTCTTATATTATTTAATAGAAATATGATTTCTTTGTAATACAATTTCAAAATTACAACTTTGTGGTGTTGTTCAAAAGTTGCAAATCACATAGTAAAATTGCAATTAAAAATATTATATATGCAACCATACTTTTTCGAATTTTCTCACAATGTCTTGAGGATCTTCTGTTTGAATTGGAATTTATTTGTCAAATTCCTCAACGTCGCTTCCTACTCCCTCGGATAAAATTTTGTTGTAGTTGTAGTCTTCTTCTTTGTTGATCTTCGATTGACCGCACCTTTTACACTCCGCTTGAATCCAGTCTCTGAATAAAACTGCAATCTCCAAGCTGTCTCTCGCCAATGAATGTCTGTGGTCTCCTATTTGAAACCTTCCCGCAGAAAAAGCGCCTTTAGACGTTGTTGATGACGCTTGAATGTTCAACACATCTCGGGTCATCTTTGATAGTGTCGAAAATGTCTTCTTATTCTCCCTCCAGTATTTCAGCAACTCTTCCTGTCCTTCAGCATTGACAATTAATTCATACGGTACAACACCCTACAAAATAGAAACATCAAATTCGCTGACTCGTGAAGAATTTGGACCACTAAACATTTTATTTCTAAGGCCTTGAATACTAGCAGCGGAAACCACATGTTTTTTATAAGGTTGTAGCAAAGCAGTATAAGATGGTACAGAAGTCGGTTGATTATACTCTTGGTAATATGTATATAGTTTTTTGCATTCCGAGTGTATGCTAGACGTAACTTCTTCTTTAGTTGGTGTGTGAGTTGATTCTTCAGTTGAGTTTGTTGGAAGTACTTGGATACAATCATAAATTGTTTCAACTAGTGTTTTGCAACCGTCTACTTTAATAGTTGAATTTAATACATCATCAATAATATAAATAGTGGGAATAGAAAAAAATTAATTTTTTTAATTTTTTTTTTCAATAGGTGCCTTATAAGATTGTTTTTGCATATATTCATTAAGTAAAAAAATATTAGAGCTATATAAAATAACATATTTGAAATAGTAGGATAATAAATACCGAAAAATTCTTTAGTAGCTTGATAAATTTTATCTAAAAATCCATTAAGTTATAAGATTTTATCTCAATCATTATCTACAAGCATATCCCTTGAATTTTTATTATTGACGTTAAATAATAAAATTATAGGTTGTCTATAATCGTAAGCAACAAGTAGTTGTTCATACAGAGAATTCCACTTAGTCGAAACTTCTTCTGGAATATTTCTATAAGGTAAACCACAATCATGACATGTTTTTATACTCTTTGCGTCTTCGTATTCTTTTTACCTTTAAAAATAAAGTTTATAGAAAATTGTATTTTATCAAGAATGTTTTCAAAAAGTTTAGGCCATCATTTACAACTAAGTTATAAATATGACACGCACATCTTATATGAAAATGATCAGAAAAATATGGAGTTAATCTAAGTTTTAAAAGTCTTATAGCATAATCATTAGAACTAACATTATCTAATGTAATAGTCATAATTTTATCAGTTATTTCATAATATTCACAAATTTCATTAATATTTTCTGCAATAAAACTTCAAGTGTGCATATCATCTATATATCTATATGCTAAAATACGTTTTTGCATAAATCAATTTTGATCTATCCAATGACATGTTACCGTTAAATAATCGTTATCGTTAGTACTACGGACTATGTCAGAAGTGATAGCCACTTTGCCATTAAAATAATATTGTGGATAACGTAAATATTGTTGATATTCACTTGCAAATTTAAAAACATCCATTCTAACAGTTGATCTAGAAAAACTATTAAAAGCAGTATTATATGTTCTCGAATGTAATGAATAAAATCAGGAGAGTAAGGAAATGAAAAAGCAAACCCTCCTTTGTTTTTATCATATTTAGGACCAAAAATTCCACCGTCGTCGGGTTAATTTGACTCTGTACTTGGCCGGGGAGATTGTGAACCTTGTCCCGACTCAGATGACATTTGCACATCCAATTTTTTAGCCTGGTATTGATTCCACCTAGTTGTGTGCCCGCCTTGTACATGTGTCAGTAAACCTCCCGTCCCACCTTGACCTTTTTCGATTTTAAATCTATAAACATTTTTACAAATTTTACATCTAGCTAGTTGATTCTATTGGTCCCTATAAAAAAAATCTCATGCAGGTGATTTTAATTTTCGTTGTGTGGGGTCTCGACTCATACTAGGGGGAATATGAGGCATTCCAGTTTGAGTTCAGGCTGAGACTCAGTCTGAGCCTGAGGTTGAGGTGCACTAGTAAGTGTGTCATCTACATTATCGTCTAAATTAATGTATGCTTCATCTACCTCATTTGGTGATGATAT
Organism: Przewalskia tangutica; assembly: GCA_029844215.1. Taxonomy (NCBI): domain Eukaryota; kingdom Viridiplantae; phylum Streptophyta; class Magnoliopsida; order Solanales; family Solanaceae; genus Przewalskia; species Przewalskia tangutica. Next base: position 149,495,170 of record CM056719.1, read on the forward strand.
ATCATTAAAAACACAGTATCATCTATATGACTTAAATCAATTAAATCATCGGAACTAAGAATATGATTACTAGAAGAAGTACACTTACTCTTGTTACCCCTACTAGAAGAAGCAACCTTACCCTTACCCTTAAACATACCTCTTAATCCTTTTATTATAATTATATAAATAAATAATTAAAGTAAATGAAATTAAGTGTGATAATTAAAATTAAGTAACAATAATAATTTAAATAAGGAACGAAGATATCAAACGCCGACGTAATGTCGACGTGTAATCGAGGTTCAAAATTGAAATTTTGCTCGATGGATGATCCTCAAGCTAGTTGTCAACTTTTCTCACAATTTTAGAACTTTGATATAAATGGGCACAAAAAATGTAATAATTAGTAGAGAATGTAGAATTGTAGAGAGATAAATTGAGAGATAAATTGAGAGATGATAGGAAGATCAAAATTTGAGAAATGGTTGGAAGATCGAAAATGTAATAATTTGCCTTTTTTCACATTTTCTCACCTCCCCTATGAGGCTACGAGGAACTTGTGGAAAGAATAAAGAATGTCTTCATAGCTATTAGCAAATAGTAGAGTTCTTTCGTTCAATGTTTGTTAATGTCATTGAGAACCCAACTATGCATTTTACATGTTTTGGAAAATTAACACTCTGATTTCCATTAAAATCAAGCTTGACATCAGATGATAAGTCTTTTGAAAATATTTGGATTTTCATAATTTTTGACATGAAAGATAAGTATATAAAAAAAATCTTAAAGGTTGAACTCTTTACGTTTAAATCCGGGATCCACCTGTGCAGTTTTTACCAAGGAACTTGAGCTTTATGTTGACATAAGGAGGTATTCACGACAAATTAAAATAAAGGTCAACTACAAATACCATCTCATCATACTGTATATTCTACTCAAGAGAATGGGAAAAGAAAAGATCCCTGAACAAGGAATCACATCACATAATACATAATCACAAGTTTTAACAGTACCAACTGGATCTTTAATGTTTTTCAAGAACACAGAGTTACCAGCTACCTCACCATCAGAATTGAAAGAATTTGTTGTACAGAACAAAGATCTAACAAAGTGAGCTAATTGAGCATCTATATGTATAATGATATAATTGGATGCAACTGCATCTTTGTGTATGTTCAACTTCTTATCTCTCTCGTGTTACATACAAAATCTAGCACGCGCAACCTCTGCGTTGCTGCTCCGTGTGAGATGAATTTGTGGTAGGCTTCAAATTCACATCCACCACCATATCTTCTTGCTTTGTGGACGAAAGGGTTTCCATACCCGGTAAAGCAGCAGCTAGCAATCTTTCGGAACAGAGGATGTAATTATCATCATTTCACATATTAGGGTCATCCTAATTTGACTACTAATTTGTCAAACAACTGCGAAATGCATGAAGTCAAATCTATGTTATGTGCAAATATTAAGTGATGAAAAGGAGACTGTACCTTGATATTGAATCCAGCTTTAGCACTGGTTTCTATAAACATTACGTTAAATTCACGAGCCTTGGTTTCGCCTTCTTCAATGGATGCTTGCCTGTTTAAACATCATTGTGCAAATCAGAGAAAAGATGGAAAACATAGGTTCAAACTCTCTACAAGAATGAATAAAACCGGAGGTCCATGACTCTTCGAATTAATATTCAAGAGCAGGAGCATGTTACCGAATCACATATCAATATGGATACTGAGAGCAAAACTCTAGGCATGACTATGAATCCGGAAAAAAACTAGAGGTTAAAAGGTTAACTAGGCCTAACCAGAAACGAAAAAGTCCACAGTGTGAATCATGCCAATGTTAAACAGAATAGGAAATGGTAAACCACGAAGAGGGTACAGCTCTGGTAAAAGTTTTCTCAACAAGATCAGTTTTGTTCCCAACAAGAATAATAATGACATCAGTTCCCCGTTCAGTACCTACTTCCTCAATCCACTTTGAAGTGTTTAGAAATGATTGACGGTCTGCGAACGCAATGATTTATCAGAAAAATACGTCATGGAACATAAAATAATAAACTTAGCATCAAAGACAAATATCATACTGCATTGGATAACCAATAGAGTTACTTCCTTAGAAACTTCTATTTATGCTTATCAATCCTAAAATTGTCGAGCAGGCCAAGAAGGACACAGATATATGTAGAAACATTCTATCAAAGAACTTTCAATCAATTACTCACTGGCAACATCAAACACAATTACGGCGACACAAGAATCTCTAATGTAGCTCAGAATAAGACTCCTAAATCTCTCTTGACCAGCAGTATCCCTGTATACGTGAAGATATACATTAGAAATCTACAAAATCACAGCAGAATGTTAACAATTCCTAACGGGCTTCATATGCTATTTAAGGAACAGCTGAACAGATTACTTTCTGCACTTGCCTGTATAACGTTTTGCCGGGTAACAGGTAAAACTAACCTCTATTCTAGCTCTAGGTGCAGAAGTTTGAATAGGCATGGTCTTATGATAACATTTCATCTCAACTATACGAGTATATGTTTGGTTCTAAATCATTTCATTTCTACCGTAATCAAAAGATCTTTTGGTTCCAAGACTAGAAAGATATAGTATCCTAGATAATCCAGCTTCTTAATTGTGACATGCATGGACGTCGGAAAGGCTACCTTGTACAGTATCCATGAAATATTCATGCATAATTAAAATTATTCATCTCTGTTTCTCCTAAACCCCAAACGATGGTAACTAAGGGTCGCTAATAGATTTTTGTAGACATGTGTACTGTTTAAAACTTTAGAAAGACGACCTACCAGAGCTGCAAACGAACTGTTCGATCTTCAAGGTACATTGTCTTCGACAGAAAATCAATACCAATGGTAGCATGCATCCAGAAACACGCTAAGCAAGAGTGTTAAACAGTACCCAGCGCCGAGGCCCAAGCCTCATAGCGCCGCGGCCCAGCCCAGTCCGTGAACAGTAGACTTTGCATATATTTGGTATATTAATCTTACCTTAATTAGTATTGTAACATTAACATAAGTATATAGTTATTCTCCATATAGAATAGGAATTTAGATGTAAAGTAGGAATATGATTCTCTTATTGTAACTTGTATATATATGTCTTTCATCAATAAGAATAATCAAAGGATTAATTCTTTCATGCTATCAAGAGTCTAGGTTCTCTTTACCTTTCTTCCGCTCCTCAAATTTCTCTCTCTAAACCTCTCGGATTTTTCAAGAACCCCTTGGTTTTTTCTACAAAATCCGAGCCTCTTTTCTCTTCCAAAAATCCTCCCTCACAAATTACCTTCTCCGAATCTTCGTGTTTTATTCACCATGACTGATAAAAACACGTTTCATCTTGCCCTCACAGTTTCCAACATCAAGAGCGTTCTTCATATTGTTTTTTATCTTGAAAACGTCCAATATGATACGTGGGCGAAATTATTTAAGATTCATGCTATGACACATCAAGTTCTTCACCACATCATCCCTCCCGCTGCTCCTACGGAGGGTGATACGGCGTCTACCACGATTGTGCCCACCAAAGCAGCCGATCCAGACTTATGGGTCATGTCAGCAAAGGTTCTCTAGTGGATTTATGCCACTATATCCTTGGACCTTTTACAGACGATTATGGAACTCAACTCCACAGCTATGGCGGCGTGGAATCGATTGCGTGATATATTCCAAGATAACAATCATTCTCGCATTTTTATCCTTGAACAAGAATTTTCTCAAGTTGTTATGACGAATTTTCCTAACGTTTCTTCTTATTGAAAATGCCTCAAGCACTTGGCAGATCAACTTCGCAACGTGGGTTCTCCTGTTACTAATAGTCATCTCGTTTTTCAGATGGTTGTAGGTCTGTCCGAGGCCTATACAGGGGTTGCTTCGGTTATTCGTCAAAGTAACCCCCTGTCGGAGTTCTATCAAGCCCGCTCTATGCTCACTTTGGAAGAAGCATAGAGCTGCATTAAAATAAACGACCCGGATGACTTAGACGAGCATGCCACAAGGAAGGAGCAAGAGCTGCAAAAGTGGATGACATGGCTTGACGCGAGATGCTGAGACTTGGTGTGATTGGATAAAGATCCCCCTACTGTCACATTGTTAGCGATATTTCGAATGCTCACGCAAGCGTACGCATCGTTGACAAGTAATATAGTCTGATAAGACCGAATATCGTCCTCAGAGACTGGTTTCTAATTATCGTTCATCTATTTTATGTTATCTATTTGGCAATCGATATTTGAGTTGGATTTTTGTTTAACTACTAGAATAATTGCAAGAATTACTGAACTATTTAAGTTGTAATTAGTTATGAGTGAATTAGGGCTTCCAAAATCCTCTACTATCCACTATATTCAATCCTTAATGCAACTAGAATAACTTTTTCTTCTACGTTAAGATAGCGGTTAACTAAACTGTCTTATATTCCGGTTAGGACATATAATCACTCAACCCAGTGTAGAACCCTTCTATATTTCTATGATAGGATTTACCATATAGGAGGATTAAAAACAGTAACCTCTAATGCTACACAAGTATCGGGGTACTGTCGTCCGCGATTTTAACCTATGTCTAGTCAATTACAGCATATTCAAATCTCTCCTCTCGGTTCTTGATTCGAAATCATATATATTATGATAATCAGTGATCAATTAATTATCAAGCATGCATACCAATTATTGACTAAATCTTAATCAAGTGAAGAAGAAATCAAACTACTGCATTAATTCATGAATAAAAGTTTCAAGCGATTCATAAGGAAAACCCTAATAAAGTGTTTAGCTCCTAGCCATAGTCACGCTAAGAACTAACACAAAATACATACATAAAATGAATTAAAAATCAAAGAAAAGAAATTACTGCGAACTAAGTCTCCAATTGTAGTCTCTCTTGTTGTCTTGTGTTGTGTTTTGTTGTAGAATGACCAACCTCCCTCCTAGCATTAATCCCCAGGGCTTAAATATGTTCTAAATTCCGTGCCTTATGGACCAATCTACCCTTAGCCAATTATTCTTCGGAACTGAGATTTTCCGCACCAGCACCGTGGTGCCGAAACTCCTGCAGTCTCTCAGTAATAATGACACCGCGGTTCTGCATGTTGGCATCGCGGTACTGAAAATCCTATGGCTTCTCAGTAAATATGGCACCGCGGTTCAGCATATTGGCACCACGGTGTTGACAATCTTTCGTCCTGATTTGCCAACTTTCGTCCTTTTTGCATCGGGAGCACCTTTTCTGCCCAATTCTCGCTCATTTTCGCCATTTTTCCTTTTTGCACCGTTGTGACTCAAAAGAAAGAAAAACAACCTAACACGACACTTATTTGAACGAAAATAGGAAAATACTAACTAAAAATGACTTAAAAGGTGTATACAGAATACGCCTAACAATGTTGTGCTTATTTGGAACGCCTAGTGAACTAAGTGGGATAATGTAGTAGAATGAGAAGCTAAAATATGTGTGCTTAAGTTAGATATACCAAAACTTCATGAAAATTTGATTATTTAGAATATTTGGTGCTTAGCCTATGTGCTGTCAATTGAAAAATATCGGTGAAGTCTGTTTGCTTGTTATTTGAGGCGAAATAGTTAAGATGTACATGTTAGGGAGATGATTCAAACATTTCTTTGTTAGCCCTTCTTACCATTCATTACCTACCTTGCAATAAATTGTATCCCTAGTCAGCCCCTTTGAGCACAAAATAAGTTATTTTCTTTGACACCTCATGATTCCCTCGTGTGCCATAGCGGTATTGAAAAAATTGGGATGAAAAAAAGTGAAAAAGAAATACAAAAAGAGAGTGAAAAAATGATGCACCTCAATAAAAAAAATGTAAAAGCTTAAGTTTAGGGGTGCCTAGGTGAATTGTTTCATGCTCTCAAAAAGAGAAAGGGGGATATAGGTATGAACTGAAAAGAATATAAAAAAGAAGGACAAAATGGTTGAGTAAGAAAAATGCTTATGGTACGTAAATTGAGCCTAAATGCCTAATCTTACCTACCCCTGCCTAAGCCTACATTACAACCCTGAAAAATTCTGATGATCTCTAGAATGTATGTCTATGATTAGTGGAGAATAGCAAGTAAACAAGCCCATAGAACTAAATGAAATTGATATGCATAGGTTAGGTATTAATGTTTCCATTACTTATGATTGAAATGAATTTGCGAAATATCTGACTTGAAATTCTAGATTGCTAAATTCATGCTATATTTGTTCCTACATATTATCCCAACTGACGTTCATGTGTTTCTAAGTACTTGTGCAGCTGCTTGATTTGAGTCTTTGAGTCTTTTGTTTTTGTGTCTTTGTTTTGTTTTGATCTTTGCTCGAGGGCGAGCAAAGATTATGTTTGGGGGTGTTTGTTATGCGTATTTTGTATACGCCTTTTGAGTCATTTTTAGTTAGCATTTTACTCGTTTTTGTTATGTTTAGTATAGTATTAGGTTTGTTTTTCTTTCTTTTGAGTCACAGCGGTTCCAAAAGGCAAAAATGGCGAAAATTGGGCAGAAAATGTGCTCCCGAGGCAAAAAGGACGAAATTTGGCAAATTAGGATGATGGATTTTCAGCACCGCGGTGCCAATATGCAGAATCGCGGTGCCATATTTACTGAGAAGCCACAGTACTTTCAGCACTGCAGTGCCACTATGTAGAACTGCGGTGCCATATTTGCTGAGAAGGTGCAGGAGTTTCGACACCGCGGTGCCGTTATGCAGAATCGCGGTGCTGGTGCGGAAAATCTCAGTTCCGAAGAAGAATTGGCTAAGGGCAGATTGGTCCATAGGGCACGAAATTTGGAACATATTTAAGCCCTAGGAATTAATGCTATGAGGAGGTTGGTCATTCTACAACATAGCACAACACAAGACAACAAGGGAGGCTACAATTGGAGACTTAGTTCGCAGTAATTTCTTTTCTTTGATTTTTAATTCAGTTTATGCATGGATTTTGTGTTAGTTCTTAGCGTGACTATGACTAGGAGCTAAACACTTTATTATGGTTTTCCTTATGAATCGCTTGAAACTTCTATTCATGAATTAATGCAGTAGTTTGATTTCTTCTTCACTTGATTAAGATTTAGTCAATAATTGGTATGAATGTTTGATAATTAATTGATCACTAATTATCATAATATAAATGATTTCGAATCAAGAACCGAGAGGAGAGATTTGGATATGTTGTAATTGACTAGACATAGGTTAAAATCGCGGACGACAGTACCCCGATCCTTGTGTAACATTAGAGGTTACTGTTCTTAATCCTCCTATGTGGTAAAATCCTATCATAGAAATATAGAAGGTTTCTGCATTGGGGTTGAGTGATTATATGTCCTAACCGGAATATAAGATAGTTTAGTTAACCGCTATCTTAACGTAGAAGAAGAAGTCATTCTAGTTGCATTAAGGATTGAATAGAGTGGATAGTCGAGGATTTTGGAAGCCCTAATTCATCCATAACTGATTACAACTTAAATAGTTCAGTAATTCTTGCAATTATTCTAGTAGTTAAACAAAAATCCAACTCAAATATCGATTGCCAAATAGATAACATAAAATAGATGAATAGTAATTAGAAACTAGTCTCTGAGGATGATATTCGGTCTTATAAGACTATATTACTTGTCAACGATGCGTACGTTTGCATGAGCATTCAAAATATCGCTAACAGTGTGACAGTAGGGGATCTTTATCCAATCACATCAAGTCTCAGCATCTGGCATCAAGCCATATCATCCACTTTTGCAGCTCTTGCTCCTTCCTTGTGGCATGCTCGTCTAAGTCATCCGGGGCGTTTATTTTATCTACTTTAGATAGACATAAGTTTATTTCATGTAAGGGTACGCGTAGTACTCCAAATTGTCAATCATGTGCTTTAGAAAAAATTATTAAGTTATCGTTTGTAGCTTCGAATTCTCATACTTCAATGTCATTTGATATTATTCATAGCGATTTATGGACCTCTCCTGTTCTCAGTTCTATGGATCATCGATATTATGTCTTATTCTTATTCTTGGATGATTATTCTAAATTTTTATGGACGTTTCCAATTGCGAAAAATCACAAGTTTTTCCATCTTCGTAAAATTTAGAGCTTTCATAAGAACTCAATTCGAACGAGAAATAAATAACATTCAATGTGATAATGACAAAGAGTATGACAATGGGGAGTTTAGGGAGTGTGCGCTCAAAATGAGATAAATTTTTATTTTTCTTGTCCTCATACATCTTCACAAAATGGGAAAGTTGAACGAAAAATTCGTATCATTAATAACATTGTCCGCACCTTATTGGTTCATTCTTTCGTCCCTCCGTTGTTTTGGCATCATGCGCTGCAAATGGCTACAGATCTACTTAATATTCTTGCCTCTAAAGGTTTGACATATTCTTCCCCTCTTCAGGTTTTATACAAAAAGACTCATTCGTATTCTCATCTTAGGGTCTTTGGATGCTTATGTTATCCACTGTTTACATCCACCGGAATCAACAAACTTCAGGCACGTTCTACGCCTTATGTATTTTTGAGTTATCCGTCTAATCATCGTGGTTATAAATGCTTTGATTTGTCATCTAAACGAATCATCATTAGTCGTCATGTTATCTTTGATGAGTCCCAATTTCCATTTTCTACAGTAGAAAAACCCGTGCCTAGTTCGTATGATTTTTTGGATGATGGTATCTCCCCCTCTGTTCTCTGTCATTATTTTGGATTTGTCACAAAATACGTCCCCAGTGTTGCGGCCCTTAGGGGAGGCGCCACGGCTCCTGCCATCCAGTGACCAGTCTATTTTTACTCCGTCGTCAGAGCCGCGACCCTTTGTAGATGCGCCGTGGCGCCAACCTTCCAGTGACCAACCTGTTTGTCCATCGTCATCAGCGCCGCGACCCTTTGGGGAGGCGCCGCAGCGCCAAAATTCCAGTAGTCACTGGAACGAAGGCGTCGCGGCCCTCTACCCCGGCGCCTCGGTGCCTCAAATAGTCCAGCCATAAATGCCTTAAAAAAATTCTCAAAATTCACCCAATCCAACCGCGAGTCATGGTCCAGTCATCCGCAGTCAACGGAGTACTTTTAAACCAAAAAGATATTTTAATTTAAATTCGAATGTTCTTAAATCACTCTTACCCCGTAATCCTGTATCTGACTTAAATGACTCTAATTGAAAAATTGTCATGACCGATGAATATAATGCTCTTATTGATAATAAGATGTGGGAGTCGGTACCCCTTCCTTCTGGTGTTAATATTATTCGGTCTATGTGGATTTTTGCTCATAAGGAAAATTTGACGGTTCATTTGCAATGCATAAGGCTCGTCTTGTAGGTGATGGTAAGACTCAGTAGGTTGGTGTGGATTGTGGTGAAACTTTAGCCCGGTGGTCAAGCCGACTACCATTCGTACTGTGCTCAGCTTGGCTCTATCGAAACCATGGCTCATTCATCAGCTAGATGTGAAGAATACTTTCCTACATGGTGATCTCAATGAGAGAGTGTATATGCATCAACCCTTGGGTTTTAGGGATACTAGATATCCTAATCATGTCTGTTTATTAAGGAAGTCCTTGTATGGGCTTAAGCAGTCTCCACGAGCATGGTATAAGAGGTTTTCTGACTATGTTTCGACTATGGATTTCTCTCACAACAGGTCTGATAATTCATTATCCATATACCGGCGGGGATCTTCCATGACTTATATACTATTATATGTTGATGATATTATCTTGATTTCCTCTTCTGATGCTTTGCGAATGTCTATTATGACAATGCTCAGTTCTGAGTTTGCTATTACGGACTTGGGCCCTTTAAGTTACTTTTTGGGAATTGCTGTCACTCGTCATACAGGTGGATTGTTCTTATCACAGAGTAAGTATGCAGCAGAGATCATTGAGAGGACTGGGATGTCATCCTGTAAGTCCACTTCTACTCCAGTTGATACTAAACCCAAGTTGGGTGCTGCAGCTGACTCTCCTTATGAGGATCCGACCAACTATTGTAGTCTTGCAGACGCCCTTCAGTATCTTACGTTCACACGACCAGACATTACATATGCAGTCCAGTAGGTGTGTTTGTTTATGCATGATCCCAGAGTTGAACATATGAATGCGCTCAAACGCATTCTTAGGTACATTCAGGGAACACTTGATTATGGCTTGCATTTGTAACCTTCATCTTCTACACTAGTCTCATATACAGATGCTGATTGGGGTGGTTGTCCTGATACCAGACGGTCTACGTCTGGCTATTGTATATTTTTAGGTAACAACTTGGTCTCATATTCTGCCAAGCGTCAATCTACGCTTTCACGTTCAAGTGCAGAGGCCGAGTATCGAGGGATATCCAATGTGGTTTTTGAGTCATGGTGGTTACGAAATCTACTGTTAGAGCTCTATTGTCCTGTTGAGAAGGCTACCTTGGTGTATTGTCATAATATAAGTGTCATCTACCTTTCTGGTAATCCAGTTCAGCACCAGTGCACTAAACACATAGAAATGGATATTAACTTTGTTCGAGAGAAGGTAGCTAAAGGACAAGTACGCGTCTGTCATGTCCCTTCCAGATATCAAATTGCAGACATCTTTACAAAGGGTCTTCCCTCGGTCCTTTTTGAAGATTTTAGAGACAGACTCAGCGTACGAAGACAATCTGCTATGACTGCAGGGGTGTGTTAAACAGTACCCATCGCCACAGCCCAAGCCTCATAGCATCGCAGCCCAGCCCAGTCCATGAACAGTAGACTTTGTATATATTTGGTATATTAGTCTTGTACCTTAATTAGGATTGTAACATTACCATAAGTGTAAAGTTATTCTCCATATAGAATAGAGATTTAGATGTAAAGTAGGAATATGATTCTCATATTGTAACTTGTATATATATATCTTTCATCAATAAGAATAATCAAGGGATTAATTCTTTCAAAGAGGTTGATACTAGTATATTCATCCCGGGATCCAATAAATATAAATACTTTTAATATTGAAGGATCGGCTAGGACAGAAATATAGCATTGGATCTAACTCATTAACCTGGTAAGTGGTATCGAATTTATCGTACATAAAGCGAGTAATGATGCTAGTTTTTCCAACAGATTGATCTCCTAAAAACACCAATTTGTATTTTGCTAATGGCGATACGACCGCCATTATTATTCAATTAATCTCTTCTTCTTCACTCTCTCTCGTATATGAGATCTTGATCGGTGGAATTGAGAGGAAAGAGAGAGATAAAGAAGAGAGAAAATTGAGGCAAAAAAGGAAGGAAGGAAGTGAGCAACTTTTTGAATTGGACATAGCTCTTTGTACGAAGATTTTTTTCATACTCGGGTTTAAATTCGACCAGCAGTCTCATCCATTACATCACAGTTGTTTGTGGTTATTTAAACTCCCTTACTTGCAGTTATCACATGTTTTTATTAGAAGGATTATTGGTAATTATAAGCACATTAAAGTAACATTGGGACCATTGAATGGTAAACCATAGTAATAAGCTAATTGCTGAAAAATAAATGGAGAGAATATTTACAACCTTCCAAAATTAAATTAACTATAATTAAGTAGATATTTCATATCAAACAAATTCCCGTTGATATAAGCAATATAAATCAACTCGTGAACCAAACAAATATTGGGCAAATTTGGCTTCTTTTCATGTTTTTATTTTGTAATAATCCCCTTAGTTGAGTTGGCAAATAAAGATAAATGTGTTTAGTTTTGTAACAACGAGAGCATAGTTGACCCTAACTATAAATGTAGGTAAAAAATAAATCATTTCGCAAACTAACAAATGTTGGATCTTTTACCAAAAGTGAAACTATTAATTTGTTTAATAACGTAAACTTTATAATTGCGGAAACTAGAAGATATACATTTCAAAGTACATTATCATCTTTATCAAATTTTATGGACTTCAGAAAAATGCACTTTGCTTCATCTTTAATTTTACTTCAGAAAAATATTATTATTATTATTATCATTATCATTTAAAATAAAGTGTACGGTATCATTAAAAGTTTTTAATGTTTTGTGTGAAAATATATGGTACAATGCAACAACTATACATGTGCGTATGTGATAACTTTGGTTATGACATTGGAGTTTCTCTTTTCCTTTTTTTACAATTATGACCAAGAATATTTCTTGTCTTCTTCTACATAAATTTTACATTTTATTTTAACCTTTTAATATTCCTAATATTTTGGTAAAGCTTTAGACTTTGATATTCGATACACCATAGTGAAAAAAGTTTATTTTTTTCATTTTCTTGGACCTTTTTTTCTTATATAACTTTTTTTTTACTACCCGTGATGGGTACCCGCTGGAGTAAGTAGGGCAGGGGCAAGTGGAGGAATTATTACTCGTGATGGGTGGTGGGGCAGGGGTGGGGGTGGGTTTTAGATGGCGGGTACGGGTATGGGGTACCCTTCTCCCGCTCCGCCCCACCCCGCCCCATTGACATCCCTAACTTCAATTTAATCTAAAACAATGTAGTATAATCAAAATTGAAATTTAATAGAAGTCGTCATTTCGAAAAGAATTTTCCTTACACCCTCGCTCTAGCTGGAGGTGGTGCAGTATCAGCATCAACCTCTTCCCCATTCCCTTCCTGACCAAGCAACTTCTTATTCTTCTCAAGTGCAGCTACAACTTCAGAAGACATATTTCTCATCATGTTTAGCCAACAGTTCACTAGCTGCAAAATCCCCACTTCTCGCCTTCTCCGTCACCTGTAACTTCTTCTCACTCAACATGCTAATAACTTCAGGAAAATAATGGTTAGTTGTCACATAGAGACTTCTTGACATCCTTATAGTAGCCTCATAGAAATTTTTCAAAAATAAAGACAACAAGGATACATTTTCCAATATCTTTAAGGACACCACAATCAAGCTCATTAACTAAAAAATAATTAAATTTAAAAAGTAAAAATATTTTTTATTTCATAGGTTTCGGGTATCGATTTCGGGTCCTGATACCCTGTCTCTATTTGCCGGAATCGGAACCGGACCCGACATTGATCGGTTCCTAATTTTACTACCCAGACCCTACCCGTTATTATAATATAACTACCCGAAACCTACCCGTTAGTGTCGGTTCCGGTCGGGTATCTGGGTACCCTGTACCCGTGCTCACCCCTAAAGAAAACCATGCTTCTTTTATATACATATATTGGTGTTTGGACCAACTAGAGTACACCTCAATTATTTCACACCTACCAAATACTAATTATTATCTTCCATGCATTAATATTTTGTGTGCAGATTGCAAGAAATCACATATCTTTTTATCTCTACTAAAATTTGAACCCTGGTGTCCCATGATTTTCATCTCACTTATCGACCATAAAGTCCAGTGACAACTGTCCTAAGGAGAAAACCTTGTTGCTAACTTGCTATATGCCCGCGTCCTTGCACGATTCAACTTGTTCTTCGAGTCTTGCTTCTCCTTTTCCTCTCTCCCCGTTTCGTTATCAGATAACAAAGTTGATTTCTCTCCAGAACTCTTCGCAAACTGGAGCCCAGGGGAGGCCAACCAAGAGTAGGGAATCCTGGCGTCAACGCTAGAATTTACACTAAAGAAGTTCAAAAAATAAAGTAAACAAATAAAAAAATTAAGGAAATTCAATATCTATTATATAAATATAAAACTATTTTACGAAATTGATTCGGATGAAACCCTTGTCTTCCCTAGCTCTGCCTTATTTAGATCACATTCCAAGAAGCCCGTGTTTTTGGCTGGCCTGATGTAAAATGAGAAGGTAAACATACCTGTCTTCCGACAATTATTGTTCAATAAACACAATATCTCTTTCGTTATAGCCACAAAATGATCACTTGGTCCAATCAATATTTACGTGGTATTATTGGAATTAGACTTGTCACAAGACAATATTCTTTCTTGGTCCTCCAGATGTTACTGAATTGTCCCTAACTAAGAACCAGCATGTCTGACCCTATACATTAATGGAATTAAATAAAGCCACCCACCAACTTGATTGTATCTGTTAGAATATTATTAATTAGTCTTAATAATATTGTGTATTATCCTACTTCCAGCCACAAACTCCATTTTCACATTTACTCACAACTGTCCCTCCTAGTACATTGAAAATTTGTTATTGAGTTCAGAATAAGGGTGTGTTTGGTACGAAGGAAAATGAATTTTCTAGAAAATGTATCTAGAAATAAGTGATTTTTTACTTATTTTCTGGTGTTTGGTAAATAAACAGAAAATATGTCAAAAGAGCATTTATATATAATTTAGGCAAACACTATGACGGTGGAGGTGGGGTGAGGGTGGTTGGAGGGGCGGATTGAGATTTGGAGTGGGGCAGGAGTTGAGTGGGCCGTGGGGCTGGGGCTGGTTGCGAAACAATCAGCAGGAAATGACACTTATAAAACTTGTTTTCATTACTTTCACTAGGGAAGTCATTTTCCTGGTTTTTAAAAAATTTACTTCTCTCGAAAAAATAGATGTTTTGTAAAATATTTTGTCCAACGACCAACATGGAAAAATTGAAAAGAATTTTCTGAACTATTTTTTCTCAAACACACCCTAAGTGTCATCTTATTAAGTGCATATATACACTTCAAATTCTTTTGTATATATATAGATAAATTTCGAGTTGAGAGTAATAGGTTCAGTTGAACCCGCAAAAACATGTGCCTCTTAAATATTGTCATATTCCTTCTATGACCATGGATTTTCTTTCATGACTTAGTATACAGTAAAGGAAACTCACAATGCAGAAGTTGATTCTTGATCGGCTGGAGAACACTGGAGATGAGTCTGATGAAAATCACCAAGTTCATGATCAACGTATAGTTGTCCCAACTATGCTCAATGCAATTGCTGATGGGTTTGTGAAGAAAGAAAAGTCATGGTAATAACTCTTAACATGCATCATAAGCAAATTCAATTTTTCTTTTGTTTCAACCTATGTCGTTCGGATCATCCAAAAAATGTTGCCGTACTCTTGTCGAACCTACAAAAATGCATTAGTTTTGGAGGATCCGACATGCACCTGACCGCATTTTTGAGAGTCCGAGCAACATACGACTCACTTACTTTCAACAGTGGTGTCCGGGTCAGCTACCGCTCGCCTCGACTTTGACAGGGTACATGTTATCTTTCATCAGTGTAAGTACGAGGTAATTCTGCATGCAAAAATATTGGCAGATGGGATGAAATCACCGAGCAGTTTCGAATTTGATTCAATCGTTTCCTCATACCGTAAAAGACTTTTGAACTATGAGCTGATGTGTTATGCAGGTTTGCCACTTCTCAGTTTCCAAGTGATATATCAATTCGAGTTGAAGACATCACCTTCTATGTGCACAAGGTAAGTAAAGGACAATAGGACAATCTAAACAAACTAATATACAAGAGTTATTTATTTAAAGTTCTATGGCAAGAAAATGAAGAATAGTAAGATCAATATCTTAGATAAGAATTAAGTTCTTTTAAGTTCACCTTTTTTCCTTATAATAACAATCATTCATTCTTATTCTGATATTGAAACCCTCATCCTCTCTATTTCTAATGTGTACCTCTCTTTGTCTTCTTTCTTATGCTCTGTTGCCATAGTTACTAAAACAATGATCAATTAATTTAACGCTGTAAAAAATATAATTATAGCAGATTATTTGTATATCAAAAATAAACTTTGCCATTCATGTTTTTTTGGTTTCTCACCCGATGTCTAATACCCGATTTGGGGCGGATAAGGCCAATATAGGGGAAAGTACTCCTACCAAGATTTTTTTCATTCTCAGGGCTCGAACCCGAGACATCTGCTTAAGGATGGAGGGGTCCTATTCATCCCACTACAACACTTGGTAGTTGCAATTGAAGCTATTAATATTGCATAATAGGTGTTAAATTAATAGATTTAACATGGCAAGTTATCTATTACAATAGGTTAATTAAAACACACTAATAGTGTAAAATTTCTTTAAACTGTCAATGTATATAAATTAAATTTATTCAGAGAGTGATCTTTAAGAACACTAATTTAGAGTTCTATGATAAAGAGATGCCAGTTACTACATAGCTTCATTGTACATTCATCAATTAATGAGAAGTTAATTCAAGTTTATGTAATCTTGAAACAGTATCCACTAGTTGCAAGGTGTGGCTACATAAGTCAAATTGATCTTCATGAGCCTCAAAATTCACACTCAGATTATGACCTCAAGCTCGAAAAGTTTCCAGGTGGATCAGAAACTTTTGAGACAATTCTAAAATTCTGTTATGGCCTGCCAATAAGCCTGAATCCAACAAATGTAGCAGCACTAAGATGTGGATCAGAATTTTTGGAAATGACAGAAACAATGGAAGAAGGAAATTTGATTTCAAAAACAGAAGCTTTTTTCACATTTGTAGTCCTTTCGTCGTGGAACGACACAATCACCGTCCTCAAATCATGCGAAACGCTCTCTCCCTGGGCTGATAATTTACAGATTGTGAGAAGATGTTGTGACTCAATTGCCTGGAAGATCTTTAGAGAAAATTCGACAACGGGGGAACTTATAACGAACGATGACAAATGGTGGTTCGATGATGTTGCCACTCTCCGTATTGACTTCTTCTTGAGGATTGTAACAGCATTGAGGGTAATGTTAGGGTTTGCCCTGATTTTTCTATCTTATTTAGATTTTACCATAATTGTATTTTACTTAAAAAGGAAATACTAATTAGTCGATGTGCAATTATTATGCATGATGCCTTGTTATTTTCGACCCCAACAGGTAAAAGGGATCAAACCTGAGATCATTGGTCCGTGTATCATGCACTATGGAGACAAGTGGTTCCAAAGCATGTATAGCGAGACGAAAGGAACGGATAGTAAATATGGTACTAATAAAAGGAACGATTCGCAATGGAGCATCACGAGTGGGAGGATCGGGGAAACAAGCATTATTGAACAGAATAAGGAACAGAGAACAATAATAGAGAACTTAATTAGTATATTACCTCCTCAGAAGGAAGCTGTTTCTTGTAAGTTCCTTTTAAGGTTGTTAAGAATGTCATGTGTGTATTCTGCATCACCAGCTCTGATTTCGGAGCTTGAGAAAAGAATCGGCATGGTGCTGGAAAACGCCAGCGCGAATGACCTCTTGATCCCTACATATGCAGTAAATGAACAAACAATAAAGTGAGTTTCTATTACTCTGAAGTTTCAAACTTTCAATTTTTCATAGTACTATTAACCAATGATGTCAAAAGCGCGCTTAAGCCCTGAAGCGAGGCGCGAAAATGTTGAGGGCTTCCCTCGTTTAGCGGATGCTTCGGTGTACGGGCATCGCAGCTTGGACAGGTCATGTTTTCATGGTTTGATTTTATCACCCCTTCTTCAATGTCGTCATCGAGGCTATAAAGCATACTTTTCTTTGCCAATGAGCATAATCCCGAAGAGGCGACACTGAACAACTGATTTTTCACTTTATCCTAATCTTTTTTTTTTCAATCTCTTTGTCCATATATTTTTGTTATTCATACTTATAATTATTAGTCCTGAAGGGGAGCCTTTGCTGCCATGTGACCAAGAGATCATGAGTTCAAGCCGTGAAAACAGCCACTTGCAGAAATGTGAGGTAAGACTGCGTTCAATAGACCTTTATGGTCCGGTCCTTCCCCGGACCGCACGAATAGCGGGAGCTTAGTGTACCAAGCTGCCCACGACAAAGTACCTAGGGATGTTCTATGGAGATATTTGGAGGTTAGAGGTGTACCTATGGCGTACATTAGGGCGATCAAGGATATGTATGCTGGAGCCAAGACTAGAGTATGGTCAGTAGGAGGAGACTCGAAGCACTTCCCAGTGACGATGGGGCTGCACCAGGGATCAGCTCTTAGCCCATTCCTATTTGTCTTGGTGATGGACGGACTGACGCGACAAATCCAAAGAGAGGTACCATGGTGTATGTTACTTGCGGACGACATAGTCCTGATTGATGAGACTCGCAGCGGAGTGAACGACAAGCTGGAGGTTTGGAGACAGACGCTGGAGTCTAAAGGGTTCAAGTTGAGTAGGACCAAGACAGAACATTTGGGGTGCAAGTTCAGCAACGGGAGAGACCTTGAGACAGGCGTGGAGGTGAGACTTGGTACTCAGGTCATTCCAAGGAAAGGAAGTTTCAAGTACCTAGGGTCTATTATCCAAGGGAATGGAGAGATTGATGGCAATGTCACACATCGTATTGGCGCAGGGTGGATGAAATGGAGGCTCGCATCTGGAGTCTTGTGTGACAAAAATGTGCCACCAAAACTTAAGGGCAAGTTCTATAGGGTGGTGGTTAGACCGACTATGTTTTATGGGGCGGAGTGTTGGCCAGTTAAGAGTTCGCACATACAAAAAATGAGTGTTGCGGAAATGAGGATGTTGAGATGGATGTGTGGGGCGCCTTCATTGCCGTCCCTCAGAGTCGAGATTCTGACAGCTCTTCCCCCAGCAAATCATAGCCCTTCCTCACTCACAAGGAGAGATAGAATTAGAAATGAGGATATCTGGGATAAAGTGGGAGAGACCTCGATGGAGGATAAGATGCGGGAAGCGAAGTTGAGATGGTTCGGGCATGTGCAGAGGAGAGACACGGATGCCCCAGTGCGGAGGTGTGAGAGGTTGGCTATGAACGGGTTTAGGTGGGGTAGGGGTAGGCCGAAGAAGTATTGGGGAGAGGTGATTAGACGGGATATGACACAGATGCAACTTACTGAGGACATGACCGTAGATAGGGGGTTGTGGAGGACACGGATTAGGGTAGAACGATAGTAGGTAGAGTGTAGTCCTACTTACGATTACAAAATGAAGTGTAGTGTTATTACTGTAGACTCGATTAGCCTATCACACTTATAGGCGCATTAGTGCTCTATAGTCCCCGATAGTTTGATTCATGCTACTATGTGTTCTTTAGTGTAATTTGTTTATCTTATTTAGTTATGTTAACTAATGCTTCCTGTTGTTAGAATGCAATACCATAGTGTATTCAATTTTATTATTTGTATGTTCATAATGCTTAAATTTCCCACTTGAGTCTGACCATTTATCTTGCTTTGATTCGCTTTGCCTGTGATTATGTCTTGTCTTGAGCCGAGGGTCTCCCGGAAACAGCCGCTTTACCTTTCAAGGTGGAGGTAAGGTCTGTGTACACTCTACCCATCTCAGACCCCACGTTGTGGAATTTCACTGGGTATGTTGTTGTTGTTGTTGCTTAAAGCCCGAACGACCTTAGAGTGTTTTGCGCTTTTCGCCTTTGATAACACTGCTCTTAACCAGTTCCACTAAATACAGTTCAACTGAAGAACAGAGCATCCACAATATAGACGTGGTGCAGAGGATTTTGGATTATTTCCTGATGTATGAACAGCAAAGATTGCAGCAACAGGAACTAAAGTCGACAACGTCCAATATCAGCAAACTAGTCGACAGCTACCTAGCGGAAATGGCGAGAGATCCCAATGTATCTATCACAAAGTTCCAAGTTTTAGCTGAATCTCTGCCTCGGCATGCCCGAACATGTCATGATGGACTCTACAGAGCTATTGATACGTACCTTAAGGTTATTTTAATTTTTGAATCAAAACTATCTATCACTTGCTTTTGATTTCTTCAAATGAAAAAAAATACAATGCAGCTGAATAGATATTTTCTACAGACTCATCCTTCACTGTCTGAACATGATCGCCGAAGGCTATGCAAGATCATGGACTGTGAAAAATTGTCACTTGATGGATGCATGCACGCAGCACAAAACGAAAGGCTGCCTCTGAGAATCGTTATCCAGGTAAAATCTTCCTTTGCAACGCTATTTCATGTGCGTTAACCGTTCGATTGAATCGATTTATGGTACAAAATAATGCAAATGAACCTTTTGTCCTATAAAAATGTACCCACTACTGCAATCCTAGGTGGATTACATGACTTCAGTTCTATGTTGCTCGAACTCTTTGAAAATGTAATATTGGGTGCGTGTCGGATCCTTAAAAATAGTGTCGGATTCAAGTATCCGACAAGGATGCAGCAACATTTCTGGAGAGTCCGAGCAACATAGCTTCAGTTTCCAGCTTAGAGTCGAGTATAAATACCATAGTCTCCTTGATATCTCATCATACTTGTGCCCTTACATTGCGATACTGAAACAAAATAAATCACATAAATTGCTATTATTATATATAACTAGGGGTGGCAAATTGGACCCAAGCTCAATTGACTCGCCCAACTCGCCCAGATTTTAATGGGTTTGGGCATTGACATACTATTAAATGGGCTAAATTTGAGCTAGCCCAACTTAACTCATTCATCTTGAACAACCCAAATCAACTCATTACATTAGCCCAAAGTAACTCATCTGTTATTCTATTGTTTACCCAAGTATTTTATTTCATATTTTTTTATTTTTATAAAAAAAAATATTAAAAATATGATTTTTTTTTCTTACCTCCTCCCCCTACCCCTCCACCCCATCCTCAAATTTCTTACATACCCCACCTCCCGCCCTACCCCCCTCCGCCCTACCACATTCTCAAATTTCTATTTTTAATTTTTAATTTATATAAATAATTTATAAAAAATATGAATTTTTTTCTTACCTCCCCCCACCTGCCCTACCCACACCTACCCCATCCTCAAATTTCTATTTCATATTTTTTTTTACTTTTATAAAAAAAAATGGAATTTTTTCTTACCTCCCCCCTACCCCACTAACCCCACCAACCCCCAACCTCATCCTCAAATTTTTATTTCATATTTTTTGTTACTTTTATAAAAAAATATTAAAAATATGAAATTTTATATTTTTTTACCTTTATAAACAATTTATAAAAAAATATGAAATTTTTTCTTACACTCCTCTGCCCTAACCCCACCCCCCCTCCTCCCCCACCCCACCAAACCCTACCCCATTCTCAAATGTATATATATATATATATTTTTATAAAAAATATGAATTTTTTTCTTATCCACACCTACCCCTTCCACCCCCGCCCCTATCCACACCTCCACCCTTCCACCTCCACCCCGTCATCAAATTTCTATTTCATATTTTTTTTCGCTTTTATAAAAAATGAAAAATTTCTTTAAAATATTATTCTTATTTTAAAAAAAAAATATGGAAAAATCAAATATCATACAAAATAAAATAACATCATAGACAGTAAGTTTGAAATTTGTAAAAGTAATAGGTCAAGTTGGGTTATGACCCATCATTTAGCCCATCTTAACCCGTTCATCTTAGCCCATGTAAGTTTTGGGCGGTTGGGCATTGACCCATCTACAACTTCAATCCGTCTTGACCCGCCTAACTTCAGCCCAAACGATCCATCTGTCACCCCTATATATAATGTGTCACAAACGTCAGGTATTCCAACAATATATCAGATATTGAGGACATTGCGGAATCTCTCAAAGCCATGGAGTGTAATATGTTGAAGTAAAAGATTCTTTATTGAAATTACACAAAAAAAATAAACAATGATCAATGAAAGCATTCAAGAAGCCTAGCATGGATTTAAAACCATGAAAAAAGGGGTTCCATCATCTAACATTGCGAATCAATACTACTAAAGAGACGAGAATTAGCAACGGACAGATTCGATAGCTAAACAGCAAAATCCATCGCTAATTCTATTTAGCGATAGATTATCAAAAAATATTATTTGCTATGAGCTATTTAACGACACATTAGCGACGGAATTTGTGGCTAATTTCAGTTTATTTTCAAGTAAAGTACTAAAAAACAGGAACTAGGGACGGACAAATTTTGTAGCTAAACTGCAAAATTTGTGACTAATCCTATCTAATGACGGATTATTAGAGAATTATGTTAGCGGCAGATTACGAATAGAAGCATAACTACCACCTAAAACATTATAGACATGCTGATATACTTCTGAATTTCAAAGAGAAGTTTTGCAGGTTTTGCTCTCGGAGCAAGTGAAAATGAGGGCTGCAGTACAAGGGAAGGATATTACAGCGAGTGATGATAATTCGGACAAGGAAAATAGCTGGTCATCGACGAAGAAGGAGGTCACATCCCTTAAAGAAGAACTCGAAAAAGTGAAGATGCAAATGACAGAGCTTCAGAGGGACTACTCTGAGCTGCAACAAGAATATGTAAAGGTGAACAACAAGCCTAGAAGTTCGTGGACTTCCGGATATTGGAGGAGGGTGAAAAAGTCCGCTATTTTCAACAGAAAAATGGTCGAGGATGAAACTCAAGAAGGCAAGCATAGAGTTAAACCTGCAGGCCGCAGAGCCAGCTTCCATCGAAGGCAATCCATATCTTAAGTGCTAATATTATACTTGTTCTTATGTATCTTGTTGATGAACTGATAAAATTACCAACTCTTGTCTAGTCTAGACAAAAAAGCCTAGTTTGGCAGAGATGGAGTTTGGATACAGATTGTAATCTATGTTGCTTGGACTCTCCACAAATGTTGACGCACCTGTGTTGGATTTAGAATATGCACTACTTTTGGAGGATCCGACATGCACTCATCGACATTTTTGAAGAGTCCGAGCAATATAGATCGTAACATTCATCCATCCTGCTGGTAAAAAATGTGCAATATAATAAAATGAATTGCCCTAGCAGCCTTTGTACTTCAATATCACAATTAGTCTCTTCTATAGTTTACGACCCTAGCAGCCTTTGTACTTCAATATCACAATTAGTCTCTTCTATAGTTTACGATTACATACTAGTCTCATCATTTCTATTTTTAAGTGGATATATTAGATCAATCAATTACACCTCAATCCCAATTGGAGTGGGTAATGGATGCTACATGGGATTTCAGAGTCATCCAAGCTTAATTAGAGGTCACAATTATGACATCAAAATTCTAATTATTATTTTTAATAACCTTGTATAAATTCTTGGTGTAGCGATGTTGACTGTTTAGTTCAATTAACACCACTTGTGTTTGTTGGCCAATCTATGCATTTCTACTGTTCATATATCAGCTAAAACCCATTAAAGTACCAGAACTTTTTCAAGTAAGGGCCTGTTTGGAAAGTCACCCGGGTAATTGAAATTGGGTGTCATTGGCTATAATTACACAGTTAAGTTTCGGCACTTCAACGAGACCCATATGGATTATGGGCTATGAGTAATTGAAGCAACTACTAGGAATTTACGTTGGTAAAGTGAATTACATCTCTGAATTAAAATATGATGTGATATACAAACTAGATGATGATCTTACCAAATTCAGCTTCCACCATAAATAAGATGGCTGAGACGAAGGAAGTTGACAGGGATAACCACTCCACATAGCTTTTTTACTCATTAGGTCTCAAGTCTTAACTCATCTCTTTGTATGTGACACAGCAAACATAATATGCAGAAGAATAAAATGAGAAGACAATATAGCAGAAAGGCATCTTTCTCTTTACACCCGAATTCAAGCTCAAACTAAATCTCAGCTCGAGGCTTCAAACAATTAGCTGGTAATCAGTGCACCACTTATCTTTCCCAGAAAGGCCGATTGCACATATAGGAGGAGTGTCCAGCCAGAAATTCATCCAATTCTCTCAAGGCGGAATCATGCTGAACAAATCCATATACATCAAATGCAGGTATATCTACTAGAAAGATTTTTACTGAATGTCCAAGTTCTCAGGTAGAGTTGACCTCCAATAGTACCTGTCAACTCTAACCACTCTTTTCCTGTTAGACAAGTAAAACCAATTGCCAAATGTTGGCAAATATACTCAAAGAGTGTAATATGGCATATTCAAGATTCACACTTGCTTCTTCTTAACACGATATGGATATTTTTGGTATATGCTTGTGCTAATCATAACCAAAGGAAGTGCCACAAGGCAGTATGGCGAAGGAGGTCTTCCATCAAACATGAACTGGAGCAGAGCAGTGACAAGAAGTGCAGACACAATGACAAATCCCTGCACGCAATTTAAGACAAGCAGGAAGAAATAACATTGTCAAGAAAAGGATGGTAATGTAACAGTTACAGAAAGTACCGCATGATATACCCTTTTAAGGGGAGGGAGTGCAGGGATTGAACTTTTCCAGAAGGACTCTGGAAGAAAGGGAAGTGATGATTTGCTCTTCAAGCAACACAAAACTTCTATGATCTCATCTTATTGTAGACCAGACAAATCTTTTAAATGAATGATTAGACCATATATTTAACTGTTTCGCTCCACCATGAATCGTCAAGAGAATATGTAACGAATTAAGAAAAAAGACAATATTCTAGGACTCCACTTTAAGTGGCATAGTGATGTGCCAGAGCTACAAATGCTGGGATCCAGGGACAACCAATGAGCGACGGTCAGAACAAAGTTTACAAGTCACATGTAATTAAAGGCAAAGAGGGAAGATTTCGTGAGAATCTGCATGGCAACGAGTCGACTATTCAGGACGTTCTGTCATTGTCGTGGGTCCTTCACTTTCATTACATCGATGTGGATTGCCTCATGAAATAGAAAATCAATGGGAAAGGCACAAGAACGCGAAGCTATAACAGAGAATAGCAACAATATTTTTTCAAGCCTATTTTATATCCGCACAGCTTGTAAACCATAAGAAGTTTAGTAGACACATACCTTCCTAACACCACCGGCATATGAAGTCACAAGACCCACAAGAATTCCACCAACCGCATTTAAAATAACAGGGATCTGGAACAAAAGAAGTAAAATGTATCACGTAAAAATCATTGAGTTTTACCTATATAAATCTGACTCATTTTCCAAAACAAACAAGGAAAAGAAAATGAATCCAGACGAACTTGATTTCCTTTATAAACAAAAATTATGTAAATCACTAACTCAAGGAACAATTTCTTATCCTCAACAAAACAAATTTAAAAGTGAAAGTTGGATCTAACCAGAGGATAAGATTCATATGACAACAAAACCTCGGGCAAATTAATAGAAGAAATACCAGAGAGAAAACTAAAAAGTTTTTTCAGGAAATGGAGGTTCCTAATCCTGGATGTTTTTACTTGCATTACCAATTTAACAAGCTCCCATGAAATAAAGGAAAAAAATTGTATATTGACAAAGTTGATTTACCAAAGTTAATGCAGTCCACCCGTAGAAGAATCCATGCTGTTTAATAGCTTCTCCATCTGGAGACTTGGAAGTACTAGTTATCAAGCAAAGACTCCCAATTATGGACATCTCAACAGTCATCAGGTAGGATGAGTGTTTCTTAACCTGTAATACAAGAAGCATATCAAAATGGAGTAAATGCAAAAGACCCTTCCATAAAATGACAGTGTTTATTTGCCTGAGATGCCCATTGACACAAGGCAGATGCCAGACCAGAAAGCACAGACGCAACCAAAACTGGTACAATTCCATAGAATAAGATCTCATCAGGGTTACTACTACTGGAACCTTTGCTGGAGCCTTCACCAACACTTGAAAGGACAGCTGCCATGATTAACAAGAAAAGAGCCCCAATTTGTTGAATGGATTGCTTCTGCCTGAAAAAGAAAAAAGGATTTTGGGAGAACAAGGCTATCAGGAATCACCCGATACACAATTAGTGTAATCAACAAGATTACTTGCAGGATATTACAGCTACGGACTGTTAGTTGCTAAATTGTTTAAACAATTAAAAGAAAAACAAGAGTTGGTTATACCAACACAGAGTCTAGAGTGTCACAAAATTTAAATTTAAATCACAAATGTTGCAACTAACCAGCTAAGTGAATCATATGATGTAAGAACAGCTTTTATAAAAACAGATAATGATGTAAAAAATAGTTGCTAACAGAGAGTGTTTACCAGTCTGTTGACAACCATGATTTAATAATAAAATGTTACCATTTCAAGTAGGTACCATCTGAGACACCAAGGGGTCATTTGGTTTGCGAACAATTTATCCCGGGATTATAATGTGGGATTAAAATACCGGGATTAAATAATGAGAGTATTATAGTGGATATACTTTTATTGGTAGATATTCGGTTCATTCGACTAAAAATGGGTTATGATATAAATGTTGGGTTTAAATTAGATAAATTTTAATTTTCAATTTTAACCTTGGCTATCTTAAAAGACTTTTGGAGAAAAGCTTTAGAGAAGGACAATTGTGTCATTTATTGTTTTATCCCGGGATAAGTAATCCCGGCTATTATCCCATATAGAATGTCATTCACAAAGGTAGATGTAAGGTTTGCGTACACACTACCCTCTTAGACTCCACTTGTGGATTACACTGGGTATGTTGTTGTTGTATCCCATATAGAATGTGGTATAAGAATAATATCACAATTATGGTTTAAACAATCCCGAGATTGCTAATCCTGGAATTAAATATTCTACCAAACATGGGATAGAATAGAGGGAAATCCAAGGCACAATGCATCCCCCATTGACGTATGGTCCGGGGAAGGGGCATACCCCAAGGAGGTGTGATGTAGGCAACCTACTGAAACAAGCATTTGATTCCACGTCTCAAACCGGTAACTTATAGGTCACAAATCCCACGTCTTATCCTCGGGATTATAATTCTTATCCTTAGTAACCAAACGACCCCTATCAACCTAAGCACTAGCACGGTTTGCCAAAGGTAACCAAAACATACGCCTGGTCAATAATCTCTTCCAAGCAAGGTCTCAGACAAAGAAGATAATGATCAATAAAAAGAGTACTTTCAACAGATAGACAACATTTCGAATCAACATACTAACTTGCACGGTCACCCGGCAAAAGCATACCTCAAAATTATGTAAGTAAAGAAGGCTGTGAAGAACAATTTTGTCTGGTTCAAGATTGAAAAAGTGAGTGAATCAAGATTTTTATATGAGATGTGCAATAAGCTGTTTTGTAGTGTGTAGATAGCAGCAGGAAGTCCAGATGCAGTCAAAGAGCCAAATAAGGTCCACTCCCTGTATATTTTCTTCAAACTGCCTTCTTTTGCCATGAGAATAAGAGCACAAATAACCTGCAAAGTCGGAAGGTATATCTAAGTATACATGTCAAACCATGGAGTGAAAAACAATGCAGAGAAAAAAGTAAGGAAATTTACCTTGAGTCCTTGACTGCTTCACATGTCAAAACAGATGAAGTAACTATCACTTCACGCCTGTAGGAAGGACAGAACATGAAATACTGATGTCATAATACTATAAATCTTAACAAGGAATACGGGAGCTTTTATCACCAAACAATTTATGAGAAAGAATAAGCATAAGGTTTCATTTACCACGATAGTAAGTAGCAAAATAGACTTAATAATATATTTGAGACAACGAGGAAACAAGGAAAAATCAATGTTTTGAAACTCGGACCGGACCGGGTTAACCGGGACCGGTCTCAAGGCCGGACCGAGTTTATTGTAGGAACGGGTGGTATCAAACTCGGCGCAACACGGTAAAAATCGATACGAACCGGTGACTCGGTAACTCGTACAAACCCGGTTTTTATTTATTCATATAATTTTTTAAAAAAAAAATTTAATTGAACTTTTAGATAAAGAAGTTGATGAAGACATGATTAATGATGCTGAGTTAAGAGGTTTTGGCCATCAAAATAGCAATAGTAGAGGTGTTGATGACGGCATAGAGGATCTTTGGACTTAATTGAGATTTTTATTATTCAAGTTCTTTTTTACTATTTGAGTTTATGGACATGTGTTTTGAAGTTATTTATTTTGTGAGGACATGGATAATCAAGTTTCTAGTTTCTACTTTTTGGATTTAGATATGCATGACATATTGGTTATTTAGCTTAATAGACATCGGTAATTTAGTTTATGGACATGTGTTTTGAAATTAGTTGATGGACATGGATCTTCGTTATTTCATATGTTTGGATATAGATATGTATTTAACATTCAATTTTGTATATATATATTCCTTTCCATAAATCTATTAAATGTGTTTGTTTATTATTTTTCCTGTATTACCTTCCGACGGAAGCAGTTCTTTCTTCTCTTTCATTCCTCTTTCACATTTACATTTACATTTTCCTGATCTATTCTGTATACTCTTCTTCTTCTTCTTCTTTTCATTTTTATTATCTCGTCTGTAAATCGTTCTCCGTTCTCAAAAAAGGCAAATTTGCTAACTTTTTAGTCTTAATTCTTTCTTTTTACTACTTAACTCTTTTTTATTCTTCATTTCATCATTAAAAATGTCTTCTGTCCCAAAAAATGTCGAATATCCGATTTTTTTTCAGACACTACTTGTTCTCTCTATATCCATATCTTGATTCTTCTTAATTAAAATTTTGAAATGACTTATGGCTTCTTTTATGTTCATTCGCGGCTTTTTATGTGTGTGTGGATACCGGTTTTTTGAACCGGTTGAACCAGTGACCCAGTTGGTCGTCCGGTTCGATGTCCGGTCCGAGTTTCAAAACATTGGGGAAAATGTGGAAACGAGGCAACCTTTAGGTGCTCGTCAATTTTTTTTTTGGCTTATATAACCTACTTTATCAAAAAGAATTGATATTACTTTTGCACACAATTTTATTTTCTCATTGAGCCGGCCCAATCAGATGTGGGACCATCCCTACTTGAACCCCTAGCTAAGGAGTTGACCCCACACCTTCATAGGGTTGAGCCAGTTCCTAGCCCCTGGAAGCGGAAGTGCTAAACCAGCTCTAGGCGCCTATTCAGGACTGATTCAAATTAAAAAACAAATAGATATAACTGAGGCTGGGAGTAACATCACAACCAAGATGATCTTCTCCTAATTTTAATGAACTTAGTTTTTATTTACAACATGATATTTGATAAATTGCTTTTGACCTTCTGGCATAGTGGAGAGCAAATACAATTCAATTTTCTTATGTTTTCAGACGTGGTACATGATATGGTAACCATTCTAATATCTGCTGTTGCTCAGAAAGTCCTTTTAGTCAAGGTAAGTTGCAACTAAGAGGGAAGAAGTATGCTAGCTGGACCTAAGTGGGAAGTGCTAGAAGTATTGGTTCAAACCAGAAAGAAGAAACCAATATTGAAGGAGTTCAACTCCCAACAAGAATTCAACCTGACAGATGTTGAAGAATGGTTCAAGCAGAACAAGACCAACTATGTAAACAGCACGATATTCTTTCTACAAGTGAAATAAAAATGATCTTTTAACTCTTACCAATCATTCTTGCAATTTGAAACAATCTTCTATTTCTTTCATTTAATAAGCAACAAAAATAGACATAGCGGTGATGTTTTCCAGGCTGCTTCATTTCTCTGCCAATTTTCTGTTGTCTCCAAGCTGGTGATGGCTTCAACACCTGTTCTCTTCTTTGTAGCACCCACTATATGCTAAACAATGGGAATACAAGATCCATAGTTTTGTAACCTGCATAACCGTCTCCAAATTCTTTGCACATGCAACACCACCTCACAAATATCATTCTCCTCTTTCTCAAATTGTCAGATGCGTCTTGTACTGCACACCAAGCAAAAAAAGCAACTTTTCCTTGAGCCTTAGCGCCCAAATTGTTTTCCACACCTCATTCTTATCTACCTACCTGCCAACTAAGTGTAATACGATTTAACCATAATATATTTTGCTCCCAACTCCCCACCCCATATTATCTATTCTCCCTTCTTTCCCAACAGCAACAAACCCAATATATTCCAACAAGTGGGGTCAGGGGAAGGTTAGTGTGTGCAGACCTCCCTCCTTTCCCTAATCATTTTTATAAGGTAAAGTTCCCTCCTTCCCCCATCATATATTTCTGAAAAAAGATCCTCAATCTCATCTTGTTCCAAACTTGGATGGCCCTCCTAATGTTTATATCCCACGATAATCCCCTAATGATCTTCTTAATGATCACATACCTTAGCATCGTTCTCATTATCAATCCATATATATCTATGAAGTGCACTCTCCAAAGGTACTCATCAACCATAAATATTTCCAAATCGAATTCCTATTTGACAACAACATGCCCACGGTCTTATATTACTAACAAGACCAAAAGGCTTTGTGAATGGTTAATCGAGAGTTGACCAAGACTCGTTCTGGTTGGAGATGTCGGCATGATTCAAGCATGGTCCTACACACCTCACTTACCCACGCTCCTTTGCTTATGCTAGTATTTGGACCTGGGCCTAAACCCATTTTTTAGCTAGTAGTAAAATAATGAGTATTGTAGGGTTTCTATCCAGTTTTGGATGATATGTTTATGTGATGCTTCATGGAGACCTTTTGGGGTTATGAAGAGCTCCTTGGATTACCATTGAAAGTGGAGATCTTCTTTGGTAATTTTCTTCCCATTATCTTTGATATCTATGGGTCAAATGTTACGTAATTAGGATGAAAACTAGTGTTATATGCCAACAGTGACCTAATTCTATCAATTTGGTTCTGGGCTCCTATTTTATATCTCTTCTTGTTCCTTCATTTCCATTTTCTTTTGGTGTTTTCTCTTCCGTCGTCACTATCGTCATTGCCCACTATATAACCAATACATCTAGAGAATCTCTCCCTATCCTTCAAAATTCCACTCCACAGACTTACTAAGTAGAATTAGCCCCTTGTCCAGAAACCATCCACTATCTCATTCCATACCTAGTAAATATTGTCTTTCGGAAACAGCCTCCCTACCTCCCAAGGTAGAGGTAAGGTCTGCATACACTCTACCCTCCCCAGACCCCACCATATGGGATTACACTGGGTATGTTGTTGTTGTTGTATTATCTTTCTCCAAAAAGCGCTTCCTCTTTACGTGAATCTCCATAGCCATTTACCCAAAATTATTGTATTGAGAATGGATAATTCCTAGCCCTCCTTCCCTCATAGATATTGTAAAATCTTTTTCTTCCCCTCCCATGTAAAGTCTCGCATCCTCTTCTCTAAACCTTTTTGCAATAGTTACAGGCATTCAAATCAAATACATAATAGGTGGGTTCATTAGAGACAGTTATGGTAAATTCCATGACTCCAATTTAAATGGTAAAGACAACCCCATAACTCAACAACAAGATGCTAGGACAGCATGAAGATGAGCCCCCGGCACAACGTTAGAATTACTCCTTTAGTGACCTGTAGGTCATGGGTTGAATATGTGGTACATACCACCTTCCTCCTATCCTACACTATCCACGAGTCCAGAAAGCAGATGTGCACGGGGTAAGCCCTTACTATACCTTTCTCTGGAAATTTTCAATGTCTTCCGTTAAATGGGTGAACAAATTTGACAAGGATGTCGTACAAGCACAACTATATTCTAAATCGAGAACACACCTCAACCACTTAACCACTTGTGCCATATACATTAACGTGTTCGAATGGCATTCTACGAAAATTAAACTATTAAGTAATCTGGTGCTGGTATTGTGCCCATTTCAACAACACTAACAACTGCACCATACATTTCTCCCAAATTTCTCAATATATTTCCTTAAATGCGTGAAAAATAATGCTTAGGATATAGTTTTTGTTAAAGTGTATA
The DNA here is from genome assembly GCA_029844215.1 of Przewalskia tangutica. Taxonomy (NCBI): domain Eukaryota; kingdom Viridiplantae; phylum Streptophyta; class Magnoliopsida; order Solanales; family Solanaceae; genus Przewalskia; species Przewalskia tangutica. Next base: position 149,526,552 of record CM056719.1, read on the forward strand.
TGGGCCACAGCCCAGCCGAGAGTTATCATGTGGGACCCTTTGGATTTTCTTTGTATATTTGGTGAATATTAGACTTAGGTTTGTACCTTAATTATGGTATCAAGAGTCTAGGTTCTCTTTACCCTACTTCCGCTCCTCAAAATTTCTTCTTCTTTTTCTCGAAATTTTGCTCTATATTCTCGATTTTTTGTGTTATTCCTCTTTCACAAAAACCGAGTATCTTCTCTTCCAAAAACCTTTCTCACAAATTCCCTTCTCTGAATCTTGTTGTTCTATTCTCTATGGCTGGTAAGAACATTTTTCACCCTGTCCTCACAGTTTCTAATATCAAGAACGTTCTTTCTATCGTTCTTGACCTAGAAAACGTTCAATATGGGACGTGGGCGAAACTATTTAAGATTCATGTTTTGGCACATAAAGTCCTCCACCATATCATTCCTCCAACTCCTCCAAAGGGGGTGATACGGCATCTACTTCTACGACGATTGTGCCCACTAAAGAGGCAGATCCAGAATTATGGGTCAAGCAACTTGATGCAAAGGTTCTTCAGTGAATTTTTGCCACTATTTCCTTGGACCTTTTACAGACGATTATGGAACCAAATTCCACAGCTATGGCAGAGTGAGATCGATTGCGCGACATATTCCAAGATAAAAGTCATTCTCGAATTGTTATCCTTGAGCATGAATTCTCCCAGGTGGCTATGGCGAGTTTTCCCAACGTTTCTTCTTATTGCAAACGCCTCAAGGACTTGGCAGAAAAACTCAGCAACGTGGGTTCTCCGGTTTCTCAAAGTCGTCGAGTTCTTCAGATTGTTGCAGGCCTGTCAGAGGCCTATAGCGGTGTTGCTTCGGTGATTCGTCAGAGTAACCCCTGCCAGGGTTTTATCAAGCCTGTTCTATGCTTACTTTGGAGGAAGCCGGATTGGCTAAGAAAGTGGCGATTGAGGTCAGCCCTGTCGTCATGATGACTGCTTCCAATTTTGTTCCTTCCAATCCATCCAACATGACTCAAAATCACAACAACGGGGTGGTAAGAAGGACCAGAATCGGAAGAATAATGGCAAGAATCGTGGCGGCAACAACGGAGGCAACCGTCAGCAACAGCAGCCCCGAGCCCACAAGACCCCCGAAAGTGGCAGCTGGTCCCGGCGCCACAGCGCTAGCCCACCTTACAGAGCCGCGGCCACTTTACCTACGCCACGGCGCCATACTCAGCTTCTTCCTAGTTCGACCGAACATGGGCAATTTCAACCCAAAGATACTTGGGCCTCGCCCCCATCAGGCCCACCACGCAGTGGGGCCCACCCAGACCGACATTGAAGCAGCGATGCATACGTTTGACTTGACTCAACCGGACCCAAATTGGTACATGGACACTGACACCACTACCCACATGACATCCGATCAAGGTACTCTCTCGTCTTATTCCAATTTGAGCACTAATCGTGGTATAACTGTTAGTAATGGCAATTCTATTCCAATTAAGGGTTATGGTCATAAAACTTTGTCCCCTCTTCATCCACCCCTTGTCCTGAACATACCCTTCATGCCCCAAAATTGATTAAGAATTTGGTATATGTCCGTAAATTCACCACTGATAATTGAGTTTCTATTAATTTTGATCAGTTTGGGTTTTCTGTGAAGGATTTCAAGACAGGGAGTCATCTCATGAGGTGTAGCAGTAGGAGTGATCTTTATCCAATCACTCCAAGTCTTAGCATCTCGCGTCAAGCTATGTCATCCACTTTTGCAGCTCTTGCTCCTTCCTTGTGGCATGCTCGTCTAGGTCATCCAGGGTCGTCTATTTTATCTTCTTTAGATAGACACAAGTTTATATCTCGTAAGGGTACGCGTAGTACTCCACTTTGTCAATCCTGTGCTTTGGGAAAAATTATTAAGTTACCATTTGTAGCGTCGAATTCTACTACTTCAATGTCATTTGATATTATTCATAGTGATTTGTGGACATCTCCGGTTCTCAATTCTATGAGTCATCGTTATTATGTTTTATTCTTAGATGACTATTCTAAATATTTATGAACGTTTCTAATTGCGAAAAAATCTCAAGTTTTTTCAATTTTCATAAAATTTAGAGCTTTCATAAGAACACAATTTGAACGGGAAATCAAAAACATTCAATGTGATAATGACAAAGAGCATGACAAAGGAGAATTTAGGGAGTTTTGTGCTCAAAATGGGATAAATTTTCGTTTTTCTTGTCCTCATACATCTTTACAAAATGGGAAAGCTGAGCGAAAAATTTGTACCATTAATAATATTGTCCGCACTTTATTGGTTCATTCTTCCGTTCCTCCATTATTTTGGCATCATGCGCTACAAGTGGCTACTGATCTACTCAATATTCTTCCTTCTAAAGGTTTGACATATTCATCCCTCTCAAAGTCTTATATAATAAGTCTCCGTCAAATTCTCATCTTAGGGTCTTCGGATGCTTATGTTATCCACTATTTCCATCCACTACAATAAACAAACTTCAGGCACGTTCTACTCCTTGTGTGTTTTTGGGTTTTCCGTCAAATCACCGTGGATATAAATGCTTTGATTTGTCCTCTAAACGAATCATCATTAGTTCTCTTTGATGAATCCCAATTTCCCTTTTCGAAAGTAGAAAAACCCGTGCCTAGTTCTTATGATTTTTTGGATGAGGATATCTCCCCTTATGTTCTACGTCATTTTTCAGATTTGCCCGAAAAAACACCGTCAGCGCCGCGGCGCCAAAACTCCTGCGAGACAGCATCGCGGCGCCTTCGACGGTAATTTCAGAAATACCCGAAAATTCCCAAAATTCACCCAATCCAGCCCAGAGTCTTGGTCCAGTCACTCGCAGTCAACGGAGTATTTTTAAACCAAAAAGACATTTCAATTTGAAATCCCCTTACCCCGTAATCTTGTATCTGCCTTAAATGACCCTAATTAGAAAATTGACATGACCGAGGAATATAATGTTCTTATTAATAATAAGACGTGGAAGTTAGTACCCCGTCCATCTGGTGTTAATATTATTCGGTCTATGTGGATTTTTGTTTATAAGGAAAATTCTGATGGTTCATTTGCAAGGCATAAAGCTAGACTTGTAGGTGATGGTAAGACTCAACAGGTTGGTGTGGATTGTGCTGAGACATTTAGCCCGGTGGTCAAGTCGGCTACCATTCGCACTGTGCTCAGCTTGGCTCTTTCAAAATCATGGTTCATTTATCAGCTAGATGTGAAGAATGTTTTTCTACATGGTGATCTTCAGAGACAGTATATATGCATCAGCCGTTGGGGTTCATGGATACTAGATATCTTAATCATGTCTGTCTATTGAAGAAGTCATTGTATGGACTTAAGCAGTCTCCACGGGCTTGGTATAAGATGTTTGCTGATTTTGTTTCGACTATGGATTTTTCTTACAGCAGGTCTGATAATTCATTGTTCATATATCGTCGGGGTTCTTCCATGACTTATATACTATTATATATTGATGGTATTATCTTGACTTCCCCTTCTGATGCTTTGAGAAAGTCTATTATGACAATGCTCATGAAAGACTTGGGACCCTTGAGCTATTTTTTGGGAATTGCAGTCACTCGTCATGCAGGCCGATTGTTCTTAACACAAAGGAAGTATGCAGCAGAGATCATTCAGAGGGCTGGGAATTCATCTTGTAAGTCCACTTCTACTCCAGTTGATACTAAACTCAAGTTGGGTGCTGCAGCTAGCTCTCCGTATGAGGATCCGACCCGCTATTGTAGTCTTGCAGGCGCCCTTCAGTATCTTACGTTCACAAGACCAGACATTACATATGCAGTCCAGCAGATGTGTTTGTTTATGCATGATCCCAGAGTTGAACATATGAATGCGCTCAAACACAGCCTTAGGTACATTCAGGGAACACTTGATTATGGTTTGCATTTGTACCCTTCATCGACGTCTACACTTGTCTCATATACAGATGTTGATTGGGGTGGTTGTCCTGACACCAGACGTAGAGCTATTGTATGTTTTTGGGTAATAACTTGGTCTCATTGTCTGCTAAGCGTCAATCTACGCTTTCACGTTCAAGTGTAGAGGTCGAGTATCGAGGGGTAGCCAATGTGGTTTTCGAGTCATGTTGGTTACGAAATCTACTTTTAGAGCTTCATTGTCCTATTGAGAAAGCTACCTTGGTGTATTGTGATAATATAAGTGTCATCTACCTTTCTGGTAATTGATTCAAAGACCAAAAGACTAAACACATAGAGATGGATATTCACTTTGTTCGAGAAGGTAGCTAAAGGACAAATCTCGCATCATGTCCCTTCCAGATATCCAGTTGCGCACATCTTTACAAAGGTCTTCCTCGGTCCTTTTGAAGATTTTAGAGACGACGCATCTGAACTCGTCTGAGTATTCATCGCCATCATACGGATAGTGTTAACCGTCCGCTATGTCAAACGAGTGTGGGACCTTACTGGTTTCTTTTGTATATTTGGTGAATATTAGACTTAAGTTTGTACCTTAATTAGTAGTGTAATATTATCATAATTGTAAAGTTAGTATTCTTATAGAATAGGAATTCCTAGGTAGAATGGAAAGAGGATCTTCCTTGTAACTTGTATATATATGTTTTTCATTAATAAGAATAATCAAGAGATTATTTCTTTCAATTTTTTTTTATGTGGTCTTACGCGCACCTCGACTAATTCCACAGGATACCTTCACCTTCCACCGGCAGCAACAGGTATAAGTAACTTAATGTTTTGTCTGCACATCCCACCAGCAACAGGTAACTTAGTGTTTTGTCTCTGAGAATTGAACCTATAATGTTTAGGATATGTAGTACAAGCACAACTATACCATAAACCAAAAAGAATACACCTCCTCGCACACTTCACATTTAAATTGAAATACACATTAATATGTTCAGATAATATGGGAAATGTTCAAAAATATACAGCGTAACCTAAAAGATTATGCCACCTAACCTAATATACAATAGTATTATATAACATTATAACAGGAAAACATTATAAATAATGTATCAACCTCGCATAAAAGTGTATAATATGTGTTTATACACAAATACGGAATAAATCAAGTAACAAACTCAAAATATGTCTACGTGGCTTAAATATTTTCTCTCAGTATAAAAATTAAAGTAAATGAGGCATAATTTGAACCTGACAAATCGCTTGGATATGAGTGGTTGAGCACCGTACTGTAGGGTGAGAAGCAGGAAATAAACCACAATTTACCCCCAGATTTTGCCGTCTTCGGGTTCTCGGAATTCGCTTTCGGAGCCATATCGGGTTGGATCATTTTGCTATGGCTTTTAAGGGGGAAAAGAAAAAGAACAACTGAGAGTTTTAAACGGAGCATTTGAACATAAAAACAAATTGGAAAAAAGTTTGAAAGAAAATAGTATTTAAAAATTAAAGTTAACAGGTAATTAAGTTTTTGTGCGAATCTAAATTAGTGATAATTAAATTATGAATTAAATATTTAAAAGGAGAAATTACATAATTTCATCAAACAAGTTTTTTTTTTTTTTTTTTTTTTTTCATTTCAAAATAACAACAGTGTCATTTTTTAAACTTAGGTAATTGCTATTTTACAAGTTTTTAGAGACATCACTTTTATGCTACAAGAATTATATAACGATTTAATTTTAATAATCATAAATATTTAACCTAAATTTTACTATGGACTGAGGAAAGAAATTGAATGCTTTGGTCCAAGTGGAATAAAATTGAATGTGCCAATTAGGTTGCTTAATATCTCCTATGAGCTTCACATTAAAAAAATTATATAGATAACAATTCACTACTACTTTATATATATGTATTCTTCATCATGCTCTTGTTTCTTGTCTATTCCTTTCTCTTTTTTTTTTCAAATAGTGAAATAGAATTTTGTTTCTCCATTTTGTTTATTGTCTTGTATGTATGTATGTCGTATGCTTAATTAATTAAGCACAATTCTATAAGACCTAAGAAGTTAAGAATGAAAGAAAAACTTTTGAAAGTTTATTATCAATAAGTCAAGTGTATAGAAGAAGAGAGCGACAGGAAAATTTATTATCAATAAATCGAATAAATTCAATGACCGTACAAACCTCAACTTTTATACCCTTTATTATCCATATACAATGACAAGTTTACCCTTCTATAAACTCTTGAACGAAAAAGGAGATAGTGACATCATGTTGAGAGATCTGGAGCAATCTGGTTGGTATCGAGATTTTGGGTATTGTAGAAGGATTAAGGTTGAGGAGGTTAAGGATGATGTTCGTAGGATGCGTAGGGGAAGAGCAACCGGGCCCGATGAGATCCCAGTTGAATTTTGAAAGAGCGTAGACATGACAGGTTTAGAGTGGCTGACTGAGTTGTTTAACGTCTTTTTAAGACGACAAGAATGCCCGATGAATGGAGGTGGAGTACAATGATTCCGTTGTACAAAAACAAAGGTGATATCCAGAGTTGCAACAACTTTAGGGTATCAAGTTGTTAAGCCACACTATGAAAGTTTGGGAAAGGGTCGTGGAGATGAGGGTAAGGAAATGCGTGTCTATTTCCGAGAACCAGTTTGGATTCGTGTCGGGGCGTTCGACTACTGAAACCATTCATATTATTAGGAGGTTGGTGGAGCAGTATAAGGAGAGGAAGAGAGACATACATATGGTTTTCATCGACCTAGAGAAGGCATACGATAAAGTCCCTAGGGAGGTTCTATGGAGATTTTTGGAGGTTAGAGATGTACCTGTGGCATACACTAGGGCGATCAAGGATATGTATGATGGAGTCAAGACCAGGGTATGAACAATAGGAGGAAACTCGGAGCACTTTCTAGTGACGATGAGACTGCACCAGGGATCAACGCTTAGCCCTTTCCTATTTGTCTTGGTGATTGACGGACTGACACGACAAATCCAAGAGGAGGTGCCATGGTGCATGTTATTCGCAGACGACATAGTCCTGATGGATGAGACTCGTAGCGGAGTGAACGCCAGGCTAGATGTTTGGATACAAACTCTAGAGTCCAAAGGATTCAGGTTGAGTAGGACCAAGACAGAGTATTTGGAGTGCAAGTTCAGTAATGGGAGCGACCCTGAGACAGAAGTGGAAGTGTCGATTAGGACTCAGGTCATCCCAAAGAAAGGAAGCTTCAAGTACCTCGGGTCTATTATTCAAGGGAATGGAGAGATTAATGACGATGCCACACATCGTATTGGGGCAGGGTGGTTGAAATGGAGTCTCGCATCTGGAGTCTTGTGCGACAAAAAAGTGCCACCAAAGCTAAAGACATGTTTTATAGGGCGGTCGTCAGACCGACTATGTTGTATGAGACGAAGTGTTGGCCAGTCAAGACTTCACACATCCAAAAGATGAAAGTTGCGGAGATGAGGATGTTGATATGGATGTGTGGGCATACAAGGAGGGATAGAATTAGAAATAATGATATTCGGGACAGACTGGAGTGGCCTCGGTGGAGGATAAGATGCGGGAAGTGAGGTTGAGATGGTTCGGCATGTGCAGAGGAGAAACACAAATGCCCCAGTGCGGAGGTGTGAGAGGTTAGTTATGGACGGGTTCAGAAGGGGTAGAGGTAGGCCAAAGAAGTATTTGGGAGAGGTGATTAGACGGGATATGACGCATGTGCGACTTACTGAGGACGTGACCTTAGATAGGGGTTTGTGGAGGACACGGATTAGGGTATAAGGATAGTAGATAGTCGAGCGTAGTCCTACTCACGCCCACAAATAGATAGTTGTAGTGTGAGCAAGGTAGGCCCGATTAGCTCATCACACTTATAGAAGAAGTGTTGCTTTATATTCCATGTAGTTGCTTTCTGTGGCTAATGTGTTCGCTAGTTTACTTTGTTTATATTATTTATTTGCGTTAGCTACTGCTTTCTTTTGGTAGAATGCGCTACCATGACATATTCGATTTTTGTTACCAGCATGTTCATATAGCTTTAATTTATTATCTCTGACCGTTTATCTTGCTATTCAACGTTTGCTTTGATTGTGATTACGCAGGTCTTGAGCCGAGGGTCTCCCGGAAACAGCCGCACTACCTACCAAGATAGAGGTTAGGTCTGTGTACACTCTACCCTCTCCAGACCCCACGTGGTGGGATTTTACTGGGTATGTTGTTGTTGTTGTTGTATACAGTATAACAAATACTTTTATGTTAAAAGTCCTTGTCCTCAAGGACAAAGTAAAGAAATTATTGGTGAAAATAGTGAACTTCTGCCAAGTGTTATCTTCGAATAGACAATTAAATTATTAAAGCAAAACTTGAGTGATTTATTGCTTGTCTATGAAAATTGTCCTCTTATCTAGCAATTTTTTAGGTTTCAAAATAATGTACCTTGAAGTGGTGGAGGACGCGCATATTAGGCGGAGGTGGCAGACGTACTTTCATAAACTTTTGAACGAAAAAGAAGATAGAAACATTGTGATGAGAGATCTGCAGCACTCTGGTAGGTACCGGGATTTTGGGTATTGTGAAAACATTAAGATTGGGGAGGTTCAGGGTGCTTTCGCAGGATGCGCAAGGGACGAGCAACCTGCCCTGATGAGATTCCGGTTAAATATTGGAAGAGCGCAGGTAGGGCAAGTTTGAAGCGGCTGAAAGAGTTGTTTAACGTCATTTTAAGACGACGATGATGTCCAAAGAATGGAGGTGGAGTACAATGATTCCTATGTACAAGAACAAATGTGATATCCAGAGCTGCAACAACTGTAGGGGTATCAAGCTGATAAGCCACACTATGAAAGTTTGGAAAAAAGTCGTAGAGATGAGGGTGAGAAGGGGCGTGTCTATATCCGAGAATCAGTTTTGATTTATGTCGGGGCGTCAGGGAGAGGAATAGAGACCTACATATGGTTTTCATCAACCTCGAGAGAGCATATGACAAAGTCCCTAGGGAGGTTCTGTGGAGATATTTGGAGGTTAGAGGCGTATGTTAGCGATTTTCCACACGCTTAACGCAAGTGTACGTATCTTTCACAAGTAATATAGTCTTGGTAAGACCGAATATCGTCCTCAGAGACTAGTTATCAAGTACCGGTTATCTAAACTTTGGTTTCTATTTGGCAATCGATAAATTGTTTGGATTTTTATCTAAGAATTAAAACTAAGTGCAGAAAATAAACTAAAGATGAAAATACTTTGGTTTAAATCAGTTATGATGGAGAATTAGGGCTTCCAAGATCATCAACTATCCACTCTATTCAATCTTTAATACAACTAGACTGACTTCTTCTTCTACGTTAAGATAGCGGCTAACTAGACTGTCTTATATTCCGGTTAGGATATATAATCACTCAACCCCACTGCAGAACTCTTCTATATTTCTATGATAGGATTTACCACATAGGAGGATTAAGAACAGTAAGCTATAATGCTACACAAGTATCGGGGTACTTTCATCCGCGATTTTAACCTATGTCTATTCAATTACAGCATATCCAAATCACTCATTTCGGTTCTTGATTCGAAATCATATAGATTATGACAATTAATGACCAGTTAACTATCAAACATTCATACCAAATATTGAATAAATCTTAATCAAGTGAAGAAGAATTCAAACTAATGCATTTAATTCATGAAATAGGGTTTCAGGAAAGCTCTAATTAAGTAATTAGCTCTTAAACATTTTCATGTCAAGAACTAATACAAACCAACATAAACTGAAGTAAATAAAAGGAAAGAACAAGAACTTGAACCAAGGTTGTCTCCAATCTTGTGTTGTAGCCTCCTCCTTAGCCTCCCCAAAGTAGAATAGAGAATATGTACAAGATAGATTATGGAAGATTGTAGAATGAAGGATGTCCCTCTAGGTTAGGGTTTTAGGGATTATATAGTTGGGAAAAGTTATCCTTTTGGACCCTGAAAACGTGTCAAATTCGATCCAGAATCGGAAAAATCCCGCGTCGGCGCCGCAGCCCTGCAGGCTGGCGCCACGGCGCAGAAAATACTGCAACATTTCAGACTTTCAGGGGAATTAGAGTCGCGGTGCTGCTGGCAGGCGCCGACGACGTTGATTTTTGGCTTCGCGTTCTTCGTCTGATTTTCTTCTATACTTCCCGGAACTTCTTAGGCTTCATATCTTGGCCCTTTTAGTATGAAATTCCACCTCAATTAAGCTCATTTCATCTTCTTTTTGTCATTTCTCCCTTTATGACCGTTGTGACTCAAAGAAAGAAAAACGACCATAATACTATATTAAACGCAACGAAATGAGTAAAATACTAACTAAAAATTGACTCAAAAAGTGTATATAAAATACGTTTAACAGTGTACATGTAGCATACACTAGAGCAATCAAGGATATGTATGATGGAGCCACGACCAGGGTACAGATAGTAGTAGGAGACTCAGAGTTCTTCCCAGTGATGCTGGGGATGCACCAGTGATCAGTTCTTAGCCCATTCCTATTTGCATTGGTGATGGATGGACTAACACGACAAATCCAAGGGGAGGTGACATGATGTATGTTATTCGCATACGACATAATCCTGATTGATGTAAATGCTAAGATGGAGGTTTGGAGACAGAATCTGGAGTCTAAAGGGTACAGGCTGAGTAGGACCAAGATATAATACGTAGAGTGCAAGTTCAGTAACGGAAGCATCCTTGAGACAGGCATGGAGGTGAGACTTGGTACTAAGGTCAATCCAAATAAAGGAAGCTTCAAGTACCTCGGGTCTATTATCCAAAGGAACATAGAGATTGATGACGATGTCACACATCGTATTGGGGTAGGGTGGATGAAATTGAGGCTCGCATCTGGAGTCTTATGCGATAAAAGGGTGTCATCAAAACTTAAAGGCAAGTTTTATAGGGTGGTGGTTAGACCGACTATGGTGTATGGGGCAGAGTATTGGCCGGTCAAGACTTCATACACCCAAAAGATGAAATTTGCAGAAATGAGTATGCTAAAATGGATGTATGGACGTACCATGAAGGATATAATTAGAAAAGATCATATTATCTTGTTCAAACAAATGGATGACACTGGCATTACATAAGATCCCTTTTAGTGTTGCACTTGACTATCTGGAACTTCACCTCATAAATTATCTTATCCAGGTTATCTATCAAGGCTTCGCCTTCAATCAATGTGTATTTATATGTATAAGTATCCATATTGAGCTCATCAATGTGGTATGTTAAAGATTTGAAGTTGCTACATGCATACAGAAGAACAAATTCCATATATATATATATATATATGCTCGTATGGGGTCAAATGCTAGTAATAATCAACAGGTGTTAAACCACCAATAGGTGCAAGGTGACAGTTGGAATTCCATCCTTAGTCAGAGGTCTCGAAATCGAGTTCCGAAAATGGAGAACTTCTTGGAAGTAAGTGCTTTACTATTCTTATTGGCGTACAACAAACAACAACGTAATCTGGGGAGGGTAGAGTGTACACAGACCTTACCCCTACCTTGTGAATGTAGGAAAATTGTTTCCGATAAATCATCGGCTCAAGAAATGATGCAAAGACAATAATAATAATAATAATAATAATAATAATAATAATAATAATAATAATAATAATAATAATAATAATAATAATAATAATAATAGATAGTAATATCAACTAGTATATAATAAGATAAATGAAGCAAACAAATAATCAAGAATAGAGATATAAAAAATAAATGGTTGTGAAAATTGTTTTCCCTACTTCCACCAAGAAAGTCATTTTTCTAAAATTATTTTTACAAACCAAATATAAGAAAATTGAAAAATATTTTTACAAACCAAATATAATAAAATTGAAAAATATAAAGTCGAATCATCTTTAACAGCAAGGACTCCGTGGCCCAATGGATAAGGCGCTGGTCTACGAAACCAGAGATTCTGGGTTCGATCCCCAGCGGAGTCGTATATTAATTTTCCAAATAGTCTTTCCTTTTATATCGGATGACAGATTTATATATATATACTAATGACAAGTCTAAAAGGGAAGGATTCTCAGCAACTCAGGAAAGCTGTCTCTCTCTTTTGTTTTACCAACCCAACTTGATGATATATATTGATCTATATTCATAAGAAATTAATTCTCTATAAGAGAAAATTAACAAACATATAATAAATAAATATATTGTAAGAAGAAGAAGAAAAGACAGATTTATATATATATACATAATGACAAGTCTAAAAATTCCAGAATTGGGCTCAGTTTCTTTCTCCTTCTTATAAGTAAGTTATAATTTCCATTGAATATGCAACAACACTAAGATACACACACATTTTCATTCCTCAGAAAACCAAAGCCAAATAGTGCTTTAACATGAGTGACAAAGCCACATTGGTTCGAGGGTGGTCAATTGAATCCCCTTCGCCAGAAAATTATACTCCGTTTGTTCCAATTTATGTGAATAGCTAGTTTGAATCAAAACGGAGTTCAAGAAAAAAAATTGAAACTTGTGATTTAAAACATGTCATAACATTTGTGTGACCTTGAGACTTGTGACCTTAAACATGCCATAAGATTTGTGTGGTTATAAAGATTCTCATTAAAGGTAAAATCAATGTAAAGTTAATTATTTTCAAATTTAGAAATGTATCCCCTTGTCTCCAATCCTGTCTCGCTTATAATGCAATCAAAATGGCGTTGCAGCGTATTGTGCATTTTCGGACTATGGGTCCAGTTGAGCGCGATGCATGCTTGGCTAACGAGGCTATCAAACGTCTATCTGGTAGCAACTGCATTATCATGGAAATTTCTTGTGCCAGGTCTTCCGTTGACCTCTTTAAGGCGAGGCAGACCTAGCCAAGCTCGTTACAAGAATCGCTTGAGGAAGATGTTGCGGATCACTGGACTGGAGATTTTCGTAAGGTAATTTTATATGCTTTAATTATAAGGGCATAAATGAAGTGAAGGTATTTATGTCTAAATAGTGTCTGAGAGTAAGCAAGCTACCTTCTTTCAACATATATGCCGTTGAGTCATAAACATGTTGTGCTCTGGGTTGGGATGTTTTGCTCTTCTCCTCCTTTGCATTTCCGCTGGCTACCTTCTCCCTCTTGTCCGTCCTTAGCTGAGTATATCATGATTTTACTTCTTTGTCAATTTAGTTTCATTATTTACTTAGCCTTGTTTGAATCATAAAGCTTTTTACCACATAATCTATTACACCTGATTTGCCACCTTTATATGCATAAGTATAAGCTGTGTTGCCAAAGGCACAAAAGTGTTTCACCTAGATTAGCGCATGCTTCAATGTCGTCATCAAGACTGTAAGGTGTACTTTTTCTTGCCGATGAGGGTAATTCTGAAGAGGCAACATTAAAGAATTATTATTATTTTTTAAAAAACAAAGAGAAAGTGAAGTTGAGGTCCTTATGTGAGAAAAATACTAATTATATAACAATGACAAGGAAGTGTACTTTTGGAGATATTTTTACATGAAAGACTCGTCGTAGTGGCCTAACTGGCCATTTTGCGGTATGTGCACCAAGCCAAAGGTGTTTTCTTCTTTTTCGTTTTTTTTGCTTTTTCTTTTTAATTTATAGATCTATTTATTTGGGACTTGAGAGTCTGCGTTGGTTTTAATTAGATCGCCAGCGGTCGGCCCACCGAGTCGGGTTAAGCGGGATCGGGCGGGCTGGGCGGAGAAAAGGGCTGGTCGAGGCACTGGCGGTCGGGTCGGGCGGGACCATAACGTGTCCCGCCTGGCCCCGATGCCCCGCTGGGTAGGTGGGCCTGGGGCCTGACGACTGCAGCGGGTTTTGATTTTTTTTTTTTTTTTTAAATTTTTTCACTAAATTAAAAATACTAAATTACTAACAAAGTAACGTTAACATATATTTGTCATATAGTCATATACATATACTATAATATTATAGACTTATAGTATTATAATTATAGTATTATACTCATATATATAATATATTTATAAACTATAACAGTATAATAAACTATAAACTATAAAGTATAAACTAAATAATTAAACAAAGACAAGAAGAGTGTAAAAAAATATCTCAAGACTGTTTTTGTGCCTCTTATATTATTAATTATTTCATTGAAATATACAAGATTCAAAATTACAACATTGTACATCGTTGTTGTTGAAAAAATTGCAAAAGATGAAAAATTAAAAATTGCAATGAAATAAATTACCAATTTGAAAATATTTTTCTAGTTTCTTTATAATTTCGTGGTTCTTCTATGAATTGGTATATCTTGGTCAAATTGTTCCACGCCGCTACTCATGCCTTCGGATAAAATGTCGTTGTAGTTGTCGCCTTCTTCTTCGTTAATCTCGTCGATCGCACCTCCTTCGCTCGCCGTATCCAATCTTCGAATAGTACCGCCATCTCCAAGCCGCTCGGCTAACGAGTGTCTGTGCTCTCCTATTTGAAATCGCTGCAGAAAACGCTTCGAAGCGATCACGACGCCAATGTTCAAAATATCTCGCCATCATTGAAAGTGTCGGAAATGTCTTCTCATTCGCTCCAATATTTCAAAGAAGTCTTCCTTCCTTCTTCTTCATTGATAATCGCTGTAAGGTAAATTACCATGCAAAACAAAAACATCGAACTCGCTTAATTTGGTTAGCATCGTACCACCGCACATTCTATTTCCGAGGCTTTCAATAGAACTAATACTACTAGCCCTAAACAAAGATGCCTTTTTTAGCTCGTGTTGAAGAAGAAGATTGTACAAAAGTCGGTTGGTTACTAGCACTTTCACTGGTAATGCCGATATACTTTTTTGCATTCATCTTCTACGCTATTCAACACTTCTTCTAGCGTTAGTTCAATAGTGGCTCAACATTTAAATTTTTGGGAGTTGGAGGTGGTAGTACGTCCCATACAGCTTATAAATATTTTCAATAAGACTTTTACAACCTCTACTTTAATAGTCGGTTTAATACAACACCAATAATATAAATAGGGAATAGGAATAAAATATTTCTTTAATTTCATAAACATTTTTTAATAGTCATAAGATAGGCAGTTTTTTCCATATATTCTTTTAGAAGTAAAAATATTATAGCTATATAAAACAACATAGTTGAAATAGTAGGATAATATAAAGTAGAAAATTCTTTTGTTGCTCGTTGAAAATTTTCTAAAAATACAATAAGTTCTCTAATTTTCTCCCAATCATTATCCACAATTATATCATTTGGATTTTGATTATGGGCGTTAAAAAATAAAGTAATAGGTTTTCTATAGTCATAAGCAACAACTAGTTGGTCATATAAAGAATTCCACCTAGTTGGTACTTCTTCGGAAATTTTTCTGTAAGATAGTCCACAATCGTGACAAGTTTTTTTATATTCTTTTCTCTGTTGAATTCTATTATTTTTAAAAATAAAGTGTATAGCAAATTGTATTTTTTCAAGAATATCTTGAAAAAGTGAAAGATCATTCTTTACAACTAAGTTATAAATATGGCACGCACATTTGATATGAAAATATTTTGGAAAAGACGGAGTTAAAACATCTCTTAAAATACTAATAGCAGAATTGTTAGAAGATGCATTATCTAATGTAATACTCATAACTTTATCAGTTATTCCGTAATAATCGCAGACTGAATAAATATTTTCTGAAATAAACTCACCAAATGTGCCTACTATCTATATATCTATATGCTAAAATACGTTTTTGCATAGACCATTTATAATCTATCCAATGACAAAGTTACCGTTAAATAATCATGGCGTTAGTACTACGACCTATATCGAAGTTATAGCGACTTTGCAATTTAAATGATATAATGCATAACGTAAATCGTTGATATTCATGTGCAAATTTAAATACATCTCTTTTAACATTGATCTAGAAAACCTTTATAAGGTGATTATACATATCTCTAATATAATGAATAAAATCGAGATTCAGAAATGAAAAGGCAAACCCTCCACAACAACTAATTTTGCTAGTGATTCCTATCTTTATGTTTATCGTATTTAGTGGCCTACAACTCCCCGCCATAGGTTAATTTGACCTATACTTTTTCCAAACAAGATGTGAACCTTGTTAGATTGAGAGGACGCTTGTTCACCATTTTTTCAATCATGTATCGTACGCAAGGCTTTGTGTTTTGCAATAGGTGTCTTCCTAAACCCCGTCCCCACCATGACCTTGTCCATTTTTAAAAGAATAAACATTTTTACAAGTTTTACATACACTACTTGATTAGCTACGCCCTCACAAAATATTTCCATACAATCGATTTTAATGGTCGCTTTGCCCGACTGCCTCATAGTAGGAGGGATAGGAGGCATTTCACTAGTGGGTGTATCATCTTCATTAGTAGGTGTATCATCATCTAGGGTGTCATCTAAATTAAAATCTTCTTCAATTTGAGGATAATCATTTGTGTCAAGATCATATGGTATTTCAGGAAACATTTTAGGATCTATAAAATCATCTTGTCTAGGAATAACTGGAGCAAATACTGAAGAAGTACTTGCCCTTGTTACACCCCTACTACTCTACTAGAAGGTTCGACTTACCCTTACCCAACGTACCTCTTAGTCCTTTCATTTTAATTATGCTAATAAATAGTTAAAGATAATGAAATTAAATGTGCTAAATGAAATAAAGACAAAATAATAATTTAATGAGAACGATCAGAATGTCAAACGCCGACGTAGAGTCGACATGTAATCGAGAGGTTGAAAATTGAAACTTTGCTCGATAGATAACCCTCAAGCTAGTTGCCAACTTCACTCCCAATTCTCAAATTAATAAATAGATTGAATATGTAGACAATGTTGTATAGAGATTGATTGATAATTGATTGAGAGATTAGAGAGTAGAAAGATTTGTGAAAATAATAAGAAGATGAATTAGGTATTTATAGTTGAAAAATTGGGTTAAAATGTAAATATAATAACTTAGGGGTTAAAAATAAATATAAAGGGTAGGGGGTTGGGGAGGAGGCCTAAATGGTCGTTGTCAACGGCCAAAATAAAAGTAGTTGACAACGGCTATTTTCTCGCAGCGAGTGGATCGTGGCTCGGCGGGATCGAGGCTCGGCGGCCTGCAAGTGACTGCACTGCCCGCCTTGCCGAGCCCCCCCGCTTTTTTTTTATACGGGTCGTGTTTGGAATGGTCGCTCCAATCGCCACTTCTAGTTTTAATGGACTTTAGTCAATTATTTTTTAAAATTTGGATTGAGTTTTTTCGGTATGGGCTTGTACATCCATCTTTCATGACCTAATAGTAATTTTTTTTAAAAGCAAAAAGATGATAAATGAAGAAAAGAATGTCTTTGGTGAGAATCGAACCGAATTTTATTAGGGTAAAAATTCAGATTTCTACCATCTCAATTACACATTTATTATGTTGTGGAGACTTCACATGAATACCTTAAAGCCCTCTGGGTCCGCCCCTGGTTCTTACTCACTACAAAAAAGGACATACCGTGACGGTTAAAAACCGTCACGAAAGGCCTTTCTTGTGTTTTAAATTAAAATAAAAACATGTGACAGTTGAAATAACCGTCACATAGATGTCACAAAGTCGTGATGCTTAATAAAACTGCCACATACCGTTACAAAGCCTGATTTGCTAAAAACCGCCACACATCCGTCATTTAACGCCATTGACTAGAAAGTCAATGCTAAAACCGTCATAACGCCCAAACTGTCACGGTAGGTCTTTTTTTTGTAGTGACTCATATATATAAATATATATATATATTTCCCTCTCTTTGCATGGTCACGGGTCCGCAGGGCCTCACCTCCTTCTATTTTGAGCCGTTGGGTCTGTGGGCTTGAAGGTCCCAACCATGGGTAAAAATGATAGAAGGCCCAGCCATGTGTAAAAATGACGTAGAAAATATTAGGTTTAATTTCTTGTATGCGGTAACTAATGGGATGGTATACCCATTAGTCTGCTTTTATTTTTATCTTGCATTATTTTATTTAGCAAAATAAAGAGATAATTAGTCTGAGCCTTATAAAGCCTTCCGACAAAGTCACCACAACTCACATGAAAATGAATTAATCGAGAGAAAGTGAGTGATTGTATTGTAATAGCTTCAATCTGATCCTTTACAATGCAACTATGTGTCCTATTTATACATGAGCTTCACGGGTACACACCCGACGAAATATGTCATAATTAATACAGCAGAATGAATGTTGTAATAATTGAACAATTAGTATCTCCATAAATGCTCTGTTACAATTCAAATGGCTCTCCTGACGTTCCGAGTTATCGGTATCACATATGCACACGACGCTCCCGGTACTACTCGTGTCTTAATAGTAGTGTCACAGGCTGACTTGGACTTGACTCAGCATTATACTCCACGTGTTATCTCATAATTCGTATAACTGTCTTATACGAATTTTGCCCCATACATATACCATTAATCTTGTTTGAGTCTGATGCATAATAATTGTCCTTTTTGTCAAGGGGTGTGTTTGGTACTAGGGAAAATGACTTTCAGGAAGTTATTTTCCACGACGAAGTCATTTTTAAAATCCAAGTTGAAATACAGTATAGTTTTTGCTGATTTTCAAAACCAAATTGGAACTACTCTAAAAATTATGTTAATATAATACACACCACTAGCTGATAGCTGATAGCTGATAGCTGATAGCTGATAGCTGATAGTAGAAAGAAACAAAACAGGGAAAACTTCGAGGCAAAGGATAACAAGTTGTACATCCCAAGAAGCATTAAATATTTTAGCAAGTTCACATGTCTCATATAACTGTGTCAGACGAATCTTTTATCAGATTTATGAGTAATATTTTATCACGTTCACATTTTTGTATCAGATCTCTTATTTTCAAAATCTGAGCATAATATTTTACCAGATAAAAATGTTATGTCCCTAATAAATGTTTCAAATCAAATGCACCTGTTTAGCCTTCTTCTGTTCTAGTTCTTTGAACAACAATGGCACCACAACATACAGCATGATGAGCCATATAACTGCATTGGTACAAATTGCTCGACTCTTCGCCTTCCACGGACTCCGGGTCACCATCATCACCACTCCCTGTAACACCCCCATTTTTCAGTCCTCGGTCGATAAAGATCTTCTCGTGTCCGGACACAACATCAACGTCCGGACACTAAAGTTTCCCTCAGGTGAATTAGGCTTGTCTGAGGGAATTGAAAATATTGTCTCAGCCACTTCAATAGAAATAGCTGGCAAAGTTCACTATGGCATTATTCATCTGCTCCAGAAACCTCTGGAGCGGATGATTCGCCAGCTGGATCCTAACTGCATTGTTTCGGACATGCTCTTCACTTGGACCGTCGATCTGGCTGAAGAGTTGCACATTCCAAGGTTCTCGTTTCAACCTACCAATTTCTTCTATCAGTGCGTCAGGCACTGTCTGACGGAGTACACACCTCATAACAAGGTGGATTCGGATTCTGAGAGGTTCGCGATCCCTGGCCTACTCCATGAGATCAAAATGAAACGCTCTGAGATTGAAGATTATTTTAAAGAGGAGACTTATTATGGAAAGATGGTAAAGTCAGTCATAGATGCTGATCTTCGTAGCCATGGCATCATTCATAACACTTGCTCCGAGCTGGAACCTGGCTACGCCGAGTTGTATGAAAAAATTAGAGGGAAAAAGGGTTGGCATGTTGGTCCCCTCTCTCTATTTATCAACAAATTAGATGAAGTAAAAAGTTCAAAAGGAATTCCTAATTGGAAAGATTCTGATGATTGTTTGAGTTGGCTTGAAAATCAAGAACCTAACTCTGTACTCTTTGTTTGTTTTGGGAGCAGTACAGGGTTTTCAAATAATCAACTTACGGAAATCATATTAGCTTTGAAAGGAGCCAACTTCCCATTTATTTTGGTAGTTAAAGATCATCATGATGATAACAACAATAAGGAAATGTTGATCAAGAATGACAAGTGCTTTATTATCAAAGGGTGGGCCCCACAGGTATTAATTCTGAAACATCGAGCAATTGGAGGGTTCATGACTCATTGTGGTTGGAACTCCATACTTGAAGCTCTAACTCTAGGTGTACCATTGATTACATGGCCCTTGTTCTCGGAGCAATTTCACAACGCTAACCTTTTGGAACAGCTCGGGCTTGCAATCAGAGTAGGAGCGGATGTGTGGAATTCGGGGTTTATGGTGTCAGGTCCGGTGGTATCAAGAGAGAAAATAGAGTTGGTTGTCAAACGTTTGATGTATTCAGAGGAAAGTAGGAAAATCCGAGCAAATGTTAAGTCGATGGCGGAGACGCTGAAGGGTGCCACTGAAGAAGGGGGTTCCTCTCATTCACATCTCATCGAGTTGATTGAGGAAATAAAGCGTTGTGCTATAAAAAACTCCACTTGAAATTTATATTACTGTCCTTTAGTTTTCTCTTTTGTTTCAAAAGACAACGTTATTTGACTTATTTCTGGGATTTGTAATGCTGTGATCATTTAAATCCGTTTGATTCATGGTGGTATAATCTTAGCCATAGAAGTGGCAATCAAGAGAATAATTTTTAAGACTATCTGTCTCATTTCTGTAAATTATGTTGAATTTGAACCTTTGTGTATTAGCACTAATTTACCATATGCATATACCTTGATGTTCAGCACATTAGAAACCTGTTTTTTTCAGATATGAAAAGTTCATTCCAAGTTTGGTGCTTACACTATAGTGAACCTTAAAACTTTCTATAATCAAGATAGTACATCACTAAAGGTTCGTTTGGTACGTGGGATTAGGATAATACTCCCGGGATGAACTTTATCCCATGTTTGGTTTGGGGTATTAGTTGTCGCGCCCATTTTTTACGGTAACATTATATTCAGCGAATACTGTCTGTTAAAAATAAAAGTGCAAAAAGAATTCGCGGAGTCGCCAATTAATTATTTGAGTGAATTAGGACACCTAAATGTTAATTAAGTAAAGTCAACACTAACTCCATTTAAATGATCTGCTAAACTATGTGAGATTCATTCTGGGCAAGAATTCTTTATTAATCTAGAGGGAAGGAGTTAAGCACCCTCTAAAATCCGCTAACTTGCGGTTGTCCGTTCAAACCTAGGTTATTATTATGTCAAAAGAAAAATGCATGTTTTAAAATGGGTCTAGCATGTAAAGTGTCTAAAACAATTTTCCTATATGAATGTTAATAAGAGTTTATAAGCAAATGGATTAGGAATATACTATTCCTAGCTACATGAATAGGTATGCGGGTGAAGATTATTAGGTGATTTAATATAACTTAAAACAATGTACGGCAAGCCTAAAATAATTAAGGGGAAACAAATTTCTAGTATCAAACTACTTTCTAATGGCTACTCAAAGCTTAGCTATTTTAAGTGTTCGACTAGTAATGCAATGTTAGACAATTACTTTACAACAAATAAATGAGGCGGAATAAGAAATTAATAAAGACGGCTCGAAGGAGTGGCAATCCCACACACTCCCGTCGAACCCCCCACTGTCCCGTCACCAACCCACATTATCCCGTCGACCATCACTTTCCTTCACACCAGGCGGCGTTGCTCCGGTGTTTACCACAGTTGAAGTAACGCCACCCCGTTAAATCCTTGTTTCGTTTATATTTTTTGGATCTGTGACATATGTTATTTGTTGGACTGATCTTGGAATTGTTTTGGTATTTGTTGCTTGTTTTGTGCTCGCCGGAGTTTCCAACTCCGGTGACCTCTGTTTCGGTCATGAGTGTTTCATTTTGCACTGTTTTTCGCTATTTTTGTTTGGCTGTGGTTTGACGTCTGGCGATATTGTGAAATTTTCGGCGATGTTGTTGGCAACTGGTTTTGCTATTTTCTCGTTCTTTGTTGGACTGATCTCCATTGGTTGCGGTTTGATTTTGGACGATTTTGCCCTTTTTATTCCCATTAAACTGATTGGAATATATTCTTATTCTAAATGAACAGATGCTACACTTTATTTTGATGATTTGAATTGATACTACACTTGATTGGCCAATGAAAAAATTATCCGTCGATTTTTGAGGCCTCCACAGTTGCAAAGACGGAAAATAAAATAAAATGAAGCTTTTTGGCGTTTGATGATTTCTTCGACTTACACAGGATAACCAACATGCGCTGGCGGGACGAATTTTCGCAGCCGGACTTGTTTAGGATGTCCCACTTTATTTTATATATCTGAGCCCTCCGTGTTTAAAACTATTACTGTTTTGGCGCGGATCTGAAGGTTTTATTTATTTTATTATTTCTAGCAATATTGGCCGATGAAGGAATCTCCGTCTGATTTCCAAGGCCTTCCCTGTACAAAAGACGGATTTATTTTGGCTTTACTTATTAATTCTTGTCATTGCTTTAAAATTATTTATTCTATTACTAACACTTTTACTAAGTGTTTATGCAGGTACCCAGAGATCATCTTGTGCAGAAGACCTAAAAAGGGCTAAAAGATGTCCCAGAGTTTTATTCGATTTTAGCTTTATTATTATGTATTGCATTCCATTGTAATTGTAAATTGTGAAAACTGCTTAGAATATGTAGAATAAAATGCAATAAATAATTAACCTAGGTTTGAACGGATAACCGCAAGTTAGCGGATCTTAAAGGATGCATAACCCCTTCCCTTTAGGATAATAAAGAACCCTGATCCAGAATCTCATTAATTTCAATGGAGATTAATTGCAGTATTTTTATTGCAATAAATCAAGTGTCCTAATTCACTTAACTAATTAGGCGGCGACTCCTTAAAATCAGTATTATTGCTCAATCCAGGAAACCGCGCCAAAGAACAACGTTGCGAATACTGTTCAGACCCCGAGGTAAAAAACGGGCGTGACACATATGATTATCTAATCAGAGTCTAACTAAAGTAAATCTACCTCAATGCCGAGCAGGTGCCACGAACAATCATCAATGTCTTCCCTTTGGGTAGAGCCTCTGAACGATTAAAATTTAGAAAATATGTGAACTACATTATAATACGAATCTAAGACACCCATATTGCTATCTTTATATCAACAATATTTATTTACCATTTCAATTGTATGACTAAACCCCTACACATAAAAATATTAGCATAACTTCAGGAATTTCAAATTACGTTTCTTTCTTTCAACTTTCCAGAATTTTTTGGTAAAACAAGGTAGAACTTTGAACAGTCATATCTTTCAAACCACATGTCGGATTTATCTTCGTAAGATATCAAACTGACGGGAACAAATATATCTACAACTCTCATTCATCCCATATTTCCATATTCCTTACGGATTTGTAAAGTTTTCACGTTTTATATTCTGTGTTGCCTGAGTTTCGGTAAAACGAGGCAGAAACTTTAAACAATCATAACTTTCAAACCATATGTCAAATTTATCTCCGTAAGATATCAAACTGAAGGGAACAGAGAAATATACAACTTCCGTTCAGCCCATACTTTTATATTATTTACGTATTTCTATAGTTTTCACGTTTTACATACTGCTGTATTCATTATGCCATGATAAATCCCTCACGTTTCTCTATTCAAGTGGATTGTGGAATTTCCGTGTAATGACTTCTTTAAAATTTGATTTCATTCTACAACACATTATAATAAGTATCATGAATAGATTAAATCAATCATATAACATTGAATCTAACATGAACTTAATTGAGCACTTCCTCCTCCTCTTCTAGCCACTAGAGTTTTCTTTCTCTTTCTTTTCTTTCTTTTCTTGGCTGCTGCTGCAACGTCTTTCTCCTCTTCTTTTACCTTTGTACTTCAGTATATCTAAACCACCATATTTTTCTTTTACCCAATCAGAAAATGTTTCAATTAAGGCAGGGTCCACAATATCCAATTTGATGAAATTCCACGTTCAAACCTCCTTCTTGCATGCTTTCCGTTGCTTCTTCATCAACGCAAGTATCTCACGATGTAAGAACTACAGTTAGGCCATGTGATGCCGTTGGAGAGCAATTTCAAATCCAATTCCTCTATTTGAACCAGTCACGACAGCAATAGTGTCAATTGACCACCATCTTTGGTGATGGGAATAAGGAATATTACGGAGAAGAGATACTTCTTGGCGTCTCTTGTCTCTTCTCTATTTATATTTTGTAGTTTAGCCGTGTTCCCTACCAAGGGTAGTGGGCTTGACCCACTTACTCATTTAATTAATTTTCTGCACAATCTCATATCTTAAAAAAAATGAGGTATTTATAGGTATCCAAAGATACTTTTAGACTCATACCTAGTAATTACATTCACACACGCACTTGAATCTAACCACATGAATATTATAAAAGTCACTTAGATAATACAAAGAGTTATGAACCTAGATAACTAAAAAACAATTGAATCTATAACGGACATCCCACCCCATAAACCCCCTTACCCCATTAATATTTATTATTAACCCCTAAGTTAGTATATTTACATTTTAACCCTATTTCTCAACTATAAATATCTCATTTTCCTCTTCATTTTTCTCACAAATCTTTCTATCATCTCTTTATCTATGTCTCTACAAGTCTACATTGTCTACTAAATATTTTATTTTATTTTGTTATTTATATCAAAGTTCATAAATTGGGAGTGAAGTTGACAACTAGCTTGAGGATCATCCATCGAACAAAATTTTAATTTTCAACCTCGATTACACGTCGGCGTTTGATACCTTCGTTTCTTCTTTAAATTATTATTGTTACTTAATTTTAATTATCGTACTTAATTTCATTATCTTTAATTATTTATTTGCATAATTATAATGGAACGATTTGGACGTTTTATTTCTGGTAGAGGTACTAGGGGTAAGGGTGTATTTTCTAGTAATCTTATTCCTAGTCCTGATGATTTCACTCATATAGATGAAACTGATTTTTAATGATATTAATATACCATTAGATCATGAGGTATATTCTTCATTTGAACCAGACTTTAATTTTAAAAATGAATTAGACGATAATGTAGATAACACACCCACTAGTGCACCTCCACCTCAGGCTCAAACTGATTCTGTTACACCTCGTAAGTTAAGGTGATAGTTAAGAACGTCATAAAGGAAATTACTATACTTAAGGATGTGATTCCGGAATAAAATTTTAGATGACAACGAGGGTGAAAATGGAAATTTTAATCTTAGTTGTATATTTACGTTATGGATTAGAATGTATTATATAAGTTAAGACAACAAGGGTGCGAGGTCTTATGGAGTTTTTCAAGATTTAAAAGAATTGGGACATAAGATTAATTATTGGTGAGAAGTGGACCAAAGTGTAGTAATTGATTTTCAGATTTTTACTTAATAAGCCTCTGTTCATCTTCTTCATTGAAGATTCAAAAACAATACACAAATTCTCCTCCCTCTCCCCTCACTTCAGCCGAAAATATCTCCCCATAGCTAAAATTTAAGCTTTATTTCCTCCTTCTAGACTAGAATTCTTCACCTAAATTAGAAGCCAAAAAATTGGAAAAAAAATTGGGCAGAAATCGGGACTGCTGGCCGAATTTTAACCCATAATTTCGGATTTGTTTTGACAAGTTTTGAGAAGAAAAATATGTATAAATGATGGGTTAACATTGCGGGATTCATGCATGAATATTTGGAGTGAAGAAGGGGGAAGATTGGTGAAGAAAAATCGATAAAACAGTGGGAAAATTGGACCGGGGCAGTGGACAAAAATCGAGACTGTTTTGGGGCGATTTGAGGTATAAAATTCTTATTTCTATGGTATAATTGGGATTGCATGTTGTTGCAATTCAAGAAATGAATGCGTGTTAAGAGAAACTTGAAATTAGACAATGCATGTGACTAATTTGGAGTTGTAGCCAATTTATGACCATTTTGTATACATTGGATTTAAGTGTTGTTGTTGTTATTATTGTTGCTAATTGCATGTTGAGAATTGAAAAGAAACCTTGATGTTTAAAGATGTAATTGTTATATGGAGTTGTTGGAAGGTATTACACCTCGTAAGTTTAAGACAATAATTAAGAACATCATTAAGGGGATAAGATGCGAGTATTGGAAATAAAGTATACTTACATATGTTAATACGGAAATTAGTATACAAGGATGTGATCCCGGATTTAATTTTTTGAATACTACGAGTGTGATGATGGAAAAAAAGTAATAATAGTAATATATTCCCGTTATGGATTAGTGTGGAATTGTAAGAATTACGACATTGAGGATACGAGGCCTTATGAAATTTTCGGGAATTAAATGAAGTACGGTCTAAGATTAATTAGTTGTGGGATTAAGTTAAGTGGGAGTTAGAGGTCAATTTATGAAAAATGGACCCCTGGAAAAAAAAAGAACGTGGCCAGCATTGTTAAAAATAATTGGCACTTAAGATTAATAACTCTTCTCTTTTACATCTTACCCTTTAATTCAAAACACACACATCACATTTGCCTCTCTCCCCTCTTCTCCAAAACAGCCGATTTCTCCATTTTTCTTAGCCAAAAAAAATTGAAATTCTTCTTCTCTTATTTTATCTCCTAGATTGAGTCAATTTTCATCTAATTTAGAAGTCAAAAAAAAAGTTGCAAACAAAGGACAATAATAAATAATGCAATAAAGCGCCATGTTTTTTTTCCAGATTTTAGCTACAATTTTTTTTGAAAGAAAACCCTGTATAAATGACGGGTTAACATTGTGGAATTCATGCATGACAAATTAGAGATGAAAAAGTGAAGAATTGGGCAAGAAATAGAGCAAAATCGATGAAACGGTGAAATACCGATTAAGGACTGTTTTGGGCATATTAAGGTAAGAATTCTTCTCCTTCTTGTAGAATAATTGGAGATAAATGATATTATAGATTAAGGAATAAACTTGTGTTAAGGAAAATTGAAAATTAAAGAGTGTGTGTGACTGTTTTGGTATGTCTTGCCGATTTGGGAATGTTTTTAATTACAAATGGTTCGATTGTTGTTGTGCTATAGTTTTCGCCATTAATTATGTGTTTAAGTGAAAGAAATCTGGATATTCAAGTTATAGATGTTTTTATGAAATTGTCGAAAAATGAAGTGGATGTTAAGAGAAGTATGATGGTATCATGCCTTGTGAGGAATTATTGGATATTGTTGTAAGGTTTTAAGGGATGTTCGAATGCTGGAAATCTTAGTAGTTTAAAGGTTGTTTTTTCTGAATTGAAATGCTAGAAATTTAGATATAAACATACATGTATGTTGTAGTAGTCGATACTCTATGTCCTAAAGGAATAAAGGCATTAAAATGTGTTATATTCCACTCTCGTTATTGTTAAAGTACGGGTTGTTTAAACATGATTAAGAGGAGTTGGAATAACATGAGAAATATGTGTAGTAATCACCTGGTTTATTGGAGTTGTGATAATGCATAAATATAAAAGAGAAGGTATGCGCACAAACGGTGTAAATAGAATATTGAGATTATTGTGGTTATATTTTGAGTTATGACTTATTGTTGGTATTGCTGGCTTGGTTTGAAATTGTGGATGTGCATATAAACAGGGGAAGTGCTGCCCAAATTTTTATAGGATAAGAGAGTCGTCTTTCAATTTAACTTATGTTAGGAATCATAGAGTTGACATACCTATTGCTATTATTATAGGTCGAAGTATTAGACGGGACATATTCTAATAGTGAGTTGGTCAGCTCGACTATAAGGTATGTGAGACTATCCTTTCCTTCTTTGGCATGATGTTGTGAAAATCTTCCTTCTTTCTTCTGGCATGATTTTAATGAAAGTACAGCGGACGTACGTGATTCCTTCAAGTCTAGTTTTAATAAAATGATATATGATATGATAAGTGTTTTGACTTCCCAAAAGATGTTTTAAAATGATTCAGGAGATCGTGCCTTGATTTTCTAAAGGATATTTATTTTACTTATTACATTGAGTCTTATATGATGATTCAAAAAGACATATGATTATTCCATTCAGTCTTATATGATGATTTGAAATGCACATGATTATTACATGGAGTCTCAGATGATGATTTGTATTGCATATGGTTTCTCATGATATTCTACTTGTGTAAGTTGTGATTGTATGTTATGAGGACCGAGTCCCAGAATGGGTCGGGTAGCTATATTCACGGAAAATGAGGACCGAGTCCCAGAATGGTCCGGGTAGTTATATGTACGCAGTATGAGGACCGAGTCCCAGAATGGGCCGGGTAGTTATATGTATAAAGCATGAAGACCGAGTCCCAGGATGGACCGGGTAGTTATATGTACGGAGATGATCTTGATTATGATGATTGTTAGACATGCACGCCTTTCTTTTCATATGGTACAGTTGCATTAGTATCTCTGATTTTTCATATATGTTTCATGTATCTTCTGGCAGTTACAATCCTCCTTACAGTAGTTCATGTTTTACATACTCAGTACATTATTTCGTACTGACCCCCTTTCCCCGGGGGGCTGCGTTCATGCCCGCAGGTTCAGGTGTTCAGACAGGTGACCCTCCAGTTTAGGACTTCTGTACAGCAGTTGGAGACCTCCTTTGTTCCTTAGCCAGCTATTTTGGTACAAATCATCTTTTAGACTTATGCATATTTTGGGCACGACGGGGCCCTGTCCCGTCATATGTCAGTATCGTACTCTTAGAGGTCTGTAGACAGTTGTGGGTTGGACGTTTGTACCTTATTTTGGTTTTTGATGTTGTTATACCCCGTGTTGGGGCGTTTTCGATTATACTTGTTGTTATCTAGTGGCAGCCTTGCCGGCTTGCTTATCTTGATTATTCCTTTGTGTACATAATGTTGGTTGGTGGTAGCCTAGTCGGCTAGCCTATTATGATTGTTGTTTTGTTGTTAATTTGGCAGCCTTGTCGGCTCGCCCGTTTTAGGAAGATGTTGTAAAAGCAGTGTTGTGCTGCCGAAATTTCTGTTGATCTCTGTATTAGATGGATTAAAAGTGACAAGTCAGTAATGACGTTCAATTAGGACGTTTAGTCGCGGCCTGTCGGGTCGGGTCGTGACAAAAGTGGTATCAAAGCAGTTAGTCCTCGGAATGTCTACTGACCGTGTCTAGTAGAGTCTTGTGTATGGGTATGTTGTGCACCATACTTATACACAGGAGGCTGCCGGGCATTTAGGATTTGTTTCTACTCTTTCATCTCGTAGATCGTGCAATAGAGCTGTGTTATTAGGATGGTCTTTTTTTTTCCTGATAGTTTAATATGTTTACGGCTATGCCTCCGAGGAAGACACCAGTGGCCCAGAAGGGCAAATCTACAGCGGGGGATACTAGTCGGCATGAGGGTTACTGTGTCCCGCGACACGTCGTCGAGTGTGCCCAGACGACGAGTTACGCCTGCGTCACCTCTGCAAGTCTCCTCTCGTGGGCAACATCACCGGTATCCGAGATCCCAGTACCTGAGCCTCCAGTTCCTCAGCCAGGGGCACAAGATGGAGATTTGAGAGAGACAGTCCAGCTATTGGCAAGGATAGTAGCGGGGCAGATTTACAGGCCGGAGCCGACAGTTAACCCTAGGCCAGACAATTTGAGGGTTAGAGACTTTCTGAGTTGCAGTCCGCCGGAGTTTTATGGGTCAAGGCCCGAGGATGATCCTTATGAGTTCATCCACCGCATACGAAGGGCGTTGAGAGTGATCGGGGCCTCGGAGATCGAGTCGATTATATTGGCCTCATACTGGGTTGCGCGATATAGCGATCTGGTTTGAGTCATGGGAGTTGTCTGTGGCGAGTGTGCTTCTCTGCGGTATGGGATGAGTTTTGAGGCATTCGCGCCACTTTATGCCTCGAGAGAGATGAGGCGGGCGGTAAGCGAGTTTCTGATCGCGGCAGAATGGGAGGACGGTTAGAGAGTATAGCCTGGAGTTTGACTCCTTGGCTCGGTACGCACCTATTATGGTAGCAGACATGACAGATAGGGTACACCGTTATGTGATGGGGTTAGACCACTATCTTATTGATGGGTGCATGACAACAGCGCTTCAGCCGAGCATGGATATTGCCCGTATTCAGGCATTTGCGCAGGGAATCGAGGAGCGACATAGAGGAAGATGGCTGGATAGAGACCATGACGGGGGCCAGCATAAAAGGGCTAGATTGGCTGGATATTCGGGTGAGACCCGAGGCGGACAGCCTCAGCAACATGTAGGGTATTCCTCAGCCAACACATAGTGCACCTCCACAGTCTACATTTAGGAGGTTCGATTGCACGGGATATCCAGGAGCTGGTCAGAGCTCCAGGGCTTCAGGTTTACAAATGAACAGGGGTTTTACTCAGTCAGGGCCACTTTTGCCTCAGTGTTCCCAATATGGTAGGCATCACTTTGGGAGATCTTAAGACTCTTCGGTGATTGTTTTTCTTGCGGCCGTTCAGGCCACATGATGCGGGAGTGTCCCTATAGAGGTGGTCCGGGTGGTATGACACAACCTATGGGATCGTTTGCTGGTTCTTCACCATCTACAGCTATGCGCCCCACAGGGCAAGGTATTCAGGCTCCGGCAGACCGTGGTAGAGGTCGTGACGGAGTTTCTAATTCCGGCGATCCTTCGAACCACATTTATGCCTTGGCCAGTAAACGCGATCAAGAGGCGTCACCAGATGTGGCAGGTACATTATCGGTCTTTTTCTATGATGTGTATGCTTTGATTGATCCAAGTTCCACCTTGTCCTATATATCCCCTCTTGTTGCTAGTAGAATAGGGATAGAACCTGAGCCGATAGAACCATTCGAGGTAGCTACACCGGTAGGAGATTCGGTTATAGATACGCGTGTGTATAAGAATTGCTTGGTAGTGATATATAGCCGTCATACCATAGCAAAATTTGATAGAGTTAGACATGCCTAACCTTGATGTCATTTTGAATAAAGAGGAAAAGATTGGAGGACTGCCTATTTCCCCGCAGGGGTATGGAGATTTTGCCTTGTGCATCAAATATTGTAGATTATCCGAGATCAGTTACAAGGGTAGCCTTTCACATAATGGAATGGTAGAGCTGATAATGAGTGTACCTTCGAAATAGTGGGTAGTGTAGATGATCTTGCAACGGAAGTTAGTTCCTTATATCAAAAATAAATTTCCAATGAGCAGATCTTCTGATTGTTCACTTCTAGATCATTTACAGGAGATAGTTTCATAAAAAGTTAATGAAAAATCTGCGATTATGCTAAAATGTGGGTTGATCTATTATCAGATTTGCCAAAAATCTAGTAACATGCTTATTAAGAACAGAAGAAGAATACTTATCATAATAGAAGAAGATTCAATGCTAGAATATTATCCAATGGTAGGGTCGTTGGAGATCCTGGTAACTGGTATGTTGATAAGAGTAGTATGACCTTTGGTGCATCAGAACAAACTGTGATAGAAAATATGGAGGACAAGGAGCAATAAGTCAAAAAAGACTCATAAGGTGGTTGTCCACAACAAGTTTGATGTGTCACAAGAAAATGACCAGCTAATTGAAGCCAACAATGATGTTAGCAAATGTAAAGTGATTAATATAGACTTCATTACAGGCTTACCTCGCACTCAACGGAAGTATGATTCGATATGTGTTATAAAGGAGATTCTGACGAAATTTCTATAGCATCAGGCCTATTATGAACATTCGAGGACAAATGTTTCTAAGGGAGGAAGAATATTACACCTCGTAAGTTTAAGGCAATAATTAAGGACATCATTAAGGGGATACGATGCGAGTATTGAAAATAAAGTATACTTACATATGTTAATACGGAAATTAGTATACAAGGATGTGATCCCGAATTTAATTTTTTGAATACGAGTGTGATGATGGAAAAAAAAGTAATAATAGTTATATATTCCCGTTATGCATTAGTGTCGAATTGTAAGAATTACGACATTGAAGATACGAGGCCTTATGAAATTTTCGGGAATTAAATGAAGTACGGTCTAAAATTAATTAGTTGTGGGATTAAGTTAAGTGGGAGTTAGAGGTCAATTTATGGAAATGGACCCCTGAAAAAAAGAACGTGGCCAGCATTTTTAAAAACAATTGGCACTTAAGATTAATAACTCTTCTCTTTTACATCTTACCCTTTAATTCAAAACACACATCACATTTGCCTCTCTCTCCTCTTCTCCAAAACAACCAATTTCTCCATTTTTCTTAGCCAAAAAAATTGAAATTCTTCTTCTCTTATTTTCTCTCCTAGATTGAGTCAATTTTCATCTAATTTAGAAGCCAAAAAAAAGTTGCAAAACAGTGACAATAACAACAGCAGTGGGCCGAAACTGTCCATGTTTTTTTTCCAGATTTTAGCTACAATTTTTTTGGAAGAAAATCTTGTATAAATGATGGGTTAATATTGTGGAATTCATGCATGACAAATTGGAGATGAAAAAGTGAAGAATTGGGCAAGAAATAGAGCAAAATCGATGAAACAGTGAAATACCGATTAAGGACTGTTTTGGGCATATTAAGGTAAGAATTCTTCTCCTTCTTGTAGAATAATTGGAGATAAATGATATTATAGATTAAGGAATGAACTTGTGTTAAGGGAAATTGGAAATTAAAGAGTGTGTGTGACTGTTTTGGTATGTCTTGTCGATTTGGGAATGTTTTTAATTACAAATGGTTCGATTGTTGTTGTGCTATAGTTATCGCCATTAATTATGTGTTTAAGTGAAAGAAATCTGGATATTCAAGTTATAGATGTTTTTATGAAATTGTCGAAAAATGAAGTGGATGTTAAGAGAAGTATGATGGTATCATGCCTTGTGAGGAATTGTTGGTTATTGTTGTAAGGTTTTAAGGGATGTTCGAATGCTGAAAATCTTAGTAGTTTAAAGGTTGTTTTTGCTGAATTGAAATGCTAGAAATTTAGATATAAACATACATGTACGTTGTAGTAGTCGCTACTCTATGTCCTAAAGGAATAAAGACATGAAAATGTGTTATATTCCACTCTCGTTATTGTTAAAGTATGGGTTGTTTAAACATGATTAAGAGGAGTTGGATTAACATGAGAAATATGTGTAGTAATCACCTGGTTTATTGGAGTTGTGATATTGCATAAATATAAAAGAGAAGGTATGCGCACAAACGGTGTAAATAGAATATTGAGATTATTGTGGTTATATTTTGAGTTATGACTTGTTGTTGGTATTGCTGGTATTGCTGGCTTGGTTTGAAATTGTGGATGTGCATATAAACAAGGGAAGTGCTGCCCGAATTTTTATAGGATAAGAGAGTCGTCTTTCAATTTAACTTACGTTAGGAATCATAGAGTTGACATACCTATTGCTATTATTATAGGTCGAAGTATTAGACGGGACATATTCTAATAGTGATTTGGTCAGCTCGACTATAAGGTATGTGAGACTATCATTTCCTTCTTTGGCATGATGTTGTGAAAATCTTCCTTCTTTCTTCTGACATGATTTTAATGAAAGTACGGCGGACGTACGTGATTCCTTCAAGTCTAGTTTTAATAAAATGATATATGATATGATAAGTGTTTTGACTTCCCAGAAGATGTTTTAAAATGATTCAGGAGATCGTGCCTTGATTTTCTAAAGGATATTTATTTTACTTATTACATTGAGTCTTATATGATGATTCAAAAAGACATATGATTATTCCATTCAGTCTTATATGATGATTTGAAATGCACATGATTATTACATGGAGTCTCAGATGATGATTTGTATTGCATATGGTTTCTCATGGTATTCTACTTGTGTAAGTTGTGATTGTATGTTATGAGGACCGAGTCCCAGAATGGTCCGGGTAGCTATATTCACGGAAAATGAGGACTGAGTCTCAGAATGGGCCGGGTAGTTATATGTACGCAGTATGAGGACCGAGTCCCAGAATGGGTCGGGTAGTTATATGTATAAAGCATGAAGATCGAGTCCCAGGATGGGCCGGGTAGTTATATGTACGGAGATGATTTTGATTATGATGATTGTTAGACATGCACACCTTTCTTTTCATATGGTACAGTTGCATTGGTATCTCTGATTTTTCATATATGTTTCATGTATCTTAGCGATTACAATCCTCCTTCTGATGGTTCATATTTTACATACTCAGTACATTATTTATGCGACCCGCTTTCCCGAAGCTGCGTTAAATGCCGCAGTTGAGTGTTGAGCGGTGACCCTCAGGTTTAGGACTTACATGCAGCGATTGGAAACTCCTTTGTTCGGAGCGGCTATTTTAGTACGAATCATCTTTCGACTTATGCATATTTTGGGCACAGCGGGGGCCTGTCGTCATATGTCGATATCGTACTCTTGAAGTGCATGAAGCGATTGTGGGTTGGACGTTTGTACCTTATTTTGTTTTTTGATGTTGTTATACCCCGTGTTGGGGCGTTTCCGATTATACTTGTTGTTATCTAGTGGCAGCTTTGCCGGCTTGCTTATCTTGATTATTCCTTTATGTACATAATTTTGGTTGGTGGTAGCCTAGTCGGCTAGCCTATTATGATTGTTGTTTTGCTGTTGATTTGGCAGCCTTGTCGGCTCGCCCGTTTTAGAAAGATGTTGTAAAAGCAGTGCTGTGCTGCCGAAATTTCTGTAGATCTCTGTATTAGATGGATTAAAAGTGACAAGTCAGTAATGACGTCCAATTAGGACGTTTAGTCGCGGCCCGTCGGGTCGGGTCGTGACAAAAGGTGAGTTGGATTAAGAATTAAGAAAAGAGTTATAGAATTGTGACATGTTGTGGCCGAAAGTTGCATGGAAATTCTTGAACATTATTGTGATGTATTAAGGGTTGTTTTAGTGCTTAAAATATAAGTTATAAACATATACATATATTGAGGTAGTTACATATTCATGTCTTGAAAGAATTAAGGTGTAGAAAAGTGTTATTTCACATTCTTGAACTCTCAATGTTGCTAGAAGATTGAACTGTTTGAATGGACTGTTTTAACGTGACTAAAGAATTGGATGAACCTGATGAATAGGTGTGTTAATCACCTTGATTGTTGTTTGGTTATATTCCATACGTGTAAGGAGAAATGATGTATTACGGTAGCATATATGAAGTATATGAGACTAATTTGGTTATATCTTGGAATTATGCTTGGTTATTGGTTGGTTGGCATTTGTTGTAAATTGTGGATGTACATATAAACAGGGAAAGTACTGCCCGATTTTTTATAGAATAAGAGTGTCGTCTTTCAATATAACTCACGTTAGGAATCATAGATTTGACAGACATGTTGTTATTATTATAGGCCAAGGTGCTAGTCGAGGCAATTATTAGATATTCGAGCTGATATAGACGACGAGGTATGCGAACTATTCTTTCTTTTGACATGATTTTATTTAAGTAAACGTACAGCGGACGTACACGGTTTTTATACAGTCTAATTCTAGTAATATGAGATATGATAAGTGCCTTGACTTTCCAAAAGACGTTTTAAAATGATATATGATATGATAAGTGTCTTGACTTTTCAAAAGATGTTTTAAAATGATATATGATATGATGAGTGCCTTGAGTTTCCAAAGGATGTTTTAAAATGATACATAATATGATAGCACCTTTTATCTATTTCATTGAGAGACAAGTGATGATTTGATATGTGTAAAGCTACTCAGGATATTCTATTAGTGCTAAAGTGATTATATGACTTTATCGCGTCCCAGAATGGTCCGGGCAGTATACCTTACATGATTTTACCGCATCCCAGAATGGGCCGGGCAGTATACCTTACATGATTTTATCGCGTCCCAGAATGGGCCGGGCAGTATACCTTACACGACTTTACCGCATCCCTGGAGGGCCGAGCAGTTTATGTATATATGATGATTTTATATGGACATACATGACTCTCACTTTATAAGGCACAACTGACTCTCATTCGTATATGACACAGCTGAAATGGTAATTTGATTATTATACTGGTCTCATGATATCCTTTGGCCAGCTATGATCTTTCTTACAGTACTTTATGTTTTATATACTCAGTACATTATTTTGTATTGACCTCCCTTTCCTCGGGGGGTTGCTGTAAAATCCGGAAAAAAATAATAATAATATATAGTTGTGGTTGAGTTAATAAATAAATATATATATATATATATATATATATATACATATATATATATATATAAGAAAACAATGAATAAATTGCATGGGATAGAGTTAGTGTTAAAGTTGGATAAATAGATAGATAAAATGAAAATAAGAAAACAAAAAGAAAACAAAAGAAAACAAAAAAAAAACCAAAAAAAAAGCAAAAAAAAAACCATGCAGAATGTTATGCACGTTTTTCCCTTCCCTTTACCCCTCCCCTTCCCCCCTTTTCACCTCCCTCCACTCTTGGCTTTCCCCCTCCCATAAGTTATACAAACACCCTTACTTATACATTATACTTGGCACAAACAAAGGACTAGCACAAAGAATAGAAAATCAGAAAAAATAAGTGAACAAGAAGAAAACAAATCTGAAAGTTTTCAAGAGGGCAAGAAGAATAATAAAAAAAAAATACTAGGGAGCAAGGGTGGTTGTAGCAACCGAACCACAATCTTTTTCACACTTACAAGGTGAGTTTTTTTCACTCAGCAATTCTTGGTAACATCCTTTATTTTTAGTTCAATACATGTTGGAATAAGAATTGAGTGTTGAAAAGAAATATTGAACTTTTGATGGTTTAGATAACTAGTTGCGTCATGAACTTTACGAACCGTTCTCACTGAGTTATAATTGTTAGAATTTGATGAAATTCGGAAGAATTGTACACCTCTCTAATATGATCATATAGAACCAAAAATGAGGTAAAATGAACATACGGTTTGAAAGTTATCATAGTTCAAAGTTCCTGCCTTAGATTTGGTCGAAATTCGGAAAGGCATAATTACGGACTGTTTTTATTGAGTTTTACTTATTAGAATTATATGAAAATTTACATGGTTGTAAATATCTCTGTTACGGACAGATATATATAAAGATTTATTAAAAAGAACTTACGAGTTGAGAGTTATTGTAGTTTGAAGTTGCTGCCTCGGATTCGTCGGAATCCAGAAGGGCAGGACGTTGAAACGTAAAACTGTACTAATATGTGGGGAATATGAAAATTGTTTCTAAATGAAAGTTCTAGATCTCTTTGTTGTGGATATTTTGAGACCTTACGGGGGTCTATAAGACTTACGGATTGAGAGTTATCGCTGTTTAAAGTTTCTGCCTCGGATCTATCGATATCCAGGAAGGGCAGCGAATAAAAGTGTAAAACTGTACCAAATGGTACAGAATATGAAAGAATGGTTCACATGGAGACGTGTAGCTCTCTGTTCTCGTCGTTTTGAGAATTTATGGGGATTGAACGGGTCTACAGATTAGGAGTTATGACTATTATAAGATTGGGTGCTGTTTAATAAAAATTCTGCCGAAACAAATTTCATGTGGCTGTTTTGAGGATAAATTTGTGTTAGTTACCCAAAGTAGTTTTAAATGAAATTTGGTACAGTGAAAGATCCCCGTCTTACCTTAGTTTCCGCTTGAGAAACACCTTAGTTGGAGTTATGGTTAAAAAGTTATAATCGTTACAAGTATGAATGACAGAATGTTAGAAAAGAGAATAGTATTTATTTGATCTTACGAAAAATATGAAAAGTGAATACGTGTTCACATAAATATATAAATATATAATGGATCGGGTTGCGCGCAACAAAGCGTAAAGTGAATACGCGTTCACAAATACGTAAACATAATGGATCGGGTTGCGCGCGCAACAAAGCGTAAAGTGAATATATGTTCACAAATACGTAAATATAATGGATCGGGTTGCGCGCAACAAAGCGTAAAGTGAATACGCGTTCACAAATACGTAAACATAATGGATCGGGTTGCGCGCAACAAAGCGTAAAGTGAATACGCGTTCACAAATACGTAAATATAATGTATAGGGTTGCACGCAACAAAACGTAAAGTGAATACACTTTCACAAATACGTAAACATAATGGATCGGGTTGCACGCCGCAACAAAAATGAAAGATGAATACATGTTCACCTATATATAAATATGAAAAGCGAATACGCGTTCACAAATATATAAATGTAATAAACATGTGGAAATGCGAGGAATGTCTTAACGTATAATACGAGATAAAATGAAGTGTTAGTTAAGCGAGGATTTCTATGAGGAGTTGTTGCATATTTAAAAATGTCGTAACCTGATATGTTTTTGCAATATGCTTATTACGTTATAATGTGATTGCACTTGGAATATTATGGTGTTACTTTGAATTGCATGGTAAGGTTCTCACTCATTGAGATGGTAGAGTGACTCTTTATTAACATGTTTCGGAAAGGGTGATAGAGGAAAGGCTCGCGTCAAGGCTAGCGATCGTCCATGGCCTCTTTACATACCAAGTCCATTGTTTGGGCTTGGTACTCGTCGATTCGGGATGTCGGTTCAATGTCTCGGGATATGCCCGTGTGGAATGGTCTCCCTTCCAACTTAGAATAATCTTTGTCAGTATGTCTATGTAGAAACAATATTTGCACGAACATGGGCTCGCGTTATGTTTTTTTTCCATATAAAGTCATAAACATATTTCTTTATTGTTATTTTTATTAATCGCTCCGTATTTGAATATAAGTTCAAATTTCTAAATAAAGAGAATTAAATGGTGCTCTGGTGGGAAATTATTGTCAGTGCCATCACGCCTAAGTAAAGACTTAGGAAAATTTGGGCGTGACAAGTTGGTATCAAAGCTAAACCAGTTAGGAGATTCTAGGAAGTTTCTTGAGTTGGGTGTTTGAGCAGTTTACTTATTGCGACGGTGTGCGCGCCACCTTAGTAATAAGTAAGCGAATAACATCTAAAGTTTCACTTCTTTCATACTCTTCTCGTGCCTATCTTGAGTCTTTTCAAAGACTTGGTTCTCATACTACCTCCTTGAGGGATTGTGGAAGGGAGTGTCTGACGATAAAATAACCGGATGTGATCGCACCACCGAAAAGGTAGGAGAGGTACCAGATAGACTATGGGGCAAATTTTGTGAGAAGAATGGAACATATCTATACGGGGAAGGACTACAAGTCTAACTTGATAGTATTTCTCGATGAGGTAGAAAACCCTCTTTACGAGGATGTGTGGAGGCGCATGAAGTCAATTTGGTGTCCTTGCGGTTAGTGGGCGACCACGGGTGTGGTGGAGAAATTTTAGAAGAAATCATTTTCGATGTCACCACCGATGGCGTGGGAGTTGAGCGCGTTCGATGAAAAATACATGCCTAACTCCCGAAAGATGCGCTCGGGCGTGAGTTTGAGCTTGAAACAAGGAGACCGCAATGTGATAGAATACAATACCTAATTCATCCGATTGTCGACATCTGGCACATATTATTCCTACAGAAAAGGAGAAGGTCAAAAGAGTTGTTAAGGGTTTAAACCCAAAACTTGGAAGAGAAGGTAGTGTCATTAGCCCATTATCGGGCATACCTTAAGATCGTCGGTATGACAATGAGGGTAGAAGGTTTCGCTAAAGCAAAAAGAGAATATTCGCGAGAAGAGATTTGGACGTCGGGATCATTTAACGAGTCAAAATCGAGCGGGAGTTTAGTAAGGGATCTTGAGGAACCAATGCGTGAGTCGATCTTATTTCAAGCCTAAGGGCACGATTGGTCTAATTACCAAGGTAGCAAGGACAAGACCACCAACCCTAACACGGGAGGCGACAAACCGATTTGTAAGATTTGTCAAAGAAAACACCTTTGGAGAATGTCGGCTCTTACGAAGACATGTTATAAGCGTGGAGAGTCGGACCACTATGCGGGGATTGCGAAGAGGACCCAAACTCAATATATTCGGGGAGGTCGAAGCAACCACGGTACTCTTGGGAAATCGGAAACCAACCGCCCGAGTCGTGGAGGTCAACAACCCAACAATTCTAATCGGCTCTGCTTTGCCCGGAGGAATGAGGCGAAGCATCTAATGCGGTGGTCGCGGTATTTTGCTAGTCTCGAGTATTCTGCATTTGTATTATACGATCCGCTCTACATTTTCATATGTGTCGATGAGCTTTGCTAAGAATTTACATGTAGAACCTTCTTATTTAAGTGAACTGTTGAGGTTATGACACGATGGGGCCTCGATTTGGGCCTCTCGGGTGGTAAATAATTTTCCATTAGAAGTGAATGGCGGGGAACAATGGTGAACCTAATACTACTTGATATGGTAGACTTGACGTCATTTTGGGTATGGATTGGTTGTCGGCATGTTATGCCATGTTAGATTGTCGACGAAAGATAGTGAGATTAACTTTTCGGAGAACCGAAGTTGTTATAAGGGTAGAGTTGGAATATCCTCAGTCGATTTATTTCTTACCTTGGGGCTCAAAAGTTATTGAGAAGTCACGAGTGGAGTATGCATATCTGGCTAATATAGTGGATACCCAAAAAGAATCCCGGTGAATGATGTTCTATTGTTCGAAATTTTAGGAGGTTTTTCTGAAGATCTTCCATGCCTTCCTAGGATAGAGAAATGGAGTTTGACATAGAGTTAATTAGGTACAAGACCCATTTCTATTCCTCCGTATCGAATGGCCCGGTGAATTGAGAGAGTTAAAGAAACGTTGAAGGATCTTACGGATAAAGGATTTATAAGGCCTAGTGTTTCCCGCAGGCGCGCGATCCTTTTGTGAAGAAAAAAAAGATGGATCACTCAGAATGTGCATCGATTATCGACAACTCAATAAGGTCACGATCAAGAATCGATACCCATTACCAGAATCGATGATCTTTTGACCAACTTGAGGAGCCAATTATTTTTCCAAGATTGATCTCGTTCGGGATATCACGGTGAAAATAAATCGGATGATATATCAAAACGACGCTTTAGAACCCGTCTGACCATTATGAGTTCTTGGTCATGTCTTTTGGGTTAACCAATGCCCCAAAGCTTTTATGGATTTAATGAGCAGAATCTTCAAACCATTCCTAGATTTGTTCGTGATTGTGTTCATAGATGATATCTAATCTCTGATAGAGTGTTGAAGAACATGAAGAGCGTCGAGGGTAGTCTTGAGTCTTGAAACAGGAGAAACTATATGCTAAATTTTCAAAGTGTGAATTTTGGTTGGAAAAGGTAGCCTTTTTGGGCCATGTTGTGTCGAGGGATGGAATTATGGTAGACCAGAAGATAGAAGCATTAAGAAGCGCCAAAACCGACCACTTCGAGAGGTTAGAAGTTTCTTGGGTTTGGTAGGTATTATAGAAGATTCGTAAAGGTTTTCTAGTCTTCTTGCTCCTTTGACCGGTTGACTCAAAAAGCGGTTAAGTAGCGATGGTCGAAGCATGTGAGGCAAGTTTTGAGACTAAAGGAATTGTTGACTCTGCGTGATCTTAATCTTACCATCCGGACGGGAAGGGTTCTGATCTATTGCGATGCCTCTAGAGTTGGGTTAGGATGTGTCTTGATGCGGTTTGGAAAGGTTATGCGTATGCATCTAGACAATTGAAGATACATGAGAAGAATTACCCAACTCATGACTTGGAATTAGGCTGCGGTGGTGTTTGCCTTACGAATATGGAGACATTATTTGTATGGTGTGCATGTGGATATATTCTGAGATCATAAGAGTTTGCGATTACATAACGCAGAAGGATTTGAATCTCAGACAAAGAAGATGGTTAGAGTTGCTTAAGGATTATGACCTTAGTATTCTTTACCATCACAGGAAAGCCAGCGTGGTGGTGGCGCTCGATGAGAGATCAATGGGCGCAGCCCGTTTGGCAATACAAAGAGGGTATCGTCGGAGGTACAAAGATTGAAACCTCGGGGTTAGCTTAAGCGAGATGGGTGAAGGTAGGGTGGTGGTACATGATACCTCGCGATGCCTTAGCTTGAGAAATAAAAGAAAGTCGGTTTGAGGATACGGAGTTTGTTGGATTTAGAGAGAATCCAACAGGAAAACCTTCACGATTTACATTGGGAGATAATGGCGGAACCGCCCGGTTTAAGGGTAGGTTATGTGTTCCTAAGGTAAAGGATCTAAGGAGGAAGATCTTAGAGGAGGGTCACAACACAAGATTTTCCATTCATCCAGGGTCAACAAAAATGTATCAGGACCTCAAGGCAAATGCGGTGGGGCGGGATGAAGAAAGGCGTTGCGGAGTTTGTCGGAGGTGTCTTGTATGTCGGCGGTGAAAGTGAACATCAAAACACAGCGGATTACTTGAGACATTGGAGTCCCCGTGGAAATGGGAGGCGATTCATATGGATTTAGAATGGCGGTCTCGAAAACTCGAGAAGTGCGATTCTATTTGGGTGATTGTTGATCGACACAAAGTCAGCCCATTTCTTACCGGTCAAGACTACGTATCGCGCGCACCACGATGCGCACAGATTTATTTGAAGGAGGTTGTGCGGTTACACGGATTCCTTTACAAATTATTTGGATAGGGGTTCCCGATTCACCTCACACTTTTGGCAAAGTTTCAGCGGTCTCGGGACAAAAGTTAAGTTAAGCACGACTTTCCACATGAAGCAGATGGGCAAGTGGCGAACA
Organism: Przewalskia tangutica; assembly: GCA_029844215.1. Classification (NCBI taxonomy): domain Eukaryota; kingdom Viridiplantae; phylum Streptophyta; class Magnoliopsida; order Solanales; family Solanaceae; genus Przewalskia; species Przewalskia tangutica. The sequence goes on from CM056719.1 coordinate 149,568,911, forward strand.
ATTCAAACACTTGAGGACATGTTGCGATCTTGTGTGTTAGATTTTCAGGGAAGCTGGTTGGATCATCTATGTCTAATTGAGTTCGCCTACACCAATAGTTTTCACTCTAGCATACAAATGGCCCCGTTTGAAGCATTATATGGGCGAAAATGTAGGTCTCCACTTGGATGGTTCGAGGTGGGTGAGGCCTTGTTCGGACTGAAGTCATTCAGGAAACAAATGGTAAGGTACAGATGATTCGGGAGAGGATCAAAACAGCTCATAGTCGTCATAAGTCCTATGCGGATTATCGGAAAAGAGACCTTGAATTTCAAGAGGGGGAGAAAGTATTTTTAAAAGTGTCCCCAATGAAGGGAGTTATGCGTTTTGGTAAGAAAGGAAAATTTGGGGCGTTGCGAAGAGTGGGGAATGTGGCTTACGAATTAACACTTCCACAAATTTGAAGCAGCGGTCATCCGGTATTTCATGTGTCAATGTTACGAAAATACTTGCACGATCCAAGTCACGTCGTCCTTCCCCAGGAGATAGTTCTTAATGAAGAGCTTCAATATGAAGAGGTTCCGGTGGAAATACTTGATAGGAAGGTTAAGCGCCTTAGGAGTAAAGATATTGCTTAGTGAAAGGTCTATGGAGGAATCACTCATGAGGAAGCCACGCAGGAAGGCTGAAGAGGCGATGAAAGTCAAATATCTATTCCTATTTGACTAAGGAAAAAAAAAAGCATTACATAGTATTTCATATGTGTGCCATTTTCGTGTCTTTATGCATGTGTTACAACCTTACTCTCATTCGAGGACGAATGCTTCTTAAGGAAGGGAGAATGCGAAGTCCCAAATTTGTTACAATAACAATAAACATTATTGTGTCTATGTGATTATGTTACGACCTTATTCACATTCGAGGACGAATGTTGCTTAAGGAGGAGAGAATGTAAAATCAGGAAAAAATAATAATAATATATAGTTGTGGTTGAGTTAATAAATAAATAAATATATATATATATATATATATATATATATATATATATAAGAAAACAATGAATAAATTGCATGGGATATAGTTAGTGTTAAAGTTGGATAAATAGATAGATAAAATGAAAATAAGAAAACAAAAAGAAAACAAAAGAAAACAAAAAAAAAAAAACAAAAAAAAAAGCAAAAAAAAAACCATGCAAATTGTTATGCACGTTTTTCCCTTCCCTTTAACCCTCCCTTCCCTTTTCACCTCCCACCACTCTTGGTTTTCCCCCTCCCATAAGTTATAAAAACACTTACTTATACATTATACTTGGCACAAACAAAGGACTAGCACAAAGAATAGAAAATCAGAAAAAATAAGTGAACAAGAAGAAAACAAATCTGAAAGTTTTCAAGAGGGCAAGAAGAATAATAAAAAAAAAATACTAGGGAGCAAGGGTGGTTGTAGCAACCGAACCACAATTTTTTTCACACTTACAAGGTGAGTTTTTTTCACTCAGAAATTCTTGGTAACATCCTTTATTTTTAGTTCAATACATGTTGGAATAAGAATTGAGTGTTGAAAAGAAATATTGAACTTTTGATGGTTTAGATAACTAGTTGCGTCATGAACTTTACGAACTGTTCTCACTGAGTTATAATTGTTAGAATTTGATGAAATTCGGAAGAATTGTACACCTCTCTAATATGATCATATAGAACCAAAAATGAGGTAAAATGAACATACGGTTTGAAAGTTATCATAGTTCAAAGTTCCTGCCTTAGATTTGGTCGAAATTCGGAAAGGCATAATTACGGACTGTTTTTATTGAGTTTTACTTATTAGAATTATATGAAAATTTACATGGTTGTAAATCTCTCTGTTACGGACAGATATATATAAATATTTATTAAAACGGACTTACGAGTTGAGAGTTATTGTAGTTTGAAGTTGCTGCCTCGGATTCGTCGGAATCCAGAAGGGCAGGACGTTGAAACGTAAAACTGTACTAATCTGTGGGGAATATGAAAATTGTTGCTAAATGAAAGTTCTAGATCTCTTTGTTGTGGATATTTTGAGACCTTACGGGGGTATATCCGACTTACGGATTGAGAGTTATCGCTGTTTAAAGTTTCTGCCTCGGATCTATCGATATCCAGGAAGGGCAGCGAATAAAAGTGTAAACCTGTACCAAATGGTACAGAATATGAAAGAATGGTTCACATGGAGACGTGTAGCTCTCTGTTCTCGTCGTTTTGAGAATTTATGGGGATTGAACGGGTTTACAAATTAGGAGTTATGACTATTATAAGATTGGGTGCTGTTTAATAAAAATTCTGCCGAAACAAATTTCATGTGGCTGTTTTGAGGATAAATTTGTGTTAGTTACCCAAAGTAGTTTTAAATGAAATTTGGTACAGTGAAAGATCCCCGTCTTACCTTAGTTTCTGCTTGAGAAACACCTTAGTTGGAGTTATGGTTAAAAGTTATAATCGTTACAAGTATGAATGACAGAATGTTAGAAAAGAGAATAGTATTTATTTGATCTTACGAAAAATATGAAAAGTGAATACGTGTTCACATAAATATATAAATATATAATGGATCGGGTTGCGCCGCAACAAAGCGTAAAGTGAATACGGCGTTCACAAATACGTAAACATAATGGATCGGGTTGCGCGCAACAAAGCGTAAAGTGAATATATGTTCACAAATACGTAAATATAATGGATCGGGTTGCGCGCAACAAAGCGTAAAGTGAATACGCGTTCACAAATACGTAAACATAATGGATCGGGTTGCGCGCGCAACAAAGCGTAAAGTGAATACGCGTTCACAAATACGTAAATATAATGGATCGGGTTGCCGCATGCAACAAAGCGTAAAGTGAATACGTTCACAAATACGTAAACATAATGGATCGGGTTGCGCGCACAAAAATGAAAGATGAATACATGTTCACCTATATATAAATATGAAAAGCGAATACGCGTTCACAAATATATAAATGTAATAAACATGTGGAAATGCGAGGAATGTCTTAATGTATAATCTGAGATAAAATGAAGTGTTAGTTAAGCGAGGATTTCCTATGAGGAGTTGTTGCATATTTAAAAATGTCGTAACCTGATATGTTTTTGCAATATGCTTATTACGTTATAATGTGATTGCACTTGGAATATTGTGGTGTTACTTTGAATTGCAGGGTAAGGTTCTCACTCAGCCCCAGATGGTAGGGCTGACTCTTTATTTAACATGTTTCAGGAAAGGGTGATAGAGGAAAGGCTCCACGTCAAAGCTAGCGATCGTCCCGCGGCCTCTTTTCATACCAAGTCCATTGTTTCGGGCTTGGTACTCGTCCGGTTCAGGATGTCAGTTCCAATGTCTCGGGATATGCCCGTGTGGAATGATCTCCCTTCCAACTTAGAATAATCTTTGTCAGTATGTCTATGTAGAAACAATATTTGCACGAGCATGGGCTCGCGTTATGTTTTTTTTCCATATAAAGTCATAAACATATTTCTTTATTGTTATTTTTATTAATCGCTCCGTATTTGAATATAAGTTCAAATTTCTAAATAAAGAGAATTAAATGGTGCTCCTGGTGGGAAATTATTGTCCAGGTGCCATCACGCCCTAAGTAAAGACTTAGGAAAATTTGGGGCGTGACAGTTGCGTTCATGCCCGCAGGTACATATATTCAGCTCGGCGATCCTCCGACTTAGTATTCCTGCTCAGCTATTTTCTTGGGAGCTCCACTGTTTCGGAGTTAGTCATTTTGGTACAGATTCGCTACTTTAGACTTATGTATATTTAGGGGCACGACGGATCTTAGTCCCGTCATATTTTGTTATTCTTCTCCTAGAGGTCTGTAGACAGTTGTGGGTTTGTACTTATGTAAAGTTATAAATCTGTTTTGATCAGCCATGTTTTTGTATATTGTGTTGGGATGTTTCCGTGTATATGTGATACTATCTGGTGGCAGCCTTGTCAGCTTGCCTATTATATTGTGTTGGCTAGTTGTGACTCCCAGGAGACAGGTGCCGATTCACGCATATGTTATTGTTGCAGTGTTATGCTGTCGGATTTCATATTCCTTAAGTGTAGTTGGATCATGTGTGACATGTTAGTATAATGGCGTCATTAGGGCGTTTAGTCGCGGCCCGTCGGGTCGGGTCGTGACAGAGTCTTGGCTTGAAACTCAAATTGGAATGCCTCATATTCCTCCTAGTATGAGTCGAGACTCAAGACAACGAAAATTAAAATCACCTACATGAGAGTTTTTTTGATAGGGACATTGTTAATCAACTAGATAGATGTAAAATTTGTCAAGAAATTTATAAATTTAAAACCGAAAAAGGTCATGGTGGGACGGGAGGTTTAATGAGACATATAGAAAACTCTCACAAAGTAAGGTATAACCAATACCTGACTGAAAAATCGGGTGTGTCAATGCCTTCTGAGTTGAGACAAGGTTTACATTGTGTCCCCGACCAAGTACATGGTCGAATTAACCCGATGACGGGGCGAATTATAGGTCCTAAATATGATAAACACAAAGATATGGAAATTTAGCAAAACTAGTTGTGGTGGAGGGTTTGCCTTTTACATTTACTTCCTCTCATGGTTTCATTCATTACATTAGTGAAACGTATAATCCTGCTTTTAACGGTTTTTCTAGATCATCTGTTAGAAGAAACATTTTTAAATTTGCTCATGAATATCAACAGTATTTACGTTATGCATTATATCATTTTAATGGCAAAGTGGATATCACTTCTGATATATGACATAGTATTGACGGTAATGATTATTTAACTTGAACATGTCATTGGATAGATCAAAATTGGTCTATGCAAAACGTATTTTAACATATAGATATATTGATGATAAACACACTGGATCTTTTATTGCAAGAAATATTCATGAAATTTGTGAATATTATGAAATAACTGATAAAATTATGATTGTTACGTTAGATAATGTTGCTTCAAATGATTATGCTGTAAACCTTTTAAAAACTCGATTAACTTCATCTTTTTCCGATAATTTTCATATAAGATGTGCATGCTATATTTATAACTTAGTTGTTGTTGTTGTAAAGGATGGTCTAAAACTTTTTGAAAACATTCTTGATAATGTACAATTTGCTATAAATTTTATTTAAAGGTAATAAAATACAAAGACGCAAAGAGTATAAAAAAACTTGTCATGATTGTGGATTACCTTATAGAAAAATTTCAGAAGAAGTAGCGACTAGGTGAAATTCTTTGTATGAGCAACTATCTACTGCTCACGAGTATAGAAGACCTATAACTTTATTATTTAACGTCAATAATCAAATTCAAGGGATTTGCTTGTAGATAATGATTGAGAATTTTTTAGAACTTATAACACTTTTAGAGAATTGTTTTCTAGCTACTAAGGAATTTTCTGAGATTTATTATCCTACTATTTCAACTATGTTATTTTATATAGCTCTAATATTTTTGTTACTTAGTAAATATATGCAAAAAATCATCTTACGCTCCATCTATTAAAAGTGTTTATAAAATTAATTTTTTTTTTCATATTTTCATTATTTATATTATTGGTGATATATTAAATCCGGCGGTTGTAAAACACTTGTTGAAACGATTTATGAAAGTATAGAAATACTTCCACCTCCAAGTCCAACATACTCAAATAAAGAACCAACTAAAGAAGAAGTTACGTCTAACATACACACTGAATGCAAATATATATATATATTACCAAGAACAAAGTGCAAATAATCAACCAGTTCTATACCATCTTCTGCTACTTTGCTTCAATCTTATAAAAGACATGTTGTTTATGCCTTAAGTATTCAAGGGCTTAGAAATAAAATGTATAATGGTTCAACTTCTTCACAAATTAGTGAGTTTGATGTCTATGTCTTGCAGGGTGATGTACCATACAAAATAATTGTCAATGAAGATGGACGTGAAGACTTACTGAGATACTGGAGGGAGAATGAGAAGACATTTCCGATATTATCAAAGATGATCCGAGATGTGTTGATTATTCAAGCGTCATCAACAGCTTCTGAAAGCTCTTTTTATGCTGGAATGTTTCAAATAAGAGAGCACAGACACTCATTGGCGGGAGACATCTTGGAGATTGCAGTTTTATTTAGAGATTGACTTAGAGCGAAGCGTAGAAGGTGCGGTCAATCAGATATCAACGAAGAAGACGACTACAACTACAACAAAATCTTATCGAGGGAGCAGGAAGCGACGTCGAACAATTTGACCAACAACTTTCAATTCCAATAGAAGATCCTCAAGAGATTGTGAGAAAATTAGAAAAGTACGGTTGACTATGTAATTTTTAATGGCAATTTACTATGTGATTTGCAAATTTTGAACTAAGAAACAAAGTTGCAATTTTGAAATTGTATTACAAAAAAAAAAATTATTAAATAATATAAGAGGCACAAAAACAACATTAGGATATTTTTATTCACTATCTTGTTTAATTATTTAAGTGTTTGAATATATTTTTTTAAAAATTGTCTAAAACAAATCCCCAAAATCCTGCGACCCGACCCGTCCCGTGCCCCCAAATCCCGGCCCCTCTTCCGACGTGATGTGGGACGGGACGAGACCTCTTTCCGGCCCGTCAATCCCGCTGAATCTCGATCCCGGCCAACCCCCGTCCCGCTAGAGCCCGTCCTCCCTCTCCCCCCCAACCCGCCCGTTCCGTCTCGATCCGACCCACTGGACAACCCTAATCTCAAGAAAAAACAAAAAAGGCATACGTGGAAATATATGAAATGGATATGTAGGACCTATATAGTTGACACAGTGGATAAGAGAGAAAATGATTAAAATGGTCCTTAATATATGAAGGTTAGATTATTTTGGTCCTTATATGGATTCGGCTCCCCTCCAATAGCCAATCCCTCCATTTTCTCCAAGTGTGGGCTATATTTTTTACACGTGTCCCTTTAAAATTGGATGATTTAATTATATATATTTTCTTAGGTTTTCATAAACGAAGAAGAGGAAAATGGAGTTGAAAATGGCATGAAATTTTTTCATTTCTCCAGCAACCGTAGTCCACAATAGACAAACACGTGATTTTATTTCTCCAAGGGAGAAAAGCAAAATCAGTCTAATAATAGTTTATATTAGTGCGAGAATATATTAATGGTGGTCAGTAGAACAAATTCGTCTGATGATAAGATATCCACATAAATATTTTGGGCACCAAAAAATGTGACTATTCTTTTGACTCATATCAAAACACAAATTTTCAATTCGTCTGTGTTGAAATATACATAGCACATTCTGAAAGCCCATGTTATTTAGGCCAGCCCATTAGATGAGCCAGCCCAATGTTTAATGTTACCCAATGTAAAGGCCTTTATCCAGAAGCCCATTACATTGATAAAGATCTGTTATTATTATTTGAAAGAGGGAGCGTAAGAAAGAGAAAGTGGGAGGCAATTTGTTATATCTTGAAGAAATCTGTGCATCGCAAATGTCTTGAGAATACTCTCTGAACACAGATTACTTTTACACAAAGTTTTCTTCTCCATTGTTCTCTGCAGTAAAACAAGCCTCGAAGCTTGATATGTACAAATCTCTCGATGGAGTTTCCATTAATAGTAGTGCAACTCTGTGAGTCAAGTATGTCATTTTACTTTCAAAGCACTCAGTAGTAGAAACCCTAAAGAGGACAAGCCTCAGTCTTCTTCCTCTCGTGCATGCCGTCTGTGTTAGTGACGTGGATAGACTTCTCAACATGGTATCAGAGCCAGTCGTCCCTCTCTACAGACGCATTGATCTTCTAAACAAAAAATAATTACCAGATCTGAGGTATCCTGTAGTATCTTGGCACTTTCTTATATTGTGTGTTGTTGTAAAGTTTAAATCTGAGTCACGACTATCAGATCTGAGTCGTAAGTACGGATCACGAAATCTTATCTTGATATCTTGATATTCTGTGTGGTCCTGCTTTGTTGTAAAGTTTAGACCTCAGATTTGTCGCGGATAAATCTTGTTTAAACCTTGATATCTCTGAAGTGCTTAGTAGTTAATCTGTTTTAAAATGGTATGAGACTACGGTTGAGTAGTTAAATGCGAAGAGGAATCTCTGTACCTCGGAAAACTGTTGGCAGTACTTCTTCCACCATTTTTTACCACAACCATCCCCTGTTCTTACAAGCCTCTGATGTCAGTGGAATTTCCTTAATATCCTTCCAATTACTGGGCTCGGAAAACTATACAGTGTGGAGCAAATCCATGAAAATTGCCCTACTTGGAAGGAACAAATTAGGGCTTGTAAATGGTAACTGTACGAGGGATCAATATGGGGTGGAATGGTGGGATCAATGGGATAGAGTCAACGCTGTTGTACAGGCTTGGCTAATGAATGCTATATCTGGTAGTTTGTTGTGTGGTGTTCTATATGCTGAAACAGCATATGAGGTTTGGGAAGATTTGAAAGAAAGATTCGACAAAGTTGACGAATCTAGAACCTATGACTTACATAGGGAAATTGCTACCCTCTCCCAAGGTAATGCTAGTGTGTCGATTACTCTGTTTAAGCTAAAGAACCTATGGGTAGAATTTCAAGCCATTGTGCCACCACCAAATTGTGCTTGCCCTACTTCTAAAGAATTCACAAATTACATGCAGAGACAGAAACTTTATCAGTTCCTTATGGGCTTAAATGAGAGCTACATGCAGGCTAGGAGCCAAATTCTACTCATGTCACCCCTTCCAACAGTCAATAAAGCCTATTCCATGATAGTAAGTGATGAAAATCAAAAAGGAATCGAGTCTTAAGTCCGTAGGTCTTCTTGGGCTAGTCCTACCACTCTGTCCCATTGCCATGTATTCTAAGACTATAGGAAACCAGTGCAGAAGAAATACCAACTTATTACGTGAGGAATGTAAAATGAGAGAGGTCACACAAAGGAGTTACGTTATAGATTAGTTGGATATCACGCAGGTTCAAATCAAAAGAAAGGAATATCTTGCTCACAATGCTCGCGACAGTGTGATTCTCTCTGAAGATCTAAAAGCAATGGCGATTGAAGGAGCACCAAAACTGTCTCAGAATCAGTATGATCAGATAGTACAACTGCTAAACAACAACCAGACACAGACTGAAGTTTCTCAGAACTCTCAAGGTACCCAATCACCAAATCGGCGGGTATATCGAACTTAAAGCCTTACTTTGATGTAACGAGAAATTGGATAGAAGATACAGGTGCCACAAATCACATGGTACATGACCTAAACATGTTAGATAAAATTACTGGTAAAATTGATTCTATCACACCAAAGAAGGTGTTCTTACCAAATGGTCAATCAGCTCAGGTTACTCACACTGGTACAAGCACCCTCTCTAATAGAAGTACACTGGATAATATTTTCTTTTTACCTCAATTCAATTATAACCTTACATCTGTTTCCCAACTAACAGAGATCCGAGATGTTCACTACTTTTTATCGACTTCATTTATTTGGGATCTCTACGTGGGGAGGTGAAGGAGATTGATAGATTTCAGGACGGGCACTATATGTTAGTTAGCCAGGATAATCTTGTCTGAGAACAAAAGAAAATGTCTTAAATGTACAAGATAGGCGAGAAAACGATGTGGATGAAAACATTAATCTCGGCATAGAAAAGGCCATACCTCAGGTAAGTCGAGTAAAGCGATCTATGCTAGTAATGATGAAATTGCTAATACAATAAAATCCTGTAATGTGTGTCCATGTGCTAAGCAATGTAGTTTACCTTTCCCAAATAGTACTTCTTATAGTAATAACGCGTTTGACATTGTTCACATGGACATATGGGGTCCTATAAAGTTGAAACATCTGATGGAAAAAGATTTTTTCTCACTATTGTAGATGATCACACTAGAATGACTTGGATATATCTGCTTAGACTTAAATCTGAGGTCTGTGTGGTTATTAACTATTTTCTTAAATATGTATCTACCCAGTTCAACCAAATGGTTAAGATCATCAGAACTGATAATGGAACAGAATTTGTTAATGATACCTGTACCACACTGCTTCAAAATTTAGGTATCATTCATCAAAAAAGTTGTGTATACACACCACAGCAGAATGGTGTTGCTGAAAGAAAGCACAGACATATATTAGAAATTACTAGAGCTATAAGAATGCAGGCTAATATTCCTTTAAAATTCTGGGGCCTATGTGTTCAGGCTGCTGTATATTTGATCAATAGACTACCATCCTCTATCACACATACTACACCCTATGAGTGTCTCTATCATAAGAAGCCCTCCTTAAGTCATATTAAAACCATTGGTTGCCTTTGCTTTGCTAATGACTTAACTGCCACTGATAAGCTTCAGTCTAGGGTGAAAAGGTGTGCTTTAATGGGATACTCTGAAACACAAAAAGGATACATCCTCTATGATTTGCATTCTAAGATTCTCATTGTCAGTAGAGATGTGAGTTTTAGAGAAACAGTTTACCCTTTTAAGGAAAATATATCTGAGAATCTCATCTTTCAGAATCTACCCAGTAACATTGATAATCAAACTATGCCCCAAGAGCTCTTTCAAAACAGCTCAAATAAATCAGAAGAAGGATGTGGTAACACCACTAACATGGAACATATTGAGGGGGGCAATTCCACTGAAAACATCCTGGTAGAAGAAAATTCTGATAAGATACAATCTTTGAATCACCCTGCTATAACAGTAATTGACAAATCCACTAGGAGGTCCAGCAGACTCAAACAACCCCCTATATGACTGAAAGACTTTGTAACCACCACTGCAAACAATGTGCTTTATCCCATTTCTAATTACATATCTTATAATAATATTAATCCTACATATCAAACTTTTTTAAGTTCCTTCTCAGTTCTAACAGAACCCAAGAATTACATGGAAGCCTCAAAAGATCCTAGGTGGGTAGATGCTATGAAGGCTGAAATAGCTGCCTTACAAGAAAACCAAACTTGGAAAGTTGTCACTCTACCAAAAGGAAAACAACCAATAGGTTGTAAATGGATTTACAAAATCAAATACAAAGATACTGGAGAAGTTGAAAGATTAAAATCTAGACTTGTTGCAAAAGGTTATAGTCATCAAGAAGGTATTGATTATCAAGAGACCTTCTCTCCTGTGGTAAAGATGGTTACTATAAGAACTATTCTATCCATTTCTGCTTCCAGGGGGTGGTATATCCAGCAAATGGATGTGTATAATGTCTTCCTGCAAGGAGATTTGTTTGATGAGATTTATATGACTCTGCCCCAAGGCTTTAGTAGTCAGGGGGGCAGTAATAATGTGTGTAGACTTACTAAGTCCTTGTATGGGCTCAAACAAGCCCCTAGACAGTGGAACTTCAAGCTTACAGAAGCTTTAATTCAAATGCGATTGAACGATGCGAGTTTGACCATTCACTGTTTCTGAAACAGAATAAGCAAGGTACAATAATCATACTTATTTATGTGGATGATATGTTAATTACAGGGAACAATATAGGACTCATAAAGGAGACTAAAGAATCTCTGCACAGTGTTTTTAAAATGAAAGACCTGGGAGATCTAAGGTATTTTCTAGGAATAGAATTTGCCAGATCTAGCAAGGGTATCATTATGCATCAAAGAAAGTATGCCCTAGAACTCATCTCAGAATTAGGACTAGCTGCTGCTAAACCCATTCATACACCCACTGATTCTAATATGAAACTTACTACAAAAGAGTATGATGATTATAAGAAAACACAGGTTGAGATACAAAAACAACATCGCTTGGTGATGATCGATCGATGATATCATTTCATCAAAGGATAATTGGTAAGTTACTATATCTTACTCTCACTAGACCAGACATTGCTTATAGTGTACAAACACTTAGTCAGTTTTTACAAAATCCAAAGAAGTCACACTATGATGCTGCAGTCAGAATAGTAAGGTATGTGAAAGGTAAACCAGGACAAGGTGTACTGTTATCCAGTAATAAACAAAATACACTAACATGTTACTGTGATGCAGATTGGGCTTCATGCCCACATACTAGAAAATCTGTTACAGGTTACCTAGTCAAGTTTGGAGACTCTCTAATTTCCTGGAAGTCCAAGAAGCAAAGTACAATCTCACGAAGTTCTGCTGAAGCAGAATATAGAAGTCTTGCCAGCACTACTGCTGAAATCACTTGGCTGTTAGGGCTACTGAAGGACATTGATGTGGATGTCAAGCTACCAGTTACTGTGTACACAGACAGTAAATCAGCAATACAAATGGCAGCAAATCCTGTGTTCCATGAAAGGACCAAACATATCGAGATTGACCTTCACTTCATTAGGGAGAAGATTCGAAAAGGAATGATACAAGCTGAATACATCAACACAACAGAACAGCCAGCAGATATACTAACAAAAGGGCTAACCAGATTGCAACATCTTCATCTCAGTTCCAAGCTGGGATTGCTAGATATTTTCGAGCACCCATCTTGAGGGAGGCTGTTGAAATATACATAGCACATTCTGGAAGCCCATGTTATTTAGGCCAGCCCATTAGATGAGCCAGCCCAATGTTTAATGTTACCCAATGTAAAGGCCTTTATCCAGAAGCCCATTACATTGATAAAGATCTGTTATTATTATTTGAAAGAGGGAGCGTAAGAAAGAGAAAGTGGGAGACAGCTGTTATATCTTGAAGAGTACGCTGCCTTCTGCAAATGTCTTCGAGAATACTCTCTCTGAACACAACAGTTACTTTTACACAAAAGTTTTCTTCTCCATTGTTCTCTCTGTAAAACAAGCCTCGAAGCTTGATATGTACAAATCTCTCATCAATGGAGTTTCCATTAATAGTAGTGCAACTCTGTGAGTCAAGTATGTCATTTTACTTTCAAAGCACTCAGTAGTAGAAACCACAAGAGAGACAAGCCTCGATCTTCCTCTGCGTGTAAATGCGTGTTAGTGACGTGGATAGACTTCTCAACAGTCTGATCCAAAATTACTCCAAGTTGAGAGAAAGGGGTTTTGATGTAGAAGAAAGAGATAATTGTTACCATGATTAAAATGTTTGGGTTAAATTCATTCAATTTTTAAGAGTCACAACGGAAATGGAATGAAAACATGAATTCCTTATATGAACTTGGACAATCTTTGAGTTAGGCCCAAAATCAATTCCCTACATGGTATCAGAGTCAGATCAATTTCAATTCTTTGTTCACCGATTGTTGGGCCCCCAAATTATATTGCTCACGCTCCAGTTAACGAGATCTGGGCGTGCGACGAATGTTAAGAGTTCCACATAGGAAATGGAATGAGAACATGGACTCGGACTTGGATTATCCTCATCCTACAAGTTAGTTTTTGGGGTTGGGTTAGGTCAAAATCCATTCTTTTCATGGTGTCAGAGCCAATAATCTTTCTTGACCTAAAACCTAATATTTGGCCGCCGTTCCCGTTTTTTCCGGTACCCTACAAAAGCTAGTTTGTAGGATAAGAATTGTTCAAGTCCATATAAAAAGTCTATGTTTCCATTTCATTTTCGATGTGAAACTCTTAACAACACACAAAAATTCAAACACATTCTCCCCTCCTCTCTCTTTTTCTCGATATTATAATCATCTTCTACCCCACTCCCGCGAATATATTTCGATTGATTAAATTAATTTTATAGGTAAAGATAGAGATAATTAAACCAATTTATTCGCATTCAGTGCGTATATCAAGCCATATCAATCTATTTGATTAAGATGAATCGAGGTTAAAGTATAATCTAATTAACAATATGATTAAGTGAGATAAGTATATGTACAAGACACGAATTGTATATTTACGAATTCGATGTAAACACTAAGCATGGATAAATTTCTTCCTAGACTGTTATTTTATTGTCCTTTGTTTTCTTTGTTTTGGGAAAGGGTGAGCGGGTCCTATCTATGGGATGAAAATAGCACCTAATGTATAGAAATTGGTTAGTTATTTAATATATTCCTGCAATTAGGTTTAGGTTAGGTAAAGCTCATAATTCTTGGCCAATGGCCATACAAGAAATTTGCCTATGATATCACGTCAAAATCACCAAAGTTATAAATTCACAAATCCAAAATGCATGAATTATTGACGTGTCCTCCTTAAAAAGTTCTTTTTTCTTTTGTTGATGACTTTACATATCCAATAGCAAAAGTCTGTTTATCTTGAACATGAAGTAGGCTCATTGAAGTAGTTTTGTTTTACTCCTAGAAAGTTTAAGTTTGGAAATCATGAAGATGGTGTTAAAATATGGGTAATATGAGTTGGGTTTTTGAAATTATATATATATATATATATATATATATTATTAAAGGAATATGTTTCATTGATATTATTTATCAATAATGTACAATATATTCAGTAGTACAAAAATATCTAAATTAGGAAACTAATTAATCTAATTGCAATAGGAAATATATTTCTACCTAAAATAGGAGACCTAATTGCAATAGGAATACAATTCTACCTAAAATAAGAGATATACAATTAATGAAAGAATATTCGGGAAATATTCTATTACACCCCCGCAATCGAAGCGGGAGGTTCACGAATACTGAGACTGGCTCGAAAATCATCAAATAGTATGCGCGGAAGTCCTTTGGTGAAGATGTCGGTAATCTGGTATCTGGAAGGAACATGAAGGATACAAACTTGACCACGAATAACTTTTTCGCGAACGAAATGAATGTTCATCTCAATCTGTTTAGTGCACTGATGTTGGATGGGATTGCTGGAAAGATATATCACACTAATATTATCGCAATAAACCAGTTTTGCCTTTTGAATCGGGCAGTGAAGCTCAAGTAGAAGGTTACAGATCCAACAAGACTCAGAGACGACATTGGTGACACCTTTGTACTCTGCTTCAGCACTGGATCGAGATAGTGTAGGTTGCCTTTTGGAAAACCAAGATAATAGGTTATCTCCGAGGAAAATGTAGTAACCAGAGAATAGAGGTATTAATGCAAGGTAAAACTGCGTCTGACAGGACCACTTGTGGTCAGGCCACTTCCTTGAACCCCGTGCAGCGTAGCGGATCAATCGCTTTTATATATATATATATATATATATATTCACCGTATATTATGTATTATTCTGTATTTAATATTTTAGTGTAATTATGTAAAGTAGAGATCCTTATTCCATTAGGACTACAATTGTATATATATTTTATTAATGAAAGGACTCCACTCGAAGAGATTTATACTATTCAACATGGTATCAAGAGCCTAAAAATCCTAACCCTATTCACTTTTTCTTTTCTTCTCTTTCGGCCAAATTCTACCGATGAAAAGCGATATACATCATGGCAGTGATCGATATACCAATGACTTACTTTTTCAAGACAACAAACATACACATGTCGTGTATCTTGAGGAGCAATTCAACACCACCCATCTTGAAAATTTTATAAATATGGCCGACTATTGCAAACATTTAAAATTGATTGTCGACCAATTACCTAATGTGGGCAATCCAATTTCAGACACAAAGATGGTTTTACAATTGATTAATGGTTTATCAAAAGGTGAATACGACACACTTGCAATTATGATCCAACAATCCGATCTCCTATAGAGTTTCAACAAAACCAACAAAGCCCAGTCCCAATTGTTATTAGAGGAGACGAGACGAGCAAAATAGGATGAACACAATCCCAAGGCATTGGTAGTCGACGCCACCGCACCCGCCGGTCAACCACTTCAATCCGACCACCACCCACCGCAAAACAACCACAGTGGATGTTGTGGCAAAGGACGCAGATGTGGCCGGGGAAATAAAGTAAAGGGCCAAGGGGGTCGGGGTCAGGCAGTTAGCCCACAGTAGCAGGCCCAACACCCAACGTAGTGGGTCGGCCCACTGCCATGGCAATATTTTAGCAATTGGGTCTCTCTAGCAGTCGGATCCCAACAACAGTCGTGGCCCAGCATACTGGGGCCTCATCCAGCAGCCCAACCAAGCAGCCAACAAGCCCACTTCTCACAGACCCAACAGTCTGCATCATGCCTAATTCCAACCAACTTGGGCCAGACCTTCAATTTCTTGAATCTTCAACAACCCGATGACGCGTGATATATGGATATGGGTGTCACGTCTCACCTCAGTCATAATTCTGGTAATCTTTCTCAACTACACAACTTAAATACACTTTAATTTATTATGATTGGAAATGGTCATCACATTCCAATTCAAGAGTTTGACCACACACTAACTCCACATCCGCACACCACTACTCCCTTAAACACGTCCTATATTTCCCTAACATTATCAAGAACCTAATCACTGTTAGAAAATTTGTCACTAATAACTTTGTATCTATTGATTTTGACCTGTTTGGTTTTTCTGTGAAGGACCTACGTACGAGAGACTTCTTACGAGATGAAATAATGTGGGAGACCTCTATCCTTTCCTATCCACATGCACTTCCAGTGTCAATCCTCCTACATCTCTAGCTGTAATCTCGTCCTCAACGTGACATAGTAGACTTGGACATCTCGGAGCTCATATTTTTTACTTTCTTAGAAACCGCAGTTTAATTAAATGTAATAAAGGGAACATTGCCCAAAATTGCTATTCTTTTCATCTTGGAAAGCATGTTAGACTTTCGTTTACATCATCTTTGAGTATTACTTTTTCTCCCTTTGACATTATTCATGCATATTTATGGACCTATCCTATTACTAGAAAATTGGGTCACAAATACTATTTAATATTCTTGGATGATTTTTCTCACTTTCTATGGGTCTATCCACTCCACTTTAAATCTTAAGTCTAGTTCAAGTTTCTTGAATTTTGTACGTATGTTAAAACGCAATTTGAAAAAGAAATTAAAATGTTTCAATGTGACAATGGACATGAGTTTAACAATTCTCTTTCATAAATTATGTATGACTAATGACATGCTCTTTCATTTCTCCTGCCCCCATACTTCCCCTCAAAATGGTAAGATAATATTCGCTATTTCAACAACAACAACATGTCTGCTGAAGATCAATTCAACGCTTTGAACAACGCCAAGGCAATCCCACTGCCTTCAATCCCAACACTCAAGGCAATGACACTACCTACTCTCCCACTAATCCAGGCATTCCAAATGCCTTCCAACCTGATGTGTTTGGCACAACTAGTGCCCCCACTGCTCCTCAAGGCGTTCACAACGCCCATGCTCCTGCTCAAGGTACTTACAACGCCTTTGCTACTGGTCAAGGGAGTACACCTGCTCCAACTCCCGCTGGTTTTCATCATGAACGTCCCGAGTTCATGGGTACACATTGCAAGCGATGGCAGCAAAAGATATTGTTTTTCCTGACGGTTATGGGACTAAAACGTTTCCTAACCGAAGACCCTCCACAAGTTGGGGATGACACAGACCCTCAACCAAATAATTTGGCGGGAGGGCGCTAAGGTAACCATGTTGATGACGACATGAAGATGGTTCGTGAGGCATGGAAATACAGTGATTTCATGTGCATGAACTACATTCTAAACAGTTTGTCCGATCCTCTACACGATATATTGTACCGTTGAAACTGCCAAACAGTTATGAGACAAACTACAAAAAAAGTACAACACTCAAGATGCGGGTAGTAAGAAGTTCATCATTGGGAAATTTCTGAAATTTCAAATGGTGGATAACGAAAGTGTGTCAACCCAAGTCCAGGAATTTCAAATGATTCTACATCATCTAGACTTGGAAGGATTGAAGCCCAACGAGCAATTCTTGGTTGGGGCATAAATCGAAAATCTGCCTCCCTCGTGGAATGAGTTTATGAATTACTTGAAACTCAAACTCCAGATACAAGAGGACAATAAGAAGGTCATGTCAAAGGGGCAATAACCCGCTGAGGCTAAGGCAAATCTGACGGAAGTCAAAGGGAATCCAAGTAAAAAGCAGAAGTTCCAGAAGGATGACCAGTCCCAAATAACTGAAAAGTTTAAGGGAACATGCCACTATTGTGGTAAAGTTGGTCATATGACCAAAGACTGTCGCAAGCAAAAACATGATAAAGGCAAGGATAAGGTAAACATCGTCGAGGACACGCTCCTAGATGATATGATTGAAGAATTCTCAGCAGTGGTGCTATAAACAAACCTTGTTGAGAATCCGACGCAATGGTGGTTGGATACGGGTGCTACCCGTCACATTTGTTTCACTAAAGACTCTTTCTCCACGTATACACCAGTCACAGATAAGAAGTTGTTCATGGGCAACAACTCCTCTTCAGAGGTGCTGGGGGAAGGAAATGTAATTCTTAAGATGACGTCCGGAAAGGAGCTGATTCTCAAAGAAGTGATGCATGTCCCAGAAATTAAACGAAATCTAATTTCTGGAAATTTATTAGTGAATGCTGGTTTTATACTAGTGCTAGAGGCTAATAAGTTTGTAATCACTAAAAACGGAACATTTGTAGGAAGGGGCTTCACATGTGAAGGCCTCCTTAAGGTTAATGCTACACATATAATGTCGTCTACTTAGAAAGAGGCTTCGCCTGTGAAGACCTCTTTAAGGCAAATACTGTACTTGTACTGCCTTCTATTATAAATAAAACTGAGCCTTCCTTTTACATGTTTGTGTCTTCTAATTTATGGTGTCATAGATTAGACGTGTTAACTATCAATCTATATTAAGATTGATAAAGTTGGAATCATTGCTCTCTATCGACATAAATCCTCAACATAAGTGTGAGGTGGACATGGAGGCAAAGACTCTCCAAAAAGTTCTCTTAGATTCGTCGAAAGGGAAACCACTTCTCTAGAACTCACATATAGCAATAAATGTGATTTAGAACTAGAGGGGGGAACAAGCCCTTTGTGACTTTCTTAGATGATGGAATACAGTTTTGCCACTTTACTTACTTAAATAAAAATGGAGCCTCTGAAACATCTAAACGTCACAAAGAAAAGATGAGAACCTACAATTCCAATGGGTCTATAGACAAGACATTCATACGTATGTTCATGACTATCGCCGCCTTGCGGGATCTTGAATTATATCAAATGAATGTCGAGATAGTCTTCCTAAATGATGATTTGGAAGGAGAAATATACATAGACCAACTAGAGGGGTATGTGGTTTCAGAACAAGAGACAAATGTCTGTCTGCTTGTCAAATCACTGTACAGACTGAAACAGGTCCTAAATAATGACACGGGAAATTTGATAGTATCCTACTATCGTAAAGAGTCTCTATTAACAATTGTGATGCGTGTGTTTACATGAAGAAGAAATGACCGATTCATTAGGCATAAGTTATGACCGATTCATTAGGCATAAGTTATGACCGATTCATTAGGCATAACGTTCCTCTATGTAAACGAATTGTTGATCACTGGTAGCAGTCCTAGGGCAATCCTAGAGACTAAGATTGTGCTAAAAACAATGTTTTGACATGAAAGATATGTGTGTCGTAGATGTTATCTTAGGGATCAAGGTCTCGTCTCAATCTCACTACATCAAGAATATGCTGAAGAAATTTGAGATGTTCGAGAATTCACCTGCAATGACACCATTGGTTAGAAGT
This sequence comes from Przewalskia tangutica, assembly GCA_029844215.1. Taxonomy (NCBI): domain Eukaryota; kingdom Viridiplantae; phylum Streptophyta; class Magnoliopsida; order Solanales; family Solanaceae; genus Przewalskia; species Przewalskia tangutica. The sequence goes on from CM056719.1 coordinate 149,588,405, forward strand.
CAATAAATTGGCAAGACTCTCTCGTAAGTTGAATGGCTTCATGGTTTCTTAGAAGATATTTCATGTTGGGATAAACTCGTGACTTCTGTAATGATCAACTACAATAGTTAGTCGGCTCTAGGAAGGGCACACAGTTCTATTTACAATGGCAAGCCTCGTCATATTCGACGGAGACATGAGTCTGTTAGGCAGTTGATCACCTCGGGTATTATTTTCATTGATTATATAAAATCTAAGGAAAATATCGCGAATCCTTGCGAAGGATACCCAAAGATCGGTTGTTACGCACATGCGGGAATGAGCTTAAAACCCAATCAATAAGAACCAATATAGTGGACATCCAACCTTACGGACTGGAGATCCCAGGGATAAGGTTCAATGAGAAAAACTTTAAAGATTCAGTTGAGCGCTTCGGTGGAAGCAAGAGTATTTCGGATAATGATTTCTTCTTAAGAAACATAATCCAAGGTCATTCCCGTGATAGACATAAAGTGCTACATGTAGAGGGGTAAAGGATAAGTTTTCAAAACCTTTAATGATTCTCAATAATTAAGGTTAGGTTGGGGAAACTTTTAATGGTTCCTAACGCTTATGTAGCGGGGTATTATAGGATACTTTGTAGGAGACCACCTATTTAAGTACGAGGACATGCCGCCTCAAATGAACGTACTTAAGAATCCAAGTGTGTCCACGGCCCACGACGAACAAAACACTAGAAAGATTGAGTAGGCAAGGTGTTGTGTTGGTACCATTGTCTTGGCATAAACTAAACACTGACGGTTCAAGACACCACGTTCACCGCGTAGTAAATATGTCCGATGGTATTCTACTATGAAAGGTTCAAAGCTCCGGCTACCTCTCCAGATGCAACATCATTCCGCCAAGTGATTGCTAGAACGACACCATACGCGTGCACCAAAATCTCTTCCAAGAGGGGACTGTTGGAAATATTTATTAAACGTGAAATAAAGTTAATCCTATTTAATTACGAATCGATCAATTAGGGGCCTCACACGTCGGAAATATTGTTTCCACACACGTGTACATACAATGCCAATGATCATAATTTCCTTAAATGAAAGAGATATTGGTACATATACGAATTGTTTTGAGACGTAAGGTAATAGACGGTTATAGGCCAAAAAATCTGAAATACTTCTTCCTCTCTTGCAATCACAAAACACTCAAAGATCTTTCTTCCAAAGCAAACACTTGAGTTCCCTTTGCTCATTTGTTTGATTGCTGTTTTATCTTGGGAGATAAGTTGTCATTACAACCGTTGAAAGGATATACGGGGCAATATTATCTTAAGGATAGATCAAGAATTTTGTCGACTCAACAAGCCATTCTATTTGATCATTTCCAAGTTTTATTAAAATTTGTTGTTGTTGTTATTTTCCCGTTCTACACATTACCACTCACAATGTATTTGAATTATTTGTAGAATTTTAATAAATATTTTACCTTTGCTTATTTTTAGTAATAAAATTATAAAATTAAAAATATATGTCCCGTAGATCTATGAAACTTGCGCCTTGTGTCTCAGAGCTTATATCTCGTCCCGTGTCTCAGAGGTGGGGTGTGGCACCCGTTTCCATGTACCAGGTATCTTCGGGCTGTTGAAGATTCATAGTGTTATAGCTTGGGCTAATTTAGTAGGTGTGAGGAGGCCAAAATTTTGCTGATGTTGTTGGGCCGGTGCAAGATGTGCCTTTTCTGTGTGGCCTGTTTGACGGGTACCTACGTTGGGAATGGGCAGTGGGGGAGGCCTAATTTTCGCAATTCATCCAAGGCAATGGGTCGACCCAACGTGCTTGGTATAAGGCATGATGTGTTGGGCCGATAGAATTGGATCGTGCTCCATGGTAGCAGGATCGGTTGGACGATGCTCGGTTTCTTGAGAGAAGGCTGAGAATCACTGAGCGAGCTATTTTGGGCAGCGTTGGTAGAACAAAGTGGGCGATGTGTCGAAATTTTCGAGTAGGGGCGGGTCTTTGAAGTGCAGGACGACGGACTATATAAATGATGAATTAGAAGAGGGTTCCGGTCGTCATCTCGGAAGTCGTAGAAATGTCGAGGTGGTGAGTTTAGAGAGGCAAAGGAGAATTGAGACTCATCAAATAGGACATGACGTGAAATAATAATTTTACGACTCGACAAATCATAGCACGAGTAACCACGATGATTGACGGGTAATTCAGAAACACACATGAAGTAGACCGAGGTTAGAGTTTGTGAGTGGTCGGATGGAGAGGATAACAAAGACATCCAAAGATACGCAAGTATTGGTAGGATGAGTTCCTACAAACAAAACTTGAGTGGGCGACTGTTGAGCTAGAGACTTGCTTGAGATTATGTTCTGGAGATAGGTGGCCATATAGAGTGTATAATTCCAAAATTGAGGGAAATTGAGACGTGAGCAAGTAGGACACGAATTAGGTTGTTTATGGTTCGAATTAGGTTGAAATTCAAGGAAAATTGAGTATATATGAGACTTATATTTTAGAGGATAAACCCAAAGAAAGTGAGAGAAATCGTCCAAAAATACCAAATAATATTTATGACCCAAGTTGCTATTAATGAGAGATGTCCATAAATTGACATGAATAATATCAAAAGGAGAAAAAGTAACACTAAAAATGATTTAAACGGAAGTCGAACATGCTTATCTAAAGGACAATAATGGCAATTTTGAGTCAATTTCCCATTATTATATTTAATGAAATTATGATTTCTAAGAAAACTAAAAACTAGTGCTCCCGGGTTCCCAAGTCTACTGTGTCAGGTTGATGGAGAAATTACATCTAGAGAGGTATGTGGAGTGACACGTGCAGCGAAATTGGATGAGAAATGATAGAGGTCCCCTACACTATTGCTTATCGTAAGAGGTGTTCCTATAAGTAGGTCATTTACAAAGAAATCAAAAGGGTCAAACTCAATAGATACAAAATTGTCACTAGCAAATTTCCTAACAGATTTTAAATTTTTAATGATGTTAGGAGCATATAGGCCATTTTTTAGGAAAAATTGAGGATGAGGGGGAAGTGTATAAGTGGTTTCATAGCCTTGAATTGGAATGCGATTGCCATTTATGACGAAAACGTATTGAGGATTTTGCAAATTAAATAGTTGATGAAGATTACCAAAGATGCGAGTGAGGTGGGGTGTGGCACCCGTTTCCATGTACCATGTATCTTCGGGCTATTGAAGATTCATAGTGTTATAGCTTGGGCTAATTTAGTAGGTGTGAGGAGGCCAAAATTTTGCTGATGTTGTTGGGCCGGTGCAAGATGTGCCTTTTCTGTGTGGCTTGTTTGACGAATTTTCACGTCGGGAATGGGCGATGGGGAGGCCCGATTTTCGCAATTCATCGAGCGGTGGAGTCGACCCAAGTGCTTGGTATAAGGCTGCTTGTGTTGGTAGATAGGGTGGATCGTGCTCGTGGCCGCTCTTTTTCGCCACACTGTTGCGCGACCACGTCCGCTGCTGCCGCCGACCGCGCGGGGTGGGTGGTCCATGTGTGGTGGTGGTTCGGTAGACGGAGTGGTGGTTGGCGGTACGTCGACCGCCAAAGCCTATTGATTATGTCCGTCTTGTTTGGCTCGTCTAGTCTCCTCCAATAGCAATTGTGACTGGGCCTTGTTGAAGCTAGGGAGGGGATTGGTTTGTTGAATCATCATGGCAAACGTATCGTACTCACCTTTTGGTAAACCATTGATGAGTTGTAAAACCATCTTTGTTTCGGAAATCAGATTGTCAACATTAGATAATTGATCGACTACTAATTTAAGTTGTTTACAATAGTCTACCATGTTAGCAAAATTTTCAAGACGAGTGTTGTTGAATTACTCCTCGAGATACATGACACGTGTATGTTTATTATCCTGAAAGATTTCTTCTTAGATTGTCCATAGTTCATGAGCCAAAACACATATATCCAACTAGAATAACTCATATTGGGCTCATAATAATGTGACGTAAGTCTTTGAAAATATTCATGTGATCGCAGATCTGAAGTCCACGATCACAATGCCCTTAAAGTTTAAGTGTCTTTTTAAAAATAATATACTAGTTCAGAAGGGTCTTTATATAGTTATTCTTTTTTATTCCATAGGCTCCCTCCATCTTAATTTATATAATGTAGTTTGACTAGATACAGAATTTAAGAAATAAAAAAAGACTTTTAAATTTTGTGGTCTAAAATAAATTAGAGAAATTTGTGTGATTATAGATAAGATAAAGTTTAAAATATAGAGTATGTCAGTCCCACATATCCATGTTATAATTTGGACGTGGAGTTTCTTTTAAATCTTCCAAAACAATTCCTAACATTTATAGATTAGTCAACAGTCCCTCATGTGTATCTCCTTATTTTCCTCTAAACTTACCGAAGAAAATGGTGTAAGGTTATTTAAGATACTTTTACTAAGGTCAATGGTGGGTCCCTTGTGTATCCAGAGTCAACTTGATTTGGTCTCTCATATCCATGGAATATTAATTTCCCCCACTTTTGGGCACGGGACGTGTCTTGCGTTATACGTGTCATAGTTTTAACTTTTAAAGCAGAAAATTACATTCAATAATGTAGCATCATAATAAAAAAAAATTATTTATTTTATTTATTCATTCATGAATATAGTAATTTTTTATTTTTTTAATTCCTACAAACACATCAAAAAAATGCACTGAACCAATTGGAAAATTGCAATAATGTGAAACTTAATTTGAAACATCAAACTAGGAATTTAACCCCAAAAGCTAGCTTTTCTGGTTGAGTTAGGCTCAAGATCCATTCTTTACATGGTATCAGAGTCAGACTCATTCCAATTATTTGTTGTAGATGTTGGACCCGAATTATATTGTTCACGCTCAGGTTAACGAAATGCAGGCGTGCGAAGTGTTAAGAGTCCCACATCGGTAATGGAATGAGAACATGGACTCCTTATATGGACTTGGACAATCCTCACCATACAAGCTAGCTTTTGGGGTTGAGTTAGGCCCAAGATCCATTCTATCCATTCTTACATTATTGAATCGAGAGAATGAGGAATGTGAATATTGTTGAGGTACCGTAGATTGAATATGATTATGAAGATTATGGGCAAGATGATTATAGAATGGAGGCAGACCAAGAATAGATGACTGATTGATGTTAAGGTGTGCAGCGGGTTGAAGATAAGATGAATTGTGTGTTTAGAGGGCATGAGAAAGAGCATAGCCAAAGTGAGTGTCAACGTTGGTAGAGTGAAATTCTTCGGCTAAGCATTCATCTTCTTGAAGAAGGAGCCCAAACAGTTCTTCAGGAGTGATTGGACCGGAACGCATATTAAATGCAACCTTGAAAATGCAAAAAAACGAATTAAGGCCATTAAGAACAAATGAGATGAAGTCATCATCTTGTACAAAGTACAAGATTTCTACCAGAGAGTTAGTAATTGCGCGTTTTTTTAAGTACTCTGTGATGGAAATATTGCCTTAAGAAAGTTGTTGCAGTTGGGATTTTAATTGCATGGCTCAGTGAATGAAACATGCGCTCAATTTTGGTCCAAACATCGTAGAAAGAGGTGTCTCGAATTAGGTGACCAAGAAGAGGATAAAAAATTATTTGATGAAGCCAAACTAGAATAAGAAGATCGCTGCGTCGCCATTCTTCATAGGAGGGGTTAGTAGCAACAACTGATTGTGATTGTGAGGTAGAGGAATCTGTATTAGAGGGTGTATTTGTGGCGTTAGTGATTGAAGCAGAGGTGACATTAATTTTTATTGGAGGAGATTATAACAAGAACAAAAATATCAAGAGTTGCTTTGAGTATGTCCAAGGTATTTTCTTTCCAAAGACAATAGTTGTTTCGAACAAGTTTAAGAAAACAGTTTGGTAGCTGAATAGTGGCGGAAGAAGTGGACTATTTTGTGAGTGACAACAGGTTGCTGAAATTTTGAGAAGTGGCCATAGGATCGATGAACAACTCTGATACCATATAAAGATTAAGAATAAGAAAGAGTTTGAAAAAATAAGAGCAGATATGCTTCTCCTATTCTTATTCTTGTTTATATAGATTTTGTACAAAGTGAAGATAAATACTGTAAATAATGGATCTTGGGTCTAACTCAATCCCAAAAGCTAGCTTGTAGTGTGAAGATTGTCAAGTCCATATAAGGAGTTCATATTCTCATTTCATATCCGATGTGGGATTCTTAACACTCTCCCGCACGCCCAGACCTTGTTAACTGGAGCGTGGATAATATAAACACTCCCCCACACGCTCAGACCTTGATAGCTGGAGCATGGATAATATAATTTGGGGGCCCAATATCGGTGAACAGAGAATAGAGTCTGGCTCGGATACCATGTAAAGAATGAATCTTGGGCCTAACTCAACCCAAAAGCTAGCTTGTAGGATAAGAATTATCCAAGTTCATATAAAGAGTTCATGTTCTAATTCCATATCCGATGTGGTACTCTTAACAAATACAAAATTTTAAAATTCACATGATATCCTTATCTAATACCTATTCTAAAGAAAGAGTAATATTTTTGTTACAAAGGATAAACTACAACAATTGACTTCAAGATAGATTACAATTCTATTTCAAAGGATACACTCCAATAAATATGTATAATAATATATATATCGGCTTGGTTCGATTTTTATTGGGTTAACGCCAAATCAAACCAAACCAAGTTTATTTTCGGTTTTATTGGGTTAACACCAAATCAAAGTATCAAACCAAACCTAGTCATATATTTTTAAATAACAGTTTTAAGTAATTTTTTTCTCGAGTTCCTCATATATAACGTGTTAACGTTAGTTTTCAAATGAAGAAAGCTAAATATATTAGTCAACACACCCCTTCACCATCTTCAACTCTGCCGGAAATAATGGTGAAGTTCAAGAACTTAAAATCAGATAAATTGACACTTGTGCTTGTCAGTATTGCTGGTATAATGGAGAAAGCTGATGAATCTTTGTTACCTGGTGTTTACAAAGAAGTTGGAAAGGACTTGCACACTGATCCAACTGGCCTTGGCTCTCTTACTGTATTTAGATCATTAGTTCAATGTCTTTGTTATCCACTTGCTGCATATCTTTCTGCTCGTCACAACAGAGCTCATGTTATAGCTCTTGGTGCTTTCCTTTGGTCTGCTGCAACTTTCCTTGTTGCCATCTCCTCCACCTTCACCGAGGTAGAGCCACAGCCAAGGAACGAGTTCAATTGAATCTCTTTGTTGGAAAATCTTTCTATATGAATAGAACAAAAACACTTTTTCGTATATATATTAACTTTTGAATCCTCCTGACGTAAGGAAGTTTTCGTCGTAATGGCAAAGCTATCTATCCATTTCTTTGTGGTGTTTTGAATGCTACAGAAGGGTCAAATTTAAGCGTGTCAGAGAGCTTCCTTACCTCAGTTATAATCGAGATCATCGTTAAACTTCTTCATAAGTACACCTATTGTTGAATCTAAATTGAGTTGATTGGTTACCTCCTCAACTTCTTGTTGTTAATGCAGATCTAAGTCTTACAATTAAATATGTCTATATATCAAGAAGTGGTTAAAGCATAGAACATATTGAACTCAACAAGTGTTCTTTTGTAGAAAATGAGAGGAGAATCAAGAAATAAGCTGGTCTCTATTTGCAGTCATTTGCCTTTTGTTACCCTTCTAGTTGTCCTTTTCTGATACATGACAAGAATAAAAGTATTTGCATTCTTGGATTTTGGCTGTAAGGTTTCTATAACCACCTCAGGGTTTTTAATAGGTTGCAATTTCCAGAGGATTGAATGGAATAGGACTTGCAATAGTCACACCAGCAATCCAATCTCTAGTTGCTGACTCAACTGATGAAAGTAACCGCGGTACTGCTTTTGGATGGTTAGCACTGACAGCAAATTTTGGATCAATTCTTGGTGGGATTTTGTCTGTTCTGGTAGCAGAAACATCGTTCATGGGGATCCCCGGCTGGAGAATCTCCTTCCATCTGGTTGGTCTTGTAAGTGTTCTTGTTGGTTTTTTAGTCCGTCTCTTTGCCAACGATCCACGATATCTTGACAATAAGGCTGGCAAGGAAAAAGATCAACTTCCACTGAAACCGTTTCGAGAAGAAGTCAGTGAACTGCTAAAAGAAGCAAAAGCGGTTATCAAAGTGCCCTCCTTCCAAATACTTATCGCCCAAGGAATTTCCGGGATGTTCCCATGGTCAGCATTGTCGTTTGCCACTATGTGGTTGGAGCTTATTGGCTTCTCTCACAAGACAACAGCACTCCTCTGGACTTTGTTTCAAGTTGCTAGTTCATTTGGTGCGTTGTTTGGAGGATTTATGGGTGATTTATTGGCTAAATACTTGCCTAATTCTGGTAGGATTATACTCTCTCAGATTAGCTCTGGATCAACAATTCCTTTAGCTGCAATTCTGCTGTTGATATTGCCTAATGATCCTAAAACAGCGATGCTGCACGGTTTAGTCTTGTTCATCATGGGATTAATCGTAACATGGTGTGGTCCAGCAACAAACAAGTATGTCGCTTCTCATCGAATACATTATTTGTTAGAATACTTTGCAGATTTTTTCCTGTTCGTTTTCTTAGTTCATCTCTAATTCTATTGAATGTCTTACATGTTGTAAAATTAACACGAGGAATTTACTAAAATATTTCACCCTTGACATGTATGTAGTCCAATCTTTGCTGAGATAGTTCCAGAGAGAGCTCGAACAAGTATTTATGCTCTTGATCGATCTTTTGAAACCATAATAGCATCCTTTGCTCCATTGGTGGTTGGTATTTTAGCTCAACAAGTTTTCGGTTATAAGCCAATCCCGAAGGGATCAACAGGCTCAGAGGAAATTGAAACAGATAGACAAAATGCTGCATCACTTGCCAAGGCATTGTACACTGCAATAGGCATTCCAATGGCCATTTGTTGCTTCATTTACTCTTTCCTTTATTGCACATATCCACGAGATAGGGATCGTGTCCGGGTGCAACTGATTGAAGAAACAGGCAATTCTCCATCTGAAGAACAACCTTTACTTGAGAACGATGAGCACAGAATTCTTTCAGCAATTACTTGAAATCCTTCGGACAAAATTTTAGACTGTGTGTACATAGAATCCCACAAACACAAACTAATTTCTTGCTTTGTTGTTTGTATTATTGCAGTTCAATAACTTTTACAAAGATGTGAAATTCTTCTGAGTTGTATTTGCTTACTATTTTCAAATTGAATATGTAAAGATTACGTCAATTTGTGTAATACATAATATAGTAACTTTGCAAGAAATTCTAGTGGACTTTTATATATCTGTGTAATTTTATCTTAAGCTATTTGTTTGCACCAATAAAGAATCAAAATATCTCAAGACTATGACTCTTAATGATATACTATCTTGATTAGAGAATGTATCAAGGTTCATCATAGAGTAAGCACCAAGCTTGGGATGAACTTTTCATATCTAAGGCAAAATGCAGGTTTTTAATGGGCTGAATATGTCTTGTCTGGTACTTCTATGGCTAAGATTATACCACCAGGAACCGAACGGATTTGAATGATCACAGCATTATATTCAAAATCCAAGAAATATTGTCGTCTTTGAAATCAAAAGGAAACTAACATAAATTTCAAGTGGAGTTCTTAACATTTTCTCGGATTTTCCTACTTTCCTCCAAATCATATATCAAACGTTTGACAGCCAACTCTATTTTTTCTCTCGATACCACCGGACTTGATACTATAAACTCCGAGCTCCACACACCCGCTCCAACTTTAATTGCAAGCTTGAGTTGCTCCAGAAGGTCATCTTTGTGAAATAGCTCCAAGAACAAGGCCCCTGTAATCAATGGTACACCTAGAGTTAGAGCTTCAAGTACGGAGTTCGAACCACAATGTGTCATGAACTCTCCGATGTTCGATGTTTCAGAATTAGTACTTGTGGTGTGCACCCTTTGATAATAAAGCACTTGTCATTCTTCATCAACATTTCCTTATTTTTATCATCATCATCATCATCATGATCTTGCTCATATTTAATTACCAAAATAAATGGGTGTGGAAAATATTGTTAAGGATTGTGGAGATTAGAGATTAGATATTTTAGTTAATGAAGATATTTTGCTAATAGAGTTAGCTATTTTCATCTAATGGCGGTTAGTGAAAGCTTAGCAGTTAGAGTTTTACATTTCACACATGTGTATTAGGACTAGTATAAATAGAGTACACATTACAATTTACAATGTAACTTTCGTTCTTCATTCTAATACAATTTCTCTTTCTCATTCTCTCGACCTTCTCTCTTCTTTCACCGTGTTCTTCATGCTTTACGCTTCTTCCTCTACAACTCTTCTTCTCTTTTCCAGCACAACTCTGAGTCATTGATTGAATAGACACAAGTTGTAGTACATCGGTTTAGTCGCATCTGATCTGTGGTGGAGTTGGTGGCACGTGGATGGCTCTTTGGATAAATTAGTTGTTGATTCCTCAATGGAACAGTAATTTAATATGGTATCAGAGCCTAGATCCTACCAGATCTGAATCGATGGATTATAAACTTTGAAATTGAAAAAAAAAAATCAAAATCGCAGAAAAAAAAACTGCAAATTAGGGCTCATATCAGTAAATTGCGAGAAATCAGAATTCAATTCATGAGCAGTCCAGTTCGTGTATTCAACCTCCTTTGGCTATCATTGCGGCATCGAAGATCGCCGGAAATTTGTGTGATTCTAAGGTATGTTTGTCTGATTGCTGTGATTCAACGCGGAAGAATCAAATTAGGTTTTGATTTATGAGTTTCTAGATATTCGATTTCATTTGAGTTCCTGTCTTTACTGAGTTGGATGAAATCAAAAAGAGTATATCTGTGTTCTGTGAATACTGTTGTTGTTACTGTGTTGGTGAATTGACGAAAAAAAGGTGTCGAGTTCGTCGTTGTTGTTATTGATAGTTGTTGTGTTGTTTTTTTGTTGGTATTAGCAATAGTGTTAAGAAGAAATGGATTATAGTATTAAGAAGAAATGGATTATAGTGTCACAACTGTTGGCTCGCGTGATGAGAGAGTTGTTACACAGGAAGGCTTCTGAAAAAAAAAGAGAAAGCGAAATTATTGGTGTCTTTGGTGTGATTGTTAACAGATGTTAATGAAGATATGTGGTTGAGAAGACCATAGAGTAGGAAATTTCTATCGATAGAAGGATCGAGGAGTTTCAATGACAAATTGGTAGAGGCGAGGATCTTGTCGAAAACAATATGGATTGAGTTGAAGCTCAATTCAAAGAGTTTTTCTTTCATTCATAGGTCGATCAAATATTAGATTGCCTGTCTTCATTTGTTTAGCTAAGGATAAGAGAATCGAGGAATTTCTAGCCGGAATTGGACTAGAAATTGAGGGAGACTCCACTGCATGTCAGAGCTTATTATATAAGCTTGATATATGAGAATCGAGGGATTCTCTAATCCGAGTGTGACTAGAGAACAAGGGGTTCTTACTGTCGTTTTGCATAGGAAGAATCGAGAGATTCTCTAGTCCGTGTGAGACTAGAGAACGAGGGGTTCTTCGTTGCTAGTATTGGCAGTAGTGTTAGAGTTGGTGTTTTGCTGATTTTCCAGCTTGCTGATTGGCCATTATTAGTGGGAATGAGTTCACTCTATTACTTACTAGGATACAAAACAAAGTTGATATGTTGAAGAGATAATATTGATGCTATGGATGGTGTGGTGGCTCATGCTGATGCTACAGTTGGTGATGTAGTGGCTGCAGCTGCTAATGCAATTTGTGCGGAAGTGATGCTACGATCTATCGTTTAAGATCTTATTGATCGGAGATTCAGGAATATGCAAGAGTAGTTTGCTTGTTAGCTTAATTTCTAATATTGTTGACGATCTTGCCTCTACCATTGGTGTCGATTTTAAGATTAAGACGCTCACTGTTGGTGGGAAAAGACTGAAGCTTACCATTTGGGACCTGTTGGGCGGGAGAGGTTCGGACAACTGAAACCTACTACTGAGGTGCTCGGGGATCTATGATGTAACAAGAAGATAGACCTTCACAAACATGTCTGTTGTGTGGGCAAAAAAGGTGGAGTTGTATAGTAATAGTCAAGATTGTGTAAAGATGCTGGTTGGAAAGAAAATTGACATGGAATCTAAGAGAGCTGTGACCAGGGAAGAAGGCATTGCCTTAGCGAAGGAACTTGGTACTGTTTCTTTATTGTAGTGCTAAAACTCGAGAAAATGTGTAACACTGCTTTGAAGAGCTTGTCGTAAAGATAATGGAGGTTCCTAGTCTCTTGGAGGTAGGGAAGATAAATATCTTGAAACATAAATAAGAACAACAAACACAACTGGTGGTTGCTGCTCATGAATCTCTTCAAACTCTAGGACCAACAAATTGACAAAGATGATGTTGTGTTGCTGCTGGAATTTAATGCTGCTACTACATCATCTACTTTTGCTGGTCAATGTGCTGTTGATGCTGATATTGTGGTTGCTACTGTAGCTGGAAGTTCTTAAGGACATTGTTCCCAAGCAAGGACTGAAAACTATGTTTTCACCGCCTAGATTGAGGGGTATGTGGAAAATATTGTTAAGGATTATGGAGATTAGATATTTTAGTTAATGAGGATATTTTGCTAATGGAGTTAGCTATTTTCATCTAATGGCGGTTAGTGAAAGCTTAGCAGTTAGAGTTTTACATTTCACACATGTGTATTAGGACTAGTATAAATAGAGTACACATTACAATTTACAATGTAACTTTCATTCTTCATTCTTAGAGATGACAATGGATCCTGGACCCGATCTGAATCCGGTGGATCCAGATCCGTTTTATAGGATATGGATATTCAAAGTTTGGACCCGACGGATCCGGATCGGACCCGGATCCGTTTATGATGGATCGGATCTGGATCTGGATCTTGTCTTTGAGATCCGTATCATGTCGAATCAGGCAGTGAATCCGTTTTTATTAAATTAATTATACATTTATTATTTATACATCATGGCACCAATCCTTTGTAATCTTAATTTTATTTTATATTGAAGGCGAAGGCCATTATTTTTAATTGAGACACGTTTTGCGTGTTATTCTTTAATCATTATATTAATCATTTATGTGGTACTTATGTAGTAGCTTAGGTATTGAGAGGATTGTTTCTCACTACATCAATAGCCAATAGACATAACAATTGTCAATAATGTCATTTAGTCCTAATTTACGGATGAATTTCCCATGATTAGTTAAATTAAATTGACTCTTTCTAGAAAATTTGGGTGATTAGAAGGTATAACTTAATAATCGATCACTTTGATTGGATCAAGATCCGTCAGTGGATCCGGTGGATCCGATGGATCGGATTTGGATATGATTTTATAGACCACATGGATGCGGATGCGGATATGGATACGTGTATGTAAAGCGGATGCGGATGCGGATCTAGTAGGATCCGGTCGGATCCTACCCGCCATCCTATTCATTCTAATCGATTTCTCTCTCTCGTTCTCTCTCGACGCCTTCTCTTTCACCGTGTTCTTCGTTTGCTTTACGCTTCTTCCTCTGACTCTTCTTCTCTTTTTAGCACAACTCGAGTCATTGATTGAATAGACACAAGTTGTAGTACATCGATTTAATCACATCGATGCGTGGTGGAGTTGATGGCTGCGGATGGCTCTTTGGATAAATTAGTTGTTGATTCCTCAGTGGAACAGTAATTTAACAATGGGCTTCCATAGCTAATGTGATTTCCCTAAATTTATCATTTGAAAATCTTGTAGTGCTTCCGAAACAAACAAAGAGTACAGAGTTAGGTTCTTGATCTTCAAGCCAACTCAATCGGACTCTTTCGATTAGGAGCAGGAAAGCTTAGTTTTGCTTCCTAGTTGGTTAAACTTTATGAGATATTTTTGACTTGCATGTCACTTTTAAGGTTTAGGATTAAAATGATTATTTTTTAATTTTAAGAACTATTTCAGACGTTACATGGTATATAAGGACTAAAATGATCATTTTTATATGTTAGGACTATTTCGGTTATATGGTATATATGAAAGTGTATAATGATAGTTTTTGCTCTTCATTACAAACTATTTTGGCTACGTGGGGTGGTAGTATATATAAGGACTAAAATAGTCCAAACCCCATACATTAGAGACCATTGTGATTCATTATTTTTCTTCGTCTCCACTTTCTTCCTTCTTCGTTATTCTCTTACTCTCTTTGTTCTTAGTTTGTTTCATGTTACTGCTGCGTAAGAATAACATCTTGTGGATTGTTCGTTTTTAGGAATTGTGAGATAAGTTTTGTGAATATAACGGTGGATATATGGGAATAGTAACTAGCTATTACTAGTCTTGAAAGGATAAACAAAAGCGAATTACAAAACAACGGACTTGAAGCCTAACAAGAGTTGTGGCAACGAGCTTTTGTGATCTTGATCTTCGTTCTTGAATCAGTCTTGGATATTTGTGTCAATCGTCGAACGCTCTTTGAATCTTGATAACCTGAAATCAAGAAACACTAAATCTGATAGCGTTTCAACTGTGCTGAGTCGAGTGATATTCATTATGTCCTTAAGACAATATTGCCCCGTATAAATCCTTTTACGTTAATGGACAACTGTCTCCCAAGATAAAACAACATCAAACAAATGAGGAAAGGAAACTCAAGTGTTTACTAAAAGAAGAACCTTGAGTGTTTGAAAGAGTGCGTACAGAGGAAGAAGTTCAGAAATCTGAATTTTGCAAGTATGAAGTATCTAACAATTGAGCCTAAGTCCTCAATTTATAGTAGTGTAAGAATGCCTCTTCAGGTGCCCATATAATGGCCACTTAATTTACCAAGTAATGCGACGAATAATGAATGATTTATGTAGGAAAACTTGACATTTGAATGCTAAAAAACATCCCCATAATCAGCCAAATTTTTGGACTTTCATCGCACATACACTGCCTGGGTAGCGTCGCGGCTCTAGTGGTGGTGGCGTCACGGCGCCATGGCTCTGCGGTGACGCCGCGACCTTTTCGACCGTTTGATCTTACACATCGCATTACCTTCTTCCTTCATTTACCAATGTAGAACATCGTCATTTAACCAACGATCATCCATCATTTATGTCTCAAACATTTACTCACGTACCAATATCTCTTTCACTAATGAAATTTATGATACTTGGCATTACGAGTGCACGTGTGTGGAAACGACATTTCCGACGTGCGAGACTCAATTGTTCGAGTCATAAATAATGAGTTAAACTTAATTCAACATTAGTAAATTTCCAACAATCCCCTCTTGAAAGAGATTTGTCGCACTCACAAGGTGTCTTTCTAGCAATTTTCGGCGGACCGATGTTGCATATGGATTGGTAGCCGTAGTTTTGAACCTTCTGTTAGGTATATTTTGTATACACCTTTTGTATCATTTTTAGTTAGTATTTTTCCATTTTTCGTTCAAATAAGTGTCGTGTTAGGTTGTTTTTCTTTCTTTTGAGTCACAGCGGTCCTAAATGTAGAAAATGGCAAAAAGAGGAGGAAATGAGCTTGATTTAGATGAAATTTCACACTAAAAGGGCCAAGGAATGAAGCCTAAGAAGTCCCGGGAAGTGTAGAAGAAATCAGACGAAGTACGGACGAGAAAATGACAAAAAATCGCAAAAACTAAAAGTGGACGATTCCGGCACCGCGGTGCCAGTCAGCAGGACCGCGGTGCCCAAACTGCTGCGAGGCTGATTGGCTACATGACTTCCGGCACCGCGGTGCCGGCAATGAGACGCGATCTTAGGCGTGTTTTTAGGTCTGGGCCGGTGACACATTTTCGTGAGTCATGAGGCAACTTTCCCCCGGCTATAAAACCACAAACCACCGCTCATTAACTGACATCTGGGATCTTACATCTCACATCTACTTTGGGGGAGAATAAAGGAGGCTAGCTTGGAATCCTTGTACATATTCCACAACACAACTCTTGGAGACATCAAGTTGGAGACCTAGTTCAAGTTATTTTCTTTTCTCTTTTATTTGGTTTATTTCAGTTCATGTCAGATTCTGTATTAATTCTTAGCGTGACTATAGCTAGGAGCTAAACACTCTATTAGGGTTTCCTTATGAATCGCTTGAAACTTTTATTCATGAATTAATGCAGTAGTTTGATTTCTTCTTCACTTGATTAAGATTTAGTCAATATTTGGTATGAATGTTTGATAATTAATTGATCACTAATTATCATAACCTATATGATTTCGAATCAAAAGCCGAAAGGAGATATTTGGATATGCTGTAATTGACTAGACATAGGTTAAAATCGCGGACGAAAGTACCCCGATACTTGTGTAGCATTATAGTTTACTGTTCTTAATCCTCCTATATGGTAAATCCTATCATAGAAATATAGAAGGGTTCTGCACTAGGGTTGAGTGATTATATGTCCTAACCAGAATATAAGACAGTCTAGTTAACCGCTATCTTAACGAAGAAGAAGAATTATTCTAGTCGCATTAAGGATTGAATAAAGTGGATAGTTGAGGAGTTTGGAAACCCTAATTCCTTCATAACTGATTTAAACCAAAGTATTATCATAATTAGTTTATTTTCTGCAATTACTTAGTCTTAGTTATTAGATAAAAATACAAACAAATTAACGTTCACCAAATAGAAACTAAAGCTTAGATAATCGGTACTTGATAACGATGTCGAGGGCGATATTCGGTCTTACCAGACTATATACTTGTGAACGATACGTACGCTTGCGTGAGCATTTGAAATATCGCTAACAAGTTTTTGGCGCCGTTGCCGGGGACTGACGTACTTTTAATATCGAATTATCTATTCTTATTTCTAATTTGGGTTGTATATATATGGTCATGTTATTTTATTTGTAATTTGGTTGCTCCAGGAGCAAGTTTCTAACTTGTTCTGCGAGCATCTTTTTATCACTTTTTGTTGTTTTTCTTATTTTGTAGGTAAAGTTAAAAAAAAAAAAAAAGGCATGGACTACTACTACTATCAGGGGCAGCAGATTCATCAGCAACAACCTAACCCACATGTTCCCCAGGAAGATAGAAATGAGTTGCAGGCAGCCATACATGAGCTCACCAAGTGTCAGACTCAGTTTATGGCTGAGACAAGGGTGTTGATTGGTGTATTTTATATACACTTTTCGAGTCATTTTTAGTTAATCTTTTGTCCCTTTTTATACAAATAAGTGTCGTATTAGGATAGTTTTTCTTTCTTTTGAGTCAAAGTGGTTAAAATGGCCAAATGGCGAAAAAGGAGCAAAAAGAGGGCAAAAGAGGAGGTTCCAAAGCTAAAAACAGAGAAAGTGGCGAACGAGGCAAAAACCCAGTCGGCCGCGGCACGCCTCGCGATCGAAGCGGCGCGCCTAATGTCCAGAGAGGCTGCAGTCGTCCCAGGCGCCGCGGCGCCTGCCATGTCAGTGCAGGGCGCGACGCTAATCATCGAGAGGCTACGAGTTGCAGGCGCGCTGGCTGCATGCCAGAGAATCAGGGTCGCGGCGCCAATTCACCCGAAGTATCACAGAAGTTCCGGCGCCGCGGCGCCGAATGCAGGGCCGCGGCGCCGACGCGGGAAAAATCAGGGTTTTGACGATTTTCTGGGCCAGGCCTGCAGGGAAAAGTTAAGGGCGGTTTTCAGCCTATAAAAGGAGAACCCTAGGCTGATTTTAAGGGTTCCCCTTCTTGCACAACAAAAGATTTTCTTGCTTGGAGACCTAAACTTAGTAATTTCTTTCCTTTTTCTTTTCTTTTATTTCAGTTTTGCATGATGAACTTTGAATTAGTTCTTGTCATATCAATGGCTAGGAACTAATTCTTTTATAGGGCTTTCCATGTTAATTCTCTAGAAACTTATGTTATGAATTAATACATGTTTATGGTTATTATTCTTCTTTGAGAGATCTATCCAATAATTGCGTTGAATGCTTGGTAATTAATTGACAACTAATTATCCTTATATGATTTCTAATTTACTTCGAAAGGAGAGATTGTGAATATGATGTAAGTTGGGCAGACATTCTTGGATTGGGGATGAAAATACCTCAATTATTTATGCAGCGTTAATGAGAGGCTTAAAAACCCTAATTTTGCATGGTGCGTGATTAACTAGATTTTTGTTCTTAATTCTCCTAGAGTTATCCTTATCAGAAAGGTAGGTAAGTTGCAATAATGGGGTTGAGTGTTTATATATCCTTAATCGAATATAAAGCGATTTAGAAACTCGCTTTCTCAGAGAAGAAGTCCATAATTCATTGCATTAATAAATAACATAAGCGGATAGTTGAAGAGACATGGAAGCCCTATTCTCATCACATCTGAAGTAAACTCATTAGTTAAATTAGTCTTTATAATTCTTAGTTATAAACAACAAAATCAAATATCAATTTACCAAATAGATGCCAAAAGATAGATAGTTGGTACTTGAACCCTAATCTTGTGAGCGATATTCGGTCTTATCAAGACTATATTACTTGTCACGATAACGTGCTTTGCGTTAAAGTGTGTGCGTCTTTTCGCGCATCAGGTGTCCATAAAAAATCTGGAGATACAAATAGGGCAACTGATGGATATGATGATCAATGTACCGCAAGAAAATATGTCTAGCGACACAATTGTGGGAAGTGGTAAACAAAGTGAGGAGCCTGAAACACACCAAGCTGTTGAAAATTTGAGAAAGGTGGTTGGTGTAGAGAAAAAAGGGGTTACTGAAATCCAATTTTTCACCTTTTTGGATTCCTTGGAGTTCCTTTTTGTTGTACCCATTATAGAAGAAACACCTCGGATGTCTTTGCCGATCCCCACCTGTAAATTTCATACCTCGGGCACCCCCAAAAGTTGAGAGATGTATGGAGTTTTACTGATCCCTACAATATAGAGAGCCTAGAAGACAAGTCTGCCTTGTGTAATTGGGGGAAAATCTTAAATCTGAGGCCGTTGCTTGGAAAAATTGTTGTAGTTGAAGTGAGACCTGCAACAATAATCGCATGGATTGCAAGCGCGAAGGATCCATTGGGCACTAGTAAGGATTAACTGCGTCCGGCTAAAAGACGTTAAAGACAACGCTTGTTGGGAGGCAACCCAATGTTTTTAATTATGTTATTTCAACTCTTGTTTTAGTTTGTTTTATTTTATCTTGAACAGTCTCACGGTATTGGGTTTTGTCTTATATTTTGATGTAAGGTGGAATGGAAACTAAGTGTCAAAAGGCTGAAATTGAAGTTCGATAGCCCAAAGTGGTGCAAACTCAGAATCTCATCCTGCACTACTTTATGACCGATGTGTTGTGTCGAAGTTGTCCCTACTTTTAGTCTTCACACATTGGGACGATGTGTCGATTAAGTTTGGGGGTGTCTTATTTTGTTTTATTGTTTTGTGTTTTGAGTCTTTTGATTTATCTTTGTGTAGTTTTGAGTCATAACTTTTTTTATGGATCATGTAGGTTGTAGTTGCTAAAGAAATTGAGTGGATAAAGTGGGATAATGTAATGGAATTAAAAGCGACAATTTGTGTGCTTAAGTTAGATATGTCAAAAATTCATGACATCTAATTATTTGAGATATTTGTGCTTAGCCTATGTGTGTCGATTATGAAAAGAAATGTTGAAAATGTCTAGAAAATCTGTTTGCTTGTTATTTGAGGCGAAATAGTTAAGATGTACATGTTTAGGGAGATGATTCAGAAATTTCTTTGATAGTCCTTCTGACCATTCATTACCTACCCTGACATAAATTGTATCCTTAGTCAGCCCCGTTGAGCCTAAAATAATATCTTTGTTTGACATCCTATGATTCCATGTTTGTGTCATAAGTGATAATTGAAGATTTTTAGAATAAAAAGTGTTGAAAAAGAGATAAAAAGAGAATGAAAATTTGATGCATCCCAATGAAAAATATGCAAAAGTCTAAGTTTGGGGGTGCTTGTTATTTATAATGTGTTTAATTCTCTCAAAAGAAAGAAGGGAGAAAGTG
The DNA here is from genome assembly GCA_029844215.1 of Przewalskia tangutica. NCBI lineage: Eukaryota > Viridiplantae > Streptophyta > Magnoliopsida > Solanales > Solanaceae > Przewalskia > Przewalskia tangutica. Next base: position 149,608,368 of record CM056719.1, read on the forward strand.
GGTATGAAACTAAAAAGAAAACCAAAAGAACGAAATGAGTTGAATGAAAAATGCTTATGGTACGTAATTGAGCCTAAATGTGTATGTCTATGATTAGTGGAGAATAGCAAGTAAACAAGTCTAGCATTTTGGAAAAAATGGAATGAAATTGACATGCATAGGGTAGATGTTTGTATTCTCATTGACCATGATCTAAGTGAATTTGCGAAATATCTAACTTGATCTAGATTGCTGATTATTCATGTTATATATGTTCTAACATATTATCCCATCTTTCATCCATGATTTTAAAGAAGCATTGTTATAGCTACTTGATCCATTTCATAGAGTCTTTGTTTTTGTTTAGTGCTTTACTCGAGGGCGAGTAAAGGTTAAGTTTGGGGGTATTTATTAGGTGTATTTTGTATACACCTTTTGTGTCATTTTTAGTTAGTATTTTCCCATTTTTCGTTCAAATAAGTGTCGTGTTAGGTCGTTTTTCTTTCTTTTGAGTCGCAGCAGTCCTAAATGGAGAAAATGAAAAAAAAAGAGGAGAAAACGAGCTTGATTTAAATGGAATTGCACACTAAAAGGGCCAATGAATAAAGCCTAAGAAGTCCCGGAAAGTGTAGAAGAAATCGACGAAGTCCGGCGAAAATGACGAAAAATCGCAAAAACCGAAAGTGGACGATTCCGGCACCGCGGTGCCCAAACCGCATGAGGTGATTGGCTCAAGATCTTCAGACCGCATGGTTAGCCAGCAGGATCGCAGATGAGGCGCATTTTCCGATTCTGGGCCGGGTGACACATTTTCGTGGTCGCAAGTGGCAACTTTCCCCAGATATAAAACCCTAAAACCCTGCTCATTACCTGACATCTGGGATCTTACATCTCACATCTACTTTGGGGGAGAAGAAATGAGGCTATCTTGGAATTCTTGTACATTTCCACAACACAACTCTTGGAGGCATCAAGATTGGAGACCTAGTTCAAGTTATTTTCTTTTCTTTTCTCTTTTCTTTATTTTATTTCAGTTCATCTTGGATTCTGTATTAGTTCTTAGCGTGACTATGGCTAGGAGCTAAACACTCTATTAGTGGCTTTCTTATGAATCGCTTGGAACTTTTATTCATAAATTAATGCAGAATTTTATTTTCTTCTTCACTGATTAAGATTTAGTCAATATTTGGTATGAATGTTTGATAATTAATTGATCACTAATTATCAAAACCTATATGATTTTGAATCTAAAGCCGAAAGGAGAGATTTGGATATGCTGTAATTGACTAGACATATGTTAAAATCGCGACGAAAAGTACCCGATACTTGTGTAGCATTATAGGTTCTCGTTCTTAATCCTCATACGTGGTAAATCCTATCATAGAAATATAGAAGGGTTCTGCTGGGTTGAGTGATTATATGTTCTAACGTAATATAAGGCAGTCTAGTTAACCGCTATCTTAACGAAGAAGAAGAATCATTCTAGTCGCATTAAAGATTGAATAAAGTAGATAGTTGAGGAGTTTGGAAGCCCTAATTCCTTCATAACTGATTTAAACCAAAGTATTATCATAATTAGTTTATTTTAAAATTACTTAGTCTTAGTTAATAGATAAAAATACAAATAAATTAAAGTTCACAAAATAGAAGCTAAAGCTTAGATAATCGGTACTTGATAACGGTCTGCGAGGCGATATTGGTCTTACCAAACTATATTACTTGTGAACGATACGTACACTGTGTGAGCATTGAAATATCACTAACACCTCCATAGTTGAATACCATCGGACTTACTTATCTGCGGTGAACTTTTTCTTGAATCGGTGTTTTGTTTAAGACAAGACAACGATCAACACAACAACTTTTTTACTCTGTTCTTCTTAATATTTTGTCCGTTATGGGCGTAGACACACTTAGATTCTTAAGTGCATTTATTTGCGGTGGGCTGTCCTCGCACTTAAATAGGTGGTCTTCTACAAGGTATCCTTCTATACCCCACTTCATAAGTGTTAGGCACCATTAAGTTTCTAACCTAACCTAAACCGTGAAGATCATTAAAGGTTTTGAAAACTTAACCTCTACCCACAATACATGTAACACTTTAATGTCTATCGCGGGAACGACTTTAGATTTATGTTTCTTTATAGAAATCATCATCCGAAGTGCTCTTGCTTCTACCGAAGCGCTCAACTGAACCTTTACAATTTAGTTTTCCCATTGAACCTAATTTCTAGGATATCCAATCGAGTTGGGTATCCACTATATTTGTTCTTATTGTTTGTGCTTTACAATTCCTACTAGATAGGCGTAAATCTTACTCTTACGTAGTTCCTTAGTTAAAGGTCATATATCCTTTGACGCCAATGATGATCAATCGCCATATGGTCTTATGTCTCAGACAAACATGTTCGACATCATTATACATGCCCTTTACAGGTGTATAACCGACGCAGCGGGTTTCTTCCAATAAGGACATCCTCAAGAGATCATGAAGTTACTCAACTTCTTTTCATGCTTTTTCAAAATGATAAACTCCGATTACATCATGAATCTACTGATGCAAGTTTGCTTAGAGGATTTTCAAAGACACACCATACATATCCATTGTGGCTTTTGGTGTTTTTCAAGTCTAATGTCGGTTTGCATCGTGTGTTCTCCTGAACCGCTAGACACCTAGAATACCATAATCCGTAGATGGCGAATATTTGGATATTATCATATCCGATTTAACGCCTTCCATTGATCATTTCGAATGGCGAGTGAACCTTAGTTCAACTGATCTACTTTGTGGCCGATGCAAAGTTATTTTTAGTGTAAAATACATTGAACTACATGTGACTGCGATATCACTCTTGGTATATGGGTGCACCATGATTCCAATCGATTCTCCATATCCATTAGTTACGCCAACGATCCAAAATACCTTGAGTTTGGATTAGACCAGTCCGTTAGATGTCTTAGATATCTCAGTTCCTAAGATTCCATCTGCAATACCCATATCACTCATATCGAAATATCATTTCAACATACTCTTATTCTTTAGGATCAACCTAGGACTTCTTCATGTGATCAAAGTTTTTGCCCCATTGCTTCGGGGTTTGTTTTAGCTCACACAGAGATTTGACAAGTCGACAGACTTTCTTCTCTTCCCTGTAACCATATATCCCTCGAGTTGTTCCGTATTACTTTCTTCTTCCACTTTCGGACTTTTGGTTTTCCAACTGTTTGCTTTCTAGCTTCAGAGTCAATGTTTTTGTAGTCAGATTCATTGTTTCTATTTTATCTGAAACTCCAGGACCAAAAGGTAATATTTCAGGGACAAAAATGGAAGTTCATGAAGAAGCCCAACAGTCCACAAAAACCAACTCTCCAGTTAGGAAGGTTGTCTCAACATCCATGTCACGCAAGACTGCGGTGGCCCTGGATGTTAAGCTATTCACATAGGAGCACATGTCCAGGTAGCTGAGTCCTTATACTCGTCAGTAGATCCATCTACTTTTTACTCAATTTGAGTATCCACTTTTATAACACAAAGGTTCTTTTCCTAGAGGAAGGTCAACCATTATACAAGTATGGTTCTATCTGATGGAATCTATTTTCCTTTTGTAGTATTTTTCAAAGCGGTTTACGAGTTGATAATTCTTTGTTAATTGTCTATGGTTTATTCTTAACCATACATGCTAGAAGGCCTGGAGTAAGTCTTGGTCCCCTCTTTGCTCCGTCTCGGTTCAACATCTAGAATCCCTAAGTTCTGTAGATCCGAAATATTAAGTTCTGGATTGTCAGCAACTTCCGAGTCCTGTAGATCTAGAACGTCTAGTTTCGGACAGTAAGGCACTCGCAGGTTCTTATTAACCTCGAGCAGTTACTACTTTTCCTTCTTAAGGAAAGTTATCTTCAAAGAATTCAACATTTTTTGACACCAAGAGCGATAAGCACTATTGTTCTTTGCGATCCAGGATACGCAATCTACGATCTTAGGTCGATCTTGACTGCTCAGCTTAGGTATTTCAACCCTTGACACACTACCCCATATATCAACATTTGTAGATGTGATCCGTTCCATGTTTCACATGAAGGGTTATCCTTATCCTTATGTGGAGTTCTATTGAGAATCGCATTAGCGGTAAAGATTGCCTTGCCTCACTTATTTTAGGCGTTTGTCTAACAACGTTAGACTGAGGTGAGTAAGGAGCAACCGTTTGTTGAGTGATGCTTCACATTCTTCTCATCTTTCACTATGAATTCCTCAATCCGTAGACTTAGTTGTTTTTCAACTTCTGCTTTGTAGTGCTCATCCGCTTCATATTTGTTCTTCAACAAAGGATGCAATACATTGTACCATCATCAATGAAGATCACAACGTACTTGTCTCCCCCCTCTATTTGTATAAGCTTCAAATCACCCACGTAAGTGTGACTAAGTTATAGAGGAGCGGTGCTTCTTTCGCTATTCCTTTGACGGAATGCAAAGGTAATTTTGCCTCTTCGGCTACCTCACATTCATTTTGAAGGTTTATGTCGACAAAAGGCAACAATCTCAACTTAGTTAGCTTTTGAATGACTTTCTATTTAACGTGTCTTAATCTATGATGACATAGATGCATATATTACAAATATATCATTCATTTGGCTACAAACATACTGTACCATTCTCAGTTATTTCAGGCCTGTTGGACTAGACTTAAACCAGTTTGACCAACATCGTCTCTGAAACTAAGTTTGGGACATGTATCATCTCTTTTTAGATTGATCTCATTCCCTTAAGTCCTTTTGAGGACAGCCTCTCCAACCCCTTCTACTTTAGAGGTGGCGTTGCTTCCTATGAACAAACTTTTGCCCGTGGTTAGGGCGTAACCGGATCATATGTGATCTAGATACTCTGGCCCACTCCAGTTGTCTTGGCAGACAGAGTGTCTAATTTCTTTTTTGTCTTTCTTTTGGCGTTCAGATCATTTAAGATCTGAAAACTTTGGCCACTTCAGTCGCCCATAGGCTTTGTATGACTGAGTGTCTAATACAAATGAAGGATCTTCTATCGGAAACTGGTTAGTTATTTAATATATTCCTGTAATTAGGTTTAGGTTAGGTAATATATTCCTGTAATTAGGTTTAGGTTAGGTAAAGCTCATAATTCTTGGCAATGGCCAAACAAGAAATTTGCCTATGATATCACGTCAAAATCACCAAAGTTTATAAATTCACAAATCCAAAATGCATGAATTATTGATGTGTCCTCCTTAAAAAGATCTTTTTTCTTTTGCTGATGACTTTACATATCCCATAGCAAAAATATGTTTATCTTGAACAGGAAGTAGGCTCATCAAGTAGTTTTGTTTTACTCTAGAAAATTTAAGTTTGGAAATCATGAGGATGGAGTTAAAATATGGGTAATAGGATGAGTTGGGTTTTGATATATATATATATATATAGAATTGAAATTGATGTGAACAAAATTTAGATAAGTTGCATATTTTGTTATGTAACTCTAGATATATTATTAAAGGAATATGTTCTCTTGATATTATTCATCAATAATGTACAATATATATAATAGTACAAGAATATCTAAACTAGGTAACTAATCAACCTAATTACAATAGGAAATATAATTCTACCTAAAATAGGAGACCTAATTACAATAGGAATACAATATACTTAAAATAAGTGATATACAAATAATGAAAGAATATTCGGGAAATATTCTATTACACCCCGCAATGCGGAGGTTCACGAACCCTTAGACTGGCTCGAAAATCATCAAATAGTATGCGCGGAAATCCTTTGGTGAAGATGTCGGCAATTTGATAACTGGAAGGAACATGAAGGACACGAACATGACCACGAGCCACTTATTCGCGAACGAAATGAATGTTCATCTCAATGTATTTAGTGCGCTGATGTTTGACGAGATTGCCGGAGAGATATATCATACTAATATTATCGCAGTAGACCAGTGTTGTCTTTTGAATCGGGTAGTGAAGCTCAAGTAGATGGTTACAGATCCAACAAGACTCCTAGATGACGTTGGTGACACCTCTGTACTCTGCTTCGGCACTGGATCATGATAGTGTAGGCTGCCTTTTGGAATACAAATATAATAGGTTATCTCCGAGAAAAATGCAGTAACCAGACGTAGAGCGTCGGGTGTCAGGACATCCACCTCAGTCAGCATCAGAATAGCGGAGACTAGTGGCGAGACCTATATAGATGTAAGTGAAGTGTAACTTGGACGTATCATAAAATATGTTTGAGGGCATACATGTGTGCTTCCGTCGGATTGTGCATGTGTAAGAAAATTTGTTGCACGACATATGATATTTCAGGTCTCATGAATGTGAGGTACTGCAAGGCCTCAATCAGGCTATGATAGTGAGTCGGGTCTGAATATAGATGGTGAAATCGTTGAGCTTGAATGGTGCTTGGCGTGTGAGATGGTTTTCAAGATATCATGCCTACATGGTCAAGGATCTCTTCGGCATATATTTTTTGACACAGAAATAGGCACCAGAATGTCGAGTGACAGAGATGCCCAAGAAATAACTTAGGGGCCCCAAATTCTTCATAGCAAACTCAGAGGAAAGGAGAGATATAATGGACCGACGGAGAGCATCGGGTGATGTGGTGAGGATGACATCATCAACATATAATAATATGAGCCATGTTTGTACCATTTTTATAGATGAATAAAGAATGGTCAGATCTGTTGGGTGAAAAACTGATAGAGGAGACATAATCGGTGAACTACTGGTACTATGCCCGAGGAGCATGTTTCAGTCCATAGAGCGATTTACGCAACAGAAACATATAATCTGAATTAATAGGATCCCTGAAACCCATAGGCTAATGCATGTATACCATTTCATGAATATCTCCATGTAAGAATACATTCTTGACATCAAGTTAATGAATGTGCCAGGACTTGGATAAGACAATGTTGGGAACGGTCCGGATGGTTCTGGGCTTTACGATCGAGCTGAACATTTTATCACAGTCCACTCCCACCTATTGAGACATGTCATCACCTATAAGACAAACCTTGTACCTCTCAAAAGAACTATCAGATTTCTTTTTATTTCTAAAAATCCATATAGAACGAATAATGTTAGCATCACGTGGACGGAGTACTAGGTCCCACATCTTATTATCAATAAGAGCATTATATTCACTAATAATTGCGACTTTTCAATTAAGATCGGACAAGACATACTTCAGATTTCGAGGGATATGGAAAGGAACAGCAAAAGATGATAGGTTAAACAATCGTTTAGATTTATGAATTTTGTGCATGACATAGGTTTCCATGGTCCAAGAACATTTCTCAGGATGCGGGATGGGATGGGGTGTACCGCGGGATTGCCGGGAAGATGAGGAAGGGTAGAGGTAGCAGGACCGGTTGGACGATGCTCGGTTTGCTGAGAGAGGGCTGCAGAATCACCCTGAGGCAGGCTATTTTGGGCCAACGTTGGTAGAACAAAGTGGGCAGTGTGTCCCGAAATTTTCGAGGTAGGGACGGGTGATGGGGTCTGGGGCGACAGACTATATAAATGATGAATTAGAAGAGGGTTCCGGTCGTCATCTAGGAAGTCGTAGAAATGTCGAGGTGGTGAGTTTAGAGAGGCAAAAGAGAATTGAGACTCATCAAATAGGACATGACGTGAAATAATAATTTTACGACTCGACAAATCATAGCACGAGTAATCACGATGATTGACGGGTAATTCAGAAACACACATGAAGTAGACCGAGGTTAGAGTTTGTGAGTGATCGGATGAAGAGGATAACAGAGACATCCAAAGAATCGCAAGTATTGGTAGGATGAGTTCCTACAAACAAAACTTGAGTGGGCGACTGTTGAGCTAGAGACTTGCTTGAGATTATGTTCTGGAGATAGGTGGCCATAGAGAGTGTGTAATGCCAAAATTGAGGGAAATTGAGACGTGAACAAGTAGGACACGAATTAGGTTGTTTATGGTTCGAATTAGGTTGAAATTCAAGGAAAATTGAGTATATATGGGACTTATATTTTAGAGGATAAACCCAAAGAAAGTGAGAGAAATCGTCCAAAAATACCAAATAATATTTATGACCCAAGTTGCTATTAATGAGAGATGTCCATAAATTCGCATGAATAATATCAAAAGGAGAAAAAGTAACACTAAAAAATGATTTAAACGGAAGTCGAACATGCTTATCTAAAAGACAATAATGGCAATTTTGAGTCAATTTCCCATTATTACATTTAATGAAATTATGATTTCTAAGAAAACTAAAAACTAGTGCTCCCGGGTTCCAAGTCTACTGTGTCAGGTTGATGGAGAAATTGCATCTAGAGAGGTATGTGGAGTGACACGTGCAGCGAAATTGGATGAAAAAGGATAGATGTCCCCTATACTATTGCTTATCGTAAGAGGTGTTCCCATATGTAGGTCATTTACAAAGAAATCAAAAGGGTCAAACTCAATAGATACGAAATTGTCACTAGCAAATTTCCTAACAGATTTTAAATTTTTAATGATGTTAGGAGCATATAGGCCATTTTTTAGGAAAAATTGAGGGTGAGGTGGAGGTGTATAAGTGGTGTCATAGCCTTGAATTGGAATGCGATTACCATTTATGACCAAAACGTATTGAGGATTTTGCAAATTAAATAGTTGAGGAAGATTACCAAAGGTGCGAGTGAGGTGGGGTGTGGCACCCGTTTCCATGTACCATGTATCTTCGGGCTGTTGAAGATTCATAGTGTTATAGCTTGGGCTAATTTAGTAGGTGTGAGGAGGCCAGAATTTTGCTGATATTGTTGGGCCGGTGCAAGATGTGCCTTTTCTGTGTGGCTTGTTTGACGGGTACCTACGTCGGGAATGGGCAGTGGGGGAGGCCCAGTTTTTGCAATTCATCCAAGGCAGTGGGTCGACCCAAAGTGCTTGGTATAAGGCCTGCTGTGTTGGGCCGATAGAATTGGGTCGTGCTCCATGGCCCTTTCCTTTTTCGCCACACCTGTTGCCGCGACCACATCCCTTGCTGCCGCTTCGACCACCACAGCGGGGTGGGTGGTCCATGTGTGGTGGTGGTTCGGTAGACGGAGTGGTGGTTGGCGGTACGTCGACCGCCAAAGCCTATTGATTATGTCCGTCTTGTTTGGCTCGTCTAGTCTCCTCCAATAGTAATTGTGACTGGGCCTTGTTGAAGCTAGGGAGGGGATTGGTTTGTTGGATCATCATGGCAAACGTATCGTACTCACCTTTTGGTAAACCATTGATGAGTTGTAAAACCATCTTTGTTTCGGAAATCAGATTGTCAACATTAGATAATTGATCGACTACTAATTTAAGTTGTTTACAATAGTCTACCATGTTAGCAAAATTTTCAAGACGGGTGTTGTTGAATTACTCCTCCAGATACATGACACGTGTATGTTTATTATCTTGAAAGATTTCTTCTTAGATTGTCCATAGTTAAAAATACGAAATATGACTAGATACAGAATTTAAGAAATAAAAAAAGACTTTTAAATCTTATGGTCTAGAGATATTTGTGTGATTATAGATAATCTCGTTAGACGTAAAAAATAAAATTTAAAATATAGAATATGTCACAACTATATAGGGTCCCACATATCCATGTTATAATTTGGACGTGGAGTTTCTTTTAAATCTTCCAAAACAATTCCTAACATTTATAGATTAGTCAACAGTCCCTCATGTGTATCTCCTTGTTTTCCTCTAAACTTGCCGAAGAAAATGGTGTAAGGTTATTTAAGATACTTTTACTAAGGTCAAGGGTGGGTCCCCTGTGTATCTAGAGTCAACTTGATTTGGGCACTGGACGTACATTAAAAAATCTTTGAAATTAGTGATTTTTAATTTTTAATTTTTAATTCTCCAAAGTGTTGTGGGAAGGGGGATATCACCTACCTCAATGATGATTCTTGTAAATCACTCATTTTATCAATAAAACTTTAATCTTGCTAGTTCATTTAGATACTTGAATAAAAATATGATCTAAAGTCTAAATCTATTTTGACGGAATGCAAAGGTAATTTTGCCTCTTCGGCTACCTCACATTCATTTTGAGGGTTTATGTCGACAAAAGGCAACAATCTCAACTTAGTTAGCTTTTGAATGACTTTCTATTTAACGTGTCTTAATCTATGATGGCATAGATGCATATATTACAAATATATCATTCATTTGGCTACAAACATACTGTATCATTCTCAGTTATTTCAGGCCTGTTGGACTAGACTTAAACCAGTTTGACCAACATCGTCTCTGAAACTATGTTTGGGACATGTATCATCTCTTTTTAGATTGATCTCATTCCCTTAAGTCCTTTTGAGGACAGCCTCTCCAACCCCTTCTACTTTAGAGGTGACGTTGCTTCCTATGAACACACTTTTGCCCGTGGTTAGGGCGTAACCGGATCATATGTGATCTAGATACTCTGGCCCACTCCAGTTGTCTTGGCAGACAGAGTGTCTAATTTCTTTTTTGTCTTTCTTTTGGTCTTCAGATCATTTAAGATCTGAAAACTCTGGCCCACTCCAGTCGCCCATAGGCTTTGTATGACTGAGTTTCTAATACAAATGAAGGATCTTCTATCGGAAACTGGTTAGTTATTTAATATATTCCTGTAATTAGGTTTAGGTTAGGTAATATATTCCTGTAATTAGGTTTAGGTTAGGTAAAGCTCATAATTCTTGGCAATGGCCAAACAAGAAATTTGCCTATGATATCACGTCAAAATCACCAAAGTTTATAAATTCACAAATCCAAAATGCATGAATTATTGATGTGTCCTCCTTAAAAAGATCTTTTTTCTTTTGCTGATGACTTTACATATCCCATAGCAAAAATATGTTTATCTTGAACAGGAAGTAGGCTCATTGAAGTAGTTTTGTTTTACTCCTAGAAAATTTAAGTTTGGAAATCATGAGGATGGTGTTAAAATATGGGTAATAGGATGAGTTGGGTTTTTGATATATATATATATATATAGAATTGAAATTCAGTAGCAGGAACAAAATTTCCGATAACTTGCATATTTTGTTATGTAAATCTAGATATATTATTAAAGGAATATGTTCTCTTGATATTATTCATCAATAATGTACAATATATATAATAGTACAAGAATATCTAAACTAGGTAACTAATCAACCTAATTACAATAGGAAATATAATTCTACCTAAAATAGGAGACCTAATTACAATAGGAATACAATATACTTAAAATAAGTGATATACAAATAATGAAAGAATATTCGGGAAATATTCTATTACACCCCCGCAGTCGAAGCGGGAGGTTCACGAACCCTTAGACTGACTCGAAAATCATCAAATAGTATGTGCGGAAATCCTTTGGTGAAGATGTCGACAATTTGATATCTGGAAGGAACATGAAGGACACGAACTTGACCACGAGCCACTTTTTCGCGAACGAAATGAATGTCCATCTCAATGTATTTAGTGCGCTGATGTTTGACGAGATTACCGGAAAGATATATCACACTAATATTATCGCGATGAACCGGTGTTGCCTTTTGAATCGGGTAGTGAAGCTCAAGTAGATGGTTACAGATCCAACAAGACTCCAAGATGACGTTGGTGACACCTCTGTACTCTGCTTCGGCACTGGATCATGATAGTGTAGGTTGCCTTTTGGAATACAAATATAATAGGTTATCTCCGAGGAAAATGCGGAACTGTGACGTGAGCGTGGGTGTCGAGACATCCATCTCGGTCAAGATCGAGAATAAGCAGTGAGACTAGTGAGCGAGGACCTATATAGATGTAATCTGAAGTGAAGTGTAACTTGGACGTATCATAAAATATGTTTGAGGGCATACGTGTGCTTAGTCGGATTGTGCATGTGTAAGAAAATTTGTTGCACGACATATGATATGTTAGGTCTCAGAATGCGAGGTAATCGCAAGGCCCCAACCAAAGTATGATAGTGAGCCTGGATCGAATATAGATGGCTGAAATCAGCGTTGAGCTTGGAATTGGTGTCTACTGGCGTGTGAGATGGTTTTCAAGATATCATGCCTACATGGTCAAGGATCTCTTCGGCATATATTTTTTGACACAGAAATAGGCACCAGAATGTCGAGTGACAGAGATGCCCAAGAAATAACTTAGGGGCCCCAAATTCTTCATAGCAAACTCAGAGGAAAGGAGAGATATAATGGACCGACGGAGAGCATCGGGTGATGTGGTGAGGATGACATCATCAACATATAATAATATGAGCCATGTTTGTACCATTTTTATAGATGAATAAAGAATGGTCAGATCTGTTGGGTGAAAAACTGATAGAGGAGACATAATCGGTGAACTACTGGTACTATGCCCGAGGAGCATGTTTCAGTCCATAGAGTGATTTACGCAACAGAAACATATAATCTGAATTAATAGGATCCCTGAAACCCATAGGCTAATGCATGTATACCATTTCATGAATATCTCCATGTAAGAATACATTCTTGACATCAAGTTAATGAATGTGCCAGGACTTGGATAAGACAATGTTGGGAACGGTCCGGATGGTTCTGGGCTTTACGACCGAGCTGAACATTTTATCACAGTCCACTCCCACCTATTGAGACATGTCATCACCTATAAGACAAACCTTGTACCTCTCAAAAGAACTATCAGATTTCTTTTTATTTCTAAAAATCCATATAGAACGAATAATGTTAGCATCACGTGGACGGAGTACTAGGGCCCACATCTTATTATCAATAAGAGCATTATATTCACTAATAATTGCGACTTTTCAATTAAGATCGGACAAGACATACTTCAGATTTCGAGGGATATGGAAAGGAACAGCAAAAGATGATAGGTTAAACAATCGTTTAGATTTATGAATTTTGTGCATGACATAGGTTTCCATGGTCCAAGAACATTTCTCAGGATGCGGGATGGGATGGGGTGTACCGCGGGATTGCCGGGAAGATGAGGAAGGGTAGAGGTAGCAGGACCGGTTGGACGATGCTCGGTTTGCTGAGAGAGGGCTGCAGAATCACCCTGAGGCAGGCTATTTTGGGCCAACGTTGGTAGAACAAAGTGGGCAGTGTGTCCCGAAATTTTCGAGGTAGGGACGGGTGATGGGGTCTGGGACGACAGACTATATAAATGATGAATTAGAAGAGGGTTCCGGTCGTCATCTAGGAAGTCGTAGAAATGTCGAGGTGGTGAGTTTAGAGAGGCAAAAGAGAATTGAGACTCATCAAATAGGATATGACGTGAAATAATAATTTTACGACTCGACAAATCATAGCACGAGTAATCACGATGATTGACGGGTAATTCAGAAACACACATGAAGTAGACCGAGGTTAGAGTTTGTGAGTGATCGGATGAAGAGGATAACAGAGACATCCAAAGAATCGCAAGTATTGGTAGGATGAGTTCCTACAAACAAAACTTGAGTGGGCGACTGTTGAGCTAGAGACTTGCTTGAGATTATGTTCTGGAGATAGGTGGCCATAGAGAGTGTATAATTCAAAATTTGAGGGAAATTGAGACGTGAACAAGTAGGACACGAATTATGTTGTTTATGGTTCGAATTAGGTTGAAATTCAAGGAAAATTGAGTATATATGAGACTTATATTTTAGAGGATAAACCCAAAGAAAGTGAGAAATCGTCCAAAAATACCAAATAATATTTATGACCCAAGTTGCTATTAATGGGAGATGTCCATAAATTGACATGAATAATATCAAAAGGAGAAAAAGTAACACTAAAAAATGATTTAAACGGAAGTCGAACATGCTTATCTAAAGGACAATAATGGCAATTTTGAGTCAATTTCCCATTATTACATTTAATGAAATTATGATTTCTAAGAAAACTAAAAACTAGTGCTCCCGGGTTCCCAAGTCTATTGTGTCAGGTTGATGGAGAAATTGCATCTAGAGAGGTATGTGGAGTGACACGCATGTAAGTGGATGAGAAATGATAGAGGTCCCCTACACTATTTCTTATCGTAAGAGGTGTTCCCATATGTAGGTCATTTACAAAGAAATCAAAAGGGTCAAAACTCAATAGATACAAAATTGTCACTAGCAAATTTCCTAACAGATTTTAAATTTTTAATGATGTTAGGAGCATATAGGCCATTTTTTAGGAAAAATTGAGGGTGAGGTGGAAGTGTGTAAGTGGTTTCATAGCCTTGAATTGGAATGCGATTGCCATTTATGACCAAAGCGTATTGAGGATTTTGCAAATTAAATAGTTGAGAAGATTACCAAAGGTGCGAGTGAGGTGGGGTGTGGCACGTTTCCGTATACCGTGTATCTTGGTGTTGAAGATTCATAGTGTTATAGCAGGCTAATTTAGTAGGTGTGAGAGGCGTAATTTTGCGATATTGTTGGGCGGTTCAAGATGTGCCTTTTACGTGTGGCTTGTTTGGCGGTACTACGTCGGGAATGGGCGATGGGAGGCCCGATTTTTGCAATTCATCGAAGCGGTGGTCGACCCAAGTGCTTGGTATAAGGCTGCTGTGTTGGCGATAGGGTGGTCGTGCTCGGCGGCCCTTTCTTTTCGCCACGCTGTCGCGACCACGTCCTCGCTGCCGGCCGACCGCGTGGGGTGGGTGGTCGTGTGTGGTGGTGGTTCGGTGAGCGGGTGGTGGTTGGCGACGTCGGCCAAGCTAATGATTATGTCCGTCTTGTTTGGCTCGTCTAGTCTCCTCGATAGTAATTGTGACTAGGCCTTGTTGAAGTAGGGAGGATTGGTTTGTTGGATCATCATGGCAAGCGTGTCGTACTCGCACTTTTGGTAAACCGTTGATGAGTTGTAAACCATCTTTGTTTAAATCAGTTATCAACATTAGATAATTGATCGACTACTAATTTAAGTTGTTTACAATAGTCTACCATGTTAGCAAAATTTTCAAGACGGGTGTTGTTGAATTACTCCTCCAGATACATGACACGTGTATGTTTATTATCTTGAAAGATTTCTTCTTAGATTGTCCATAGTTAAAAATACGGAATATGACTAGATACAGAATTTAAGAAATAAAAAAAGACTTTTAAATCTTATGGTCTAGAGATATTTGTGTGATTATAGATAATCTCGTTAGACGTAAAAAATAAAATTTAAAATATAGAATATGTCACAACTATATAGGGTCCCACATATCCATGTTATAATTTGGACGTGGAGTTTCTTTTAAATCTTCCAAAACAATTCCTAACATTTATAGATTAGTCAACAGTCCCTCATGTGTATCTCCTTGTTTTCCTCTAAACTTGCCGAAGAAAATGGTGTAAGGTTATTTAAGATACTTTACAATTGACTTCAAGATAAACTACAATTCTATTTCAAAACAGATGATACACTCTAATAGCCCCTTGCAAGATCAAGTTTGGGAGCGAACCATGAGCTTGAATCGAATGTTAAGGAATCGAGTTGTTCCAACAACTTTAGTAAAAATATCCGCAATCTGATTTTGAGATGAAACATGCTGAACCACTAATATTTGATCTTCAATCTTCTCACATACAAAGTGATAATAGACGGATATGATTTGACCGTTGATGGATAACTGGATTCCGAGATAAAACTGTGCACTGAGATTATCACAAAGAACTATGGAAGGTGAAGTGAGAAGAGCACGTAGTTCATTGATAAGTTGATGCACCCAAATTAATTTAGTAGTTGCAAAGGCTAAAGCACGATACTCTGCTTCATAAATTGACATACTCGAATGACTGTGTATGATATTTCTGGCCTACTAATGCTAACATATTGAAGGGCACCAACAACACTACGGTATAAATGAGCATCAGGCAATCACCAGAAAGAGTAAGTCTAGATCCAGGTTCAGCCGGACTAGAAATGGGTTTAGCATCAACCATATTGGTTAGACGAAGTAAGTCACGATGTACTTGCCTTGAGATAAAAGAATCACATTTGATGTTGGAGATACTTCAATACCAAGAAAATAATTTAAAGAGACAAGATCTTTGGTGAGAACTAATTATCAAGAGGCGAATGAATGCAATAATGAAATCACTTATAATAAGATCATCCACTTTTTCCAAAAGGTGGATCTCCCACCCCAAGAGCCCCACACTCCGGTTTGGTAAGATCATCCACATAAATAAGAACATATGTTGTGTGGTTAGAAGCTTATTGCACAAAAAGAGAAGTGTCAAATAAATAAGAGCATAAGCCAATGCCGAGGAGAAAACCTTTAACTTGTTGAACCAAGCACACGCCGCTTGTTTGAGGCCATATAACGCATTGTTCAATGTGCATACAAAATGTGGTCGACGAGGATCAACAAATCCTTTTGGTTGCTCCATAAACACTTGTTCAGATAGATCACCATTTAAGAATGAATTGTTAATGTCAAGTTGTCGAATGGACCACTTATTTGTGTCAACTAAAGTTAAGATAAGTCAGATGGTTTTGGGCTTAACAACGGGGCTGAAAGTGTCAAAGTAATCAACACCATCCTCTTGGTGAAAACCTTTAGCCACAAGGCTAGCTTTGTAATGCTCGATTGATCCATCAACTTTCCTCTTAATCCTGTAGACCCATTTATAACCAACAATGTTAGAATTAGATGGTGGTGTTACCAATGTCCATGTCATATTTCACATAAGAGCTAAAGTTTTTGTCTACATAGCATGGTGCTATTTAGGAGATTTGGAGGCTTGATGATAGATTGTAGGTTCGGGAATGTAAGAGGGATCATGAGGAAGAGAGTGGCAAGATTTTATAAGAGCTTTTGGTTTAATGAATTAGTTTTACTTCAAACAACTATGTGATGGCGAGAGGTATCTGACGAGCAAAAATAGCAAAAATAGGAAGGAGTAGTGGTCGGGTAAGAGGAACTAGTAGATTGTGGTGCATGTACAGATGGGTCAGTAGATGGTAAATGATCTGTTTGTGGAGAAGTCGCATGGGATATAGTCGAGAGTAAGTTTGTATGATTAGTATGCCTTATCTAATACCTATTCTAAAGAAAGAGTAATATTTTTGTTACAAAGAATAAGCTACAACAATTGACTTCAAGATAGATTACAATTCTATTTCAAAGCATACACTCCAATAAATATGTATAATAATATATATATCCGCTTGGTTCGATTTTTTATTGGGTTAACGCCAAATCAAACCAAACCAAGTTTATTTCGGTTTTATTAGGTTAACACCAAATCAAAGTATCAAACCAAACCTAGTGATATATTTTTAAATAACAGTTTTAAGTAATTTTTTTCTCGAGTTCCTCATATATAACGTGTTAACGTTAGTTTTCAAATGAAGAAAGCTAAATATATTAGTCAACACACCCCTTCACCATCTTCAACTCTGCCGGAAATAATGGTGAAGTTCAAGAACTTAAAATCAGATAAATTGACACTTGTGCTTGTCAGTATTGCTGGTATAATGGAGAAAGCTGATGAATCTTTGTTACCTGGTGTTTACAAAGAAGTTGGAAAGGACTTGCACACTGATCCAACTGGCCTTGGCTCTCTTACTGTATTTAGATCATTAGTTCAATGTCTTTGTTATCCACTTGCTGCATATCTTTCTGCTCGTCACAACAGAGCTCATGTTATAGCTCTTGGTGCTTTCCTTTGGTCTGCTGCAACTTTCCTTGTTGCCATCTCCTCCACCTTCACCGAGGTTTCGCACTCGTCTTTCTTTTATACTCCCTTCGCTCGTCCCAAATTATCTGTCACTTTTCATTTCTCGAGATTCAAACTATGTTCACTTTGATCAACATTTGAAATGTATTTTTTCATCATATTGACATAAGAAGAATTGTAATTTTTAGTAATTTTTATATAGTTTTTAATAACTAAATTTTAATTTTATGCTATTAAGTTAATCTAATCTACTTCGGACGTCTCAAAATACTTGTCGTCCTTTGAAAAATACTTGTCATTTTATTTAACTAAGATAAAATTAAATATGTTTTTTCTATCTTAACCTTATTTTAATTACAACATTTAAGAGGGAGTACATCCTTTATGGAGTTGGCATATATAGATAGGTAAATATTTAATAAGTAGAGATAACATGATCAAAACTTGTAAGAGGGTAAAACAGTCAAAATGCTATCCTTATAAACATTTTTTTAAGGAGCATGTAAATGAAAAACGTGTGAGTTACAATGGTGAATACAAGAAAATGAGAAGTAAGTAACAACAACAAAGATTACAATCTAAAATTGAGAACAAAATAAACGACTACAAAGGATTTGCTGAGTCGGGTGTTAGCATCATGTCCTTAAGACAATATTCCCCGTATGTATCCTTTTACGGTGATTGGCAACTTGTCTCCCAAGATAAAACAACAACAAACAATTGAGCAAAGAAAACTCAAAAGTTTACTAACAAGGAAAACCTTTTAAGTGTGTGAAAGAAAGCTAGAGAAGAAGTACTCAAAAAAATTTGTAGTTTGGTGTGTTTTTCAATTGAGCCAAAGGCCTCAATTTATAGTGTGTGTAAGATGACCTCTCATCTATCCAACTAATGGCAATAAAGACAATGTAATGACACTTATTGATGGGTTATAATTCAGCCAAAGAATGGCTTAATTCAAGTGCCAAGTAATGGAGGTTCAATGCTCCAAAATCAGCCCAAAAGTGAGAAATTTTTCGTCATCCGTCGATCATTCTGCCTCCGAAGTGCCGCGGCCCTGCCTAGGAGGCGTCGCGGCGCCAAACATCCAGTGATTGAATAGTGACCAAGCACCGTGGCGCTCGTGCGCGACTCGACGGTGTTGCCGCGACCGCTTCAGCGGCTCATGGCGATTTTCGACTCGTTTCATCTTTTACACATCGTACACTTCTTCCTTCATTTATCAACGTGAAACACTCTTCATTTGAACAATAACCGTCTATCATTTCATGTCTCAAACATTTTATTTACGTACCAATATCTCTTTCACTAAGGAAATTTACGATCATTGGTATAACGTGTGCACGTGTGTGGAAACGATGTTTCCGACGTGTGGGACTCCAATTGTTCGAGTCATAAATAATAGGTTAAACTTTATTTCACGTTTAATAAATTTTCAACAATCCTCTCTTGAAAGGGATTTTGGCGCACTCACATGGTGCCTTTCTAGCAATATTTCGGTGGATCGATGTTGTATTTGAATAGGTAGCCGTAGATTTGAACCTTCCATAGTAGAATACCATCGGACGTACTTATTGCGCGGTGAACGTGATGTCTTGAATCGTCAGTTTTAGTGTAAGCCAAGACAATGGTACCAACACAACAACTTTCCTTACTCTGTTCTTCTTTAATGTTTTGTCCGTTGTGGTCGTGGACACGTCTTAGATTCTTAAGTGGGTTCATTTTAGGCGGCCTGTCCTCCCACTTAAATAGGTGGTCTTTTACAAGGTATCCTACTATACCCCACTTCACGAGTGTTAGGAACTATTAAAAGTTTTCCCAAACCTAACCTTAATCATTAAGGATCATTAAAGGTTTTGAAAACTTAACCTTTATCTACATTGCAGATAGCACTTAATGTTTATCACGGGAACGACATTGGATTCATGTTTTTATGTAGAAATCATTATCTGAAGTTCTCTTGCTTCCACGGAAGCGCTCAACTGAACCTTTACGACTTAGTTTTCCCATTGAACCTAATTCCTGGGATCTCCAGTCAGTAGGATTGGGTATCCACCGTATCAGTTCTTATTGTTTGGGTTTCAGGCTCATTCCCATAGACAGGCAGACTGTATGATCTCTGGGTATGCCCTTTGTCAAAGGGTCTGCTATGTTTTCCTTTGATTTTACATAATCAATGAAAATAATACACGTGGTGATCGGCTACCGAACGATCTTACGTCTCCGTCGAATATAATGAGATTTGTCATTATACATAGAACTCGCGTTCTTCCTAGATCCATCGGGTCGCGATGGATCATTCTGGAAGGTACATGTTTATCCCAACACGGGACATCCTCTAAGAAGTCATGAAGCCACTCAGCTTCTTCTCCTGTTTTATCTAAAGTGATAAACTCTAATTCCATCGTGGATCGGGCGATGCAAGTTTTCTTGGAGGATTTCCACGATACGACCCCGCCACCAATTGTAAATATATACCCACTGGTGCACTTGGTGTTCTATATCAGATATCCAGTTTGTATCATTGTACCCCTCTAGTACAGCTGGATATCTCGAATAATGCAATCTGTAACCTAGCGTGTATTTCAAGTATCGTAGTACCCGATTTAATGCTTTCCAGTGATCATCACTTAGATTACGGGTGAACCTAGCCAACTTGTTGACTGCATAAGCGATATCAGGTCGAGTGCAGTTTGTGATGTACATCAAACTACCAATCACCTGCGCATATATCTTCTGGTGTACGAGCGCACTACGATTTTTATTAATCTTTTGATTTATATCAAATGGTGTCGTTATCGACGAACTGTCGAACATCTCAAACTTCTTCAACACATCCTCGATGTAGTGAGATTGAGATAAGACTAGTCCGTCAGATGTCTTAGAGATCTTGATTCCTAAGATGACATCTGCAACACTCATATCCTTCATGTCAAAACATTATTTTAACATATTCTTAGTCTCTAGGATCAACCTAGGACTGCTCCATGTGATCAACATGTCGTCTACGTAAAGGCATATCATGACGAACGAGTGAGCCTTTCCTTTCGTGTAGATACATTTGTCACACTCATTAATGGAGAATCCTTTCGATAGTAAAGTACTATCAAATTTCTCGTGCCATTGCTTCGAGTCTGTTTCAGCCCATACAGAGATTTGACAAGCCGACATACTTTCTTCTCTTGTCCTGGAACCACATACTCCTCGGGCTGGTCCATATAGATTTCTTCTTCCAAATCACCATTTAGGAAGACTGTCTTGACATCCATTTGATGTATTTCAAGATCACGCAACGCGGCGATAGCTATGAATATTCATATGGACGTCATTCTAGACACCGGAGAGTAGGTGTCAAAGTAATCAAGACCCTCCTTTTGTCGATAGCCTTTGACTACCAACATGGTCTTGTACTTGTCTATAGATCCATCTGCTTTCAACTTCCGTTTGAGTATCCACTTACAAGTTACAACCCAACGGTTTGTTTCCCGGAGGAAGATCAACCAACTCCCAAGTATGGTTGTGCGGAATGGAGTCTATCTCACTCTCTATAGCTTCTTTCCAGAGCGGTGCTTCTGGAGTTGACAATGCTTTAGCGATTGTCCGTGGTTTTTCATGAACCATATAAGCTACAAAGTCTAGACCGAAGGACTTATCCTTTCTGACACTTTTGCTTCGTCTCGGTTCCATCTCTGGACCCTCCAAGTCTTAAGAATCTGAAATATTAGATTCCGGATAATCAGCCACTTCGGAGTTCACTAGATCTGAACCGCCTAGATTCGGGTAGTCAACGACTCCTGGATCCTGAGAGTTTTGTTCATAACTTCATTTGCGAGAGGTTATGTCTCTTTCCTTTCTAGGAAACGAGTCGTCAAAAAAACTGACGTTCCTTGATTCCATGATTGTACCCACGTGGATGTCTGGTAAATCTGACTTATGCACTAAGAAGCGATAAGCACTATCATTACTGCATATTCGATGAATATGCAATCTGATCTCGTGCCCAATCTTGACCTGCTTTGGCTTAGGTACCTCCACTTTTGACAAACAACCCTACACCTTCAAGTATTTGTAGGTGAGTTTTTTTCCTTTCCATAGCTCGTATGAAGTCTTATCCTTACCCTTATGTGAGACTCTACTAAGAATCTTATTTGCGGTAAGGACAACTTCTCCCCACATGTTTTGGGGAAGCCGGAATTGATGAGCATGGCATTCATCGTTTCATTCAAGATACGGTTCTTGCGTTCAGCGACATCGTTTGATTGAGGTGAGTATGGACCCGTCGTTTGATGAACAATGCCCGATTGGGCACAATATTCTTAAAAATGCGATAAGTATTCTCCCCCTCTATCGTTACAAATTGATTTAATTCGTCCGCTTAGTTGGTTCTCAACTTCTGTTTTGTAGCGTTTGAATGCTTCAAAGGTTTCATCCTTACGTTTTAATAAGTAAAGGTAGCAATACCTTGTGCTATCGTCTATGAAAGTCACAAAGTACTTGTTCCCCCCTCTAGTTTGTGCGAACTTCAAGTCATTTAGTGAATGAGTTCTAGAAGAGCGATTTCCCTTTCGACGGATCTAAATTGACTCTTTGAAAGTTTTGTCTCTACGCACACCTCACACTTACGTTGAGGGTTTCGTCGATAGAATGCAACACCTCCAACTTTACCAATCTTTGGATAAATTGATAGTTTACATGTTCTAATCTATGATGCCATAAATTAGATGACTCAAGCAAATAAGAAGAAGACTCAATTTTATTAATAGTAGAAGGCATTACAAACAAAGCAGTAACTTTAAAAAGGCCTTCACAGACGAAGCCCCTTCCTACAAATGTTCCATTCTTAGTGATTACAAATTTATTGGACTCAAACACTAGCCTAAAACCAATATTCACCAATAAAGGTCCAGAAATTAAATTTCTTCTAATTTCCAGGACATGCACCACCTCCTTCAGAGTAAGCTCCTTTTCGGAAGACATCTTCAGGATTAGCTTTCCTACCCTGCACCGGAGGAAACGTTGTTGCCATTGAACAACTTCTTATCCGTGACTGATGTATATGTGGAGAAGGCCTCTCTGTTGAAACATATGTGACGGGTAGCACCCGTGTCCATCCACCACTGCATAGGATTCTCGACGAGGTTTGCTTCAAGTACCATCGCCGAAAACTCCTCAATCATATCGTCATCAAGCATGTCTTCGATGATGTTAGTCTTAGTTTTGCCGCCCGCCTTCTTTATTCTCATTATTGAGTTTGTGGCAATCATTGACCATGTGACCAGGTTTACCACAGTGATGGCAATTCCCCTTAAACTTCCTAGTTGTAGGGCCCTTACCATCCTTCTGAAACTTTCGCTTCTTGCTTGAGTTCCCTTTGGCTTCCTTCAGGTTTGCCTTATCCTCAGCGGGTTGCTTCCCCTTTGGCATGACCTTCTTATTATCCTTCTGAATATGGAGTTTGATAATAAGCTCCTCAAAGGTCATCTCATTTGTCTTGAGTTTTAAGTAACTCATAAGCTTATTCCAGGAGGGAGGTAGCTTTTCATTAACGAAGCAAAAAAATTGCTCGTTAGGCTTCATTCCTTCCAAATCCAGGTGATGTAAAGTCATTTGAAATTCCTGGAGTTGGGACATCACAGTTTTGTTGTCCACCATTTGAAATTTCAGAAATTTTCCAACGATGAACTTCTTAGTACCCGCATCTTGTGCGTTGTACTTCTTGTGAAGTTTATCCCACAACTCTTTGGCGGTGCCAATGGTGCAATACACCGTGTAGAGGGGGTCAGACAAACAATTTAGGATATAATCTTGACAGATGAAATCACTATGACTCCAAGCATCTAGAGTCATCTTCATGCCATTAGTGACATGGAAATCTGGCGTTCATGGTGGAATCCGGCGGGTGGTGGAATGGTAGCATTCCCATGAGCAATGGCAAAGACGTTGGTTGAGCCTTATGCCGTGGTGGCAGTAGTGGGGAAGGCACCAGGAGTGCCTTGAGCAATAGTGGAAAATCCATCAATGAATTGTTCGTCTCCAATCATCTTGTTTGTTACTTACAACAAATATTATTTTAAGATTGTGAGTTACAATGGTGGATACAAGAAAATGAGAAGTAAGTAACAACAACAAATATTACAATCTGGAATTGAGAACAAAATGAACTACTATAAAGGATTTGCTGAGTCGGGTGTTAGCACTCTGTCCTTAAGATAATATTGCCCCGTATGTATCCTTTTACGGTTATTGACAACTTGTCTCCCAAGATAAAACAGCAACAAACAATTGAGCAAAGGAAACTCAAAAGTTTACTAAAAAGAAGAACATTTTGAGTGTGTGAAAGAAAGCTAGAGAAGAAGAAGTACTCAGAAAATTTTGAAGTTTGGTGTGTTCTTCAATTGAGCCAAGGCCCTCAATTTATAGTGTGTGTAAGATGACCTCTCATCTAGACAACTAATGACAATCAAGACCATGTAATGGAACTTATTGAAGGGTTATAATTCAGCCATTATATGGCTGAATTTAAGTGCCAGGTAATGGAGGTTCAATGCTCCAAAACCAGCCCAAAAGTTAGAAACTTTTCGTCATCCGTCGACCATTCTGCCTCAGCGCGCGCCTGCGCGGAGGCGCCCGACGCCAAACTTCGATGGTGACGTTGATCCAGTAGCGGCTTCGTGATGTTGCGCGCGTCCGCCACGGCTCGCGGCGATTTCTGACTTGTTTCATCTTTTACACATCGTACACTTCTTCCTTCGTTTACCAACGTGAAACACTTGTAATTTGGCCAATAACCATCTATCATTTCATGTCTCAAACACTTTGTTTACGTACCAATATCTCTTTCACTAAGGAAATTTACGATCTTTGGTACAACGTGTGCACGTGTGTGGAAACGACGTTTCCGACGTGCGGGGACTCAATTGTTAGAGGCATAAATAATAGGTTAAACTTTATTTCACGTTTAATAAATTTCCAACAAAATGCGACAAATATTTTGGGACTCAGGGAGTACAATTTAGCTTTGAAGATTAATTAGTCAGTGATTCTCGAAAAGGGAAAATCGATACTTATTTTGGGACGGAAGGAGTATATTATTTTGGATTTAACTTACGTACACTGAAAGATAGAGGTAGAGCCACAGCCAAGGAACGAGTTCAATTGAATCTCTTTGTTGGAAAATCTTTCTATATGAATAGAGCAAAAACACTTTTTTCGTATATATATTAACTTTTGAATCCTCCTTACGTAAGGAAGTTTTCGTCGTAATGGCAAAGCTATCTATCCATTTCTTTGTGGTGTTTTGAATGCTACAGAAGGGTCAAATTTAAGCGTGTCAGAGAGCTTCCTTACCTCAGTTATAATCGAGATCATCGTTAAACTTCTTCATAAGTACACCTATTGTTGAATCTAAATTGAGTTGATTGGTTACCTCCTCAACTTGTTGTTGTTAATGCAGATCTAAGTCTTACAATTAAATATGTCTATATATCAAGAAGTGGTTAAAGCATAGAACATATTGAACTCAACAAGTGTTCTTTTGTAGAAAATGAGAGGAGAATCAAGAAATAAGCTGGTCTCTATTTGCAGTCATTTTCCTTTTGTTACCCTTCTAGTTGTCCTTTTCTGATACATGACAAGAATAAAAGTATTTGCATTCTTGGATTTTGGCTGTAAGGTTTCTATAACCACCTCAGAGTTTTTAATAGGTTGCAATTTCCAGAGGATTGAATGGAATAGGACTTGCAATAGTCACACCAGCAATCCAATCTCTAGTTGCTGACTCAACTGATGAAAGTAACCGCGGTACTGCTTTTGGATGGTTAGCACTGACAGCAAATTTTGGATCAATTCTTGGTGGGATTTTGTCTGTTCTGGTAGCAGAAACATCGTTCATGGGGATCCCGGCTGGAGAATCTCCTTCCATCTGGTTGGTCTTGTAAGTGTTCTTGTTGGTTTTTTAGTCCGTCTCTTTGCCAACGATCCACGATATCTTGACAATAAGGCTGGCAAGGAAAAAGATCAACTTCCACTGAAACCGTTTCGAGAAGAAGTCAGTGAACTGCTAAAAGAAGCAAAAGCGGTTATCAAAGTGCCCTCCTTCCAAATACTTATCGCCCAAGGATTTCGGGATGTTCCCATGGTCAGCATTGTCGTTTGCCACTATGTGGTTGGAGCTTATTGGCTTCTCTCACAAGACAACAGCACTCCTCTGGACTTTGTTTCAAGTTGCTAGTTCATTTGGTGCGTTGTTTGGAGGATTTATGGGTGATTTATTGGCTAAATACTTGCCTAATTCTGGTAGGATTATACTCTCTCAGATTAGCTCTGGATCAACAATTCCTTTAGCTGCAATTCTGCTGTTGCTATTGCCTAATGATCCTAAAACAGCGATGCTGCACGGTTTAGTCTTGTTCATCATGGGATTAATCGTAACATGGTGTGGTCCAGCAACAAACAAGTATGTCGCTTCTCATCGAATACATTATTTGTTAGAATACTTTGCAGATTTTTTCCTGTTCGTTTTCTTAGTTCATCTCTAATTCTATTGAATGTCTTACATGTTGTAAAATTAACACGAGGAATTTACTAAAATATTTCACCCTTGACATGTATGTAGTCCAATCTTTGCTGAGATAGTTCCAGAGAGAGCTCGAACAAGTATTTATGCTCTTGATCGATCTTTTGAAACCATAATAGCATCCTTTGCTCCATTGGTGGTTGGTATTTTAGCTCAACAAGTTTTCGGTTATAAACCAATCCCGAAGGGATCAACAGGCTCAGAGGAAATTGAAACAGATAGACAAAATGCTGCATCACTTGCCAAGGCATTGTACACTGCAATAGGCATTCCAATGGCCATTTGTTGCTTCATTTACTCTTTCCTTTATTGCACATATCCACGAGATAGGGACCGTGTCCAGTTGCAACTGATTGAAGAAACAGGCAATTCTCCATCTGAAGAACAACCTTACTTGAGAACGATGAGCACAGACTTCTTTCAGCAATTACTTGAAATCTTTCGGACAAAATTTTAGACTGTGTGTACATAGAATCCCACAAACACAAACTAATTTCTTGCTTTGTTGTTTGTATTATTGCAGTTCAATAACTTTTACAAAGATATGAAATTCTTCTGAGTTGTATTTGCTTATTATTTTCAAATTGAATATGTAAAGATTACGTCAATTTGTGTAATACATAATATAGTAACCTGTGCAAGAAATTCTAGTGGACTTTTATATATATGTCTAATTTTATCTTAAGCTAGTTGTTTGCACCAATAAAGAATCAAAATATCTCAAGACTATGACTCTTATTTTTATCATCATCATCATCATCGTCATCATGATCTTGCTCATATTTAATTACCAAAATAAATGGGTGTGGAAAATATTGTTAAGGATTGTGGAGATTAGAGATTAGATATTTTAGTTAATGAAGATATTTTGCTAATAGAGTTAGCTATTTTCATCTAATGGCGGTTAATGAAATCTTAGCAGTTAGAGTTTTACATTTCACACATGTGTATTAGGACTAGTATAAATAAAGTACACATTACAATTTACAATGTAACTTTCATTCTTCATTCTAATACAATTTCTCTCTCTCTCATTCTCTCGACCTTCTCTCTTCTTTCACCGTGTTCTTCATCTGCTTTACGCTTCTTCCTCTACAACTCTTCTTCTCTTTTCCAGCACAACTCTGAGTCATTGATTGAATAGACACAAGTTGTAGTACATCGGTTTAGTCACATCTGATCTGTGGTGGAGTTCAGTGGCCTGTGGATGGCTACTGGATAAATTAGTTGTTGATTCCTCAATGGAACAGTAATTTAATATGGTATCAGAGCCTAGATCCTACCAGATCTGAATCGATGGATTATAAACTTTGAAATTGAAAAAAAATAATCAAAATCGCAGGAAAAAAACTGCAAATTAGGGCTCATATCAGTAAATTGCGAGAAATCAGAATTCAATTCATGGCGATCGATTCGTGTATTCAACCTCCTTTTAGCATCATTGCATCGAAGATCGCCGAAAATTTGTGTGATTCTAAGGTATGTTTGTCCGATTGCTGTGATTCAGCGCGAAAGAATCAAATTAGGTTTCGATTTGTGAGTTTTTAGATATTCGATTTCATTTGAGTTCTAGTCTTTACTGAGTTGGATGAAATAAAAAAGAGTATATATGTGTCCTGTGAATACTGTTGTTGTTACTGTGTTGGTGAATTGACGAAATTGGAGAAAAGGTGCCGAGTTCGTCGTTGTTGTTATTGATAGTTGTTGTGTTGTTTTTTGTTGGTATTAGCAATAGTGTTAAGAAGAAATGGATTATAGTATTAAGAAGAAATGGATTATAGTGTCACAACTGTTGGCTCGCGTGATGAGAGAGTTGTTACACAGGAAGGCTTCTGAAAAAAAAAGAAAAAAAACTGAAATTATTGGTGTGCTGGTGTGATTGTTAACAGATGTTAATGAAGATATGTGGTTGAGAAGACCATAGAGTAGGAAATTTCTATCGATAGAAGGATCGAGGAGTTTTCAGCGACAAATTGACTGAGAGCTGAGGGATGCTTCGTCGAAAACAATATGGATTGAGTTGAAGCTCAATTCAAAGAGTTTTTCTTTCATTCATAGGTCGATCAAATATTAGATTGCCTATCTTCATTTGTTTAGCTCAGGATAGGAGAATCGAGGAATTTCTAGCCGGAATTGGACTAGAAATTGAGGGAGACTCCACTGCATGTCCGAGCTTATTATAAAAGCTTGATATAGGAGAATCGAGGGATTCTCTAGTCCGAGTGTGACTAGAGAACAAGGGGTTCTTACTGTCATTTTGCATAGGAAGAATCGAGAGATTCTCTAGTCCGAGTGAGACTAGAGAACGAGGGGTTCTTCGTTGCTAGTATTGGCAGTAGTGTTAGAGTTGGTGTTTTGCTGATTTTCCACTGGATGGCCATTATTAGTGGAATGAGTTCACTCTATTACTTAGGATACAAAACAAATTTGATATGTTGAGGAGATAATGTTGATGCTATGGATGGTGTGATGGCTCATGTTGATGCTACGACAGTCTTTGCGATGGCAGAACGGCTAATGCAATTTGTGCGGAAGTGATGCTACGATCTATCGCTTAAGATCTTATTGATCGGAGATTCGTGAATAGGCGAGAGCTTGCTTGTTAGCTTAATTTCTAATATTGTTGTGATATTGCCTCTACCATTGGTGTCGATTTTAAGATTAAGACGCTCACTGTTGGTGGGAAAAGACTGAAGCTTACCATTTGGGACACAACTGGACAGGAGAGGTTCAGGACACTGACTAGCTTCTACTACAGAGGTGCTCAGGGGATCTATGATGTAACAAGAAGATAGACCTTCACAAACATGTATGTTGTGTGGACAAAAGAGGTGGAGTTGTATAGTAATAGTCAGGATTGTGTAAAGATGCTGGTTGGAAATAAAGTTGACATGGAATCTAAGAGAGCCGTGACCAGGGAAGAAGGCATTGCCTTAGCGAAGGAACTTGGTACTATTTCTTGAATGTAGTGCTAAAACTCGAGAAAATGTGTAACACTGCTTTGAAGAGCTTGTCGTAAAGATAATGAAGGTTCCTAGTCTCCTGGAGGTAGGGAAGAGAAATATCTTGAAACAGAAATAAGAACAACAAACACAACAGAGTGGTGGTTGATGCTCATGAATCTCTTCAAACTCTAGGACCAACAAATTGACAAAGATGATGTTGTGTTGCTGCTGGAATTTAATGCTGCTACTACATCATCTACTTTTGCTGGTCAATGTGCTGTTGATGCTGATATTGTGGTTGCTCATCAGAATGGAAGTTCTTATGACATTGTTCTAGCAAGATGAAAACTATGTTTTCACCGATTGAGGGTATGTGGAAAATATTGTTTATGATTATGGAGATTAGATATTTTAGTTAATGAGGATATTTTGCTAATGGAGTTAGCTATTTTCATCTAATGGCGGTTAGTGAAAGCTTAGCAGTTAGAGTTTTACATTTCACACATGTGTATTAGGACTAGTATAAATAGGGTACACATTACAATTTACAATGTAACTTTCATTCTTCATTCTTAGAGATGACAATGGATCCTGGACCCGATCTGAATCCGGTGGATCCAGATCCGTTTTATAGGATATGGATATTCAAAGTTTGGACGACGGATCGGATCGGACCGGATCCGTTTATGACGGATCGGATCCGATCTGATCTTGTCTTTGAGATCCGTATCATGTCCGAATCCGGCAGTGAATCCGTTTTTATTAAATTAATTATACATTTATTATTTATACATCATAGCGAATCCTTTGTAATCTTAATTTTATTTTATATTGAAAGTAGAAGGCCATTATTTTTTTAATTGAGACACGTTTTGCGTGTTATTCTTTAATCATTATATTAATCATTTATGTGGTACTTATGTAGTAGCTTAGGTATTGAGAGGATTGTTTCTCACTACATCAATAGCCAATAGACATAACAATTGTCAATAATGTCATTTAGTCCTAATTTACGGATGAATTTCCATGATTAGTTAAGTTAAATTAAATTGACTCTTTTTCTAGAAAATTTGGACTGATTAGAAGGTATAACTTAATAATCAGTCACTTTGATTTGGATCAAGATCCGATCCGTGGATCCGGTGGATCCGATGGATCTGGATTTGGATATGATTTTATAGACCCTATGGATCTGGATCTGGATATGGATACATGTATGTAAAACGGATCTGGATCTGGATCTAGTAGGATCCGGTCCAGATCCTACCCCTTGCCATCCCTATTCATTCTAATCCAATTTCTCTCTCTCTCATTCTCTCGACCTTCTCTCTTCTTTCACCGTGTTCTTCATTTGCTTTACGCTTCTTCCTCTACAACTCTTCTTCTCTTTTTAGCACAACTCTGAGTCATTGATTGAATAGACACAAGTTGTAGTACATCAGTTTAATCACATCTGATCTGTGGTGGAGTTTAATGGCCTGCGGATGGCTACTGGATAAATTAGTTGTTGATTCCTCAGTGGAACAGTAATTTAACAATGGGCTTCCATAGCTAATGTGATTTCCCTAAATTTATCATTTGAAAATCTTGTAGTGCTTCCGAAACAAACAAAGAGTGCAGAGTTAGGTTCTTGATCTTCAAGCCAACTCAATCAGACTCTTTCCAATTAGGAACAGGGAAAGCTTAGTTTTTGCTTCCTAGTTGGTTAAACTTTAACAGATATTTTTTGACTTGCATGTCACTTTTAAGGTTTAGGATTAAAATGATTATTTTTTAATTTTAAGAACTATTTCAGACGTTACATGGTATATAAGGACTAAAATGATCATTTTTCATATTTTAGGACTATTTCGGTTATATGATATATATGAAAGTGTATAATGATGGTTTTTGCTCTTCATTAAAAACTATTTTGGCTACGTGGGGTGGTAGTATATATAAAGGACTAAAATAGTCCAAACCCCATACATTAGAGACCATTGTGATTCATTATTTTTCTTCGTCTCCACTTTCTTCCTTCTTCGTTATTCTCTTACTCTCTTTGTTCTTAGTTTGTTTCATGTTACTTCTTTGCATAAGAATAACATCTTGTGGATTGTTCATTTTTTTAGGAATTGACGAGATATGTTTTGTGAGTATAACAGTGGATGTACGGGAATAGTAACTAGCTATTACTAGTGCTTCGAAAGGATAAACAACAACGAATTATAAAACAACAGACTTGAAGTCTAACAAGAGTTGTGGCAACAACGAGCTTTTGTGATCTTGATCTTCGTTCTTGAATCAGTCTTGGATATTTGTGTCAATCGTCGAACGCTCTTTGAATCTTGATAACCTGAAATCAAGAAACACTAAATCTGATAGCGTTGCAACTGTGCTGAGTCGAGTGATATTCATTATGTCCTTAAGACAATATTGCCCCGTATAAATCATTTTACGTTAATGGACAACTATCTCCCAAGATAAAACAACATCAAACAAATGAGGAAAGGAAACTCAAGTGTTTACTAAAAAAAAGAACCTTGAGTGTTTGAAAGAGTGCGTAGAGAGGAAGAAGTTCAGAAATCTGAATTTTGCAAGTGTGAAGTATCTAACAATTGAGCCTAAGTCCTCAATTTATAGTAGTGTAAGAATGCCTCTTCAGGTGCCCATATAATGGCCACTTAATTTACCAAGTAATGCAGCCAAATAATGGATGATTTATGTAGGAAAAACTGACAATTGAATGCTAAAAAACATCCCCATAATCAGCCAAACTTTTGGACTTCCATCGCACAAACACTGCCTGGGTAGCGCCGCGGCTCTAGTGGTGGTGGCGTCACGACACCACGGCTCTGCGGTGACGCCGCAACCCTTTTCGACCCGTTTTGATCTTACACATCGTACACTTCTTCCTTCATTTACCAATGTAGAACATGCGTCATTTAACCAACGACCATCCATCATTTTATGTCTCAAACATTTACTCACGTACCAATATCTCTTTCACTAATGAAATTTATAATACTTGGCATTACGAGTGCACGTGTGTGGAAATGACGTTTCCGACGTGCGAGACCTCAATTGTTCAAGTCATAAATAATGAGTTAAACTTAATTCCACATTAGTAAATTTCCAACAATCCCCTCTTGAAAGAGATTTGCCGCACTCACAAGGTGCCTTTCTAGCAATTTTCGGCGGACCGATGTTGTATATGGATTGGTAGCCGTAGCTTTGAACCTTCTGTTAGGTGTATTTTGTATACACCTTTTGTATCATTTTTAGTTAGTACTTTTCATTTTTCGTTCAAATAAGTGTCGTGTTAGGTTGTTTTTCTTTCTTTTGAGTCACAACGGTACTAAATAGAGAAAATGGCAAAAAGAGGAGGAAATGAGCTTGATTTAGATAGAATTACACACTAAAAGGGCCAAGGAATGAAGCCTAAGAAATCCCGGGAAGTGTATAAGAAATCAGACGAAGTCCGGACGAGAAAATGACGAAAAATCGCAAAAACCGAAAGTGGACGATTAGGCACCGCGTGCGATCCGCAGAGCGGTGCCCAAACCTGCAAGCTGATTGTTACATGACTTCGCACCGCGGTGCCGGCAACAAAGAGACCGCAGTGCCGAGGCGTGTTTTTCCGATCTGGCCGAATGACACGTTTGAGTCCGCAGCAACTTTCCCGCCTATAAAACCCAAAACCTCGCTTCATTAACTGACATCTGGGATCTTACATCTCACATCTACTTTGGGGGAGAATAAAGGAGGCTAGCTTGGAATCCTTGTACATATTCCACAACACAACTCTTGGAGACATCAAGTTGAGACCTAGTTCAAGTTATTTTCTTTTCTCTTTTATTTGGTTTATTTCGTTCATGTCGATTCAGATAATTCTTAGCGTGACTATAGCTAGGAGCTAAACACTCTATTAGGGTTTCCTTATGAATCGCTTGAAACTTTTATTCATGAATTAATGCAGTAGTTTGATTTCTTCTTCACTTGATTAAGATTTAGTCAATATTTGGTATGAATGTTTGATAATTAATTGATCACTAATTATCATAACCTATATGATTTCGAATCAAAAGCCGAAAGGAGATATTTGGATATGCTGTAATTGACTAGACATAGGTTAAAATCGCGGACGAAAGTACCCCGATACTTGTGTAGCATTATAGTTTACTGTTCTTAATCCTCCTATATGGTAAATCCGATCATAGAAATATAGAAGGGTTCTGCACTAGGGTTGAGTGATTATATGTCCTAACCAGAATATAAGACAGTCTAGTTAACCGCTATCTTAACGAAGAAGAAGAATTATTCTAGTCGCATTAAGGATTGAATAAAGTGGATAGTTGAGGAGTTTGGAAGCCCTAATTCCTTCATAACTGATTTAAACCAAAGTATTATCATAATTAGTTTATTTTCTGCAATTACTTAGTCTTAGTTATTAGATAAAAATACAAACAAATTAACGTTCACCAAATAGAAACTAAAGCTTAGATAATCGGTACTTGATAACCAGTCTCTGAGGACGATATTCGGTCTTACCAGACTATATACTTGTGAACGATACGTACGCTTGTGTGAGCATTTGAAATATCGCTAACAAGTTTTCGGCGCCGTTGCCGGGGACTGACGTACTTTTAATATCGAATTATCTATTCTTATTTCTAATTTGGATTGTATATATATGGTCATGTTATTTTATTTGTAATTTGGTTGCTCCAGGAGCAAGTTTCTAACTTGTTCTGCGAGCATCATTTTATCACTTTTTGTTGTTTTTCTTATTTTGTAGGTAAAGTTTAAAAAAAAAAGGCATGGACTACTACTACTATCAGGGGCAGCAGATTCATCAGCAACAACCTAACCCATATGTTCCCCAGGAAGATAGAAATGAGTTGCAGGAAGCCATACATGAGCTCACCAAGTGTCAGACTCAGTTTATGGCTGAGACAAGGATGTTGATTGGTGTATTTTATATACACTTTTCGAGTCATTTTTAGTTAATCTTTTGTCCCTTTTTATACAAATAAGTGTCGTATTAGGATAGTTTTTCTTTCTTTTGAGTCAAAGTGGTTAAAATGGCCAAATGGCGAAAAAGGAGCAAAAAGAGGGCAAAAGAGGAGGTTCCAAAGCTAAAAACAGAGAAAGTGGCGAACGAGGGAAAACCAGTCGTGTGCGCGCCTCCTGATCGAAGCGGCGCGGTGCCCGATGTCGAGAGGCTGCGAAGTCCCAGCGCGGCTACCGCCATGTCAACAGTGCGGCGCGGCGCCAATCTTCGCAGAGGCTGTGAGTTGCGGCGCGGCTACGGCATGAGAGAATCGTGGTCGCGGCGCCAATTCACCCGAAGTATCACAGTTAGCGCCACGACGCCGAATGCGCAGTGGCGGCGACGCGGAAAAATCGGGTTTTGACGATTTTCGGGCGAACTGCAGAAAAGTTAAGGCGGTTTTCACTTATAACAGGAGAACCCTAGGCTGATTTTAAGGGTTCCCCTTCTTGCACAACACAAGATTTTCTTGCTTGGAGATTGGAGACCTAAACTTAGTAATTTCTTTCCTTTTTCTTTTCTTTTATTTCAGTTTTGCATGATGAACTTTGAATTAGTTCTTGTCATGTCAATGGCTAGGAACTAATTCTTTTATAGGGCTTTCCATGTTAACTCTCTAGAAACTTATGTTATGAATTAATACATGTTTATGGTTATTATTCTTCTTTGAGAGATCTATCCAATAATTGCGTTGAATGCTTGGTAATTAATTGACAACTAATTATCCTTATATGATTTCTAATTTACTTCGAAAGGAGAGATTGTGAATATGATGTAAGTTGGGCAGACATTCTTGGATTGGGGATGAAAATACCTCAATTATTTATGCAGCGTTAATGAGAGGCTTAAAAACCCTAATTTTGCGCAAAAAAAGGAGAGTAGATTGGCTGGTTTTTCCAGTCAAGTATAGTTGATAATCCCATTTTCGAATATGAATTTGAATAGATTCTCTTTATTATTCTAAATATAGCTTTTTTATCTTCAGATTTTTGTTCTTAATCCTCCTATAGAGTTATCCTTATCACCGAAAGGTAGGTAAGGTGCAATAATGGGGTTGAGTGTTTATATATCCTTAACGGGAATATAAAACGATTTCGTAAACCTGCTTTCTCCGAGAGAAGAAATCCATAATTCATTGCATTAATAAATAACATAAGCGGATAGTTGAAGAGACATGAAAGCCTTATTCCCATCACATCTGAAGTAAACTCATTAGTTAAATTAGTCTTTATAATTCTTAGTTATAAACAACAAAATCAAATATCAATTTACCAAATAGATGCCAAAAGATAGATAGTTGGTACTTGAACCCTAATCCTTGTGGACGATATTCGGTCTTATCAAGACTATATTACTTGTCACGATAACGTGCACTTGCGTTAAAGTGTGTGCATCTTTTCGCGCATCAGGTGTCCATAAAAAATCTGGAGATACAAATAGGGCAACTGATGGATATGGTGATCAATGTACCGCAAGAAAATATGTCTAGCGACACAATTGTGGGAAGTGGTAAGCAAAGTGAGGAGCCTGAAACACACCAAGCTGTTGAAAATTTGAGAAAGGTGGTTGGTGTAGAGAAAAAAGGGGTTACTGAAATCCAATTTTTCACCTTTTTGGATTCCTTGGAGTTCCTTTTTGTTGTACCCATTATAGAAGAAACACCTCCAGATGTCTTTGCTGATCCCCACCCAGAAATTTCATACCCTCAAGGGCACCCCAAAAGTTGAGAGATGTATGGAGTTTCTTGATCCTACAATATAGAGCCTGAAGACAAGTCCGCTTGTGTAATCGGGGACAATCTTAAATCTGAGGCCCTTGCTTGGAAAAATTGTTGTAGTTGAAGTGAGACCTGCAACAATAACTGTGCGGATTGCAAGCAGTTGGTAGAAGGATCCATTGGGCACTAGTAAGGATTAATTGTGTCCGGCTAAAAGACGTTAAAGACAACGCTTGTTGGGAGGCAACCCAATGTTTTTAATTATGTTATTTTAATTCTTGTTTTAGTTTGTTTTATTTTATCTTGAACAGTCTCACGGTCTTGAATTTTGTCTTATGTTTTGATGTAAGGTGAAATGGGAACTAAGTGTCAAAAGGCTGAAATTTAGAAGTTCAGAGAGCCCAAAAGCTTGTGCAAACTCAAGAATCTCATCCCAGACCTCCTTTATGACCGATGTGTTGTGTCAGTAAGTTGTCCCTACTTTTAGTCTTCACACATTGGGGACGATGTGTCGATTAAGTTTGGGGGGTGTCTTATTTTTTTTTATTGTTTTATGTTTGAGTCTTTTGATTTGTCTTTGTGTAGTTTTGAGTCATAACTTTTTTTTATGGATCATGTAGGTTGTAGTTGCTAAAGACATTGAGTGGATAAAGTGGGATAATGTAATGGAATTAAAAGCGATAATTTGTGTGCTTAAGTTAGATATGCCAAAAATTCATGACATCTAATTATTTGAGATATTTGTGCTTATCCTATGTGTGTCGATTATGGAAAGAAAGGTTGAAAATGTCTAGAAAATCTGTTTGCTTGTTATTTGAGGCGAAATAGTTAAGATGTACATGTTTAGGGAGATGATTCAGACATTTCTTTGATAGCCCTTCTGACCATTCATTACCTACGACATAAATCAGATCCTTAGTCAGCCCCGTTGAGCCTAAAATAATATCTTTGTTTGACATCCTATGATTCCATGTTTGTGTCATAAGTGATAATTGAAGATTTTTAGAATAAAAAGTGTTGAAAAAGAGATAAAAAGAGAATGAAAATTTGATCGTCGATGAAAAATATGCAAAAGTCTAAGTTTGGGGGTGCTTGTTATTTATAATGTGTTTAATTCTCTCAAAAGAAAGAAGGGAGAAAGTGGGTATGAAACTAAAAAGAAAACCAAAAGAACGAAATGAGTTGAATGAAAAATGCTTATGGTACGTAATTGAGCCTAAATGTGTATGTCTATGATTAGTGGAGAATAACAAGTAAACAGGCCTAGCATTTTGGAAAAGATGGAATGAAATTGACATGCATAGGGTAGATGTTTGTATTCTCATTGACCATGATCTAAGTGAATTTGCGAAATATCTAACTTGATCTAGATTGCTGATTATTCATGTTATATATGTTCTAACATATTATCCCATCTTTCATCCATGATTTTAAAGAAGCATTGTTATAGCTACTTGATCCATTTCATAGAGTCTTTGTTTTTGTTTAGTGCTTTACTCGAGGGCGAGTAAAGGTTAAGTTTGGGGGTATTTATTAGGTGTATTTTGTATACACCTTTTGTGTCATTTTTAGTTAGTATTTTCCCATTTTTCGTTCAAATAAGTGTCGTGTTAGGTCGTTTTTCTTTCTTTTGAGTCGCAGCGGTCCTAAATGGAGAAAATGAAAAAAAAAGGAGAAAACGAGCTTGATTTAAATGGAATTGCACACTAAAAGGGCGATGAATAAAGCCTAGAAGTCGGAAAGTGTAGAAGAAATCAGACGAAGTCCGGGCGAGAAAATGACGAAAAATCGCAAAAACCGAAAGTGGACGATTCCGGCACCGTGGTGCCCAAACTGCTGCGAGGCTGATTGGCTCTGATCTTCCGTGATGCTAGCGCAGCGGGCCGCGATGCGAGGCGCGTTTTCAGGTCTGGCCGAATGACACATTTCGTGGTCCATGGCAACTTTCCCGGATATAAAACCCTAAAACCCTGCTAATTACCTGACATATGGGATCTTAAATCTCACATCTACTTTGGGGGAGAATAAATGAGGCTATCTTGGAATTCTTGTACATTTCCACAACACAACTCTTGGAGGCATCAAGATTGGAGACCTAGTTCAAGTTATTTTCTTTTCTTTTCTCTTTTCTTTATTTTATTTCAGTTCATCTTGGATTCTGTATTAGTTCTTAGCGTGACTATGGCTAGGAGCTAAACACTCTATTAGGGCTTTCATATGAATCGCTTGGAACTTTTATTCATAAATTAATGCAGTAATTTTATTTTCTTCTTCACTTGATTAAGATTTAGTTAATATTTGGTATGAATGTTTGATAATTAATTGATCACTAATTATCAAAACCTATATGATTTCGAATCTAAAGCCGAAAGGAGAGATTTGGATATGTTGTAATTGACTAGACATAGGTTAAAATCGCGGACGAAAGTACCCCGATACTTGTGTAGCATTATAGGTTACTGTTCTTAATCCTTCTATGTGGTAAATCCTATCATAGAAATATAGAAGGGTTCTGCACTGGGGTTGAGTGATTATATGTCCTAACCAGAATATAAGACAGTCTAGTTAACCGCTATCTTAACGAAGAAGAAGAATCATTCTAGTCGCATTAAGAATTGAATAAAGTGGATAGTTGAGGAGTTTGGAAGCCCTAATTCCTTCATAACTGATTTAAATCAAAGTATTATCATAATTAGTTTATTTTCTTAAATTACTTAGTCTTAGTTATTAGATAAAAATACAAATAAATTAACGTTCACCAAATAGAAACTAAAGCTTAGATAATCGATACTTGATAACCAGTCTCTGAGGACGATATTCAGTCTTACCAAACTATATTACTTGTGAACGATACGTACGTTTGCGTGAGCATTCGAAATATCACTAACACCTTCCATAGTTGAATACCATCGGACTTACTTACTGCGCGGTGAACTTTATGTCTTGAACTGTCAGTGTTTAGTGTAAGACAAGACAGCGGTACCAACACAACAACTTTTTTACTCTGTTCTTCTTAATATTTTGTCCGTTATGGGCGTAGACACACTTAGATTCTTAAGTGCATTTATTTGCGGTGGGCTGTCCTCGCACTTAAATAGGTGGTCTTCTACAAGGTATCCTTCTATACCCCACTTCATAAGTGTTAGGCACCATTAGA
This sequence comes from Przewalskia tangutica, assembly GCA_029844215.1. NCBI lineage: Eukaryota > Viridiplantae > Streptophyta > Magnoliopsida > Solanales > Solanaceae > Przewalskia > Przewalskia tangutica. Next base: position 149,647,385 of record CM056719.1, read on the forward strand.
AGTTTCCCCTAACCTAACCTCAACCGGTGAAGATCATTAAAGGTTTTGAAAACTTAACCTCTACCCACCATACAGGTAGCACTTTAATGTCTATCGCGGGAACGACTTTAGATTTATGTTTCTTTATAGAAATCATCATCCGAAGTGCTCTTGCTTCTACCGAAGCGCTCAACTGAACCTTTACAATTTAGTTTTCCCATTGAACCTAATTTCTAGGATATCCAGTCAGTCAGGTTGGATATCTACTATATTTGTTCTTATTGTTTGTGCTTTACGCCAATTCCTCTAGATAGGCAGAAATCTTACTCTTCGGGTAGTTCCTTAGTTAAAGGTCTGTTATATCCTTTGACGCCCATGATGATCAACTGCCATATGGTCTTATGTCTCCGACAAACATGTTCAGACACCGTCATCTGTGCCCTTACAGTGTATAACTGACGCAGGCACGAGTTTCTTTCAATAAGGAACATCCTCTAAGAGATCATGAAGTTACTCAACTTCTTTTCATGTTTTTTCAAAAACGATAAACTCCGATTACATCATGGATCGGCCGATGCAAGTTTGCTTAGAGGATTTTCAAAGACACACTATACATATCCAATTGTGGCTTTTTGGTGTTTTTCAAGTCTAATGTCCAATTTGCATCGCTGTGTTCTCCCAGAACCGCTAGACACCTAGAATACCATAATCCGTTGATAAGCGAATATTTCAGATATCATCATATCCGATTTAACGCCTTCCATTGATCATTTCCATAATCACGAGTGAACCTTAGTTCAACTGATTTACTTTGTGAGCCGATACCAGGTTATTTTTAGTGTGTAAAATACATTGAACTACATGTGACCTGCGCATATCACTCTTGGTATATGGGTGCACCATGATTCCAATCAGTTCTCCATATCCATTGGTTACGTCAACGAGACTGTCAAAATACCTTGAGTTTGGATTAGACCAGTCCGTTAGATGTCTTAGATATCTCAGTTCCTAAGATTCCATCTGCAATACCCATATCACTCATATCGAAATATCATTTCAACATACTCTTATTCTTTAGGATCAACCTAGGACTTCTTCATGTGATCAAAGTTTTTGCCCCATTGCTTCGGGGTTTGTTTTAGCTCACACAGAGATTTGACAAGTCGACAGACTTTCTTCTCTTCCCTGTAACCATATATCCCTCGAGTTGTTCCGTATTACTTTCTTCTTCCACTTTCGGACTTTTGGTTTTCCAACTGTTTGCTTTCTAGCTTCAGAGTCAATGTTTTTGTAGTCAGATTCATTGTTTCTATTTTATCTGAAACTCCAGGACCAAAAGGTAATATTTCAGGGACAAAAATGGAAGTTCATGAAGAAGCCCAACAGTCCACAAAAACCAACTCTCCAGTTAGGAAGGTTGTCTCAACATCCATGTCACGCAAGACTGCGGTGGCCCTGGATGTTAAGCTATTCACATAAGAGCACATGTCTAGGTAGATGAGTCCTTATACTCGTCAGTAGATCCATCTACTTTTTACTCAATTTGAGTATCCACTTTTATAACCCAAAGGTTCTTTTCCTAGAGGAAGGTCAACCATTACACAAGTATGGTTCTATCTGATGAAATCTATTTTCCTTTTTGTAGTATTTTTTCAAAGCAGTGCTTCTGGAGTTGATAATTCTTTGTTAATTGTCTATGGTTTATTCTCAACCATACATGCTAGAAGGCCTGGAGTAAGTATTGGTCCCCTCTTTGCTCCGTCTCGGTTCAACATCTAGAATCTCTGAGTTCTGTAGATCCGGAACATTAAGTTCTGGATAGTCAGCAACTTCCGAGTACTGTAGATCTAGAACGTCTAGTTTCAGACAGTCAGGCACTCGCATGTTCTTATTAACCTCGAGCAGTTACTACTTTTCCTTCTTAAGGAAAGTTATCTTCAAAGAATTCAACATTCTTTGACACCAAGAGGCGATAAGCACTATTGTTCTTTGCAGATCCAGTGGATACGCAATCTACAGTCTTAGGTCCAATCTTGACCTGCTCTGGCTTAGGTATTTCAACCCTTGACACACTACCCATATCACAACATTTGTAGATGTGATCCGTTCCATGTTTCACATGAAGGGTTATCCGTATCCTTATGTGGAGTTCTATTGAGAATCGCATTAGCTGTAAGGATCGCCTTGCCTCACTTATTTTAGGCGTTTGTCTAACAACGTTAGACTGAGGTGAGTAAGGAGCAACCGTTTGTTGAGTGATGCTTCACATTCTTCTCATCTTTCACTATGAATTCCTCAATCCGTAGACTTAGTTGTTTTTCAACTTCTGCTTTGTAGTGCTCATCCGCTTCATATTTGTTCTTCAACAAAGGATGCAATACATTGTAACATCGTCTATGAAGATCACAACGTAATTGTATCCCCTGTTGTATAAGCTTCAAATCACCCGTGTAGGTGTGACTACGTTATAGAGGCGGTGCTTCTTTCCATTATTCCTTTGCGGAATGCAAAGGTAATTTGCCTCTTGGCTACCTCACATTCATTTTGAAGGTTTATGTCGACAAAAGGCAACAATCTCAACTTAGTTAGCTTTTGAATGACTTTCTATTTAACGTGTCTTAATATATGATGAGATAGATGCATATATTACAAATATATCATTCATTTGTCTACAAACAGACTGTACCTTTCTCAGTTATTTCAGGCCTGTGGGACTAGACTTAATGCAGTTTGACCAACAGCGTCTCTGAAACTAAGTTTGGGACATGTATCATCTCTTTTTAGATTGATCCCATTCCCTTAAGTCCTTTTGAGGACAGCCTCTCCAACCCCTTCTACTTTAGAGGTGGCGTTGCTTCCTATGAACAAACTTTTGCCCGTGGTTAGGGCGTAACCGGATCATATGTGATCTAGATACTCTGGCCCACTCCAGTTGTCTTGGCAGACAGAGTGTCTAATTTCTTTTCTACCTTTCTTTTGGCCTTCAGATCATTTAAGATCTGGAAACTTTAACCCACGCCATAGGCTTTGTATGACTGAGTGTCTAATACAAATGAAGGATCTTCTATCGGAAACTGGTTAGTTATTTAATATATTCCTGTAATTAGGTTTAGGTTAGGTAATATATTCCTGTAATTAGGTTTAGGTTAGGTAAAGCTCATAATTCTTGGCAATGGCCAAACAAGAAATTTGCCTATGATATCACGTCAAAATCACCAAAGTTTATAAATTCACAAATCCAAAATGCATGAATTATTGATGTGTCCTCCTTAAAAAGATCTTTTTTCTTTTGCTGATGACTTTACATATCCCATAGCAAAAATATGTTTATCTTGAACAGGAAGTAGGCTCATTGAAGTAGTTTTGTTTTACTCCTAGAAAATTTAAGTTTGGAAATCATGAGGATGGTGTTAAAATATGGGTAATAGGATGAGTTGGGTTTTTGATATATATATATATATATAGAATTGAAATTCAGTAGCCGGAACAAAATTTCCGATAAGTTGCATATTTTGTTATGTAAATCTAGATATATTATTAAAGGAATGTGGTCTCTTCATATTATTCATCAATGTATAATATATATAATAGTGCAAGAATATCTAAACTAGGTAACTAATCAACCTAATTACAATAGAAAATATAATTCTACCTAAAATAGAAGACCTAATTACAATAGTAATACAATATACCTAAAATAAGTTATATACAAATAATGAAAGAATATTCGGGAAATATTCTATTACACCCCATGATCGAGCGGGAGGTTCATGAACCATAGGCGACTCGAAATCATCAAATAGTATGCGCGGAAATCCTTTGGTGAAGATGTCGGCAATTTGATAACTGGAAGGAACATGAAGGACACGAACATGACCACGAGCCACTTATTCGCGAACGAAATGAATGTTCATCTCAATGTATTTAGTGCGCTGATGTTTGACGAGATTGCCGGAGAGATACATCACACTAATATTATCGCGATGAACCGGTGTTGCCTTTTGAATCGGGTAGTGAAGCTCAAGTAGATGGTTACAGATCCAACAAGACTCCAAGATGACGTTGGTGACACCTCTGTACTCTGCTTCGGCACTGGATCATGATAGTGTAGGTTGCCTTTTGGAATACAAATATAATAGGTTATCTCCGAGGAAAATGCAGTAACCAGACGTGGAGCGTCGGGTGTCAGGACATCCATCTCAGTCAGCATCAGAATAAGCAGTGAGACTAGTGAGCGAGGACCTATATAGATGTAATCTGAAGTGAAGTGTAACTTGGACGTATCATAAAATATGTTTGAGGGCATACATGTGTGCTTCCGTCGGATTGTGCATGTGTAAGAAAATTTGTTGCACGACATATGATATTTCAGGTCTCATGAATGTGAGTGCTTGAGGCTGACAGCTATGATAGTGAGTCGGATCTGAATATAGATGGCTGAAATCAGCGTTGAGCTTGGAATTGGTGTCTACTGGCGTGTGAGATGGTTTTCAAGATATCATGCCTACATGGTCAAGGATCTCTTCGGCATATATTTTTTGACACAGAAATAGGCACCAGAATGTCGAGTGACAGAGATGCCCAAGAAATAACTTAGGGGCCCCAAATTCTTCATAGCAAACTCAGAGGAAAGGAGAGATATAATGGACCGGCGGAGAGCATCGGGTGATGTGGTGAGGATGACATCATCAACATATAATAATATGAGCCATGTTTGTACCATTTTTATAGATGAATAAAGAATGGTCAGATCTGTTGGGTGAAAAACTAATAGAGGAGACATAATCGGTGAACTACTGGTACTATGCCCGAGGAGCATGTTTCAGTCCATAGAGCGATTTACGCAACAGAAACATATAATCTGAATTAATAGGATCCCTGAAACCCATAGGCTAATGCATGTATACCATTTCATGAATATCTCCATGTAAGAATACATTCTTGACATCAAGTTAATGAATGTGCGGGACTCGGATAAAACAATGTTGGGAGCAGTCAGGATGGTTCTCGGGCTTTACGGCCAAATTTGAACATTTTATCACAGTCCACTCCCACCTATTGAGACATGTCATCACCTATAAGACAAACCTTGTACCTCTCAAAAGAACTATCAGATTTCTTTTTATTTCTAAAAATCCATATAGAACGAATAATGTTAGCATCACGTGGACGGAGTACTAGGGCCCACATCTTATTATCAATAAGAGCATTATATTCACTAATAATTGCGACTTTTCAATTAAGATCGGACAAGACATACTTCAGATTTCGAGGGATATGGAAAGGAACAGCAAAAGATGATAGGTTAAACAATCGTTTAGATTTATGAATTTTGTGCATGACATAGGTTTCCATGGTCCAAGAACATTTCTCAGGATGCGGGATGGGATGGGGTGTACCGCGGGATTGCCGGGAAGATGAGGAAGGGTAGAGGTAGCAGGACCGGTTGGACGATGCTCGGTTTGCTGAGAGAGGGCTGCAGAATCACCCTGAGGCAGGCTATTTTGGGCCAACGTTGGTAGAACAAAGTGGGCAGTGTGTCCCGAAATTTTCGAGGTAGGGACGGGTGATGGGGTCTGGGGCGACAGACTATATAAATGATGAATTAGAAGAGGGTTCCGGTCGTCATCTAGGAAGTCGTAGAAATGTCGAGGTGGTGAGTTTAGAGAGGCAAAAGAGAATTGAGACTCATCAAATAGGACATGACGTGAAATAATAATTTTACGACTCGACAAATCATAGCACGAGTAATCACGATGATTGACGGGTAATTCAGAAACACACATGAAGTAGACCGAGGTTAGAGTTTGTGAGTGATCGGATGAAGAGGATAACAGAGACATCGAAGAATCGCAAGTATTGGTAGGATGAGTTCCTACAAACAAAACTTGAGTGGCATGTTGAGCTAGAGACTTGCTTGAGATTATGTTCTGGAGATAGGTGGCCATAGAGTGTATAATTCAAAATTTGAGGGAAATTGAGACGTGAACAAGTAGGACACGAATTATGTTGTTTATGGTTCGAATTAGGTTGAAATTCAAGGAAAATTGAGTATATATGAGACTTATATTTTAGAGGATAAACCCAAAGAAAGTGAGAAATCGTCCAAAAATACCAAATAATATTTATGACCCAAGTTGCTATTAATGGGAGATGTCCATAAATTGACATGAATAATATCAAAAGGAGAAAAAGTAACACTAAAAAATGATTTAAACGGAAGTCGAACATGCTTATCTAAAGGACAATAATGGCAATTTTGAGTCAATTTCCCATTATTACATTTAATGAAATTATGATTTCTAAGAAAACTAAAAACTAGTGCTCCCGGGTTCCCAAGTCTATTGTGTCAGGTTGATGGAGAAATTGCATCTAGAGAGGTATGTGGAGTGACACGTGCAGCGAAATTGGATGAGAAATGATAGAGGTCCCCTACACTATTTCTTATCGTAAGAGGTGTTCCCATATGTAGGTCATTTACAAAGAAATCAAAAGGGTCAAAACTCAATAGATACAAAATTGTCACTAGCAAATTTCCTAACAGATTTTAAATTTTTAATGATGTTAGGAGCATATAGGCCATTTTTTAGGAAAAATTGAGGGTGAGGTGGAAGTGTGTAAGTGGTTTCATAGCCTTGAATTGGAATGCGATTGCCATTTATGACCAAAACGTATTGAGGATTTTGCAAATTAAATAGTTGAGGAAGATTACCAAAGGTGCGAGTGAGGTGGGGTGTGGCACCCGTTTCCATGTACCATGTATCTTCGGGCTGTTGAAGATTCATAGTGTTATAGCTTGGGCTAATTTAGTAGGTGTGAGGAGGCCAGAATTTTGCTGATATTGTTGGGCCGGTTCAAGATGTGCCTTTTCTGTGTGGCTTGTTTGACGGGTACCTACGTCGGGAATGGGCGATGGGAGGCCCGGTTTTGCAATTCATCGAGCGGTGGGTCGACCAGTGCTTGGTATAAGGCCCGCCGTGTTGGGCGATAGGGTGGGTCGTGCTCACGGCCCTTTTTCGCCACACTGTTGCCGCGACCACATCCTCGCTGCTTTCCCGACCACGCGTGAGGTGGGTGGTCCATGTGTGGTGGTGGTTCGGTAGACGGAGTGGTGGTTGGCGGTACGTCGACCGCCAAAGCCTATTGATTATGTCCGTCTTGTTTGGCTCGTCTAGTCTCCTCCAATAGTAATTGTGACTAGGCCTTGTTGAAGCTAGGGAGGGGATTGGTTTGTTGGATCATCATGGCAAACGTATCGTACTCACCTTTTGGTAAACCATTGATGAGTTGTAAAACCATCTTTGTTTCGGAAATCAGATTGTCAACATTAGATAATTGATCGACTACTAATTTAAGTTGTTTACAATAGTCTACCATGTTAGCAAAATTTTCAAGACGGGTGTTGTTGAATTACTCCTCCAGATACATGACACGTGTATGTTTATTATCTTGAAAGATTTCTTCTTAGATTGTCCATAGTTAAAAATACTAATATGACTAGATACAGAATTTAAGAAATAAAAAAAGACTTTTAAATCTTATGGTCTAGAGATATTTGTGTGATTATAGATAATCTCGTTAGACGTAAAAAATAAAATTTAAAATATAGAATATGTCACAACTATATAGGGTCCCACATATCCATGTTATAATTTGGACGTGGAGTTTCTTTTAAATCTTCCAAAACAATTCCTAACATTTATAGATTAGTCAACAGTCCCTCATGTGTATCTCCTTGTTTTCCTCTAAACTTGCCGAAGAAAATGGTGTAAGGTTATTTAAGATACTTTACAATTGACTTCAAGATAAACTACAATTCTATTTCAAAACAGATGATACACTCTAATAGCCCCTTGCAAGATCAAGTTTGGGAGCGAACCATGAGCTTGAATCGAATGTTAAGGAATCGAGTTGTTCCAACAACTTTAGTAAAAATATCCGCAATCTGATTTTGAGATGAAACATGCTGAACCACTAATATTTGATCTTCAATCTTCTCACATACAAAGTGATAATAGACGGATATGATTTGACCGTTGATGGATAACTGGATTCCGAGATAAAACTGTGCACTGAGATTATCACAAAGAACTATGGAAGGTGAAGTGAGAAGAGCACGTAGTTCATTGATAAGTTGATGCACCCAAATTAATTTAGTAGTTGCAAAGGCTAAAGCACGATACTCTGCTTCATAAATTGACATACTCGAATGACTGTGTATGATATTTCTGGCCTACTAATGCTAACATATTGAAGGGCACCAACAACACTACGGTATAAATGAGCATCAGGCAATCACCAGAAAGAGTAAGTCTAGATCCAGGTTCAGCCGGACTAGAAATGGGTTTAGCATCAACCATATTGGTTAGACGAAGTAAGTCACGATGTACTTGCCTTGAGATAAAAGAATCACATTTGATGTTGGAGATACTTCAATACCAAGAAAATAATTTAAAGAGACAAGATCTTTGAGTGAGAACTAATTATCAAGAGAGCGAATGAATGCAATAATGAAATCACTTATAATAAGATCATCCACTTTTTCCAAAAGGTGGATCTCCCACCCCAAGAGCCCCACACTCCGGTTTGGTAAGATCATCCACATAAATAAGAACATATGTTGTGTGGTTAGAAGCTTATTGCACAAAAAGAGAAGTGTCAAATAAATAAGAGCATAAGCCAATGCCGAGGAGAAAACCTTTAACTTGTTGAACCAAGCACACGCCGCTTGTTTGAGGCCATATAACGCATTGTTCAATGTGCATACAAAATGTGGTCGACGAGGATCAACAAATCCTTTTGGTTGCTCCATAAACACTTGTTCAGATAGATCACCATTTAAGAATGAATTGTTAATGTCAAGTTGTCGAATGGACCACTTATTTGTGTCAACTAAAGTTAAGATAAGTCAGATGGTTTTGGGCTTAACAACGGGGCTGAAAGTGTCAAAGTAATCAACACCATCCTCTTGGTGAAAACCTTTAGCCACAAGGCTAGCTTTGTAATGCTCGATTGATCCATCAACTTTCCTCTTAATCCTGTAGACCCATTTATAACCAACAATGTTAGAATTAGATGGTGGTGTTACCAATGTCCATGTCATATTTCACATAAGAGCTAAAGTTTTTGTCTACATAGCATGGTGCTATTTAGGAGATTTGGAGGCTTGATGATAGATTGTAGGTTCGGGAATGTAAGAGGGATCATGAGGAAGAGAGTGGCAAGATTTTATAAGAGCTTTTGGTTTAATGAATTAGTTTTACTTCAAACAACTATGTGATGGCGAGAGGTATCTGACGAGCAAAAATAGCAAAAATAGGAAGGAGTAGTGGTCGGGTAAGAGGAACTAGTAGATTGTGGTGCATGTACAGATGGGTCAGTAGATGGTAAATGATCTGTTTGTGGAGAAGTCGCATGGGATATAGTCGAGAGTAAGTTTGTATGATTAGTATGCCTTATCTAATACCTATTCTAAAGAAAGAGTAATATTTTTGTTACAAAGAATAAGCTACAACAATTGACTTCAAGATAGATTACAATTCTATTTCAAAGCATACACTCCAATAAATATGTATAATAATATATATATCCGCTTGGTTCGATTTTTTATTGGGTTAACGCCAAATCAAACCAAACCAAGTTTATTTTCGGTTTTATTGGGTTAACACCAAATCAAAGTATCAAACCAAACCTAGTGATATATTTTTAAATAACAGTTTTAAGTAATTTTTTTCTCGAGTTCCTCATATATAACGTGTTAACGTTAGTTTTCAAATGAAGAAAGCTAAATATATTAGTCAACACACCCCTTCACCATCTTCAACTCTGCCGGAAATAATGGTGAAGTTCAAGAACTTAAAATCAGATAAATTGACACTTGTGCTTGTCAGTATTGCTGGTATAATGGAGAAAGCTGATGAATCTTTGTTACCTGGTGTTTACAAAGAAGTTGGAAAGGACTTGCACACTGATCCAACTGGCCTTGGCTCTCTTACTGTATTTAGATCATTAGTTCAATGTCTTTGTTATCCACTTGCTGCATATCTTTCTGCTCGTCACAACAGAGCTCATGTTATAGCTCTTGGTGCTTTCCTTTGGTCTGCTGCAACTTTCCTTGTTGCCATCTCCTCCACCTTCACCGAGGTTTCGCACTCGTCTTTCTTTTATACTCCCTTCGCTCGTCCCAAATTATCTGTCACTTTTCATTTCTCGAGATTCAAACTATGTTCACTTTGATCAACATTTGAAATGTATTTTTTCATCATATTGACATAAGAAGAATTGTAATTTTTAGTAATTTTTATATAGTTTTTAATAACTAAATTTTAATTTTATGCTATTAAGTTAATCTAATCTACTTCGGACGTCTCAAAATACTTGTCGTCCTTTGAAAAATACTTGTCATTTTATTTAACTAAGATAAAATTAAATATGTTTTTTCTATCTTAACCTTATTTTAATTACAACATTTAAGAGGGAGTACATCCTTTATGGAGTTGGCATATATAGATAGGTAAATATTTAATAAGTAGAGATAACATGATCAAAACTTGTAAGAGGGTAAAACAGTCAAAATGCTATCCTTATAAACATTTTTTTAAGGAGCATGTAAATGAAAAACGTGTGAGTTACAATGGTGAATACAAGAAAATGAGAAGTAAGTAACAACAACAAAGATTACAATCTAAAATTGAGAACAAAATAAACGACTACAAAGGATTTGCTGAGTCGGGTGTTAGCATCATGTCCTTAAGACAATATTCCCCGTATGTATCCTTTTACGGTGATTGGCAACTTGTCTCCCAAGATAAAACAACAACAAACAATTGAGCAAAGAAAACTCAAAAGTTTACTAACAAGGAAAACCTTTTAAGTGTGTGAAAGAAAGCTAGAGAAGAAGTACTCAAAAAAATTTGTAGTTTGGTGTGTTTTTCAATTGAGCCAAAGGCCTCAATTTATAGTGTGTGTAAGATGACCTCTCATCTATCCAACTAATGGCAATAAAGACAATGTAATGACACTTATTGATGGGTTATAATTCAGCCAAAGAATGGCTTAATTCAAGTGCCAAGTAATGGAGGTTCAATGCTCCAAAATCAGCCCAAAAGTGAGAAATTTTTCGTCATCCGTCGATCATTCTGCCTCCGAAGTGCCGCGGCCCTGCCTAGGAGGCGTCGCGGCGCCAAACATCCAGTGATTGAATAGTGACCAAGCACCGTGGCGCTCCGGCGCCGCGACTCCGACGGTGTTGCACCGCGGCCCTTCACGGCTCCGCGGCGATTTTCGACTCGTTTCATCTTTTACACATCGTACACTTCTTCCTTCATTTATCAACGTGAAACACTCTTCATTTGAACAATAACCGTCTATCATTTCATGTCTCAAACATTTTATTTACGTACCAATATCTCTTTCACTAAGGAAATTTACGATCATTGGTATAACGTGTGCACGTGTGTGGAAACGATGTTTCCGACGTGTGGGACTCCAATTGTTCGAGTCATAAATAATAGGTTAAACTTTATTTCACGTTTAATAAATTTTCAACAATCCTCTCTTGAAAGAGATTTTGGCGCACTCACATGGTGCCTTTCTAGCAATATTTCGGTGGATCGATGTTGTATTTGAATAGGTAGCCGTAGATTTGAACCTTCCATAGTAGAATACCATCGGACGTACTTATTGCGCGGTGAACGTGATGTCTTGAATCGTCAGTTTTAGTGTAAGCCAAGACAATGGTACCAACACAACAACTTTCCTTACTCTGTTCTTCTTTAATGTTTTGTGGTTGTGTCGTGGACACGTCTTAGATTCTTAAGTGGGTTCATTTTAGGCGGCCTGTCCTCCCACTTAAATATGTGGTCTTTTACAAGGTATCCTACTATACCCCACTTCACGAGTGTTAGGAACTATTAAAAGTTTTCCCAAACCTAACCTTAATCATTAAGGAGCATTAAAGGTTTTGAAAAGTTAACCTTTATCTACATCGTATAGCACTTAATGTTTATCACGAACGACATTCGATTCATGTTTTTATGTAGAAATCATTATACGAAGTTCTCTTGCTTCCTAAGCGCTCAACCGAACCTTTACGACTTAGTTTTCCCATCAACCTAATTCCCGGATCTCGGTCAGGATTGGGTATCCACCGTATCAGTTCTTATTGTTTGGGTTTCAGGCTCATTCCCATAGACAGGCAGACTGTATGATCTCTGGGTATGCCCTTTGTCAAAGGGTCTGCTATGTTTTCCTTTGATTTTACATAATCAATGAAAATAATACACGTGGTGATCGGCTACCGAACGATCTTACGTCTCCGTCGAATATAATGAGATTTGTCATTATACATAGAACTCCGTGCCCTTCCTAGATCCGACTGGCTGTCGCAGTGGATCATTACAGAAGGTACATGTTTATCCCAACACGGGACATCCTCTAAGAAGTCATGAAGCCACTCAGCTTCTTCTCCTGTTTGATCTAAAGTGATAAACTCTGATTCCATCGTGGATCGGGCGATGCAAGTTTTCTTGGAGGATTTCCACGATACGACCCCGCCACCAATTGTAAATATATACCCACTGGTGCACTTGGTGTTCTCTATATCAGATATCCAGTTTGTATCATTGTACCCCTCTAGTACAGCTGGATATCTCGAATAATGCAATCTGTAACCTAGCGTGTATTTCAAGTATCGTAGTACCCGATTTAATGCTTTCCAGTGATCATCACTTAGATTACGGGTGAACCTAGCCAACTTGTTGACTGCATAAGCGATATCAGGTCGAGTGCAGTTTGTGATGTACATCAAACTACCAATCACCTGCGCATATATCTTCTGGTGTACGAGCGCACTACGATTTTTATTAATCTTTTGATTTATATCAAATGGTGTCGTTATCGACGAACTGTCGAACATCTCAAACTTCTTCAACACATCCTCGATGTAGTGAGATTGAGATAAGACTAGTCCGTCAGATGTCTTAGAGATCTTGATTCCTAAGATGACATCTGCAACACTCATATCCTTCATGTCAAAACATTATTTTAACATATTCTTAGTCTCTAGGATCAACCTAGGACTGCTCCATGTGATCAACATGTCGTCTACGTAAAGGCATATCATGACGAACGAGTGAGCCTTTCCTTTCGTGTAGATACATTTGTCACACTCATTAATGGAGAATCCTTTCGATAGTAAAGTACTATCAAATTTCTCGTGCCATTGCTTCGAGTCTGTTTCAGCCCATACAGAGATTTGACAAGCCGACATACTTTCTTCTCTTGTCCTGGAACCACATACTCCTCGGGCTGGTCCATATAGATTTCTTCTTCCAAATCACCATTTAGGAAGACTGTCTTGACATCCATTTGATGTATTTCAAGATCACGCAACGCGGCGATAGCTATGAATATTCATATGGACGTCATTCTAGACACCGGAGAGTAGGTGTCAAAGTAATCAAGACCCTCCTTTTGTCGATAGCCTTTGACTACCAACATGGTCTTGTACTTGTCTATAGATCCATCCGCTTTCAACTTCCGTTTGAGTATCCACTACAAGTTACAACCCAACGGTTTGTTTCGGAGGAAGATCAACCAACTCCCAAGTATGGTTGTGCGGAATGGAGTCTATCTCACTCTCTATAGCTTCTTTCCAGAGCGGTGCTTCTGGAGTTGACAATGCTTTAGCGATTGTCCGTGGTTTTTCATGAACCATATAAGCTACAAAGTCTAGACCGAAGGACTTATCCTTTCTGACACTTTTGCTTCGTCTCGGTTCCATCTCTGGACCCTCCAAGTCTTAAGAATCTGAAATATTAGATTCCGGATAATCAGCCACTTCGGAGTTCACTAGATCTGAACCGCCTAGATTCGGGTAGTCAACGACTCCTGGATCCTGAGAGTTTTGTTCATAACTTCATTTGCGAGAGGTTATGTCTCTTTCCTTTCTAGGAAACGAGTCGTCAAAAAAACTGACGTTCCTTGATTCCATGATTGTACCCACGTGGATGTCTGGTAAATCTGACTTATGCACTAAGAAGCGATAAGCACTACTGTTACTTGCATATTCGATGAATATGCAATCTACAGTCTCAGGCCCAATCTTGACCTGCTTTGGCTTAGGTACCTCCACTTTTGACAAACAACCCTACACCTTCAAGTATTTGTAGGTGAGTTTTTTTCCTTTCCATAGCTCGTATGAAGTCTTATCCTTACCCTTATGTGAGACTCTACTAAGAATCTTATTTGCGGTAAGGACAACTTCTCCCCACATGTTTTGGGGAAGCCGGAATTGATGAGCATGGCATTCATCGTTTCATTCAAGATACGGTTCTTGCGTTCAGCGACATCGTTTGATTGAGGTGAGTATGGACCCGTCGTTTGATGAACAATGCCCGATTGGGCACAATATTCTTAAAAATGCGATAAGTATTCTCCCCCTCTATCGTTACAAATTGATTTAATTCGTCCGCTTAGTTGGTTCTCAACTTCTGTTTTGTAGCGTTTGAATGCTTCAAAGGTTTCATCCTTACGTTTTAATAAGTAAAGGTAGCAATACCTTGTGCTATCGTCTATGAAAGTCACAAAGTACTTGTTCCCCCCTCTAGTTTGTGCGAACTTCAAGTCATTTAGTGAATGAGTTCTAGAAGAGCGATTTCCCTTTCGACGGATCTAAATTGACTCTTTGAAAGTTTTGTCTCTACGCACACCTCACACTTACGTTGAGGGTTTCGTCGATAGAATGCAACACCTCCAACTTTACCAATCTTTGGATAAATTGATAGTTTACATGTTCTAATCTATGATGCCATAAATTAGATGACTCAAGCAAATAAGAAGAAGACTCAATTTTATTAATAGTAGAAGGCATTACAAACAAAGCAGTAACTTTAAAAAGGCCTTCACAGACGAAGCCCCTTCCTACAAATGTTCCATTCTTAGTGATTACAAATTTATTGGACTCAAACACTAGCCTAAAACCAATATTCACCAATAAAGGTCCAGAAATTAAATTTCTTCTAATTTCCAGGACATGCACCACCTCCTTCAGAGTAAGCTCCTTTTCGGAAGACATCTTCAGGATTAGCTTTCCTACCCCCAGTACCTCAGAGGAAACGTTGTTGCCATTGAACAACTTCTTATCCGTGACTGATGTATATGTGGAGAAGGCCTCTCTGTTGAAACATATGTGACGGGTAGCACCCGTGTCCATCCACCACTGCATAGGATTCTCGACGAGGTTTGCTTCAAGTACCATCGCCGAAAACTCCTCAATCATATCGTCATCAAGCATGTCTTCGATGATGTTAGTCTTAGTTTTGCCCTTGGCCTTCTCTTTATTCTCATTATTGAGTTTGTGGCAATCATTGACCATGTGACCAGGTTTACCACAGTGATGGCAATTCCCCTTAAACTTCCTAGTTGTAGGGCCCTTACCATCCTTCTGAAACTTTCGCTTCTTGCTTGAGTTCCCTTTGGCTTCCTTCAGGTTTGCCTTATCCTCAGCGGGTTGCTTCCCCTTTGGCATGACCTTCTTATTATCCTTCTGAATATGGAGTTTGATAATAAGCTCCTCAAAGGTCATCTCATTTGTCTTGAGTTTTAAGTAACTCATAAGCTTATTCCAGGAGGGAGGTAGCTTTTCAATTAACGACGCAACCAAAAATTGCTCGTTAGGCTTCATTCCTTCCAAATCCAGGTGATGTAAAGTCATTTGAAATTCCTGGAGTTGGGACATCACAGTTTTGTTGTCCACCATTTGAAATTTCAGAAATTTTCCAACGATGAACTTCTTAGTACCCGCATCTTGTGCGTTGTACTTCTTGTGAAGTTTATCCCACAACTCTTTGGCGGTGCCAATGGTGCAATACACCGTGTAGAGGGGGTCAGACAAACAATTTAGGATATAATCTTGACAGATGAAATCACTATGACTCCAAGCATCTAGAGTCATCTTCATGCCTTTAGTGACATGGAAATCTGGCGTTCATGGTGGAATCCGGCGGGTGGTGGAATGGTAGCATTCCCATGAGCAATGGCAAAGACGTTGGTTGAGCCTTATGCCGTGGTGGCAGTAGTGGGGAAGGCACCAGGAGTGCCTTGAGCAATAGTGGAAAATCCATCAATGAATTGTTCGTCTCCAATCATCTTGTTTGTTACTTACAACAAATATTATTTTAAGAGTGTGAGTTACAATGGTGGATACAAGAAAATGAGAAGTAAGTAACAACAACAAATATTACAATCTGGAATTGAGAACAAAATGAACTACTATAAAGGATTTGCTGAGTCGGGTGTTAGCACTCTGTCCTTAAGATAATATTGCCCCGTATGTATCCTTTTACGGTTATTGACAACTTGTCTCCCAAGATAAAACAGCAACAAACAATTGAGCAAAGGAAACTCAAAAGTTTACTAAAAAGAAGAACATTTTGAGTGTGTGAAAGAAAGCTAGAGAAGAAGAAGTACTCAGAAAATTTTGAAGTTTGGTGTGTTCTTCAATTGAGCCAAGGCCCTCAATTTATAGTGTGTGTAAGATGACCTCTCATCTAGACAACTAATGACAATCAAGACCATGTAATGGAACTTATTGAAGGGTTATAATTCAGCCATTATATGGCTGAATTTAAGTGCCAGGTAATGGAGGTTCAATGCTCCAAAACCAGCCCAAAAGTTAGAAACTTTTCGTCATCCGTCGACCATTCTGCCTCCAAAGCGCCGCGTCTCGCTGAGGCGCCCGACGCCAAACTTCCAGCCGATCGAGCAGTGATCCAGCGGCCACGCCGATTTGCGGCATGGCGTCCTTCACGGCTCGTACACTTCTTCCTTCTTTTACCAACGTGAAACACTTGTAATTTGGCCAATAACCATGTATCATTTCATGTCTCAAACACTTTGTTTACGTACCAATATCTCTTTCACTAAGGAAATTTACGATCTTTGGTACAACGTGTGCACGTGTGTGGAAACGACGTTTCCGACGTGCGGGGACTCAATTGTTAGAGGCATAAATAATAGGTTAAACTTTATTTCACGTTTAATAAATTTCCAACAAAATGCGACAAATATTTTGGGACTCAGGGAGTACAATTTAGCTTTGAAGATTAATTAGTCAGTGATTCTCGAAAAGGGAAAACCGATACTTATTTTGGGACGGAAGGAGTATATTATTTTGGATTTAACTTACGTACACTGAAAGATAGAGGTAGAGCCACAACCAAGGAACGAGTTCAATTGAATCTCTTTGTTGGAAAATCTTTCTATATGAATAGAGCAAAAACACTTTTTTCGTATATATATTAACTTTTGAATCCTCCTTACGTAAGGAAGTTTTCGTCGTAATGGCAAAGCTATCTATCCATTTCTTTGTGGTGTTTTGAATGCTACAGAAGGGTCAAATTTAAGCGTGTCAGAGAGCTTCCTTACCTCAGTTATAATCGAGATCATCGTTAAACTTCTTCATAAGTACACCTATTGTTGAATCTAAATTGAGTTGATTGGTTACCTCCTCAACTTGTTGTTGTTAATGCAGATCTAAGTCTTACAATTAAATATGTCTATATATCAAGAAGTGGTTAAAGCATAGAACATATTGAACTCAACAAGTGTTCTTTTGTAGAAAATGAGAGGAGAATCAAGAAATAAGCTGGTCTCTATTTGCAGTCATTTTCCTTTTGTTACCCTTCTAGTTGTCCTTTTCTGATACATGACAAGAATAAAAGTATTTGCATTCTTGGATTTTGGCTGTAAGGTTTCTATAACCACCTCAGAGTTTTTAATAGGTTGCAATTTCCAGAGGATTGAATGGAATAGGACTTGCAATAGTCACACCAGCAATCCAATCTCTAGTTGCTGACTCAACTGATGAAAGTAACCGCGGTACTGCTTTTGGATGGTTAGCACTGACAGCAAATTTTGGATCAATTCTTGGTGGGATTTTGTCTGTTCTGGTAGCAGAAACATCGTTCATGGGGATCCCCGGCTGGAGAATCTCCTTCCATCTGGTTGGTCTTGTAAGTGTTCTTGTTGGTTTTTTAGTCCGTCTCTTTGCCAACGATCCACGATATCTTGACAATAAGGCTGGCAAGGAAAAAGATCAACTTCCACTGAAACCGTTTCGAGAAGAAGTCAGTGAACTGCTAAAAGAAGCAAAAGCGGTTATCAAAGTGCCCTCCTTCCAAATACTTATCGCCCAAGGGATTTCCGGGATGTTCCCATGGTCAGCATTGTCGTTTGCCACTATGTGGTTGGAGCTTATTGGCTTCTCTCACAAGACAACAGCACTCCTCTGGACTTTGTTTCAAGTTGCTAGTTCATTTGGTGCGTTGTTTGGAGGATTTATGGGTGATTTATTGGCTAAATACTTGCCTAATTCTGGTAGGATTATACTCTCTCAGATTAGCTCTGGATCAACAATTCCTTTAGCTGCAATTCTGCTGTTGCTATTGCCTAATGATCCTAAAACAGCGATGCTGCACGGTTTAGTCTTGTTCATCATGGGATTAATCGTAACATGGTGTGGTCCAGCAACAAACAAGTATGTCGCTTCTCATCGAATACATTATTTGTTAGAATACTTTGCAGATTTTTTCCTGTTCGTTTTCTTAGTTCATCTCTAATTCTATTGAATGTCTTACATGTTGTAAAATTAACACGAGGAATTTACTAAAATATTTCACCCTTGACATGTATGTAGTCCAATCTTTGCTGAGATAGTTCCAGAGAGAGCTCGAACAAGTATTTATGCTCTTGATCGATCTTTTGAAACCATAATAGCATCCTTTGCTCCATTGGTGGTTGGTATTTTAGCTCAACAAGTTTTCGGTTATAAACCAATCCCGAAGGGATCAACAGGCTCAGAGGAAATTGAAACAGATAGACAAAATGCTGCATCACTTGCCAAGGCATTGTACACTGCAATAGGCATTCCAATGGCCATTTGTTGCTTCATTTACTCTTTCCTTTATTGCACATATCCACGAGATAGGGACCGTGTCCAGTTGCAACTGATTGAAGAAACAGGCAATTCTCCATCTGAAGAACAACCTTTACTTGAGAACGATGAGCACAGACTTCTTTCAGCAATTACTTGAAATCTTTCGGACAAAATTTTAGACTGTGTGTACATAGAATCCCACAAACACAAACTAATTTCTTGCTTTGTTGTTTGTATTATTGCAGTTCAATAACTTTTACAAAGATATGAAATTCTTCTGAGTTGTATTTGCTTATTATTTTCAAATTGAATATGTAAAGATTACGTCAATTTGTGTAATACATAATATAGTAACCTGTGCAAGAAATTCTAGTGGACTTTTATATATATGTCTAATTTTATCTTAAGCTAGTTGTTTGCACCAATAAAGAATCAAAATATCTCAAGACTATGACTCTTATTTTTATCATCATCATCATCATCGTCATCATGATCTTGCTCATATTTAATTACCAAAATAAATGGGTGTGGAAAATATTGTTAAGGATTGTGGAGATTAGAGATTAGATATTTTAGTTAATGAAGATATTTTGCTAATAGAGTTAGCTATTTTCATCTAATGGCGGTTAATGAAATCTTAGCAGTTAGAGTTTTACATTTCACACATGTGTATTAGGACTAGTATAAATAAAGTACACATTACAATTTACAATGTAACTTTCATTCTTCATTCTAATACAATTTCTCTCTCTCTCATTCTCTCGACCTTCTCTCTTCTTTCACCGTGTTCTTCATCTGCTTTACGCTTCTTCCTCTACAACTCTTCTTCTCTTTTCCAGCACAACTCTGAGTCATTGATTGAATAGACACAAGTTGTAGTACATCGGTTTAGTCGCATCTGATCTGTGGTGGAGTTCAGTGGCCTGTGGATGGCTACTGGATAAATTAGTTGTTGATTCCTCAATGGAACAGTAATTTAATATGGTATCAGAGCCTAGATCCTACCAGATCTGAATCGATGGATTATAAACTTTGAAATTGAAAAACAAAAATCAAAATCGCAGAAAAAAAAACTGCAAATTAGGGCTCATATCAGTAAATTGCGAGAAATCAGAATTCAATTCATGAGCAGTCCAGTTCGTGTATTCAACCTCCTTTGGCTATCATTGCGGCATCGAAGATCGCCGGAAATTTGTGTGATTCTAAGGTATGTTTGTCTGATTGCTGTGATTCAACGCGGAAGAATCAAATTAGGTTTTGATTTATGAGTTTCTAGATATTCGATTTCATTTGAGTTCCTGTCTTTACTGAGTTGGATGAAATCAAAAAGAGTATATCTGTGTTCTGTGAATACTGTTGTTGTTACTGTGTTGGTGAATTGACGAAAAAAAGGTGTCGAGTTCGTCGTTGTTGTTATTGATAGTTGTTGTGTTGTTTTTTTGTTGGTATTAGCAATAGTGTTAAGAAGAAATGGATTATAGTATTAAGAAGAAATGGATTATAGTGTCACAAATGTTGGCTCGCGTGATGAGAGAGTTGTTACACAGGAAGGCTTCTGGAAAAAAAGAAAAAAAACTGAAATTATTGGTGTGCTGGTGTGATTGTTAACAGATGTTAATGGAGATATGTGGTTGAGAAGACCATAGAGTAGGAAATTTCTATCGATAGAAGGATCGAGGAGTTTTCAGCGACAAATTGACTGAGAGCTGAGGGATGCTTCGTCGAAAACAATATGGATTGAGTTGAAGCTCAATTCAAAGAGTTTTTCTTTCATTCATAGGTCGATCAAATATTAGATTGCCTGTCTTCATTTGTTTAGCTAAGGATAAGAGAATCGAGGAATTTCTAGCCGGAATTGGACTAGAAATTGAGGGAGACTCCACTGCATGTCAGAGCTTATTATATAAGCTTGATATATGAGAATCGAGGGATTCTCTAGTCCGAGTGTGACTAGAGAACGAGGGGTTCTGTCACGCCCCGACTTTTCCTAAGTCTTTACTTAGGGTGTGATGGCACCTGGACAATTATTTTCCACCAGGAGCACCATTTAATTCTCTTTATTTAGAAATTTAAACTTATATTCAGATACGGAGCTATTAATAAAAATAACAATAAAGAAATTTGTTCATGACTTTATTGAAAATATAACGCGAGCCCATGCTCGTGCAAACATTGTTTCTACATGCACGCATCGACAAATCTTATTCTAAGTTGGAAGGAGCCCATTCCACAGGCATTTCGAGACACCTTGAACCGACATTACGAACTCGACGAGTACCAAGCCCAAGCAATGGACTTGGTATGACAAGAGGTCGGGACGATCGCTAGCCTTGCGTGGAGTCTTTCCTCTATCACGCTTTCACAAACATGTTAAATAAAGAGTCACTCTACCATCCAAATGGTGAGAACCTTACACCGCAATTCAAAGTAACACCACAATATTCCAAGTGCAATCACATTATAACGTAATAAGCATATTGCAAAACATATCGTTACAACATCTTTAAATATGCAACAACTCCTCATAGGAAATTCTGGTTTAACTAACACTTCATTTTATCTCGTATTATCGTTAAGACATTCCTGCGTTTCCACATGTTTATTACATTTATATATTTGTGAACGCGTATTCACTTTTCATATTTATATATAGGTGAACATGTATTCATCTTTCATATTTGTTGCGCGTGCAACCCGATCCATTATATTTACGTATTTGTGAACACGTATTCACTTTACGTTTTGTTGCGCGCAACCCGATCCATTATGTTTACGTATTTGTGAATGTGTATTCACTTTACGTTTTGTTGCGGCGTGCAACCCGATCCATTATATTTACGTATTTGTGAACATATATTCACTTTACGCTTTTGTTGCGGCGCAACCCGATCCATTATGTTTACGTATTTGTGAACGCGTATTCACTTTACGTTTTGTTGCGTGCAACCCGATCCATTATATATTTATATATTTATGTGAACACGTATTCACTTTTCATATTTTTCGTAAGATCAAATAAATACTATTCTCTTTTCTAACATTACGTCATTCATACTTGTAACGATTATAACTTTTAACCATAACTCCAACTAAGGTGTTTCAAGCGGAAACTAAGGTAAGACGGGGATCTTTCACTGTACCAAATTTCATTTAAAACTACTTTGGGTAACTAACACAAATTTATCCTCAAAACAACCACATGAAATTTATTTCGGCAGAATATTTATTAAACAACACCCAATATTAGAATAGTCATAACTCCTAATCTGTAAACCCGTTCAAGCCCCATAAAATCTCAAAACGACGAGAACAGAGAGCTACACGTCTCCATGTGAACCATCCTTTCATATTCTGTACCATTTGGTACAGTTTTACACTTTTATTCGCTGCCCTTCCTGAATCTCGATAGATCCGAGGCAGAAACTTTAAACAGCGATAACTCTCAATCCGTAAGTCGGATAGACCCCCGTAAGGTCTCAAAATGTCCACAACAAAGAGATCTAGAACTTTCATTTAGAAACAATTTTCATATTCCCCACATATTAGTACAGTTTTACGTTTCAACGTCCTGCCCTTCTGGATTCCGACGAATCCGAGGCAGCAACTTCAAACTACAATAACTCTCAACTCGTAAGTCCGTTTTAATAAATCTTTATATATATCTGTCCGTAACAGAGAGACTTACAACCATATAAATTTTCATATAATTCTAATAAGTAAAACTCAATAAAACAGTCCGTAATTATGCCTTTCCGAATTTCGACCAAATCTAAGGCAGGAACTTTGAACTATGATAACTTTCAAACCGTACGTCCATTTTACCTCATTTTTGGTTCTATATGATCATATTAGAGAGGTGTACAATTCCTCCGAATTTCATCAAATTCTAACAATTATAACTCAGTGAGAACAGTTCGTAAAGTTCATGACGCAACTAGTTGTCTAAACAATCAAAAGTTCAATATTTCTTTTCAACACTCAATTCTTATTCTAACATGTATTGAACTAAAAATAAAGGATGTTACCAAGAATTTCTGAGTGAGAAAACTCACCTTGTAAGTGTGAAGATTATTGTTGTGTAGTTGCTAAAATGATCCCTACTCTCTAGTAGTTTGATTCTTGTTCTTCTTGCCCTCTTGGTATTTTTCCAGATTTTTCCTCTTCTTGTTCACTTGTTTTTTTATGATTTTCTAATCTTTGTGGTATGCACTTTGTTTGTGTATAAGTATAATGTATAAGTAGAGAAGGTTGTATAACTTATGGGAGATGGAAGGCCAAGGGTGGAGGGGAATTGAAAAGGGGGGGAAGGGGATGTGCATAGCTTGAATGCATGGCTTGAATGTCTTTGCAGCACTACATTCTTTACGTCTTAATGCTATTGCATTTTTTTTTGCATCTTAATGTTATTGCACACATTTTTGTCTTTTAATGTTATTTTATTTTATTTATTTATTTCCATTTTATTTATCTATTTATCTAACTTTAATACTAACTTCATCCCATGCAATTTATTCTTTATTTTCTTATATATATGTATTTTTATTAACTCAACCAACAACTATATATTATTATTTTCCGGATTTTACATTCTCTCCTCCTTAAGCAACATTCGTCCTCGAATGTGAATAAGGCCGTAACATAATCACATGGACACAATAATAACATAATCACATAGACACAATAATGTTTATTGTTATTGTCACAAATTTGGGGCTTCACATTCTCCCTTCCTTAAGAAGCATTCGTCCTCGAATGAGAATAAGGTTGTAACACATGCATATAGACACGCAAATGGCACACATATGAAGTACTATGTAATGCATTTTTTTTATTACCTTGGTCAAATAGGAATGGATATTTGACTTTCATCGCCTCTTCCGCTTCCCAGGTGGCTTCCTCTGTGGAGTGATTCTTCCATAGGACCTTCACAGAAGCAATATCTTTTTTCCTAAGGCGCTTAACCTTCCTATCAAGTATTTCCACCGGAACTTCTTCATATTGAAGCTCCTCATTAAGAATTATCTCCTGGGGAAGGATGACGTGACTTGGGTCGTGCAAGTATTTTCGTAACATTGACACATGAAATACCGGATGCACTGCTTCCAGCTCTTGTGGAAGTGCTAATTCGTAAGTCACATTCCCCACTCTTCGCAAGATCTCATATGGCCCAATAAACCTTGGGCTCAATTTCCCTTTCTTACCAAAGCGCATCACTCCCTTCATTGGGGACACTTTTAAAAATACTTTCTCCTCTTGAATTCAAGATCTCTTTCCGATGATCCATAGGGACTTATGGCGACTATGAATTGTTTTGATCCGCTCCGAATCATCTGTACCTTATCATTTGTTTCTTGAATGACTTGGTCCGAACGATTGCGTCTCACCCACCTCGAACCATCCAAGTGAGACCTACATTTTCGTCCCATATAATGCTTCAAGCGGGGCCATTTGTATGCTAGAGTGAAAACTATTGTTGTAGGCGAACTCAATTAGACATAGATGGTCCAACCAAATTTCACGAAAATCTAACACACAAGATCGCAACATGCCTCGAGTGTTTGAATTGTTCGCTCGGCTTGCCCATCTGTTTTGCGGGTGGAAAGCCGTGCTCAACTTAACTTTTGTCCCGAGACCTGCCGAAACTTTGCCAAAAGTGAGGTGAACTGGGAACCCTATCTGAAATAATTTGTAAGGGAATCCCGTAACCGCACAATCTCCTCAAATAAATCTGTGTGTCTTGTAGTGCGCGATACATAGTCTTGAGGTAAGAAATGGGTGACTTTGTAAGCGATCAACAATCACCCAAATAGAATCATACCCTTCTCGAGTTTTCTTGGTAGCCGATTCACGAAATCCATATGAATCGCCTCCCACTTCCACATGGGGACTCCAATGTCTGAAGTAATCCGCCAGAGTTTTGATGTTCGACTTTCACTTTGACATATAAGACACCTCCGACAAACTCCGCAACATCTTTCTTCATCCCATCCCACGATGAATTTGCCTTGAGGTCTGATACATTTTTGTTGACCACGGATGAATGGAATATCTTGTGTTGTGACCTCATCTAAGATCTTCCTCCTTAGATCCTTTACCTTAGGAACACATAACCTACCCTTATACCGGAAGGTTCCGTCATTATCTCCCAATGTAAATTGTGAAGGTCTTCCGCATTGATCTTCTCTCGAAATCCAACAAACTCGTATCCTCAAACCGACTTTCTTTTATTTAAGCTGGCGATCGCGAGGTATCATGTACCACCACCCTACCTTCACCGATCTCGATTAAGCTAACCGAGGTTTTCCAATCTTTGTACCTCACGAACAATACCCTCTTTGTATTGCCAAATGGGCCAAGCTGCCCGTTGATCTCTATCGAGTGCATCACCACCACGTTGGCTTTCGGATGGTAAATAATACTAAGGTCATAATCCTTAAGCAACTCTAACCATCTTCTTTGGCGGAGATTCAGATCCTACGTGTGGTTATATCGCAAACTCTTATGATCTGTAAATATGTCCACATGCACACCATACAAATAATGTCTCCATATTCGTAAGGCAAACACCACCGCGGCTAATTCCAAGTCATGAGTTGGATAATTCTTCTCATGTATCTTCAATCGTCTAGATCATACGCAATAACCTTTCCAAAGCGCATCAAGACACATCCTAACCCAACTCTGAGGCATCGCAATAGATCGTGAACCCTTCATGTCCCGATGGTAAGGTTAGATCGGTGCGAGTCAACAATTCCTTGATTTAAAACTTGATTCACATGCTTGACCACTGGTACTTAACCGCTTTTTGAGTCAATCGGTCAAAGGAGCAAAGAAGACTAGACAAACCTTTTACGAAGCTTCTATAATACCAGCCAAAACCAATAAACTTCTAACCTCTGCCGGAATTGGTCGGTTTGGCGATTCTTCGCTTCTATCTTCTGGGGATCTACCATAATTCCATCCCTTGACACAACATGGCCCAAAAAGGCTACCTTTTCCAACCAAAATTCACACTTTGAAAATTTAGCATATAGTTTCTCCTGTTTCAAGACTTGAAGCACTACACTCAGATGCTCTTCATGTTCTTCAACACTCTTACTGTAAATTAGGATATCATCTATGAACACAATCACGAACAAATCTAGGAATGGTTTGAAGATTCTGTTCATTAAATCCATAAAAGCTGCTGGGGCATTGGTTAACCCAAAAGACATGACCAAGAACTCATAATGGCCGTATCGGGTTCTAAAGGCTGTTTTGGATATATCATCTGGATTTATTTTCAGCTGGTGATATCCCGAACGAAGATCAATCTTGGAAAAATAGCTAGCTCCCTGAAGTTGGTCAAAAAGATCATCGATTCTTGGTAATGGGTACCGGTTCTTGATCGTGACCTTATTGAGCTGCCGATAATCGATGCACATTCGGAGCGATCCGTCTTTCTTTTTCACAAACAGGACTGGTGCACCCCAAGGGGAAACACTAGGCCTTATAAAGCCTTTATCCAGAAGATCCTTCAATTGTTCTTTAACTCCCTCAATTCAAATGGGCCGTTCGATATGGAGGAATAGAAATAGGTCTTGTAGGAATTAACTCTATGGCAACTCCACTTCTCTATCAGGAGGAAGGCATGGAAGATCTTGGGAAAACCTCGGAAAATTTGAACAATAGGAACATCGTTCACTGAGGATTCTTTTTGGGTATCCACTATATTAGCGGATATGCATACTCCACTCTGTGACTTCTCAATAACTTTTGAGCCCCAAGGTAGGAAATAAAGCGACTGAGGATATTCCAACCCTACCCTTATAACAACTTCAGTTCTCGGAAAAGTTAATCTCACTATCTTTCGTCGACAATCTAACATGGCATAACATGCCGACAACCAATCCATACCCAAAATGGCGTGAAGTCTACCATATCAAGTAGTACTAGGTTCACCTTGTTCCCCGCCATTCACTTCTAATGGAAAATTATTTACCACGAGAGGCCCAGGTGAGGCCCTCATGGTGTCATAACCTCAACAGTTCACTTAAATAAGAAGGTTCTACATGTAAATTCTTAGCAAAGCTCATTGACACATATGAAAATGTAGGCGGGATCGTATAATACAAATGCAGAATACTCGAGACTAGCAAAATACATGACCACCGCATTAGATGTACGCCTCATTCCTCCGGGCAAAGCGTAGGCCGATTAAATTGTTGGGTTGTTGACCTCCCGACTCGCGGGTTGGTTTCTGATTTCCCAGAGTGGCTGTGGTTGCTTCGACCTCACCGAATATATTGAGTTTGGGTCCTCTTCTTGCAATCCACGCATAGTGGCACGACTCTCCACGATTATAACATGTCTTCGTTAGAGCCGACATTCTCCAGGTGTTTTCTTTGACAAATCTTACAAATCGGTTTGTCGCCTCGCGTGTTAGGGTTGGTGGCCTTGTCCTTGCTACCTTGGTAATTAGACTAAGCGTGCCCTTAGGCTTGAAATAAGGCCGACCCACGATTGGTTCGGTCACGAAGATCCCTTACTAAACTCCCGCTCGATTTTGACTGCGTTAAACGATCACGGCGTCCAAATCTCTTCTGCGAATATTCTCTTTTTGCTTTAGCGAAACCTTCTACCCTCAAAGCCATATCGACAATCAAGATAAGTTCGATCGTTGGCTAACGCCACCACCTTCTTCGCTATGTTCGTTTAAACCTCTACAAATCGCTTGACTTATCCGTTTCG
The DNA here is from genome assembly GCA_029844215.1 of Przewalskia tangutica. Classification (NCBI taxonomy): domain Eukaryota; kingdom Viridiplantae; phylum Streptophyta; class Magnoliopsida; order Solanales; family Solanaceae; genus Przewalskia; species Przewalskia tangutica. Next base: position 149,675,031 of record CM056719.1, read on the forward strand.
TAGGACGACATGTGTGTTGTATGCCGATAACCTCACGAATCGTATCATATTCTTGTACATCGCGTCACCTTGCTTCAATTGTTCAAACTCGTCCGGCGCGTCCTTGCGCGTATTAGGCATAAACTTCTCGATGAATGCCGCTGCAACCTCCCCAAGTCATTGGTGGTGACATCGGGGACGATTTTCCTAAAATTCCTCCACCACACCCTGCATCATCCACTAGTCGTGCGCTACCAAGTTGGCGCCTGCGTCTCCACGCGTCCCAATGTGAACATTAAGTCTTCAACTTCATCGAGGAATACCATCGGCCTCGGGGTCCTTCCCCGAGTACGATGGTTCTCTTCTCCTCATAAAATTTGCCCATAGCCTATCAGTATCGCTTGGGATTCTACACTCCGATGCGTAGTGCGATGCAATCGGTCCTCTACTGCCTGGTTCAGTTCGGGGCTATGACAGACACTAGGTGCGGGCGGAACCATGTGGAATGGCGCTGTCATTAACTCTATGAGTCTATCTAGTTTTTGTCCCACCGTTTCTTGGGCCATTTGACTCTCGTTCTCTCAAACATTTTCTCCGACATTTTCTACGCTCACTTCAGACACCACTACGTCAACTGGAGGTACATGAACTTCGTGATGAACCTCCTCGAGCCAGGATTTGTGAATTCACCATTTTCTGTGAAGACAAACACACTCGTATTTTAGAAGGCGGAATGTCTATTCTAGCTCCTAAATTTTCTTATAGTTCATAAGCATGCAACACCACAATATGCCAACAAGGAAAATAATTTAATAAAACATATCCTTTCTTTCTTGTATTCATAGTACTTCATTCATCATATTTTAAAATAACAATGTCATGACTACAATACATCACATCAGGTCAACTCGCCATTGTGCAACCCGCTATAGCCCTGTCATCGAGCAGACACCTACTATCACGCGTTAAAGGGCTTAACCGCATGATTCGTCTATTCTGCAGTTGACATTCAACTCCTGTGAACCTTCTTTTTTCCTTCTCTTTCCATATAGTTCATTTTATACCTTACTCCTCTTACATGATTCAGAAATTGGTGCAATGAATTTTCTGTAATATCTTCTCTTAGCATCCTTGCCTTTCTGAATGCGGAATGAAACTTTTCTGGGACGGAATTGACAATTATATGTAGTATGACTCCAATTGGAAAGTTGAAGAAGGTCGGGTCGTCTGAACGCCTTTTCCTTCTAGTCTAAGCAAATATGTACATAGTGCGATTGTGTCATCAATGTACTCATCAAAATCACCTACGAGTCCATCTTGCGACGCATGAACTCCCTCTGAGCTCTCATTTCCTTTGCCTGCTCCATGAGTACTTCCCTTTTTGTTGGAACCCGCCTTATAATCGCCATCTACACAAATCATATTAGTCAGTATAACGTTGTACAATCCCCTTTTCTAACCCGTGTGAAGGAGGTAGTACGAGAAATCAAGTCTTTGAAAAGACTCAAGGTAGGCACGAGAAGAGTACGAAGAAGGGAAACTTTAGGATGTTATTCCGTTCACTTATTACTAAGGTGGCGCGCACACCGTCGCAATAAGTAACCGTTCAAACACCCAAATCAAAGGAAACTTCCTAGAATCTCTTAACCTGGTTTAGCTCTGATACCAACTTGTCACGCCCGACTTTTCCTAAGTCTTTACTTAGGCGTGATGGCACTGACAATTATTTTCCACCAGAGCACCATTTAATTCGCTTTATTTAGAAATTTAAACTTATATTCAGATACTGAGCTATTAATAAAAATAACAATAAAGAAATTTGTTCATGACTTTATTGAAAATATAACGCGAGCCCATGCTCGTGCAAACGTTGTTTCTACATGACGCGTCTTGACAAATCTTATTCTAAGTTGGAAGGAGCCCATTCCACACGCATTTTCCGAGACACCGAACCGACATTACGAACTCGACGAGTACCAAGCCCGGCGATGGACTTGGTATGACAAGAGAGGTCGCGGACGATCGCTAGCCTTGGCGTGAGCCTTTCCTCTATCACGCTTTCAAACATGTTAAATAAAGAGTCACCTACCATCCAAGTGGTGAGAACCTTACTCCGCAATTCAAAGTAACACCACAATATTCCAAGTGCAATCACATTATAACGTAATAAGCATATTGCAAAACATATCAGGTTACAACATCTTTAAATATGCAACAACTCCTCATAGGAAATTCTCGGTTTAACTAACACTTCATTTTATCTCGTATTATACGTTAAGACATTTCCCTGCATTTCCACATGTTTATTACATTTATATATTTGTGAACGCGTATTCACTTTTCATATTTATATATAGGTGAACATGTATTCATCTTTCATATTTGTTGCGTGCAACCCGATCCATTATATTTACGTATTTGTGAACACGTATTCACTTTACGTTTTGTTGCGGCGCAACCCGATTCATTATGTTTACGTATTTGTGAATGTGTATTCACTTTACGTTTTGTTGCGCGTGCAACCCGATCCATTATATTTACGTATTTGTGAACATATATTCACTTTACGTTTTGTTGCGTGCAACCCGATCCATTATGTTTACGTATTTGTGAACGCGTATTCACTTTACGTTTTGTTGCGCGTGCAACCCGATCCATTATATATTTATATATTTATGTGAACACGTATTCACTTTTCATATTTTTCAAGATCAAATAAATACTATTCTCTTTTCTAACATTCTCATTCATACTTGTAACGATTATAACTTTTTAACCATAACTCCAACTAAGGTGTTTCTCAGCGGAAACTAAGGTAAGGCGGGATCTTTCACTGTACCAAATTTCATTTAAAACTACTTTGGGTAACTAACACAAATTTATCCTCAAAACAGCCACATGAAATTTATTTCGGCAGAATATTTATTAAACAACACCCAATCTTAGAATAGTCATAACTCCTAATCTGTAAACCCGTTCAAGCCCCATAAAATCTCAAAACGACGAGAACAGAGAGCTACACGTCTCCATGTGAACCATCCTTTCATATTCTGTACCATTTGGTACAGTTTTACACTTTTATTCGCTGCCCTTCCTGAATCTCGATAGATCCGAGGCAGAAACTTTAAACAGCGATAACTCTCAATCCGTAAGTCGGATAGACCCCCGTAAGGTCTCAAAATGTCCACAACAAAGAGATATAGAACTTTTATTTAGAAACAATTTTCATATTCCCCACAGATTAGTACAGTTTTACGTTTCAACGTCCTGCCCTTCTGGATTCCGACGAATCCGAGGCAGCAACTTCAAACTACAATAACTCTCAACTCGTAAGTCCGTTTTAATAAATATTTATATATATCTGTCCGTAACAGAGAGACTTACAACCATATAAATTTTCATATAATTCTAATAAGTAAAACTCAATAAAAACAGTCTGTAATTATGCCTTTCCGAATTTCGACCAAATCTAAGGCAGGAACTTTGAACTATGATAACTTTCAAAACGTACGTCCATTTTACCTCATTTTTGGTTCTATATGATCATATTAGAGAGGTGTACAATTCCTCCGAATTTCATCAAATTCTAACAATTATAACTCAGTGAGAACAGTTCGTAAAGTTCATGACGCAACTAGTTGTCTAAACAATCAAAAGTTCAATATTTCTTTTCAACACTCAATTCTTATTCTAACATGTATTGAACTAAAAATAAAGGATGTTACCAAGAATTTCTGAGTGAGAAAACTCACCTTGTAAGTGTGAAGATTATTGTTGTGTAGTTGCTAAAATGATCCCTACTCTCTAGTAGTTTGATTCTTGTTCTTCTTGCCCTCTTGGTATTTTTTCCAGATTTTTCCTCTTCTTGTTCACTTGTTTTTTTCTGATTTTCTAATCTTTGTGGTATGCACTTTGTTTGTGTATAAGTATAATGTATAAGTGGAGAAGGTTGTATAACTTATGGGAGATGGAAGACCAAGGGTGGAGGGGAATTGAAAAGGGGGGGAAGGGGATGTGCATAGCTTGAATGCATGGCTTGAATGCCTTTGCAGCACTACATTCTTTACGTCTTAATGCTATTGCATTTTTTTTTTTGCATCTTAATGTTATTGCACACATTTTTGTCTTTTAATGTTATTTTATTTTATTTATTTATTTCCATTTTATTTATCTAACTTTAATACTAACTTCATCCCATGCAATTTATTCTTTATTTTCTTATATATATGTATTTTTATTAACTCAACCAACAACTATATATTATTATTATTTTCCGGATTTTACAGGTTCTTACTGTCGTTTTGCATAGGAAGAATCGAGAGATTCTCTAGTCCGTGTGAGACTAGAGAACGAGGGGTTCTTCGTTGCTAGTATTGGCAGTAGTGTTAGAGTTGGTGTTTTGCTGATTTTCCAGCTTGCTGATGGCCATTATTAGTGGGAATGAGTTCACTCTATTACTTACTAGGATACAAAACAAATTTGATATGTTGAGGAGATAATGTTGATGCTATGGATGGTGTGGTGGCTCATGTTGATGCTACAGTTGGTGCTGCAGTGGCCGCAACAGCTAATGCAATTTGTGCGGAAGTGATGCTACGATCTATCGTTTAAGATCTTATTGATCGGAGATTCAGGAATAGGCAAGAGTAGCTTGCTTGTTAGCTTAATTTCTAATATTGTTGACGATATTGCCTCTACCATTGGTGTCGATTTTAAGATTAAGACGCTCACTGTTGGTGGGAAAAGACTGAAGCTTACCATTTGGGACACAACTGGACAGGAGAGGTTCAGGACACTGACTAGCTTCTACTACAGAGGTGCTCAGGGGATCTATGATGTAACAAGAAGATAGACCTTCACAAACATGTATGTTGTGTGGACAAAAGAGGTGGAGTTGTATAGTAATAGTCAGGATTGTGTAAAGATGCTGGTTGGAAATAAAGTTGACATGGAATCTAAGAGAGCCGTGACCAGGGAAGAAGGCATTGCCTTAGCGAAGGAACTTGGTACTATTTCTTGAATGTAGTGCTAAAACTCGAGAAAATGTGTAACACTGCTTTGAAGAGCTTGTCGTAAAGATAATGAAGGTTCCTAGTCTCCTGGAGGTAGGGAAGAGAAATATCTTGAAACAGAAATAAGAACAACAAACACAACAGAGTGGTGGTTGATGCTCATGAATCTCTTCAAACTCTAGGACCAACAAATTGACAAAGATGATGTTGTGTTGCTGCTGGAATTTAATGCTGCTACTACATCATCTACTTTTGCTGGTCAATGTGCTGCTGATGCTGATATTGTGGTTGCTACTGTAGCTGGAAGTTCTTAAGGACATTGTTCCCAAGCAAGGACTGAAAACTATGTTTTCACCGCCTAGATTGAGGGGTATGTGGAAAATATTGTTAAGGATTATGGAGATTAGATATTTTAGTTAATGAAGATATTTTGCTAATGGAGTTAGCTATTTTCATCTAATGGTGGTTAGTGAAAGCTTAGCAGTTAGAGTTTTACATTTCACACATGTGTATTAGGACTAGTATAAATAGAGTACACATTACAATTTACAATGTAACTTTCATTCTTCATTCTTAGAGATGACAATGGATCCTGGACCCGATCCGAATCCGGTGGATCCAGATCCGTTTTATAGGATATGGATATTCAAAGTTTGGACCCGACGGATCCGGATCGGACCCGGATCCGTTTATGATGGATCGGATCTGGATCTGGATCTTGTCTTTGAGATCCGTATCATGTCCAGATCCGACCCGTGAATCCGTTTTTTATTAAATTAATTATACATTTATTATTTATACATCATGGCACCGAATCCTTTGTAATCTTAATTTTATTTTATATTCAAAGGGCCGAAGGCCATTATTTTTTTAATTGAGACACGTTTTGCGTGTTATTCTTTAATCATTATATTAATCATTTATGTGGTACTTATGTAGTAGCTTAGGTATTGAGAGGATTGTTTCTCACTACATCAATAGCCAATAGACATAACAATTGTCAATAATGTCATTTAGTCCTAATTTACGGATGAATTTCCCATGATTCCGTTAAGTTAAATTAAATTGACTCTTTTTCTAGAAAATTTGGACTGATTAGAAGGTATAACTTAATAATCAGTCACTTTGATTTGGATCAAGATCCGATCCGTGGATCCGGTGGATCCGATGAATCTGGATTTGGATATGATTTTATAGACCCTATGGATCTGGATCTGGATATGGATACATGTATGTAAAACGGATGCGATGCGATCTAGTAGATCCGCCCGCATCCTACCCCTTGCCATCCCTATTCATTCTAATCCAATTTCTCTCTCTCTCATTCTCTCGACCTTCTCTCTTCTTTCACCGTGTTCTTCATTTGCTTTACGCTTCTTCCTCTACAACTCTTCTTCTCTTTTTAGCACAACTCTGAGTCATTGATTGAATAGACACAAGTTGTAGTACATCAGTTTAATCACATCTGATCTGTGGTGGAGTTCAATGGCCTGCGGATGGCTACTGGATAAATTAGTTGTTGATTCCTCAGTGGAACGATAATTTAACAATGGGCTTCCATAGCTAATGTGATTTCCCTAAATTTATCATTTGAAAATCTTGTAGTGCTTCCGAAACAAACAAAGAGTGCAGAGTTAGGTTCTTGATCTTCAAGCCAACTCAATCAGACTCTTTCCAATTAGGAACAGGGAAAGCTTAGTTTTTGCTTCCTAGTTGGTTAAACTTTAACAGATATTTTTTGACTTGCATGTCACTTTTAAGGTTTAGGATTAAAATGATTATTTTTTAATTTTAAGAACTATTTCAGACGTTACATGGTATATAAGGACTAAAATGATCATTTTTCATATTTTAGGACTATTTCGGTTATATGATATATATGAAAGTGTATAATGATAGTTTTTGCTCTTCATTAAAAACTATTTTGGCTACGTGGGGTGGTAGTATATATAAAGGACTAAAATAGTCCAAACCCCATACATTAGAGACCATTGTGATTCATTATTTTTCTTCGTCTCCACTTTCTTCCTTCTTCGTTATTCTCTTACTCTCTTTGTTCTTAGTTTGTTTCATGTTACTTCTTTGCATAAGAATAACATCTTGTGGATTGTTCGTTTTTTTAGGAATTGACGAGATAAGTTTTGTGAGTATAACAGTGGATATATGGGAATAGTAACTAGCTATTACTAGTGCTTCGAAAGGATAAACAAAAACGAATTACAAAACAACAGACTTGAAGCCTAACAAGAGTTGTGGCAACAACGAGCTTTTGTGATCTTGATCTTCGTTCTTGAATCAGTCTTGGATATTTGTGTCAATCGTCGAACGGTCTTTGAATCTTGATAACCTGAAATCAAGAAACACTAAATCTGATAGCGTTACAACTGTGCTGAGTCGAGTGATATTCATTATGTCCTTAAGACAATATTTCCCCGTATAAATCCTTTTACGTTAATGGACAACTATCTCCCAAGATAAAACAACATCAAACAAATGAGGAAAGGAAACTCAAGTGTTTACTAAAAGAAGAACCTTGAGTGTTTGAAAGAGTGCGTAGAGAGGAAGAAGTTCAGAAATCTGAATTTTGCAAGTATGAAGTATCTAACAATTGAGCCTAAGTCCTCAATTTATAGTAGTGTAAGAATGCCTCTTCAGGTGCCCATATAATGACCACTTAATTTACCAAGTAATGCAGCCAAATAATGAATGATTTATGTAGGAAAACTTGACATTTGAATGCTAAAAAACATCCCCATAATCAGCCAAATTTTTGGACTTTCATCGCACATACACTGTCTGGGTAGCGTCGCGGCTCTAGTGGTGGCGTCACGGCGCCACGGCTCTGCGGTGACGCCGCAGCCTTTTTCGACCCGTTTTGATCTTACACATCGTACACTTCTTCCTTCATTTACCAATGTAGAACATGCGTCATTTAACCAACGATCATCCATCATTTATGTCTCAAACATTTACTCACGTACCAATATCTCTTTCACTAATGAAATTTATGATACTTGGCATTACGAGTGCACGTGTGTGGAAACGACATTTCCGACGTGCGAGACTCAATTGTTCGAGTCATAAATAATGAGTTAAACTTAATTCAACATTAGTAAATTTCCAACAATCCCCTCTTGAAAGAGATTTGTCGCACTCACAAGGTGTCTTTCTAGCAATTTTCGGCGGACCGATGTTGCATATGGATTGGTAGCCGTAGTTTTGAACCTTCTGTTAGGTATATTTTGTATACACCTTTTGTATCATTTTTAGTTAGTATTTTTCCATTTTTCGTTCAAATAAGTGTCGTGTTAGGTTGTTTTTCTTTCTTTTGAGTCACAGCGGTCCTAAATGTAGAAAATGGCAAAAAGAGGAGGAAATGAGCTTGATTTAGATGAAATTTCACACTAAAAGGGCCAAGGAATGAAGCCTAAGAAGTCCCGGGAAGTGTAGAAGAAATCGACGGCAATGCGGACGAAAATGACAAAAATCGCAAAAACTAAAAGTGGATTTATTCCGCATCGCGGTGCCCAAACCGCTATGAGGTGATTGGCTACATGACTTAGATCATGCGATACCAAATGAGGACCGCAGTGCCGAGGCGTGTTTTTCCGATTCTGGGCCGAATTTGACACATTTTCAGAGTCCGCAAGGGCAACTTTCCCCAGCTATAAAACCCTAAAACCCTGCTCATTAACTGACATCTGGGATCTTACATCTCACATCTACTTTGGGGGAGAATAAAGGAGGCTAGCTTGGAATCCTTGTACATATTCCACAACACAACTCTTGGAGACATCAAGTTGGAGACCTAGTTCAAGTTATTTTCTTTTCTCTTTTATTTGGTTTATTTCAGTTCATGTCGATTCTCAGATTAATTCTTAGCGTGACTATAGCTAGGAGCTAAACACTCTATTAGGGTTTCCTTATGAATCGCTTGAAACTTTTATTCATGAATTAATGCAGTAGTTTGATTTCTTTTTCACTTGATTAAGATTTAGTCAATATTTGGTATGAATGTTTGATAATTAATTGATCACTAATTATCATAACCTATATGATTTCGAATCAAAAACCGAAAGGAGATATTTGGATATGCTGTAATTGACTAGACATAGGTTAAAATCGCGGACGAAAGTACCCCGATACTTGTGTAGCATTATAGTTTACTGTTCTTAATCCTCCTATATGGTAAATCCTATCATAGAAATATAGAAGGGTTCTGCACTAGGGTTGAGTGATTATATTGTCACGACCCGTTCCGGGGCCCGTGACTGGTGCCTTACCGGGGCACCCAAGTAGTCATACATCAGAGTAATCAGCGGAAATATAAAGCAAGACATGAAACAGTTTATAAAATAAGACACAGTTTATGTGAGAAAACACGCTTTCGGCGTATATATATAAAATCATGGTTTTGCGCTACATCCGACAATCGCATACAACATGACTACTGCACCTCTAAGGAAATATACAACTATGGCGACAGTGGCCCGCCATACCGATCAGCATAAAACTATCTACAACAGGGAGATCATACCAAAAGTAGAGCCTCGGAAGAGATGGAGCTCCCGACACCAACGTAGAGATCCTAAGGATGCGGATCTAGCACTCGCTGCCCTTACCGCGCATGAACGCACTTCAAGGAGGTCGATAACAGTACTAAGTATGCGAAATCGTAAAGTACTTAAATGAAAACATATCATTTTTAAAACCGGTTTACAAATATGTATGAAACAACCAGAAACCGCACATAGTGCCACATCACAAACAAGAGCAACAATAGGTAATCAGAATGAGTCTTGTCTAGGCCGCGAATGATCGAAACAGGCCACTCGCCCCATCATCATTCTCGCAAGCCTAATCTCGACTCGAGTCCGCATAGGCCACTCACGTGGGCCCGCATGAGGTATAACCCCGCATCGGTGGGTAGCTACTCCGGCATCGCCCCGACTCATTGTCCGCACGGCCACACTGCACCGCGTGAGGCATAACCCCGCATACTAACACGAACTCTCGTAGCTCCGCATAGGCCCCCTGGACCCGCATGAGGTATTCTCGAATCATGGTCCCAGACCGCCTGAGTCTACCCCGCATCGGAGGGCAGCTTAACCCCCGGTATCATCTCAAGAGGTGAGTGATAGTATACTAACATAACAACTTATCTTTAAACAACATAAGCACAACAAGGATACTCACCTATACAAACGTTACAAGATACTAACACACATAGCATCATATCATGTCTACTTATCAAACCATCTTATTATTCTTTTCACAATATGAGTATGTTATAAACACATAGGCAAACTTGTTTCTTTTATCAATCTTAAGTGGTTATACTTAACTTCCCATAAAGCTAGTATAACTCCTAAGCTTCGCTTTAAAACCAATTAGTTCTCTTCATAATATGATTCATTAGTCTTTTGAAATGTTTTGATTCTTATTATTCGGCTTAAGCGTGAGGCATCGCTGTAAGTATTATTCGAAGCTTAAGTCAAAGAGATTGCCCTAGTTATTATTCAGTTAACACTTATAAGTCTAACCAACTAATCATTTATTGTAAAAGATCATGCTTTAGGAAGAATCACATACCTTCTCAAATAAAAACCACCGCCAAGTCAATATGTCGCAGAGAGTCACCTTATAATAGTCACAGATATCTATCAAAGACTACTCAAGGTCATTCTAAACAGAGGGTTCACAATTCTACGGAAAGTCGGGCAGCACTTCCCTACCGTGAGCTATATAAGTTCATGTGAAGCAGTCCCATGTAAATGCGATCAATTATTCTTCTTTAAACCCTTCATCGTGATAATACTCAATTCTATTCGTGATATACTTCTAAGTATTTATACTTATCCTTATACTACAAAGATATATTTTCTAATTCAAAAGAGGGTTAGGATTAGTTACCTCGGTAAGCCCAATAATATCCTAGAAAAGTCGCTACTGAGCAAGGTTTTGCTCTAAGTTGTATGCTCCAGAACCCTAGAAGTTCTTCACAAATTCTACTAATTACTAAGGTATTTGTGCTCGGCTATTTTGGGCATTATAACTATAAAATAAGGTAACTTTTCTAACAAGGAGGGGTAGATTTCGGCTAGGCTAGGGGGTAGGCTCTCGCCACACTACACAAGGAGGAAGGGGTGTTGACGAAAAGCTTAAGGGAGAGGAGAGGATTTTAGACTTGGAAGATAACTTTGTGGATGAAAAACTCTTCATCTCTAAGGGGGTATTTATAGCTCAAGCCTTGGCCAACCAATGGCCAAGATGAAGACAAGTGCAAGGCAAGTGTAAGGCCAAGATCAAGCCAAGTGCACCCTAACCCCTACTCCACAAAACACTCCACAAAACACTCCACAAAACACTCCACAAAACAAGGCCTAAGCAAGGAACCAATCGGCCAAGGCCAACATCCCTCTTGGACGCCCAATCGTCCAAAGCCATCCCACTTGCTTCCAATGTGAGGGTGACACATGTCACACTCACGTTGGTCCAAAATGTTTCGCCTCGGAAAAATCCGCAAAAATAAGAAATGGCATAGCCGGAATTTACTCTACGAAAGTCAGGGAAACGTTTCATTTGAAACGATTCTTTTAGTGAGTTGTGTACAAAATAAAACGTCCAAGGCTTATCTTTAAGGCTAGACTTTCGTACGTATTCCCTTACGTACATACTCTGGAAATACGGGGTATAACATTCTCCCCTCCTTAGAAACATTCGTCCCGAATGTTCCTTCCCAAGACAGTTATCGAAGAAGTTTAAACAGTTAGCAAATGCCACACGCGGCCACAAAACAACACTTAGGCATAAATGATAATGGAAATTTACAAGTAGGAAAGTGAATTACCTGGAGGTGTGGGGAATAGGTGAGGATACTTCCGCCTCATGTCCTCCTCGGCTTCCCATGTCATCTCCTCCCTGAGCTCGTTCCGCCACAAGACTTTGACGGAAGCCACGTCCTTCGTCCGCAGACGCCTAACCTGACGATCGACTATCGCTATGGAATCTCCTCACACGATAACCCGCCGGTCACTGACATCGTCAATCGGTGCACCCTAGATGGATCCCCGATACATCTCTCAAAGATAGATCGTGAAACACGGATGACCGCCTCAGATCGGACGGCAGATTCAACTTCAGTAACCTTGCCTACCTGCGGACAATCAAACGCCCAATGTACTGGGCCGAGCTTCCTTCTTCCCGAATCTCATCACACCTTCATGGTGACAATTTTAGGAAAACCCAATCATGAACCTCGAACTCAAGATGCCGAAGCGACGATGATCTCGTGATACGACTTGCCGACTCGATTTGTCAATAGCCGCCTCGATAAGCTTCACCTTATCCACCGCCTTGTACCAACCTGGTCCCACTAGCCGCCCCGCCCACATCGAACCAACCTATAGGCGATCTGCACTTCCTCCCATACAAGGCCTCATAAGGCGCCATCCGAATCTTGAGTGGTAGCTATTATTATACGCGAACTCAACTAGAGGCAAATGATCCTCCCAACTACCACTAAAGTCAATAACACAGCTCGCAGATATCCTCAAGAGTCCGGATATGCGCTCTGTCTGTCTGTCACATGCATGGATGAAATGCAAGACTGTGCTCACTCGGCCCCTAAACCCTCTGGAAGGACTCTCGGAAGTTAGCCGAACCGGGCTCTCATGCGATATGATCGAAGTAGGGACTCCATGCACCGACGATCTCTGATGTAAAGTCCGCATAATCCTCAGAAAAGTCGCCCCGACGGAAGAAAGTGGGCTGATTTCACACCGTCGACGATAACCCATATAGAATAATGTATAATCTTAGTGCGAGTTAATAATGTGATGAAGTACATGTTGATTACCTCACACTTCCATGTCGGATCTCTATCGTCAGTAACAAACCACCGTGCCTCCGGTGCTCTACCTTCACCGCCGACAACACGCATCGAGCTACGAACTCGCAACGCCCTCTTCGCCATCCCACCAATACACAGATCTAAGGTCGTGGTACATCTTGGTCGACCCGGATGGATAGAGTAACGCGCTACTGTGCTTCCCAAGAACTCCGCCAAGTCCTCAAACATCCGAACACATACCGCTTCTCAAACCTTAGCACCCCATCGTGCTACTCAAAAGGACCCTTGCCCTCACGAAGAGTCAGATCACGATATCGAATCAAAGCCGATCCTCAACTGCCGCTCTTCACCTCCTCGACGATGGAAGACTCGGCAACCTCACGAACTCTAACCCCACCGCTATCGTAATCAATCAACGGACACCAAGGCTCGCTAATCGATGCAAATCACGAACCATGTCCTCCTCTCTAGCGCACATCCGATAGGCTCCCATCGACCTACGACTAAGAGCATCCGCCACAACATTGCCTTCCGGGTGGTATAGGATATCAACATCGTAATCCTTAAGCAACTCTAACCACCGTCTCGCCGTAAGTTCACTCCTCTGTCAAGATATACCGGAGGCTCTTGTGGTCGTATAAATATCCACGTGAACCCCATACAAATAGTGCCTCGATCTTCAAAGCGTGAATCACTACGCTAACTCCAAATCATGGGTGGGTAGTTCCTCGTGTTTCTTCACCGTCGGACGCATATGCTATAACCCCGCCATGCCGCATCAATACACATCCCAACCCGATGCCCGACGATCACAATACACGACATAACCATCCGACCCTCCGGAAGAGTAAGAACGGGCGGTCGCCGCCTCTTTTCAAGAATCGAAACCCCGCCACAAGCATCACCATCAAACTTGGCCGCTTCGAGTCACCTAGTCAATGGTGCAGATAGAAGCAAACTTCTCCACGAACCGCCGATAATAACTCGCAAGGCCTAAAATCGCGAACCTCTCGTTTGAGTAGAGTCTCGCCAAGTCTCGATCGCTTCGATCTTGCCAGATCAACTCGAATGCCATCAGCCCCGATAATATGCCCAAGAAACGCCACTGAAGTCAACCAAAACTCACATTTGGAAAACTTGGCGCATAATCGCTGGTCTCGAGAATCACAAGACCTCAAATGCTCCGTGACGCTCCGCCTCGAGCGAATAAACCAAGATATCATCAATGAACACTATCACAAACGTGTTCAAAAATGGTTTGAACACTCGGTTCATCAAATCCATGAATACCACGAGCATTGGTCAACCCAAAAGACATGACTGAACTCATAATGCCCGTGACGGTCCGAATGCATCCCAGTGGACATCCACCTCTCTCGACTCAGACTGATGATAGCCCGATCGCAGATCAATCTTGGAGAAACATCTCGCACTCGCAACCGGTCGAACAAATCATCAATCTCGGGAGGGTATTCGTTCTTAATGGTCACCTTGTTCACCGTCAGAATCAACACACGCGCAGCGGCCCCGCCCTTCTTCTTCACGAACAATACCGCGCTTCAGCGGAGAAACACCGGGCCTAATGAAGCCCTTCTCTAGCAAATCCCTAAGCCGATCCTTCACTTCTCTCAACTCAAGCAGTGCCATTCTGTATGGCGGAATGGAAATAGGCCGAGTATCTGGCAATATGTCAATACAAAACTCAATCTCCCTCTCAGGAGGGATACCCGGGAGGTCATCTGGGAACACGTCTGGGAACTCACGACTACGGAATCGATCAAAATCTGGTACCGCAGCCTCAGTATCAAACACTCGAACTAGATGGTAGATATACCCCTTCTGCACCATCTTCCTAGCCTTGAGGTAGGAAATAAACCTACCCCTGGCGATACCGCTCTCCCACTCAACAACCGGCCTCAGAAACCGGAACTGCATTACTTTCTCTCTCAGCTTCTACATTGGCATAGCAAGAAGCTAGCCAATCCATCCCCATAATCACGTCGAAGTCAATCATCTCCAACTCTATCAAGTCTGCCAGGGTCTGACGATCAGAATGGTCACAGACAAGCCCTATATACCCGCCGAGCTACCACCGAATCACCCATCGGCGTAGCTACCTCGAAAGTGGTCTATGGACTCGTGCTCTATCCCTATCCTACTAGCAACAAGGGAGATATATAGGACAGAGTAGAACCCGGATCTATCAAGGCATAAACATCAAACCCGAACCGATAAGGTACTGCGGCGACATCAGCGAGGCCTCCGATCTCGCTTACCGGACAAAGCATAAATGCGGTTCGAGGACCGCTAGAATCGGGACTGAGCCACGACCTGCCGCGACTGGCCGACCCATGAGCACCTCGCGCCCGGGCGAGTAATCAGTAGGAGATGATGAAACGCCACGTAACTCGGCGTCGGGCCTACCACCGCCACGCCGGCCTGACGGCCCTCGCAGTGACCTCGGCTACAATCAGAACAAGATCCATAAGTACCACACTTCCGTAATGGGATCTACCGTGACGGCCACATCGGGGGTCCTGATCGCCGCACTCGCTACTCGACGCCCAAGCCCTGCCCTGGTCCGCCTCAAAACTCGGTGGCCGGAGACGGTGCAGGAGTGCTCGAGCCGGGCCGTGGTGCGACCCAGATCGCTGCCGAGGCCGCCCACCACGATAACCACCGTAAGACCTCCCGCCCCGCCTTCTCGCCGCCGTCGCCCACTCGCCGACCGCGCCTCGCATCCGGGCGGCGCGAGCTCGCACGCGTAATGTCCATACGGTGGAGAGAAACCCCGCACATGACTTCGCCATATAGTCGCTTCAGCCGTGACATAGCGGTGTACCCTATCCTCCATATTCGCTACCAATGCCGGGACATATCGAGCCAATGAATCAAACTCGACATTGTACTCCCGACAAGGCCCTCTCTCGCCTCAAAGAAAAAATCTATCACCGCGCCTCCTCATCCGCGAGGCAAGAAGTGAGTGAGGAAAGCCTCCGAGAACTCATCCCAAGTACTGGGACGCGGCTCTCCCGATAACTCCCATGAATCAAACCAATCGATCGCGTATCACGCAAATTATGTGAACCAAAGATCACGGACTCGGTCTCCGACGCCCGATCACTCTCAAAATCCTCAAGCCGACGGATGAACTCCCGGATCATCCTCCGCCGACCCATAAAACTCCGGCTACAAATCAAGAAATCTCGTAGCCTCAAACTATCTCGCCTCGGTGTACCACGTGCGATCGAGCCGAGCTGAACCGAACCGCCAGATCCAATCTCTCTCAGATCGGGCCACAACTTTAGCCAAAAGTCCATCTCTCAGACCCTAACTCTCCGCCGTGCCGTGGGACGAGGCGGGTACTGTGGTTCGTGGCTGGCCGGGCGGCGTCATAGAACTCGCCGCCTCTGGTATAGATCGGGCTCGAGCCCTCGTGACTGGGTGTCTCGCTAGCGCCTCGCCGCTTTGCCTTCTCGGGCCCGGCTTTACGCGAGGCATAATCGCATAGAAAGGAATACGTTAGAGGGGTCCAACCTATAACACGCCTCTAAAGCACGATCTCGTAATGAGAAGAATGGAAACCAATCCTAAATATCCTATAGCCTCACGATTATTGGCGTGGTGCACAACACACCGATAATCAAGACTTACTAGATACGGTCAGACACTTTCCGAGGATTAATCGCTCGATACCACTTTTGTCACGATTCGTTCGGCCCGTGGATCGTGCCTCACCGGCACCCAAGTAGTCATACATCGAGTAATCACGGAAATATAAAGCAAGACATGAAACGCTTTATAAAATAAGACATACGCTTTATGTGAGAAAACACGCTTTCTACAGATATATATAAAATCATGGTTTTCAGCTACATCCGACATCGCATAACATGACTACGCACTCTAAGGAAATATACAACTATGGCGGACAGGCCCGCCATACCCTCGATCTGCATAAAACTATCTACAACAGGAGATCATACCAAAAGTAGAGCCTCGGAAGAGATGGAGCTCCCGACACCAACGTAGAGATCCTAAGGATGCGGATCTAGCACTGCTTGCCTTACCGCGGCATGAACGCAGCCTCGGAGGTCAAGACAACAGTACTAAGTATGCGAAATCAGAAGTACTTAAATGAAAACATATCATTTTTAAAACCGCCATAAATATGTATGAAACAACCAGAAACCGCACATAGTGCCACATCACAAACAAGAGCAACAATAGGTAATCAGAATGAGTCTTGTCTAGGCCGCGAATGATCGAAACAGGCCACTCGCCCCATCATCATTCTCGCAAGCCTAATCTCGACTCCCGAGTCCGCATAGGACACTCACACGGGCCCGCATGAGGTATAACCCCGCATCGAGGGTAGCTACTCCTAAGATCGCCCCGACTCATTGTCCGCATGGCCACACTGCACCGCATGAGGCATAACCCCGCATACTAACCGGAACTCGTAGCTCGCATAGGCCCCCGGACCCGCATGAGGTATTCTCGAATCATGGTCCTGCATCACCGAGTCTACCCCAGACGGAGGGCGCTTAACCCCTGTATCATCTCAAGAGGTGAGTGATAGTATACTAACATAACAACTTATCTTTAAACAACATAAGCACAACAAGGATACTCACCTATACAAACGTTACAAGATACTAACACACATAGCATCATATCATGTCTACTTATCAAACCATCTTATTATTCTTTTCACAATATGAGTCTGTTATAAACACATAGGCAAACTTGTTTCTTTTATCAATCTTAAGTGGTTATACTTAACTTCCCATAAAGCTAGTATAACTCCTAAGCTTCTGTTTTAAAAACCAATTAGTTCTCTTACATAATATGATTGATAGTCTTTTGAAATGCTTTCAGTTCTTTATTATTCAGGCTTAAGCCGTGAGGCATTGCCGTAAGTATTATTCAGGCTTAAGTCAAAGACATTGCCGTAGTTATTATTCAGTTAACACATGTACTTCTACCGTACTATATATATATTGTAAAATATCATGCTTTAGGAAGAATCACATACCTTCTCAAATAAAACCACCGCCAAGTCAATATGTCGCACAGAGTCACCTATAATAGTCACAGATATCTATCAAAGACTACTCAAGGTCATTCTAAACAGAGGGTTCACAATTCTACGGAAAGTCGGGCAGCACTTCCCTACCCATGAGCTATATAAGTTCATCGTGAAACACCCCATGTAAGTAGTTCAATTATTCTTCTTTAAACCCTTCATCGTGATAACAGTTCAATTCTATTCGTGATATACTTCTAAGTATTTATACTTATCCTTATACTACAACAAAGATATATTTTCTAATTCAAAAGAGGGTTAGGATTAGTTACCTCGTAAGCCCAATAATATCCTAGAAAAGTCGCTACTGAGCAAGGTTTTGCTCTAAGTTGTATGCTCCAAGAACCCTAGAAGTTCTTCACAACTTCTACTAAGTACTAAGGTATTTGGGCTAGGGTATTTTGGGCATTATAACGATACAAGAAGGTAACTTTTCTACCAAGGGAGGGGGGTAGATTTCGGCTAGGCTAGGGGGGTAGGCTCTCGGCCACACTACACAAGGGGAGGGAAGGGGTGTTGGACGAAAAGCTTAAGGGAGAGGAGAGGATTTTTAGACTTGGAAGATAACTTTGTGGATGAAAAACTCTTCATCTCTAAGGGGGTATTTATAGCTCAAGCCTTGGCCAACCAATGGCCAAGATGAAGACAAGTGCAAGGCAAGTGTAAGGCCAAGATCAAGCCAAGTGCACCCTAACCCCTACTCCACAAAACACTCCACAAAACACTCCACAAAACACTCCACAAAACAAGGCCTAAGCAAGGAACCAATCGGCCAAGGCCAACATCCCTCTTGGACGCCCAATCGTCCAAAGCCATCCCACTTGCTTCAATGTGAGGTGACACATGTCACCTCCCGTTGATCCAAAATGTTTCGCCTCTCGGAAAAATCCGCAAAATAAGAAATGGCATAGCGAATTTACTCTACGAAAAGTTGTGGAAACGCTTTCGGAAAAACGATTCTTTTAGTGAGTTGTGTACAAAATAAAACGTCCAAGGCTTATCTTTAAGGCTAGACTTTCGTACGTATTCCCTTACGTACATACTCTGGAAATACGGGGTATAACATATATGTCCTAACCAGAATATAAGACAGTCTAGTTAACCGCTATCTTAACGAAGAAGAAGAATTATTCTAGTCGCATTAAGGATTGAATAAAGTGGATAGTTGAGGAGTTTGGAAGCCCTAATTCCTTCATAACTGATTTAAACCAAAGTATTATCATAATTAGTTTATTTTCTGCAATTACTTAGTCTTAGTTATTAGATAAAAATACAAACAAATTAACGTTCACCAAATAGAAACTAAAGCTTAGATAATCGGTACTTGATAACCAGTCTCTGAGGACGATATTCGGTCTTACCAGACTATATACTTGTGAACGATACGTACGCTTGCGTGAGCATTTGAAATATCGCTAACAAGTTTTTGGCGCCGTTGCCGGGGACTGACGTACTTTTAATATCGAATTATCTATTCTTATTTCTAATTTGGGTTGTATATATATGGTCATGTTATTTTATTTGTAATTTGGTTGCTCCAGGAGCAAGTTTCTAACTTGTTCTGCGAGCATCTTTTTATCACTTTTTGTTGTTTTTCTTATTTTGTAGGTAAAGTTAAAAAAAAAAAAAAAGGCATGGACTACTACTACTATCAGGGGCAGCAGATTCATCAGCAACAACCTAACCCACATGTTCCCCAGGAAGATAGAAATGAGTTGCAGGCAGCCATACATGAGCTCACCAAGTGTCAGACTCAGTTTATGGCTGAGACAAGGGTGTTGATTGGTGTATTTTATATACACTTTTCGAGTCATTTTTAGTTAATCTTTTGTCCCTTTTTATACAAATAAGTGTCGTATTAGGATAGTTTTTCTTTCTTTTGAGTCAAAGTGGTTAAAATGGCCAAATGACGAAAAAGGAGCAAAAAGAGGGCAAAAGAGGAGGTTCCAAAGCTAAAAACAGAGAAAGTGGCGAACGAGGCAAAACCCAGTCGCACGCGCGCCTCGCAGCCGGCGCGCCCAATGTCCAGAGGTGCGAAGTCCCAGTGCCGCGGCCACCGTGTCAACAGTGCGAGCGCGCGCTAATCATCGAGAGGCTACGAGCAGTGGCCGCGCTACCATGCATGCAGAGAATCAGGGTCGCGGCGCCAATTCACCCGAAGTATCACAGAAGTTCCGGCGCCACGACGACGCAGTGGCCGCGCGCCGACGCGAAAATCGAGTTTTGACGATTTTCTGGGCCAGGCCTGCAGAAAAAAGTTAAGGGCGGTTTTCAGCCTATAAAAGGAGAACTCTAGGCTGATTTTAAGGGTTCCCCTTCTTGCACAACACAAGATTTTCTTGCTTGGAGACCTAAACTTAGTAATTTCTTTCCTTTTTCTTTTCTTTTATTTCAGTTTTGCATGATGAACTTTGAATTAGTTCTTGTCATGTCAATGGCTAGGAACTAATTCTTTTATAGGGCTTTCCATGTTAATTCTCTAGAAACTTATGTTATGAATTAATACATGTTTATGGTTATTATTCTTCTTTGAGAGATCTATCCAATAATTGCGTTGAATGCTTGGTAATTAATTGACAACTAATTATCCTTATATGATTTCTAATTTACTTCGAAAGGAGAGATTGTGAATATGATGTAAGTTGGGCAGACATTCTTGGATTGGGGATGAAAATACCTCAATTATTTATGCAGCGTTAATGAGAGGCTTAAAAACCCTAATTTTGCGCATGGTGCGTGACGGTTAACTAGATTTTTGTTCTTAATTCTCCTATAGAGTTATCCTTATCACCGAAAGGTAGGTAAGCTGCAATAATGGGGTTGAGTGTTTATATATCCTTAACTGGAATATAAAACGATTTCGTAAACCTGCTTTCTCCGAGAGAAGAAGTCCATAATTCATTGCATTAATAAATAACATAAGCGGATAGTTGAAGAGACATGGAAGCCCTATTCTCATCACATCTGAAGTAAACTCATTAGTTAAATTAGTCTTTATAATTCTTAGTTATAAACAACAAAATCAAATATCAATTTACCAAATAGATGCCAAAAGATAGATAGTTGGTACTTGAACCCTAATCCTTGTGAACGATATTCGGTCTTATCAAGACTATATTACTTGTCACGATAACGTGCACTTGCGTTAAAGTGTGTGCATCTTTTCGCGCATCAGGTGTCCATAAAAAATCTGGAGATACAAATAGGGCAACTGATGGATATGATGATCAATGTACCGCAAGAAAATATGTCTAGCGACACAATTGTGGGAAGTGGTAAACAAAGTGAGGAGCCTGAAACACACCAAGCTGTTGAAAATTTGAGAAAGGTGGTTGGTGTAGAGAAAAAAGGGGTTACTGAAATCCAATTTTTCACCTTTTTGGATTCCTTGGAGTTCCTTTTTGTTGTACCCATTATAGAAGAAACACCTCCAGATGTCTTTGCTGATCCCCACCCAGAAATTTCATACCCTCAAGGGCACCCCCAAAAGTTGAGAGATGTATGGAGTTTTACTGATCCCTACAGTATAGAGAGCCTAGAAGACAAGTCTGCCTTGTGTAATTGGGGGAAAATCTTAAATCTGAGGCCCTTGCTTGGAAAAATTGTTGTAGTTGAAGTGAGACCTGCAACAATAACTGTGCGGATTGCAAGCAGTTGGCAGAAGGATCCATTGGGCACTAGTAAGGATTAACTGCGTCCGGCTAAAAGACGTTAAAGACAACGCTTGTTGGGAGGCAACCCAATGTTTTTAATTATGTTATTTCAACTCTTGTTTTAGTTTGTTTTATTTTATCTTGAACAGTCTCACGGTATTGGGTTTTGTCTTATATTTTGATGTAAGGTGGAATGGAAACTAAGTGTCAAAAGGCTGAAATTCAGAAGTTCAGAGAGCCCAAAAGCTTGTGCAAACTCAAGAATCTCATCCCAGACCTACTTTATGACCGATGTGTTGTGTCAGTAAGTTGTCCCTACTTTTAGTCTTCACACATTGGGGACGATGTGTCGATTAAGTTTGGGGGGGTGTCTTATTTTGTTTTATTGTTTTGTGTTTTGAGTCTTTTGATTTATCTTTGTGTAGTTTTGAGTCATAACTTTTTTTATGGATCATGTAGGTTGTAGTTGCTAAAGAAATTGAGTGGATAAAGTGGGATAATGTAATGGAATTAAAAGCGACAATTTGTGTGCTTAAGTTAGATATGTCAAAAATTCATGACATCTAATTATTTGAGATATTTGTGCTTAGCCTATGTGTGTCGATTATGAAAAGAAATGTTGAAAATGTCTAGAAAATCTGTTTGCTTGTTATTTGAGGCGAAATAGTTAAGATGTACATGTTTAGGGAGATGATTCAGAAATTTCTTTGATAGTCCTTCTGACAATTCATTACCTACCCTGACATAAATTGTATCCTTAGTCAGCCCCGTTGAGCCTAAAATAATATCTTTGTTTGACATCCTATGATTCCATGTTTGTGTCATAAGTGATAATTGAAGATTTTTAGAATAAAAAGTGTTGAAAAAGAGATAAAAAGAGAATGAAAATTTGATGCATCCCAATGAAAAATATGCAAAAGTCTAAGTTTGGGGGTGCTTGTTATTTATAATGTGTTTAATTCTCTCAAAAGAAAGAAGGGAGAAAGTGGGTATGAAACTAAAAAGAAAACCAAAAGAACGAAATGAGTTGAATGAAAAATGCTTATGGTACGTAATTGAGCCTAAATGTGTATGTCTATGATTAGTGGAGAATAGCAAGTAAACAGGTCTAGCATTTTGGAAAAAATGGAATGAAATTGACATGCATAGGGTAGATGTTTGTATTCTCATTGACCATGATCTAAGTGAATTTGCGAAATATCTAACTTGATCTAGATTGCTGATTATTCATGTTATATATGTTCTAACATATTATCCCATCTTTCATCCATGATTTTAAAGAAGCATTGTTATAGCTACTTGATCCATTTCATAGAGTCTTTGTTTTTGTTTAGTGCTTTACTCGAGGGCGAGTAAAGGTTAAGTTTGGGGGTATTTATTAGGTGTATTTTGTATACACCTTTTGTGTCATTTTTAGTTAGTATTTTCCCATTTTTCGTTCAAATAAGTGTCGTGTTAGGTCGTTTTTCTTTCTTTTGAGTCGCAGCGGTCCTAAATGGAGAAAATGAAAAAAAAAGGAGAAAACGAGCTTGATTTAAATGGAATTGCACACTAAAAGGGCCAATGAATAAAGCCTAAGAAGTCCCGGAAAGTGTAGAAGAAATCAGACGAAGTCCGGGCGAGAAAATGACGAAAAATCGCAAAAACCGAAAGTGGACGATTCCGGCACCGCGGTGCCCAAACTGCTGCGAGGCTGATTGGCTACAGTACTTCCGGCACCGCAGTGCTAGCCAGCAGGACCGCAGTGCGGAGGCGCATTTTCCGATTCTGGGCCGAATTTGACACATTTTCAGGGTCCGCAAGGGCAACTTTCCCCAGATATAAAACCCTAAAACCCTGCTCATTACCTGACATCTGGGATCTTACATCTCACATCTACTTTGGGGGAGAAGAAATGAGGCTATCTTGGAATTCTTGTACATTTCCACAACACAACTCTTGGAGGCATCAAGATTGGAGACCTAGTTCAAGTTATTTTCTTTTCTTTTCTCTTTTCTTTATTTTATTTCAGTTCATCTTGGATTCTGTATTAGTTCTTAGCGTGACTATGGCTAGGAGCTAAACACTCTATTAGGGCTTTCCTTATGAATCGCTTGGAACTTTTATTCATAAATTAATGCAGTAATTTTATTTTCTTCTTCACTTGATTAAGATTTAGTCAATATTTGGTATGAATGTTTGATAATTAATTGATCACTAATTATCAAAACCTATATGATTTCGAATCTAAAGCCGAAAGGAGAGATTTGGATATGCTGTAATTGACTAGACATATGTTAAAATCGCGGACGAAAGTACCCCGATACTTGTGTAGCATTATAGGTTACTGTTCTTAATCCTCATATGTGGTAAATCCTATCATAGAAATATAGAAGGGTTCTGCACTGGGGTTGAGTGATTATATGTTCTAACCAGAATATAAGACAGTCTAGTTAACCGCTATCTTAACGAAGAAGAAGAATCATTTTAGTCGCATTAAAGATTGAATAAAGTAGATAGTTGAGGAGTTTGGAAGCCCTAATTCCTTCATAACTGATTTAAACCAAAGTATTATCATAATTAGTTTATTTTCTGAAATTACTTAGTCTTAGTTATTAGATAAAAATACAAATAAATTAACGTTCACCAAATAGAAACTAAAGCTTAGATAATCGGTACTTGATAACCAGTCTCTGAGGACGATATTCGGTCTTACCAAACTATATTACTTGTGAACGATACGTACACTTGTGTGAGCATTCGAAATATCACTAACACCTCCCATAGTTGAATACCATCGGACTTACTTACTGCGCGGTGAACTTTTTTTCTTGAACTGTCAGTGTTTTGTTTAAGACAAGACAACGGTACCAACACAACAACTTTTTTTACTCTGTTCTTCTTAATATTTTTTTCGTTATGGTCGTAGACACACTTAGATTCTTAAGTGCATTCATTTGCGGTGGGCTGTCCTCGCACTTAAATAGGTGGTCTTCTACAAGGTATCCTTCTATACCCCACTTCACAAGTGTTAGGCACCATTAGAAGTTTCCCCTAACCTAACCTCAACCGGTGAAGATCATTAAAGGTTTTGAAAACTTAACCTCTACCCACAATACATGTAACACTTTAATGTCTATCGCGGGAACGACTTTGGATTTATGTTTCTTTACATAAATCATCATCTGAAGTGCTCTTTCTTCCACCGAAGCGCTCAACTGAACCTTTACAATTTAGTTTTCTCATTGAACCTAATTTCTGGGATATCCAGTCAGTCAGGTTGGGTATCCACTATATTTGTTCTTATTGTTTGTGCTTTACGCCAATTCCTCTAGATAGGCAGAAATCTTACTCTTCTGGTAGTTCCTTAGTTAAAGGTCTGTTATATCCTTTGACGCCGATGATGATCAACTGCCATATGGTCTTATGTCTCCGACAAACATGTTCAGACACTGTTATCTGTGCCCTTACAGTGTATAACTGACGCAGGCGCGGGTTTCTTCCAATAAGGGACATCCTCTAAGAGATCATGAAGTTACTCAACTTCTTTTCATGCTTTTTCAAAAATGATAAACTCCGATTACATCATGAATCGGCCGATGCAAGTTTGCTTAGAGGATTTTCAAAGACACACCATACATATCCAATTGTGGCTTTTTGGTGTTTTTCAAGTCTAATGTCCAGTTTGCATCGCTGTGTTCTCCCAGAACCGCTAGACACCTAGAATACCATAATCCGTAGATAAGCGAATATTTCAGATATTATCATATCCGATTTAACGCCTTCCATTGATCATTTCCAGAATGACGAGTGAACCTTAGTTCAACTGATCTACTTTGTGAGCCGATACCAGGTTATTTTTAGTGTGTAAAATACATTGAACTACATGTGACCTGCGCATATCACTCTTGGTATATGGGTGCACCATGATTCCAATCAGTTCTCCATATCCATTGGTTACGTCAACGAGACTGTCAAAATACCTTGAGTTTGGATTAGACCAGTCCGTTAGATGTCTTAGATATCTCAGTTCCTAAGATTCCATCTGCAATACCCATATCACTCATATCGAAATATCATTTCAACATACTCTTATTCTTTAGGATCAACCTAGGACTTCTTCATGTGATCAAAGTTTTTGCCCCATTGCTTCGGGGTTTGTTTTAGCCCACACAGAGATTTGAAAATTCGACATACTTTCTTCTTTTCCCTGGAATCACATATCCTTCGGGTTGTTCCGTATTACTTTCTTCTTCCACTTTCGGACTTTTGGTTTTCCAACTGTTTGCTTTCTAGCTTCAGAGTCAATGTTTTTGTCGTCAGATTCATTGTTGTTTCTGTTTTATCTGAAATTTCCATGACCAAAATGTAAACATTTCAGGGACAAAAACGGAAGTTCATGAAGAAGCCCAACAGTCCATCAAACCAACTCTCCGATTAGGAAGGTCGTCTGAACATCCATGTCACGCAAGACTGCGGTGGTCCTGCATGTTAAGCTATTTACAGAGGAGCACATGTCTAGGTAGATGAGTCCTTATACTCACAAGAGATCCATCTACTTTTTACTCAATTTGAGTATCCACTTTTATAACACAAAGGTTCTTTTCCTAGAGGAAGGTCAACCATTATACAAGTATGGTTCTATCTGATGGAATCTATTTTCCTTTTTGTAGCTTCTTTCAAAGCAGTGCTTCTGGAGTTGACATTTTTTTGTTAATTGTCTATGGTTTATTCTTAACCATACATGCTAGAAGGCCTGGAGTAAGTCTTGGTCCCCTCTTTGCTCCGTCTCGGTTCAACATCTAGAATCCCTAAGTTCGTAGAGATCCTAACATTAAGTTCGATAGTCGAACTTCCGAGCATCAGAGATCTGTAACGTCTAGTTTCGCATACCAGCACTCGCATGTTCTTATTAACCTCGAGCAGTTACTACTTTTCCTTCTTAAGGAAAGTTATCTTCAAAGAATTCAACATTCTTTGACACCAAGAGGCGATAAGCACTATTGTTCTTTGCAGATCCAGTGGATACGCAATCTACAGTCTTAGGTCCAATCTTGACCTGCTCTGGCTTAGGTATTTCAACCCTTGACACACTACCCATATCACAACATTTGTAGATGTGATCCGTTCCATGTTTCACATGAAGGGTTATCCTTATCCTTATGTGGAGTTCTATTGAGAATCGCATTAGCGGTAAAGATTGCCTTACCTCACTTATTTTAGGCGTTTGTCTAACAACGTTAGACTGAGGTGAGTAAGGAGCAACCGTTGTTTGAGTGATGCTTCACATTCTTCCCCTCTTTCACTATGAATTCCTCAATCCGTAGACTTAGTTGTTTTTCAACATCTGCTTTGTAGCGCTCATCCGCTTCATCTTTGTTCTTCAACAAAGGATGCAATACATTGTACCATCGTCAATGAAGATCACAACGTAATTGTATCCCCCCTCTATTTGTATAAGCTTCAAATCACCCATGTAGGTGTGACTACGTTATAGAGGAGCGGTGCTTCTTTCGCTATTCCTTTGACGGAATGCAAAGGTAATTTTGCCTCTTCGGCTACCTCACATTCATTTTGAGGGTTTATGTCGACAAAAGGCAACAATCTCAACTTAGTTAGCTTTTGAATGACTTTCTATTTAACGTGTCTTAATCTATGATGGCATAGATGCATATATTACAAATATATCATTCATTTGGCTACAAACATACTGTACCATTCTCAGTTATTTCAGGCCTGTTGGACTAGACTTAAACCAGTTTGACCAACATCGTCTCTGAAACTAAGTTTGGGACATGTATCATCTCTTTTTAGATTGATCTCATTCCCTTAAGTCCTTTTGAGGACAGCCTCTCCAACCCCTTCTACTTTAGAGGTGGCGTTGCTTCCTATGAACAAACTTTTGCCCGTGGTTAGGGCGTAACCGGATCATATGTGATCTAGATACTCTGGCCCACTCCAGTTGTCTTGGCAGACAGAGTGTCTAATTTATTTTTTGTCTTTCTTTTGGCCTTCAGATCATTTAAGATCTGAAAACTTTGGCCACTTCAGTCGCCCATAGGCTTTGTATGACTGAGTGTCTAATACAAATGAAGGATCTTCTATCGGAAACTGGTTAGTTATTTAATATATTCCTGTAATTAGGTTTAGGTTAGGTAATATATTCCTGTAATTAGGTTTAGGTTAGGTAAAGCTCATAATTCTTGGCAATGGCCAAACAAGAAATTTGCCTATGATATCACGTCAAAATCACCAAAGTTTATAAATTCACAAATCCAAAATGCATGAATTATTGATGTGTCCTCCTTAAAAAGATCTTTTTTCTTTTGCTGATGACTTTACATATCCCATAGCAAAAATATGTTTATCTTGAGCAGAAGTAGGCTCATCAAGTAGTTTTGTTTTACTCCTAGAAAATTTAAGTTTGGAAATCATGAGGATGGAGTTAAAATATGGGTAATAGGATGAGTTGGGTTTTTGATATATATATATATATATAGAATTGAAATTCAGTAGCAGGAACAAAATTTCCGATAACTTGCATATTTTGTTATGTAAATCTAGATATATTATTAAAGGAATATGTTCTCTTGATATTATTCATCAATAATGTACAATATATATAATAGTACAAGAATATCTAAACTAGGTAACTAATCAACCTAATTACAATAGGAAATATAATTCTACCTAAAATAGGAGACCTAATTACAATAGGAATACAATATACTTAAAATAAGTGATATACAAATAATGAAAGAATATTCGGGAAATATTCTATTACACCCCCGCAGTCGAAGCGGGAGGTTCACGAACCCTTAGACTGACTCGAAAATCATCAAATAGTATGTGCGGAAATCCTTTGGTGAAGATGTCGACAATTTGATATCTGGAAGGAACATGAAGGACACGAACTTGACCACGAGCCACTTTTTCGCGAACGAAATGAATGTCCATCTCAATGTATTTAGTGCGCTGATGTTTGACGAGATTGCCGGAGAGATATATCACACTAATATTATCGCAGTAGACCAGTGTTGCCTTTTGAATCGGGTAGTGAAGCTCAAGTAGATGGTTACAGATCCAACAAGACTCCAAGATGACGTTGGTGACACCTCTGTACTCTGCTTCGGCACTGGATCATGATAGTGTAGGTTGCCTTTTGGAATACAAATATAATAGGTTATCTCCGAGGAAAATGCAGTAACCAGACGTGGAGCGTCGGGTGTCAGGACATCCACCTCAGTTAGCATCAGAATAAGCAGTGAGACTAGTGAGCGAGGACCTATATAGATGTAATCTGAAGTGAAGTGTAACTTGGACGTATCATAAAATATGTTTGAGGGCATACATGTGTGCTTCCGTCGGATTGTGCATGTGTAAGAAAATTTGTTGCACGACATATGATATGTTAGGTCTCATGAATGTGAGGTACTGCAAGGCCCCAACCAGGCTATGATAGTGAGTCGGATCTGAATATAGATGGCTGAAATCAGCGTTGAGCTTGGAATTGGTGTCTACTGGCGTGTGAGATGGTTTTCAAGATATCATGCCTACATGGTCAAGGATCTCTTCGGCATATATTTTTTGACACAGAAATAGGCACCAGAATGTCGAGTGACAGAGATGCCCAAGAAATAACTTAGGGGCCCCAAATTCTTCATAGCAAACTCAGAGGAAAGGAGAGATATAATGGACCGGCGGAGAGCATCGGGTGATGCAGTGAGGATGACATCATCAACATATAATAATAAGAGCCATGTTTGTACCATTTTTATAGATGAATAGGGAATGGTCAGATTTGTTGCGTGAAACACTGATAGAGGAGACATAACCGGTGAACTACTGGTACTATGCCCGAGGAGCATGTTTCAGTCCATAGAGCGATTTCCGCAACAGAAACATATAATCTGAATTAATAGGATCCCTGAAACCCATAAGCTAATGCATATATACCATTTCATGAATATCCCCATGTAAGAAGACATTCTTGACATCAAGTTAATGAATGGGCCAGGACTTGGATAGGACAATGTTGAGAACGGTCCGGATGGTTCTGGGCTTTATGACCGAGCTGAACATTTTATCACAGTCCACTCCCACCTATTGAGACATGTCATCACCTTCAAGACAAGCCTTGTACCTCTCAAAAGAACTATCAGATTTCTTTTTATTTCTAAAAATCCATATAGAACGAATAATGTTAGCATCACGTTGACGGAGTACTAGGTCCCACATCTTATTATCAATAAGAGCATTATATTCACTAATAATTGCGACTTTTCAATTAAGATCGGACAAGACATCCTTCAGATTTCGAGGGATAGGGAAAGGAACAACAAAAGAGGATAGGTTAAACAATCGTTTAGATTTATGAATTCCGTGCATGACATAGGTTTCCATGGTCCAAGAACATTTCTCAGGATGTGGGATGCGATGGGGTGTACCGCGGGATTGCCGGGAAGAGGATGAAGGGTACAGGTAGCAGGACCGATTGGACGATGCTCGATTTGCTGAGAGGGGGCTGCAGAATCACCCTGAGGCAGGCTATTTTGGGCCAACGTTGGTAGAACAAAGTGGGCAGTGTGTCCCGAAATTTTCGAGGTAGGGACGGGTGCTGGGGTCTGGGACGACGGACTATATAAATGATGAATTAGAAGAGGGTTCCGGTCGTCATCTCGGAAGTCGTAGAAATGTCGAGGTGGTGAGTTTAGAGAGGCAAAGGAGAATTGAGACTCATCAAATAGGACATGACGTGAAATAATAATTTTACGACTCGACAAATCATAGCACGAGTAACCACGATGATTGACGGGTAATTCAGAAACACACATGAAGTAGACCGAGGTTAGAGTTTGTGAGTGATCGGATGAAGAGGATAACAGAGACATCCAAAGAATCGCAAGTATTGGTAGGATGAGTTCCTACAAACAAAACTTGAGTGGGCGACTGTTGAGCTAGAGACTTGCTTGAGATTATGTTCTGGAGATAGGTGGCCATAGAGAGTGTATAATTCAAAATTTGAGGGAAATTGAGACGTGAACAAGTAGGACACGAATTATGTTGTTTATGGTTCGAATTAGGTTGAAATTCAAGGAAAATTGAGTATATATGAGACTTATATTTTAGAGGATAAACCCAAAGAAAGTGAGAAATCGTCCAAAAATACCAAATAATATTTATGACCCAAGTTGCTATTAATGGGAGATGTCCATAAATTGACATGAATAATATCAAAAGGAGAAAAAGTAACACTAAAAAATGATTTAAACGGAAGTCGAACATGCTTATCTAAAGGACAATAATGGCAATTTTGAGTCAATTTCCCATTATTACATTTAATGAAATTATGATTTCTAAGAAAACTAAAAACTAGTGCTCCCGGGTTCCCAAGTCTATTGTGTCAGGTTGATGGAGAAATTGCATCTAGAGAGGTATGTGGAGTGACACGTGCAGCGAAATTGGATGAGAAATGATAGAGGTCCCCTACACTATTTCTTATCGTAAGAGGTGTTCCCATATGTAGGTCATTTACAAAGAAATCAAAAGGGTCAAACTCAATAGATACAAAATTGTCACTAGCAAATTTCCTAACAGATTTTAAATTTTTAATGATGTTAGGAGCATATAGGCCATTTTTTAGGAAAAATTGAGGGTGAGGTGGAAGTGTGTAAGTGGTTTCATAGCCTTGAATTGGAATGCAATTGCCATTTATGACCAAAACGTATTGAGGATTTTGCAAATTAAATAGTTGAGGAAGATTACCAAAGGTGCGAGTGAGGTGGGGTGTGGCACCCGTTTCCATGTACCATGTATCTTCGGGCTGTTGAAGATTCATAGTGTTATAGCTTGGGCTAATTTAGTAGGTGTGAGGAGGCCAGAATTTTGCTGATGTTGTTGGGCCGGTGCAAGATGTGCCTTTTCTGTGTGGCTTGTTTGACGGGTACCTACGTCGGGAATGGGCAGTGGGGGAGGCCCAATTTTCGCAATTCATCCAAGGCAGTGGGTCGACCCAAAGTGCTTGGTATAAGGCCTGCTGTGTTGGGCCGATAGAATTGGATCGTGCTCCATGGCCCTTTCCTTTTTCGCCACACCTGTTGCCGCGACCACATCCGCTCGCTGCGCCGACCACGCGGCGGGGTGGGTGGTCCATGTGTGGTGGTGGTTCGGTAGACGGAGTGGTGGTTGGCGGTACGTCGACCGCCAAAGCCTATTGATTATGTCCGTCTTGTTTGGCTCGTCTAGTCTCCTCCAATAGTAATTGTGACTGGGCCTTGTTGAAGCTAGGGAGGGGATTGGTTTGTTGGATCATCATGGCAAACGTATCGTACTCACCTTTTGGTAAACCATTGATGAGTTGTAAAACCATCTTTGTTTCGGAAATCAGATTGTCAACATTAGATAATTGATCGACTACTAATTTAAGTTGTTTACAATAGTCTACCATGTTAGCAAAATTTTCAAGACGGGTGTTGTTGAATTACTCCTCCAGATACATGACACGTGTATGTTTATTATCTTGAAAGATTTCTTCTTAGATTGTCCATAGTTAAAAATACGAAATATGACTAGATACAGAATTTAAGAAATAAAAAAAGACTTTTAAATCTTATGGTCTAGAGATATTTGTGTGATTATAGATAATCTCGTTAGACGTAAAAAATAAAATTTAAAATATAGAATATGTCACAACTATATAGGGTCCCACATATCCATGTTATAATTTGGACGTGGAGTTTCTTTTAAATCTTCCAAAACAATTCCTAACATTTATAGATTAGTCAACAGTCCCTCATGTGTATCTCCTTGTTTTCCTCTAAACTTGCCGAAGAAAATGGTGTAAGGTTATTTAAGATACTTTTACTAAGGTCAAGGGTGGGTCCCCTGTGTATCTAGAGTCAACTTGATTTGGGCACTGGACGTACATTAAAAAATCTTTGAAATTAGTGATTTTTAATTTTTAATTTTTAATTCTCCAAAGTGTTGTGCGGGGAAGGGGGGGGGGGGGGGGGATATCACCTACCTCAATGATGATTCTTGTAAATCACTCATTTTATCAATAAAACTTTAATCTTGCTAGTTCATTTAGATACTTGAATAAAAATATGATCTAAAGTCTAAATCCATTTTGACCGAATGCAAAGGTAATTTTGCCTCTTCGGCTACCTCACATTCATTTTGAGGGTTTATGTCGACAAAAGACAACAATCTCAACTTAGTTAGCTTTTGAATGACTTTCTATTTAACGTGTCTTAATCTATGATGGCATAGATGCATATATTATAAATATATCATTCATTTGGCTACAAACATACTGTACCATTCTCAGTTATTTCAGACCTGTTGGACTAGACTTAAACCAGTTTGACCAACATCGTCTTTGAAACTATGTTTGGGACATGTATCATCTCTTTTTAGATTGATCTCATTCCCTTAAGTCCTTTTGAGGACAGCCTCTCCAACCCCTTCTACTTTTGAATAAAAATATGATCTAAAGTCTAAATCCAAGTTGGAGACTTTGTCACTGAATGTCATTTTAATAATATACCTGTTCAATTATTATACATGTATTTAGATTTTTAAATTATTTATCGAAGTGACATAACATATAATAATTGGTCTCTAATCTCGATCTCGAAATTTCATTAGGCAATATTTTTCATTATGTGCGTCAAAAAGTGAGGCATGCCATGCTTATTTGAATTCCTCTTAATTGAGCAATTGAGCAATTGAATTTCCTCTTAATCATGTAGACCTATTTACAACCAACAATGTTAGAGTTAGATGGTGGTGGAACCAATGTCCAACAATTTCCTGCACTTTAATTTATTAAATTCCTGCAGAACCTTACTATTTATGGCTTCCTTCATGAGGAACCTTAGCTAAGTAAGTTACTCTCTATTTACCTGTCATATTCTTTAATTATCTCTATATTATTCAATCTCTTATATGTCAGTTCCTTCCCTATTTATTATCCCCTTTAGATCATCGACCTAACTTGGTATCAAAGTCATAAAGGGTAAATTCTAAAGAGATATATGAGTTCCAGATCAGGTGAAAATCCCTGTTCGTTTTCCCCGATAAACTTGGCTACGGCTTAGCCTTCTGAGTTGGTTAAATCCCATTTAGTCGAACGATCAGATCGCAGGGTCACAGTAAGTCCCCGTGTGTAGGGCCGACAAGAACCCATTGATATACTGTTCGTATAGGGGTTGTAGGAAGGTAAGGGTCTTCGAACTAGGATTCCATATACATGGATCCTTTTTCTCAATAGAATTACTTCTTATGTTTTTGGAATCATCTTCTTCCATGGATTCAAAGAAGAAGATGATCTTTGATGATCTTCAACTTCTAGAGAGAAGGAAGAGAATTCTAAACTAAGAGAAGAAAAAGTTTGTCTAACTAAGGGAGAGGGTTCTCTTTTTATAAGAGAACTACAAAGTGGAAATTCACTATTACAGGGATATTTTAATAATTAAACTATTCCAAGTTAGGCAGAGGATCTAAAGGGGATAATAAATAGGGAAGGAACTGACATATAAGAGATTGAATAATATAAAGACAATTAAAGAATACGACAGGTAAATAGAGAGTAACTTACTTAGCTAAGGTTCCTCATGAAGGAAGCCATAGAGAGTAAGGTTCTGCAGGAATTTAATAAATTAAAGTGCAGGAATTTAAAGGAATTTAATTGAGGTGACTCGGCCAACCATAGATGCAGAATTTAAATAATTTAAAGACAGGAATTTAATTGCAGTAGGTGGTAGAACCAACCATGTTGCAAGATAATTGTAATATAAAAACGTAAATTTAAATGCAAGAATTTAAAGAGCATGAATATTTTAAAAGATATAGGAGGCAGTGCCTTCCATAATCGTTTTTATTCAAAACTTTAAAGTACTTACAAGGAGTATAATTTCGAACGGAATATTTGGTGTTTATCTGTTATGAATCAGTGAGTGAACTGAATCATATCAATTGGATAATTTTTGGTAAATTATCGGGTAAGAAATATTTTGGAATATTAGTTCATAGACTCCCCGAGGTCTTATGAACTTGGAATATTTTGGTAACCTAATTCTACTAAGGGGGAAACTTTGGAGATCTTCAACTTCTAGAGAGAAGGAAGAGAATTCTAAACTAAGGGAAGAGAAAGCTTGAGAAACTAAGGGAGAGGGGTTCTCTTTTTATAAGAGAATTACAAAGTGAGAATTCATTATTATAAGAATATTTTAATAATTTAAACTATTCATCTGAGTGTTGAATGAGGTCATGCATGACCTCGGTATTTTTGTCTTCATCTCGAATTCTGCTTTCACTATATTGAGCACTGAGATTTGTCGTCAATTCGTCAATTATTCCTCCGAGATTTTCGGTCAATTTGTCAATTATTCCTCTGGGATTTTCGGTATTTTTGGCAGCATCTAGAATCCACTGTTGCCGAAAATAGGAATATTTTCATTTTCAATTTCGGGTTCTTCCTCATCATTCGAAGAGCTCTGTTTGGATGAGGATGGTGCAAATTTCTGGAATATTGTTTGTATCTCTTCCGGAGTTTTTGCTTGTTATACCCCGTATTTCCAGAGTATGTACGTGGGGGACGTACGTAGAAATTTTCGAACTTCTTTAGGCTTGGCCGAATTCTTTTTGTGCACAACACCCGGTTAGAGTCGTTTTTAGAAAGCGTTTTCACGACTTTCGTAGGGAATTTCCGGCTATGTCATTTATAATTTTGCGGATTTTCCGAGAGGCGTAACATTTTGGACCAACAGAGGCGACACTTGTCACCTACAATTAGTGAAGGTTGGCGGACGAAATGGGCAAGGATTGGCACGTTTTTGTGTTGAATTGTGGTCAAGGGTTAGGTAGGATATTTTGTGTAGATGGATAAGGTTGCGTGGCTTAATCTTGGCCTTACACTTGCTATGCACTTGTCTTCATCTTGGCCATTGGTTGGCCTTCACTTGACCTATAAATACCCTTAGTTGATGAACTTTCTTCATCCAAAACTTGAGCAATCTACCTAAGTCTCAAAATACTCCTCCTCTTACTTACTTTCGTCCGCCACACTACCCCCAGAAGCCTTGGCGAGAGGTCTACCCCCTAGCCTAGTTGTTGTCGTATAATACCCCGTGTGGTGGTATAGAAATACTCTCCTAGTATTGTTATAATGCCCAAAATCCTTTAGCCAAATACCGTGTAGTACTTTCCACAGTACCACTTTTTACAAAAGCCCTGAAAATACTATTATACTTTCCTCGATCACTAAAACGAAACCCTAAGTAAATCTTCACCGTAGTTGAAGTTATAGTAGAAGTTGGTTAGAACTTCTAAGGGTTGTTTGGGAGTCGGGCCTTTCGGAGTAGGAGCTAAACCTTGCTCAGGATCGACATTTAAACTCGGATAATTTTGGGCTTATCGAGGTAAACACTCTTGACCTTCTATTGTAATTGGAAATTACATGTTGTA
Source organism: Przewalskia tangutica (assembly GCA_029844215.1). NCBI lineage: Eukaryota > Viridiplantae > Streptophyta > Magnoliopsida > Solanales > Solanaceae > Przewalskia > Przewalskia tangutica. Next base: position 149,711,064 of record CM056719.1, read on the forward strand.
GGAATATATAGTTGAAGTATACTATATATAGAACTGAACTTTATAATTGTGCGGCAATGTCTTTGACTTAAGCCCGAATAATACTTACTGATGTCTTGCGACTTAAGCTGAATTTAAATAAGAGCGAATCGTAATTACATAGGGGTGTATTCAGATGAGACTTGTGTAGCATTCTTTGTGTAGTAGAATTGTACACGTCCGGCCGAGCGTGTTAACCCCACTGGTTGGCTTGGTGGCGGCCTCGATAGAGAGGAGATTTCTGTTGTTGCGGGAAGTCTTCCGAATTTTCTGTAGAATATTCTACGTCGGGATCTAAAGATATTAATAGGCGCTTTGTGGCCTCTATAGGTTGTAGTACTACGTGTGGAGTGACTGCTTGGTGAGAGTGTGGCCGAGCGGTTTGAGGTACTTGGGCGTTTTGCTATTAGTCGATAATCTTCGCGAGGTATGTGAACCTCTTCCTATCTCTTCTAGCATGATATGTGTGAACTATGTAGTACGGTGACGTCACGTATGCTAAATGTATTTGATTGGTTTAAAACATAAAGTGTTATAACGGCTTTATGGGAAGTCGGTTATAATAGCTTTATGTGGATAAGCAAATACTTGTGGTTTCTAAAAGGTAGCGATTTGAATAATAAGCGGCTTGATATGTGTTAATAAAGAACTTGAAGTATTTCAAAGATTTATGAATCGTTTTGAAAGAATGAGTAGTACTTGGGTTTTGAAAGCTTAAGAGTTATACTAGCTTTATGGGAAGTTAGGTATAACGGCTTAAGAATGTTTCTTGATTTGGAAATCGAATGTGTATCGACAAACCAACTGCGGCGTTAATAAAAGGAAAATGTATTGACTAATGAAGTATTATTAAAACCAGTAGAAACCTCCATCCGCATAGAAGCTAAGATGAGACAAAATGATATTACATTTCTAGATCATGGTCGCTTAATAAGATTGATTATAAACAAGAATAACCTACTCACATATAAGACATATGTTTCTCAAAACGTTTAAAGGAGAATTATGTTGTAAAGGACTAAAACTATGAACTACGAAACCTTTTTCTAAAATGAGAAACTTGAGCATTGAAATTAGGCAAACTTGAGCGTTTGGAAAATAAGGTTGTTACTTGATTTTACAAAGGAAAGCATTTTGGTTTACTAAACAATGTTAGTCACTCAATTTTAATACTACTTTTATCGGGTGACCTTTGTAAAAGAAATGTATAATAAAGTGAATTTAACGGACGTAGTACTTTAAGGTTAAAATCGGACTTTGACATAAAATGAAAGTACCTTGAGTCGTGTGTAGCTTGCTTATGCTTGTTGTTATGAAACTTGACCATGTTACGTGTGATAGCCTTGTTGTGCAAGTATTGTGTTCTACTCGACCGGTTCATCCGAATGTATTTCACTTGATTACCGATTCATCCGGAATGTATTTCACTTGAGTCCGGGTCATCCGAATGTATTTCACTTGATTCGGGTCATCCGAATGTATTTCACTTGATTCAGGCTCATCCGGAATGTATTTCACTTAGTCCGGGTCATCCGAATGTATTTCACTTGATTACGGGTCATCCGAATGTATTTCACTTGATTACCGTCATCCGAATGTGTTTCACTTGATTACCGGTTCATCCGAATGTATTTCACTCGACCACGGCTCATCCGGAATGTATATCACTTGACTACGGTTCATCCGGAATGTATTTCATCGACTAGGTTCATCCGGAATGTATTCCACACGTTCTATATTGGGTCCATAAGATGGGCCGAGACACGTTATACGTATCACATGATTTGTACCTAGGCTGGCGGTGAGGAAGAAGTTCCACGGGCGTGAGGATGACTTTGAGGCGTGAGTCACGACTTGACATGCCGCTTCTATGTTGTGAACGTAGTTTGGTTATCATACATGTCTCTGCTTTATATAGACTATTATGATTTCATTTACTGATATTTCTGATTTCACATACTTGGTACATGTTATCGACCTCCTTCGGGCTGCGTTCATCTGCATGAGTAAAAGGTACATCGGTATCGATCCCCGCTTTAGGATCACCTTTCAACAGTATTGGGAAGCTCCTTTCCTTCGAGGCTTATCTTTTGGTATGTTACCACAGTGCAGTAGATGCTTATACATTCGGGGTATGGCGGGCCCTGTCTGTCATGCATTGTTGTAAAATCTTAGAGTGCATGCTTTGTTGTGGCGGGGTTTGTAAAAAGGATAAGCTGTTCGGGTATTTATGTATATATGATGAAGGCAAGCTATTTTGGTTGCTTTGTTTATTTATCTTTTCTCTTAATTCATGTTCATGTTTTTATTTCACTGATTTTTCTCGATGTTGTATCACCAGGGTGCGGGGTAAGGCACGATCCACGCCCGGGTTGGTCGTGACAAAAGTGGTATCGAGCGATTAGTCCTCTGAAAGTGTCTGACCGTGTCTAGTAGAGTCTTGATTATCGGTGTGTTGTGCACCACATCTATAATCGTGAGGTTGCAGGACATTTAGGATTAGTTTCCATTCTTCTCATTACGAGATCGTGCCTTGTAGCATGTGATAAATTGGACCCTCCGACGTACTCCTTTCCTTTACCGATTATGCCTCCGCGTAAGGCAACGAGCCCAGATGGGCAAGGCGAGGAGGCGTTAGTGAGATCTGAGAGCACGAGGCGCAGCGTCGATACACGAGACAAGATTCGACGGCGGGTTTCGCGACGCCGCCGCCAAAGAGTTTAGAGCGCGGCGATGGCTGCCGAGACTCTGATACACGAGCCTCCATCCCACGGCCGAGCCGATGAGATGGTACAAGAGATGGCGATCGGCGTGGTCGTGGCGAATATGAGATAGGTCGACGCAGATTCCAGCCTTCAAAGAAGACCGTAGTTCACCCCGAGCGCATTTGAGGCTACGGACTTCACGAGTTGTAGCCTCCGGTGTTCATGGATCGAGAGCGAGGCGACCTCGGGAGTTTATCAAGCGACTACCCGGATCATGAGTGATCGAGCCTCGAGGCGCAGTCGGTGGTATTGGGTTCGCATCGATTGCGTGATACTGCGATTGGTAGTTTGATTCATGGAGCTGTCGGGAAGAGCATGCACTTCCAGTGATTTGGAAACGAGTTCTCGAGGCATTTCTTGCACATTTCTTGCCTCGCGGATGAGAGGCTCGGGTAAACAATTTTTGACGCGTTGAGGCGGGGCGGGCGAGCGGTTAGAGAGTACAATGTGGAGTTCGACTCATTAGCTCGGTATGTTCCATTGTAGTAGCGATATAGAGGGCCAGTACACCGCCACGCCACCGGTGGGCGATTACTTGGCGAGGCTTATGCAGGTGTAGCTCTTGGTAGGGCATGGACATTGCCGCGTCAAGCTCATGCACTAGGATGTGAGGCACGCGAGAGGTCGGCGGAATGGCCGAGATCGCCAGAAGAGGGCGAGCAGCAGGTCCTTTGGTAACTTTCGAGGCGGACCGCCTCGGCGATCTAGTTATGTACCTCGCGATGCAGTGGTCCTCGCGATCTTGGTCGTTCGGGGTATTCGGAGCTGGTCGAGCTCGGGGCTTCCGGTTCACGTGTTCACGTGAGTGCTAGCGGCAGGATTCATGTCCTCGGTGTGCGCGATGTGGCAAACATCATCCCGAAATGTCGTCTTTCTGGTGCTTGTTTCACTGCTGGCCGTCGAGGGCCGTGTGACGAGGCTGTGCTTATAGGAGAGGTACCGGCAGCTTGGCGCAGCCTACCGGATCAGTGGCAGGTTCATCGCCTTCTACAGTTATGCGCCCTGCAGGGCAGACTTATGATTAGAGTGGAGCGGTAGCTTCAGGTATATCCTTAACCATCTAGAGGCTTGTATGTTTTGATGTTATGTTAATGTGTTAAGTGTTATGTTCGGATAGCTTTGTGCTAAAATGTGATTTAGGAACCTGGTTGGGGAAAAAGGGTAAGCCTGGGGGTGAGAAAATGATGAACCTTAGAATATTACAGTTGAGACCTTAGATGTAAGGTCGTCTTGAGTACAAGATTTTGCGAGTGATCCTTGTCAGAGTGCATTTTATGCCTAGAAAATATTGTGTGATAAGTCTCTGGGTTGGGTAAATGAAAGTGGTATCTTTCATGATGTGATTTAGCAAGGTTGTTCGGATCGAAAACGAGAGAGTCGGCGTGTGAGCTCGGGTTGAGGGCGTGTTGCGTGTCAACCCGTGGCCGGAATGAGGTGGGTCATCTGGGTGGTCCGCCAGCGGTAGGGTCACGAGTGCTAGGCCCAGTTTAGATGACCATCGTATGAGTTCGTGGATATGTTCGACAGGCGGATCGTGAAGGCGGAAGTGGCCTTAAGGAAGATCGAGGCTAGTAAGATAACCAAGTTGGAGGTGGTGACTCGAGGTTTGGAGAACCAGGCGATAATCGAAGTGTGAATGATATCGGAAGAGTTCAAGAGTTCGAGAAGAGTACGACGAGTAAGGGTAGAGGCGAGCATGTATTGCGAGCATAGATATGATCATTTCTTGTAAAGGGAGAAGGTGCGAAGGATGTATATTTTAGACCTCAGGAATCGCATGCAGTCCGGCACCATTTGTTGGGTCGCCGGAGTGACACTAGAACCTCGCGGCAAAGTGACAAAAGTTTGTGATGTTAGAGGTGTTTCCTCGTGGACTTGGATATAAGTATTTGCGTGCATGTGTTGTTTCGTGGCCAGTTGTGGCGTTGGCAACTTATTAGAAGAACTTTATCGTTATCCGTCTTGAGAAGGAACATTCGGGACGAATGTTTCTAAGGAGGGGAGAATGTTATACCGTATTTCCAGTATGTGCGTGGGGGACGTACGTAGAAATTTTCGAACTTCTTTAGGCTTGGCCGAATTCTTTTTGTGCACAACACCCGGTTAGAGTCGTTTTTCGACGAAACGTTTTCACAGCTTTCGTAGGGGAATTTCCGGCTATGTCATTTATAATTTTTGCGGATTTTTCCGAGAGACGTAACATTTTGGACCAACAAGAGGGCGACACTTGTCACCTCTAATTAGTGGTTGGCGGACGAAATGGGCAAGGATTGGCACGTTTTTTGTGTTGAATTGTGGTCAAGGGTTAGGTAGGATATTTTGTGTAGATGGATAAGGTTGCATACGGCTTAATCTTGGCCTTACACTTGCTATGCACTTGTCTTCATCTTGGCCATGGTTGGCCTTCACTTGACCTATAAATACCCCTTAGTTGATGAACTTTCTTCATCCAAAACTTGAGCAATCTACCTAAGTCTCAAAATACTCCTCCTCTTACTTACTTTCGTCCGCCACACTACCCTCAGAAGCCTTGGCGAGAGGTCTACCCCACTAGCCTAGTTGTTTTCGTATAATACCCTTGTTGTGGTATAGAAATACTCTCTAGTATTGTTATAATGCCCAAAATACTTTAGCCAAATACCTTGTAGTACTTTCCAAAGTACCCATTTTACAAAAGCCGGAAAATACTATTATACTTTCCTCGATCACTAAAACGAAACCCTAAGTAAATCTTCACCGTAGTTGAAGTTATAGTAGAAGTTGGTTAGAACTTCTAAGGGTTGTTTGGAGCAGTCGGGCGCTCGGAGTAGGAGCTAAACCTTGCTCGGGATCGACATTTAAACTCGGATAATTTTGGGCTTATCGAGGTAAACACTCTTGACCTTCTATTGTAATTGGAAATTACATGTTGTAGGAATATATAGTTGAAGTATACTATATATAGAATGAACTTTATAATTGTGCGGCAATGTCTTTTGACTTAAGCTGAATAATACTTACAGCGATGTCTTGCGACTTAAGCTGAATTTAAATAAGAGAATCGAATGTAATTACATAGGGTGTATTACTGATGGGGTGTGTAACATTGTTGTGTAGTAGAATTGTACACGCCCGGTCGGACGTGTTAACCCCACGGTTGGCTTGGTAGCCTCGATAGAGGAGGAGATTTACGCTGCTGTTGGGGAGGTCTCTGAATTTTACGTAGAATATTCGTCGGGATCTAAAGATATTAATAGCGCTTTGTGGCCTCTATAGGTTGTAGTACTACGTGTGGAGTGACACCTTGGTCGAGTGTGGCCAGACGGTTTGAGGTACTTGGAGCGTTTTGCTATTAGTCGATAATCTTCGCGAGGTATGTGAACCTCTTCCTATCTCTTCTAGCATGATATGTGTGAACTATGTAGTACGGTAGACGTACATGTGCTAAATGTATTTGATTGGTTTAAAACATAAAGTGTTATAACGGTTTTATGGGAAGTCGGTTATAATAGCTTTATGTGGATAAGCAAATACTTGTGGTTTCTAAAAGGTAACTGATTTGAATAATAACTGGCTTGATATGTGTTAATAAAGAACTTGAAGTATTTCAAAAGATTTATGAATCGTTTTGAAAGAATGAGTAGTACTTGGGTTTTGAAAGCTTAAGAGTTATACTAGCTTTATGGGAAGTTAGGTATAACGGCTTAGAATGTTTCTTGATTTGAAATCGAGAATGTGTATCGACAAACCATCGCAGCGTTAATAAAGGAAAATGTATTGACTAATGAAGTATTATTAAAACGGTAGAAACCTCCATCCGTAGAAGCTAAGATGAGACAAAATGATATTACATTTCTAGATCATGGCCGCTTAATAAGATTGATTATAAACAAGAATAACCTACTCACATATAAGACATATGTTTCTCAAAACGTTTAAAGGAGAATTATGATTTAAAGGACTAAAACTATGAACTACGAAACCTTTTTCTAAAATGAGAAACTTGAGCATTCGAAATTAGGCAAACTTGAACGTTTGGAAAATAAGGTTGTTACTTGATTTTACAAAGGAAAGCATTTTGGTTTACTTAACAATGTTAGTCACTCCAATTTTATACTACGTATCGGGTGACCTTTGTAAAGAAATGGATCTTAAAAGGAATTTAACTGACGTAGTACTTTAAGGTTAAAATCGGACTTTGACATAAAATGAAAGTACCTTGAGTCGTGTGTAGCTTGCTTATGCTTGTTGTTATGAAACTTGACCATGTTACGTGTGATAGCCTTGTTGTGCAAGTATTGTGTTCTACTCGACTACCGGTTCATCCGGGAATGTATTTCACTTGATTACCGATTCATCCGGGAATGTATTTCACTTAGTACGGGTCATCCGGAATGTATTTCACTTGATTACCGTCATCCGAATGTATTTCACTTGATTCGGCTCATCCGAATGTATTTCACTTGAGTCTGGGTCATCCGAATGTATTTCACTTGATTACCGTCATCCGGAATGTATTTCACTTGATTACGGGTCATCCGAATGTGTTTCACTTGATTACGGTTCATCCGGAATGTATTTCACTCGACTCGGTTCATCCGGAATGTATATCACTTGACTAGGTTCATCCGGAATGTATTTCACGACTACGGTTCCGGAGAATGTATCCACACGTTCTATATTGGGTCCATAAGATGGGCGAGACTGCATACGTATCACATGATTTGTACCTGCCCAGCGGTGAAGAAGTTCCACGGCGTGAGGATGACTTTGAGGCGTGAGTCACGACTTGACATATCGCTTCTATGTTGTGAGCGTAGTTTGGTTATCATACATGTCTCACCTTTATATAGACTATTATGATTTCATTTACAGTATTTCTGATTTCACATACTTGGTACATGTTATCGACCTCGCCGAAGTGCGTTCATCCGCAGTAAAAACATCATCGGTATCGATCCCGCTTAGGATCACCTTTCAGCGTATTGGAAGCTCCGTTCCTTGGAGGCTTATCTTTTGGTATGTTACCTGAGTGCAGTAGATGCTTATACATTCGAGGGTATGGCGGGCCACTGTCCCGTCATACCATTGTAAAATCTTAAGTGCATGCCTTTGTTGTGGCGGGGTTTGTAAAAGGATAGCGTTCGGGTATTTATGTATATATGATGAAGGCAACTGTTTTGGTTGCTTTGTTTATTTATCTTTTCTCTTAATTCATGTTCATGTTTTTATTTATTGATTTTTCTCGATGTTGTATCCCTAGGGTGCCGGGGTAAGGCAGATCACGGGCCGGGTTGGTCGTGACATTCTTGCGACCAATGATGAAATTGACACCCAATTTTGACTCATCTTTTAGTCATTTCTTGCAATTTTAAGCATTTTAGGACACCGCATTTTATCTTAATTTTTGACATTTTTATATATTTTTTACCTAACATTCTATGTTGTTTTATTTCTTGTAAATTGACATCATGTTTTTACTTTAATTAGATATTAAACATTTTTAAAATATTATGTTATTATTGTTGCGCGATCATTTTGTTTTACTAATTTTGCATCTCTTTAAATAATTAACTGACATCCCGTCTTTACTTTTAATCAGGCATTAAATATTTGCTAAATATTGTATTTTATTATTATTGCATCAGCATTTGCATTTTAATAATTTTGTATCTTTAAATAATTTTCTTTTAAATAATTAATCCATTTTGCATCTTTTGTGAAACCAGTTTAGTCCAAGGCACAATCCAAACCAGTCCAATCCGCCAAAAACCGAAGCCCAAACTGAGGCCCAATACACCTTTCATCTTTTTCCTCCAATACTCAATACCCAATACCCACTACCCAAAACCCTATTTTCTACCCTAGCCGCCTACCCTACTTTACCCCTTAAAAACTACCCCAGCCGCCCACAACAGGGAGGTCGACTTTTCTCCATCCCCTCAGCTTTCGTCTCTCTCCCTTTCAAAACCTCTCAGTCGCCTCTCTCTCACATACCCTACCGCCCACTTTCCCAAAACCCTAGCCGTCTACCCCTACTTCATGCGACCTCGCGGTGATACACTCGTGGTCGACCTCTGGACCCTTACTTCGTACATACGCCGCACCCTTCCTTCCCGCCGGCGACCCATCTCGCCACCTTCGCTCCTCTTCTCTCGCTCGGTAGTCTCTTCTCGTCCAGCCAAACCCCCGCGGCAGTCGACCACGCGCGATTCGAACCTACAGCCGAACACCCATCTCCAAACCTCACCACTTTGTTCCGTCGATCGTATCACTTGTTATAAGCGGCGTCGCTCGGCGACTTCGGCGAAGTGACGCCATTCTTGCCTCTCTCTGTTGGTAATGTTGAACCTTGTCGGATTTAATTCCGGCGACGCTATAGTTTGTTTCTTCATTTTCCGTTGCTATTATGTTGTTGTGTTGTTGGACTGATTTTGCTTAACTGTTTTTTTTTATTTTCTGATTTTTATTGCATCGTAGGAATAAAAAAATCGCGACCACAGGTTTGCATCATTTTGGGTTATTTGACTTCTTGTTGTTTGTTGGATCGATTTAAATCTTGTTATACATTGTTGGCGGACTGGTTTGATTTCTTGTTTGGGTAATGCGCAGGAGTAAAACTCCGGCGAAGCTTTGTTGTTTTTCCGGGCTGATGCTGGACCATTTCGTTGCTATGTTGTTGTATCCACTGTCTCACGACTATTTTGCTACTGATTTGGCTATGGTGCTGGACTGATTTTTAGGCTATTTTGCTACTGATTTGGCTATAGTGCTGGACTGATTTTTAGGCTATTTTGCTACTGGTTTGGCTATGGTGCTCCACTGTCTCACGACTATTTTGCTATTGATTTGGCTATGATGCTGGACTGATTTTTAGGGCTATTTTTGCTACTGATTTTAGGTTGGTTTTACTGATTTTGAACAAGATACTACACTTGGTATTTTTACTGATTTTGAACAGATACTACACTTTGGCCGATGAAGGAATCTCCGTCTGATTTCCAAGGCCTTCCCTGTACAAAGACAGATTTATTTTTGGCTTTATTTATTAATTATTGCTATTACTTTAAAATTGTTTATTTATTTACTAACACTTTTATTAAGTGTTTATGCAGGTACCCGGAGATCATCTTGTGCAGAATGCCTAAAAGGGTTAAAAGGATGTCTGAGAATTTTATCTTATGTCTTATTTAATTTTAGTTTTATTATTCTGTATCGCATTTTATTTTAATTGTAAATTATGTAAAAATGCTTAGAATAGGTAGAATAAATGTCAATATATAATCAACCTAGGTTTGAACGGATAACCGTAAGTTAGCGGATCTTAGAGGATGCCTAACCCCTTCCCTTTAGGATAATAAAGAACCATGATCCAGAATCTCATTAAATTCGCAGACCATTAAATGGAGATTAATTGCGGTATTTTTATTGCAAAAAATCAAGTGTCCTAATTCACTATAATAATTAGGTGGCGACTCCTTAAATACATTCAAGGAATCAACCATACGTGGTACTCCCGTTTCGACTCCGGTTAAAATGGGGTGTTACAGATGGCGACTCTGCTGGGGATAATCAGGTTCTTGACCATAGCAAACCTAGGTTTATTATTGCTTGACTTTATTTGCTTTTATTTGTTTTAAACGTCTTAAAATTGCTTGCTTTAATTTTGTATGCTTAACTGTTTAAATTGCTATTTGCTTTTACTGCTTTCCTTAAATTGGCATTCCGCTCATACTTCTTCCACTCTGGAAAATTCACATTGTCACACACAACACGCGGGTGTGCTTTGCGCACCTGCAAATTTCTTTCAAACACCCAAATTTAAGAGAGTTGGCGTTTTGCGCGGAGAATCCGGTCCAACCGGTGGTCGCGTAGCCTTCTCACTCGAGTAGTCCGCTCGGGAACCTTGCGTCTAGTAAGCCAAATCTTAGAAACTTAGGACAGAGCTATACCATCTTTTTTATTAAGTCATGCATGCATAAACCTTAGGTGGGTTAATCCTTGGTATTAACGCCACAATTAGAAATCCACCAAAACTTGTCGACGGGTTTCGCAACGGCGACTCCATTAGCATACTATGTGTAGCGTGATGATGACAGCGGATCAAGCCTTGTCATGACACACTTTGAAATTGGAAAAAGCGCGCGTCGTTTGGTCGCCATTTCCAACAAAACATTGCAGTTTAACGGCTTGGACCTATTTATCATAATCTCGCATATTTGGCGTTTAGGCCGACCTCTGGCATAAGAGAGGTTCAATGCATATTAGGCGCGCGCTTGATTTGCATGCTTTTGTTTACTATTTTTGTCGCTAGCATTTCTGTACATATTATTTAATGCAATAATTACCCTTTTAACCCCTGTACATATCATGCTTATAATTCCGGCCACGAGCATTTGCATTTTTTGCACCTTTTGTTGTCACACTGCAATCAGAACTTCTACTGCGTAAATCGCTCTTGAACATCACGATTTGGACTTTGTGAAGCTCAACCACCAGTCCGGTCGAACCAAACAGGGGAGTCTTTGACTATATTGTTACACCCTTACATTTTATTATTTTGTGGCTTGCCTACTCTCACCCATTTATCATATTTTTGCAGGAAAACCGTCCTCGCAAATAGTCGAGGGCGGACAACAACTAAAAAGAGGAAGAAAAGAAAAAAAAGGCATCCCAAGAATGAACTGAGTTATGTTGACGGAAAGAAGTCAGCTCATACCAAATTCAACAAAGTCTCGCTCTGGGTCTTATATTTTGCATTTTTTATACATATTTGCAAACTCAATTGATATGTCTAGTATTAATTACATAATTCTTTATGATGCATTTTACAACATAATTATTCTGAACTACGCGTGTCTGATTCTCACCATACGGTGTGATACGTAGGCAACCCATCTAGGGTTCGACACCACCACATAAAAAATAAAAATAAAAATAAATAATAATAAAAAGGGGACATATTCGGTTCACCCATTCATTGCATTTATCCAATCACGGACATTCATTATTGCATTTCAATCACTCTATCTCATTCATTCAAGCATTTCATTCATTCTATCACAACCATTCATTTTTTCCATTACATTCTTTTACTTTGCATTAGTCTTACAGTGACAATCATTTGTTTTGCACAGCTTTATTTTTGCATTTCTTTCATGAATAAATTCTTTTTAAATCATACGTTTTATAACATATCTGAACGAACTACGCACACCTGATTCTCGTCAAAGATGAGATACGTAGGCAGCCCTACTCGGGTTCGGTACCATTTATCCAAAAAAAAAAAAATACAAAACATTTTATTCAAAAAGCAAAAAAAAAATGGCTCTTTTAAGTGTCATTGTTTGATTTGGTTGATACCAACACAGTTAGGAGTGTGCAAAGAAAGACCGAGTAAATAGTATGGGTTGACTTCGTGGTAAACCATAGATTCTTTTGGTACCTCTCACGCACACCTGTAATGACATGCTTGCATGCTTTTAAGACAAGAGCGAAACCAACCTCATTGTTTCATGTGCATTGTGTGGTGAGTTTTAGAATCAGTTCAATTGCATTGCATTGTGATCTAGAACTTGGCCCGAATGTTTGTTGAGGCGAAATCCTGAGTAACGTTTGGTGTAGGAAATGATCGTAGGCTTTCTTTGACCCGTTTGAGCCTTTTCAGCCTACCAAATAACATTATCCGTAGTACACCCCTTTTGAGCCTAAAGCCTATTCTTTTGACAATCGCATATTACACCTATACCCTTTACGAGTGCGCACTATCCTCTTTGGCCCGAGCCTCCTTGAGTGCTTTGTAAATGTGCAATTCTTGACAAAATTCTGCGTCAAAGGTTGCAAAGACAAAAATGTCAAAGTCCCAAAAGGAAAAAGAAAACACAAATGATGACTCACAAAAGAAGAAATCAAAAGCCCCGAAGGAAAGAATGCAAGAATAAATTTGAAAAAGCGGGCTCCAAACGAAAGATTCAATAGAAGTCGATCTGAAAAGCGGGACAAAAAAAAAAGAAGGGAAAAAGAAAGCAGGTCAGCATTAAAGCACACAAATATCAAGCACGGACGTAGTCCAACGCTCGAGGAGGGATTAATCACTTTTTACCCAAATGATATCCATCCCTTCCCCCAAACCTACATTCTGAGCGGTGAAGCCTACATGATCTTATCGAGGGTTCTCGCATTAGTGGATACTTACATGTGACCAAGCCTATGGTATCACAATTGCATGCATTGAACATCCTTTTGAGTGTGAGCGTACTTCTCTAAACGTCCCAAAATTCAAAATACTGGAATATATGTGAGAAATGAGACTTTCTTTCAGTGAGGGCACTTGAAACGTGAGATTACGTGTAGTTCGAAACCTTGGTTGCAAGCAAGTGTGTCGATACTTGATGCCGAGTACCATTTGAAACTATAGGAATTACCCAGAAGTCAGTCTTGGTTAGACTGGAAGTGAATAACGGAACTCCTAAGCACAATACTAATTGTTGGTATCAACTGAAGTCAGAACGTGATGCTGTCTTTCCACTTTTCAAAAAAACAAAATGCATATAAAACAATCATTTTGCATCAGGAACTACGTCTTGACCTGATTTCCTCAGCGGGATACGTAGGCAGCCACATTGGCTTCGGTCCACATTGTTTGAAAATTCATAAAAATCGATCATTTTTGCATCATGAACTACGTCTTGACCTGACTCCTCGGTGGGATCGTGGCGCCACATTGGCCGGTCATTTAAAAAAATTGTACAATCATTTTTTGCATCACGAACTACGTCTTGACCTGATTCTCTCAGCGGGATACGTAGGCGGCCTAAATCGGCTTCGGTCACACCATTAGAAATCTTTCCATTGGCTCGTGTGCGACAGAATTTCCGCCAGAATTAAGTCCTGCCCATGCACCTCGCATAACGAAAACTGGGACAATTTTGGGAAATGCACCATGAAGAGATCATAATAAGGAATCCAAAAGCAATCGTGATATGACCGGCAAATGCGCCTGAGATCGCATCAACACTCGCGGCATTCGTGGCGCACAGCGCATTCAACACGTCCGTGCAATGGCGAAATCTCGGCATTGGCGGCAACGATCAATCTGACGCCGTCACATTTCACGGGATCTTACGTATCGGCAAAGGCGGGAGCAACAATAATCCCGTGGGGTTACAAGCGCCTGGCGTCTATGCAATGGCGTTATCTCGATATCACGAGTCCGCAAGCGGTGCGTCCATAAATGACACCATTTCATTGTAAGCATGCAGCGGCCATTCATGTTTCGTCGATACAGCGAACATTTGCATTCGTCGTCAAGAGGCAGCAGCGCCCATCTGAGCGTCATTTACATTTCGTCCATCTGAGGCAACGCCCATCTGGCGTCGTTTGCATCTCGTCCATACAAGCGACCGCGCCATCTGGCGTCGTTTGCATCTAAATCCATACAAGCGACAACGCCCATACAAGGCGTCATGCATCTAGTCCATCTGAGCGATCGCGCCCATCTGGCGTCATCTGCATTTCTTCCATACAAGGCGACAGCGCCCGTACTGGCGTCATCTGCATTCGTCCATCTGAAGCGACAAGCGCCATCTGGCGTCATCGCGTTCGTCCATACGAGGCGACAGCGACCATACTGGCGTCATCTGCATTTCTTCCATACAAGCGACAAGCCCATCTGGCGTCATCTGCATTCGTCCATACTGAGCGACAAAGCCCATCTGGCGTCATCTGCATTTGTCCATACTGAATGACACGCGCCATCTGGCGTCATTTGCATCTCGTCCATCTGAGCGACAGCGCCCGTACAAGGCGTCATTTGCGTCTAAATCCATACAGGCGACCGCGCCCATACTGGCGTCATGCATCGTCCGTACAAGAGCGACAGCGCCCATCTGGCGTCATCTGCGTCTACATCTGAGCGACCGCGCCCATACAAGGCGTCATCTGCGCATTCGTCCATCTGAGCGACAACGCCCGTACAAGGCGTCATCTGCATTCGTCCATACAAGGCGATAGCGCCCGCCTGGCGTCATCGTATTTCGTCCATACAAGGCGCCGCGCCCATACAAGCGTCATCTGCGTCGTCCATCTGAGCGACAACGCCCGTACTGGCGTCATTGCATCGTCCATCTGAGCAGCAGCGCCCATCTGGCGTCATCTGCATTTAAATCATCTGAGGCGACAGCGCCCATACTGGCGTCATCTGCATTCGTCCATCTGAAGCGACAACGCCCATCTGGCGTCATCTGCATTTCGTCCATCTGAGCGACAACGCCCATCTGGCGTCATCTGCATTTCGTCCATACAAGGCGACAGCGCCCATCTGGCGTCATTGCATTCGTCCATGAGCGATTCGCCCATCTGGCGTCATTTGCATTTCGTCCATCTGAGCGATTTCGCCCATCTGGCGTCATTTGCATCGTCATCTGAAAGCGACCGCGCCCATCTGGCGTCATTTGCATCGTAAATCATGAGCGACAACGCCCATCTGGCGTCATTTGCATATCGTCCATGCAAAGCGACAACGCCCATCTGGCGTCATTTGCATTTCGTCCATCTGAAGCGACAACGCCCATCTGGCGTCATTTGTATTCGTCCATCTGAGCGACAACGCCCATCTGGCGTCATTGCATTTTGTCCATATAAGGCGACAACGCCCATCTGGCGTCATTTGCATTTCGTCCATCTGAGCGACAGCGCCCATCTGGCGTCATTGCATTCGTCCATACAAAGCGACAACGCCACATGGCGTCATCTGCATTCGTCCATCTGAGGCGACAATGCCCACACAAGGCGTCATCTGCATTTCGTCCATCTGAGCGACAGCGCCCATGGCGTCATCTGCATTTCGTCCATCTGAGCGACAGCGCCCATCTGGCGTCATCGTATTTCGTCCATCTGAGCGACAGCGCCCATCTGGCGTCATCTGCGTCGTCCATACAAGGACAGCGCCCGTACAAGTGTCAATGCGTATGCGTCGTACAAGGCGACAACGCTCATCTGGCGTCATCTGCGTCTCGTCCATACAAGCGACAACGCGTACAAGGCGTCATCGTATTTCGTCCATCTGAGCAGCAGCGCCCATCTGGCGTCATCTGCATTCGTCCATACAAGCGACAAGGCCCATACGGCGTCATTGCATCTCGTCCATACAAGGCGACAGCGCCCATCTGGCGGCATCTGCATTTCGTCCATCTGAGCGACAACTCCCATCTGGCGTCATCTGCATTTCGTCCATCTGAAGCGACAGCGCCCATCTGGCGTCATCTGCATTTAAATCCATACAAGCGACCGCGCCATCTGGCGTCATCTGCATTCGTCCATACAAGGCGACCGCCCATCTGGCGTCATCTGCATTTAAATCCATCTGAGCAGACAGCGCCCATCTGGCGTCATTAACATTTCATCTGTACAAAGCGACCGCGCCCATCTGGCGTCGTTGCATTTCATCCATACAAGCGACAGCGCCCGTCTGGCGTCATTTGCATTTCATCCATACTGGCAGCGCGCCCATACAAGGCGTCATTTGCATTCGTCCATCTGAGCGACAGCGCCCATCTGGCGTCATTTGCGTTTCGTCCATGAGCGTAGCGCCATCTGGCGTCATTTGCATTTCGTCAAGAGCGACCGCGCCCATCTGGCGTCATCCGTAAATCGTCCATGAGCGACCGCGCCCACATCTGGCGTCATGTATTCGTCCATCTGAGCGACAACGCCCGGCGTCATCTGCATTCGTCCATACAAGCGACAGCGTCCATCTGGCGTCATCTGCATTTCGTCCATACAAGGCGACAGCGCCCTTGGCGTCATCTGCGTCGCCCGATACAAGGCGGCGTATCATCACGTCAACCAGCATCTGAACACCATGTCTTCCCGGCGTATCACGCGGCGACGGTGTCGATCATCCCGACCTTTGGGACAAATTTAATTTGCGTGCGCTTTTATTTTCGGCGTGCGACGGTGTTCTCATAAATTCGACCGGACAAATTTAATCTGCATCGGCTTTGTCTTTTATCTTGGCATCGCGGCGACCGGTGTCGGCGTTTGCCCATTCTTTGCTTGATCCTTGTTTTAATTACGGCGATGGGAACAAAATTGGCTATAAGTCAGCGTCTTTGTCAACACTCTTTCATCGTCTTGGTCAAAGAGGACAATATTGACACAATTTTGACCCGTCTTTTAGTCATTTCTTGCAATTTTAAGCATTTTAGGACCGCATTTTATCTTAATTTTTGACATTTTTGTATATTTTTACCTAACATTCTATGTTGTTTTATTTCTTGTAAATTGACATCATGTTTTACTTTAATTAGATATTAAACATTTTAAAAATATTATGTTATTATTGTTCTTGTGATCATTTTGTTTTACTAATTTTGCATCTCTTTAAATAATTAACTGACATCCCGTCTTTACTTTTAATCAGGCATTAAATATTTGCTAAATATTGTATTTTATTATTATTGCATCAGCATTTGCATTTTAATAATTTTGTATCTTTAAATAATTTTCTTTTAAATAATTAATCCATTTTGCATCTTTTGTGAAACGGTTTAGTCGAGCACAATCAAACCAGTCAATCGCCAAAGCGAAGCCCAAGCGAGGCCCAATAAACCTTTCATCTTTTTCCTCCAATACTCAATACCCAATACCCACTACCCAAAGTCCAATACCCAAAACCCTATTTTCTACCCTATTTTCTACCCTAGCCGCCTACCCTACTTTACCCCTTAAAAACTACCCCAGCCGCCCACAACAGGGAGGTCGACTTCTCTCCATCCCCTCAGCTCTCGTCTCTCTCCCTTTCAAAACCTCTCAGTCGCCTCTCTCTCACATACCCTACCGCCCACTTTCCCAAAACCCTAGCCGTCTACCCCTACTTCATCAGCCGCAGCCCTCACAGCCGATACACTCCCCATCCGTCAACCTACAGACCCTACTTCAACAGCATACATCTGCCTACCCTTTCCCTTCCTTCCCCCTCAGCGACCCATCTCCCTCACCTTCACTCCCTTCTTCCCCTCTCTCCACCCTCAGCCGTCTCTTCTCGTCCAATGACCCGCGAGTCGACCGCGCGTAGTTCGAACTCTGTTTGTCGAACACCCGTCTCGACAAACCTCACTTTGTTCCGTCGATCGTATCCTGTTATGTGGCGTCGCTCGGCGACCGTGGAAGTAACGCCCATTCTACTGTTGGTAATGTTGAACGCGCCGGATTTAATTAAGCGGCCTTCTGATTGTTTCTTCATTTTCCGTTGCTATTATGTTGTTGTGTTGTTGGGTGATTTTGTTTAAGCTGTTTTTTTTCTGATTTTTATTGCATCAGTAGGAATAAAAAAATCAGCGACCAGGTTTGCATCATTTTGGGTTCATTGCTTCTTGTTGTTTGTTGGATCGATTTAAATCTTGTTATCTGTTGTTGGCGGTGGTTTGATTTCTTGTTTGGGTAATCTTGTAGGAGTAAAACTCGTGAAGCTGTTGTTTTTCAGTGATCTTTGGACCATTTCGTTGCTATGTTGTTGTATCCTTTGTCTGGCTATTTTGCTCTTGATTTGGCTATGGTCTTTGGGTGATTTTTAGGCTATTTTACTCTTGATTTGGCTATAGTCTTTGGGTGATTTTTAGGCTATTTTGCTCTTTGGTTTGGCTATGGTGCTCCTTGTCTCACGACTATTTTGCTATTGATTTGGCTATGATCTTTGGGTGATTTTTAGGGCTATTTTTGCTCACGATTTTAGGTTGGTTTCTTGATTTTTAACAAGATACTACACTTGGTATTTTCTTGATTTTGAGCAGATACTACACTTTGGCGATGAAGGAATCTGCATGCGATTTCCAAGGCCTTCCTGTCTAAAGACGGATTTATTTTTGGCTTTATTTATTAATTATTGCTATTACTTTAAAATTGTTTATTTATTTACTAACACTTTTATTAAGTGTTTATGCATGTACCCGGAGATCATCTTGTGCAGAATGCCTAAAAGGGTTAAAAGGATGTCCGAGAATTTTATCTTATGTCTTATTTAATTTTAGTTTTATTATTCTGTATCGCATTTTATTTTAATTGTAAATTATGTAAAAATGTTTAGAATAAGTAGAATAAATGTCAATATATAATCAACCTAGGTTTGAACGGATAACCGTAAGTTAGCAGATCTTAGAGGATGCCTAACCCCTTCCCTTTAGGATAATAAAGAACCCTGATCCAGAATCTCATTAAATTCGCAGACCATTAAATGGAGATTAATTGCGGTATTTTTATTGCAATAAATCAAGTGTCCTAATTCACTATAATAATTAGGTGGCGACTCCTTAAATACATTCAAGGAATCAACCATACGTGGTACTCCCGTTTCGACTCCGGTTAAAATGGGGTGTTACAGAGGCCATCTGGGATTTTTGGGAAAGGAACTGGGTGTGCTCCTTTGATTGGAATGACGCCTGTGGTTTCAGGGGATGTGCCTGTAAAAGAATTGGTTTATTATTGTCTAACCATTGTTGAACATTTGGTGGTGCGAGGGTCCTTGGTATTTTAAAGTTGTCCCACCATCGAATTTTGAATCTTCTTCGGATGACTGGTATTTTGTCATCTGAATAGTCTAGAAACCATGTAAACACCCATGGTAGATGGAATTTTGTGTGGAAAAGGTGTAATGGTATAAATCTTTTTTCTTCTTCTGATGGAGTGAATTGGGATTTGAAGAGGCTAAAAGATTTAATTATTTCGGGTTTTTGTATATCAAGTGTAGATCCGAATTGTTCCCATCATGAATTCCACCAAGTAGGAAATTGCGAAGAATCACATGAAGTATCAAAATGAAAAAGCCAAGTATGTGATAATTTTGAATTTTGAATTAAAAATGAATTAAACCAAGCTTGTTGGTAGTCCCAGTAATTAAAAGGAATATAAAAAAAAGGCTCATTTTTATGAGAATTTGGAAAATTTATTAGATTTGACAAGTCATTCCCCCAATGAATTGAAGCAATTACTCAGAGTATTTTGCAGATCGAATACGAGGGATCTGGATTGTCATTGAAAAAATTAAATTTTGTTGTGGCCGATCCTGTTATGTCAAGCATAGCCTGGTAAAAGTATGGAGTTTTTAAATCGTCTCATGATTTATAAAACCATTTTGGTCCAAAATAATTTTGTAGTGCCAAAAAAGGTTCTTTATCAAAGTATCCTTTTTCGAGAGTTACAATGTTTTGAAAAAATGATTTTACGAAAAATTCAGGAGCGGATTTTTTGGATACTTGTGGTGTCACAAGCTGATTTTTGGAAAATTATTTTTGAGAAAGGTTTTTTGAAAATTCATCTTTCTCAATTTTGGTATTTAAAAATTCATTTTGAGAAAGGGTTTTTGAAGATTCTCCTTTCTCGATTTTTGTAGCAATTATAGAGATTTTTTCCTCTGGTTTTTCCGGGATCATTTCCTCTTTCGGAATTTGCAGTTGCCTTAGTGCCTTCTGTAATTTTGGTGATTTTGTAAGGAGCTGAAAGAGATATTCAGCGGTTAATTCTTCTTGCGGTTTCTTGGGTGTTTTACTGCCAGAATCTGTCTTCTTTGGAATTTTCTCGTTCTTCTATCATAACTGTATCATACCAGGACATTGGTTTTTCTAGGGATTTTTCTTTTTCTATTTTCACTGTCTTGGAATTTGTATTTTGGGGTTTTTTGAGAGCCATGGAATTTTCTTCTTGTTGTTGTGGTGCAGTGGCTGGGGTATTTATTGAGGGAAGGGTTTCTTCCTTTCTCTTTTGGAGCAAGGATCCACATACTGTCTGTATACAGTATTGTCCACATTCACGCATATCTTTCCTTGATATTTTGTGATTGTAGGCTATACACCTGTTATTCGGGCAATGATAGGACATTTTGAAATAATCACGGACCAGAATTCCTGGAAAAAATTCTTTAAATATTAATTTGGAGAAAATTAATTTTAATGCAGGATTTTAAAAATATGCATGATTTGAAAATTCATTTTGAAGAGCGAATTTGATCCTATTATCAATTGGTTTATCAGAAAAATTATTTTTTAATTCTTGTAAATACAATTTTTCTTTATGTATTGAGCATGTTTTTATGAGATTGAGATCGTTTGTTTTTGGTGTTGATATGAACTAGAATTTTAATTTTTTGTTTTTGAAATTAAAAGATATTGATTTATTTTTCACTTCATAAGGAGTGATTAAATTCATAAATGGTGTTCCTAGTATTACGGTATTGTGAATTTCTTATACCAGGACAAATGATGTTGCTATTGAAGTTCCATCATTTATAATTGATGCCTTGGTTTTGTATTTAATTTCTAATTTAGAATTGTTAGCAGCTGCTAATGAGTCATGTGTCTCTTTTAAGAATTTTTCTGGTATTATACCAGTTTTTATGCATTTTAAGTCTGTTCCTGTGTCAAAGAGGGCAACATTTGTTATTTTGAATTTATCTGAAAATTTTAGTGTTATTTTAATTAAGTATTTCTTCGTTGTTATTTGTCTTAACACTGTTAGAAAATCTTCTGGGATTTCTTCTAGATTTTCTATTTGGTTATCATTTTCGGGATTCTCTGAATCGGTTGAGTCATCATCCTTTGGAACGGAGTTTTGTTTTGCCTTCTTTAAAAGCATAATTTTAATTAATTCCGAATCCTTATGTTGTTTTTCTTTTAATTCTTTTACCTCTAATTTTACCTGAATTACCTGTTTTTGTAATTCTTGAATTGTTATTTCTTTAATTTTCTTACCTTTTTCCAGGATTTTTGTTAAATCGTATTTTCTGGAAGTACATGGTAATATATTATTCTTTATTTCTTTCTTTTCCGGGGTAAAGATTTTAAGGAGTTTATTCAAATATTCTTTTTGGTGCTGGATATCTATGTGTTTAATCATATCTATCATGAATTCTTGATCTTTGCTAACAATTCTAAATTAGAAATTAATTACAAAATCAAGACATCAATTATAAATGATGGAACTTCAATAGCAACATCATTTGTCCTGGTAAAAGAAATTCACAATACCGTAATACTAGGAACACCATTTATGAATTTAATCACTCTTTATGAAGTGAAAAATAAATCAATATCTTTTAATTTCAAAAACAAAAAACTAAAATTCCAGTTCATATCAACACCAAAAACAAAAGATCTCAATCTCATAAAAACATGCTCAATACATAAAGAAAAATTGTATTTACAAGAATTAAAAAATAATTTTTCCGATAAACCAATTGATAATAAGATCAAATTCGCTCTTCAAAATGAATTTCCAAATCATGCATATTTTCAAAACCCTGCATTAAAATTAATTTTCTCCAAATTAATATTTAAAGAATTTTTTCCATGAATCCTGGTCCGTGATTATTTCAAAATGTCCTATCATTGCCCGAATAACAGGTGTTAGCCTACAATCACAAAATATCAAGAAAAGATATGCGTGAATGTGGACAATACTGTATACAAGCAGTATGTGGATCCTTACTCCAAAAAAGACAGTATATATATATATATATATATATATATATTGGTTCGGTTTTTTATTAGGTTAACACCAAATCAATCCAAACCAAGTTGATTTTCGATTCACTAATTCATTTTTACTCGGTTTATCGGTTCGGATATATTTTTCGGTCTCATTTGAACACCCTAGTCATATCTTTTTAAATAACAGTCTTTAAGTAGTCATATCTTTTTAAATAACAGTCTTTAAGTAATTTTTTTTCTCGAGTTCCTCATATATAACGTGTTAACGTTAGTTTTCAAATGAAGAAAGCAAAATATATTAGTCAACACACCCCTTCACCATCTTCAACTCTGCCGGAAATAATGGTGAAGTTCAAGAACTTAAAATCAGATAAATTGACACTTGTGCTTGTCAATATTGCTGGTATAATGGAGAAAGCTGATGAATCTTTGTTACCTGGTGTTTACAAAGAAGTTGGAAAGGACTTGCACACTGATCCAACTGGCCTTGGCTCTCTTACTGTATTTAGATCATTAGTTCAATGTCTTTGTTATCCACTTTCTGCATATCTTTCTGCTCGTCACAACAGAGCTCATGTTATAGCTCTTGGCGCTTTCCTTTGGTCTGCTGCAACTTTTCTTGTTGCCATCTCCTCCACCTTCACCGAGGTTTCACTCTCGTCTTTCTTTTATACTCCCTTCGCTCGTCCCAAATTATCTGTCACTTTTAAGTTCTCGAGATTCAAACTATGTTCATTTTGATCAACATTTGAAATGTATTTTTTCATCAAATTGACATAAGAAGAATTGCAATTTTTAGTAATTTTTATATAGTTTTTAATATCTAAATTTTAATTTTATGATATTAATTTAATCTAATCTACTTCGGACGTCCAAAAATACTTGTTGTCCTTACTAAAAATACTTGTCATTTTATTTAACTAAGATAAAATTAAATATGCTTTTTCTATCTTAACCTTATTTAAATTACAACATTTAAGAGGGAGTACATCCTTTATGGAGTTGGCATATATAGATAGGTAAATATTTAATAAGTAGAGATAACATGATCAAAACTTAGAAGAGGGTAAAACAGTCAAAATGCTATCCTTATAAATATTTTTTTAAGGAACAGTAAATGAAAAATGTGTTGGAAATTTACTAATGTGGAATTAAGTTTAACCCATTATTTATTACTCGAATAATTGAGGTCTCGTACGTCGGAAATGGCGTTTCCACACACGTGCACTGGTAATGCCAAGTATCGTAAATTTCATTAGTGAAAGAGATATTGGTACATGAGTAAACGTTTGAGACATAAAATGATGGACAATCGTTGGTTAAATGACGCGTGTTCCACGTTGGTAAATGAAGGAAGGATTGTGCGAAGTGTACGATGGAATGGGTTGGGAAAGGGCCACTGGGCCTTGGCGCTGGAGCGCCGCGACTCCCCCTAGCAGCGCATCGGCTCGTGGATGGCAAGTGAGGTTCTCGACTTTCTGGCTGTCCAGAGTCGCGACTCTAGTGTAGCAGAGCCGCGACTCTTCCCTGGCAGTGCTGGTTCAACAGAATCCCAAAAGTTTGGTTGTTGAGGTGGTTTCAATGGCATTGAATCCACCCAATAATGGCCATTACTTGGACCATTATTTTGTTGAATTACTTGGGGATTAAAGGGTCATCCATTACATGGCAATTGAATGCCATTATGGGGTAATTAAAAGGCCATCTTGCACACCTATATATTGAGGCCTTTGGCTCAATTGGAAGAACACACTTCACTCTTGTAGAGTTCATATTTTTCTGAACTTCCTCCTCTCTAGCAAACTTTCAAACACTAAAGGTTTTTCTTTTAGTAAACACTTGAGTTTCCTTTGCTCATTTGTTTGATGTTGTTTTATCACAGTTGCCCATTAACGTAAAATGATATATACGAGACAATAATGTCTTAAGGACAGAGTAAATATCACTCGACTCAGCAGCGCCCTTGTATCACTACTAGATTTAGTGTCTCTTGGTTTCAGGTTGTCAAGATCAAGAAGCTTGCTGAAATTTGACGGATTCAAGAAAGCCTCAAGAACGTAGATTCAAGACGGATCAAGAACTCACATGCTTACTGTAGCCACAACTCGGCTACAAGATTGTTAATTATTGTAATTCCTTTTGTTTATCCTTTTGAAACACTTGTAATAGTTGTATACTATTCTCGTACATCCATTGTTTCTCACAATCTTAAGACATTATCGTACTATTGCTATAAAGATGTGTGCCAGCAGATATGATCCCAAATCTGGCTGTGGTTTTCTTGTTGAAATCAGTTCTGTTGACAGTTATGTAAACAGTTCAAATACTGTCTCTGTCAACAAATCGGTCCTAGTTTTGGATCTCTCTTTGATGATAGTATATATTTGTTTCCGGCAAAGGTGAGATCTCCGTCTCTGAGGATGAGCTTCAAAATACTACTGATAGTCATGCTATCAAGGCTGAGGATCAAGGAAGAGTTGTTGTCACCTCTCCCGAGAGTGGTGGAAACAAGCGCCCACAAGAGGTTGAGGATGTCAACTGGGACATGAGGAGAAGTCTGAATATGATGTTCCATCTTGTAGCAGAAAGCCTACATCTTATGGTAAGGAGGATTTGGACACGCAGTCCAACAACGTGATTGGCGTGGGCCAGAATTTAAGAAGTCTAAGGTACTTATTTTTTCTTGTCAAAGATAATATGAAAAACTGTCAATAATGAGATTAAAATGAGTATAGTAAGGCTAGGAATATGAAGAAGTTTTTCAGAAAAATTATATTCCTTACGCTTTAAAATCAAAAGTTTAATCTCACTTTCCTTCCCGCTTAAAGATTGGACTGTTATAAACAACGATCTAAAAGATATGGACTTAGGTTGTAATAAATTGGATTTATAGATAATCCTAAGTAAGGGAAGAGGACTAGAGGACTAGAGACAAACCTGTCACCGTTTCCGACAGAAGATTCGTCTCTTGACAGGATAATATTGGACACTCAGTCATACAAAGCCTACGGGCAACTGGAGTGGGCCAAAATTTCGGATCTTAAGCGTCACGAAGGCGAAAGAGTGGCGAGAAAAGAAATTGGACACTCGATGCGCGAGGCTGGAGTGGGCCAGAGTATCTTGATCACGTATGATCCGGTTACGACCTAACTAGGGGCAAGATGTTGTTTATGTGAAACAACTCCACCTCTAAAGTAGAAGGGGTTGGAGAGGTTGTCCTCAAAGGAATTCAGGGAATGAGATCACTCTAACAAGAGGTGATACATGTCCCAAACTTGGTTTCAAGGACGCTGTTGGTCAAACTGGTTTGAGATTAGTCCAACAAGTCTGTAATAACTAAGAATGGTACAATATGTTTGTAGCCAAGTGAATGATATATTTGTAATTCGTGCATCTATGCCATCATAAATAGAAAGTCATTCAAAAGCTAACTAAGTTGAGATTGTTGCCTTCTGTCGACATAAATACTCAAAATGAATGTGAGGTAGGTGAAGAGGAAAAATCACTTTTCCATTCCGTCAAAGGAATAACAAAAGGAGCACCGCTACTCTATAACTTAGTCACACCTACATGAGTGATTTGAAGCTTGTATAAATAGAGGGGGAAACAAGTACGTTGTGATCTTCACTGACGATGGTACAACGTATTTCATCCTTTGTTAAAGAACAACGATGAATCTGTTGAAGCGGACAAGCGCTACAAAGCAGTAGTTGAAAACCTACTAAGCCTACAGATTGAGGAATTCACAGTGATAGAGGGGGAGAGTGCGAAACATCGTTCAACAAACGACTGCTCCTTACTCACCTTGGTCTAATGGTGTTAGCCAAGCGCATATCCGTAGATCCAAAATATGTGGGGCAAGGCGATCCTTACCGCTAATGCGATTCTCAACAGAAATCCGCATAAAGATATGGATAACCCTCCATGTGAAACATGAAACGGATCTCATCTACAAATGTTGTGATATGTGGTAGTGTGGAAAAGGTTGAAATACCTAAGCCAAAGTAGGTCAAGATTGGACCTAAGACTGTAGATTGGATATCCACTGGATCTGCAAAGAACAATAGTGTCTATCGTATCTCGGTGTGAAAGAATGATAAATTCTTTGAAGATAACTTTCCTTGAAAAGGGAAAAGGAGTAATTGCTAGAGGTTAACAGGAACTCGTGAGTGCCTGACTGTCCGGAACTAGTCGTTCCAGATCTACATGACTCGAAAGTTGCTGACTATCTGGAACTTAATGTTCCAGATCTACAGAACTCAGGGATTCTAGATGTTGAACCAAGACGGAGCTAAGAGGGGAGAAAGACTTGTGCCAGACCTCTAGCTTGTATGGTTGAGAATGAACCATGTACAGTTAAAGAATATCATCTCCAGAAGCTCGCTTCAGAAAGAAGCTACAAAGAGAGAAATCGACTCCATTAGATAGAACCATACTTGTATGATGGTTGATGTTCCTCCGGGAAAAGAACCTTTGGTTGTAATAGTGGATACTCAAATTGAGTATTAAGTATATGGATCTATTGACGAGTATAAAGCCTCGGCTACTTGGACATGTGCTCCTCTATAAATAGCTTAACATCCAGGGCCACCGCAGTCTTGCGTGACATGGATGTTAAGACAGTCTAGCTAACCGGAGAGTTGGTTTGATGGAATATTGGACTTCTTCCTGAACTTCCATTTTGGTCCCTGAAATGTTTACTTTTTGGTTTTTTGGTCCTGGAAATTTCAGATAAAACAGAAACAATGAATCTGACTACAAAAACATTGACTTTGAAGCTAGAAAGCCAACAATTGGAAAACCAAAAGTCCAAAAGTGGAAGAAGAAATTAATATGGAACAACCCGAGGGGTATGTGGTTCCAGGGAGAGAAAAGGAAGTCTGTCGGCTTATCAAATCTCTGTACGGGCTGAAAAAGGCCTGAAGCATTGGCACGAAAACTTTGATAGTACTCTACTATCGGGTTTCTCCATTAAAGTGTGTGACAAATGTGTCTACTTGAAAGGTAATTCTGACTCGTTCATGAAATACCTTTACGTAGACGACATGTTGATCACATGAAATAGTTCTAGATTGAGTCTAGAGACTAAGGATGTGTTGAAACGATGTTTCGATATGAAAATATATGGGTATTGCAGATGACATCTTAGGAATTGAGATTTCTAAGACATCTAACGGACTGATCTAATTTCAAACTCATTTGTGAGGAGTTTTGACAGTCTTGTTGAAGTCACAAATGGATATGAATTATAGAAGTGATATGAATCATGGTGCACCCATATACCAGAAGCGATATGAGCAGGTCACGTATAGTTTAATGTATTTTACACACTACGACCGACTTGATATCGGCTTACCAAGTAGATCAGTTGAACTAAGGTTCACTGGAAATAATCGATAGAAGGCGTTAAATCAGATATGACGATATTTGAAGTATTCGCTTATCTACGGATTATGATATTCCGGATGTCCAGCGGTTCTGGGAGAACACGGTGATGCAAATTGGGCATCGGACTTGAAAAACACCAAAGCCACACATGGATATATATGGTGTGTCTTGGCAAATCTTCTAAGCACACTTGCATCGGCCGATTCCTGATGGAATCAGAGTTTATCGTTTTCAACAAAGCATGATGAGAAGTTGAGTAACTTCACGACCTTTTAGAGGATGTCCCTTATTGGGAAAAAACCTGTGCCTTCGTCAGTTATACACTATGACTAGCCGGTGGGCGTTGAGAAGGGAACGAATGACAGCGTCTGGACATATCTGTCAGAGACATAAGACCGTATGGTAGTTGATCATCACGGATGACACTTCCTTAATTACTAATCAAAGGATATAGCGGACCCTTTAACTAAGGGACTACCCGAAGATCAAGAGTTCTGTCGGTCTAGGGGAATTGGCGTAAAACCCAAACTATAAGGACTGATACGATGGAAACCCAACCATACTGACTGAATATCCCAAGAATTTGGTTCAATGGGAAAACTAAATCGTAAAGGTTCAGTTGAGCACTTCGGTGGAAGCAAGTACACTTCGGATGATGATTTCTGTAAAGAAACATGAGTCCAAAGACGTTCCCGCGATAGACCTTAATGTGCTACCTGCATGGTGGGTAAAGGTTAAGTTTCCAAAACCTTTAATGATCCTCAACAGCTGAGGTTAGGTTTGGGAAAACTTTTAATGGTGTCTAACATTTGTAAAGTGCGGTATAGCAGGATACCTTACAAGAGACCACCTATTTAAGTGCGAGGAAATGCCACCTCAAATGAACACACTTAAGAATCCAAGTGTGTCCACGACCACAACGGACAAAACATTAAGAAGAACAGAGTAAGGAAAGTTGTTGTGTTGGTACCGTTGTCTTGACTTACACTAAACACTGACGGTTCAAGACATCACATTCACCGCGCACTAAGTAAGTCCGATGGTATTCAACGATGGATGGTTCAAAGCTACGGCTACCTATCCAGATGTGACATCGGTCCGCCGAAAGATTGCTAGAAAGACACTTTGTGAGTGCGCCAAAATCTCTTTCAAGAGGGGATTGTTGGAAATTTACTAATGTGTAATTAAGTTTAACCCATTATTTATGACTCGAACAATTGAGGCCTCGCACGTCATAAATGTCGTTCCTCACACGTGCATTTGTAATGCCAAGTATCGTAAATTTCATTAGTGAAAGAGATATTGGTACGTGAGTAAACGTTTGAGACAAAAAATGATGGACGGTCGTTGGTTAAATGATGCGTGTTCCACGTTGGTAAACGAAGGAAGGATTGTGTGAAGTGTAAGATGGAACGGGTCGGAAAAGGGTCACGGAGCCGAGAGGGTCGCGGCGCCTCCCGGACTGGGCCTTGGCGCCGCGGCTCCCCCTAGCAACGCCGCGACTCATGGATGGCAGTGAGGTCCTCGACTTTCTGGCTGTCCAAACGCGGTTCCAGTGTAGCAGAGCTGCGACTCTTCCCTGGCAGTGCTGGTTCGACGGAATCCCAAAGGTTTGGTTGTTGAGGCGGTTTCAATGACATTGAATCCACCCAATAATGGCCATTACTTGGACCATTATTTTGTTGAATTACTTGGGGATTAAAGGCCATCCATTACATGGCATTTGAATGCCATTATGGGGAAATTGAAAGGCCATCTTGCACACCTATATATTGATGCATTTGGCTTAGTTGGAAGAACACACTTCACTCTTGTAGAGTTCATATTTTTCTGAACTTCTTCCTCTCAAGCATACTTTCAAACACTCAAGTTTCTTCTTTTAGTAAACACTTGAGTTTTCTTTGCTCATTTGTTTGATGTTGTTTTATCTTGGGAGACAGTTGCCCATTAACGTAAAAGGATATATACGGGGCAATAATGTCTTAAGGACATAGTGAATATCACTTGACTCAGCAGCACCCTTGTATCACTACCAGATTTAGTGTCTCTTGGTTTCAGGTTGACAAGATCAATAAGCTTGCTGAAATTGGACAGATTCAAGAAAAGACTCAAGAACGTAGATTTAAGACGGATCAAAAACTCACATGCTTACTGTAGCCACAACTGTTGTTGCCTACAATATTATTAATTATTGTAATTCCTTTTGTTTATGTTTTCAAAGCACTTGTAATAGTTGTATAATATTCCTGTACATCCATTGTTTCTCACAAAATGTGACAAGTATTTTGGGTCGGAGGGAGTACAATTTAGCTTTGAAGATTAATTAGTCAGGGATTCTCGAAAATGGAAAACCGATACTTATTTTGGGACGGAGGGAGTATATTATTTTGGATTTAACTTACGTACACTGAAAGATAGAGGTAGAGCCACAGCCAAGGAACAGGTTCAATTGAATCTCTTTGTTGGAAAATCTTTCTATATGAATAGAACAAGAACACTTTTTCGTATATATATTAACTTTTGAATCCTCCTGACGTAAGGAAGTTTTCGTCGTAATGGCAAAGCTATCTATCCATTTCTTTGTGGTGTTTTGAATGCTACATAGGGGTCAAAGTTAAGCGTGTCAGAGAGCCTCCTTACCTCAGTTATAATCGAGATCATTGTTAAACTTCTTCATAAGTACACCTATTTTTGAATCTAAATTGAGTTGATTGGTTACTTCCTCAACTTGTTGTTGTTAATGCAGATCTAAGTTTTACAATTAAATATGTCTATATATCAAGAAGTGGTCAAAGCATAGAACATATTGAACTCAACAAGTGTTCTTTTGTAGAAAACGAGAGGAGAATCAAGAAATAAGCTGGTCTCTATTTGCAGTCATTTTCCTTTTGTTACCCTTCTAGTTGTCCTTTTCTGATACATGACAAGAATAAAAGTATTTTCATTCTTGGATTTTGGCTGTAAGGTTTCTATAACCACCTCAGGGTTTTTAATAGGTTGCAATTTCCAGAGGATTGAATGGAATAGGACTTGCAATAGTCACACCAGCAATCCAATCTCTAGTTGCTGACTCAACTGATGAAAGTAACCGCGGTACTGCTTTTGGATGGTTAGCACTGACAGCAAATTTTGGATCAATTCTTGGTGGGATTTTGTCTGTTCTGGTTGCTGAAACATCGTTCATGGGAATCCCCGGCTGGAGAATCTCCTTCCATCTGGTTGGTCTTGTAAGTGTTCTTGTTGGGTTTTTAGTCCGTCTCTTTGCCAACGATCCACGAGATCTTGACAATAAGGCTGGCAAGGAAAAAGATCAACTTCCACTGAAACCGTTTCGAGAAGAAGTCAGTGAACTGCTAAAAGAAGCAAAAGAGGTTATCAAAGTTCCCTCCTTCCAAATACTTATCGCCCAAGGGATTTCCGGGACGTTCCCATGGTCAGCATTGTCGTTTGCCACTATGTGGTTGGAGCTTATTGGCTTCTCTCACAAGACCACAACACTCCTCTGGACTTTGTTTCATCTTGCTAGTTCATTTGGCGCGTTGTTTGGAGGATTTATGGGTGATTTATTGGCTAAATACTTGCCTAATTCTGGTAGGATTATACTCTCTCAGATTAGCTCTGGATCAACAATTCCTTTAGCTGCAATTCTGCTGTTGCTATTGCCTAATGATCCTAAAACAGCGATGCTGCACGGTTTAGTCTTGTTCATCATGGGATTAATCGTAACATGGTGTGGTTCAGCAACAAACAAGTATGTCGCTTCTCATCGAATACATTATTTGTTAGAATACTTTACAGATTTTTTCCTGTTCGTTTTCTTGGTTCATCTCTAATTCTATTGAATGTCTTACATGTTGTAAAATTAACACGAGGAATTTACTAAAATATTTCACCCTTGACATGTATGTAGTCCAATCTTTGCTGAGATAGTTCCAGAGAGAGCACGAACAAGTATTTATGCTCTTGATCGATCATTTGACACCATAATAGCATCCTTTGCTCCATTGGTGGTTGGTATTTTAGCTCAACATGTTTTCGGTTATAAGCCAATCCCGAAGGGATCAACAGGCTCAGAGGAAATTGAAACAGATAGACAAAATGCTGCATCACTTGCCAAGGCATTGTACACTGCAATAGGCATTCCAAAGGCCATTTGTTGCTTCATTTACTCTTTCCTTTATTGCACATATCCACGAGATAGGGATCGTGTCCGGGTGCAACTGATTGAAGAAACAGGCAATTCTCCATCCGAAGAACAACCTTTACTTGAGAACGATGAGCACAGACTTCTTTCAGCAATTACTTGAAATCTTCCGGACAAAATTTTAGACTCTGTGTACCTAGAATCCCACAAACACAAACTAATTTCTTTCTTTGTTGTTTGTATTATTGCAGTTCAATAACTTTTACAAAGATGTGAAATTCTTCTGAGTTGTATTTGCTTATTATTTTCAAATTGAATATGTAAAGATTACGTCAATTTGTGTAATACATAATATAGTAACTTGTGCAAGAAATTCTAGTGGACTTTTATATATCTGTCTAATTTTATCTTAAGCTAGTTGTTTGCACCAATAAAGAATCAAAATATCTCAAGACTATGACTTAATGATATACTATCTCAAGACTTGAGCTTAGTAATCAAATTCCAACATACCAAGTTTAAATCGCCAATAAATCTCGAAATTAAATTTTCAATATGAGGCCAATGTTCATCAATGAATGTCCAAATTTTATGGAGGTTTCATGAGTTTAAACAAGTATTTTTTCCAGTATTCAAATAAAATGCAAAACTGCTTGGATTTTGTGAAATCCGACCGGGGTTCTGCATTTTTGGAGTTGGAAATAGGGGGCATTACATATGGCATTACATTTCTTGTTCTTTTTGTTCTTCGAATTTGCCAATTTGCTGGGTTTTGTGGAAATTTTGTTCTATGTTGAAGCATTTTCATGGTGGGTTTTGTTGAGGAATATGAAGAACAGGGAAGATTATTGGCAGTTTAATGGCGGCATTAAGGCGGGGCGGGTATGGGTTTAGGTGGATTCGCGTTTTGGGATGAGATTTTAATTAATTAGGCTTATTTTAAATTAGTCAATAAAATCGTGTCACGTAATAAATAAAATTTTAATTATATTTTTAAATGAGCCGTTAAAAATAAGGATAATTTAAACCCAATAGGTTATGGCAGGGGCATTTTAGAGCGAGTAGATAAACGGATGATATTTTTATACCAAATTCGATACTTCAAGGATATTTTAGGCCCTTTTCCGTATTTTTTTCATCAGTTTGATATCTGCATTCTTTGTCGCCCTTTAGAGAATGGTATCATAAGTGGTGTTGATTATACTGATGCCCATAAAGTATTTGATAAATGTTCTCCGTGAAAATATTCTGTTCTATCATTTTATTTGTCATGTTTTTTTTACCCGTCCCGTAAGAAAACATTAACTAATAGTATAATTTGATTAAATTATTCTTATTTATTTTTTGATCTCAATTTAAAACTCTCTTTCTAACCACATTTATTGAGTAAGCGTAAAGGTGGAAACTTATAGTTAATTATATCTTGGTTTTCTAAAATAACAGTTATACAATCTATTTTTTTAGTAAGGCCGACAAGTAAAATAGACAGGAGGGAGTAGGGCCTAGTGCATTAGGAGATGACTCTAACAGTAGCTGCCGATACACTTGAGACAGTACATAGTGATGATATGGAACATGCCCACGCCATATGTGGTCTCTTACTTTCTCATACAACTTTCACTCCATCTTCTCTTGACTGATTTTCGGACATATATGTGCTCCTTTGTGACTAGGTGTCTTCGGTATGAAGGAAAACATTTTCCACGGAAGATTGTTTTCTTGAAATATGTTTTCTGGAAAAGTAAGTGGCGTTCTTACTTATTTTCTTGTGTTCGGTTTGTTGGCAAAAATATTATCCTAAAAATATTTGTATATAATCTAGATAAATTATGCGAGGTGGGGGCGGGGGATAAGGGTGTGCGATGAAGGGCTACGAGGGTGGGGTGAAAATAAGGTGTGTTGCCGATTTGGAGGGTGGGGAGGAGTGAGGACACAATTAATGTGGAATGTCACTTGTGGACTTGTTTTTCCTACTTCCACTAACGAACTTGTTTTCCTAGAAAAAATATTTTCCAAAATTTTTGACCAACCTGGCAAAATTAGAAAACATTTTCTGGACTATATTGTGTAAATGTGGTTATAGAGATGGACTGTTCTTCTCAGCATAAATCTATATATAGAGCAACAAATTCCTAATGATCTGATACTCTACACTCTTTATATGTGTTAATGCCTTTTATGTAAAGAGGCTTCTTGTGTGCTTGCACTAACAAATTGGTTTTCATCGACTTAATGTTTGGGAATCAAAAGGAGGAGACAAATTACCTTATTTTTACCTCTGTCAAAAGAAACAATAGCAATTTATGATATGCTATGGCAGGTACTTATTCACCTCTTTTAGTTGCAGAATAAGCTTGGTGACTAAGGTTGAATAGTAAAGAAAAACTGAAAGAACAATTATGTAAGATTGATAAGATTTGCGTCATAAATAAGGTTTGCTAGGTAGTTCTGTTATAGGAGTTGTGTTCCAATTGGCTTTCAATGCTAAATGTTGATTAGACTGTTTGTACCAACATATTTAACTTGCTTGATATTCATCTGGATTTTGTAAGGTTTGATCTTCAAGTTCTAATGATCACAGTTCATGCATATATGTTACTGTTTACTTTTTCCTCCAAGAGTGGTATACGCAAATCAGACAAAGGTTTGTCTTAATAATGAATATGAAACTGCACTAGGAAAAGTATTCAAACAAAATCATATATTGGTTATCCTTTGTCTCCAAAAATATCAGAAGGTGTACCCATTTTTTGCGATTTAGATTAAGTCTGTAAAGCCATATTGGTATTTGCTCTGAGATCTATATGTTCTGCGATATCGTCTGCTGTACAGGAAAATAAATTGTATTGTTTAACTGCTGAAAAGATATCAAAACAGGATAATTTTCTAATATAACTCTACAATAATATTTACACGTGTTGGATTCTTTTTTATGTGTGCTTATGTTGAAATTTCTTTCCTGTTTCTGTGAATTGATTGGAATTGCACTGAACTAGAGTTATTCCGTTGATTTGTATATATTCTGGATTCGTGTGTTTCTATAACTCATGTTTTGAAGACTGATTTTTATTGGACTTTGCATGTATGTATTTTATATTTGGTCTGTCGAGCACTTAGCGCTGTAGGGAAGCTCAATTACTGTTTATATTTTGTTTGTATCATAGAAATTCTGAGGAGATATGCAGCTCAGATAACTGAAGAACAGCGGTGCTAAGGAGCATGTGTAGGTGCATTCACAATACTTTTATGGCTGACAGTAAACATGATTCTGTGCTTATGATTTCTGCTTTGACATCTTAGAGTTGATCGTTCTTAATTTACCTCATTACTATCTGCTGCATTTTGCCTGCCCTACAGATTGTGAAATTTTACCTGAAAGATTCACTAAAAGTGCTCATCTTTGATATGTATGCAGTCCAATGTTTGCAGAGATAGTTCCAGAGAGAGCCCGAACTAGCAATTATGCTCTGGATCATTCTTTTGAGTCCGTAATATCATCATTTGCTCCTTCACTTGTCAGCATTTTGGCTCAACACATTTTTGGTTTTAAACCAATTCCAAAGGGATCAACGAGCTCAGAGGAAATTGAAACAGATAGACAGAATGCTGCTTCACTTGCCAAGGCACTGTGCACTGCAATAGGCATTCCAATCACGGCTTGATGCTTCTTTTACTCCTTCCTCTATTGCACATATCCACTAGATAGGGATCGTACAAGGTTGCAACAGACCGAGAAAACAGGTAATTCTCTATCTGAAGAATGACAAGGCTTACTTGAGAATGATGAGCAAATACTTAATTCAGTTAGTTGAATCTTCGACACGAATTCAGACATATTTATCTATGTACGTAGAATCCAAATATGCACAAACTCGTCAGTGATATAGTAATACCACAGACAATTTAAATGTTGACTTGGAAACAAAAATTGAGTTATTCCACTCAAAGATGTGATATAGTTTTCTGAATTGCATATGCTTATGAATTTCAAGTGGAAACTAGAAGAGATTTTGTTAATTATGTAATTTGGTAGCTTGTATACAATTCTAGTTGACTTATCTTGCTGGGTAATTTTACGTTAAGCCTGGTTTTGGTACCAGCATAAGCTTGTCTAGTACGGAGTATTTTTATTGGTATAACCATCTGGCGTGGTACCTACTGGCGGCTGACTCGACAAATTCAGATTCCCGCTGTGTAAGGCTCATTGATGAGGGAAGCGCTCCCTACCGGGGTTTTTACCATTCACAGGGTTTGAACCCTGGATTTCTGGTTAAGGGTAGAAATCCTATCCATAGCACCAAAACTTTTTATGGTAGCTTGTCTAGTATTGACGGTTTTTTCTTTTAGGGCAAAGAAGACATTTTGTCTTTGTTTTTAGGTTAGAAGGAGTTGGGGCAGATGGACTAATAGGTTCAGTGGAGGTATTGGGCCTTTTCCTTCTTGGTGGGGGGGGGGGGATGTTGGTGGGTTAGGGAATTTATTTGGGCTTGGGAGAGGTGTTGGACGAATTAGAAGGGGAAATGGGCTAGAATTTTAATAGTTTGGGTAGAGTTTTAAGTGTTTCATTTTAGTATAGGTTGTGGCCTATATAGAAAATGGCTTATTAAAAATTATTTTGCGGTGTTTAAAAATAGTTTACTTACGATAAATAATAGAAAGAGAGGGACAAAATTGGGTATCAACAGCTTGTCCCTCTTTGTATGGAGAAGATGAAAAAGTGTTCGGACAAAGACGTTGACTTGTAGCCAATTTTGTCCTGATTGTCAAAGATTAGGAAATGCATGGGCATACGAAGTTTCAAGAAGAAGTCGGGATTTCTTATGCCAGAAAATTGAAAGCCACGGTGACTCAAATTGAAATTTGTCGATGTCGAATTATGATGGCCTTTGGGCTATGGTAATTAGGAAATTACAGCGCGGCGATGCAAATTCCAATATTTGTCGATGTCGAATTATGTGAGCCAGGTTTTCATGGAGCTAGAAAAGCGAAGGCGGGTGTATGAATTCAAAATTTGTCCCAGTGTCAAATTATGATGACACCGGGTTGCTGTGATGCTAGAAAATTAAAGATGGTTGATGCGAATTTGAAATTGTGTCCGAGTGTCGAATTATGATGACACTGACTTTCATGACATTAGAAAATTAAAGGCGAAGCAGACGCGGATCCCAAAATTTGTCCCAGTGTCGAATTATGATGACACTGGGTTTTTGTGGCAAAATCTTGGGGAGAGAGTAGGACGATGTTGAAGTAGTCGACGCTCTTGAAGTCTAGCCTCCCAACAAATTGTCTTAGTTCTCCGCGGAAGATGGTTCCACGTTGTGCTCCTGCTCCTGTAAATTAAGGTTCCTGCAGGCTAAAACTTAAGAAAAAATTAGTGCATAACTGTTAAGGCAAAATTGATAAAGCAGGAATATATGAGAAAGGTAATCCTGTGAGTCGAAATGTCGTCTGCATGCGGGCGTACTTGCGATTCGAGCCGGTAGTGGCGTCGTTGTATGGACGTGTTGATGATGATGTCGTTGTATTGATGTAATATTGATGACGTCATTTCGGACGTGATGCTGATGGTGTCGTTTTCGGACGTACTGTTAATCGCGTCATTTTCGGACGTACTGTTGATGGCGTTGTTTTCGAACGTACTGTAGATGGCGTCCTTCGGACGTGATGTTGATGATGTCATTTCCGGACGTACTGTAGATGGCGTCGTTTTCAGACGTGATGTTGATGGCATCGTTTCCGGACGTGATGTTGATGCTCGTCGTTTTCGGACGTAAGTGCAGATATTCATCATTTTCGGACGTAATGCAAATATTCGTAGTTTCCGGACGTGATGCAAACATTCGTCGTTTCCGGACATAATGTGGATATTTGTCATTTCCGGACGTAAGGTAAATATTAAATCGTTTCGGGCGTGATGCGTATACTCAATCGTTTAGGGCGTAGTGCATATACTCGCCATTTACGGGCGTAATGCAAATATTCGTTTTGAATAAAGATAGCGTCGTTTCGGACGTGATCGAGATGTTAAATCGTTTTGGGCCGAAGATAGCGTCGTTTTGGGCGTGATGCGGATGTTCGTTGTTTTGAACAAAGATAGCGTCGTTTTCGGATGTAATCACGAGATGTTAAATCGTTTGGACGAAGATGATGTCGTTTTCGGACGTGATATAGATGTTCGTCGTTTTCGGACGAAGATGACGTCGTTTTCATACGTGATGTAGATGTTCGTCGTTTTCGGATGAATATGACGTCGTTTTCGGGCATGATGTAGATGTTCGTCGTTTTCGGACGAAGATGACGTCGTTTTCGGACGAAGATGACGTCGTTTTGACGTGATCACGGATGTTCGCCCGTTTTGGGCGAAGATGGCGTCGTGTTCGGACGTGATCACGGATGTTCGTCATTTTGGGCCGAAGATGGCGTCGTTTTGGATGTAATCACGAGATGTTAGTCGTTTTGGGCGAAGATGACATCGTTTTGAGCGTAATGGATGTTTCGACGGTGGGCGGTACTATGATGAAATTATCTACAGAATATAAACCCAATAGAATAGTTAGTCGTAAAATGAGGATCAGAGTGTGGCCCTGTGAGCCAAATGACGTCTTGATAAACGTGTGTGATTGTGGCCTTGCGGGAAGAGCTGCTATGCGAAGCTTTCTACAAAACCAAAGATATATTAAATAGTTAGTGCAGAGATATATAGATATGCGAAATGAATGAATGAGGATAAGAATGTGGCCCTGTGAGCCGAAATATCGTCTTTGTGCAAGCATAATGTTGTTGAGCCATGTAGGTCAATTTTGCGTAGCCACCTAATAGGAGAGTGATCCCTTTGGGATGAATTGTGATGCAGAAATTCCTCGGAATCAGTGTTGCGGTTTCGATGCTTCTGTTAACCTCAAAATCAGCACTCAAAGAAATTTAGTGAGTTTGGGAACCGCCTAAGGTTGGAATGACGTCGTTGTTTATGCGTTTGTGAACCACATGGGTTGAAATGACATTGTTGTCTGGACGTTATTGCGGAATTTGAACCTTGATTGTTGTTGTCTTTCCGCTTCCGTTGATATGAAAAACCTGCGCTCAAAGAAAAATTGTGAGTTTTGGGGGGACGGATGATTCATATTGACTTTGTAGCCCCGACTCTTGACATTGGGCATTATCCATGTCGCACCCGATTTTGAACTCTCAGGCTTGAATGCGCGACGGAATGGTTATCCTCCCAAAAATGTAAAAATGTTTAAAATGTTAAGGGAGTCGCCACCTAATTAATTGGGTGAATTAAGACACCTAAATGTTAACCGATTAAAGTCAACATTAACTCCTTTTAATGGTCTGTGAAGCTAAATAAGATTCTGAGTAAGGGTTCTTTATTATCCTAAAGGGAAGGGATTAGACATCCTTTAGAATCCGCTAACTTACGGTTGTCCGTTCAAACCTAGGTTAATTTATTTGGCTAAGAGATATATGTTTTAGAAAAGATTATTTAAGTAAAAAGGGATGTGGCAAATATCTAAAGAATATATGTTGATAACTAAAAGGGTCTTATAAGACTCACAAAAATATATAAAGTTGATTATGCATTTATAAGACATGAAATTATTTTATTTGACAAAAGTAAAAAATGATAAATTACTCCTATTAGTATATGTAAGGTTAAAACTCTTATATATAAAGTTAATTATGAAATTACTTTTATACGTGTATGCAAAAATTAATTTCTATGATATTTATGAAGAGTTTATGAGAAGATTTATTTCTTAAGAATTAGATATGAAGGATATATTAACTACATGACTAAAGCATAGGTAGGGTTAATTGAATTATTTTAGATTTAGATTTATATGATGAACCTAGAATAAGTAAGGGATGAATTCGTCTTTTAAAAAAAACTACCCTTCCAATGTATTCAAAGACTAATAGAGTTAATTATCCTATTAATTACAAAGTTAACAAATATAACAATAATAAATAAATAAATAAATAAATAAGCAAGGAAGGAATGAGATTGGAGTTGATGTAGCGACTAGAACGGATGGCGACGCCATCCATCCTATAGTTGTTTGGAAGCCCTGCGGCAGAAGTGTGGTTGGCGGTACGGAGATCATGATGAGTCTTATACCGAGACTCTTGATTATTCTCCCGATGCATGTCATGTACAAATAAGAAAGAAAAGGATAAGTAAATGTTCTAAACTCTATCATATACGAAAATAAGTGAAATATTAAACTAAACATACAAATACACATGTTGTCAGTATTAACGGAGGTAATACAGATACGAATTCCTACCAGCAAATAAACATCTAGGGATTAATCGATTGATGGGCCTTAATAGCATCAGATTTTAGTTTTCAGATCTCAAAGAAAATATCAGTGTTATCACCCCAAACAGGCCCATTTATGCCAACTTACTTCTAATGTATCTAGCCATTTGATGTACACAAGACATCCACACAACCATAAAAGATATACAACCCAAATACACTGAATGTATACTAATGCGATGTGAACAAGATAACAGATAAGGGGAAAGTACTGAGCATCAAACAGCGGAGCAGATATGAGGGTAAGTCAGCAGCTATATTTTTATTGTGATGCATGATTACTGATACACTGGGTTGGCAGGACTCAGAAGGAAAATACAGGGCAGACATTTCCAAGACCAGTAGTTTAGGTAAATATGAGACAAACTCATTTTTTTATTCTAGATAAACTGCTTGGATCCTCACATGGAAAGGTCATGCAAACAGGTATGTTTCCCAGCTTATTCAGTTACACATAAATCAAGCGTATGAGAAAACACGTAGACAAATTCAGTCCCTCCGAAACTATCCATTGACCACTAA
Organism: Przewalskia tangutica; assembly: GCA_029844215.1. Lineage (NCBI taxonomy): Eukaryota > Viridiplantae > Streptophyta > Magnoliopsida > Solanales > Solanaceae > Przewalskia > Przewalskia tangutica. The sequence continues at coordinate 149,751,681 of CM056719.1, forward strand.
ATGTCAAACCTCCAGATTCATATCAAGTTATGGTGGTATATCAAATATATCCACAGACTGAGTATATAAACAACTTTATTAGCAGGATATGTGAAGTATAATGGTATGGTTAATCAGTGATTCATTTTAAGGTCAAACTAGTCGGGATACATCAAAAGCAGGACTTATCAACCAAACAAGTCTTTGTACTGTTATATTGGAATCACTTTAGCATAGACGACCCTTAACTAAATGTTCTTAAAACAGACTGACTTGATTCATATACCAAACATATACTTAGGGCGTTATATGGTGATATTTTAGCATGATCTTGATATCGTAACAGGAATCAACATGAGATAACAACACATACTCCTGCAATTTGGATCCGATGGTATATGTTGGGATTGAAAATCCAGAGACCATGTACTTTAAGTACTGGATTTGGATTATACTAAAGACAGGGATATATAGAAACGAGGCCTTGTGATGTCATCTAGGTATTAGGCAGTCTTCATGAATTCAGCAAACATCAGGATAGGTATTACCCATCTTCCAGGCTTGAAGCAATCTTAACAAATACCTAACAGAATCGTAATGTCTTAGCTAACAACACAAAAATAGATCTAGGACCCTGATACAAACGTTATACACTTAATCATATCCATAGAAAACCACAATCGAAACACGCATGCTAGAAAGCAGAGTCGACACAAATCTGAAAACCACAACTATGATTTATCGAAAAACAATGACTAAACTAGGTCGAATGGATTCGACAAAAATAACATATGGATCTCATCATACAGAGCACACAGTATCAATTAAACAACTAAATAACAGAAAGAGAGTGGGTGTCCGGAACTTTTGTGGGTAGCGGCGAGGCGACGACAAAGGTTTTCCGAATAAATCGAAGGAAAGCTCATGAAAAGCTTTGCGAGCAGGATAGTAGTAAACTGAAAAATAAAAGAGGGGTTCTGGGCTCGATGCTATGAGTAATCTCGATGATTGATGCCTTGGTTATGTCAAAACGTTGGTCTTTATAGTCCCTAGTTAGGCTTCGATTTGGTAAGTTTAAGACCTGATTTGAGGGGACGATTCGAACTGGTTTGTTAAGGATTTGTGGGCTATTTTAGGATGACTTCATGAAGATCTTGGTGTAGCTTTACATCGGTTTAGTGCTTGGTTGATGCGATTCAAGGATTCGTTTTGATATGGTTATAGTTATGGCAAGTCTTGAGGAAGGAAACACGATATTTTGGTTGCCGTTTCGTACTGATTTGAGGATTATTTGGTTCTCAAGAAATGTAGCTTTGATTTGGGGCGCGATTTGAGGAAAAGATTTGGGATGCCTGCGCGATCTGGAAGGGTACAGAATGGCAATATTGTTGACTGTGAAAAATCCGTGAGTCTTGCTCATTGTCAGGCATGGATGAGGGAGTTAGGGTTTTGCCTTTAGGTTTTCCTCTTTCCTTCTGAGGGAGATGAGCGTGGGTTATAAGGCTTTGGGGTATTGGGCTTGCGGGTCGCGGGCTGAAAAGGCAAGGGGAGGAAGGTGTTGGACTACGGGTATAAGGCCTCGGAGTGGGCTGCAGGTCGTGATGCATGAAATTTCTTGGTGTAAAGAAAATGGGCCTGGATATTAGTTCGGGTAGTGTTATAATTTAGGTGTATTATTTAATTAATGGTAAATAAATGAAAACTAAATTGTGATTAAATTATTAGGTGTTTTATTAGTCTAATAATAAACGCGGGCATGCTATTTAATTAGTACCTAATATTTATGATGCTAGACCATTATTAAAACTTATTATTATGCGTATTTTGCGAGGTAAGAATTGCGGTTTAAAAAAAGAAATTGTCTAATTTATTGGTTATTGATTTAAGGGAGGGACAAAATTGGGTGTCAACAGTTGTCCCTCTTTGTATGGAGAAGATGAAAGAATCTCCAAACAAAGACGTTGACTTTAAGCGATTTTATGCAGGTCATCGGAATTGGAACAAAGTGTTGTTGGTGTGCGAAAACTAAAGGTGGGCCAGCGGATTTAAAATCTGTCGATGTCAGCTATGGTAATGATGAGTTATTGTGGTGCTAGAATGTTGGGAGAGAGTAGGTCGGCGTTGGGGCGCTTTTGCCTTTTGTTGGGAAGTCGGCTCCGACAAATTACCTCGATTCGCCGTAAGAGGTAGGTCGCGTTGTGCTCGTCTTTGCGGCTTGTTAACGTTCTGTAGATTGAAGCTAAGATAGAGGCATTAGTGCGGCAATGTAAGAATGTGAATTTGTCTTTGTGGTTGTAGTCAGTTGTATATACTATATAATGAAATGATGTGATGATCGTCGTCTTGTATAGGCGAGATGCGGATGGCGCCTTGTATGGCGGAATCGTCTTGTATGGACGAAAATGCAAATGTTCATCGTTGTATAGCGAAATGCAAATGGCCTTGTATGGGCGTTTGCGTCGTTGTATGGCGAAATGCAAATGTTAAATCGTTGTATAGACGAGATGCAAATGGCGCCTTGTATGGGCGATGTCGTCGTTGTATAGGCGAAATGAATGGCGCCTTGTATGGGCGTATGCGTCGTTAAACGAAATGCAAATGTTCGTCGTTGTATAGATGAGATGTAAATGACGCCTTGTATGGGTGATGTCGTCGTTGTATAGACGAAATGCGAATGACTCCTTGTATGGGCGCTGTCGTCGTTGTATAGACGAAATGCAAATGTCCGTCGTTGTATAGACGAGATGCAAATGACGCCTTGTATGCGCGTAAATCGTTGTATAGACGAAATGCAAATAGCGCCTTGTATGGCGTCATCGTTGTATAGACGAAATGCAAATGTTAAATGCGTTGTATGAAACGAAATGCAAATGTTAAATCGTTGTATAGACGAGATGCAAATAGCGCCTTGTATGGGCGTTGTAAATGTGTATAGGCAATGCAAATGACACCTTGTATGGGCGTTATCGTCGTTGTATAGGCGAAATGCAAATGTTAAATCGTTGTATAGATGAAATGCAAATGTTAAATGCGTTGTATGCGAGATGCAAATGGCGCCTTGTATAGCGCTGTCGTTGTATAGACAAAATGCAAATGTTAAATCGTTGTATAGGCGAAATGCGAATGTTAAATCGTTGTATAGGCGAAATGCGTTCGTCGTTGTATGCGAGATGCAAACGCGCTTGTATGGGCGATTTCGTCGTTTTATAGACTAGATCCAAATGACGCATGGTATGGGCGAAATCCAAATATTAAATCGTTGTATGAGCGAAATGCAAATGTTAAATCGTTGTATAGGCGAGATGCAAATGGCGCCTTGTATGGGCGAAATGCAAATGTTAAATCGTTGTATGAACGAAATGCAAATAGCGCCTTGTATGGCGTTATCGTTGTATAGACGAAATGCGAATAGCGCCTTGTATGGGCGTCGTTGTATAGGCGAATGCAAATGACGCCTTGTATGGCGTTATGTAAATGTTAAATCGTTGTATAAACGAAATGCAAATGTTAAATGTCGTTGTATAGACGAGATGCAAATGGCGCCTTGTATGAGCGAAATGCAAATGTTAAATCGTTGTATAGGCGAAATGCAAATAGCGCCTCTGAGGCATAGATAAAAATTGTTCTATATATGGAGTTGTGTTATGCATAATCAAAGCTAGATGAAATAATTAAAGTGTAAATGATGTAGCTTTGAGTAAAGAAGATGTGGTTTTGCGAGATGTATTTGATGTAGACTTGTTGCGGATGGATTTAGTGGCGAATGCATTTGTATTGGAATGTTGTAGTCCTCCTTGTTCTGTTGTCTGCAAAATTCACTCAAAGAAAAATTGTGAGTTCGGGGAGGGGGTCGGCCGATTTGTGTTGGCTCTTGATATTTGCACGCGTTGTCTTGTCTGGACCATGTAACCCCTGTCTGATTTCTAGTCTCGGTCGAAAACATTTGTTGAAAATATTCTATCTTGAGAAAATATACTAGTAGGAAATTATGTCGATTTTTGAATAGTGACATGTTATGAAACAAAGCGAACATCCTTATCCGAAATCGGCGGTATATTCTCTCATACTCTCGGTGCTCGTTCTTGTCGAGCTCTTTTTTTAAAATTTGTCGATTTTGGGACATGGAACCACTAAATAAATTAACCATGTCCATTGATGTCATTTGTAGTAAAACCCTTAAAATTGTCGATTTATGTCGATCTTTCGGCATATGGAATCATATTTGTCGATGTCCTTTCGTGGCGAAGTCCTTAAAAATTGTCGATTTTGGTGTGGCCAGTCGGACATATATCGTTCATTTGTCTTGTATGTATGACAAGATTGAGTCTGACCACTAAAATGCAAAATGACAAAGCGAAGATTTACTAATGGTGTGGCCGAGTCGATGTAGGCGCTGCGTATCCGTGAAGGGAATCGGTCGAGCGTAGTTCGCTCTGAGATAAGATTTTTAAAAAATTTAAAGATGGGGCCGAGGCGATGTGGCGCCTACGTATCCGAGAATCGGTCATGCGTAGTTAGATTACAAGCAAAGTAATTGGGATTTTTTTAATGGGGCCGAAGCGATATGGCGCCTCGTATCATGAGGGAATCGGGTCAAGCGTAGTTGATTACAAGCAAAGTAATTACATGGAAAATAAAGCACTCTAAATGTAGTATCTCTTGGCTGCATCTGCGTTGATGACTCGGCCACGCCGCCCGTCCATTCGGCTAAGATGAGGCCACTCGCATGCGCTCGATGAACCGTATGAGGCCGCGCCAATTGGGCGCGAATTTCCCTTCGCCTCACTTTGGTTAGGGAATATCGTTCGACACCGGTATCTGGTTGGAAGTTTCTTGGTCGTACGCTTCTTATTAAAAGCTCACGGCCATTACATTGCGGTAAAGTTGTCGGTGACAAATTGCATTCATTCGTTCTCGTGATAAGCATCAATTGTTCGTACCTACTCTGTATCCGTTTGGCTTAGCTTAGTTGACTTCTGGATGATTCTTAAAGAAGGTATTTCCACCTCATTGGCGGCGACAACATTCAGTAAACGAGAGATGCGGTGTTGCTCTGTGGAGTCGGATTGTAATCTGGTAACCTAAGAGGCGAAAGGCAAATTTTCATGCGATGCTGTAGTTATCTATCATCTTCCTCGATATCCTCTTGATGTTCTTGTTGGTTGCTTATTTGCTCCGTTCATTTGTGGTCGATATGGAGTAGAGTTGCGATGAGTGATCTGAACTTATCACCATTTCCTTCGTGGACCACTATTGAGATTGGACGTTGTCGGTTATGATTGATTACGGAATTCCAAACCAACGGATGATGTTGTGATGAACAAAATCCACTACTACTTTCTTGGTGCGGACATGCGATGATGCTTACCCGTTTTGTAAAGTAATCGATCGCCACTAAGATAAACTGTGTCCATTTGGCGTTGTCGGCTCGATAGGACCGATGGCGTCCATGCCGCCGCGAATGGCCGTGGGAACTAGTGACATTGAGCTCATTTGGCGCGTGAATCAAGTCTCCATGGATCGGCATTGATGGCACTTTCGCGCGCGAAGCGGATGCAATCTGTTTCCATTGTCATCGAGTAACCTCGCCGTAGTATCTTTTTGCTAGCACGAAACCGTTCATGTGGGGTCATGCGCATACCTCGTGTGTCTCTTCTAATAACTTGTTTGCTTCTTGAGTGTCAACACGTCTTAACAAACCCAAATCCGGAGTTCTCAGATAAAGGACCTCGCATTTCGGGAAGAAATGGTTTGCTAACCTCAGAAGAGTCTTCTTTTGTATGTTGGTCGTGCCTTGAGATACCTCTTGATTTCGTCATACCAAGGTTTGCCCTACGATTCTTCATCTATCGAGAACAATAGGTTGGTTGCTCTAGCGTATCTACTTTGATTGGGTCGATATAGTTCTTGTGCGGATGTTGAATCATGGAGGACAAAGTTGCTAGGCGTCTGCAAACTCATTTTGAGCCCTCGGGTATGCTGAACTCTATCTTAATGAACTTTGCGCAATTCCTTCACGCGGTGTAGGTAAGGAAGTATCTTCCTATTCTTGGTGGCCCGTTCGCCTTGCACTTGGTGAATCAACAGATCTGAATCCTATGACCAGCGACTCTTGTATGTTCATGTCGCGGCCGTTCAGTCTAGTATGCAAGCCTCGTATTACGACATATTATTGGTGCGGGAATCGAGCTTTCGATATTGGGTAGTGTTGTCTGTTTACGAGACCAAAGCGCTCGATACCTACTCCTTTGAAATTCGCGGCGCCGTGAAGAACATTCTCAACCGGATATTCTTCTAGGATGTCTTCTCCTACAAACATCACTTCTTCATCTGGAAAGGCGGTCATGAGGATATATTCCTCGTCTCGGATTCTCCGAGATGATCTGCTAATCTTGCCAGCTTTGCCTTTTGGGTGACATATACAATGTCGAATTCACTTAAAAGGATCTGCCATTTTGCAAGTTTTCCAGTAGGCATAGGCTTCTGAAAGATGTATTGAGCGGGTCCATCCTCGAAATGAGGTAGGTGGTGTATGCGGATAAATAATGTCTGAATTTTTGTGCGACCCAAGTCAAGGCACAACACGTGCGTTCGGCGTTGTGTAGCGAGCCATAAGGCGTGAACTTTTTACTCAAGTAGTATATTGCTTGTTCTTTCCTTCCGTCTCATCATTTGTCCTAACACACGTCGAGCGCATTTTCCAATACGGATAAGTATAACGACAAAGGCCTCGGGTTACGGAGGCAGCGGATTGTGAGATACTCTTTGATTTTGTCAAGGGCTTGTTGGCACTCCAATGTCCACTTAGTGGCAGCGTCCTTCTTTAGCAACTTGAATATTGGTTTGCATATCACTGTTGATTGTGCTATGAACCGAGAAAACTCATCACTTCCTTGCGATTTTTCGGAGGAGGTAGTCCCTGAATGGCCCTTATCTTCGAAGGATCCAACTCTATTACCACGCTCGCGTGAAACCAACAATTTTCCATTTGGGGCCGAAGGCACACTTTGCGGATTCAACCCGGGTTGTATTGCCTCGTCGTTCAAAAACTTCTTGGATGGACCAATAGTGCAGTAGCCCTCCGTGACTTGATAATGGCGTCATCCACGTAGACTTGATTTCCTTATGGATCATATCATGAAAAATGGTAGTCATGGCTCTCGTGTAAGTGGCACTGTGTTTTTAAGTCCAAGCGGCATGACTCGATAATAATATACCCCAGCGGAGTGTAAGCGATCTTCTGCATCTTGCCCGTTTATTAGGATTTGATGGTACGGCGTAACAATCGACAAATGGCGCAACTCGTGCCGCACGATTGTCGATGAGTAAATGAATGTTCGGAAGGGAAAATCATCTTTAGGGCTTGCCTTGTTGAGATCCATATGTCGACACAAACTCGTATCTTACCGTCCTTAACATTCTTGTGACAACATTGGCCAACCAAGTAGGGTATCTTGCTACGAATGACCAGCGTCGATTGTTTGGAGATCTCTTCCTTGACTTTCAAACTCGATCAGCTTGATTTTCCTTGGTTTTGCTTCACCGGGCGACAAGATGGTTCAATGGGCAACTTATGAAAGCGATGTCCATGCTTGGAGCACGACGTATCATCGTAAGACCAAGCAAATATGTCAACATCTTGCTTGATAAAGCCACCAAATCCTCTTTACATGCGGTATTCAAGTGAGCGATCCTCGTCTCACGATGGCTTTATCATCTCACAGGTTTCTTTGTTTACATATCATCCAGTTAGGTTTGGCTTATCCTCGAACTTTCCTAACTCTTCAGTTAATTCTTCTAATGGAAAATTTCCTTCGGGTTCTGTTGGATTATTTTCGCGGTTCTGACTTTGTTCGCTTGTTTCATGACATGTCACATTTTCATTATCGACAAGTATATTATTTTGTATGCCAGACTCATGAAAAAACAGTGTTGGGGTACATGTCCAGTTTCTCAAGACATCTCCTGGCTCTGCGCTCAAATAGTGCAGTCGTGCATGTAGTCTTCCAAAATCGCATGACTCTGCTTCTTCGCCGAAATGAAAAGGCCTTGAAGTCCTCGCGAGAATGTGCGCATCCTTCTCTTACGGTAGGCGGCGGTGTATGCTTTGTGAATGAATGATTCGGGGTGGAGCAGTCTTGGCGGATGAGACTACCGCTTCATACGTGATCAAATAACATCATCTCTCGGTAGTGGGCTGATATCCGAGGCCAAAAGTGTCCTTCTTCTCCGGCAAGTGAATCGGCTCTGTGATTCCTCCTAATTTTGGTCCAAGTCCTCGACCTGGCTCGAAACCATTTCTTAGCATCTCTCGGGCCACCATTTTGGGAGTGCGAGGTAGTTGCATTCATTTAGCCTTGCTAACGCCTACGATCTTGTTCATATGGTAGACGGATCCATCCAGCTTTTCCATACTCTCGATGACTGGAATTGCCCCGTTGGTGTTAGCAGTGTTGTCCTTGTCTCCCTCAACCACAACTTCATGATGATTCCAGATGAATTTCAAAACTTGATGCAAAGTGGAAGGGATGGCTCGACCACGTGGATCGAGGCCTCTGGAAGTAATAAATTGTAGCATGTGGATATGTCGATACACGGAATTCTATCACGAACTCTGCGGGCCCAATGCGTAGTGTCAGTCGGTCTACGCTGCGGCGCTCTCAGTCCCATCGAAACCTTTTACCGCGTGTAGCTCTCGGAGTTTCCCGATGTTGACTCACAAAAGTTCGAAGAGTATTCAAAGGGCATACATTAACGGTGACCCATCAATCAAGACTCGAGAGATAAACTTATTAGCACACTTGATTGTTATGTTCAATGCCTTATTATGGCCCGACCCTCGAGAGGCAATTCATTCATGGAAGATTATCTTTTGCACCTCTTTAATTTGCCGTCGGTCTTTGAAAAGTTCGTCAATGATCTCGGTGCACGTGAGCCTCTTTCAAAACCTCCGTCAAAGAGATTCGGTGGTTCACGGAATTCATCAACGATGACAATAGAAATTTGTCTTTGGTGTTTTACTCATTGTTCTCTGATGGAATAGTCTCTTGTAGGCATTCTTCTCCAAAATTCCTCTTACGGTTCGATCCGGTCTTTTACGGGGCGTCTTTGCGATACTTCTACGGATGAGTAGCGTTGTCGGGACCTCGTCACCCGTGCAACAACTTCTACCACGTGTTTACATTTACCCTCGTTATGTTGTTTGGCGAATGGCTCCGTCACAGTACTAAGGCGACATTAGAGGCTTATGGCGACTCAGCTCTACTTCAGCGGCGCCACGACCTTGGCGGTAATCACGTGGGCAATGTGGTGAAGATCCTGTCTCTTTCTCCTTGATTGATACGATGGTCCGCCATATCATACGTCATCAAGTGATCATGTGCGCCCGGCATTGTCGTGATTTGGCGAGGATTGTTGTTGACATTAGGGAAGGCTCTTTCAGCGAATAACTCCTTCTTTGATTAGTTCCTCGATTCTGTTTTCAATGTATAACAACCATCATGCTTGTGTCACGATGCTCAGTGGTATGCTTGATGCTTATTCTCATCATGCCATGGTGGGAGTGGATTGGGATTCGCCATGGGATCGGTATGTATAAAACCAGTGACTCTCGGTCTTTCATATAGTTGGGAGTATGGATTCGACAGGGTGTATAATTTTGTGGGCCTCTGCCGGTGTTGGTTGAGTGCAGGTGTGTTTTGTGTGTGGTATTGTTATGGGGGTGGGTATCTTTGGTCGGTATTGTGAGGATTTGTGTGGGGCGAGCAGTGTGGGTTGTATATTGGCTGAGTGGTGTATACGGGTGAAGGTTGATGGTATGTGGAAGTATTTTGGCTAAAGTGGTCATAGGGAGGGTTTTGGAACGTGGGGGTTTGGTATGTTTGGGGTTGGAACGTAGGGGTTTGGTATGTTTGGGGTTGGTATGTCAGGGTTCGATTTGGTTTGTGTTGTTGCAGTCATGATGAGAGTGCTCCGTCCTTTTCTTATTCATTCTACGATTGACTCGATTGTATTGCTTTGTTTGTTGCTTACCAGCGGCGGTCGTGATCCTACGATCTAATTCCCTCTTCCACAAAATCTCCCATTTTACCACTTGGAAAAATTACGTCGATATGCGATCAACCTCTCAGTGCATTGGGGTCCTTTAGGGATTGTACAAATAGTGTTGTCATTTCGCTTTACGCCATAGTGGTGGACGCTTCTTGGACCTCCACCGTCGCATATTCACAAAAGTCTCTATCGACTTTTCTCCAATTTCATGAGGTAGAATCTATCGGGGCGTTGTCAGTATTAAATCTGAATCGTCGCGAAGTCTGTGCCATCGTCCCCAATTCGCCATTTTCTTGGATCACGGCTGGTGTACCAATCCAAGGCTTCTCGATCAAGCTCTAATAAACAACTTCATAATGATCGATTGATCCTTCCCACTTTAACATGTAATAGGTTCTCAAATGTGCACGAGGTTACCTTTGCCATCAAGCAGTCAAACTTTGGTACCTTATATCAAGCCAGGCGGCTCGACGTCGGGATGCATGCACAAGTCTTCGTACTCTAATCCCTCATGGCCCTTGTTCACCTGAAGGCTCTTAAAGGCTTCCTTCAAATCATGGATTTCTCTAGCCATATTTTCCTCTGTCTCAGTTCTTGTCTTCTTCTCCATCTCTTCATACTGAGCAGACTCCGGAGGGGGTATGGGTATGTGTGTGTTGAGATGTGGGGCATGGGTCACATATATGGGTGATCCGTGTTGTTTGTTATGGTATGTCATTGGTGCGGGTTGAGCAGGCTGGTTGTCTTGGGTGGGCAAGGTGGTTTGTATGACCTGGGGCTGAGGTATGTACGGGTTAGGGTTATTTGTGGTTTGTGGGTTACGGGGAGGTGTGTTGTTGTGTGGTGGATTGGGGGGATGTGGGTTATCTGTTGGATGTTGGGGAGGGCGTCGAAAAGATGGTGAATTTGGAAGTGTGGGTAGTTGTGCATTGAGGCTTATGGATAGCTTAGTGATGTCTCGGAGTCGATCCATTTCGCTGCATGGCCGAATTTGTTCTTGTACTTGGCGAGGTATTCGTCAGGATGTGGTATTCCCCTTTACGATGTTTACGGTTCTTCGTTGAATGGCAATGAGTCCCAAACCATCTGTTCGTTTGCCTGAATCATTCATTTTTGTTGCTCGTGCTTTGGATCTTGTGAAATATGGGTGTTGACGGTGACGCGACCTGAACCGGTAGATGAGGAGTAGTGCGACAAAAATCCTTTTATCCAAAACATGTGTTAGCATCAAACAGAATAGCAGAACATATGGGCATATAATGAAGTTTCGACAAATAGAGTAGACTGAAGCGCGTCCTAATATGCAAGGGGCCTCTATTATGCGGTAGGCCTAAGCGTCATATATGCAAAGTCGTATTAGATGTACGAGCCATTGTATTGAAATGCTTTTATTGGAAATAAAGCTAATTGAAATAACAGCGATAAGAAAACAATGAAGATCTCAAACTAGATAACTATGTTGTCGATGTGATAGTGAAGCTTAGGTCTTCTTTGGTATAGCCACTGCTGTTCAATCTTGTCTTGCATCGTGCATTAGGACCCAGCGTATGCGGGGTGATGACCTTTTCTTTGAGTAGACGATCTTTCATCCTATTACTCGTGCCTACATCCTCGAAACCTTGCTCTCCTTTTGGGCTGTAGGTTGTGCTGCTGTGATCCTCTTGCAACCATGTCAGATATTCGGATGTGCACCCTGCTTGTTCATCTCCGATGTCTACCTTGTTAGTGTCGTCCCATTCTCGAAATTTGTCGATTCGAGCACGATAAAGTTTGGTCCAAATGTAACCACGAAACTCCGTATACGGCGGAGTGGGATCATACATTCTTGGCCAAATTGTCGAATGCAGCGTGGGGCGTATGGTTGCAGACCCTTTAGACCAATAAGCTCAATATAGTATAATTCTTTACCGCGTATAAAGGCTCCAGTCTTGTGAGGGAGTAAAGGATATTTCCACTGGATCTGATCTTGGGTGCGGGATGTCAAAAACTTGCACCAATCTTTGGTGCCGGCCGGTGACACAAACCGTTTCGTCCTATCATAGAAGTTGTCGATCTTATAAGATCTTTGAAACAAACATCTGTCATATTTGGCCGTTGGTAAAAATGCTCCATGGCCCACATTTGTAAGATAAGATTGCAACCTTCAAAGAAGTTTGTGCGGCCTCTTTGCATTTCGAGGCTCGGAATATCTGCTGCAAGATCATAGGAACTAAAGTGGGTTATGCGCCGTCAATTCCTCGAAAAGTGATCGGCCACGGAACATATGCAAGTACTTATTTTGCCATACTCGAGAGGAAAAATCAAGGTGCGAAGTAAGCGACGATGAATGCAATAGGGCGCTATTTTGCGATGGCGTAGAGTGCATGAAAATTCTGTTTTGCACGTCTTGTAAGCGTTATTATGTCCATACCTCTCGTAAAGATAGTCGAGAGACACCCGATTATTCTCGAAGCAACGCGATTCCTTAGTATTTTTAGACCCGTATAGCGGAGAAATTTCTTCCGATTGGTGTTGGGAATAATTTGTCTTACGCGGTAAACTAGGTGGTGAAATAATGCACTTCTTCGATGTAGGAGTTATTTGAAATCCTTGAATCGAAAGCGACTGCATGCGGATCCCAAAAGCTGGATTAAAGCTCGGATCAAATGCGGATGCGGCGAAATACCAAATAGTGAGATGAGACACCCTGACTTCTTCTAATCATCGTCTAGCTGCGATGTCAAAATCCTCCACCATACTCTTAGCTTATTAGGAACTCCGCTTACCGTTCTTATGCGATCCATTATTTATGATACAAATCTTTGAAAAATTTTAGAAATAATAGACTTACATTTCCAACTTTGGCATGTCTTTTGGCTTGGATAAATCTATCATGATTATGACACATAATATGCTTGATTTGGTCAATTGGGTCATGAGACCACTATTGGCGATTTGGAAGGTTCTGATCGTGGATACGATTTCAATGATCGACCACCTAAAGTGTATGCATGCGTGACTTAGTATAAAGGGTGGTATAGCTCTATCTTAAGTTTGCTAAGATCGGCTTACTAGGCCTTGAGGTTCAGGCGGACTACTCAGTGAGAAGGCTACGCGACCACCGGTTGGACGAATTCTCGCGCCAAAGCGCCAACTCTTTTAAATTTGGGTGTTTGAAAGAAATTTGCGGTCTTGTGGCACACCGCGTGTTGTGTGTGATAGTGTGAATTTTCCAGAGTGGAGGAAATATGAGCGAAATGTCAGTTAAAGGGAAACAGTAACAAATAGCAGTTAAGGCAATATGCAAATATTTATATGTAAAGCAGAATGGTTTAGGTAAAACATAAAAGCAAATAAGCGTGAAACGCAAAAAATAAGCAAATTAAGCAAATAAGAAAAAATAAAGAAAAAATGAAGCACAATAATTAACCTATGTTTGTTATGGTTAAGAACCTAAATGTCCCCAGTGGAGTCTCATCTTATGCTTTTGATTTTGAACTCTCGAGGCTTGAATGCGCGGCGAATGGTTATCCTCCCAAAATGTAAAAATGTTTAAAATGTTAAGAAGTCATACAATTAATTGGGTGAATTAGGACACCTAAATTCTAACCGATTAAAGTCAACATTAACTCCTTTTAATGGTCTGTGAAGCTAAATAAGATTCTGAGTAAGGGTTCTTTATTATCCTAAAGGGAAGGGATTAGGCATCCTTTAGAATCCGCTAACTTACGGTTGTCCGTTCAAACCTAGGTTAATTTATTTGGCTAAGAGATATATGTTTTAGAAAAGATTATTTAAGTAAAAAGGGATGTGGCAAATATCTAAAGAATATATATTGATAACTAAAAGGGTCTTATAAGACTCACAAAAATATATAAAGTTGATTATGCATTTATAAGACATGAAATTATTTTATTTGACAAAAGTAAAAAATGATAAATTACTCCTATTAGTATATGTAAGGTTAAAACTCTTATATATAAAGTTAATTATGAAATTACTTTTATACGTGTATGCAAAAATTAATTCCTATGATATTTATGAAGAGTTTATGAGAAGATTTATTTCTTAAGAATTAGATATGAAGGATATATTAACTACATGACTAAAGCATAGCTATGGTTAATTGAATTATTTTAGATTTAGATTTATATGATGAACCTAGAATAAGTAAGGGATGAATTCGTCTTTTAAAAAAACTACCCTTCCAATGTATTCAAAGACTAATAGAGTTAATTATCCTATTAATTACAAAGTTAACAAATATAACAATAATAAATAAATAAATAAATAAATAAATAAATAAATAAGCAAGGAAGGAATGAGATTGGAGTTGATGTAGCGACTAGAACGGATGGCGACGCCATCCATCCTATAGTTGTTTGGAAGCCCTGCGGCAGAAGTGTGGTTGGCGGTACGGAGATCATGATGAGTCTTATACCGAGACTCTTGATTATTCTCCCGATGCATGTCATGTACAAATAAGAAAGAAAAGGATTAGTAAATGTTCTAAACTCCATCATATACGAAAATAAGTGAAATATTAAACTAAACATACAAATACACATGTTGTCAGTATTAACGGAGGCAATACAGATACGAATTCCTACCAGCAAATAAACATCTAGGGATTAATCGATTGATGGGCCTTAATAGCATCAGATTTTAGTTTTCAGATCTCAAAGAAAATATCAGTGTTATCACCCCAAACAGGCCCATTTATGCCAACTTACTTCTAATGTATCTAGCCATTTGATGTACACAAGACATCCACACAACCATAAAAGATATACAACCCAAATACACTGAATGTATACTAATGCGATGTGAACAAGATAACAGATAAGGGGAAAGTACTGAGCATCAAACAGCGGAGCGGATATGAGGGTAAGTCAGCAGCTATATTTTTATTGTGATGCATGATTCTTGTCTGCAGGTTGGCGAGGACTCGGAAGGAAAATCTGGCGAGACATTTCCAAGACCGATGGTTTAGGTAAATATGAGACAAACTCATTTTTTTATTCTAGATAAACTGCTTGGATCCTCACATGGAAAGGTCATGCAAACAGGTATGTTTCCCAGCTTATTCAGTTACACATAAATCAAGCGTATGAGAAAACACGTAGACAAATTCAGTCCCTCCGAAACTATCCATTGACCACTAAATGTCAAACCTCCAGATTCATATCAAGTTATGGTGGTATATCAAATATATCCACAGACTGAGTATATAAATAACTTTATTAGCAGGATATGTGAAGTATAATGGTATGGTTAATCAGTGATTCATTTTAAGGTCAAACTAGTCGGGATACATCAAAAGCAGGACTTATCAACCAAACAAGTCTTTGTACTGTTATATTGGAATCACTTTAGCATAGACGACCCTTAACTAAATGTTCTTAAAACAGACTGACTTGATTCATATACCAAACATATACTTAGGGCAGTATATGATTGATATTTTAGCATGATCTTGATATGCATAACTTGGGAATCAACATGAGATAACAATTTCTATACTCCTACAGAATTTCAGATCCAGTAGTATATGTTGGGATTGAAAATCCAGAGACCATGTACTTTAAGTACTGGATTTGGATTATACTAAAGACAGGGATATATAGAAACCCGAGACGCAACAGTAATCATCTAGGTATTAGGCAGTCTTCATGAATTCAGCAAACAGCAGGATAGGTATTACCCATCTTCCAGGCTTGAAGCAATCTTAACAAATACCTAACAGAATCGTAATATCTTAGCTAACAACACAAAAATAGATCTAGGACCCTGATACAAACGTTATACACTTAATCATATCCATAGAAAACCACAATCGAAACACGCATGCTAGAAAGCAGAGTCGACACCACAAATACCGAAAACCACAACTAACAGATTTATCTGAAAAACAATGACTAAACTAGGTCGAATGGATTTGACAAAAATAACATATGGATCTCATCATACAGAGCACACAGTAGCAATTAAACAACTAAATAACAGAAAGAGAGTGGGTTTCCGGACCATTTGTGGGTAGCGAACTGAGGCGATGACAAAGGTTTTCAGATAAATCGAAGAAAGCTCATGAAAAGCGTTTGCGAGCAGATAGTAGTAAAGCGAAAAATAAAGAGGGTTACGGGCTCGATGCTATGAGTAATCTCGATGATTGATGCCTTGGTTATGTCAAAACGTTGGTCTTTATAGTCCCTAGTTAGGCTTCGATTTGGTAAGTTTAAGACCTGATTTGAGGGGACGATTCGTACTGGTTTGTTAAGGATTTGTGGGCTATTTTAGAATGACTCGCCGAAGATCTTGGTGTAGCTTTCTGCCAGTTTTGGTACTGGTTGATGCAATTCAAGGATTCGTTTTGATATGGTTATAGTTATGGCAAGTCTTGAGGAAGGAAACACGATATTTTGGTTGCCGTTTCGTACTGATTTGAGGATTATTTGGTTCTCAAGAAAGGTAGCTTTGATTTGGGGCGCGATTTG
Source organism: Przewalskia tangutica (assembly GCA_029844215.1). Taxonomy (NCBI): domain Eukaryota; kingdom Viridiplantae; phylum Streptophyta; class Magnoliopsida; order Solanales; family Solanaceae; genus Przewalskia; species Przewalskia tangutica. Next base: position 149,768,183 of record CM056719.1, read on the forward strand.
AGGAAAAGATTTGGGATGCCTGCGCGATCTGGAAGGGTACAGAATGGCAATATTGTTGACTCACCGAAAAATCCGGCGAGAGTCTTGCTCGCTGTCGGCGGCATGGATGAGGGAGTTAGGGTTTTGCCTTTAGGTTTTCCTCTTTCCTTCTGAGGGAGATGAGCGTGGGTTATAAGGCTTTGGGGTATTGGGCTTGCGGGTCGCGGGCTGAAAAGGCAAGGGGAGGAAGGTGTTGGACTACGGGTATAAGGCCTCGGAAATTTTGGGCTGCGGTGCGACTTTGTAAGAAATTTCTGGTGTTAAGAAAATGGGCCTGGATATTAGCTCGGGTAGTGTTATAATTTAGGTGTATTATTTAATTAATGGTAGATAAATGAAATCTAAATTGTGATTAAATTATCTTAGGTGTTTTATTAGTCTAAGATATTATTATAATAATAGACGTGGGCATGCTATTTAATTAATACTTAATATTTTATAATGCTAGACCGTTATTAAAACTTATTATTATGTGTATTTTGCGATGTAAAAATTGCAGTTCTAAAAAAGAAAATTGTTTAATTTAGTGGTTATTGATTTAAGGGATGGACAAAATTGGGTGTCAACAATCCCTGGTTTCGAGTAATTGTCGATAAAATATTTGTCGAAAATAATATGTTCGTCTTCCTACGATGAACTCTTAGGATTGCCCCAATTTCTGGTGTGCGAGGGCAATGATTTTTCCATGAGATCGAGTCTTGCGTGGATCTCTTGCTGATCTTATGAGTGTATTTTGTCACACGCATGATAAAAAGGGAATTTTCTAATGGTGGGACCGAAGCCGATTTAGGCCGCCTACGTATCCCACCGAGGGAATCAGGTCATAACGTAGTTCCGATTACAAAATGGAATGGTAGAGTTTTTCTGAGAGTGGGGCCGAAGCCGATGTGGCCGCCTCCGTATTCCGCCGAGGGAATCAGGTCATAACGTAGTTCCAATTACAAGCAAAAGGAGAACAAAAACATATTAAACATGAGTGCGAGTCAGGCCTCAGCTGAGCCTACCAAGACAGGAGTAATCCGTTTCCTGGCTCTGCATCCAATTGGTTGAGTTTTTAGCGGGATCATCCAAGATCACATTGCATTCTTTGACTGATTCAAAGGTTGAACAATCTTCGACAAGATGTATCTCTTTTCCTTTGGAGATTGATCTATGAGTCAACCTTATTTTATCTCTGGACTGGCACAATGGTCCCTTTCAGACCGTTTTCTTCATCTTCAGTGATCATGTTCACATGGGGATCGTCATGATCGGGAAAGATGTTACTGTCCACATTGGGGGCAGGTTCATTTAGTTGAATGCCCCCATCCTTAATCAATTCCTCGATTTTATCTTTGAGGGTATAACAATTCTTCGTGTCGTGTCCCTCGGCCCCGGAGTGGTATGCACAGTGTTTAGATTCATTGTGCCCTCTGGAAGTAGGTCTGGGGATATTTCTTGGGATTGACTGGAGTATTCCTACGACCCTCAACCTTTCATATAACTGGGCTAGAGGTTCGGCTAAAGTCGTATAGGTTTTAATTGGCCTTTTCTCGAAATTGGTGCGGGGCCTGTGTACATTTTGTGGGTGGACTCGCGGTTGTTGATAATGCGGGGGATTCAGATATGTAAGCGCTCGGCATGCGATATATATTTGTTGGGTATGATAAACAGGGTATGGATCAGGTGAGTGTAGATAGTTAGGCTGAGGGCCTTGGGCGTTTTGGCAATAGTAGAAAGGCTGAGGATTTTGGGTGTTTTTGTAGGTTGACATTTTGTTTGGCCTACATTCCTGGATTGTCATGACAGACGATACTTCGTCCCTCTTCCTCTTGATTGCTACCCCAAACGAGTCCGACTGGATAGCTTTACTCGTTGTTTGCGACACTGCTAAGTTTGTGATACTCCCTGTTTTGATACCCTCTTCTATGAAGTCTCCCATCCTCACAACTTCGGAGAAACTTCGCCCTATGACACTTATCATTCTCTCGTAGTATGTTGCATCTTTTATGGATTGCACAAAGAGAGTAGTCATTTCGTCTTTTGCCTTCTAGGGTTGAACTTTGGCTGCTTCTGCCCTCCATCTCATGGCGTATTCCCTAAATGTCTCTGTGGAGTTTCTTTCCAACTTCATCAAGTAAAACCTATCCAAGACCGTGTCAGTATTAAATCTAAACCTGTCCACGAAGTCGTGTGCCATTGCGCTCCAGCTATTCCATTTTCGTGGATTCTAGCTAGTGTACCAGTCGAGTGCTTCACCTGTCAAGCTCCTTACGAAAAACTTCAGAATTATGGCTTCATCTTTGCCTACTCCGACCAATTTGTCACAGTATGACCTTAAATGAGCACGAGGGTTTTCTTTCCCGTCAAATAAGTCGAACTTCGGCACTTTATAACCGATAGACAACTCGACATCAGGGTGCATGCAAAGATCATCATACTCGAGCCCCTCATTCTCTTGCTCATTTGCATGTGTTTGAGTGCTTCCTTTAGGCGGTGTATTTCCTTTACTATATTTTCATTCGTCTGGATTTTCACCTGTCTTTCCATTTCCATATATTGATCAGCTTCCTGGGGAGGTAGGTTTGGTATGATGGTAGCAAGGGGTTGGGCTTCCATTGCATATATTGGTGGCACATATTGCTTGTTCTGGTTAGTCATGTGTGCCGTCGGCATTTGTTGAGTAGCGTGGTAATTTTGGGCGAGGTAATTTTGGGCGAGTGGGATATTTTGGACAAGTGGGGTAGTTGGGTAATCGGAGCTTGAGGCATATATAGAGTTGAGAGGTTTAGATGATCATTTTGTGGCTGGCTTTGTGGGTGTGGATTAGTGGACTTTCGAGTCGGTCAATCTCAGTCTGCATGGTTGCCATTTGTTGCAGCAATTGGGCGAAGAATTCCTCTTGGACGGTAGTATTTCCTTTTCCTGAACTTTCCGGTTCATCTCTCGGAAGAACAACAAGTCCCAAACCAGTTTGTTCGGACGACCCTGAATTAGTCATTTTGTTGGAAGATCGCGCCTTTAAATTTGGTGAAGTAGAGACGTTGTACGGTCAGCGAATCAACCTTTGGGGGGATAAACTAGGCAAGAATAATCCTTTTTGTAATGAAGTAAACCAAGTTAGTATAACATGAATAATTATTGTTTTAAATAATGTGTGCGGAATTGCAAATAATGAGCAAATTGCATGCAAATAAAGTTTGCGTTCTAACATGCGTGAGACCTCTTTTATGCAAGAGGTGGGCCTAAACGCCAGATATGCGAGATTATGATATACTAGTCCAAATTGTTAAGCTGCCATGCTTTTGTTGGAAATGGAGACAAAATGACTGCACTTTTTCCAATTTCGGCATGTCATGATTAGGCTTGGATTTGTCTACCATTATCACGCTACACATAGTATTTTGATTGGTCATTGGGTTGTGAAACCCGTCGACCAGTTTTGGTGAATTTCTTAATTGTGGAGACGATACCAAGGATCGATCCACCTAGGTTAATGTATGCATGCCTTATGATGAAGGGTGGTGTAGCTCTATCTTATGTTTTCTAAGATCTGGCTTACTAGACACTGAGGTCCCGAGCTTCTTGCTTTCGGCGAGAAACTCTGTGACGACCAGACGAACCGGTCTAAATTTGCGGATGCGCCAACTCTCCTAAAATTTAGGTATTCGAAAGAAATTTGCACGTGCGCGAAGCACACCATCACGTGTAGTGTGTAATAGTGTCAATTTTTCCGAGTGGAAGAAGTTTGAACGGAATGACTGTTTAAGTAAAGCGGTAACAAATAGCAGTTAAGACAATATGCAAATATTTATATGTAAAGTACAATAATTTAGGCAAAACATAAAAGCAAATAAATGTGAAACACAGAAGAAGCAATTTAAGCAAATAAGCAATAAAGAAAAAACAAAGCACAATAATTAACATATATTTATTATGGTTAAGAACATAAATATCCCCAGCAGAGTCGCCATGATGTCACACCCCATTTTAACCGGAGTCGAAAATGGTGTACGACATATAGGTGATTCCTGAATTTGTATTTAAGGAGTCGCCACCTAATTAGTCTAGTGAATTAGGACACTTCTAAATAACATAAAATGCTATAAATGATTTCCATTTAAAAGGTCTGCAAAACTTAATGAGATTCTAGGTAAGGGTTCTCTATTATCCTAAAGGGAAGGGGTTAGACATCCTTTAAGATCCGCTAACTTGCGGTTGTCCAGTCAAACTTAGGCTTAATCAATGTATAAAAATACATGTTTTGAAAATATAAAGTTCAAGAAAAGATGTTTACAAATGATTGCTTGAAGTATATATTCTCCATAAAATTTGCACCAGGTTTTGTTTAAAAATGCATGAAAAGGAGTTTGTTTGAAAATCATAAGTTATGAATAAAATTAAAGTTTTGTGAAAATATGCACTTATAAAGCATTATTATAAGCATGTTTTAGAGATATAAAAAAATAAATTTTCCATTTTAATCTACCCTCCACTTTAACCTATTGGTCTCAAGTCTACCTATTCTACATAATTCAATAATTATATAAGTGCAATAAATTGAATTATAACAAAAGTAAATGGCGGAATTTAAAGAATTAAAGTGGCTAAGGCGGGTGGCAGCGTCATCGCCCAATTTGTTTAGGAGTCTCAGGGTGGACGATGCAATGAGCATAGATGCGGATCTTCGCTTGACAAATGTCATGATGAGTCTCATAACAAGTCTCTTCGTTGCTCCGGGTGCGTTTTCTTCTTGGTCTGCGTGCGAAGCGAGAAAGGTCCTACGAGTTCAAATCGACTTACCGAATCAGAACAAGATTTTTTTTAAACTTGTATCTTGTATCTTTTTTGATAAAAGCTGAATGAGAAAAATGAGAATATTGTAGAGTTTAAAGGGGAATGAACGGCGGCTGGAAGATGTTTTCGAATCTTGCCCAACTCGAATCAAAACAGAGTTTATTTAAAACTTGTCTCCAAGTTTGAATAAGAAATGCAAAGTATTTTAGGATTTCGAAAGAAGTAATGGCGGCGGCGGCTAGAAGTTCTTGAAGGCTAAAAATGATAAGTAATTTAGGGTTTATGAAGAGAAGGGCGGCGGCTCCAGTTTTCGTCCGAAAATGGACTCCAAAAGCTTAGTATTTATAAGATTGAATTAGGGTTGCTAGGGTTTAAATCTTTGGGCGGGATTTTGCTTTTCAGAAATTGAAATTGGTCAAATAATATCGTTCAAATCGAACGTTTTCTTGGGACAACGACATAGCACGAAAATGGGCAAACCCTCTCTGTCCATGGTTGACAAAGCTTTTGGGGCTATTCCAAAAATGGAAGAGGGAGAAGAAGAGGGGTGCAACGACGGTTTTTTCTTTTAGGGCAAAGAAGACATTTTGTCTTTGTTTTTAGGTTAGAAGGAGTTGGGGCAGATGGGCTAATAGGTTCAGTGGAGGTATTAGGCCTTTTCCTTCTTAGTGGGGGAAAATGTTGGTGGGTTAGGGAATTTATTTGGGCTTGGGAGAGGTGTTGGACGAATTAGAAGGGGAAATGGGCTAGAATTTTAATAATTTGGGTAGAGTTTTAAGTGTTTCATTTTAGTATAGGTTGTGGCCTATATAGAAAATGGCTTATTAAAAATTATTTTGTTGTGCTTAAAAATAATTTACTTACAATAAATAATAGGAAGAGAGGGACAAAATTGGGTGTCAACAGCTTGTCCCTCTTTGTATGGAGAAGATGAAAAAGTGTTCGGACAAAGACGTTGACTTGTAGCCAATTTTGTCCTGATTGTCAAAGATTAGGAAATGCATGGGCATACGAAGTTTCAAGAAGAAGTCGGGATTTCTTATGCCAGAAAATTGAAAGCACAGCTGACTCAAATTCAAAATTTGTCCCAGTGTCGAATTATGATGACACTGGGCTATGGTGACGCTAGGAAATTACAGGCACGACTGATGCAAATTCCAATATTTGTCCCAGTGTCGAATTATGATGAGACTGGGTTTTCATGGCGCTAGAAAAACTGAAGGCGGACTGACGCAAATTCAAAATTTGTCCCAGTGTCAAATTATGATGACACCGGGTTGCTGTGATGCTAGAAAATTAAAGATGGTTGATGCGAATTTGAAATTGTGTCCGAGTGTCGAATTATGATGACACTGACTTTCATGGCATTAGAAAATTAAAGGCGAAGCAGACGCGGATCCCAAAATTTGTCCCAGTGTCGAATTATGATGACACTGGGTTTTTGTGGCAAAATCTTGGGGAGAGAGTAGGACGATGTTCGAAGTAGGTCGCTGACCTTTGCCGGGGGTCTAGCCTCCCAACAAATTGTCTTAGTTCGCCGCGGAAGATGGTTCCACGTTGTGCTCCTGCTCCTGTAAATTAAGGTTCCTGCAGGCTAAAACTTAAGAAAAAATTAGTGCATAACTGTTAAGGCAAAATTGATAAAGCAGAAATATATGAGAAAGGTAATACTGTGAGTCGAAATGTCGTCTGCATGCGGGCATGCTTGATTCGAGCCATTTGGTGACGTCGTTGTATGGACGTGTTGATGATGATGTCGTTGTATTGATGTAATATTGATGACGTCATTTTCGGACGTGATGCTGATGGTGTCGTTTTCGGGCGTACTGTTAATCGCGTCATTTTCGGACGTACTGTTGATGGCGTTGTTTTCGAACGTACTGTAGATGGCGTCCTTTTCAGACGTGATGTTGATGATGTCATTTCCGGACGTACTGTAGATGGCGTCGTTTTCAGACGTGATGCTGATGGCGTCGTTTCCGGACGTGATGTTGATGCTCGTCGTTTTCGGACGTAAGTGCAGATATTCATCATTTTAGGACGTAATGCAAATATTCGTAGTTTCCGGACGTGATGCAAACATTCGTCGTTTCCGGACGTAATGTGGATATTTGTCATTTCCGGACGTAAGGTAAATATTCGTCGTTTCCAGACGTAGTGCGTATACTCATCGTTTCCGGACGTAGTGCATATACTCCTCGTTTCTGGACGTAATGCAAATATTCGTCGTTTTCGAATAAAGATGACGTCGTTTTCGGACGTGATGCAGATGTTCGTCGTTTTCGGACGAAGATGACGTCGTTTTCGGACGTGATGCAGATGTTCGTTGTTTTCGAACAAAGATGACGTCGTTTTCGGATGTGATGCAGATGTTCGTCATTTTCGGACGAAGATGATGTCGTTTTCGGACGTGATATAGATGTTCGTCGTTTTCGGACGAAGATGACGTCGTTTTCATACGTGATGTAGATGTTCGTCGTTTTCGGATGAATATGACGTCGTTTTCGGGCATGATGTAGATGTTCGTCGTTTTCGGACGAAGATGACGTCGTTTTCGGACGTGATGCAGATGTTCGTCATTTTCGGACGAAGATGACGTCGTTTTCGGATGTAATGCAGATGTTAGTCGTTTTCGGACGAAGATGACATCGTTTTCGAACGTAATGCAGATGTTTTCGACCCGGTGGGCCAGACTACTATGATGAAATTATCTACAGAATATAAACCGAATAGAATAGTTAGTCGTAAAATGAGGATCAGAGTGTGGCCCTGTGAGCCAAATGACGTCTTGATAAACGCGTGCGATTGTGGCCTTGCGGGAAGAGCTGTTATGCGAAGCTTTCTACAAAACCAAAGATATATTAAATAGTTAGTGCAGAGATATATATATATGCGAAATGAATAAATGAGGATAAGAATGTGGCCCTGTGAGCCGAAATATCGTCTTTGTGCAAGCATAATGTTGTTGAGCCATGTAGGTCAATTTTGCGTAGCCACCTAATAGGAGAGTGATCCCTTTGGGATGAATTGTGATGCAGAAATTCCTCGGAATCAGTGTTGCGGTTTCGATGCTTCTGTTAACCTCAAAATCAGCACTCAAAGAAATTTAGTGAGTTTGGGAACCGCCTAAGGTTGGAATGACGTCGTTGTTTATGCGTTTGTGAACCGCATGGGTTAAAATGGCATTGTTGTCTGGACGTTATTGCGGAATTTGAACCTTGATTGTTGTTGTCTTTCCGCTTCCGTTGATATGAAAAACCTGCGCTCAAAGAAAAATTGTTAGTTTGGGGGGGACGGTTGATTCATGTTGACTTTGTAGCCCCGACTCTTGACATTGGGCATTATCCCTGGTTTCGAGTAGTTGTCGATAAAATATTTGTCGAAAATAATATGTTCGTCTTCCTACGATGAACTCTTAGGATTGCCCCAATTTCTGGTGTGCGAGGGCAATGATTTTTCCATGAGATCGAGTCTTGCGTGGATCTCTTGCTGATCTTATGAGTGTATTTTGTCACACGCATGATAAAAAGGGAATTTCTAATGGTGGGACCGAAGCCGATTTAGGCCGCCTACGTATCCCACCGAGGGAATCAGGTCATAACGTAGTTCCGATTACAAAATGGAATGGTAGAGTTTTTCTGAGAGTGGGGCCGAAGCCGATGTGGCCGCCTACGTATTTCGCGGAGGGAGTCAGGTCATAACGTAGTTTCAATTACAAGCAAAAGGAGAACAAAAACATATTAAACATGAGTGCGAGTCAGGCCTCAGCTGAGCCTACCAAGACAGGAGTAATCCGTTTCCTGGCTCTGCATCCAATTGGTTGAGTTTTTAGCGGGATCATCCAAGATCACATTGCATGCTTTGACTGATTCAAAGGTTGAACAATCTTCGACAAGAGGTATCTCTTTTCCTTTGGAGATTGGTCGATGAGTCAACCTTATTTTCTCTCTGGACTGGCACAATGGTCCCTTTCAGACCGTTTTCTTCATCTTCAGTGATCATGTTCACATGGGGATCGTCATGATCGGGAAAGATGTTATTGTCCACATTGGGGGCAGGTTCTTTTAGTTGAATGACCCCATCCTTAATCAATTCCTCGATTTTATCTTTGAGGGTATAACAATTCTTCGTGTCGTGTCCCTCGGCCCCGGAGTGGTATGCACAGTGTTTAGATTCATTGTGCCCTCTGGAAGTAGGTCTGGGGATATTTCTTGGGATTGGCTGGAGTATTCCTACAGCCCTCAACCTTTCATATAACTAGGCTAGAGGTTCGGCTAGAGGCGTATAGGTTTTAATTGGCCTTTTCTCGAAATTGGTGCGGGTCCTGTGTACATTTTGTGGGTGGACTCGCGGTTGTTGATAATGCGGGGGATTCAGATATGTAAGCGCTCGGCATGCGATATATATTTGTTGGGTATGATAAACAGGGTATGGATCAGGTGAGTGTAGATAGTTAGGCTGAGGGCCTTGGGCGTTTTGGCAATAGTAGAAAGGCTGAGGATTTTGGGTGTTTTTGTAGGTTGACATTTTGTTTGGCCTACATTCCTGGATTGTCATGACATGTGATACTTCGTTCCTCTTCCTCTTGATTGCTACCCCAAACGAGTCCGACTGGATAGCTTTACTCGTTGTTTGCGACACTGCTAAATTTGTGATACTCCCTGTTTTGATACCCTCTTCTATGAAGTCTCCCATCCTCACAACTTCGGAGAAACTTCGCCCTATGACACTTATCATTCTCTCGTAGTATGTTGCATCTTTTATGGATTGCACAAAGAGAGTAGTCATTTCGTCTTTTGCCTTCTGGGGTTGAACTTTGACTGCTTCTGCCCTCCATCTCATGGCGTATTCCCTAAATGTCTCTATGGATTTTCTTTCCAACTTCATCAAGTAAAACCTATCCAAGACCGTGTCAATGTTAAATCTAAACCTGTCCACGAAGTCGTGTGACATTGCGCTCCAGCTATTCCATTTTCGTGGATTCTAGCTAGTGTACTAGTCGAGTGTTTCACCTGTCAAGCTCCTTACGAACAACTTCAGAATTATGGCTTGATCTTTGCCTACTCCGACCAATTTGTCGCAGTATGACCTTAAATGAGCACGAGAGTTTTCTTTCCCATAAAATAAGTCGAACTTCAACACTTTATAACCGGTAGGCAACTCGACATCAGGGTGCATGCAAAGATCATCATACTCGCCCCTCATTCTCTTTGCTCGTTTGCATGTGTTTGAGTGCTTCCTTTAGGCGGTGTATTTCCTTTACTATATTTTCATTCGTCTGGATCTTCACCTGTCTTTCCATTTCCTTATATTGATCTGTTTCCTGGGGAGGTAGGTTTGGTATGATGGTAGCAAGGGGTTGGCTTCCATTGCATATATTGGTGGCACATATTGCTTGTTCTGGTTAGTCATGTGTACCATCGGCATTTGTTGAGTAGCGTGGTAATTTTGGGCGAGTGGGATATTTTGGACAAGTGGGGTAGTTTGGGTAATCGGAGCTTGAGGAATATATAGAGTTGAGAGGTTTAGACGATCATTTTGTGGCTAGCTTTGTGGGTGTGGATTAGTGGACTTTCGAGTCGGTCAATCTCAGTCTGCATGGTTGCCATTTGTTGCAGCAATTGGGCGAAGAATTCCTCTTGGACGGTAGTATTTCCTTTTCCTGAACTTTCCGGTTCATCTCTCGGAAGAACGACAAGTCCCAAACCAGTTTGTTCGGACGACCCTGAATTAGTCATTTTGTTGGAAGATCGCGCCTTTAAATTTGGTGAAGTAGAGACGTTGTACCAGTCAACGCGAATCAACCTTTGGGGGGATAAACTAGGCAAAAATAATCCTTTTTGTAATGAAGTAAACCAAGTTAGTATAACATGAATAATTATTGTTTTAAATAATGTGTGCGGAATTGCAAATAATGAGCAAATTGCATGCAAATCAAGTTTGCGTTCTAACATGCGTGGGACCTCTTTTATGCAAGAGGTGGGCGTAAACGCCAGATATGCGAGATTATGATATACTAGTCCAAATTGTTAAGCTGCCATGCTTTTGTTGGAAATGGAGACAAAATGACTGCACTTTTTTCAATTTCGGCATGTCATGATTAGGCTTGGATTTGTCTACCATTATCACGCTACACATAGTATTTTGATTGGTCATTGGGTTGTGAAACCCGTCGACCAGTTTTGGTGGATTTCTTAATTGTGGAGACGATACCAAGGATCGATCCACCTAGGTTAATGTATGCATGCCTTATGATGAAGGGTGGTATAGCTCTATCTTATGTTTTCTAAGATTTGGCTTACTAGACACAAGGTTTCCGAGCGGACTGCTCGAGCGAGAAGGCTACGCGGCCGACCAGACGAACCGGTCTAAATCCGCGCATGCGCCAACTCTCCTAAAATTTAGGTATTCGAAAGAAATTTGCGCGTGCGCGAAGCACACCATCGCGTGTAGTGTGTAATAGTGTCAATTTTTCCGAGTGGAAGAAGTTTGAACGGAATGAATGTTTAAGTAAAGCGGTAACAAATAGCAGTTAAGACAATATGCAAATATTTATATGTAAAGTACAATAATTTAGGCAAAACATAAAAGCAAATAAATGTGAAACACAGAAGAAGCAATTTAAGCAAATAAGCAATAAAGAAAAAACAAAGCACAATAATTAACATATATTTATTATGGTTAAGAACATAAATATCCCCAGCAGAGTCGCCATGCTGTCACACCCATTTTAACCGGAGTCGAAAATGGTGTACGACATATAGGTGATTCCTGAATTTGTATTTAAGGAGTCGCCACCTAATTAGTCTAGTGAATTAGGACACTTCTAAATAGCATAAAATGCTATAAATGATCTTCATTTAAAAGGTCTGCAAAACTTAATGAGATTCTAGGTAAGGGTTCTCTATTATCCTAAAGGGAAGGGGTTAGACATCCTTTAAGATCCGCTAACTTGCGGTTGTCCAGTCAAACTTAGGCTTAATCAATGTATAAAAATACATGTTTTGAAAATATAAAGTTCAAGAAAAGATGTTTACAAATGATTGCTTGAAGTATATATTCTCCATAAAATTTGCACAAGGTTTTGTTTAAAAATGCATGAAAAGGAGTTTGTTTGAAAATCATAAGTTATGAATAAAATTAAAGTTTTGTGAAAATATGCACTTATAAAGCATTATTATAAGCATGTTTTAGAGATATAAAAAAATAAATTTTCCATTTTAATCTACCCTCCCCTTTAACCTATTGGTCTCAAGTCTACCTATTCTACATAAATTCAATAATTATATAAGTGCAATAAATTGAATTATAACAAAAGTAAATGGCGGAATTTAAAGAATTAAAGTGGCTAAGACGGGTGACGACGTCATCCCGCCCAATTTGTTTAGGAGTCTCAGGGTGGACCGATGCAATGAGCATAGATGCGGATCTTCGCTTGACAAATGTCATGATGAGTCTCATAACAAGTCTCTTCGTTGCTCCGGGTGCGTTTTCTTCTTCGGGTGCAGCGAACTGAGGCGAAGGGTCCTCTGAGTTCAAATCGACTTACCGAATCAGAACAAGATTTTTTTTAAACTTGTATCTTGTATCTTTTTTGATAAAAGCTGAATGAGAAAAATGAGAATATTGTAGAGTTTAAAGGGGAATGAACGGCGGCTGGAAGATGTTTTCGAATCTTGCCCAACTCGAATCAAAACAGAGTTTATTTAAAACTTGTCTCCAAGTTTGAATAAGAAATGCAAAGTATTTTAGGATTTCGAAAGAAGTAATGGCGGCGGCGGCTAGAAGTTCTTGAAGGCTAAAAATGATAAGTAATTTAGGGTTTATGAAGAGAAGGGCGGCGGCTCCAGTTTTCGTCCGAAAATGGACTCCAAAAGCTTAGTATTTATAAGATTGAATTAGGGTTGCTAGGGTTTAAATCTTTGGGCGGGATTTTGCTTTTCAAAAATTGAAATTGGTCAAATAATATCGTTCAAATCGAACGTTTTCTTGGGACAGCGACATAGCACGAAAATGGGCAAACCCTCTCTGTCCATGGTTGACAAAGCTTTTGGGGCTATTCCAAAAATGGAAGAGGGAGAAGAAGAGGGGTGCAACGACGATTTTTTCTTTTAGGGCAAAGAAGACATTTTGTCTTTGTTTTTAGGTTAGAAGGAGTTGGGGCAGATGGGCTAATAGGTTCAGTGGAGGTATTAGGCCTTTTCCTTCTTAGTGGGGGGAAATGTTGGTGGGTTAGGGAATTTATTTGGGCTTAGGAGAGGTGTTGGACGAATTAGAAGGGGAAATGGGCTAGAATTTTTAATAGTTTGGGTAGAGTTTTAAGTGTTTCATTTTAGTATAGGTTGTGGCCTATATAGAAAATGGCTTATTAAAAATTATTTTGCTATGCTTAAAAATAGTTTACTTACAATAAATAATAGGAAGAGAGGGACAAAATTGAGTGTCAACAGATGCAATGGAGGAGAACTGATATTGGTTGTGCTTGGGATCCTCACTTACAATAGGTAGTCAAGAGTGCAAAAGGAAAGACTCAGAGAGCCCAGTTTTTCCAAATGGTATATGCTGAGTCACAGGGGCGGCTCAATAAGATTGGTAGTCTAAAGACAAACTTTAACACGAGGCCTTATTATTTCTATAAAAAATCATATTTGAAATCGTTCTGTAACGGTTTAGCATATCTACAAACTGATAATCAATAATCTGAATCAATATAATCGAACCACCCGATAAACACCCCTAGTTTGAGCCTTAGAATGAAAAAAAGTCTTGCTAGGAAGTGTTTGCTTCTTCAACCGGGTTTGCATATCTCGAAATCAGATTAATCGGAAAATTCATTATAGGTATTGAACACGGGATAAAAAAATTGAGACCCCTTCAATATTGGGGCCTAAAGCACTCGCTTCAGCGGCTTGACCCTCTGGCCGGCCCTGTGCTGAGACTGTCCACTCCATCTGAATTGAGAGGAATCAAATGATTTTTGAGCAAAAAGTTGTTGATGTAAATAGACTCATTAGGAGTATCGCTTACTCATGTAATGTTAGAGCACCCTTAGGTGCTAAAGCTGTAGTGAAATCGTGGCTACTGTAATTCTGTTAGCTCCTCGTTGTTAGTTCATTGTATGATAGGTTGGTAGTTATAGGCTTATAGCTGGTGGATAGATTGGCAGATACTGTTTGAGACTAAGCTGACTCTGGCTGTTAGCTTGCTTTATAATTCTTATTCGGGTGATTACTGAAAAATTTAGTTACCCAGAAAAATATTGACATCAAATTGGTTAATAATAATTTAACATGAAATAAGTGAATAAAACGTAAGATATTTGTTTGATGAAATATCACTCACTTCATTATATGTTATTGTAGTTTAATTAGACACAGAGTTTAAGATGTATATCTTTTATGTATATTGTAAAGCCCTGGCTCAGCAATTACTTTAGCTGCAATTGCCTAATGATAATCCTAAAATAGTGATGTTGCATGGTTTATCATATCATGGTGTGTAGGGGGTTGATCAGCAACAGACAAGTCATGGTGGAACAAAGACTTTTTGACTAGACATGGCAAGCATAGGAAGACTACAGTCAGTCACCTAGTCATTCAATGTCTGTCAGACCGAAAACTTATTCGACCATCCGAGAATTAGCTCTTGGACCGGCTTCATTTGCATGGGATAGCATAGGCCGAAATGAATTAAAGAAATAGTTACAATTAGCATATCATTGCGTATCAACTTAGTCTCAAACAGTAAGTGCAACTTACTGAGGACATGATCTTAAATAGGGGGTTGTGGAGGACACGAATTAGGATAGAAAAGTAGTAGATAGTCGAACGTAGTCCTCTTTACGCTTACAAAATAATAGTGTAGTGTTATTACTGTAGGATCGATTAGCCTGTCACACTTATAGGCGCATTATTATTCTATAGTACTATGTAGTTTGATTCATGTTGCTATGTATTCTTTAGTGTAATTTATTTATCTAAATTATTTAGTTGTGTTAGCCACTGCTTCCTGTTGTTAGAATGTGCTACCATTGCGTATTTAATTTTTACTATTTGTATGCCCATAATGTTTTAATTTTTCGTCTGAGTCTGACCGCTTCTCATACTTTATTTTGTTTTGCTTGCTTTGCCTGATTATGCTTTGTTTTGAGCCGAAGGTCTCGCGGAAACAGTTCTATCTATTAAGATGGAGGTGAGGTCTATGTACATTCTACCCTCCTCAGACCTCATATTGTGGATTTTATTGGGTATGTTATTGTTGTTACAATTAGCATATCCTATAAATTTCCCAGACTCGCCTCTATTATTGCGTACACCTGAATAGAATTGAATACACACATTATTATACTTCCTTGCCACTTAAACTTTTTTTGCTATTATTTTTTGATTAAGCAGGATTTATTAGACACCATATGCGGGAGAGCGTATGTCGTAGAATGCGAGCTTTGTACAAGGCAAAAAAAATTTGATGATGACCAGGCGGCCACTATACACACATTATTATACTTCCTTGCCACTTAAACTTTTTTTGCTATTGTTGTTTTTATATCGTTGCTCACCGCCCACTGACTAGAAAAATAAAAATTAAATCACTTCCCTTTCTCTACTTTTGATTATTCTGGTCTGATTATTTAGTTACTTGTTATTCTTTACGGTATTTACTTTAAAAAGGATTAATCCTAACAGACGAAATTTTAGGCTAAACACTTTTCAGATCCAATAGTTCATTTTCCTAGTTCATATCCAATTTGCGTAATATATGTCATATTTGAATTCATACTTAACAAAAAGAATGGATCTTGCGCCTAAGTCAACCCCAAAGGCTAGCTTGTACGGTGAGGATTGTTCAAGTCCATATAAGGAGTTTATGTTATCATTCCATTTTCGATGTGAGACTCTTAACACTTACAACATAACTTCATTTAAACCTGTGAAATTTAGGGCTGCACAAAAAATGGACCGTATCAAAAATAACCCCTGGATCGAACCGGACCGAATTTTTCGATCCGGTCTTCGGTCCTACGTTTCTGAAAATTCGATCCGGTCCGGGGTTTTTTCGGTTTTTAGTGTATATTGGACCGGACCGGACCGAATTTTTCGGTCCACGGTCCGACCTTTCTGGATTTTCGGTCCTCGATCCGGTCCGGTCCGGTCCGGTCCGAGGGTTTTTGTTAGAACTCTGGTGCGGTTTTGAGAAGAAAAGAGAAGAAAGAACTTATTTTAAGTCTTTTGAATGATATGATGTCGTATGCGACCTTGTTGTGTGAGCCGCTAGGAAGCGTCTCGTATCACCATCAGTAATATTAAACGCTCAGCGCGTGTGTTTCGTAATCTTCTGATTATTCTCATCCAAGTAGTCACGAGTGATGCCACTTCGAGAAGTATGGATGGGCTGGCGACTCTCTGTTGAATAAATCTAACATTTCAACTAAAATCCGCTGATCTCTACATAATTGATGATGAAAAAAAAAAGCAGAGATATATATAAACAAAGCGACGACTTATTTGGGTTGAAATTTTGAGCGAATATCGACCCATCACCTGAAACGCGAAAGCAGCATTTCGATTCAGAAAACTGAAGAAAAGTCTGAAATTTTTTTCAGACGACCGCCCTCTTTTGGGGCCGGACGAGACGAACAAGATGCTCGGGGTCGGTCTTGATCATTAAAGATCGATTAACATAACTTGCATTTTCCAAACTTGCATTTTCAGCGATGACAACCTAAATACCGTGACCTTGTGTATAAGTATAAATAGCATACTTGCAGTTAGTGTGGCGTGAGAACAAGCAGCATTTGCGACTTGCATCTCGATCAATATGAATACTATAATTTGATAGCCGCAAGTACTTTCTTCTCTCTTCTCTTGGATCTTCGGAAATCGTTTCTCATCATCAAGCTTATCTCAATCTTTTGCCTTACAAGTATTTATTCTGCAACCACTACACTACTTGAGCTAACAAACCTTTATTTACGATACTAGCGAATCTTCGATTGAATATACACGTATATCAATGTATACCGAGACACTAACTGAATATAACTTGTATGTCAATGGATATCAAGATCCTCAACAGTTTTGTGCAGCCCTAGTGAAATTCACCCAAGGAGTTCACTGAAATATTTCATCATTGACATGTTTGTAGCCCAATATTTGCTGGGATAGTTCCTGAGAGAGCTCGAACGAGTATCATGCTCTGGATCAATCATTTGAATCCGTAATAACATCCTTTGCTCCTCTGATGGGCAGAACTTAGCTCAACAAGTTTTCGGTTTTAAACCAATCCCAGTGGGATCGACAGGCTCACAGGACACTGAAACAAACACATAAAATGCTGCCTCACTTGCCAAGACAATGTACACCACGATAGGCATTCCAATGTCATTTGTTGTTTCATGTATTCCTTCCTGTATTTCACATATCCACGAGATAGGGATCGTGCCTGGTTGCAACAGATTGATGAAACGGGCAATTTTTCCATCCGAAGAACAACAGCCTTTGAGAACGATGAACACATAATTCTTCAATAATTAATTTAAAACAAAATTAATTTAGGCTATGTCTGGTCATAGCATTCAACAAGAAAACCACTTCTTTTTCCTTTTGAAGCAGGCAATTGTTGATACGACATGGTGTATTTGTTTCACAATCTAATTTTTAAAGTATTAATGTAAGTGAATTTATTTATTTTAAATCTGATTTTTGTATTTCTCTAGTAGTATCTGAAATGTCTATTTTTCAAAAATATTTTCAGCATGGTTTGCCTACTGCTAGAAAAGTTTTTGCTGGTCCAGTGAAGAACTCTTCCCATGCTACTGGTGGCATGAATATAAACCTACTAAAGGTTTGAAATGAAATTACTCAAAGACAACTTCAAATTCAATGGCATACGAAATAGAGTTCAAACTGTGGGGAAATTTCCATCCAAGAAGACCACTTAACTTTCTAATGCTTACACCAGTCATTCCTGTATTTTTTTGCTTAACTCATTGATGTCACCGAGATATTGACTAATGTTTCTCTAATCCCTAAGTATTTTTAGTTTTAAAAAAAGGAAAAGAATAAAGAGAAAGCTGCAGGAAAGGGGGAAAAAGTCCCCATCTACATATGAAGAAAAATGAAGGCTTTGGATGTAGGTGGTTTTTGCTCCGTGGTATCCTGAATTTAGGGTTTAAAGTCTGTTTAAACTTAGATTTTAATTTCAATATTCCTCAAATTTAGATTGCTTTGATCATTCTGCTACTTGATTTGGGAATCCTTGGTAATCTTCAAATTTTCTAACTGCAGATTGCGAACGAATACAATGAGACTTCGCAACTGGAGGACCAAAAAATGGTTAACCTTCTTACTCTTTAACTATAGTATACGTGTTCCATTGTTAGTTGAACTGCATGTCATGAATGTAGAGATATTTATAAATAGTTTGGACCAATTACATTCTACTGTATTAATAGCTTTTGCTTTGATCATAGTACTTTGAGTCCTTATTGCAAGAGGTTGAACAAGAAATTGAAAGAGAAACTAAGGAGGCTGTTGAGAAAGCTCTATGCCAGAATCCAAGGTTAATGAAGTTAAAAGTTCGTTTGGACAAATGCATTGAAGAAAAGAAATTTCTTGATGATGTGAGTTCCGTTGAAGTCTATTAATCATTATTGATCTCTAAGTTGTTACCAGTTAGCCCACATTTCTTTTTACACCATATGATATTTGCTGAACATCATACAAGAAACAAGGAGATAGGTGTAGAAGCTTGTGACATGGTTCTTGGGATGGCTATCCTTGAAGATGTATTTCTATTTCTGGTTTCCCAGGAATGATGTCAACTACAAAGAATCATTGATCCATCCAAAATCTTATAGTGATTTGGCCATTTTCACTCTCTTAAATTTTATAATTACCAAGTCCAGTTTTTTTTTAAAATCTTATAATTACCAACTCTTCTGAAACTTAATTTCTCGCAGATGACATAACTACAACATGATTATGCACATACTCTTCTTCCGGTGTAAAAGTATGCAAATTGATAATATGGAATTACTAGAACTTAGAGGTTAGGAAGTAGTTGCATATTTGATGTATTTCAGTATCTGTTGGTCTTTCTAGAGTCGTTTACTTTTGTACCTTTATTACTAACACCTTTTCCATTACAAAAATAGCTCTTGCACCATTAAGGAAAATGTTGTGCAAGTTATATACATGAGACCATTCAATTAACAAAACTGAGTAATTCACCGAGGTCTAGTAGAGTGAAAGATCACTGTGGACAATCTTTTCCTTCTTTACATTTTTGGTAGTGCATTATGTCTACAATTCTGGCAGAAAACTACCCTTTTCTTGTGATTCTTTAGCCTTTTTGGTGGGATTTTCTTAGGAAAAAACTAATGTTAAGAGTTTCCTTCTGCGGCAAACGTATAAAATCTGAGTCTGCGCCACTATTGTGGGGGTACATAGTGTAAGTGATAATTTGCTAATTTTTGTAAAATGTAATGTATCTATATTCTTCCAGGATTTGGTCTTTAGTTTTACAAACTCCAGAGATAAAACCTATTATACATTCTTTTCCCATGGGAGGAGAGTTGGTAGGTCAATGGTGGTGTACAAGATAAGCAAAATAGGAACATCTAAGTTACCATTTCAATTGTTAGAGAGCCTAACACCAGAATTTTCTACAGTGAGGTGCTCATTTTGCTATTTTGTTTTAAGGTACCATAATAGCCTAATGGATACGAGTGCGGTTATTATATGTTGCATTTCATTAAAGACCTCATGAATGACTGAAAAAAATTGTAAGTATCTAACATTATTTCTTGTTTATGTACGTGTCTATATATACTTTAATTGATCTCTATTGTGTATTATAATTGATCTAACATGTTGAATTATATTTGAATGTAGTTACATTAGAATGGCCTAATTATGATTAAATTTTTTAATTGATCTCTATTGTGTTTAACAGTACAATGAAAAATAAGTATTTTCACAACATGAGCTTGATGAGGTCCGGATTGAGTGGACGCATCATTTTTCAATGATTCTCCGTACTACAGAAGTTGTGTCACCTTCATGATGGTTGGATATTATTTGTATTTTGGCCGTTTATGGGAACATTTTGTTTTGGTTACATTTTGTTTTGGGAACATTTTGTTTTGTAAAACAATTCGTAAATATTTCAATATTGTGTATTAAAATGATTTGATTAATTAGTTACATTTAGTTACAATATGCTATTTTCCCACCAATGTAACTATTATTGAAAAAAAAATAAAAAAAAATAAAAAAAAATTATTTAAATTAAATTAATTAAAATTAAATTTATTAAAAAAAATCCGCCAATAATGAATATTAATTAAACTAATAAAATTTAAATATTTTACCCCACAATTTTTAAATACCCGTTTTTTTTTAAAAAGCGAAAAATAATTAAAGTCAACGAGCAATTGCTGGAAAATAGTCAAAGTCAACGAGCAATTGCTAGGAAATAGTCAAAGTCAACGAGAAAATATGTGACGGTTTATGCCCGTCACATATCAGTTGTTGAAACCATCATCTATTCGTGACACTCGCTACAATGACACTTACAAAAATCGTTATTCACCCCCTCAGATGACAATTTTTAACTGTCACCATATGTCTTACTTCTTGTAGTGGTAGAAATTTTTTATTTTGTGGGACACATAATAAACATTACTTATGTGAAGCTATTTTATTACTTGGCAAGTGTACATTTGCTTGTTTTAAGCATAAAAGGTAATGTTAAATTCAACATTTTCCTTAATTAAAATGCTTAGCTAGAAAAAAAATGAATCCAAAATCTGCAATAAGATAGTGTTAATTTTCTGATGGTAAGGAAAACAGAGAAAATCCGAAGAAGGAGAAGCAGATAGCAGAGAAAGTGAGATAGAGAAGAGAGGGAGGAGAGAGTTATCTTTTTGGGGCTCAAATTAAGCTTCTGTGGAAATTTTCTTATTATGAAGTGATTCATTTAATTACAAGAGATATGTGGTCTATTTATAATAGCCACTAATAATGTCCTAACAAAATATCTAATCAAACTTAATCAAAATATCTAATTAACTTGTATATCTCAACAGATAGTCGTAACAATAAATTTTGGTATTTTTATAGTATTTCTTTTACTTTATATATTTAACAATCAATATTTGTTATATAATAGAGGAATAAACTTCTCAAAACAATTAGTATAATTTTTCAAAGCTTAATCTTAGATGCTATTGGTCTTCTACTTTATTTTTAAACAACCACACAGGCATAGTATTATTTTATATGGGTAAACTTTTATTAGTAAATTACGTACGCTTTAGCATTTGTTTCTAGCTAAGCATTTTAATTAAGGAAAGATATTGAATTTAACATTGCCTTTTTGTTTTAGGCGTTAAAAAGGCATATGTCCACTTGTCAAGTAATAAAATAGCTTCGCATAGATAATATTTGTTATATGTGTAAATAATTAATCTTGAGCATAACTCAACTCCAAAAAGCTAGTTTGTAGGGTGAGGATTGCCCAAGTCCATATAAGGAGTTCATGTTCTCATTTCATATCCGATGTGAGACTCTTAACACTCTCCCGCATGTCCAGACCTTTTAAACTGGAGCGTGGATAATATAATTTTAGGGCCCAACATCGGTGAATAAAGAATTGGAATAGGTCTGACTCTGATACCATGTAAAGAATGTATCTTGGGTCTAACTCAACCCCAAAAGCTAACTTGTAGGGTGGAGATTGTCCAAATCCATATAAGGAGTTCATGTTCCTATTCCATATCCGATGTTGGACTCTTAACAATATGCTCACAAAATAAAATTTCTCTCCAACCTAGAAATACAACATTTTTTTCTTAATCCTTACATGGGTTCTGTTGGTTTAGATAAATTCAGGATATATGAAATTTGAATTGAGAAACAATTTATATAGATAGAGTTTGCATGCCTTAAGGTAAAGTTTGCATATTTTAAGCAGACCTATCGAAGGGTCGGACCGGGTCAGGTGACTTTTTTTTTCTGGTTGCCCGATCCAGGCCTGACCTTGACCCTATTTTTTAAAGATTTTTCGACCTTGGCCCTGACCCTTCGGGGACCCTACGGTCCTTGATCGGCCCTGACCCGCCCTACAAAACAAAAAAATGAGAAATTTTAGACGGATCGGGTTGAGGGCCCGATAATTATTATTTATTAAATTGAATTTCCAATACAAAATTTGGACATTGAAATCTATTGTATATCACGAGATCTTTAGTGAAGAAAAAGGAAAATTAGTAATCGATTTGGGGAAAAGTGAAATTGATTGGCAAGACGGACGTTGTTCGAGAAATTGGGTGCGCCAAACCGCCTTGAGTCCGACTGTCTCAAAAATATACGCGAAATAAAAAAATATAGGGTAAAACGGACGTCCGAGCGTAGAGTTATTGACCATTTAAAGTTTCGCCAATGTACAACTATTTTCTCTTCTCTCTTCCCTACATTTTATGTCATTGCTTCACGTTAAAACATAAAATCTGCATACATATATTCTTAAAATATGTAAAAAAACTCCAACATATGATCGGACAGTGGCGGATCGAGATCGGGCCGGGCCGGGAGGGTAAACAATACTGACCCTGTGATCGGCCCCCCACATTTTCGAGTCAGGTGGCTCTCGGGTTAGAAATAAGCCGACCCTGGCCCTATTTTTTTCGGAGCGGGTCGGGCGGGTCTCCGACCCGATGGACATGTCTAATTTTAAGATAGAGTTTGCTACCTTAAGGTAGAGTTTACATGTCATAAGGTAGAGTTTGCATGACTTAAAGTAGAGTTTGCATGCCTTAAGGTAGAGTTTAATTTGCATGTCTTAAGGTAGAGTTTGTCTGTCTTAAGGTAGAGTTTGCATGACTTAAAGTAGAGTTTGCATGTCTTAAGGTAGTGTTTGGATTCGCAAGACATAATTTATCAGCAAACTTTATCTTAAGGTAGAGTTTGCATGTCTTAAGTTAGAGTGTATTCGTAAGATATAATTTTTATCGAGGCAGAACTTGTAAGTGAATATAATGAAAAACTTTTCCTCGAGGCAAAATTAGTTGAATATTTATATAAAAATATAAATTGAATAATCATCAAACTTGTAATGTATAAACTATAAAGTAAAAGAAACTTAGTTGAATTTTTATATAAAAATTAACGATTTCCAGTCGAAAGAGTTTCCAGCATTTCCACAAAAACAAATATTCACTATTTCCAGTTGAGAGAGTTTCAATCATTTTCTCAGCAACAAAATCAAACACCAAACAGATCATACAAAAACAATTCGAAGTAAATTAACACCGCATTTGACACATTTGCTTGAGAAAGTCGAAATAAAAACCAAACTGCTCCATAACCTATAATTAGGGGTGGCAAAATTAGCTCAAATCTAAATGACCCGCCCAATCCGTCCAAGATTTCATGGGTTTGGACAACAGTGTTTTTTATGATGGGTTAGCTTGGGCTGACCCAAGTTGACCAATCATAAATCAACAGCTGAAATGAACTCATGATGATGCACAAACTTGACCCACAAAAATGCTCAATTTACGATTAGAGCTCCACTCTAGATTAAGATTTTTATTTATAAATAATTATTTAAAAATTTCTTTATTATTTCGGAACAATAAAGATACACCAACGCACCTCAACCATACTATCCATCCACCCTACCCCCTCCCCTACACCAACCCCACCCAAGCATTGAACCACCCTCACATCTCTGCCCCCTACCTTGCCTACTCCACCCCACCCCCTATCACCCCTACCCACTTATATCCTATTCTCAAATTTCTATTTTATATTTTTTAATTTTTATAAAGAATTTATAAAAAGAATATGAATCCCAGTCTAACCTTAATTATCCCCAGTCCTAACCCTAATTATCCCCCCTCCACCCCCACCCCAACCTCAAATTTCTATTTCATATTTGTTGTTACTTTTATAAAAAAAAAATATTAAAAATATGTTATTTTTCTTACCTCCCCCTACCCTCTCCTCTCCCGCCCTTTTAAATTTCTATTTTTATTTTTATTTTTATAAAGATTTTTTTAAAAAAGCAATTCACCCCGCCCTAACCCCACCTATCCTCCACCCACCCCAAACTCAAATTTCTATTTTATATTTTTGTTATTTTTATTTAAAAAAATATTAAACATATGTTATTTTTCTTACTTCCCTCTACCCCCAGCCCCTACCTACCCCATTCTCAAATTTATATTTATATATTTTTATTTTTATAAAGAATTTATAAAAAAATATGATTTTTTCTCCTCACCCTAGTCCTAACCCCACCTATCCTCCACCTCCACCCCGCTCAACCTCAAATTTCGATTTCATATTTTTGTTACTTTTATAAAGAAATTATTAAAAATATGATATTTTTTCCTACATTCGCCCTACCCTCCCGTCCCTAACCCCACCTACCCCTTCACCTCCGCCCATCTTCAAATTTCTATATATATGATATTTTTTCCTTACCTACTCTCTTCCCCTTATCTCATTCTCAAATTTCTATTTTATATATTGTTTTTATTTTTATAAATAATTTATAAAAAAATATGAATTTGTTTCTTACCTCCCCCTCCATTTCCACCCCATTGCCCTACCCCATCTTCAAATTTCTATTTTATATTTTTTTTTTTACTTTTATAAAAGATGAAAAAAATATTAAAAATATTATTCTTATTTTAAAAATAAAAATATTGAAAAATCAAATATCATACAAAATAAAACAACATCTTAGAAGGTAAGTTTGAAATTTGTAAAAGTAATGGGTGAAGTTGAACAAATTAGGTTATGACCCATCATTTAGCCCATCTTGACCCGTCCATGTAAGTTTTTGGCGAGTTGGACATTGACTCATCTATTGATTCACAGAAATAGACGAACAGATCATAATCAATTCCTTAATTTTGCTAAACAAAACGCATAATGCACAAAAATAGACGATTTCGAAAGAGTTTCCAGCATTTTTTCAGAAATCAAACAGATCATAAAAACAACTCAAACGAATTTAACACCGCGTTTGGCATACTTTAGAGAAATTCCGTAGCTCACCATTGAGAAGCAAGTGAAGAAAAAGTGAATGAAATGGAAGGAACTTAAGAATGGAACAATAATATCATTAAGCAAAATAAGGGCTATTTCTCAACTACTTTACTATAGTCATTAATTAAATCAATCTGTTGAAAAGATTAACCTACGTATTTAAGTTTCTTTCTTTTGTTGTGAAGGCGCATGCATTCTTCTTTCAGTCTTTCGAGTAAGCGGGCAGTATGATAACGCCATGTCCCACGTCAGTTAAACCACATGGCAAGTCGGTGTAATGACACTCACAAGAGCGGCGGTCGAGCGTTACGCGGGGTTTCGAACAATGACCCTCTCCCACACCACCCAATGAGGATACCCTCTGCCTTCAAGACCAACTGGTCTAGGACTTCGGATAGTTTCGTTCTAATATTATTGACTTAAAGACAAAAATTAAAATATTTAAGTGTATGGGACAAAAATTAAAGACCATCCCAAAATAAGAACATTCGTGCCAATGACCCCTAAGTATCTAGCATGTAAAAGAAGCCCAGACATTTAACCCTATAGAGATTATAAATATTTTGAATCAATTATTTTTAATAATCATTATAACTAAAAACGACCAAGTATGTATAAATCTTGTGCGGACAAGAGATCTTAAATTGAACTTCGGTGTCATGAGTTCATTCGTATTAGATCAAAGTACATTACATCAATTGAGACGACGGAGGGAGTAAATAGATAACTAGTAAAATCAAGATCTAGCCACAAAATGCGGTGTCTTCCATTTATCTAGATAGTCATTAGACTCAAATTAAAGATAATTTTTCAACCCTTTTCTCTTGTCTTCTTCATTTTTGTGCCTCGCTGCTCTGGAGCTAATGCACGCAGCGAAAAATAATCATGAAACATTATATAAGACTTAAAAATAAAGTCAATACTAAGATAATCTTAAACACAACGTATATATGATGGTATCATAAAGATTTTTTAGATTAATAATTTGATTAAAGCTCTTAAAATTTCTCTTGAGAGAGACTCCCTACGTCCCAAATTAGTTGTTATTTCACTTTTCGGAAGTAATAATATTTGAACTTTATTTAACATTTTAAATATATTTCATCAAATTGACATGAGAAAAATTGTGAAGTATAACACTTTTTGTATAATTTTTAAATATTCAAATTTTAATTGTAAAAGATTGCGTTGATTTAATTCAATTTAAATTCAACAATTATTTAAATTCAACAAAATATATTCACTTTTTGTATAAGATAGTTTATAGCTATTCAATTATATGTTATTTATTTTAGATCACAAATCCTATAAAATAAGGAATAGACGTCCGCATGGGTGTAGCTCAGTCGGTTCCAGGGTGGTAGATTGTTTTCAAGAATGTAGGTTCGAGCCCTGTCAGCCGCAGTGTGGAAGTTTCAGTCCTCCTTTGTGGGGGAATGACTCCTTATGGGCACCAGATAATGTGTCTCCCACTTAATGGGTCATTGAGTCACCATGATTTACCTCCTGCATCAATCTTTATCGGGTAGGGGGTTGGTGGCCCTGTGAGGGAGAGATTTGGACTTTTGCTCCTAAGGAATAGACAGTCACAGTAAAAAGGTTGGAATAAATGTTTAACACATAAACACAAGCACACATGTAGCATAGGAATTAATACATTAACTGAATGTTTGGAAATTCCTTTCCATTAAAGTCGAATATCTACCACTCTTTTTCAAAGGATATAGGCATTTTGGAGAAGCCTTTTCTCCAATTGATTCACTTTAGACTTCAACTTTAATTCTTTTGTATTATCAACTGCCAAACTACCTGAATTTCCTCAAAACATAGTTCAAAGAGGGATCTAAATTAACGTTGCAATTCTAGAAATACATCCATTTTCAGAAGAAAAAAGAAGAAGAAAATATTGAGTCGTGTATTCCTCAAAATTGAAGGATGAAGATGGGGCCGATATAATGTTTTGGTGTCGGGTTCATCTGAATTCATCTGAATTCAGTACTTTAAATGCGGAGCATAAATTTATGTATAAAATTTATTAAAAGTACGATAAATGATATATATAGGAAGTTTTGAAAAAATATTTTAAAGGTAAAAGTAGGGTTCGACCCAAATCACCCCTTGAATGTGACGCTCATGACGGAGGGCAGGTCGACGAGACAAGTTAAAAAAAGGATTGATAGCTTCTAGATATTATATATTTAGCTAAACTTACATCGCAATAAAAGAGGAAAGTGAAGATAACATAATACAAGTTCATATGTGCACATTTTTTGACTCAATAATGATGTAGCCCATAAGATCTGTGAAGTTTGTTGAGCCAAAACGAATATTATATTACCGCAAGTTATGTTTGTTTTCTATAATTAAGAAATATTTTTGTTGGAATATTATGTTGTTGGAATTTTCTTTTAGGTTCTTTTGATTACTGGTTAGAGTTACATACGTATGATAATATAGAAATTAATTATGTAAAGTTTAGTTATTCATAAATTAGTTAATTATCTTTTACCCAACATAAAGTAATAAGTACTACATAAATTGATTCATAACTTATACATGTTTTAATTATGTAAGATTGTAAAATAATAATCAAACACCATACTTAATGTATTGAATTTTAAGTAAAGCAACTAAAAAAAGCTACTAAACATATTATTAACTATGCTAGGTTTAATAAGAATGCAGAAGCCACAATATACAGATGACTTTAGCTGCTGTATTATATTATGTGTGACAAGAAATGAACAAAGCGATTTTTCAGATGATCATGAGGCAACCAGAGGTGATAGTTAGATTGATGGTACAAGAAGTGTTAGCTAGAGGTAGTATGGTTCAAAGATTAGCTAGTAGATTGCAAGAACTGAATTTTTATCATATGTAACGCAATGGTAAAAAGTCGTATAGTGTAGGAAAAATATTAAGGTTGGGCCTGTCCAACTTAGTGTAGATCATGTCTCTTTGTGTGCTATAAATTTCTACTGGTAATAAAATGCAAGTTAATTACAAAAAAAAAACTATGTTAATTTTAATACATAAATAATTCTGTTCCTAACTAGCAACCAAACGACACCAAAGGAAATTAATGCTTTCTTATCAATATAATGTATAAATATATCGAGATGGTATGGTATCATGGAAGACTGCTTCAGTCCTTCTCTTAATCCTCAATGATATCATCATGGTATATAAATATACTGAGATGGTATTACGGATGGCTATGCTCATTTATTTACAAAGACATACTTTTCTCTAAAAAAATTATGATACTATCGCATTATATATATACATATACTGTGATGGTATCACGGTGGACTGCTTCAGTCTATCAATGGGACACTCCCCAAGATCATGCTGTTAAGAGTCTCACATCAGGTATGAAATGAGAACATAGACTCCTTATATGGATTTAGACAATCATCACCCTATAAGCTGACTTTTGGGGTTGAGTTAGGCCCAAGAGTAATTCTTTATACATGGTACCATCGTGATATATAAATATACTGAGATGATATCATGGAAGACTGTTTCAATCATTCTCTTAGTGGTCCATGATATTATCATGATATATAAATATACTGCGATGATATCACAAAAAAAAGGATTTGAGCGATGAGAATATGTCGGGTAAATATTTTTGGTCGGCTTGGGTAGAAGTGAAATTACTTTAAGAGGGTTATGGACGGGTAAATATTTTATATTTTAGGGATATTTGGTGTTGTTTCCCCAAAGATTTATTACCTTTCTAATAGCCCATTAAACTTCACTTTTTGGACTTAAAAGTAAAGATCAAGTGATAGGGGGGTCTCCAACTTAAACTTGATGCTTAAATTCTTATTTTTGTCGATGTTTGATAGGGTGCTTACGTGGAAGCCCATAATGCTGACCTGGTAGCATTTAGGTAGGGTCCATGATCCCAATCGACTGTTTCTGTTGGAAATGGCCAAAACTTAAAAGTTATTGCTTCTTTTCTTTGGGCCCTTTTCTTGTTTTGGCTAATCAATTATGAAGTTAATTGGTTGAAGCTACTACTTTAGGATAACTAAAAAATGCGTACGTGTCCTTATCCCAATATACCTTCAAAATGAACACTTCAAAAGAAACTAATATTATTTTAACTGATCTCCTGCGAAGAAGGTACATATATATAACTAAAAGAATACCCATAATCGATCATGTTCGAAAGTTTGGTCCAATTTTAAATAGTTAGGAGTATCTGAGATAACCTAGATAAGTTCAAATATCTCAGATTTAACAAATATTTCCTCTGGTCATTTTTAAAGGCCCTTTAAATTCTTAGTCACCGGAAGACTTGCAGACTTTCTCCTTCAAAATAAGGTGGCTAAGACGGGTGGCCTATTCCAATAGCTGGAATATTTTGGAATACCTATTAAGAAAATTATTTAATAGCATTAATGGCAAGTGTTTTACACAAATTAAATTCAACGTAATGTCTCCTCAAAATAAGTAATAACTGTTGAGAGGATTTTTAAAAATTGAAAATGACTAGAGCCTAGAGGAAGTACTACTTTAAATTCTATCCACTAACAATATAACTATATATATATAGATTTTCCGCCCACAAGTTAAATTGACATGTGATGCGCGATTTATGCACACACTAAACGCAAGTGCACGTGTCGTGGCAAGTAATATAGTATAGAAGACCGAGTTATCGTCCTCAGGGATTAGTGTTCAATTATCAACTTCTATTCTGTAGTATCTATTTGGTAACCGATAAATTGATGAATTGTTTATAGCTATGATTATAGATGCTAACTAATTTACTTTATTTTACTTCAGATATGGTGGAAATAGGGCTTCCAAATCTCTTCGACTATCCGCTCGCTTTACTCGTTAATGCAAATAATTATGGTTCTTCTTCTATTTTGAGATAACATGTTAATTAAGCCGTTTTATACTCCTGTTAATGTAATATAAACACTCAACCTCAATGTAGAACACTTCTATCTTTCGATGACAAGATTGACTACAAAGGAGGATTAAGAACAATAATCTATCAAACTACACAAGTATCGGGGTACTTTCGTCCACGATTTAAACCTATGTTTATTCAACTATAGCATATTCACAATCTCCCCTTTCGGATTTCGATTAGAAATCATATAAGTTATGATAATTAGTGATCAATTAATTACCAAGCAATCAAAACAAATATTGAATAAATCTCAACAATAATAAGAAGAAACCAAAACATGCATTAATTCGTAAGAACGAGGTTCAAGCGATTCGACATGGAAAGCCCTAAATTAAGTTAGTTCCTAGCCATAGACATGCCAAGAACTAAACTAATATCCAACATAAACTAAAAAGAAATAAAATAAAGAACAAGAAACTACACAAAAGTAAGTCTCCAATCTTGATCTCCAAGTTGTGATGAATTGTCAAGTGTGGCATCCCTAAATCTGACCTAAAAAGGTCCTTTTTATAGCCTAAAAAACGTCCAACAACTTTTCCTTCTTGGCCTTGGCTCATTCCTATTCGGATTTGACTGATTTCCCGCCGACCAGAATCGGGCGCCGCGAAACTTCGCGCTCGTTTCAAGGCGTCGTGGCGCTCGATCTTCTGGTTGGTGGCGCGCCGCGCTGCATTTCGCCCGGTTGCCAACTTTTTAGCTTTTTGAGCTCTGGAACCTCTGTTTCTGCCCTCTTTTCGCTCCTTTTCGCCAATGTACCACTTTAAACCATTATGACTCAAAAGAAAGAAAATATATCCTAAGACGACACATATTTGTACAAAAATGGGCAAAAGACTAACTAAAAATGACTCAAAAGGTGTATATAAAATACACCGATCAACATGTAACATGTGTCTCTTTATATTAAACATGATATATATGGTAACATGAAAATAAACCATTCTAAAGGAATATGTTACTTCATTCTATTCATCAATAATGTACAATATATATAGTAATATAAGAATATTTAAACTAGATAACTAATAAACCTAATTACAATAGGAAATATAATTCTACCTAAAATAGGAGACCTAATTACAATAGGAATACAATTCTACTTAAAATAAGAGATATACAATTAATGAAAGAATATTTAGGAGATATTCTATTACACTCCGCAGTCGAAGCGGGAGGTTCACGAACACTCAGACTGGCTCGAACATCATCAAATAATATGCGCAAAAGTCATTTGATGAATATGTCGGCAATCTGATATCTGGAAGGAACACGAAGGACACGAACTTGACCACATACTTTTTTTTCACGAACGAAATGAATGTACATCTCAATGTGTTTAGTGCGCTGATGTTGGACGAGATGGCCGAAAAGATATATCACACTAATATTATCACAGTAGACCATTGTTTCCTTTTGAATTAGGCAGTGAAGCTCAAGTAGAAGGTTATAGATTCAATAAGACTCAGAGACGACGCTAGCGAGGGATAATGTAGATTCAATAAGACTCAATATATCACACTAATATTATCACAGTAGACCATCTATACTCTGCTTCAGCACTGGATCGGGATAATGTAGGTTGCCTTTTGGAAGACCAAGACAATAGGTTATCTCCGAGGAAAATGCAGTAATCAGACGTGGAGCATCGTGTGTCAGTACATCCAACCAATCAGCATCAGAATAAGAAGTGAGACCAGAGAGCGATGACCTGTATAGATGTAATCCGAAGTGAAGTGTACCTTGGATATCGTAAAATACGTTTCAGGGCATGCATGTGTGCTTCCATCGGATTGTGCATGTGTAGGCAGATTTGTTGCACGATATATGATATGTTAGGTATCGTGAATGTGAGGTACTGCATGGCTTCATCTAGGCTATAATAGTGAGTTAGGTCTGAATATGGGGGTCATAATCAGCGTTGAGCTTGGAATTGGTGTCTACTGGCGTGTGGGATGGTTTGCAAGATGTCATGTCTGCATGGTCAAGGATCTCTTCGACGTACTTCTTCTGGCACAAAAATAGGCCGCAAGAATGTCGAGTGATAGAGATGCCCAATATATAACTCAGGGGGCCCAGCCTTCATAGTAAACTCAGAGGAAAGAAGAGACATAATGGATTGGCGAAGAACATCAGATTATGTGGTTAGGATGATGTCATCAACATATAATAATAGGTAAGCCATATATGTATCCTTGTTGTAGATGAACAGGAAATGATCAGATCTGATGTGTGAAAAACTAATAGAGGAGACATAATCGGTGAACCGCTGGTATCATGCTCGAGGAGCCTATTTCAGTCATAGAGAAATTTTGCAATAGACACACATAATCCGGATGAATAGGATCTCTGAAACCCATAGGTTGATGCATATATACCGTTTTATGAAGATCATCATGTACGAAGACATTATTGACATCAAACTGATGAATGTGCCAAGACTTGGATAGAGCAATGATGAGGACAGTCAGGATGGTTGCAGACTTTACGACCGGGTTGAACATTTCATCACAGTTCACTCCCACATGTTGAGACATGTTATCACCTACAAGACGAGCCTTATACCTCTAAAAAGAACCATCAATTTTCTTTTTATGTCTAAAAATCCACATAGAATGAATAATGTTAGCATTAGGTGGACGGGGTACTAGATCCCATGTCTTATTATCAATAAGAGTATTAAATTTATCAATTATTGTGGCTTTCCAATTAGGGTGGGACAAGACACCTTTCGAATTTCGAGGGACAGTGGAATGGACAACTGAAACTGATAGGTTAAACAACCGTTTAGGTTTATGAATTTCATGCATGACACAAGTTTCCATGGTCCGAGAGCGTGTATTGGGATGCGGGATAGGAAGGGTGTGTGTCACGGGACTGTCGGGAAGATGAGGAGGGGATGGGGTGGTAGGACTGGCTGACCAATGCTCAGTCTGTCAAGATGTGGCTGTGGAATCACCCTGAGATGGGATATTCCGGGACACTGTTGGCAGAACCGAGTGGGCAGTGTATCCCGGATTGTCCGTGGTGGGGGCGGGTGCCAGGGTCTGGGATGGAGGACTATATAAATGGTGAATTAGAAGAGGCTTCAGGCCATCATCTAAAAAGTCATAGAAATGCTGAGGTGGCGAGTTTAGGGAGGCAAAGGGGAATTGAGACTCATCAAATAGGACATGACGTGAAATAATAATTTTACGGCTTGATAAGTCATAACACGAGTAACCACGATGATTGGCGGGATAACCCATAAGCACATATGGGAAATACCGGGGTTAGAGTTTGTGAGTGGTCGGATGGAGAGAATAACAGCGACATCCAAAGATACGCAAGTATTGGTAGAAGGGGTTCCTACAAAACAGAACTTGAATGGGTGACCGTTAAGCGAGAGACTTATTTGTGATTATATTTAGGAGATAGGTGGCCATAGAGAGCGCGTAATGCCAGAATTGAGGGGGAATTAAGGGCTGAGCAAGTAGAGCACAAATTAGGTTGTTTATGGTTCAAATTTTCTGTCTGGCCTTACTATTTTGTGAGCAGGTATGAGGGCAGGAAAAATGAAAGGTAAGACAGTTATTGGAGCAAAACTGTTTGAATTGATTATTATTGAATTCTCTGTCATTGTTACATTGAAAATATTTAATGCTCTTTTCAAATTGTACTTTTATGAAAACAATAAATGAGGAAAAATGGGATAGACCTTATATTTATTTCATATTGTAAATTTCATAAAAAGTTGGAATAATCATCCCCAAAACAACACATAATAACGATGGTCAGCCGTACTTAAAATAGAGGACGTCCACAAATCACTATGTATGATATCGAAAGGTAGTAAAGTACAATTTGTGGATGCAGAAAATAGTAATTTAATATATTTCCCAAAAATGCAGGATTCACATAAGGAGTCCTAGAAATATGATTGTAATTAATAAAATTATTATTCCTAAGGGAGAGTAAAATAAAATCTCTCGGATGTCCTAATCTAGAATGTCATAAGGAAGACGAAAGATCAACAAAGGTTGATGGAACTGAGGCTGGATTATTAACGACATTTCAAATAGGGTAGAGATCTTTGGTGTTGTCACATTGATGCACGATTTAATGCACACATTTTAACGCAAGTGCACGTTGTCGACTCAAGTAATATAGTCTAGGTAAGACCGAATATCGTCCTCAAGGATTGGTTTTCAAGTACCGATTATCTATCATATGGTATCTATTTGGTTAACGTAAATTGAATTGGAATTCTAACTAATAATGCAGGAAATAAGCTAATTATAAAAATACTTTGATTTAAATCAGTTATGATGGATAATTAGGGCTTCCAAGATCATCAACTATCCATTCTATTCAATTCTTAATACAATTAGACTGACTTCTTCTTCTACGTTAAGATAACAGGTTTACTAATCCGTTTTATACTCCCGTTAAGGCTATATAAACAGTCAACCCCAGTAGCGCTCCTTTCTACCTTTCGGTGATAAGGATGACTCTATAGGAGGATTAAGAAAACCCCTGTTAATCGTCACGCAACTCGCGTGAATTTAGGTATTTAAACCCCTATTAACGCTACACAAGTAATTGAGGTATTTTCATCCTCAATCCGACTTATGTCTACCCAACTTACAGCATAGTCACAACCTCCTCCTTTCGAAGTTTGATTAGAAATCATATAAATAATGATAATTAGTGATCAATTAATTACCAAGCATTCAAAACAATTATTGGATAAATCTTAAATAAGTGAAGAAGAAATCAACTAATATATTAATTCATGAATAGAGTTTCAAGTGAATCACAAGGAAATCCCTAATAAAGTAATTAGCTCCTAGCCATTGTCACGCTAAGAACTAATATAATCTCCATGCATGAACTGAAATAAATAAAGAAAAAAGAAAGAAAAGAAAATATACTCAAGAACGAGTCTCCAAGCCTTCTAGCATCCAAGGGTTGTGTTGTGGAATATTTACAAGATGGATTGGTGGATGGATGGATGTAGAATGGTGAATGGTGGAATGGAGAATGAGGAATGAATTCTTCTAATGATGTAGAGACTATTATAGACCAAGAATCCTTTAGGTGAAGGGTTAAGGATTATGTAGGTAGGAAAAGTTATTAGAATCCTTTTAGGTAAGGGTTTTAAGGTAGGAAAAGTTATCCCTTTAGGTAGGAAAAGTTGTCCCTGTAGGATTCTGAAAACATGTCAAATTCGGCCCAGAACTTCATAAATCCCGCGTCGGCGCCGCGACCCTGCAACTGGGCGCCGCGGCGCTTAAAAATCAGCAACTCTCGGGACTTTCAGCAAATTGGGCGCCGCGGCTCTGCTGCCGAGCGCCGGCGCGATGGCGTTTTGAGCGGATTACATTCGTCGTCCTTTTCCGTCCGGACCGTCGGATCTCCTCTATCATTCGGAACTTAGACTTCATTTCTTGGCCCTTTTTGTGTGCAATTCCCTCATTTATGCTCATTTCATCTCCTTTCGTCATTTCTCCATTTCGACATTGTGACACAAAAGAAAGGAAAACGACCCTAATACTATACTAAACATAAATGAAATGAGTAAAATACTAACTAAAAATGACTCAAAAGGTGTATATAAAATACACCGATCAAATACCCCCAAACTTAACCTTTGATCGCTCTCGAGCAAAGATCAAAAATATAAACAAAGACACGAAAGAAAATAAAATGACTCAACGACACTGATCATTTTGCTGCACAATTGTCACTTAGAAAAGCATGAAGGTTGGTAGGATAATATGTAGGAACATATAACATGTATTTTTAGCATTCTAAACACTCAAGTTAGATATTTCGCAAATTCAATTTAATCATACTCAATGGAAGTAAGAATACCTAACTATGCATGTTAATTTCAAAATCCTATGACATGTTTACTTGCTATTCTCCACTAATCATGGATACACATATTAGAGATCTTCATGGCTTTTCAGGGTTGTAATGTAGGCTTAGGCAGGGGTAGGTAAAAATAGGCATTTAGGCTCAATTTACGTACCATAAGCTCTTTTGCTTTAAATTTTTCCCTTTTCTTTTGATTCTCTTTTTAACCTCATGCATATCTTTCCCTCTTTTGTTTTGAGAGAATGAGGTGTATGATGAATAGCAGGCACCCCCAAACTTAGGTTTTTGCCTATTTATTATTACTTTTTCATTGGGGTGCATCAAAATTGTTTACTCTTTTTTTTTCTCTTTTTCAACACTTAATATTCCAAACATCTCAATTTTTCACTTATGGCACAAGTATGAAATTATAGGATGTCAAAGAAAGGTATTATTTTTAGGCTCAAAGGGGCTGACTAGGGATATAATTTGACTGTCAGGGATAGACAAAGAAGGTAAGAAGGGCTAACAAAGAAATGCCTGAGTCATCTCTCTAACATGCATATCTTAACTATTTCGCCTCAAATAGCAAGCAAGCAGACACATAGGTTTAATCACTAACAATGCATAAATCAAGCAAGATACCCCAAATAGTTCGATTTCATGAATTTTTGACATATCTATCCTAAGTGTTCAGATGGTTGCTTCTAATTCCATTATATTATTCCACTTTACTTCATTAGGCGTTTCAAGTAACTACAGCATGCATGATCATAAAAAAAAATTATGACTAAAAAATGACTCAAACATATACGAAACAATTCAAAAAGACTCAAAAATAATAAAACATCCCCCCAAACTTAAATCACACATTGTCCCCAATGTGTGCAATACTAAAAAAAAATAGGGACAACTTACTGACACAACACAACGGTCATAACGGAGGTCTAGGAGGAAAAATTCTGGAATTTGCACGGAATATGGCTCTCTGAGATTCGGCCATGCTGCTAATCTTGTGGCTCTCTGAGATTCGTGCATGGCCACGACGCTTTTCTCTTTTTTAGCGTTTTTGCTCCTTTTTCCTCGATTTTAGTTTTCAGTCCACCTGTCATCCAACAACACAAAACAAGAACCCAAGACCGTGAGACTGTTCAAGACAAATTAAAATAAACTAAAGACAGAAATTAAAATAACATAATTAAAAATATTGGGTTGCCTCCCAACAAGCGCTGTCTTTAACGTCTTTTAGCCGGACGCAATTAACCTTTACGAGTGCCCATTGGATCCTTCTGCGAACTGCTTGCAATCCGCAAAGTTATTGTTGCAGGTTTCACTTCAACTACAACAATTGCTTCAAACAAGGGCCTCAAATATACGATTATCCCCCAAGTACACAAGACATGCTTGTCTTTTAGGCTCTCTATAATGTAGGGATCAGTGAAATTCCCTACATCTCTCAACTTTATGGGGTGCCCTTGATGGTATAGACTTTCTTTTTGGGGGTCAACATTGACGGCTGATGGTGTTTCTTCCGCAATAGGTACAAGAAAATGATTTTTCAAGGAATCCAAAAAGATGAATGATTGGATCTCAGTAACTTTTTCCTTCTCTACACCAATTATCTCGCCAGATTCCTCAACAGCTGGGTATGGTTCAGGCTCTTCTATTTGCTTACCACCTCCCATAATGATGTCGCTAGACAGATTTGCTTGAGTTGTATTGCTCATCTCATCCATTAATTGCCCTATTTGTGTTTCCAACTTTCTGAGGGACTCCCTTGTCTCAGCCATAAACTGAGCCTGGCACTTGGTGAACATAAGTATGCCTGCCTGCAACTCATTTCGATCTTCCTCTGAAATATGTGGGTTAAGCTGATGTTGATGACTCCACTATCTCTGATAGTAGTAGTCCATGTGTCCTGATTTTATTTATTTATTTATTTTTTTCAAATTTAACCTGCAAAATAAGAAAAACAACAAAAAAATGATAAAAAAATGCTCGCAGAACAAGTTAGAAACTTGATCTTGGAGCAACCAAATTAGAAATAAGAATAGATAAATCGATATTGAAAGTAAGCCAATCCCCGACAACGGCGCCAAAAACTTGATGCACGATTTAATGCACACACTTTAACGCAAGTGCACGTTGTCGACTCAAGTAATATAGTCTAGGTAAGACCGAATATCGTCCTCAAGGATTGGTTTTCAAGTACCGATTATCTATCCTATGGTATCTATTTGGTTAACGTAAATTGAATTGGAATTCTAACAAATAATGCAGGAAATAAACTAATTATAAAAATACCTTGATTTAAATCAGTTATGATGGATAATTAGGGCTTCCAAGATCATCAACTATTCATTCTATTCAATTCTTAATACAATTAGACTGACTTCTTCTTCTACGTTAAGATAGCAGGTTTACTAATCCGTTTTATACTCCCGTTAAGGCTATATAAACACTCAACCCCAGTAGCGCTTCTTTCTACCTTTCGGTGATAAGGATGACTCTATAGGAGGATTAAGAACAAAAACCATGTTAATCGTCACGCAACTCGCGTGAATTTAGGTATTTAAACCCCTATTAACGCTACACAAGTAATTGAGGTATTTTCATCCTCAATCCGACTTATGTCTACCCAACTTACAGCATAGTCACAACCTCCTCCTTTCGAAGTTTGATTAG
Organism: Przewalskia tangutica; assembly: GCA_029844215.1. Lineage (NCBI taxonomy): Eukaryota > Viridiplantae > Streptophyta > Magnoliopsida > Solanales > Solanaceae > Przewalskia > Przewalskia tangutica. Next base: position 149,806,520 of record CM056719.1, read on the forward strand.
AAATCATATAAATAATGATAATTAGTGATCAATTAATTACCAAGCATTCAAAATAATTATTGGATAAATCTTAAATAAGTGAAGAAGAAATCAACTAATATATTAATTCATGAATAGAGTTTCAAGTGAATCACAAGGAAATTCCTAATAAAGTAATTAGCTCCTAGCCATTGTCACGCTAAGAACTAATATAATCTTCATGCATGAACTGAAATAAATAAAGCAAAAAGAAAGAAAAGAAAATATACTCAAGAACGAGTCTCCAAGCCTTCTAGCATCCAAGGGTTGTGTTGTGGAATATTTACAAGATGGATTGGTGTATGGATGGATGTAGAATGGTGAATGGTGGAATGGAGAATGAGGAATGAATTCTTCTAATGATGTAGAGACTATTTATAGACCAAGAATCCTTTAGGTGAAGGGTTAAGGATTATGTAGGTAGGAAAAGTTATTAGAATCCTTTTAGGTAAGGGTTTTAAGGTAGGAAAAGTTATCCCTTTAGGTAGGAAAAATTATCCCTTTAGGTAGGAAAAGTTGTCCCTTTAGAATTCTGAAAACATGTCAAATTCGGCCCAGAACTTCATAAATCCCGCGTCGGCGCCAGCTACGCAGCAGGCGCGCGGCGCTAAAAATCAGCAACTCTCCGGACTTTCATCACATTGGGCGCCGCGGCTCTGCTGGTAGCGCGCCAGCGCCGTGGCGTTTTTGAGTGCATTTACAAGTCTCTGTCTGATCTATGTAATTACAGTTCAGATCTCTTCTTTAAATTCAGGCTTAAGTCAAAAGACATTGCCGCAAAACTATGTTCAATTCTATATATAGTATACTTCAACTATATATTCCTACAACATGTAATTTCCAATTACAATAGAAGGACAGTAGTATTTACCTCGATAAGCCCAAAATTATCCAAGTTTAAATGTCGATTCTGAGCAAGGTTTAGCTCATACTCCGTGCGCTCCAACCCGCTCCAAACAACCCTTAGAAGTTCTACGCAACTTCTACTTAACACTTCAACCGACTATGAAGGTTTTCCTTAGGGTTTTGTTTAGTGGCTAAAGGAAAGTATAATAGTATTTTCGGGCTCTATGCATAGAGGTAACTTTGGAATACTACAAGGTATAAGGTTAAGGTAATTGGGTATAGCAACAATACTTGGAGAGTATTTCTATCAAGAGGGAGGGTGTATTTATACGAGACAACACCACAAGGGGGGGGTGTGTACCCCTCGGCCAACCCCACTAGGAGGGGGGATACTCTCGGCCAAGGGGGCCTCACAAAGGGGGAGGGGTGTGTTCTTGGACGAGAACACTACACTAAGGGGAAGAGAGGGCTTTCAAGACTTAGAAAGATTTTAGGATGAAGAAGTCTTGTGAGGAGGGTATTTATAGGTCAAGCCACGCCAACGATGGACAAGATCATGCAGTCAAGGCAAGTGTAGGGCTAGGATTTAGGCAAGTGTCCAATCTATCTACTACACAAAAATATCCTACCAACTCCTTGACAAAAAGGCCATCCAATTCGTCCCATTTCCGCCCCATACGTCCACCAATTGGAGGGTGACAAGTGTCGCCCTCTCGTTGGTCCAAAAGGTTTCGTCTCTCGGAAAAATCCGCAAAAATTAGAAATGACATAGCCGTAATTTTCCCTTCGCAAGCTTAGTAAAACGTTTCGTCGAAAAACGACTCTAATCGGGTGTTGTGCACAAAATAAAATCGGCCAAGCCTACTTTAAGCTTCAAACTTTTCTACGTACGTCCCTACGTACATACTCTGGAAAATACGGGGTATAACAACTATACTAAACATAAATGAAATGAGTAAAATACCTACTAAAAATGACTCAAAAGGTGTATATAAAATACACCGATCACACATCTCATTATTTGTCTCCCTATCGTAAAATCCTTCACATAAAAACCAAAAGGATCAAAGTCAAGAGAAACATTATTATAAGTTGTGAAACATCGCACAAATATTAGATTCTTAATAAGTTTAGTGGCATGGATGACATTTTTTAAGATTAGTGGTGGATGTGGTAGGGATAAGGATGAATGACCAAAACCGTGAATGGGAATGCTTTTTCCACTACCAAAAATAATATTCCAATTTAAATTACTCAAATTGAAATACAACGAGATAGTTCATTGTGATGTCGCCATGTGATATTTAGCGCCTGTGTCCATATACTAATTTTCGTCTAGAGCGTTGAGTGACATTGTATTCATAACTGCCTTAAATGTCAGTCAATGCATAAGTTGAAGGCGATGGGGGGTGTTGACAGTCAATTTTGATCCGTTTTTTGTATATTTCGTGCAATTTTAAGTATTTTAGCACACCGCATTTTAATCGTTATTTTTGCATATTTTATATAATATTCTATGTTTATATATTCACAAAATGACATTGCATCTTTTTATTTTTATTTAAGCATTATGTTTTGTTAATATTATGTTTCTATTATAATAATATTTTGCATCTCTTTAAATAATTAATTGACGTCCTGCTTTAATTTTAATCAGACGTTAAACATGTCTTAAATATTGCATTTTTGCGGCGGCATTTGCATTTTAATAATTTTGCATCTTTTTAAATAATTTTTCTTTAAATGATTAACCCGCGTTGCATTTTGTCAAACCAGTCCAGTACGGAACCCAATCCAAATCAATTCAATCCAACACTATTTTTATATCATCCAAACACCCCCCTCTTTATTTCCCCCTCATTTTTAAATTTCAAACCAATTTTCATTCCCCCCCTAAACACCTTACCCCCCCTTATTAAAAGAGGCGACTATGAATCGGCGGCACAAAATAGGCGACAACGTTCAATTTGAAAAGGTCCCCAACGTTCACTTTGTGAAAAAAGAAAAGACAGCCAACGTTTTGTTTTTTAGAAGAGCAGCCCACTTTGGTTTTCATTTTTTTCAAGGGAGAACCTTTTCTCCCTCAGCTTCCCTTGCCGCCGCCCGTCGCCGCCATCCGCCGCCTTTCGCCGGAGTTCTAAAAACTCCGTGAACCTCCATTAAAACACCCGACACCCGCCATCACCTATCCTCAACCTCGCTATCTACACGCTGTAGCTCGTGAAGTCATGCGCCGAGTTCGACAACAACGCCGTGCTCCCGTCGAACCCCCCCTGCGCCATATACTGCCCATCACCCCTTCCCCTCCATATACACACATGCAGCGCACACTACATCGCCGCTGCTCACCGGCGAACCACCGTCACTGCCTAACACCCGTCGACCACCACCATGCGAACCAAACCTCCGCCACAACCCTGTATCCCTTCTTGTCGTCTCTGCCTCGCCGGAGCTGACCACCGGCGACTGGCGGAGACGCTGTTGGTTTCTTTTGTTGTTATTATATATTGTGATTCGGGTTAATTGATTTCCTGATTTTACGTCGCGTCTGGCCGGAGTTTAAAAACTCCGGCAACTTTCGTTTTCGCCTCATTCCGGTGATTTTTGTTGGCTGCTTCTGGTACTGTACCAATCCGGTTTGATTTCGTGTTTGCTGGAGTTTTTGAAAACTCCGGCGATGTTCTAAATTTTCAGGCGAACTTGTTGTTTCCAATTGGTTTCTGGACCATTTTCTGCTGGCATTGCTTCACTGCTTATGATTATTGTTGGGTTGATTCGACCTCATTTCGGTATAATGGCCGGAGTTTGACTATGGCGGATCACTGATGTTACATCGTGGTTGCATTTTTGATTGGTGTTGTTGCTTACCATGTTCTTTGCTTGCGTTTTCATTTTGGTATTGTTGTTGCTATGTCATTGTTTGCGTATTCATTTGGGGCTATGTTGCATCTTGTTTATTTGTTATTTCTTGTTTTTGGGATTCCACAGTGATTTGGGCGATTTTGCCCTCTTATTACTTTATTAAACTGATTTTTGAATATGATACTACAATTGGTATTTCTTGATTTTTGAACAAGTTCTGACTTGGCATTAAAGCGATTTTGAGTTTGATACTACTGGCCAAAGAAGGATTTATCCGTCGATCCGGAGGCCCGTGGTAGCGAGGCGGAATATGTGGGCGAGGAGGAAAGTGAAAAGATTGGGCGAGAATGCATAGTATCGTTCACCGAGAGGCGAGTCGGCCATGCGTAGTAGCGATATTGGCTTCTCGTGTCTTAGTATTCTTGGCATAACACTAGGTGAGCCCATTTATATAAAAATATATCTTTTACAATATATTTTACATATATATCTATATATATACATATATTGTTGTTTGTTGGGTAATTTATTTATCATTTACTAACTCTTCTACTAAGTGTCTTTTGCAGTGCCGGAGCGCTTCAAAGTTAAATCATTCGCATAAAATAAAATAAAAGCAAAATATCGCTAATTTCTCTTAATTACATCATTTTTATGATTATTTGCTTTTATTACTATCTTGTTAAAATATATCTATTTTAAATGTTTGCATGCCTAGTTTAAATATCTCTTGGTTAGTTTAATAATTAGAATGCCCTTTAGAATTGTAAATTGCATGTTAGCACAATAATTTTAAACCTAAGTTTGAACGGACAACCGCAAGTTAGCGGATCCTTTAGGGTGTCTAACCCCTTCCCTTTAGGATAATAAAGAACCCTTACCCAGAATCTCACATAGCTTTCGCAGACCTTAAAAATGGAGATCATTCGTAGTATTTTATGCTACGTTTTCAGTGTCCTAATTCACTATAATAATTAGGTGGCGACTCCTTTAAATAGCATTTCAGGAATCCAACCATATGTAGCGGCACTCCCGTTTCCGGCTCCGGTCGAAAATGGGGCGTTACAGATGGCGACTCCGCTAGGGATATTTAGGTTCTTAACCATAACAAACATAGGTTATTTATTGTGCTTTATTTTTCTTATCTGCTTAAAATTGCTTCTTCTGTGTTTTACATTCATTTGCTTTTATGATTTGTCTAAATTATTCTACTTTACATATAAATATTTGCATATTGTATTAACTGCTATTTGTTACCGCTTTCCTTAAACTGACATTCCGCTCATATTTCTTCCACTCTGGAAAATTCACACAATCACACACTACATGCGAGGTGCGGCGCTGTGCATCAGCAAAATTCTTTCTACAAAACCCAAATTTAGGAGAGTTGGTAATATATGTGGAGTGTCGGTCTAACAGGTGGCGCGTAGCCTTCTCGCTCGAGTTGTCGCTCGGGAACCTTGCGTCTAGTAAAGCCAAATCTTAGAAACTCAGAATAGAGCTATCGCGCTTTATTTTAAGGCGTCGTGCATTTATCTTAGGTGGGTCGATCCGCGGTATCGGCGCCACAATTAGGAAGACACCAAACTTGTCGACGGGTTTCTCAACCCAACGACCAACGGCATATTATGTGTAGCGTGGCAATGATGGACAAATCCAAGCCTAATCATGACATGCGAAATTGGGAAAAGTGCCGTCGTTTGGTCGCCATTTCAACAAAGGCATTATAGTTGGGCGACTTGGACAAATCGTCATAATCTCGCATAAGTGGCGTTTAGGCTTACCTGCGGCATAAAGGGTCCCTACATGTTAGGAAGCGTTTGAATGTGCTATGTGCGATATATACGCTACATACACGCAAATTATGTGCTTTATGCTAACACCATTTGTTGCATTTTAGAAAGATTTATCATCTTCCCCAAAGGTCGATTTGTATTTGACTAAGCAATGGCATAGCATCAATACTTCACAAGATCAAAGGCACGGTCCAGCGACATGACCGATTCAAGGGCATTTGAGCAGAACGAGTCGGAACCTGTCTTAGTTCCTATAGGCAGCGGTCTCGAAAAGCGGCATAGATCCGTCGAGCACCTCGCCCGATTACGCAACAAATGGCCACCTACGGCGAAATCGAAGGCCGAAACATCACTACATCTGGCAACTACATTGAGATCCACTTTAGGCGGACACCGCTTTCAAAGCGGGACAATGTAGGAAGCCGGACAGGATTGCAAGTCCAAACGGGCGAACCACGGATGTCGAGGGACAAGCGGCGAAGTCGGATCTGAATCGACCCTCCACGAAACTCACAAATTTTCTTTTAAGCGGGTCTTTTCATATTAACGAGAAAGTGCAATAGCGAAGCGGAAAATCGACAAAGGTTTCTTCGTATTAGCAAGCGGCAAAAGCAACAAAGCGGAGGATGACAACAATCAAAGTCGCGGCAAAAGCGGCGGAAAAAGGCATCAATAATCGGCGGTCAAAGTTGAGCTTGCGGGGCATTTATTCTCACGAGGCAGACACGTCCGTCCGGCGGCGTTATCGGCCGCAGCAAGTCTGCAGCGGCGCCCGGCGACACGTCCGAGCGCGGCGTTATCGGCGCGACAAGTCACAGACAACGCCCGGCGGCATGCGTCCGACGGCGGCGTTATCGGCCGCGGCAAGTCTCGCAGCGCCGGCGCCAACACGTCCGAGCGGCGGCGTTATCGGCCGCGGCAAGTCTGCAGCGGCGCCCGGCGGCAACCGCGTCCGAGCGGCGGCGTTATCGGCCAACACGTCGAGCGGCGACACGTCGGCCGCAGCAAGTCCATACAGCGGCGCCCGGCGACGTCGAACAGCGTGTCGGCAAGTCCGTGCAGCGATGCGGCGGCGCGTCCAAACAGCGGCGTTATCGGCAACACGTCCGGCGGCGACACCGTCGGCCACGGCAAGTCCATACTGCGGCGCCCGGCACGTCCGGACAGCGTAATCGGCAAGTCCGTGCAGCGATGCCGGCGGCGCGTCGAACAGCGGCGTTATCGGCCACGGCAAGTCTGCGCGATAGCGCCCGGCGGCGGCGTCCATGCGGCGGCGTTATCGGCCACGGCAAGTCCGTGCAGCGGCGCGGCGGCAACACGTCCGTGCAGCGGCGTTATCGGCGCGCAAGTCTGCAGCGGCGCCCGGCAACACGTCCGAACGGCGGCGTTATCGGCCAGCAAGTCTGCGCAGCGCCCGGCGGCAACGTCGAGCAACGACATTATCGGCCAACAAGCCCAGCAGCGCCATCGTGACGCATATCACATCGCGCGGGGCGATTTCTATACTCGAAATTGCATTTCTTACGCTTGCTTTATTATTCGTCTTAGCGATTATGCACTAACTCTTTCTTGAGCTTTACGAGGGCGATTGCAGCAAGGACAACATATCCGCATTCACAATCGCAACACGCGTCGTGCGGCGAAATCACGGCATTCGCGGCGGCATCACATTTTCGCGAGATAGCATTTTATACTCAACAGCGATTCATTGCATATAAATTCATGCGTTATTATTTGCCTTATGATTATGCACTAACCGTTTGTTTAAGTCTTAGCATACAGAGCAGAGCACACCGTGGAACTACCTCTTCTGACCAAGCGATTTGTACCTCGAATGTCGATCCGCTCTCCTCCAAAGATCTGCGGCGCCATGACCAATGATGTCGTCATAATTCGACAACTGGGACAATTTTTAAATTCGCTCCGCTTTGGTTTTAATTTTTGACCTCGCGAATCGGTGTCATCATAATTCGACATTGTGACAAAATTTTGAATCTCGTCGCGCTTTAATTTTCAAAGATCGCAACCAAAGATGTCATCATAATTCGACACTGGGACATTTTTTTAATCTGCGTCAGCTTTACTTTTTACTTTAGCATCGCAACAACCCAGTGTCATCATAATTCGACACTGGGACATTTTTTAATCTGCATCAGCTTTACTTTTACTTTAGCATCGCAACAATCCGATGTCATCATAATTCGACCTTTGGGACATTTTATCTGCGTCGACTTTACTTTTACTTTAGCATCGCAACAACGGTGCCGTCACAATTCCACATCGACATTTTTAAAATCTGCGTCAGCTTTACTTTTATTTTTCTAGCATTGCAGCAGCCCGCCCAGTGTCATCATAATTCGACACTGGACATTTTTTAATCTGCATCAGCTTTATTTTTATCTTTAGCATCACAACGACCCAGGGTCATCATAATTCGACACTGGGACAATTCTGAGTCTGCATCAGTCCCACTTTTGAGTTCTGGTTTATAAAACAGGACAAAATTGGCTACGAGTCAACGTCTTTGTCCGAAGACTCTTCCATCATCTCCGTACAAAGAGGGACATACTGTTGACAGTCAATTTTGACCCGTTTTTTGTATATTTCGTGCAATTTTAAGTATTTTAGCACACCGCATTTTAATCGTTATTTTTACATATTTTATATAATATTCTATGTTTATTTATTCACAAAATGACATTGCATCTTTTTATTTTTATTTAAGCATTATGTTTTGTTAATATTATGTTTCTATTATAATAATATTTTGCATCTCTTTAAATAATTAATTGACGTCCTGCTTTAATTTTAATCAGACGTTAAACATGTCTTAAATATTGCATTTTTGCGGCGGCATTTGCATTTTAATAATTTTGCATCTTTTTAAATAATTTTTCTTTAAATGATTAACCCGCGTTGCATTTTGTCAAACCAGTCCAGTACGGAACCCAATCCAAATCAATTCAATCCAACACTATTTTTATATCATCCAAACACCCCCCTCTTTATTTCCCCCTCATTTTTAAATTTCAAACCACTTTTCATTCCCCCCTAAACACCTTACCCCCCCTTATTAAAAGAGGCGATGATCGAAAGCGACAAAATAGGCGAACGTTCAATTTGAAAAGGTCCCCAACGTTCACTTTGTGAAAAAAGAAAAGACAGCCAACGTTTTGTTATTTAGAAGAGCAGCCCACTTTGGTTTTCATTTTTTTCAAGGGAGAACCTTTTCTCCTCGCCTTCCTGCCGCCGCCGCCGCTATCCGCCGCCACGGAGTTCTAAAAACTCCGTGAACCTCCATTTAAAACACCCAAAGACTTCGCCATCACCTATCCTCAACTCGTCATCTCCGTGAAGTCATGCCACGGAGTTCGACAAAGAACGCCGCGAGCTCGTCGAACCCTCGCGCCATATCGCCCATCACCCTTCCTCCATATACACACATGCAGCGCACACTACATCGCCGCTGCTCACCGACGAACCACCGTCACTGCCTAACACCCGTCGACCACCACCATGCGAACCAAACCTCGCCACAACCTCAGATCCTTCGTCTGCCTCGCCGGAGCGACCACCGCGATGGCGAGACGCTGCTGGTTTCTTTTGTTGTTATTATATATTGTGATTCGGGTTAATTGATTTCTGATTTTACGTCGCGTCGCCGGAGTTTAAAAACTCCGCAACTTTCGTTACCATTCCGGTGATTTTGTTGGCTACTCGCATCGTACCAATCCGGTTTGATTTCGTGTTTTCTGGAGTTTTTGAAAACTCCGCGATGTTCTAAATTTTCGAGCGAACTTGTTGTTTCCAATTGGTTTACGGACCATTTCTTGGCATTGCTTCACTGCTTATGATTATTGTTGGGTTGATTCGACCTCATTTCGGTATAATGGCCGGAGTTTGACTATGGCGGATCACTGATGTTCGCCATTGGTTGCATTTTTGATTGGTGTTGCTTACCATGCGTCGCTTGCGTTTCTGCTTGGTATTGTTGCTATGTCATTGTCGCGTATTCATTTTGGGGCTATGTTGCATCTTGTTTCGTTATTTCTTGCTTTTGGGATTCCACAATGATTTGGGCGATTTTGCCCTCTTATTACTTTATTAAAGCGATTTTTGAATATGATACTACAATTGGTATTTTCTCGATTTTTGAACAAGTTCTGACTTGCATTAAAGCGATTTTGAGTTTGATACTACATCGCCAAAGAAGGATTTATCCGTCGATCCGAGGCCCCGTGGTAGCGAGACGGAATATGTGGGCGAGGAGGAAAGTGAAAAGATTGACGAGAATGCATAGTATCGTTCACCGTGAGGCGAGTCGGCCGCCGTAGTAGCGATATTGGCTTCTCATGTCTTAGTATTCTTGGCATAACACTAGGTGAGCCCACACTATATAAAAATATATCTTTTACAATATATTTTACATATATATCTATATATATACATATATTGTTGTTTGTTGGGTAATTTATTTATCATTTACTAACTCTTCTACTAAGTGTCTTTTCAGAAAATTTGAGGCGCTTCAAAGTTAAATCATTCGCATAAAATAAAATAAAAGCAAAATATCGCTAATTTCTCTTAATTACATCATTTTTTATGATTATTTGCTTTTATTACTATCTTGTTAAAATATATCTATTTTAAATGTTTGCATGCCTAGTTTAAATATCTCTTGGTTAGTTTAATAATTAGAATGCCCTTTAGAATTGTAAATTGCATGTTAGCACAATAATTTTAAACCTAAGTTTGAACGGACAACCGCAAGTTAGCGGATCCTTTAGGGTGCCTAACCCCTTCCCTTTAGGATAATAAAGAACCCTTACCCAGAATCTCACATAGCTTTCGCAGACCTTAAAAATGGAGATCATTCGTAGTATTTTATGCTACGTTTTCAGTGTCCTAATTCACTATAATAATTAGGTGGCGACTCCTTTAAATAACATTTCAGGAATCCAACCATATGTAGCGGCACTCCCGTTTCCGGCTCCGGTCGAAAATGGGGCGTTACAGGGGGTATGTTGTGTACGCCTGTTGTGGACGTGGGTTGAGTGTGCTAGGGTGGGTCTGTCGGTTATGAGGTGAAGTCCATGAAGATGTCGAATATGGGAAAGAGGAGAGGCCCATGATTGTGGGGCCAACACGGCCCACGGCGGAGGCTGCTACCACTGCCGCAGTCTCTACTGGCTATTTCCTACCGGTGGGGACTGCCCTTTCCCTCCGATGTTGTTGTCAGAACTCCATCCGCCATAGCCTTTGCCGGACTACCTGCTTCGACAGTTGTTGCGGGTGGATGCGGGAGGCTTTGGGTCCTCAGGCCGATATTTTTTATTGTCAGAGTTGTTCCATCGGCAGAGGGTCCGACGGTGGTGGTGAGGGCGGCATCGGCAATGCTGGCCTGAGTGGTGTTGTGCTTGATTTTATGGGTTTCCTCAAGAATAAGCTTTGAACGAGCCTCATAAAATGAAGGTAACGACGTGCATTACTTAAGGATGGTGTCACCGCCGTCATATGATTCGTTCAAGCATGCAATAAGTTGCATGACCAATAGATGATTAGTAATTGGTGCGCCGACGTTGGAGAGTTAGTCGGCAAGCATCTTGAGTTCTTGACAATATGCAGACATGTTTGGGAATTCGTCCTGATGAACGTCCTTGAACTGATTTTTAAGGTATAATGCTCTTTGAGTTTTATTATCGTGGAAAATACTTTCCAAACGTTCTCACGTTTGGTGGATAATGGCATCGATCTCAATGATGGTATGCAACAGATCATTAGAGATTGTGGCGTATATCCACTGGAGGACGGTTGCATCCAAACGAGACCAGAGTGCATCATCAGAAGTCGAAGCTGAGGGTAGGTCTGTGGACTTCGGTGTAGGAGGGATGATGTGGTCGATAACTTTAAACACGATAATGATCTTAAAAAGCTCCACCCACGGGGAGTATTGACCATTTTTCATCTCAAGGGTGATAGGAATGAAGTTTTTGATGTTGTTTACTGCAAGTGCATGATGAAATTTGGTTTTGTCAGCCATGGAAAATGAAATTTAGGAGGAGAAGGGAGAGAGAATGGCTGGAAAAAAACACTAGGATTTCGTGGGGGTGGCGGCCGAGAGTTATGGTCGGCGGCGGTGGAGGTATTTTTAGGCTATTGATATCATAAAGGAATATGCTCCCTCATTGTATTCATCAATAATGTACAATATATATAGTAATACAAGAATATTTAAACTAGGTAACTAATCAATCAAATTATAATAGAAAATATAATTTTATCTAAAATAAGAGACCTAATTACAATAGGAATATAATTCTATCTAAAATAAAAGAATATACAATTAATAAAAGAATATTCGAAAAATATTCTATTACATTGCGCCCGAAACCATTAGGACGATGTCACATATGCCCGAGCATCACGCATCGTGTGCAAAAAAAAAAAAAACAGCAAATTAAATTGCCGAGTAACAATTGGCGATTGTTACTATTGTTGAAATTGTGGAGTTGAATGATACGTTTATTTAACCCTTGTTCATGATCATGAATCATGATTATATTGTATATTGTGTTTTGATCTTAGTTATTGATATCGATTTGATATCTTACCTATAATTTAAGTTGCTCGGACTCTTCATTTTAAATGCTCTGTGTCGACACAATATGGATTGTGGGATTCGTATTGGTTATGGTCAATCAATTTTGGAGTACTTTGATCAAAATCGACGGAAAAATTCAAGACAGATAAAATAATTTATGTAATCAAAATAAAAGTTAAGGTGAAATTGAAGAAAATGGAATAACTTATATATAGAAATTTCTATGTTGGTCATTTTCCTTATATCTCCTTCTGGAAATCTTTTTTTTTATCAATATTTTCTACAGTCTCATAATTTAGGCAGATAACTCTTTTTAGATTTATAACATTCTAAGTCGAATCTCCACCATATTCGTACTTGGATCCATACCTGACCTCCAAATTCTAGAATTTAGATCATGAAGGATCCTACCTCTAGATCCGCACCTGTATCAAACATCCAAACCTGAATCCGAACAACTTAGCATATAATTGGTTCTGGTTTAATTTAGACTGGAACTTATTACATTACACTTTGAGAATACATAGTAAATAGAGTGCTAAAATGGCTTGAAAGGCATTTTTATAGGGTTTCTATCCCCAATACGATCACAAAGGTACTGTGTGCAAAAGAGAAAAGTAGAAGAAAACATAACATGATAAAAAGGGAAAGAAGAATTAAAAGACAAGAGAGCTTTCGGGAAAATAAATGTGTAGCTTTACTGGAGCTAGGGTCGGTAGACGTGGCAAAATACAATACGTTTTACAATACCAGTATGTTAATATTGGGTTTGGTATTGTGACATTTTACCCAACATATCATTTTTAGTACTAAGTTAAAATCCGGAAATGTTGGAACAAATGTCATGACATTCAGACCAACATTCTGTGAAACAATTTTGCCTTACTTCACGGAACTGAAGCAAATCTCGTGAGATTTTCATCACGATGGTAAAGTGACTTGTCAAGGTGATTAGGAGCTGATGAAAAACATGAAAAGAACAAGTCAAAGTCGTTGCTAAGCTTGGGGAACAAGTTCAAGAAGTTAGAGGATCTTGCTCCATAATCTTCTCCAACAAACCTTATCGGCTGCCCATTTTTCCCTCGACCTCTACAACGATTCAATGATTTTTTCAAGGAAGACCCTCTACTATAAATAGAGAGGTTGCTTTAGTGAATCGATATTCAGAAAAAGTTAGAAAAAATATCAAGAGAGCTCTCCGATATATTCGTCAGAAAACTGGATCACAAGTGTTGCCTGAACGTGTCGACATTCTGTCCAACATTATAAATGCTTTCCAGATTCTAAATTTGTTCTTTATTGAAGCAATTGTAATGAAATGTTGTCTATGTCTATTTAGGTAGAATTTTCAGGCAAAAGTCATCTGCGACTTCAACTTTTTAATTTATTTTGTATTATTTTATAATATTGTAAAAGAAGGAATTTATTCAATTGTATATAAATATATACAATGCTTTCGGTCACTGACCGTCATAGATTATATAATCAATATAACCTATGTAATCATTAAACATTTGTGTTCTTTATTTTTCCGTTGCGTTTACTCTTAAAGTTTTTTCTGTTTTTATCGAAGTGTTATCACATGTGACATACGCCATTATTGTTGACATTTACAATCTGTATTAGCCTTCAATTTATTTTACTTTCAGTTTGTTTTTTACTGTTCCATAGTATACCCTCGGGACCCAACATAGTATAACTTGTTATTGTAAGTTACCTCCTCTGTTTCAATTTGTTTGGCTTGATTTACAGTACGTGGGTCAAATTAACTAATATTCGATGTAAATTCGAACATTGGATAATCAATTTTATTGAAATAAAATTAACGTATTTAGAAACTACATAACAAGTATTATAAGTCACAATAGTTAGCACTTCAAAACATTTAGAAAGTATTTGAAAAAATGATGATCAACTAAAATATTCTTGAATTGTTCAAATAGCAACTAAGGCAAGCAAATTGAGGCGGAAAGAGTAATTTTTATTTTTATCGAATTATAGATTAATATCATAATAGAGATTTACATATAATTAATTTATAAATAACTTAATTGTGGAGTATTTCATAAACCGTCAGCGTACGCAACTCAAACTCGAAATCATCTTTATTTCTCAACTCACATAAAGATATAAATACTTGGATAAGAGGATACCGTTATCCTAAGCATATATGGATTGTTATATTCTTGGAGTTTTATGTCTCTATGATCCAACAAAACAGAAAATCCTATTAGGCACTTTTTATCTCGATGATCCACATAATACAAAATCCTAATAATAGGCATACTTTCACTTTTTTGTCTCTAACCTCATCCGATTTTAGTAGATGAATTTAGAGTTAAAATTAAAATTCTTATAAATTGGTCGTAGTGCACGTTTTGAGATACAGAAAAAATATTGGCAAGATACATAGATACAAAGTCATTTGAATGCCTCAACTTTCATTGTGACCATTTACACACCTCTACTCGTCCTTACTATGTCTCATGAACATCCAATGCTGACATGATTTTTTTTACTCCTGATCTTGAGCTCATCAGCTTTTAAATTTAAAAGAAAAACAAAAAATATATGGATCCCACCATGGTCGTCTTTGGACCCGTGCGAGGTTTGCTACCGCACAGGGCACCCGAAAAATGAAAAAATTTAGGGCTCTTTTTTTTTTATTTTTTATTAAGTATTATTAGCTAGAATTTACTGTAAAGATTCGTAATTCGCAGGTCTTAGCACAATATAAATAGTAATATTTTTTACAAGGAAAAATAAAAAAATTATTAAATGTACATACAATATACACATGATATACATGTATATTGAATATCCGAGAATGTCCAGCCCGTAGGAAGTAGAGTCTCGGTCAAAGCAGTCCACTTTGAAAGATTTGGTAAATATTGTATATTAGTATTGTACCTTAATTAGTCTTTTACACTTTACCATAATTGTATTATTAGTCTCCAAATAGAATTTGAATTTAGGAGTAGAATATGAATATGATTCACCTATTTGTAAAGTGTATATATTGCCTTTCAATCAATGAAAATAATCAAGTGATTATTTCTTTCATGGTATCACAAGTCTAGGTAATTTTTCCTTGCTTGCTTCCGCAAACTCCAAAAATCCGAGACCTCTCTTTTCCCAAACAACCGAGACACTTCTCGGTTTGTTCATCCCTTCACCAAATCCCTTCTTCTATTCACTATGACTGATAATAACACGTTTCATCCTGCTAATACAGAGGGTAATACGGAGGAGGTTGTGCCCACCAAAGAGGATGATCCAAAATCATGGGTCACTCTTGACACAAAAGTTCTCGAGTGAATTTATGCAACTATCTCTCTTGACCTCTTACAGACGATTATGGAACTCAACTTCATAGCTATGGCTGCTTGGAATCGATTGCGTGATATCTTCCAGGATAACAGTCATTCACGCATTGTCACCCTTGAACCGGGAATTTTCTCAAGTTGCTATGAAGAATTTTCCTAACGTTTCGTCTTATTGTAAACGACTCAAGGACTTAGCGGATCAACTTCGCAACGTGGGGGCTCCTGTGAGCAATAGTTGTCTCATCCTACAGATGGTTGTTGACCTGTCCGAGGCCTATAACGGTGTTGCTTCAATCCTTCGTCAAAGTAACCCCCTTCCGGAATTCTATCAAACCCGATTCATGCTCACATTGGAAGAAGCGGGTTTGGCTAAAAAGGCAGCTATAGGGGCTAGTCCCGTCGTCATGATGACTGAGTCCAATTTTTATCCTTTCGATTCCACCAACTTGACCCAAAATTGCAACAACGGTGGTGGTAAAAAGGGTCAAAATAAAAAAATAATGGCAATAATCGTAGAGGGAACACCGACGGAATCAAACGATGGCGATGGCGGTGGTGCTCTGGCAAGAAGATCAACAGACGTGGGGCCGTGGTGGGCCAGATGCAGCGGGATGCTGGCTCTAGTTTCTGCCCAGCCTAGCGGCCCAATGTATTACATGGGAAACTGGGCCCCGACCATTAACCGAGACCGGTTTCGGTCCTATATCGGTCAATTTCGTGTGTCGCATCAAGATATGGGCCGAGCACCACCGAATTCTCGCCTCACCTCAAGCCCATCACGCAGCGGAACCCACACAAACTGATGTTGAAACTACAATGCACACGCTTGAATTAACTCAGCCGGACCCGATTGGTACATGGACACATGCGCCACTACCCACATGACAGCCGACCAAGGTACTCTCTCGTCTTATTCCAATTTGAGCAGTAATCGTGGTATAATTATTGGTAATGGTAATGATAATTCAATTCCAATTAAGGGTTATGGTCATACAACTTTGTCTTCTCCCCATCCACCACTTGTCTTGAAAAATACCCTTTATGTCCAAAACTAATTAAAAACTTGGTGTATGTCTGTAAATTCACAACTGATAATTGAGTTTCTATTGATTTTGATTCCTTTGGGTTTTCTGTGAAGGATTTCAAGATGGGGAGCCCTCTCATGAGGTGTGACAGTAGGGGATATCTTTATCCAATCACACCAAGTATCGATTTCTCGCGTTAAGCCATGCCTTCAACTTTTGCAGCTCTTGTTCCTTCCTTGTGGCATGCTCGTCTAGGTCATCTGGGGTCGTCTATTTTATCTACTTTAGATAAAAATAAGTTTATTTCATGTAAGGGTACACATAGTACTCCAAATTGTCAATCTTGTTCTTTAGAAAAAAATTATTAAGTTGCTATTTGTAGGCTCGAATTCTCATACTTCAATGTCATTTGATATTATTCATAGCGATTTATGGACATCTCTCATTCTCAGTTCTATATGTCATCGTTATTATGTTTTATTCTTGGATGATTACTCTAAATTTTTATGGACTTTTCCAATAGCAAAAAAATCTCAAATTTTTTCCATCTTCTTAAAATTTAGAGCTTTCATTAGAACTCAATTCGAATGTGAAACAAAAAATATTCAATGTGATAATGGCAAAGAATATGACAATAGGGAGTTTCAGGAGTTTTGTGCTAAAAATGGGATCAATTTTTATTTTTCTTGTCTTCACACGTCTTCACAAAATGGGAAAGTCGAACGTAAAATTCGCACCTTTATTAACATTATCCGCACTTTATTTGTTCATTCGTCCGTACCTCTATTTTTTTGGCATCATGCTCTACAAATGGCTACATATATTTTTAACATTCTTCTTTTTAAAGGTTTGACATATTCATCCCCTCTTCAAATTTTATATAATAAGACTCCTTCGTATTCTCATCTTAGAGTCTTTGGGTACTTATGTTATCCATTTTTTTCGTCCACCACAATCAATAAACTTCAGGTCTGTTCTACCCCTTGTGTATTTTTGGGTTATCCGTCTAATTATCGTGGTTATAAATGTTTTGATTTATCATCTAATCGAATCATCATTAGTCGACATGTGTTATTTAATGAATCCCAATTTCTGTTTGCTAAGGTAGATAGTCATGTGCCTAGTTCGTACAATTTTTTGAATGATGATATATCCCCGTATAATATTTACCATTTTTCGGATGTCCCGGACCCCGAATCTGCCAGCGGGCCCACTGCTCGCTGGCCCTACAGTAACGTCATCACTGGTCCATAAACTAGGCCATTTTCCTAGCCTAGTTCGTCCCTTTATTTCCAATACATCGACTGGCCCAAACCCAATAATTCTCGTGTGCAGTTCTGGGCCAGCGGGCCCACTACCTGCTGGCCCACACGTCCCGTGTCCCGGTCCTTCCCAAAATTCACCCAATTCAGCCCCGAGTCATGGATCAGTCACCTGAGCCCAACAGGGTATTTTTAAACCAAAAAAGCATTTTAATTTAAATTCTAATGTTCTTAAATCATCCTTACCCCGTAATCCTGTGTCTGCTTTAAATGAACCAAATTGAAAAATTGTCATGACTGATGAATAAAATGCTCTTATTGACAATAAGACGTGGGAGTTGGTACCCCATCCATCTGACGTTAATATTATTCGGTCTATGTGGATATTTGCTCATAAGGATATTTCTGACTGTTATTTTGTAAGGCATAAGACTCGTCTTATAGGTGATGGTCAGACTCAACAGGTTGGTGTAGATTATGGTGAGACATTTAGCCCGGTGGTGAAGCCGGCTACCATTCGCACTGTGCTCAGCTTGACTCTTTTAAAATCATGGCTCATTCATCAGCTAGACGTGAAAAATGTTTTCCTACATGTTGATCTCAAAGAGACAGTGTATATGCATCAACCCTTAAGATTTAGGGATACTCTATATCCTCATCATGTCTGTTTGTTGAAGAATTCCTTGTATGGGCTTAAGCAATCTCCACGGGCTTGGTATAAGAGGTTTGTTGACTATGTTTCGACTATTGGGTTCTCTCACAGCATGTCTGATATTCATTGTTCATATATCGTCGGGGTTCTTCGATGGCTTATATACTATTATATGTGGATGATATTATCTTGACTGCCTCTTCTGATGCGTTACGAAAGTCTATTATGACAATGCTCAATTCTGAGTTTGTCATGAAATACTTGGGGCCATTGAGTTATTTTTTGGGGATTGCTATCACTCGTCATGTAGGTGGACTGTTCTTATCACAGAGGAAGTATGCAGTTGAGATATTTGAAAGGGTTGGGATGTCATCCAGTAAGTCCACTTCTACTCCAGTTGATACTAAATCCAAGTTGGGTGCTACAGCTGACTCCCCTATGATGATCCGACCCGCTATTGTAGTCTTACAGGGGTCCTTCAGTATCTTACGTTCACGCGACCTGATATTACATATGTCGTACAACAGGTGTGTTTATTTATGTATGACCCCAGGATTGAACATATGAATGCGTTCAAATGCATTCTTAGGTACGTTCAGGGCACACTTGATTATGACTTGCATTTGTATCCTTCGACGACGACTACACTTGTCTTATATACAGATGTTGATTGAGGTGGTTGTCCGGATACCAGGCATTCTACCTCTGGCTATTTTATGTTTCTTGGTAATAACTTGGTCGCATGGTCTGTCAAACGTCAATCCATGCTTTCACGTTCGAGTGCAGAGGCCGAGTATCGAGGGGTAGCCAATGTGGTCTCTTAGTTATATATGTTGGTTATGTAATCTTCTTTTAGAGCTCCATTGTCCTATTCAGAAAGCTACCTTGGTGTATTGTGATAATATTAGTGCCATCTACCTTCTGGTAATCCAGTTCAGCACCAGCGCACTAAACATATAGAGATGGACAATGACTTTGTTCGAGAAAAGGTAGCTCGAGGACAAGTACGCGTCTGCCATGTTCCTTCCAGATATCAAATTGCAGACATCTTTACAAAGGGTCTTCCCTCGGTCTTTTTTGAAGATTTTAGAGATAGTCTCAGCGTACGAAGACCGCCCCGCTATGACTGCGGGTGTGTGTTAAATATACATACAATATACATATATATCATGTGTATATTGTATGTATATTGAATATCCGAGAATGGTCCAGCCCGTAGGAAGTAGAGTCTCAGTCAAAGCAGTCCACTTAGAAAGATTTGGTAAATATTGTATATTAGTATTGTACCTTAATTAGTCTTGTACACTTTACCATAATTATATTATTAGTTTTCAAATAGAATAGAGATTTAGGAGTAGAGTAGAAATATGATTCTTCTATTTGTAAAGCGTATATATTGTCTTTCAATCAATGAAAATAATCAAGGGATTATTTCTTTCAGAAATTTCCCAGCTTTTCAGTTGGAATCTATTTCCTACAATGCGTTTTTCCAATGAGTTAATTCTGTAAAAATAAAGTGAAAAATCATGTTTTATAGCCTAAAATTTTCACTCAATATCAGTGAGAAACCCCAATTTTTAGTAGTGCGAGTCACTCAATTAATTTTCATCTTCACCCCACTTTTTCTTTTTCTTTGTTTATAGAAAAAAGTTTAGCTTTGTTTTTCAATTCTTCATTTTTTTTTAGAATTAGGTGAATCTATGAAGAGTAAAATGAATAATAGTGCGATTTGAATTTACACCTAAATGTGGTATATATGACTCAATAGTACTTCACTTATGTGTAAACCATTACCACTTTCTTATAGTGCTTAGCTAGGTAGTACAAAAATTCATAAAGCCTATTGGATCAAAACGAACGATAAGTATCATGAGCTTGAGCAGCCACAGATTAGTTTCTTAGTGAAATCACTGCACAAAACTTTAGTAAAATCATTGCACAAAACTTTAGATTTTAAACAGTTCTGTCAATTTGGGTTGGTGAAAGTTATAAAAATGAAATAAATGGAGTGTAAACGTATATAGTAGTATAATAAAATCTCTATCCATAATTAGAATATATTTCATATATTGTGTAAATATAATTATGGTAAGACTAGAATTTCTTTTATGATTAGGACTAAAATTTTTATCTTGCATAATTTTTGTGGGTATTTTTTTTATGGTAACGTCGACATAATGAATGATAAACATTTACACTTTACAGTCTATTCAATCTAAGCAATAACCTTTCAAATTTCAAATCTACTAATTATTAAGTAGGGTGGTCTCAAATATTTTGGGGGTCCTGTTCTTCATAAAAGTGGATCCTTAATTGTGCTAAGACCTGCGAATTATGAGTTTTTACAGTAAATTCTGGCTAATACTACTTAATAAAAAAATGAAAAAAGGGATCCTAATTTTTTTTGTTTTTCGGGAAGCCATGTACGGTAGCACACTTCGCATGAATCCAAAGACGACTCTGTTATTAAGCAATTTACCTTCTTAAATAGGACTAAAATTTAATACTGTTAAAAAGGTTGAGGTCACTTTCTCAATATAGAAAGTTCTGTTTTCTTTTTAAGTGTGAACTTAATATTGCGCACTATCATAGACACTTGGCTGATCCTAAGCTTGATCGAGTGTGTCGTGAATGAAATGATTTTATCTTCTCACATAGAGGTTTAATTTACCAGATTCATGTAACTATACTTCACATATTGAGTTTGTCTTCCGGCGCAATCTAGGAGTTTCGTGTAGACCCTAATATGATTAGTGTCGATATGTGAAGGTCTGTAGGATAACACTAAGTCAATTGTTCCGTCGATCTAAGGATGTAATGAGATAATATAAATGTTCGATTTACGATCGAGACATTTGAATGAATAATGATTATTTATTTTAGTCGAGATTGGATTTTAAATTTAATTAAAATGAAAACGATATGATGTCCTGAAAATGGACTAGGGTCGCGGCGCCTCCTATTTGAGCCATTAACGCCGCTTGGCGATGGCGATCGGTGATCCATCGCGCTGCGTTTCTGGGCACGACCTACGTAAAACCATATCCTGTGTTTTAAACCCTAAAACGTACACAATTATTCTAATATCATTCTAAGTCTTAGAGACATAGAATTAAATATTCTCTCTCGAACCTCTGCCGGATTTTCTAGTTGTCTGAAAGAGGATTACATCGCAGTTCTTGGAACTTGCAATCGAGGAATAGTTGTGTGCGCACCCTCAGTTGCTATACTAAAAGATTTCAGATTATACAAACCGTAGGTGTTCTTTCGAAGTATTACGGTTACACTACATGTTGTATGTTTACATGTATTTATATTATTACATAATCATCTAGCAGTTCGTCGTTTGTTGGGTTTGAAATATAAAATTTTTAAATTCCGATGCGTACACGAACCCAACAAAACCCAACAGTTCGTATGTTCGGATATACACCCTCGACACCCTCTAAATCCGCCCATGTTGACTACCACACTACTTTTCTACTATATAGATAAATTTTGAGATTTTATGTTGCACACGTAGCTTTCTTTTGTCTTTTTTTCTTCTTCATTCAAATTAATATAGGTTTCGCATATATTCCTTACCATTAAAAAAAAAAGATTCTTGACAACGAGTGCAAATGAATTGCATGAGCCATGAGATAAAAATGTGACGCAATATAAGTAGTACGTAATTACTTATATTAAGAATTAGGCAATGTGGATAATTTTCAAAACTACTTATTATTATAATAGTGGATTTTAACTTATATACTCTTATACGGTAAAGAATATTTACACGGTCAAATTTTTTATTTAATTGTACCAGATATGAGATAATATACATTATTTTCCACGTTATTTTTTTTGTCGAAGGCGATGAAGCCGCTTACTCTTTCGAGTGCAAGACAGCAGAAACCCCGCTAACGCAATAGCCTACAAACCACGCCGCCGATTAACCACACTTGGCAAACCACGATGACAGACTAACCGAAGGTATGCACGGTGATCGAACTCGCGACTCGCTGGCCTCGCCATCATCTGCATAATTAATCCTGGCTACTCATGGTTCATTTTCCACGTTATCAATCTACTCTTAATGGACAATTATGTTATCTTCGTCATAATATCGTAAAAATAACTGAAGAAAAGGAATACTGTGGAGGATTCCTACTTAATAATAATTGTGTGAACTTGATCAAGGGTAGAACTATAATATTAGGTACGTGTTCAGATAAATTCAGTAATTTTTATTTAGATGCTATATTAGTATTAGAAAATTATTGAATATATTTAAATATGTTATTGCGGACCCAATAAGTTATAAAATGATCCGAGCTATGGCTTTAATAATAATTCAGAACCCGTAAATTTTAAATCTTCATCTTTGAGTGGGATGATTAGTGAAAGAAAGTACGGATTCTTTTATGTTTACTAATACTTGGTTAAGATTTTATATTTAGTACTTTTTGTCTCTAAGAAACGATAAAGTAGTAGTTTTGTCATGAATTTTACCTATAAAAAATCTCAAATTAAAGATGGTATATATTTAGGAAGTTTCGGAAAAGTCGGTCTACTTAAAATATGAAGATAATTGCAACTTAAAAAAAGCATGTGAGAAATTCCAGACATGATGACTGGATGTTCTTGCAAGAATCTCATACTTTGTTGATGGTGTGTGGCGAATTATATATGGTAAAGAATATAAACGTGCATTAAGTTTCAGCTACGGAGTTCGAATAAGGATCGAACCACAAAGATCTATTATTTAATTATGGTAAAGAATATGAAAGTGTTAATTGACTAATCCTTTATATATAAAAGAAATTCTTGAACTTTAAGGTGTTGAAAGTTTTAAATTTAATTTTTTAAGCGAAATGATAAAGATTTCATTTATCTTAGGTTGATATAAGTCAGAGACACACCTACATCACTTCGATCAAGGAAATATTTAAATTTTAGAGAAGATATTAAGACTTTGCAATTATCTTATCCGTCAAATTTATCAACCTTTTGAAAAATGATAAAAAGAAGGATATGATGCCCTTATTGTCACTTTAAGAAAAGGTTCAATTTCGTTACATGCATCGATCCAGGACAATCGAAAAGGTCAATATTTCTTGAAATAATACTGATTATAATGCTACAATAATTGTACTAATTCTAACCACATATGTCTTTTCTAAAGTGTTATTACATTTGTGTATCGTTTATTACTAACTTTCTACCCAATGAATCATATATGATATAACTAAGGGAAATCATAAATCAGATAGAGGAGTTTGTCCCATTTGGGTGAAGCGCCAAATTAATATTGATTTGGTAGCTCCTTACAGTTAAGCTTGTCAAGTGGGCTGAGTCGGACCATTTTAAACGTGGATCACATCGGGCCGGTTCGGGATCAAGTCGGGCCGTTGTTAAGGGGCCGGGTTTGGAGAGGTGAAAGGGTGTTCGGCCCAGCTCCATACACGTGGGTACATAGCGGACTTATCGGCCGGGCCAAGTTTTAGTTTTTCTTTAAAAAATTTAATACTAAAATAACCTTCCTCTAAAATTTCGTATGACTATACATCATTGCATAAAAGTAAATGATTTTAAAATTAAACATTTAATCTTAAGTACTAAATAGACAAATTTAATATAAATTTAAAGTCTATAATAAGTCAAATGCATCCAATTGTCAAAATGTTCATTGGTCGGAATCTTTTATGGGTCAACAAAAGGAAATAGAAACAAGCCCATCTCCTTTAATTTGTTTGCTGCTACTGAAGACCAACACAAGTCTTGATAGTAATACTATTACACCTGGAAAAAATCCTAAGATTTATGAAGAAGAATGGTATAATCAATCTGTTAAGAGTCTCAAATCGGATATGAAATAGAAATATGGATTCTTTATATGGACTTGGACAATCCTCACCCTATAAGCTAACCTTTGGGGTTGAGTTAAGCCCAAGATCTATTCTTTACATGGTATCAGAGCCAGACTCATTCAAATTCTTTGTTCACCGATGTTGCGCCCCCAAATTATATTATCCACGTTCCAATTAACAAGGTCTGGGCGTGCAGGGGAGTGTTAAGAGTCCCACATCGGATATGGAATGAGAACATTGACTCCTTATATGGATTTGAACAATCATCACCCTACAAGTTAGCTTTTGGGGTTGAGTTAGACTTAGACCCAAGATCCATAACCAAATACATATTTTGTACCAAGTAGTAGCAAAAGTGAGAAAAATAAATAAAATTGTGTACGTGTAGTATGAACAACTTAAGAATGGAAGGAAATAATATTAGTATAGAAAGATTTTTTTGGGGAGTTATTATTTTGGGATTGGATCTAAAACTTTTAGTCGGGCGGCCTTGGTGGCCCATCAATCGGGCTCCTTGTGGGCCGGGCTACCGGACTGTCCACCTTGTCCGACCTAGACCTCTAAAAATCCTACCTAGCGCAGCCCCATATCCCCCTAGTTGGGACGATGGTGGTCCGGGTTTACCCGATCGGGCCCGACCCACTTGACTGGTTAACTTACAGCATTGAATATTTCTTTTAATTCGTTAATATAATAACATTTCGATTTGTAATGTAAGAAGATAGAAGAAGAGTTGATTTCTCATATGGTCACTCGACCAATCAAAAGTTAGTGGAGTATCTCATAAAGTTAATTTTCTTCTAGATTACAATTTTTTCATGAAGTAATATAACTTTAAAAAATAATATCTATTAATTGAATGATCACATGAAAATTCAATCGGACAAAAGAAAGATAATAGGAACCATTTGAACTACCAAATCTAGTCACTACCATTGAATGGCAGATGCAGAGAACCTGCTCGTTTGACTGACAAGAAATAAATGAATACTTGCTCGAATTCCGTTTTGGTTGTTTATGTTGAAGATACTAGTATACGTTAGTAGCAGTTGTTTGTAGTGCTGTAGCAGCCTCGTATACACTACGTATACAGCAGCAGTAGTATATTTGCATATTTCAGTTTCAGTACACTTTGTTTTAAGTTTTAGCTTCTTTTGTCTTTAGGCTATTTCTGTAATGTGGTTAGTGATGCAAAGCCATACATATATATATGGCTTGGCTATGAATGAAAACTCAGAGAAAACATTTCACAAATATCACCATCTTCCCTCGTCTTCTCTCTTCACGCACAACTTCATCGCCTTCACTGCACCACCACTTCCGGTGGTTGCGTTCCGTCATAGTGGTAAATTCATGATTCTAACATGGTATCAAAGCCATGCATGTTGAATCCAGAGGTAATTCTGTCTCAAGAGGACAGGGACTGAGAGATTCCACCTGCGAGGTTCAATAGTGGTATATCGATTCTTCTGTAGAGGTCGATTTTATGTTTTCCTGCTTAACCTGTTTGTGTTTTGCCTGATTTGCTGATTTGCTCCTGTTGCGGTTCATGAATTTGTGTTCACTCTCGAAATTCGATTCACTCTTTTTTTTTCTCTTCATTTCGATCTACATTAGATCTGAGTTTTTCTTTTGAATCGCTATTCGAGTCATTATACGTCTCGCTAAGGATACGGAGATCGCATTACGACACCTTCTATTGTGTTGGAGGAAAGTTCAACCTCTCATACGGATATTATTGATCATAATCACCCCTTGTTCCTGAATGCATCTGATACAAGTCTTATTCAAATTGAGATCCAACCGCGGAATGGAAAACTATACGCTATGAGTAGGGCTATGCGATTGGTTCTATTGACAAGGAATAAAATTGGATTCGATGGATCTATAAGGCGACACATATGGATCTTGTCACACAAGCGATGGGATAGGTGCAATGCCTTGGTAATGTCGTGGATAATGAGAAGTGTCGATAAAAATCTGTTGAGTGGGATTCTCTATCGCACTAGTGCAGCTGCTGTTTGGAAAGACCTCAAGGAGAGGTTTGATAAGATTAACCTCTCTAGAGTTTTTCAACTACGAAAGGAATTAACAATGCTATCTCAAGGAGCCTCACCAGATCTCAATATTACTCTAGAATGCAGGACCTATGGGACGAGATAGATTCAATCAGACCCCCTCCTACATGTGACTGCTTAAATCCTCAAGAATACATTACACACCTGGGAAATCAGAGGCTATTGGAATTTCTTATGGGATTAAATGATGGATACAATCAAGCGATGAGTCATATCCTATCGATGTCACCCATACCTAGCGTGTGAACCAAGCATTTGCTATGATAGCACAAGATGAAAGCCAAAAGAACATTTCCTCAGTAACTCTCATGACAATATGGCAGCGATACAGAGGCATCATTTGGAAAACAGGAAATTTGCCTTCTGTGATCACTGCCAAATGAAGGGACACAGTAGAGAAGGATGCCATAAGTTGCTGTATTTTTGTGAGTATTGTAAAAAGCAAGGACATGTCCAGGAGAAGTGTTATAAGCTGGTAGGATACCCTTCAGATAAAGGGAAAAATAAGGCTAATGTTGTTATGGCACCTCATATGGAGCAACAGGTACAGGGGTATGGAGCAAGTTATGGTAGATACATTGATAGTGAGATGAGTCAAAGACGATGATGTGCAAAGAACCAACTCTCTGTTTATCAACAACAACAACTTCAACAGATAATCAAAACCTGCACTCCAGACAGGTTGGAAATGCTGATGTCAATGACAAACCAGACCAAGGGATCAGGTACAGATCATAGTGCCACGCTCCAAAGATGTATGGCGGTAACTATATTGAAGGTATCGAGTCCTTGGATAGTTGATTCGTGAGCTACAAACCATATGGTTAAAAATAGTAATATGATTGAGACTCTCGCTCCTAATCGTCAACAAATTCGTGATGTGCAAATTTACCAAACGAGGCGGTTCTATAACACACACCGGAGAATGTAGATTAACCGAGGTGGTTATCAAACATGTGTTATGTGTGCCAAGTTTTCAATTTAACTTGCTTTGATCAAAGTTGACCAAGGAACTCAATTGCGGTGCTAGATTCTTCCCGACTTCTTTGTCCCGCAGGATCTCACCGGGAAGGTGAAGGGGGATTGCAGAGAGTGGACGGCTTTGTATGGCCGGACTCTACAAGAAAGCGAGAGGTTGATGGCGCCAAGACAAATTTGTCGGCGTTCGATAGAGAGGTGAAGGCAGCTCTATGGCATAAGAGACTGGACATGTACCAATGAGTG
The DNA here is from genome assembly GCA_029844215.1 of Przewalskia tangutica. Taxonomy (NCBI): domain Eukaryota; kingdom Viridiplantae; phylum Streptophyta; class Magnoliopsida; order Solanales; family Solanaceae; genus Przewalskia; species Przewalskia tangutica. Next base: position 149,834,062 of record CM056719.1, read on the forward strand.
TTCTTAGGAAAATAAGTGCTTTCAATAATAGTTCTAACTTTGTGCTTCAACACTGTGATATATGCCCCATGGCAAGACAAACTAGATTACCTTTTCCTACTAGTCAGAGTAGGACTATACTTCCATTTGATATGTTGCATCTTGACATTTGGGACCATACAAGGTTCCCACTTATAATGGAACGAGATTCTTTCTTCGTGGTAGATGACTTCACTAGATGGATATGGGTATTTCTCTTGCACATTAAGTCCGATGTCCCTACTATACTCAAAGATCTGCTTGCGATTAAAACACAATTTGATTCCAAAGTTGTGTCGTGTCCGATAATGGTTCAGAGTTCATCAACAGCTCTTGCAGAGATCTGTTTGCCCAACTAGGTATCATACATCAGACATCCTGTCCATATAGTCCCCAGCAGAATGGTATAGTTGAAAGAAGACATAGACATATACTAGAGCTTGCTAGGGCCATAAAGTTTCAAAGCTGCCTACCTGCCAGGTTCTGGGGAGATTGTGTTGAGGCAGCTGTATACATCATGAACAGACTGCCTTCTGTAGTCCTGGAGAACATGTCCCCATATGAGAAGCTATATAAGAAAGCACCTATTCTATCTCACCTAAGAGTAGTTGGCTGTCTGTGCTATGCTACAAATCTAGTGAAGAATGATAAATTTGACACTAGAGCCATCAAGGCAAATTTGGGATACTCCTGCATGTATGGTTATAAGCTCTTAAATCTATCTAACAATGTTATATTTGTAAGCAGGGATGTTGCTTTTTATGAGGATATCTTCCCTTTCCAGCAGAAGGAACAACCTGGGGCTGCTGCTAATTTGAATTCAGAAGCTGATATTTTCCATCATGGACCAGATGTCAGTAAACAGATTTCTGAAAATGCTGGATTAGAACACATTGAGGTGGCTCAGGAGATTACAGTGGGTGATGACAGACTAGAAGAAGGCACTGATGGTCACCCCACAATCCAAACAGATGATGTCCTAACTTCTGATTCTCAGCCACCATTGAGAAGGTCAGACAGAAATAGGAGACAACCTGCTTGGATGACAGATTTCATTCACATGGCACAAACAGGAGATACAGGGAGTAAACAAAAGTGTTTGTATCCTATGGCTAACAGTCTAAGCTTTGCTGGATTGAATGCAGGATACAAGAGCTTTATTGCAAATCTTGAACTTGAGCATGAGCCAAACTCCTATTCTCACGCATGAAGGACACTAGATGGGTCGAGGCCATGAGGCTTGAAATGGAGGCTTTGGAAAGTAATATGACCTGGGAAGTGACAGATCTCCCTGCCCACAAGAAGGCTATTGGATGTAAATGGGTCTATAAGATCAAGTATAAAGCAAATGGTGAAGTGGAAAGATTTAAAGCAAGGCTTGTGGCCAAGGGATACAACCAAAAGGAGGGAGTTGACTATCAGGATACCTTCTCCCCAGTGGCAAAGATGGTCACTGTGAGGGCAGTAATTGCAGTGGCAGCTTCCAGAAACTGGAACATATACCAAATGGATGTTTATAATGCATTCTTACAAGGCGACCTTAATGAGGAGGTGTACATGACCATGCCTCAAGGTTTTGAGCATAAACAAGGGAAGGTATGCAAATTAGTCAAGTCATTATATGGACTCAAACAAGCTTCTCGGCAGTGGAATATCAAACTAACCACAGCTCTGCAAGCTTCAGGATTTTCTCAAAGTCAACTTGATCACTCCTTACTTACCAAGAAGATTGATGACAAACTAGTGGTGGTCCTCATTTATGTGGATGATTTGCTCATTACTGGCAACGATGAGCTTCTCATCCAGGAGACAAAACTCAGCTTACAACAGAATTTTAGGATCAAGGACTTGGGGTCTTTAAGATATTTCCTAGGCTTCGAATTTGCTAGGAATAGCAGTGGCATAGTAATGCACCAGAGGAAATACACAGTCGAATTAATCACTGATCTGGGTGTTTCTGAAACTCGCGATCGCCTATGGAGCTCAATGTCAAGCTGACTTCTGTACTGTTTGATCACCATCTTGCTGCCAGTTCCTCTGCTGTCGACGATGCTTTGCTTGACGATCCAGCAGAATATCAAAGGCTCATTGGCAGATTGCTGTACTTAACGAACACCAGACCCGACATTTCCTTTGCTGTCCAATGCCTTAGTCAATTTATGCAGCAACCAAAGGCATCTCATCTCTCGGCAGCACAGCGAGTAGTCAGGTATTTGAAACAAGCTCCAGGTCTGGGCCTTCTTATGTCTGCTGGCAGCACAAATGCTGTAACTGCGTATTGTGATGCTGATTGGGGCTCATGTCCTAACACAAGACGATCGATAACTGGTTATTTGATATTTTTTGGGAATTCTCTTATTTCCTGGAAATCGAAGAAGCGATCTTGTTTCCGGCTCACCGGAATATCGTAGTCTTGCTTCTACAGTTGCTGAGATAGTCTGGCTCACTGGTTTATTTTCCACTCTAACTGTTTCCCTTACGCTTCCCATTCCAGTACACAGTGATAGTAAGTCCGCCTTACAGATTGCCGCTAATCCTGTGTTTCATGAACGGACCAAACACATTGACATTGACTGTCATTTCATCCGGGAAAAGTTGCAACAAGGCCTAATCTCCACTCACTATTTGTCCACTGATGACCGACCGCCGATGTCCTCACGCGGCTTGACGATTGGTCGTCATGACTATTCATCGCCCAAGCTAGGCTTCACGAACTTGTTCTCCAGTCCTAGCTCGAGGCGTGTTGAAGATACTAGTATACGTTAGTAGCGGTTGTTTGTAGTCTTGTAGCGACCTCAGATACACTACATTACAGCAAAGAAGATACACTAGTACGTGCATAGTATATTTGCATATTTCAGTTTCAGTACACTTTGTTTTAAGTTTTAGCTTCTTTTGTCTTTAGGCTATTTCTGTAATGTGGCTAGTGATGCAAAGCCATACATATATATATGGCTTGGCTATGAATGAAAACTCAGAGAAAACATTTCACAAATATCACCATCTTCCCTCGTCTTCTCTCTTCACGCACAACTTCATCGCCTTCACTGCACCACCACTTCCGGTGGTTGCGTTCCGTCATAGTGGTAAATTCATGATTCTAACAGTTTATCATAGTTTGGTAAAGAATTGATATTTGACTTAACTTAACCCTAAAAGTTATCTCAGGATTGTTCAAGTTCATATAAAGAGATTATCCATTTCATTAACCACTGATGTGATACTTTTTCATTCTTCAACACCCATCTCACGTCCAATATTTTGTAAAGAATGGATCTTGTACGTAACTCAATCCTAATCATAATAATAATAATAATAATAATAATAATAATAATAATAATGATAATAATAATAATAATAATTTGAATTCTAAATAGTCATTGTTAATGTCGTTCAAAAATAAATTAAGAGCGTCCAGATTTTAGATGATGTCGTAAGTAGAGTAGAAAGTATGAGCTCCGAAAGAAATTCAATACCTTTGGTCCATAAACTCTATATTAACCTTTAAAAAATATTTTAATATATAGAAATTATTAATGTAAAACTCAATAACTCAAACAGGCTAAAATACATTGTTGACAGTCAATTTTGACCCGTTTTTTGTATATTTTGTGCAATTTTAAGTATTTTAGCACACCACATTTTAATCGTTATTTTTTGCATATTTTTACATAATATTCTATGTTTATTTATTCACAAAATGACATTGCATCTTTTTATTTTAATTTAAGCATTATGTTTTTGTTAATATTATGTTTATAATAATATTTTGCATCTCTTTAAATAATTAATTGACATCCCGCTTTAATTTTAATTAGACATTAAACATTTGTCTAAATATTGTATTTTATTATTATTGCATCGGCATTTACATTTTTATAATTTTGCATCTCGTTAAATAATTTTTCTTTTAAATAATTAAACCGCTTTACATTTTGTCAATCCAGTCCAGTACGGAACCCAATCCGAATCATTCCAATTCAACACCATTTCTATTTCATCCAAACACCCCCTTTTATTTCCCCCTATTTTTGAATTTCAAACACCTTCTTATTTCCCCCCATCTTTTAAATTTCAAATACCACTTTCATTTCCCAAAAAAAAAAAAAACATTATCCCTCCCCCCCTTATTAAAAAAGGAGGGGGCAGACAATAAAGGGGGGCAGCCAACGTATCAGCACAAAACTAAGGGCTGAGCCCATTTTTCATTTCAAAAAGGAAAAGGGTGCCCTCCCCTTCTCTTGCCGCCGCACTTCGCCGCCCTCCGCCGCCCTTCGCCGGAGTTCTAAAAACTCCGACGAACCCCCTTTTAAACACCCCCGCGATACTCCACAGCAGCTGCACAGATCAACACCCTCCCCCACTTTGTCTCCAACACCAGCACTCCCGTCGTCGCCCAACCTAGCCGGCGAACCCACTGTTCCGGCGAACACCTTCAGCCGCGAACTTCATCACTGCCTATATCAACCACCACGGCGGCGTTGCTCCGGCGTTAGCCGTGGTAGGGATGCCGCCATTTTCCTTTTGTGCTACTCAAATAGCCGGAGTCTGAAACTCCGGCGACGTTGTTTTTGACTATGTTCTCGTATCTGTTTGTTCATTTTATGCTAAAGGACCGATTTCTTTTATTTTGAATCTCGCCGGAGTTTAAAAGAAAACTCCGGCGACCTTGAAGGCTTTAGTTTGGGTATCTATCGCGGTTTACTGATCTTTGTTTTCGTTGTCGGACTTTAAAATTTCCGACGACCTTGTTGGCTTCATTTTATCGTTGTTGTCGGTTATTTGGACTGCTCGTGGTACATCCCATCGCTGTTCATGGGTTACTGTTTCGTTATTTTCCATTATCCCACAGATCAGTTGGTTTATCGTGTTGCTATGTTGATGGTATTCCCACTTCTGGGGACCATTGTTGTTCACTATCTTGCTCACTAACATTCTGTTGGCTATACCCCTTTTAGGAACAATTGTGTTGCTCGTTTCACTATGATCCAGCTACTGTTTTGCTGGGTTGGAATTGTTGCTGCTGCTTGTAGTGTCTCACTAATCATCTTGGGCTATGTTGCTTACTGTTTCGCTGTGTTGCTACTGTTTTGGTATTCCATAGTAATTTGGACAATTTTGCCCTTTTATTACTTTATTAAACTGATTTTTGAGTATGATACTACACTTGGTATTTTACTGATTTTGGAACAAGTTACTACACTTGATATTTTACTGATTTTGAACTTGATACTACATCGCCAAGAAGGATTTATCCGTCGATCCGAGGCCTCCGTGGTAAGCGAGACTAATATGTGGGCGAGGAGGAAAGTGAAAAGATTAGACGAGAAAGCATAGTATCGTTCACCCGGAGGCCAGTCGACCACCGCCGTAGCGATAATGGCTTCTCATGTCATAGTATCCTTGGCATAACACTAGCTGAGCCCACACTATATAAAATATATCTTTTACAATATCATTTAAATATACATCTATATATATATATATATATATATATATATATATATATATATATACATACATTGTGTTTGTTTGGTAATTTATTTATTATTTACTAACTCTTCTACTAAGTATCTTTTGCAGGTACCCGGAGACGCACCCCAAAGTTAAAGTATTCGCATAAAATAAAATAAAAGCGAAATGTTGCTAATTTCTCTTCATTACATCTTTTTATGATTATTTGCTTTTATTATTATCTTCTTAAATACATATCTATTTTAAATATTTGCATGCCTAGTTTAAATATCTCTTGGTTAGTTTAATAATTAGAACACCTTTAGAATTATATATTGCATGTTAGCACAATAATTTTAAAACCTAAGTTTGAACGGATAATGAGTTAGCGGATCCTTTAGGATGCCTAACCCCTTCCCTTTAGGATAATAAAGAACCCTTACCTAGAATCTCACATAGCTTTCGCAGACCTTTAAATGGAGATCATTCGTAGTATTTTATGCTACATTTTTAGTGTCCTAATTCACTATAATAATTAGGTGGCGACTCCTTAAATAACATTTCAGGAATCAAACCATGTAGCAGTAATCCCGTTTCCGACTCCGGTTGAAAATAGGGTGTTACAGCATGGCGACTCCGCTGGAGATTTTAGGTTCTTAACCACAACAAACATAGGTTAATTTATTGTGCTTTATTTTCTTTATTTTGCTTAAATTGTCTCCTTTATGTTTTACACTTATTTGTTTTTATTGTTTTGCCTAAATTATTCTGCTTTACATATAAATATTTTTTGCATATTGTCTTAACTGCTATTTGTTTACTGCTTTCCTTAAACTGGAATTCCGCTCATATTTCTTCCCTTACGGAAAATTAACACTATCACACACTACACGTGAGGTGCGCTTTGCACACCCGCAAATTTCTTTCAAAAACCCAAATTTAGGAGAGTTGACATTTTACGCGGAGAATCCGGTCCAACCGGTGGCCGCGTAGCCTTCTCGCTCGAGTAGTCCACTCGGGAACCTTGCGTCCAGTAAGCCAAAATCTTAGAAAACTTAAGATAGAGCTATATCACCCTTTTATATTAAGTCATGCATGCATAGACCTTAGGTGGGTTGATCCCTGGTATCAACGCCACTATTAGGAAAACGCCAAAACTTGTCGACGGGTTTCGCAACCCAACGACCAACCAGCATATTATGTGTAGCGTGACAATGATAGACAAATCCAAGCTTAAACATAGCATGTCGAATTGGAAAAAGTGCACCGTCATTTGGTCGTCATTTCCAACAAAACATTGCAGTTTAACGACTTGGACCTACTTATCATAATCTCGCATATTTGGCGTTTAGGCCCACCTCTGGCATTAAAAGAGGTCCCAAACATGCTAGGACGCGCATTTGATATCTATATAGTCTGCCTGCTATTGTAATATTTGTTTCTTTCAGCTATGTGCACTTTACTACAGTATTTTGCTACTTCAACTTTGTGCATTCACTTAGTATTAATTACGAGCTATACTTGCTTGGTTTTCTGGGGCTGTGTTATTCCTTGCATTATCAGCGCGGTACTCGAAAAGTCCATATCTCAAACAACGATTTTCTCTTATTTTGTCACATTTTGGAACTACGTTTGACCTGATTCCCTTGGCGGATACGTAGGCGGCCGCCTCGGTCTCGGTCCCACCTTTTAGAAAAAATCCTATTTTTTCATCTATTAAGAATCTCCTTATTTTGTCACACTTGGAACTACGTTTGACCTGATTCCCTTGGCGGATACGTAGGCGGCCGCCTCGGTCTCGGTCCCACCTTTTAGAAAAAATCCTATTTTTTCATCTATTAAGAATCTCCTTATTTTGTCACACTATGAACTACGTTCGACCTGATTCCCACGACGGGATACGTAGGCGGCCATTTCGGTCTCGGTCCCACCTTTTAAAAAATCCTTTTTTTTTCATCTCTTAAAAATTACTCTATTCTCCGTCACCGGCAAACTATGACTTAAACCGGTTCATTTGGCAAAATGCATAGGCGGCCATATCAGCTTTGGTCCCATCTTTAAAAAAAATAAAAATAAATAAATAAAAACTCGAAGTCTAATCGACGAACCCAACTTCAATAGGGCTAGGCTCCTAGACTATGTATCTACTTGATCTCTATGGCGAGATACGTAGTTGGCCACATCGGACTCACAACTCTTTCTAAAATCTTTTGCCATTACTCTACCGGTTACAAAACACACTCCATTCAATCTCTGCAATAGGATAGTAAAGGTTTTTCATATCAAATTCGGTCTCGCCCATTCGACATCCGCTTATACCAAAACTGGGGCTGCTTTAAAAAAAGCTCCATTGTAAGAAGAGGCAGTCAGTACCTAATATCATATTATCGAATACGCTCTTGTAGCCAAATACTTAAAGCCAGGAAACGGTTACAAGTCCGAACAGATCGGGCATGCTAGTGGTCAGAGTTAAAGCTACAAAGTCCGCACAAACCAACAACCCATTTCAAATCTCACAAATTTTCTTTTGAGTACGATAATGAGAAATTTGGAAAGTTGTAGCGCTGGCGGGATTTTCGCATATCATTTCGGCTCGTGGCCACATTTTTATCCTCATTCATTCGTTTTGCATATCTATATATCCTGCACTAATTATCGTCTATCTTTGATTTTGTAGGAAGTTCGCATAAGAATTTCGGCGCAAAGCCACAATCGCACGCCTCATCAAGACGTCATTTGGCTCAGCGGCCACTCATCCTCATTTCTCAATCACTTTACGACTCTAATTATTTTTATTCGGTTTATATTCTACAGCCTACATGTTCCTCAATTCACAGGAGCAGTTGCAGCACGTCTGTGCAAGGACAACATCTCGGCATTCAAAACGCTTGTACGAGGACAACATCTCAAAGATTCTGGCATCTAGCATGTCCGCCAAGGACAACATCTCAAAGATTCACAACACCCCACATCATACGGGGCGACATCCCTATTCACAGAATTGCATTTATCATATATTTATCATTCTGTTTTAACAGTTATACACTAATTTTTCTCAAGCTTAGCTTGCAGGAGCATTTATTCTACAGGAACAACAGCAACACGTCCAGGCAAAGACGTCATCTCGACCCAATGGTCACAACACACTTTATCTCCGCAATAACATTATCTACAGTTCATCTACGCGATGATCTTCGATCACGCCTATGCAACGACGCCTTTTATTATGCCTACGCAACCGCTTCATCAGCTCATCTATGCAACGATGATCTATGCATCACGCCTACGCAACGACGTCCCTTTATTATGCTTATGCAACGGCCATCAACGGTTCATCTATGCAACGATGATCTGCATCACGCCTATGCAACGACGTCTTTTCATTATGCCTATCGGCTTCATCAACGGTTCATCTATGCAACGATGATCTGCGTCACGCCTATGCAACGACGCCCTTTTATTATGCCTATGCAACGGCCATCAACAGTTCATCTATGCAACGATGATCTGCGCATCACGCCTACGCAGCGTTATTTCATTATGTCTACGCAACGGCTTCATCAACATTCTCATCTATGCGATGATCTCTCGATCACGCCTACGCAACGTCCCTTTTATTATGCCTATCTGGCAACGTTCATCGGTGCTCATCTATGCAACGATGATCTCTGCGTCATCACGCCTACGCAACGACGTTATTTCATTATGCCTATGCAACGGCTTCATCAGCTTCATCTATGCAACGATGATCTGCGATCACGCCTATGCAACGACGCCTTTTTCATTATGCTTATGGCGGCCCATCAACAGTTCATCTATGCAACGATGGTCTCGCATCACGCCTATGCAACGACGCCCCTTTCATTATGCCTATGCAACCGCTTCATCAGCGATTCATCTATCTGGCGATGATCTCGCATCACGCCTATGCAACAACGTTATTTCATTATGCCTACAACGGCTTCATCAGTTCATCTATGCAACGATGATCTGCGATCACGCTTATGCAACGACGTTATTTCATTATGCCTATGCAACGGCCATCATCAGTTCATCTATGCAACGATGATCTGCATCACGCCTATGCAACGACGCCCTTTTATTATGCAACGGCCATCATCGGTTCATCTATGCAACGATGATCTCGCATCACGCCTGCAACGACGTTATTTCATTATGCCTATGCGGCTTCATCAACAGCTTCATCTACGCAACGATGATCTGCCGATCACGCCTATGCAACGGCTTCATCAGCTTCAATACATCGGCGATGATCTTCGCATCACGTCTATGCAACGACGTCCCTTTTATTATGCCTATGCAACGGCTTCATCAACAGTTCATCTATGCAACGATGATCTCTGCATCACGTCTATGCAACAACGTTATTTCATTATGTATATGCAACGGCTTCATCAACAGTTCATCTATGCAACGATGATCTCTGCATCACGTCTATGCAACGACGTCCCTTTTATTATGCCTATGCAACGGCTTCATCAACAGTTCATCTATGCAACGATGATCTCTGCATCACGTCTATGCAACGACGTCTCTTTCATTATGCCTATGCAACGGCTTCATCAACAGTTCATCTATGCAACGATGACCTCTACATTTCGTCCATGCAACGACGACATTCATATAACGTTTATGCAGCGACGTTATTTCATTATGCCTATGCAACAGCTTCATCTGCATCACATCTACGCAAGGACAATTCATCTACTCTCAAAAATTGCATTTCTTATTCATGTTTTATTACTCTGTCTTAGCAGTTATGCACTAACTCTTTCTTGAGCTTTAGTCTACAGGGGCAGTTGTAGCAAGGACAACATATCCGCATTCACAATCGCAACGCGTCTGCACAAGGGCGAAATCACAGCATTTGCGGCAGACATCACATTTTCGCAGGATAGTATTTTTATACTCAAACAGTTACATTGCTTATAAATTCATGCGTTATCATTTGCCTTAACAGTTATGCACTAACCGTTTGTTTAAATCTTAGCATACAGGAACAGGAGCACAACGTGGAACTACCTCTTACGGCGAACCGAAGCAATTTGTACCTCGAATGTCGATCCGCTCTCCTCCAAAGATCCTCGCAACGCTAATGACCCAAGTGTCATCATAATTCGACTAGGACAAATTTTAAATCTGCTCGCTTTGGTTTTAATTTTTGACCTCGCGTGACCCGGTGTCATAATTCGACACTGGGACAAAATTTTGAATCACCATCCTCCCTGCTTTAATTTTTTCAGCATCACAGGACTCAGTGTCATCATAATTCGATATTGTGACAAATTTTGAATCTACGTCTGCCCGCTTTAATTTTCAGCATCACAGCAACCCAGTGTCATCATAATTCGACACTGGGACATTTTTTAATCAGCATCAGCTTTACTTTTTACTTTAGCATCACCTACAATCCAGTGTCATCGTAATTCGACACTGGGACATTTTTAAATCTGCGTCAACTTTACTTTTACTTTCTAGCATTGCAGCAGCCCAGTGTCATCGTAATTCGACACTGGGACATTTTAAAAATCTGCGTCAGCTTTACTTTTATTTTTCTAGCATTGCAGCAGCCCAGTGTCATCATGATTCGACATCGACATTTTTAAATCGCCGCTTTGCTTTTATTTTTCGCATCACAACGACCCAGGATCATCATAATTCGACACTGGGATAATTTTGAGTCTGCATCAGCCCCACTTTTGAGTTCTAGTTTATAAAACAGGACAAAATTGGCTACGAGTCAACATCTTTGTCCGAAGACTCTTCCATCATCTCCGTACAAAGAGGGACATGCTGTTGACAATCAATTTTGACCCGTTTTTTGTATATTTTGTGCAATTTTAAGTATTTTAGCACACCACATTTTAATCGTTATTTTTTGCATATTTTTACATAATATTCTATGTTTATTTATTCACAAAATGACATTGCATCTTTTTATTTTAATTTAAGCATTATGTTTTTGTTAATATTATGTTTATAATAATATTTTGCATCTCTTTAAATAATTAATTGACATCCCGCTTTAATTTTAATTAGACATTAAACATTTGTCTAAATATTGTATTTTATTATTATTGCATCGGCATTTACATTTTTATAATTTTGCATCTCGTTAAATAATTTTTCTTTTAAATAATTAAACCGCTTTACATTTTGTCAATCCAGTCCAGTACGGAACCCAATCCGAATCATTCCAATTCAACACCATTTCTATTTCATCCAAACACCCCCTTTTATTTCCCCCTATTTTTGAATTTCAAACACCCTCTTATTCCCCCACATCTTTTAAATTTCAAATACCACTTTCATTGCCCAAAAAAAAAAAAAACATTATCCCTCCCCCCCTTATTAAAAAAGGAGGGGGCAGACAATAAAGGGGGGCAGCCAACGTATCAGCACAAAACTAAGGGCTGAGCCCATTTTTCATTTCAAAAAGGAAAAGGGTGCCCTCCCCTTCGCCGCATTTCGCCTCCGCTGCTTCTCACGGAGTTCTAAAACTCCGGAACCCCTTTAAACACCCCGCGATACTCCACAAAGCGGCACAGACAAGACTCTCCCCACTTTGTCTCCAACACCAAGACTCTGCTGCCGCCAACCTAGCCGGCGAACCCACTGTTCCGGCGAACACCTTCAGCCGCGAACTTCATCACTGCCTATATCAACCACCACGGCGGCGTTGCTCCGGCGTTAGCCGTGGTAGTGATGCCGCCATTTTCCTTTTGTGCTACTCAAATAGCCGGAGTCCAAACTCCGCGACGCTGGTTTTTGACTATGCTCGCATTCGCTTGTTCATTTTAAGCTAAAGGACTGATTTCTTTTATTTTGAATCTCGCCGGAGTTTAAAAGAAAACTCCGGCGACCTTGAAGGCTTTAGTTTGGGTATCTATCGCGGTTTACTGATCTTTGTTTTCGTTGTCGGACTTTAAAATTTCCGACGACCTTGTTGGCTTCATTTTATCGTTGTTGTCGGTTATTTGACTGCTCAGTGGCCGCCCCATCGCTTTCATGGGTTAATGTTTCGTTATTTTCCATTATCCTACGATCGGTTGGTTTATCGTGTTGCTATGTTGATGGTATTCCCACTTCGGGGACCATTGTTGTTCACCGTCTTGCTCACTAACATTCCGCTGGCTATACCCTTTAGGAACAATTGTGTTGCTCGTTTCACCATGATCCAAATCATCGCTTTGTTGGGTTGGAATTGTTCGCCGTCAGTAGTGTCTCACTAATCATCTTGGGCTATGTTGCTTCATCGCTATTTGTGTTGCTATGCTTTGGTATTCCATAGTAATTTGGACAATTTTGCCCTTTTATTACTTTATTAAACTGATTTTTTAGTATGATACTACACTTGGTATTTTACTGATTTTGGAACAAGTTACTACACTTGATATTTTACTGATTTTGAACTTGATACTACACTGGCCAAAGAAGGATTTATCCGTCGATCCGAGGCCTCCGTGGTAGCGAGACTAATATGTGGGCGAGGAGGAAAGTGAAAAGATTAGACGAGAATGCATAGTATCGTTCACCGGAGGCGAGTCGACCACAGAACGATATCGCTTCTCATGTCTTAGTATCCTTGCATAACACTAGCTGAGCCCACACTATATAAAATATATCTTTTACAATATCTTTTACATATACATCTATATATATATATATATATATATATATATATATATATATATATATATATGTTGACAATAATTTGACCCGCTTTTGTATATTTTCGCAATTTTAAGTATTTTAGCACACCTCATTTTAATCGTTATTTTGCATATTTTTACATAATATTCTATGTTTATTTCTTCACAGAAATGACATTGCATCTTTTATTTTTAAATTAAGCATTATGTCGTTGTTAATATTATGTTTTTATTATTGTTATACCGCTGCTTTTATTTTAATAATATTCGATCTTTCAAATAATTAATCGACCACATTTTTACTTTTAATCGACATTAAACGTGTCTTAAATAATGCATCAGAGTATTATTAAGGCAAGATTTGCATTTTAATAATCTGATCTTTTTTAAATAATTTTGTTTTAAATAATTAACTCGCCGCATTTTTGTCAAACTGCATCACCCAAATTACCAAGACACAATTTGAATCACCCAAGCCAACACTATTTTTAATATCATCCAAACACCCTCTTTTATTTTCCCCCCTAAAATCAAATACCACTGTTCATTTTCCCACCACAACAATACCCCACTTTTTATTTTTCCCCTAAATACCTAACCCTAATCCTACCCTATAAAACAAAACATCCCCATTTTAAACTACCCCACCGCACACCCTAGCCCATTTTAACATCACCATTCCCACACACCTCTCTCTCCTTCTTCCTCGCCCACGCCGCTGCTTTCACGGAGCTCCAAGCTCGGCGAACACCCTTCCCACCGCCGACCTCACCACCAACCTCACCTCACCCCTAACCTCTCAACATCATCTCCACACCACTGTTCCGCCACCCCATCGCCGTCGAACCTCACCACCACCCCACCGCCCCGCCGCCCACACCTCATTCCCGCTACCACCATCCCGCCGCTTTCTTCCCATTTTAAACCTGTCGCCATCGTATCACCGCTAAACCACTAGCGCTGTTCGACGACTCGCCGTGGAAGCCGACGCCACGCTTTTCGTGTTGTTAACTCCGGCAATATCACCGCTTTGTATCTCTTTGTTGGGCTGATTTATTATTTTGAATGTCGCCGAGTTTTAACAAACTCCGACCTATGTTATGTTTCGTTTTGACCGATTATGAATCGCTTGTTCGTTGGACCCCGTTGGCTCGATTTCGTGTTTGTTTGTTTTTATTTCGGAATCATTGTTGGCGATCGCTTTTGATTTCTTGTTTGGTAATACGGAGTAAAACTCCGTGAAGCTCGAGCTCCGACGACATTGATATTCGTCGTTGCATTTTCGTTGGTATTGTTGCCATCGCGTTGGTCTGCATTTTTCTCGCTTGGTATTGTTGGCTTATTATGTCACTGGCTGCGTTTTTCGGTTGGAATTATTGCTACTGTTTTTTAGCCATTCTGTTGGACTGGTTTTAGGCTCTTTTTGCTTGTTAATTGATAATAAACAAGATACTACACTAGATTTGCCGATGAAAAATTTATCCGTCGATTTTGAGGCCTCCACTTGCAAAGACGGAAAATAAAATAGATGAAGCTTTCGCGCGGATGATTTCTTCCACTTACACCGATAACCAACATGCGTGGCGGTAATTCTCGCACCGCACTTGTTTAGCCGTCCCCACTTTATATATTTTTCATATCCGAGCCTCAGTGTTTAAAACTATTACTGTTTTGACGCGGATCTGAAAGTTTTATTTATTTTATCTCAATATTGGCCAATGAAGGAATCTCCGTCTGATTTCCAAGGCCTCCTCTGTGCAAAAGACGGATTTATTTATTTTTTGCTTTACTTATTAAATTTCTGTCATTACTTTAAAATTATTTATTCTGATACTAACACTTTTACTAAGTGTTTATGCAGTAAATGAGATCATCTTGTGCAGAAAGCCTAAAAAGGGCTAAAAGATGTCCCGGAATGTTATTTTATATCGCATTTAATTTAGTTTTATTATTGTGTAGTGCACTTTATTTTAATTATAAATGCTTAGAATAGGTAGAATAAAAAGAGCAATAAATAATTAACCTAGGTTCGAACGAACAACCGCAAGTTAGCGGATCTTAAAGGATGCCTAACCCTTCCCTTTAGGATAATAAAGAACCCTGATCCAGAATCTCACTAATTTCGCAGACCATTAAATGGAAGTCAATTGCAGTATTTTTATTGCAATAAACTAAGTGTCCTAATTCACTATAATAATTAGGTGGCGACTCCTTAAAATACATTTAGGAATCAACCATACGCATTAATCCCGTTTCCGACTCCGGTTAAAATGGGGTGTTACAATATATATACATACATTGTGTTTGTTTGGTAATTTATTTATTATTTACTAACTCTTCTACTAGGTATCTTTTGCAGGTACCCGGAGACGCACCCCAAAGTTAAATCATTCGCATAAAATAAAATAAAAGCGAAATGTTGCTAATTTCTCTTCATTACATCTTTTTATGATTATTTGCTTTTATTACTATCTTCTTAAATACATATCTATTTTAAATATTTGCATGCCTAGTTTAAATATCTCTTGGTTAGTTTAATAATTAGAACACCTTTAGAATTATATATTGCATGTTAGCACAATAATTTTAAAACCTAAGTTTGAACGGATAACCGCAAGTTAGCGGATCCTTTAGGATGCCTAACCCCTTCCCTTTAGGATAATAAAGAACCATTACCTAGAATCTCACATAGCTTTCGCAGACCTTTAAATGGAGATCATTCGTAGTATTTTATGCTACATTTTTAGTGTCCTAATTCACTATAATAATTAGGTGGCGACTCCTTAAATAGCATTTCAGGAATCAAACCATGTAGCAGTAATCCCGTTTCCGACTCCGGTTGAAAATGGGGTGTTACATACATAACTATAAATTTTAAAATTTGAATTCTCCTTCATAGATGACGCACAATTCAATACGATTGTTTTCCGATAAAAATAATATTTTACAAAAACACAGTTAGAGATTTGTATTTCAAGGATTTAAAGACAAGTATGTCATATCCGATCCGGAGACCCTTTTGACTGAGTCTAGGATTGAGATTTAGGTTACGGATATATGATGTTTAAAGATAATAATATGAATAAGTGAATAACTAAAATGTAATGAACAAGATTTGAAAATAAACTATGGATCGAATATGAACCAAAGCTGAGAATAGTATATTAGCTTGAGATAGATCTGAGTTGTAAAAAAGTGTGGTTAGAGAGAATACAATGTGTCATCTTTCTCTCCTAAGCATTGCATATATAAGTCAAAACTTAGACTATTATGACCCTATGGGCCTGTAGTGACGTACATATCCTGATGTCACTACTCACATACGTGCCGCGACGCTCTGATCTAGGTTGATTTATGTGACGGCAGTTATTAGGAGTGAGAGACAGCTGTAAAGATCTGTTAAAGTCTCTGAAGCCACTAAGCTTCTGACTTACGCATGACGCTCCCGTATGCTTTTTTACCCAACACAATGGTACCAAAATTAATATAAGGAAATGGGTCTAGAATATAAGAAAAAAATATACTTTCTCACAACTTAAACTTTTAATTCATTTTACTTTTTTTTGGCCATTTAAATCATTTTACTTGCGAATACAACTAAAATGGAGGGGGAAAAAAGCTTACTGAAGGTTCACGAGATTGTATATGCCATCTGTTATCACAAGAGATTACTAAAGTCCATTTTGTAAGTGACTGTTTGTTTTTCAATAAAAAGAATTTGGAGTTCGTACTTGTACAAAAATAAAAGTTCCTTTCTAGTCTGCTCAAATATCTACAAATTTAATTACTGATGTGGCATGACACCACTTCAGACAGAGATTCTTGTTTTTCCGACGTGGCATAGGATCCGAGCTGGAAGTAGTATTAGTTATGGTGACGGCGGAGAGACTAGTCCACTTGCCACTTTGCCAATTGGGTTTGGTGGGACCACTTAACCATATGAAGTAAAGCCCTACTTCCAGCGCACAGTGAGTCGTCGTCGGCGTTTTTCGGAGGACGCCACACGGGACGAGCCGTGTGTGCCACATCTGTGCCCCCTACTACACGCCGACTTGCCGAGCGTCGCTGTCAATGCCGACGTTGCGAGTCCGAACCAAATCCCGCTAGACACGATAACCGCCCTACTTTCGACAAGAGTCGTCGCCGTTTGCGAGGACGCCAGACGGACAAGTCGTGCGTGCCACAACTGTGCCCCCTACTACACGCCGACATGCCGAGCGCCACTGCCAATGCCGACTTTGCGAGTCCGGACCAAGTCCCGCTAGTCACCTCTAACCGCCCTACTTCCAACGCACAGTGATTCGTCGCTTGCTGGAGGAAGCCGCACGACGACGAGCCAAGGTTATAATCGTGCCCTACCGTGGGGCGGAGGACTGGGTCTGTTGAAAAGGAGCATTAAGCATTATTTGATTAGTGAGATAAGGAATTATAGTTCCTAGAAATTAGAATTTCTATGTCCCAATTTATATGACACATTTTTCTTTTTAATCAATAAAAAAATGATTCATTTTCTTATTTGGTAACAATTTCACTTTAAATTTTACTTTTTAAAACGAAATCATCTATAACCACACAAATATTTTTAACTTATTTTAAACCACAAAATCTAATAGTCTTTCTTTATTTTTTAGATTTTATGTTTAGTCAAACTACAATCATATACATTGGAATAGAGAGAGTATTATTTTAGATTTCTGAATTAGCAATCTCTAGATTCAGTCACAAAATAATAAAATGACTCATTTACCTTCAAAGTTTTTCATCTAAACTTCTTTCATAAAGACAGATAGAGCTGGAAGTACTATTTTAGATTTCGGGATTAGCAATCCTAAGATCCCGAGATAAAATAACAAATAAAAATTTGTCTTCAAATTCCTTCTTCTAAAGTTCTTTTCCGAAAGATATAAGGTTACAATTTAAATCAAATACATGTTAGAAATTATACCTCGTGTGTCCTTTCTTAATCTAATAACCTACATTTACCAATAGTAATATATCCACTAAATAAATATGTTACTCCTTCCGAATTAAAAAGTGTGTTCATTTAATCTTTATTTTATTTTAGTAAAAAGGAGTGTTTACTTACAAAATCAAGAAATAATTAACATTACTTTTCCATATTTTTCCTTATTAAGTATTAGGTGACCAAATCCCAATACATATTTAATTAGGGGTATTTTAGTCAAATTATCTATTTTTGCCTAGAACTTAATATTTTCTTAAGGGTATGCAAATGGCTAAGCGGACACTCTTTTTGATCCGGAGAGAGTACTATTTAATCTCCGTACGTATTATAGTTATGTACTTATAATTCGGGATATCTTTTACTCATCCAAACGACCCCTTACCCCCTGTTTGGATGATTGTTTTCCGTGGTTCATTATTGTATTATTTTTTATGAAATCATGTTTGTTCCCATTAATCTTAAAATAATCTTTTATGGTGTTGTAAACCCGTTGTAATTCAGTGGTTATATAACCATGAAAAAACTAAAAAAATTAAACCACGAAATTGATAGTTTTGCGTGGTTACATATTTCATTTACTCATTATACCCCCACCACACTCACCCCCTCCATCACACCTAAACCCACCCACCCCACCTTACCACCCAACCCCTACCACCACCTCACAATAATTCACCACCCACCCCTCCACTACCCCCACTACCCAGCCAGCCACCACCATCACAACCTCACAAGTCACAACCACCCTCACCACACCACCTACTTATCTTTTAAAGTCCATATTTTATCTTTTAGCTTAGTTTTATTAATATATAAAGAAATTTTTAATTAAGGGATAAGTATATTTTAGTAAAGTTATATGTTACTATACAATATCATACAGTCAAACCAAATAATAAAAATATTATTAAATTACAATAAATGATATAATCTATTCAAACATTATACTCCTATTCATTAATACAGGACAATACATGATACAATACAATATCATACTATACTATTGAGACTTTTCTAGTTTAACTCTAATTAATTTTATGGTAAAATTCTAATCTAAGTATATTTGGTAAATTGTAATTATAGTAGTTTATGTAAGAATTATTTAGAACTGGAAAATCTTAACCTTAATCTTTATTCATCCCAAATGGTCACAATATATACACTAAGTAACAATTAATAGGAAGATTAAGTCTTCCTTAAAATCCTCCTACCTATCCCATAATATATTCCTTTCCCTATATTAATACTATTCTATTTAATACATAATACTATTTACCATATACAAAAGATTCTACATAATTATATTATTAATAGTAATTAATAATAAATATTCTAACACTCCCGCAATGGTTTATGGAGGGCGAATCCGAGATCGTCCAAATTCTTCAAATAAGATCACTAAGCCCTTTGTGAAGATATCCGCAACTGATGTCGATCGGACACGTAACACTCGCACTGCTCATGAGCCACCTTTTCACGGACAAAATGAATATCTAACTCAATATGCTTAGTGGGTTGATGATGGATTGGATTTTCGGAGAGATAAATTGCACTAATGTTATCACAGTATACCATAGTGGCTGTCGGAATAGGACAATGAAGCTCAAGTAAAAGATTCCGAATCCAGCATGAGTCAGACACAACATTGGCTACCGCATCGATTCACCAAAGATCGAACGTGATACGGTGGGTTGCCTTTTGAGGACCATGATATTAAATTATCACCGGGAAGACGCAATAACCGGAGGTGAGCGTCGATGTCTGACATCCCGCCTACCAGATCTGTGTAGGTGACAAGCTTGGTCATGTAAGACGGGTACAGATGCAATCCATAATTCAGAGTGCCCTGAATATATCGTACAATATGTTTGAGTGCATGCATATGTTCTTCCATTGGATTGTGCATGAACAAACACACTTGTTGTACTGCATATGTAATATCTGGCCTGGTGAATGTGAGATATTGTAAAGCTCCTGCCAAGCTGCGATACAATATCGGATTGGCAAAAGGACTACTGGATATGGCACTCAATTTTGACTTGGTATCTACTGGAGTTGCAGACGGTTTGCAAGATGACATTCCAGCCCGTTCTACGATCTCTGATTCATACTTCCTTTGGGAAAGAAATAAACCACCTGCATGACGTGTCACCGCAATTCCTAGGAAGTAGTGAAGTGGACCAAGATCCTTCATAGCAAATTCGGAACTCAGCTGGGTCATGATATTCTTGCGAAGAGAGTCCAAGAGGTCATAGGATAATATCATCTACATATAAGAGAATATAAGCAGTATGATTACCCTGTTGATAAATAAATAGTGAATTATCTGAACGGCTGTTTGAGAAACCCATGTTGAACACAAAATCTGCAAACCGCTTGTACCAAGCCCTGGGAGCCTATTTGAGTCCATATAATGATTTTTTAAGTAAACACACATGATTGGGATATCGAGAATCTATGTACCCCAATGGTTGCGACGATACGCCTCACTCAAGTGTCCATGTAAGAAGGCATTCTTGACATCCAATTGATGAAGTAACCATACTTTTGAGAGGGCTAAACTGAGAACAATTCTGATGGTTGCTGGTTTAACCACTGAACTGAATGTCTCGCCGCAATCTAATCCCACCTGTTGAGTCTTGCCATCACCTACAAGTCGGGCCTTATGCCGCTCAAAAGAACCATCAGATTTTTCTTTATGGCTAAAAATCCACATAGAACGAATTATATTAGCATTAGATGGACGAGGTACTAATTCCCATGTCCTATTTTTAATTAGAGCATGATATTCATCATCCATGGTCATTTTCCAATTAGGATCTTTTAGAGCAGACACAAGGTTACAAGGCAAAGGTGATTTTGAGACTTGAGTGTGTAGACTGTATTTGGCATTGGGTTTTGTAATTCCATGTTGACTACGGTGATCGTCGGCGTTTAGTGAGCCAAATGGATCGACGCCATCAAGCCGGGTGAGACAGTAATAACGCCACGCCAGATTATTGCTATTTTCCACCTGGTTGCCGTGTCCGGGCCGAGTATTTTGTGTGTAGTTGGGCCCGAGTTGGAGGTTGGCCCAACCGGGCGGTGTGAAGTAGGGTTCTCGCTTCACTGGGCCTGGAACCGATGGCCCATTCTTTGGATCAGTATATTTTGTGAGTCAGTCCGGCCGAGAAAATGAGTTAGATACGGGGCCTATCATCATCCAAAAATCATAAGTATTTGTCCTGTGTCATGTATCTTGGCAAAGGGAAATTGTGACTCATCAAAAATTACATGACGACATATAAACATACGTTTGGAAGAAATGTCATAACACATGTAACCACGGTGATTCGTAGGATATCCCAAGAAGACATGGAGTAGGCAGGGTTGAAGTTTTGTGATTGTGGTGGATGGAAATAGAGGGTAGCAAAGACAACCAAATACTCTCAAATGATGATATGAGGGCTCTCGTAAGTAAAGTATTTTTAGTGGAGCTTGGTAAGACATGTTTTTATGGGGAAGAATATTTAACATGTAGGTTGCCATTTGAAGCGCATGATGCCAAAAAATGAGGGGTATAGAAGCATGAGCAAGGGATGTTCTCACAATATTGTTTATGATTCTAATTTTGCGTTCCGCCTTCCCATTCTGTGAAGAGGTGTGAGGACAGGATAAACGAAATTGTAAACCATTTGTTTTGAAAAAATCCCAAAACTGATTATTGTCAAATTCCCTCCCATTGTCACATTGAATACTTTTAATCTCCCGTTCAAACTGAGTTCGGATAAATTCTCTAAAGTTTAGGAAATTGGAAAACACTTGTGATTTTTTCGACAAAGGGAATGTCCACAAATAATTAGAGTAATCATCAAGAAATAGTAAGTAGTATCTATGACCTGAGGAACTCAAAACAGGTGATGTCCAAATATCACAATGTAAAATATCAAACGACATAGTAGTGCATGAAGTAGAAGAAGTAAATGACAACCTAACATGTTTACCAATGGCACAAGCATGACACTTATTCAAAACATGAGTTTGAGTACATGAAATAAAATTGTTTTGTTTAAGAGAGGCCAAAACGGACTCCCCCGGATGTCCCAATCGTTCATGCCATAGTGATGGAGCCAAGGCTGCAAAAGTGGAAGGAACTTTAGACTGTGGATTTGGTAAACTTATTGGATAGAGCTCCCCTCGCTATCACATCTCATGAGAAGCTTCCCCGTCTGAAAGTCATGTACGAAAAAACCAAATGGGTCAAATTTAACAGAAACCCAATTATCACTAGTAAACTTCCTAACAGAAACCAAATTTTTTATTAATTTGGGAGCATGCAGGACATTTTTTAAAACTAGTGGCGGATGTGGTGGTGACAGTGTGTTTGACCCATAACCTTTTATTGGAATTGCATGGCCATTTCCGACAATAATACCATTTTCTTTGCTCAAATTAAAATAGGGTGAGAGTGTACCTTGGGACGCCACATATGCGACGTTGCCCGAGTCCATATACCAATTAGAATCCGGTGGATTGAGTCCAAGAGTGCATAGCTCGCTCGAGATCCGTAGGATGGGTCGTGGTTGAATGGGCCTTCGCCATCGGGCCGAGGAGGCCCAAAATCGCCGCCGCTGAAACATTCCCGAACCGGGCTGCCCAAGTCCAAAACTATCACGCCGCTGAATTCTTTCCCGCGAACTGGGCTCGGGCGTGTCTGAAAACTCGCTGCCTCTTTGCCGAAAGTGGTTTGCCGCATCGCCATCGGGCTCGTTGGTCGCTTCGCCCCAATACCTGCTCGACCGCCGCCAGCCGAAGCCGCCGATTCCGGGATGCCGCCGCCGGTGGTTGCCGCCGAGCCACCGCCGAGTTGGTCTTTGTCGCCATACCGCCACGAGTTGCGTTGCCGCCATTTCGCCGCCACTAATTCCGGTGACCCCCACCTTTATTATTTCCGCGATTTCCACCCTTCTTATTATTATTACCACGTCCTTTTTGACTCTTATTTTGTGAAGAATAGTCAAAATAATTACCTTCATTTAAATACGTGACAACCATGGCGGAATTTTTTGAAACCTTCTTAATCAAACCCGACTCTTCAAGAACAAGCATGGATCTTGCTTGATAAAACTTTGGTAAGGGATTACTTTGACGGATTAGTGTCCCCACGCCACTATAAGCATCCGTGAGACCGGCAACTAACTGTAAAACTAACCGGTTGTCAGAAACCGGTGAACCTACGTTTCTCAATTGATCTGCCACCACTTTGAGACGTTGACAGTAGGCAATTGGAGTGAAGAGCCACGTCTCTCAAGCGCCGGGGCGCCTGGAAGAAGTGACGCGACGCCTAATTGACAGTAACATTCGAGTGAATTAGCGCCGCGACGCCTGACTAAAGCACCGCGGCCCCGACGACAAAAAAACGCGAGAAAACCCAACTTTTCACGAGGGTAAAATGGTCCAAAATGGGATTTTCTTGATATAAAAGCCCTAGGAGGCAGATTTTATCATGAATGATACTTTGGAGGCAAAGACGGAGGCTAGAACACCATTAGAGACATCTACTGTTCAAGTTATTTTCTTTTTCCTTACTTTAATTCAGTTGATGTTGGATTTATTAATTAGTTCTTAGCATGTCTTTGAGCTAATTTCTTTATTAGGGTTTTTCATGAAATCGCTTGAAACTCCTTCATGAATTAATGCATATTTAGTGTTCTTCTTCATCCGTTAAGATCTATTCAACTTGAATTGATTGTGTGAGAATTAACTAGCCATTAGTTTTCATAACTTATATGATTTCAAATCGAGATCGAAAAAAGGAGATTTGAATATGCTATAGTTGATTACACATAGGTTAAAATCGTGGACGAAAGTACCCCGATAATTATGTAGTGTTTACGGCTATTGTTCTTAATCTTTCAGTGTGGTAAAATCCATCATAGAAATATAGAAGATTTCTGCATAAGGTTGAGTTTTTATATGTGTTCTAACCGGAATATAGAACATATTCGTTAACCTGCTATCTTAATAAGAAGAAGAATCATTAGTCTTGCATTAACAAGTGAAAGAGTGGATAGTTGAGGAGATTGGAAGTCCTATTCCCTTCATAACTATAAATTAACCAAATTATGAAGGGATTCCGTGTGTCTGGTCTGGGGTAAGTATGTCGACTCCAAAAATATTTGTATGGGTTGAAACAAGCCCCACAGTGCTGGTTTGCTAAATTATCAAGTGCCTTAATGAAATATAATTTCAAACAGTCATACTCCGATTATTCTCTCTTTACGATGCACTAGAAAAATATACAACTTAACGTCTTAGTTTATGTGGATGACTTGATTATCTCCGGAAATGACCATGATGTCATTGTACGGTTCAAAGACTATCTCTGAGCCTATTTTCACATGAAGGATTTGAGTCCTTTAAAGTATTTTCTGGGGGTTGAAGTTGCACGTGGACCAATTAGATTATTTGTCAACAGAAATATGCCTTGAATATAATATTTGATTCCAGGCTACTGGGAGCAAAACCGATTAAAACTCACATGGAATAGAATCACAATCTGGTGTTGGCCAAAAAGGCTAATTTGGAAGATTCGAAACCATACCGATGTTTGGTTGGCATATTGATATACCTTAATTTTATGTGATTGGAGCTGTCCTATTGTGTACATGTTCTGTCTCAATTCATGAACCAACCGAAGGAAACACACTTGAGAGTCGCCCTCCGGGTGGTAAGATACTTGAAAAAGAACCATGGGCAAGGAATTGTGTTAAGTAAAGATTGTGATCTCAAGTTGTATGAGTGGTGTGACGCGGACTGTGCTAGATGTCCATTGACCCGAAGATCACTCACCTTGATGATATACATGTTATGTCCCAAGAAGCAGCACATTGTCTCTCGCTCGTCAGCAGAGGCAGAATTCCGTTCAATGACAATGGCGATTTGTGAATTGAAATGGTTGAAGGGAATCATACATAGCTTGGGCATCGAACATAAATCTCCCGTTAAATGTACTATGATAGTCAAGTAGAATTGTATATTGCACGAAATCCGATATTTCATGAACGAACTAAACACAATGAGGTTGACTGTCATTATGTTCGGATGCACTCCAATCTAGTATAATTCTTTCCGAGTTATGTGTCAACCAACGAATAATTAGCCGACGTATTTTCAAAGGCTTTAGGCAAATCACAACATGAAATCTGCTTGACAAGTTGGGCATTCGAGACCCCCATGCTCCAATTTAAGGGAGGGTATTGATACTGTTTCCTAGTTTAACTCTAATTAGTTTTATGATAAAATACTAATCTAAGTATATTTGGTAAATTGTAATTAAAGTAGTTTATTAGAATAGAGTTTACTTGTTAGACTAAGGAAATGAGAACTTTTTTCTTTATATAAAGAGGCCATTATAATGAATGAAATCAAGAAAGAATTTTTTCAATATTTTTTTTCTGTCTAAATTTTTATCGCGTCTCAAATTTAATATATACTATACGATACATTATGAAACCATGGGTAGCGACCATCCAAACAATACGTTAGTGTCTAGTTACAACTATAAAATAACTAAAAACCACCCCAAATCTCTCACACACACTCTCTCTCAATTCTTTGTTTTTGGTGCACTAGAAGGAGTGATCTTCACTATTCTTGTTCAAGAATCAGATTGCAGAGCAGTTCCACTTATCTGTGGGTCAAGATTTTATACTATTTAGGTAAAAAAATTGAATCTTTTCTTGGTTCTGCAAAAAAAAAAAAAATGTGATTTCTTTTCCAGAAATATTGAAATTTTTCCATTGATTTTTTTGTTGTTTAAGTCTAGGTAGTTATAACAATGACTAAACAGAATGTGTCCGATCCTAAATCTGGTGTCCACTCCACCATGTACGGGGCGGCGGTGGCGAAGCGACCACCGGCGCCGCCGGGAAGTTATATAAATATTTCAAGAAAGACACCAGTTGAAACAAATGGTGGTCCACGAATTAACTCTTGGGTTGATTCAATGAGAGCTTCTTCACCTACTCATCATATGTCCACTTCCCTCTTAGAAGACAAGACTTCTTGGATGGTGAGCACATTATTCATTTATCTCGGTTCAAAAGAATGCAGTAGCTTTGATTAATATTTTGTATGTATTTTTGTTAAAAATAATTTACTAAATATGTATAAATAATTTATTATAATTCAGTGTGTTGTTTTTAAAAAAAATTAAAATTCATAAATTCAAAATTCGGATCCACCTTTAATAAAAAAAATTGGCATTTGAAATCCTAAAAAGGAATTATGATTGCTACATGTATGAATAATGAATTAAAAATATGTACCAAAGATGTCGTACATGTTAGTATACTTTTACAAATCTTCATGTCAACTATGTGCACATGTATTTTGGATTTTTTATACAACATTATTATGTTGTTTTATTTCCCAATGACGTAATAGATGTCGAAATTTTAAGATCATCACGATATAAAAAAAGTTGAAAAGAAATTAAAATTATTGTGTTGATAAATGAAACAGGTGCACCATCCATCAGCACTGAACATGTTTGAGGATATAATAAGTGCTTCTAAAGGGAAGCAAATTGTCATGTTTTTAGATTATGATGGTACACTTTCCCCCATTGTTGATGATCCTGATCAAGCTTTCATGTCCGATGTTGTAAGTACTGATAATTTTTTTCCTTTTTGTACTATCAATGAAATATGACATGTTATAATTAGTAGGCTGTTTAATATTCATTCAAGATTACTAATCAATCTTATATGCTAATAATATAATAGAATTATTTGTCATTACGTTTTAACTAACCGTAAATATTTCATCTAAAGTTTAAATTGTTAGAGATCAAGCAATACACTTTTATTACTTTATTATGTCTTCATCACACCTTGTCGATCAAGTGTGAGTCTGATTCTTTTATCTGAGTTAAGCACGTGAGAATTCTATTTAAATAATGGATAGCGACCAGCTACCCTCATAAGTCATTTTTGATATAATTTGTCTCTCGATAAGAACTCCAATATAGAGTTTCTGTGTTTTGATACCAGATTGAAATGTGTGAGTCTGTGACCATGTTAGATTTCAGTTAATCCCAGTAGTAGTGAAGAGAAGAAGTAGACGAAGGAAGAAGAGGAGAAGGTCGAGGGAGAAGCAGAGAGGGAGAACAATATTTTGGGAGCCCAAATTAGGCCTTATGTATTTTCTATGTTAAGCAGCAGCCAAGTAATACAATGCCCTATTTATAATAACTATCCAAACTTGCAAATATGACCTTGCAGAAATAACCACTTACTAACATACCACTTACTAACATTTTACTAACATTGTGTATGTATACTAATGGTATATCTATGTATATCTCAACACGCCCCCTCAAGCTAGGCACTGAAAACAGAGGTTTCAGTCCTAGCTTGGGAGCAATACTAGGCAATGACGCCTCCATTCATCTCGCCACACCAACAATCGACACAAGTGATAATGTGTCTCATTAACTTCATCATACGAACAAATGAAGCTATCATCAATCGGGATATGTAGTGCGTGGAACCTTTCCTTTGTAAGTAGATATCCGGATATACAAGCCATACAATCACCCTTTGCCTTGGCATCATAACGGATGTCCATACCAAATCATTACTCACTCTTATTATTAAGCCCAAATCGACCGGTGGTGCTCCATTTCAACATAATATTTGTTGATCGGTGTATGGACGTGCTCAATGTTTTCGGACATCTTAAATGTCGCCACCGACTCTTCAAAGAGTTTAACTCCTTCCATTAATTTCTCAGAATCGCTTGGATTAGAGGCTTTTCCTTCAACAAAGTAAAGAAGAAATTTAGCTTCAAAGAAATATCAGCCATCGTAGTAATATCAAGAACATAGCGGTGAAAGCAAAGCCTCCTTGTGGCACAATTACGCACCTTCAGAATTCAAAGCCGACAAGATCAAATGTTTCATGATTGCAACCTTCACAAGCTTGTCTCGCAAAGCATCAAAGATGTTAACATAATTTTGTTTGGGTCATTAACAAAGAAAACCAACAAAGAGCACATCAGCGACTCGCATTGAAACTAGCGAAACCAAATCTCGAGTGAGAAGCCAACATATCCTCTGTTTGGAATTCTTTCTCCCATTTCCATCCAGTCCTGCAATACCTGCTGCATCTAAGGATGCAGTATCAAAAACTTGAACAAAGTGATTCACCATCCTTAAAGTGATGCAGAAAATTTCAGAATGAACCACCAATAGTTGAATGGTCTTGAAGGCCTGTAATTATGCAGCTTAGTTGACGGTAGCTAATTCAGCCTGTGAGGATGAACTTGCTCAAATTTGGTTTCTCCATCCTGTTATCAAAATCTTCTCCACCAAGATGTGTATCACCAAAGAAGAGCAACATACGTCAGAATATCTGCAGAGAAAAAGAAAGAATACGTGACACTATAATTTGATTCTGAACCAAGCCTCATCATATGCCTTTTATAAACCGAATCTCTTAGTTTCTATTCTTAATTTGACGAAACCACCGGATTCATCTTGACGGAGAACCCTCGTTCTCTAGTCTCTCTGACTAGAGAATCTCTCGATTCTCTCTAGGAATTTGTTACGAACGACCACAGACTACAATTACGAACCAACACAGATTTGATGGCAGAACCTCTTCGTTCTAGTCATTCTTGGAC
Organism: Przewalskia tangutica; assembly: GCA_029844215.1. NCBI lineage: Eukaryota > Viridiplantae > Streptophyta > Magnoliopsida > Solanales > Solanaceae > Przewalskia > Przewalskia tangutica. The sequence continues at coordinate 149,862,841 of CM056719.1, forward strand.
TAGAGAATCTCTTGATTCTCATCACGCAATCTATTCTTTGAATTGAGCTTCAACTCAATCCATTACTAGTCTCCGACGAAGTATCTCTCGGTTCTCAGTCAATTTGTCGCTGAAAACTCCTCGATCCTCCTATCGATAGACATTTCCTACTCTTAATCATCCTGATTAACACAACTAGGAGTCTCAACAACATTAGCAACAACTGCAGCTACAATAACACCAGCAGTTGTCGCAACAAACATCGATGGCTGATCTACCCACACGATCAAAACATCAAGAAGATCAGAATATCTCTTTTACTCAAAAACGGTTCTCCACCAATTTATCAACACACTTCAATTTTAACAATACAAGACACTTCACCAACAGTAATACAAACTAATACAAAATCGGTGACTATTTGATCGATCAATTCACCAACATCGGAAAGCAAAACATCAAAATAAAGATACATCAAAATCGGCAAGCCAACACAACATAGAACAACAAAGAATAAAACACGACACATTTCTCCAATTCACAACACTAAATCAGTTGCTACTTTATTTGCCAACACGAATCAAACACGGTGCAAATTCAAAGAACACTAACGATACGAAAATAACCTCTAGAAATAATTTCGGCGATCTTCGACGTCGCAAAGATAGCCAAAGGCGGAGTGTATCCGCAAAGATGTCCATACGACTCGATCGACAAAGGCGATAATAGAAATTACCTCCGATTTCAATTTCTTCGATTCTCTGTTTTCCGAAGAAAATCGCGATTCTGATTTTCTCCTTTATCGCGATTCTGATTTTCTATTTTCAATTCCTTGAATCGATTTCGACCCTTCCGATTTTAAAATTGCAATGAAAATTAAAAACGCTTTCTCCAACGGATCGATCAAGTCGCGATCGGTTACGATTTTCTAATCCAAATCGAGAAGTATAGATGAAAGATTAAGCGAAGTGATTCTCTGTCACTCGCGATTCTGTTTTTCAATTCCTTCGCTTCTGAAAGTTTCGCCGCAATCGCGATTCTGTTTCTTGCGATTTAATTTTCAGCAATTTTTGATTTTTTTTTTTTCAAATTCTTCACTGCGATTTGATCGATCTATACAGAATCTGGCTTTGATACCATGTTAGATTTCAGTTAATCCCAGTAGTAGTGAAGAGAAGAAGTAGACGAAGGAAGAAGAGGAGAAGGTCGAGGGAGAAGCAGAGAGGGAGAACAATATTTTGGGAGCCCAAATTAGGCCTTATGTATTTTCTATGTTAAGCAGCAGCCAAGTAATACAATGCCCTATTTATAATAACTATCCAAACTTGCAAATATGACCTTGCAGAAATAACCACTTACTAACATACCACTTACTAACATTTTACTAACATTGTGTATGTATACTAATGGTATATCTATGTATATCTCAACACCATATCATCTAAAAACTTAATTAAACTATCAAAAAAACATATAGTTTTATTTATGTAATTATGTCTTTTAACTTAATTACACACAACTTAAAATTCTTCATTTACTTTAAGTACTTTTCCTATTTGTTTCAACACTTAACCCCTTCTTTTTGTGCATCAGATGAGAGGAACAGTGAGAAAGTTGGCTAGATATTTCCCTACTGCTATAGTTAGTGGAAGGTGCAGGGACAAGGTATATCAATTTTTTTTGGAAGATTTATAAAATGATTTTAATATTTTTTCTCATTTTGGGATTTGCATAATTATAGATATACAGTTTTGTACAATTGGCAGAGTTGTACTATGCTGGAAGCCATGGGAGGGATGGATATAGAAGGACCTTCAAAAGGTTCCAAATATAAGAAAGTGAGTGAACTTAATTGTCTCTGTTACAAGTACAACTGCAACATCTTCAGTTAGTTCACTTTTATACCTGGATAATGCAAAAGAAAGTTTTATACTATTATATATATATATCCAGGTTAATAATTTCATTTATAATGGACGATATGTTATTACTAGGGTGACCTGATAATGTAATTTCTTTTTACACTGTGAATATATCAAAATTAAACTCTAACTAGCTAACATTATCATTTTCATGCTTGAAATTTTAGGGAGCTCAAGCTGTTCTTTTCCGACCAGCAAGTGAATTTCTCCCTATGATTGATGAGGTCATTGTCCATCAAAGATTTCATGAATTAATACGAAGTAAATTATTGTTGGCCAAAAATAAGAACTACAATGTTTTATTTACAATGATTTTTTCAGGTTTACAAAGAACTGGTGGATCAAACAAAGTCTACTGAAGGTGTTAGAGTGGAGAATAACAAGTTTTGTGTGTCTGTGCATTTCCGTTGTGTTGATGAAAAGGTATAAACCACCTCCACATACAATACTTTAAACCTAATAATAATGACAAGATTGAGAGTTTATGTTATTATTAATTAAACCAAAAAAAGTTATTATTAAGATTTTAAAGTTCTTTATATACACTAACGGTGTAAAGAGTATTTATACGATCATATTACTTACAAGATAATCACATGGTAAATCTTTTTATACAAAAGATATTTGTATTGTTTGAGCATATACGTTTAAAAGTTAAAAAGAATTAAGCATCTTTATAGTTTAGACAAAGCATATATTATAATTTATATATAAAGCACAAACAATGTTAATGTTTTATTTAAAGAGTTGGAACTTTAAAAAAGTTTAAGAAAAGATTTGATTTGATTTTATGATGGATTATTTATGTAACAGAAATGGGGTGAACTAGCACTACAAGTAAGGTCAGTGTTGAAAGAATATCCAAAGCTTAGATTATCCCAAGGGAGAAAAGTATTAGAGATCCGTCCTATTATTAAATGGGACAAAGGAAAAGCTCTTGAGTTTTTGCTTCACTCACTTGGTAAGTATCTAGTTTCAACTTTCCACGTGACATGTTCAAGACCACAAGATTAAATGATTATTTAATATATTTTTAATTTAAGATATCAAAAGTCTTTTTTATTTTGTTATACTTCATGTCAAATCAAAATCAGATAAACATTTTGAAATGAAGGGAGTATCAAATATGGGAAGAAATTACAATTACTTAATGCTAAATAACTTTTAATATTTTTTTTTTTGCTTTAACAGGGTATGCTAATAGTGCTGATGTCTTTCCTATTTATATTGGTGATGATCGAACCGATGAAGATGCTTTCAAGGTTTCTTATGTTCTTATAATTATTCATCTTTTTCTCATATTTTAATTTATTATAGAGGTTATCTGCCTTAAATTTCACGTCACAAATTCTACTTATTGTTATAGATGGTTGTTTATATTCTTTAATATGTATCACATATGTTGAGACAAATAAACAGTATTTCCTGAATGACATGTTAATATAAAATATATTTTATACTGTCATCAGTATCAGAAGTTAATATAAAATATAGTTAAGCTCATGCTCTTTCTTTATTACTAAACCAATTATGTGTTGTGATAGGTACTTAGAGAAAGAGGGCAAGGCTTTGGCATTCTTGTCTCTAAAACTCCAAAAGACACACATGCATCTTATTCTTTACAAGAACCATCTGAGGTTAGAATCTTTAAACATTAAGTTCCTTCTTTATCAATGAAGAAAAGTACGTTAAACCTTGTACTAATAGAGAGAGTCTTATACTCATTTTTGTTTTGATAAAAGGTCATCATTTTTACAGCTACTGAATGGATGAAATGACGCATTAAGAATATTGCTTAATTCTTAAGCAACTAATTTTGATACCTAAGATATTGTCTAAAATTCTTGCATTTAATTTCCCAATCAAATTGATAAGACTCTGCGTATTAATTTTTATTGAAGTGTGTGATTCTCTCATTTGAATGTGCTCTTGTCGCAATTGAATCAGCCGTTGAGTAAATAGACGCTCTGGCTCTTGCCCCTGTTAGTCTTGTCGCTGCTTAATCTTATTAACTAGATCGGGCGGAGGCCAACAATCAGTAGGACAATAGCATAACTATTATTGACCTGACTCCTATTACATTACTTAAGCCTACTCTTTCTTCAAGATACGAAACGAGGTCGTGCTTAGGCCCCTTCTTCCCTTACCTAAAGTTTAAGTTGTTAGAGATATCACACTTAGTTTAAGTGGAGATCCGGACCTAGGAACTTTCTTCCTACTCGAATATTGAAATGTGTGATCATCTCATTTAAAATTTAAACGGTTACAGAGAACAAACTTTTATTTTCTTAATTATGTCTTTAACTGTTTCTTCGATTCGGTTTTTGGATTTTATTTTTTTGAAAGTGGACACCGAACGCCGAATCGAATTGTTTCGGTTATTTGAACAAGGCTTAAAACATTGGTCTTTCTCACTGGATACAGTCATGCAAGCTGCTACTAGCCATGTACGGAGTGGGGAGGCAACCGAAGAAGTCACCATTTGTGAAAAAACCTTACCTTGATTCTCCATTATTTGCTTCTGCAAATTCACATGTCCTATAGCAATCAATTATTTTAGTCTTCTTCTCCAATGGTTCCCTTCTCCCTTCTCAATTATTTCTGTTGAGGTTTTTCCTTGTTTATTATTTTCTCACTTATTTGCATTTTTATGTTTATATTGTAAAACTTTAGTGACATCTTTCTATTTCATATAATTGCTTTGGCAGGTTATGACATTTCTACGACGCCTAGTAGAGTGGAAAAGGTTGTCTTTTAAGAGACATCCTAAGATCCAAAAACAACTAGAGGGATAAAAGCATCTCTAAAGTACTGAGAATTGTCCAAGTGGTGCATATGTATATGCCTTTCTTGTTTATAAATTACTAAGAAGGTTAGGAAAAAAATACGAATGTAACAAAAAATAAGTCTGTCTTTTCTCGTTAGCTTTAAGGCCTTGTAACTTCTTATCTAGGCTAAATGCATATATTGGAAGTTCTCCATTACTCTCTATAATGTCTACATGATTCCCAGAATTAAAGAATGGGATCTTTAACATTATTAGTGAGTCAGCAAAAAAGAATTTCACTCATCTAACCATAATGGTTTATAACTGTTGTTGATAGTTTATATCTAGTGTAACAAGTGTATAATAAGTGTAAAATCAATGTATAATGTCTAAACATAATTTATAACGTCAGGTATCTTAATTTGACCAAACTGATATTATTGATATATTGAATATCATAAATCAATGTATAATGCCTATTATTTTGTCAAATACATGGCATGTAGTGTATTGAATATCATAAATTCATATTCTTTATTATTATTATTATTATTATTATTATTATTATTATTATTATTATTATTATTATTATTATTGTAAACATTCTAGCAAGCAAATCGATGCAGTGAAATTATATTTTTATATGAAGTTATTCATTTTAAGTTCTCCTATTCTAACTTTCTATTGTCTGTTTTCAATAGAAAATTTATCAGTTTTATATTTTTACTTCATAAGTACATGTTGCCTTTTTTTTTTTATATATTTTTTTACCTAATATCTCAAAAAAAAAGGATTGTTATATTATCAAGGGAAAAGTGTCAAATTTGCCCTATAACTATCTTTTAAGGAACACATTTGCCCTCCGTTAAAGTTAGGGGTCACTACCGTTTGCAAACTTATTAAATTTGCCCTCATTTAAATAGAAACTGTGTTGGAAGCCACGTCGGATCCACGTGGAGGACAATCAAACACATGTATGTGGGACCCACACCAAACCTCACCCGCTTCTATTCCCTCCGTTCACCGTCTCACGCTGCTCCGGCGAGGAGCTCCAACTCCGGTGAACCGGAACAACCAACAACAATGCCTAGTTGAAGCATCCCATATTCTATACAACCCACCATCATAATTACTCGAAACAATCAACGACTGTTAGATGTATTTTGTATACACTTTATGAGTTATTTTTAATTAGTATTTTACTCAGTTCGTTTGTGTTTAGTATAGTATTAGGGTCGTTTTTCTTTCTTTTGAGTCATAGCGGTCAAAAATGGAGAAATGACGAAAAGAAGAGGAAATGAGCTTATTTGAGGTGGAATTGCACACTAAAAGGACCAAGAAATGAAGTCTAAGAAGTCCCGGGAAGTATAGAAGAAATCAGACGAAGTCCGGACGAAAACAGGACACCGAACCGAAAAACTGGCAGATTAACGCCTCAGGCGCCGCGGCGCTTGAAATGCTGAAAGTTGGATTCGTCGCAAGAGTTTCGGCACCGTGGCGCCAGCCTGCGGGACCGCAGGGCCGCGGCGCCGACGCGAGATTTTTGAGTTTCTGGGCCGAATTTGACACAATTTTAGGGCCCAAGAAGGCAACTTTTCCTAGCTATATAATCCCTAAAACCCTGACCTAGAGGGACATCATCTTCCATCTTATAAATACTTCACAACACAACTCTTGGAGGCTAGAAGACTTGGAGGCTAGTTCTAAGTATTTTCTTTCTCTTTTCTTTGTTTTTATTTCAGTTCATGTTGGAGACTGTATTTGTTCTTAGCGTGACTATGGCTAGGAGCTAATTACTTTGTTAGGGTTTTTCCTATTGAATCGCTTGAAACTCTTATTCATGACTTAATGCATTAATTTGATTTCTTCTTCATATAGTTAAGATTTATTCAATAGTTGTTTTGATTGGTTGGTAATTAACTGATTACTAGTTATCATCACATATATGATTTCGAATCGAAATCCGAAAGAGAGATTTGAATATGCTATAGTTGAATAAACATAGGTTAAAATTGCGGACGAAAGTACCCCGATACTTGTGTAGCATAATAGGTTACTGTTCTTAATCCTCCTATGTAGTAAATCCTATCATAGAAATATAGAAGGGTTCTGCACTGGGGTTGAGTGATTATATATCCTAACCGGAATATAAGACAGTTTAGTTAACCGTTATCTTAACGTAAAAGAAGAGGCCAGTCTAGTTGTATTAAGGATTGAATAGAGTGGATAGTTGAGGATCTTGGAAGCCCTAATTCTCCATCATAACTGATTTAAACCAAAGTATTTTAATAATTAGTTTATTTCCTGCAGTAGTTTTAATTATTAGTCTAAAAACCCAAACCAATTTACGTTCACCAAATAGAAACTAAAGCTTAGATAATCGGTAATTGAAAACCAGTCTCTGAGAGAGGACGATATTCGGTCTTACCTAGACTATATTACTTGTAACGATACGTACACTTGCGTTAAGCGTGTGGAAAATCGCTTACAACGACCTATCCCGATTAAAATTCACAACAGTCACATAAACCAACATATTAGATTGGGGATTAGAGTTAACACAAAAAACATAATTTGTGTGACCTGTAAGGATTTTTACATGGGAACCAGTCGAAACGTCCCATAATCGAACAATTTTGTCGTCGGAGCCAGTAGCTAGGTGTTTTCCGTCGAAGGAGAAGGCAATGTCGGATATGCCCTGTTCGTGACCTAGGAATTCGTGAAGAAGGGAGTCGTCGGATTGACATCTAATGGGTTGTTCGGTTGTTGCCGTAGGGGTGCACAATTTTCGGCCGACGAAAAATCTGACCGATCGAAAAATCTGACCGACCTCTTTTGACCGACCAAAATCGGACCGATCGATTCTTTGGACCGGACCGAGATTATCGGTCCCTTGTAGTCCTTTAAAATTCTTGTTTTGCTTATCCTCGACCGATTTTTTTTTTTATAATATATATAATTTATATAATTCCTAATATATATAATTCCTAATATATATAATTTATATAATTCCTAATATATATAATATATTTAATATATATAATTCCTAATATATATATAATATATATAATTCCTAATTTTCTAAATTCCTAATATATATAATATATATAATTCCTAATATATATAATTCCTAATTTTCTAAATTCCTAATATATATAATTTATATAATTCCTAATATATATAATTCCTAATTTTCTAAATTCCTAATATATATAATTTATATAATTCCTAATATATATAATTCCTAATATATATAATTTCTAATTTTCTAAATTCCTAATATATAATATATATATATATAATTCCTGCCTAGTTCGGCTTTGTTTTTTAAAATTAAATTTCCAATATCAAATTGACATTCTCGGACACATTACCACAAAAATTTACGTTGAAATCTATTGTACATCGCGAGATATTTAGATTTGAAAAGGAGAAAAACGTAACGATTTGGGGGGAAAAGTGAAATTGAGGGGCAAGATGGACGTTTTTTGGAGAAATTCGGTGAAGCAAACGGACGTCCAAGCGCAAAGTTATGACCATTTAAAGTGTCACTAATTTACAACTTATAGTTGATATGTCAATACGCCGCCGTTGAAATTTGTTGGGGTGAGTGTTGGGTGAGGGGGCCGCCGGGATCTACTGGAGTGGTTCGGTCCATTCGGTCGATGAGACCGGAATGGGACAAAAATGACCGACCGGGCCAGGAGAATCAAAGTTCGGTCCTCGGCCCGGTCGGTCGGTCGGTTTGACCACTGCACCCCTAGTTGTTGGTTCATGACAGTTCTGGTGTTTGTCGGTGGTTGTGAAGCAGCAATGGATGCGGGGAGTTGTGATGTTGTTTGGTTTATGTTGTGCTTGTGCGGTTGTGGTTGCTGGAGGAGTGTTTGTTGGTGGCTATAATGGTACATGGGTCATTTGGTTGTTGAAGCAGTGGGGTGGCGATGTGGTGTGGTAACGATGGTTTGGGTAGTGGGGTGAAGGGCGGAGGCTTGTCGACGATGGCTGTGGTTGGCTGCTCCGATTCACCGGAGCTGGAGCTCCTCGCTAAAGCAGCGGGAGACGGTGAACGGAGGGAGTAGAAGTGGGTGAGGTTTGGTGTGGGTCCCACATGCCATGTGTTTGATTGTCCTCCACGTGGATCCGACGTGGCGTCCACGTGGATCCAACACGATTTTCCGTCCAAATGAGGAAAAATTTAATAAGTTTGCAAACGGTGAGGGTATATTTGACCCCAAACTTTAATGGAGGATAAGTGTGTTTCTTAAAAGATAGTTGGAGGGCAAATTTGACCTCTCTCCCTATCATCAATTTGATAGGAAAATTTGAGAAGTAATTTATTATTAAAATGCTCAATAGTTTATCATCTCAAAAGCTAAATAAATATACTTCATATATTTTCTTGCTTGCCAGCAAATGTATGACTACGTACGTTGATACATGTCAATGTATGCTCCAACAAAGAGTTCGATCCCCTGCATAAATTTTCTTAGTTAGTACACACGTGGGCACAAGTGTGGTTAATCGACGCGACGTGGCGCTTATTGCGTCAACCCGGGTTTACGCAAGACTCAAAAAAATAGCGACGACGGATTCCTTCTTAAAAAAAAAAACAAAGAAAACGTAAGTACACCACATTTGCGTTGCTTTTTACACTGCACTCTAACCACGTAGAGAACGTAAGTACACCGCATTTCCTGAACCATTTTGTTTGCTAATCAAATTGTGTATAACTTTTGTCTACATAACTTCAAATGACCAAAGGTCCGAATTATTAAAAATTAAATTAAAGGACTACTGTGTTGCTTTTTAAAATCATGTTCCACATCCCCTTGTGGGTACCACATACTTTGAATTCACTTAAATAATTTCATTCATGTCTAAAGTTAGTCGAATTAAATCTAAAAACTTATGAAATTTTACAGAATTAGTGAATTTTAGATATCAAATGATTATAGTAAAATAAAATAAAAAGTGATAAGTAAACTTGAAAAGACATATTGAAATTAGGAGTAAAATGAGAAGTTTATAATTAAATATTTTTAAATATAAATATTATTCTTTTAAAAATAAATTAATAAAAAGATAGTATTACATAAAATAGCCGAGAATTATTTTTTATATTAGATTCGTCATTTGTGGAAGGGAAACCCACCACAAGAATAATGTATGGAATCTATGCTTTACATGAATAGTTGGAATCCACTTAAAAGGGACTAGTCTTTTTGATTTTTTATGTGAAGAAAACACATGGAATCTAAATGGGCGACACTATAACATGCTTCTAAAGTTTTTCGAATCTAAGGTTATTCTTTTGGACAGTGGATAAATAGAGTTCACTTGATACATTACTTCACTATCCCCAACATGTTCACCCATTGTTGCCTGAGCTGAAATAGACTAAAATCTTTTAAGCTTCAATTATTGGTAGAGATATGTTTCTAGGAGGAGAGCCTCTCACAAGATTCTACTTTTGCAACTTATCCTTCCCACTAACGGTAAACGTGTATAGTTGTCATTATTGTATTCCTACTCATAATTAGAATATATTTCATATATTATACAAATATAATTATTGTAAAACTAGGATTCCTCTTGTGATTAGGATTAAAATTTTTATTGTATAAGGGATGAATATGGTACACTATATATATTTGATATTAATGAGAAGGCTCCCCAATGAAGACTAATATCATCTTACGTGGTATCAGAGCCAGACTCATTCCAATTATTTGTTCACCGATGTTGGGCCCCCAAATTATATTGTACACACTCCAGTTAACGAGGTTTGGGCGTGCGACGCAGTGTTAAGAGTTCCACATCGGTAATGGAATGGGAACATGGACTCTTTATATGGACTTGGACAATCCTCACCCTACAAGCTAGCTTTTGGGGTTGAGTTAGGTCCAAGATCCATTCTTTAGTGTATAGTTGTTATTATTGTATCCCTACCCATAATTAGAATATATTTCATATATTGTGTAAATATAATTATAGTAAGATTATGATTCCTCTTGTGATTATGATTAGGATTCCTATTGTATAAGGGATGAATATTGTACACTATATATATTTGATATTAATGAGAAGACTCCCCAAGGGAGATTAATATCATCTTACATGTTATCAAGAGCCTAAAACAAAAACCCTAGAATTTTCTTGAAGCTATCGCCCCCTCCTCCTCGGGCATCTCAGCCGCGACACCTCCCCTCTCCTCCCAAAATTCTTGGTTTTTCTCTTCATTCCTCTCTTCTCTAAATGGATACTCAGGATTCTTCCACTCCTTCTGACGTTTCCACCTCCAAAATTTCCACCACCACGTCGTCATCCTCTTTTCATCCCGCCCTAACTGTTACCAACATCAAGAACTATATTCTCATTCTTCTTGATCAAGAAAACAGTCAGTATTCTCCTCGGATTGAATTGTTTCGCAATCATGCATGTCTATATAACGTGCTTGATCATATCGACGACACTATTACACGCCCTCCGGAGGTTGATGATTCCATTTGGCGTCGTCTAGACGCCGACGTCAAACAGTAGATAGATTGTAGTATTTCTCAGGATCTACTTCTTACTATCATGAAATCTGACGCCACAGATCGTGATTTGTGGAACCATTTGGAGGAAATCTTTCAAGATAACAAGCACACTCGTGCTGTGTATTTTGAGGAACAATTTAACAATACACGTCTTGAAATTTTTTCCAACATGATCGAGCATCGCATACGCTTGAAACTATCGCGATCAACTCTCCAATGTCGACACAACTGCCTCGGACACAAAAATGGTGTTGCAATTGATTGCAGGCCTTTCCAAAGGCGACTATGATACGTTAGCCATCATGATTCAACAGACAAATTCGTTACCTAGTTTCAACAAGGCTCGCTCGCAGTTGTTGCTTGAAGAGACCTACCGTACTAAGCGATGAGCATAATCAGCAGGCGTTAGCTATCGACACGCAACCCCAAGATCAGACGCCACCATAAAACTCACAACCACGACAGAACCGTGGTGGCAAGGGCCGCGGCGGCAGAGAAGGTCGTGGTCGTAGCAAGAGTCGCGGTCAGCAGAACCAGCAGCAACATCAAGGTCCGTAGAACAACTGGGTCGCGGCGCCAGCGATGCAAGACATCGCCGCAGTTGCTCGGATAGCCGCGGCCAAAGACAGAGTCGCGACGTCGGACCCTTTCCAGTACAAGCAACCCTACAACCAGTATTCTCAACACGGGTTGTTGAGCCCAGCTCCAGCCACTCGGCAAGCTCAGTACCCGCAACAAGCCCACTTCATGCAAGGACAGTTCCAGTAGCCCGCATCCGGCATGACCCCCTATGAGTTGGGTCAGGATTTCAGCAGCCTCAATCTCCAACATCCTGACAGCAACTGGTACATGGACTCCGGAGCCACTCTCACCTCACCCGGTCTGCAGGTAATATTCTCAAACTGTTCAGTTTAAAGCATCCTCAATTTATTACAGTTGGTAGTGGCCACCTTTCCAATAAAAGGTTATGGTACATCCTACACACTACCTCCTCATCCATTCCCCCTTAAGAATACCCTATATGCCCCACATATAATTAAGAACCTAATCTTTATCCGCAAATTCACTCGTAATAATTCAGTCTCTGTTGATTTTGACCCTTTTGGTTTCATTGTGAAGGATCTTCATACGGGGACACCTCTTACGAGATGCAATAGCACGGGGGATGTCTATCCATTCACTCCCACCTCCGCTGCCAGATCTTGCTCTCCCGTCTCTCTAGCGGTCATTTCTTCTTCAACATGACATAATAGGCTTGGTCATCCAGGAGCACTAGTTTTTAATTTTCTTAGAGGCAATAATTTCATTACTTATAATAATGGTAAGCTTGCCCAAAACTGTGTTTCTTGTTATTTAGGCAAACATACTCGTCTTCCGTTTAAATCATCTACTAGTGTTACCTTTGGACCATTTGATATTATACATGCCGATTTATGGACATCACCTATTGCTAGTTCTCTCGGTCATAAATAATATTTTGTCTTGCTAGATGATTTTTCCCACTATGTTTGGTTGTATCCTCTCAAATATAAATAGGAAGTGTTTGCCAAATTTCTTGAGTTTCGACAGTTCATCCAAACGCAATTTGAAAAAGGTATAAAATTATTTCAGTGCGATAATGATCGTGAATTCAATAACTCTATGTTTCACCATTTTTGTACTAATAATGACATGATTTTTCGCTTCTCCTGCCCTCACACCTCCCCACAAAACGGTAAAGCTGAAAAAATCATTTGCACTATAAACAACATGATTCACACTTTATTAATTCATGCCTCCCTCCCTCCGTCCTTCTGGGTCTATGCTACTAAAATGTCAGAATACATTCTAAATATTCTCCCCACTAGCACCCTTCACAATATGACCCCTACCAAAATTCTCTATCATAGAGTCCCATCCTATGATCACCTGCGGATATTCGGTTGTTTATGTTATCCTAACCTGGCCTCTACTGCCCCTCACAAGCTAGCTCTTCGGGCCACTCCATGTGTCTACCTAGACTTCCCGCCAAACCATAGGGGCTATCTATGCTATGACTTGTCTACTCGTCAAATTCACATATCTCGTCACGTCACATTCGACGAGACCACATTCTCATTTTTGAATCTTAAAAAGTTCCAAAAACCGGATTACTCTTTTCTTGACGAGTCTGCCATCTCTCCAATCATTCTCAGTCAACTAGATCATAGCACTGTCGCAGAATCACCTTCTCTGCCCAGGGGTTCTTCTTTAGCGTCAGTGCCATTGCCCCATGGGGCGGCCCAGTGGCACCAAAACTCCTGCGAGAATTGCCCTGAGTTACGTTCGACAGCGCCGCGATGCCAAAACTTTAGAGAAGACTGTCAGTCGATAGTTTCCTCCAGCGCCGCAGCCCTTGATCACGTCGCTATGGCGCCTCCGACGGCGTCACCCCCTCCATCTCCATATCCAACCAATCCCTCAGTCTCGGCTCTTCCCACTCAGCCGACACAGCCTCCCACTATCCCTACTCACCAAATGAAAACTCGTTCCAAGCATGGAATCTTCAAACCCAAAGTCCAATTTAACTTGTCTGTCCAAATTATTTCTCCAATTCCCAAGAACCCTAAATTGGCTAAACAAGACCCTAATTGGAATGCGGCTATGTATGAGAAATTCAATGCTTTAACTAAATAACACACATATGATTTAGTACCTATACCTGAGGGGGTTAATGTGATCCGTTGCATGTGGCTATTTCGTCACAAATTCAGAAACAGTGGTGATCTTGAGAGGTATAAAGCACGACTTGTGGCTAATGGAATAAATCACCATGAGGGTATTGATTTTTGTGAGACCTTCAGCCCGGTTGTCAAACCGGCTACCATTCGCATAATTTTGAGCATTGTCATGGGCAAACACTGGCCGATCCATCAGCTTGATGTGAAGAATGCATTTTTACATGGTGATCTGAGAGAAACAATCTACATATATCAGCCGCCTGGGTTCACCCATCTAGCAGTTTCTCACTATATGTGTCGTCTCCGTAAGTCACTGTATGGCCTGAAACAGGCCCCTCGTGCGTGGTATGATCGTTTTGTCAGATATATCTTGTAGATTGGGTTTGTATGCAGCAAGAGTGATACATCAATCTTCATTTTTCATCGTGGTAGTAGCATTGCTTACTTATTATTTTACGTGGATAATATTATTCTTACTGCTTCCTCCAACGGGTTGAAAAATGATATTATTGTCTTTCTTAAGTACGAATTTGCAATGACTGATTTGGGAAAGATGAGTTATATTTTGGAGATATCAGTGACCAGGTCTGCCGACCACGTGTTCTTGTATCAGCGTAAGTATGCATAGGAGATTGTGTACAGGGCTAAGATGACGAATTTCAAAGTTTCACCTACTCCAGTTGATTCAAAATCTAAGCTCAGTGCTATGGATGGTGCTCCAGTCTCCGATCCTACTCTGTATAGGAGCATTGCAGGTGCACTTTAGTATCTCACATTTACAAGGCCAGACATTGCGTATGCTGTTCAGCAGGTATGCCTATTTATGCATGCCCCGAGGAAGTCTCATTTCACTGCCCTTAAGCGTATCATTCGATACATTAAGGGCACACTTGATTATGGTTTGCACCTATAACCCTCTGCACCGAACAAATTGCTCTCATATACAGATGTAGATTGGGCAGGGTGTCCGGATACGAGACGCTCCACCTCCGGCTTTTGTGTTTTTTTAGGGGATAATCTGATTTCTTGTCCGCGGCGGCAGCTACCCTATCTCATTCCAGTCTGAAATTTGAGTCAGGCGTTGCAAATGTGGTAGCTGAGATTTGTTAGCTCAGAAATTTACTGTTAGAGCTTCAGTGTTCTTTGCGTCAGGCATCTATTGTGTACTGTGATAACATCTCTGCCATCTATCTTTCTCACAATCCGGTTCAACATCAACGAACCAAGCACATTGAGATAGACTTGCACTTCGTCCGTGAGAAAGTTGTTCTAGGCCATGTCAGAGTGTTACATGTTTCATCATCCTATCAGTATGCAAATATATTTACTAAAGGACTTCCTAGACAGTTATTTCTTGACTTCAGATCCAGTCTCAGTGTCCGGTCTTCTCTCGCTCCGACTGAAGGGGTGTGTAAACGTGTATAGTTATCATTATTGTATCCCTACCCATAATTAGAATATATTCAATATATTGTGTAAATATAATTATGGTAAGACTAGGATTCCTCTTGTGATTATGATTAGGATTCCTATTGTATAAGGGATAATATTGTACACTATATATATTTGATATTAATGAGAAGACTCCCAAAAAAGATTAATATCATCTTACACCAACCATAAAAATAACTTTTATATTATTAGTATGATTAGAGCTGACAGGACGCAGTGCGAGTTCAATCTTAATCGCGTGAAAGATTTCAACCCGCTTCACCCCACATAACAAAATTTTATGTTTTCAAATCCACCATGATTGCCTCACATAAACTCGCCCGTCACCCCACCCTGCTCCACGCCACATAGGCTTTAACCCACCCCGCCCCACACTCGAGCCGTTTGTCATCCCTAAGTGTAATAAAATCATTTAACATGTTATTATCTTATTTTTCAGGCTATCACATTACGTTTATTGTAAATAGTTGACTGTTGTTATGAATCAACTTAACCTGTCAATATGACAAATTTAGATATATTGTTAGTGCACCTTGAAGCTGAAAGAAATAATTTTTTTTTTGATTATTTTCATTAATAAAAGAGTATATATACAATTTATAATTTACAATTTCCATAATAAGAAAATCCTATTCATATTCTACTTCCAAAACCTTATTCTACTTGTACAAGAATCCTACAATTATGGTAAGTATACAAGAATCCTACATAGCGGACGGTCTTCGTACGCTGAAACTGTCCCTAAAATCTTCAAAAAGGACCGACGGAAGACCCTTGGCAAAGATGTCTGCAATTAGATACCTAGAAGGGACATGTTAGACGTGTACTTGTCCAGAGTTACCTTTTGGCGAATAAAGTGGATATCCATCTTTATATGTTTAGTGCGCTAGTGTTGAACCGGACTACCAGAAAGGTAAACGACACTAATATTATCACAATAAACCAATGTAGCTTTCTGAATAGGACAAGGAAGCTCTAAAAGAAGATTACGTAACCAACAGAATTCACAGACAACATTGACTACTCCTCGATACTTGACATATACACTAGAGCGTGGTAATGTAGACTGACGTTTCACAGACCATGAGACCAAGCTATTACCAAGAAACATACAATAGCCAGACGTGGATCGTCTGGTGTCTGGACAGTCACCCCAATCAACATTTGTATAAGAGATAAGTGTAGACGTTGATGAAGGATATAAATGTAAGTCATAGTCAAGTGTCCCCTGGATGTATCAAATAATACGTTTGAGCTCATTCATATGCTCAACCATGTGATCATGCATAAACAAACACACATGTTATACGACATACGTAATATCTTGTCTCGTGAAAGTAAGATATTGAAGAGCCCCTACAAGACTGCGATAGCGGGTCAGATCCTCGTAAGGTGAGCCAGCCGCAACACCCAGCTTGGGTTTAGTATCAACTGGAGTGGAAGTAGACTTGCACGAGGACATACTAGCTCCCTTAATGATCTCAGTTGCATACTTCCGTTGTGATAAGAATAATCCACCTGCATGACGAGTGACAATAATCCCCAAAAAGTAACTCAAGAGCTCCAAGTCTTTCATAGTAAACTCAGAACTGAGCATTGTCATGATAGACTGACGCAAAAAATCAGAAAAAGCAGTCAAGATAATATCATCCACATATAATAGTATATAAGTCAGGGAAGTACCACAATGAATAATGAATTATCAGGCATGCTGTGAGAAAACTCAATAGTCGAAACATAGTCTGCAAATTTTTTATATCAAGCCCGTGGGGCCTGCTTAAGCCCATAGACTACTTCAATAAACATACATGATGAGGATATTTGAGATCTCGTAAAACCAAGGGCTGATGCATATAAATTGTCTCCTTAAGATCCACATGTAAGAAATCATTTTTCACATCTAACTAATGAATGGGCCATGCTTTCGAAATAACCAAGCTGAGAACAATACGAATGGTAGCCGGCTTGACCACCGGACTAAATGTCTTACCACAATCCACACTAACCTGCTGAGTCTTACCATCACCTACAAGACAAGCCTTGTGTCGCGCAAAAGAACCATCAGAATTATCTTTATGAGTAAAAATCTACATAGACCGAATAATATTAACACCAGAAGGACGGGAGATCAACTCCCATGTCTTATTAGCAATAAGAGCATCATAGTCGTCGTTCATAGCCAATTTCCAATTCGGGTCATTTAAGGCAGACATGGGGTTACGTGGTAGAGGGGATTTAGAGATATTAAAATTTAAATTAAAATGTCGTTTTAAGTTAAAAAATACCTCGTTGACTACGAGTGATCAATCTATGACTTGTGGGAGAATTTGGTAGATTTTGAGAAGAATTTGGATGGGGGAGGGTTGGCGTGAGGAAGGGCTGCCGCTCAATACCAAAGCGATGAGTTGGATCGACGTGACCGGATCGAACATTGTCGGTATTGGGATGGGAAACTGGCCCAATAATAGAAACTGGGGTAGAAAGTGGCGGAACTGTAGATCTAGTGGGCCCGCTGGTGAAGTTTAGTTGCAGGATAAGTCCGATAAATGATGGATAATATACGGAGAGACATCGTCATCTAAAAAATTATACGAACTAAGCACGAAAATACTTGTAACCATGATGATTAGATGAATAACCAAAAAACACACAATGGGAAGAACGTGTTTGAAGTTTGTTAATTGTAGTTGACGTAAATAATGGATAACATATGTAATATCCCATTTTAACCTGGGTTGAAACGGAATACGACATATAGCGTGATTCTTGAATTGAATCACAGTTTTTAAGGAGTCGCCACCTAATTATTATAGTGAACTGAGACACTGTTAAATAGCATAAAATGCTACAAATGATCTCCATTTAAAGGTCTGCGAAAATTATGAGATTCCGAGTAAGGGTTCTTTATTATCCTAAAGGGGAGGGGTTATGCATCCTTTAAGATCCGCTAACTTGCGGTTCTCCGGTCAAACTTAGGTTGGTATTACTGTGCTAACATGTATTCTATAATTCTAAAGGTGTTCTACAATTATTAAACTAATTATGAGATATTTAAACTAGACATGCAGATATTTAAATAAGATATATATTTAACAAGATTGTAACGCAAGCAAAAATCATATAAAGAGGGAGTGAATGAGAACTTAGCGGTATTTCACTTTTATTTTCCTTTTATGTGCAGGCTTTAACTTTGGGATGCGTCTCCAGGTACCTGCAAAAATACTTAGTAAAAGAGTTAGTAAAATAATAAATAAATACGAGTAAAACCTTCAGATCTGTAAAAACACAATAGGAGTTTTAATTACGGAGGGCTCAGATCTATATTTTTTGTAAAGGGTCATCCCGAATAAGTCATGGTTGTTAATTAGTGACCCGTCAGTCAATCTAGTCACCCCGCCAAGTATATTGGTATCCGGTATATATGTGAAAGATCCATAAGTGTCATCATCGCCCTTTTCCGAATGAAAGCAAACTGAGGAACAACCTTTCCGAGAGGGTCATGTAGTATCATGTTCAAATCAGTATTACACCGAAACCGAAGGGACGCAACCTCAATTTCAATTTCATTGGCCTAAGTGTAGTATCTTATTCAAATCAGTAAATAACCAAAACCGAAGAGACGCGACCTCAATTTCAATTTCATTGACCTAAGTGTAGTGTTTATGTTCAAATCAGTGGAACTTTCCACCAAGTGTAGCAATCTGTCTTTCCAAAATGTAACGACTATTTTCCAGAAAATATATAACAGAAACACTGTCAAAGAATAGCATCTGCTAGTTGGAAAATGCAGCATTATCTGGTTTCCGAATTTTCACAGTGCAGCATCTATTCCACTGGAAAATAACAGATTTTGCTTCGAAAAATGCCTCCACAGCAGGCTAAATATATCAGCTCAAAATGTGCAGAAGGATGGCACAATATACAATAATTCATGGCCAAACTGAGAGCACCAAAATGGCCCAAACATGCAGCAGTTGGTTGCCTTAATGTGCAGTAAAACCTTCTTTAAATGTAGCAATAGCAAGTGACAGCAACATGTAGCAGCATGTTTTCATAAGAATGTAACAACAACCAATATAATAGTATCAGGCTTGGAAAACCTCAATGAGAACAACAATTTGGCCAAAAAATGCAGCAATGAATTGGCCCTTCGAGGGCAGCAACAATGGCCATAAAATGTGAACCCATATCTCTAAAGATGCAACAACTATTCACAACAATCGACCACATGAAAACCTTTTCCAGTATAGTGTCTTTGCCTAAAATTATAATATCAAATAGCAGCCAAACAATAGTACAAGATGGCATTTCAAATGCCATAATAAACAGACACAACAACAAGCACAAGAAATAGCCCATGCCAGAAACCATTCAAAGACACAGACTGCCTTGGCTTATAGCCGACAAAGAAATGCATGAAACAAAAATTTAAGTGATGAAATCATCTAAGGAGAAAAAAAAACTTAACATGTTAAAATTGTGTGCCAAATCAGTGACATAATATCATTTAGAGGACTTAGCATGCTAACATAGAGAGAGTTTGGACCAGTAGGTAAGTAATATACATAACTGAACAATATATAGTCCAATAAAACTCATATGAAAGTGTTTTAGACATGAGACATGTATAAATAACAGGACATACTGTTATGTGAAGAAGCTGATCACATAATAAAGGCATATAAGAGTTTAGAAGCTAGTATAAATCAGTACAAATACTGGTACAGATGTCTCTCAGCCATCCAATGGACAGGGCATAATGCAAGATAACTTAGGGAGATTTTATATGCTAATATGGAGGCATTTTGATGCTTGAACAGGTAACATAGACTCAGATTAATATTTAGACACACTGAGACAAAGATGCAATGAATTCAGCAAACATAATTGTTGACACCCAATTTTGACCCTCCCGTCCAGCCATTAACTATAAAATTACACTAATTTTGTAAAATAATTTTTTAGGATTTTTATAATAAAATACAACAATAAAACATTAATACAAGCACAAATAAACAATTTAATAATAGCATCGCGTCTTACGTAGGGTTTTAAGCACTTAGAGTCTCGCGCCCGCATTAATTAACTTTAAGCTTTGTCGTAATTCTTAAATAATTAATAAATGCATAAAATAAATAATTTAGCGATAACGTCGTGTCAGGTAGCATAGCCGCATTTATTAGTAATCATTTGTAATTTAAAATCAATTTTAATCTGATATATGCATCTAATAGCGTCGCATTTATAAAAGCTTTAAACATCACACTTGCATTTAGCATTTAAATATTTTAATCTAAACTCTATTCAATTTTAATTTAACTTCGCATAATAAGATTTTTAATAATAGCGCCGCATTCTAAAATATTAAGCACTAATTAAATAACACACCCGCATTTATTTTATAACAATTAGATAATTTAATTAATTAATTACTTTGTCACTAATTAAAAGCCTAAAACTATTAATTAAACTAATTAACTCCTAAAATTAAATACCTACTTAAAACTAATTAGCCCATCAGCCCTTACCCTTTAAATAACCCACAGCCCACACCCGCGTGGCCCAAACCCGCCGCCCCAGCCCAAGCCTTGTTTCATCAGCCCTTATACCCAGCCCATTACCCCAGACCTCATTCCCATCGTCCTCAACAGAGAAAGCCCTGCGAAACCTAAACTCTAAAAGCTTCTGCTTTCGTCGCCGCCCGGATTTCTCGCCGGAGAATCCGGGCCTTTCCCTTACCCACGTACCCTAGCCAGCCCTTCCTTCCATAACCAAACGAATCTTCCACAAATCCCTTCAAATCATTTCCTCACCATAACCGTTCGAATCACACAAAATCGTGAGCAAATCTCGCCGAATCAAGACTCAAATATTAGCCAAATCTCACTTTTACTTACTTACCATTATTAGGGAACCCAAAGGGGGGCTATATAAGCACATGCAAGTCGAGCATCGACGGGGGGCAGAGAGGAGGAATCAACTTAGGACAGAGAGCGGAGTCGAGGGCAACCACATAGCAATTTAGGGATCGATTAAGGGCTTAGGGAGCAGAGTTTAGAGCCCTTAGCCATAGTCAGCAATTCAGAAGGCATCGGAGACCTGAGCAGCAGTGAAGAAACACAGTAGGCATATACGAGAGAGCAATCAGAGGGAATAGGGCAGAAACATAGGAAGTTCAAACCCCTTCTTTCAATTCAAGCCAAGAATCAGCAAACAAACCTTGCCTTTCATTCGCGTCGCAAACCCAAAACCCGTCGAGCGGACCGACGACTTGATACGCTGCCCTGGTTCGCTGCTCGGAGAAGGTAATTTATCATCCCTTTCGTATTTGATTTCCTTTGGCGTGAAATGTGTGTTATTGTGACAAATCATGTCTAAGTTTAGTTGGTGCCGACGACTGTCCACATATGCGTGTAGTGTTGTCTCGGCAATGGTTTATGTCATTCGCTTCAATCTGTTTTTTTAAACCGATATTATTCGCTATAAATGTCGCTGATCAGATTTGCGTGTTAACAACTAATCAAATGTCGTCTATGGTATTCTCGCATGTCTTCCAAAGAATCGTTATACGCGTATCGGATATAGTCCGAATGTTATGAAAAGAATCCTTAGTTCATTTTGTCTGTCTGGGTGTGTTTTGCTACTGATTTAGTAGTATGTAGTGTTTAATGTTTAAGCAGGCTAATTATGTTAGTTTATTTATGTTTAGAACTATCTTGGCGTATGATTATGTTTTCATATATCGATATGCCTAGGTTATGATTGGGCATCAAAGCTGTCAAGGGGGGTTTAGTTGAAATGACTTGAATAAGCTTTATATGTATGGGATGTTGCACACATATGTCTAATTTGTCTACTATAAACATGTGTTCATTGTATCTTGGTTACTAAATTGTCCATGTTAAGCATTTTCCTTTCAATTGTTAGTTGGGATATTATCTGCATTTCTTGGACAAAGATTATTAGTATTGTTAGCTTGCATCAGGAAGTTGCTGTTTGTTTACCAGTTATCCATCTGTTGCAAGTTTTTTTTTTGTGTTTATGTTTGTTAGCTTAAGCCGATATGAACATCCTGAGCCTTGCATTTTGAACAACAAAAAAAAGTATTTTCATGTTAAGTTGGCAACCTGTTTAATCACATGTATACTGAATCTGTTTTATTATGACTCTAAATTATGGTTTAAGTCAATGTAATCACTATATACAATCTCAGATATTTGTTGGCATGAATGTCCGCTTTGTTTGCCTAAAAGTGTCATCAGTATGTCGCTTTTGACTATCTGCATTGCACCGCCAGAATACATGCTTAAAAGGGAATTATGATTCTGCCATATGCATTTGGACTGTTGATGATTCCAAATCTGAGTGTGAGTCTGTCCCCTGCTCCTATTTTGTCGTGTTCCGGACTGATTTGTGTGCCTTAAGTCTGTATCTTACCTTTTATATTCGATCGATTTGGCGTGATACGGGAATTGTCCTTTGCTGTTTGCGCTTTGTTGGCATACTCATTGCGTAAAACTCGTTATTTTTAATCGAAGTAATACAATAACAATCGACCTTAATCGCTGAATGACCTATTCAGGCTTTGACTCGAGCATTCAAAGATACGTGGTAATGGGTGTTGGCCTAGGCCTGTCATAGCATCCCTTTCCTCTCCTCTGCTTGTCGCTGTGTACTGCCCTGCTCATCCCTATTACTTTTACCATCCGCTGGCTGCCTATTCCATCTCCTATTGTCACATGTTGGTCTTTATGTGCATACTTGCTCAAATACACTACATGTCAAGTGCTTGTTTATTATTTAATTTTTCTTGGGACATATACTAATCCTTATCTTTTCTTATTTTACATGAAACACAATGCTCGAGAAAGGGAAGAGTCTCAATACGAGACTCATCGCTATTTTCCCAAATGAAGATCCGCGCCTACATTCCTCGTTGCATCTCACATCTGATATCCTAAAGCCACAAGCGAAATGCTCCCGCTATCATTCCTTAGGATCATTTTATTCTCTGCTTCCCCGCCCCATTCATTTATTGTAATATAATTGTCTAACATTACGCTATTAGCAAAACATTTGGAGTAGTTAAATATTAACCCAATAAATTAGAAGGTAGTTTGCCCCCTCTTAAGTTAATTGCTTAAATTATTAAACCACCTAATAATCTTAACTTGCATAATTAATCATATGTAGCTATGATATTATTTTCAAGATTTCTAACCCACTTGCTATAGCACCCATATAGAAATCTTATTTTTATATATTAAGAAAACCCCCTTAAGCATGTGTTATACTAATCAAGGCAGGCAAATGTGTACATTTAGTCAAATAATCTATTTTGCACTATATATTATTTAAGGCATGCTTTAAACTTTACACGCATTTTATAGCACTAATCTTATTAATCTTTTGCCAAAAAATACTTTCTATTAAAATATCTTTCAAACATGCATTTTCAATAGCATAATAATTACCCTAGGTTTGGCAGGACAACCGCAAGTTAGCGGATCTTAGAGGTGCCTAACCCCTTCCTCTAGATTAATAAAGAACCCTTACCTGTAATCTCACTAAGTTTAGCAGACCATTAAAATGGAGTTAATGTTTTACTTTAAACTAGTTAAACATTTAGGTGTCCTAATTCACCCAAATTAATTAGGTGGCGACTCCGCGAACCCTTAGCATTCTAGCAACCCTTTAGCATATTAGCACCTTTTTAGCACCCTTTTAAATTTTAGCCTCTTTTCCACTTTTAGCATCTTTTGCAATTTTAGCATCCTTTTAGCATTTTTAAAACCCTTTTAAACCTTTTAGCATTTTATTATTTATTTTCTAACATTTGCATTTTAAGCAGGAGATTCGTTAGAAAATAATGCCGCGACCGAAAATGGGCCCGACAGAAATGGCGACTCTGCTGGGGATTTTAGGTTCTTAACCACAACAGACCTAGGGCTATTATTTGGCAATTATTTTGCATTTAATTTTTTGTGTATTGTATTTTGTTTATTTTTTGCTACTTGCTTTACCGCTTTCCCTAAACTGGCATTCCGCTCATATTTCTTCCACTCTGGAAAATTCACACTATCACACACAACACGCGGGTGTGCTTTGCGCACCTGCAAATTTCTTTCAAAACACCCACATTTAAGAGAGTTGGTATTCTGCGCGGAGAATCCGGTCCAACTGGTGGTCGCGTAGCCTTCTCACTCGAGTTGTCCGCCTGAACTCGCCTAGAAAAGCCAAATCTTAGAAACTTAAGATGAGCTATACCATCCTTTATTTTAGTACGCATGCATTTACCTTAGGTGGGTTGGTCTCGGCATCGACACCACAATTAAGAAGACACCAAACTTGTCGACGGGTTTCTCAACCCAACGACCAACCAAAGATATTATGTAGCGTGGCAATGACAGACAAATCCAAACCCAATCATGACATGTCAAATTGGGAAAAGTGCACCGTCATTTGGTCGCCATTTCCAACAAAGGCATTATAGTTGACGACTTGGACAAATCCGGCCATAATCTCGCATAAGTGACGTTTAGGCTTACCTCGCATAAAGAGGTTCCCCTGCATGTTAGGAAACGTTTGAATGTGCTATGTGCGATATATCTGCTACATACCTGCAAATTATGTGCTTTATGCTAACATTGTTTGTTGCATTCTTTTAGAAAATTTATCATCCTCCCCAAAGCGGCTCGTCAGATTTGACTCAACAATGCCTGAGCATCCACACTTCACTGTGTCCAAGGCAAGAACGATGATATGATCGCTCGGGCCCGAGCCAAATGGTTTGGGAATTATTCCTCACAAATGTAACCTTCGTAAGGAGGAATATCACCAATGAAGAATGTATTGCACACCGCGAACAAATTGCCGAGCATGCAGTTGAGACGGAGAGGCTACGAATCCGACCAACCTATCCATTAGCTTGAATACCCCTATGCCGCATCAAAGGGCCACTACTTCACAAACCATCCTGCATCGACCTCCACCACCACATATCTCCCAACTCTCCACAAAGGCCACCACCACCGAACAAACCGCCCGCCCACCAACCTCAACCCCACCTTCAAATGACCCTCCTACTACCCATATACCTCACCCGTCACATTTCACCATAATCAGCCCTAATCGCAAAGCCAACCAATACCCACGCACCACACCCATTACCAAAATTTCAAAGAAACAACCTGCATAAATGACTTACGCAATGTAAACTCAGCCTTTTACCGCCCCGTGCTTCACCAAGCATGGATCACATGAAGAGACGGAGAGGGAAGTCCGAGCCAAAATGGACGAGGACGCCAAAGAAATTCATAGTCCGAAGAAGCGGTTCGGGTACGCGATCGGACAAAGGTCACGGGCGACTCAGACTACGGCGATCTTTGTACGATCCGCACGCGAACCGCCATGGGTACAAGGTGCCAAGTTTGAACCATTTGATGGAAAAGGGAACCCCGCGCACACCGAGGTCATATCGACAAGCTAATCGGTAGGGAAGAACCCAATGGCCATTATGAAGTTGTTCATTCGAGCTCGACCGCGAGGCACTAGATTGGTATACCACCAAGATCCGCTGAAATGGCATACCGGAATGCATCGCCCAAGATTTTGTGAGCGGTTCAGTTCAACACGTAAACCGCTGTGATGTGTTCTACTTATTGAAGTCGAGAAGAAGACTACGTAAACATTCAGAGAATACGCCATGAGGTGGCGCTCAGAGGCAGCGAAAGTGCAACCACCCACGCGAGAGTGAGACGACCACATTATTCGTGATAATCTTGAAGGATGCAACCTACTATGAGCGGATGATAAGCGCCATCGGCGGAATTTCATGGTTATTAATGGGCGACTTCAGGTTAAGGTATTAAACCGGTAGGATTACAACCGCAAAGATTACAGTAACTAATAAGGCGATTCATCAGTGACACTGGGAGTACTTCACAGGAAGAAAGAGATGCTTTCCTTCCGTGTTTGTACAAGAACGCAAACCCAAGCATTTATGACATACCAAACCCATCATACTACCCCAACTACCACACACACCTATATATAACACTTCACAAGCACCCGCTTATCCCGCCCGCATAGATCCACCCATCAAGCCCGCCAATGTATCAGAGCACCCAATGCACCCAGAGCAAATAAGAATTACGAAAACCACCCAAAGTTCGCACCCCACTACCAACCCATACCTCAAATATATGAAAGGTCATGAGTCGCAGCCTAATCCAACCGATTCCGTGAAGGATCCCCGAATTCTATCCCAAGATGGTATGATGAGAACAAGTTACCAGATCACTCCAATAGCCCGTGACATGACAATCAAGGCGCCACTCCTCGTGACGTAATCGAGGCAATCGATCGCAGGGGTAATTCACCAAAGGATCCTACCCCAAATGTGCATGATAACCCCTTGCCAAACCACGCCACGCCAATGTGCACCGATAACCTTAGATGAGGAATACACCGCTTATGCCCATTCCGCCTCGACCGCTTTATCCGAGCACGCACCACGCAGAGGCCGTAAGAGGGAGATAGCAGCATACGAAGACCCACCATCCACGGCAGTACGGCGCATATTGATTGGATTTGCACTCGCCTCGTCCGCCAGAGCCCGGATAGGAAAACGATTTATTTTAGCGTAATAATTTATAAACTCACATTTAAGCTTTAATAATGTTTTCTTTCGCTTTGCTCAGAATGAACTACGCTTGACTCGATTCCTTAGTGGATACGCAGCGCCGCCCCGCCTTGGTCCCCACATCTAGAAATTTTAATATTCGCTTGTAATGAACTACGCTCGACCGATTCTCACGGGATACGAGGCGCCTAAATCGCTTTGGCCACACCATTAGAAAACTTTGCCCCGCTTTGAAAATGACAAGAATACACATAGCCTACAAGAACTACATTGAGACCCATTTTAGCCGCATAACTTTTCAAAATCGGGACAGAGGAAACTGCATTGGTAGCAAGTCCAAACAAGCCCTAGACGCAGATATCAAGGAACAAGGCAAAGAAAGTCAAATATGAATCGACCCCCAAAACTCACAAATTTTTCTTTCGAGCGCAGTCTTTAATATTAATGCAGTAAAGTGCAACCAAGCGTAAAATACGACGGTTTCTTCGTAAGGTGAAAAGCAAAGAAAGGCAGAGGATGACAACAATCCAAAGTCCGCAGCAAGAGCAGCAGCAGAAGCAGTAGCGGCATCAACAATCAGCCAAAGTTCGTAGTTCCGCAACAAAACCTAGCGCCAATCCCTGCATAAAGTCAAACTTGCACCCCACACATCGCACACAACAAAGGCATCATAACAATTCGCCACGCAGCAGCAAGTGGCAACATCTCAAGATTCGCCGCATATCGTGACTACATCTCTATCCATGAAATTGCACTTCTCATATATATTTATCATTTTGTTTAAACAGTATACACTAACGCTTTCGCTTAGCTCATAGAGCATTTATTCTACAGAGCAAGAACATCGCCCAGTGCAACGACGTTATCAAGACAAAGAAGTTCACGCAACGACGCCAAGAAAGAATACGCCCGTGCAATGACGCATCGCGACAAAGAAGTCCACGCAACGACGCCAAAACAACACGCCCGCATAACGACGCGATCAAGAAGTCCACGCAACGACGCCAAAGAAGAATACGCCCGCATAACGACGTTATCGCGACAAAGAAGTCTACGCAACGACGCCAAAGAAGAACATCGCCCAGTAACGACGTTATCGCGACAAAGAAGTCTACGCAACGACGCCAAGAAAGAACATCGCCCGCATAACGACGAATCAAGAAGTCCATGCAACGACGCCAGCAGCAATACGTCCAGGCAATGACGTTATCAGCACAGCAAGTCCACGCAACGACGCCAAAAACAACACGTCCAGACAACGACGTGATCAGCAAGTCCACGCAACGACGCCAAGAAGAATACGCCCGCATAACGACGTTATCAAAGACAACAAGTTCACGCAACGACGCCAAAGAAGAACACGCCCAGTAACGACGTTATCAAGACAAAGAAGTTCACGCAACGACGCCAAAGAAGAACACGTCCAGACAACGACGTGATCAGCAAGTCCACGCAACGACGCCAGCAACAATACGTCCAGACAATGACGTTATCAGCACAGCGAGTCTACGCAACGACGCCAGCAAAGAACACGCCCGCATAACGACGTAATCGCAAGTCCACGCAACGACAAAGAAGAATGACACGCCCGCATAACGACGTAATCGCGAAGTCCACGCAACGACGCCAAAGAAAGAACATCGCCCGCATAATGACGAATCGCAAGTCCACGCAACGACGCCGGCAAAGAACACGCCCGCATAACGACGCGACAAGACAAAGAAGTCCACGCAACGACGCCAAGAAAGAACACGCCCGCATAACGACGTAATCAGAAAGTCCATGCAACGACGCCAGGAGCAACCCGTCCAGATAATGACGTTATCAGCACCGCAAGTCTACGCAACGACGCCGCAAAGAACATCGCCCAAGCAAAGAACGCTTATCAAGACAACAATTCCAAAACGACGCCATCATCAGATCACGCAGGACGATTTCTATACTCCCAAATTGCATTTCTTACGCATGCTTTATTATTCGCCTTAGCGCATGCACTAACTCTTTCGAGCTTTAGTCTACAGGGCGCTGCAAAGAAGTGACAACATATCCGCTGCTCACAATCGCAACACGCCCGCACAAGGACGAAAATCACAAAGATTCGTGAACATCGCATCAACACAGCAGGCATCACACTTTTGCAGGATAACCTTTTCTACTCACAGTTACATTGTTTTTAAAAATTATGCATCATCATTTTGCCTTAACAGTTATGCACTAACCGTTTGTTCAAGTCTTAGCTTGCGTAAGTGAGCACAACGTGATTTTCATACAATAACCGGCAACTGCCGGGCCAACCTTCCCAACGATCGCGTGTTTGCCTGCCTTGGCCCACTCGCCCACATCACCATGTAACCCAAAGACCATAAGCCATAGCAGACACCCGTGTTCAAGCCGCTTATTTTCTTTACTTTTTAGACCATAACCCAAAGGTCATCATAACTCGACACCGACAGTTTTTAAGTCCGTTAGCCCGCTTGGTGTTTTGATTGGTAGCCCAAAGGTCGCCATAACTCGACATCGACAAATTTAAGTCCGCTAAGTAGCCCGCCTCGTGTTTTGACTATGGTATCCCAATTGTCGCCATAACTCGACATCGACGCTTTTTGATTTCATACACCTTGTCTACCGCCAAAGATTTTTGCAATTCGAAGACGAGACAAAATTACATGAAGTCAACGCTTTGTCCAAGATTCTTCCATCATCTCCATACAAAGAGGACATCTGCTGACACCCAATTTTGACCCTCCCGTCCAGCCATTAACTATAAAATTACACTAATTTTGTAAAATAATTTTTTAGGATTTTTATAATAAAATACAACAATAAAACATTAATACAAGCACAAATAAACAATTTAATAATAGCATCGCCTTACGTAGGTTTTAAGCACTTAGAGTCTCGCTACCGCATTAATTAACTTTAAGCTTTGTCGTAATTTTAAATAATTAATAAATGCATAAAATAAATAATTTAGCGATAACGTCGTGTCGTAGCATAGCCGCATTTATTAGTAATCATTTGTAATTTAAAATCAATTTTAATCGATATACGATCTAATAGCGTCGCATTTATAAAAGCTTTAAACATCACACTTGCATTTAGCATTTAAATATTTTAATCTAAACTCTATTCAATTTTAATTTAACTTCGCATAATAAGATTTTTAATAATAGCGCCGCATTCTAAAATATTAAGCACTAATTAAATAACACACCCGCATTTATTTTATAACAATTAGATAATTTAATTAATTAATTACTTTGTCACTAATTAAAAGCCTAAAACTATTAATTAAACTAATTAACTCCTAAAATTAAATACCTACTTAAAACTAATTAGCCCATCAGCCCTTACCCTTTAAATAACCCACAGCCCACACCCGCGTGGCCCAAACCCGCCGCCCCAGCCCAAGCCTTGTTTCATCAGCCCTTATACCCAGCCCATTACCCCAGACCTCATTCCCATCGTCCTCAACAGAGAAAGCCCTGCGAAACCTAAACTCTAAAAGCTTCGCTGCCGCCGATTTCTCACGAGAATCCGGCCTTTCCTTACCCACGCACTTAGCCACCCTTCCTTCCATAACCAAACGAATCTTCCACAAATCCCTTCAAATCATTTCTCACCATAACCGTCAATCACACAAAATCGTGAGCAAATCTCGCCGAATCAAGACTCAAATATTAGCCAAATCTCAAATTTTTACTTACTTACCATTATTAGTGGAACCCAAAGTGGCTATATAAGACATGCAAGTCGAGCATCGACGGGGCAGAGGAGGAATCAACTTAGACAGAGAAATGAGTCGAGGGCAACCACATAGCAATTTAGTGGATCGACATGGCTTGTGGAGCAGTTTAGAGCCCTTAGCCATAGTCAAGAATTCGTATGCACGGAGACTGAGCAAAGAGTCAAGAAACACAATAGGCATATACGAGAGAGCAATCAGAGGGAATAGGGCAGAAACATAGGAAGTTCAAACCCCTTCTTTCAATTCAAGCCAAGAATCAGCAAACAAACCTTGCCTTTCATTCGCCGCAAACCCAAAACCCGCCGAATGGACCGACGACTGATACGCTCGTTCGCCGTCGAGAAGGTAATTTATCATCCCTTTCGTATTTGATTTCCTTTGGCGTGAAATGTGTTATTGTGACAAATCATGTCTAAGTTTAGTTGTGTCGACGCATCGCCCACATACGCGCCAGTGTTGTCTCGCAATGGTTTACGTCATAGTCGCTTTCAATCGTTTTTTTTTTTTTAAACTGATATTATCTGCTATAAATGTCGCGACTGTACTTGTCTGTGTTAACAACTAATCAAATGTCGTCTATGGTATTCCTGCATGCCTTCCAAAGAATCGTTATACGCGATCTGATATAGGTCCGAAATGTTATGAAAAGTTAATCCTTAGTTCATTTTGTTATGCTCTGCGGTGTGTTTTGCTACCGATTTAGTAGTATGTAGTGTTTAATGTTTAAGCAAAGCAATTATGTTAGTTTATTTATGTTTAGAACTATCTCGCGTATGATTATGTTTTCATATATCGATACGCCTAGGTTATGATCGCATCAAAGCCGCGGGGGTTTAGTTGAAATGACTTGAATAAGCTTTATATGTACGGATGTTGCACACATATGTCTAATTTGTCTACTATAAACATGTGTTCATTGTATCGTGGTTACTAAATTGTCCATGTTAAGCATTTTCCTTTCAATTGTTAGTCGATATTATCCGCATTTCGACAAAGATTATTAGTATTGTTAGCTCAGATCGTAGTCATTGCTTGTTTACCGCTTATCCATCCGCAAAAGTTTTTTTGTGTGTTTATGTTTGTTAGCTTGCCGATATGAACATCCCGAGCCTTGCATTTTGAACAACTAAAAAGTATTTTCATGTTAAGTCGCAACCTGCTTAATCACACGATATCGAATCGCTTTATTATGACTCTAAATTATGGTTTAAGTCAACGTAATCGCCTATATACAATCCAGATATTTGTTGGCACGAATGTCCGCTTTGTTTGCCTAAAAGTGTTCATCAGATGTCGCTTTGACTATCCGCATTGCAATCGCCGCCAGAATACACGCTTAAAAGGGAATTATGATTCGCCATATGCATTTGGACTGGCTGATGATTCCAAATGAAAGCGTAGTCCGCCCCTCGCTTCCTATTTTGTCGTGTTCTGACTGATTTGTGTGCCTTAAGTCCAGATCTTACCTTTTATATTCGGATCGATTTGCGGATACGGGAATTGTCCTTTGTTGCTTATGCGCTTTGTTGGCATACTCATTGCGTAAACTCGTTATTTTTAATCGAAGTAATACAATAACAATCACTTTAACCGCTGAACGCCTATTTGTGCTTTGACTTCGGCATTCGCATACGTGGTAACGGTGTTGGCCTAGGCCTCATAGCATCCCTTTCTCTCTCTCTCGCTTGTCTGTAACGCTCGCCATCCCTATTACTTTTACCATCCGCCGCCGCCTATTCCATCTCCTATTGTCACACGTTGGTCTTTATGTGTATACTTGCTCAAATACACTACATGTCAAGTGCTTGTTTATTATTTAATTTTTCGGGGACATATACTAATCCTTATCTTTTCTTATTTTACATGAAACACAATGCTCGAGCAAAGTGGAAGAGTCTCAATACGAGACTCATCGCTATTTTCCCAAATGAAGATCCGCGCTACATTCCTCGCTGCATCTCACATCCGATATCCTAAAGCCACAAGCGAAATGCTCCCGCTATCATTCCTTAGGGTCATTTTATTCTCTGCTTCCCCGCCCCATTCATTTATTGTAATATAATTGTCTAACATTACACTATTAGCAAAATATTTGGAGTAGTTAAATATTAACGAAATAAATTGTATGTAGTTTGCCCTCTTAATTTAATTGATTTAATTATTATACCACATAATAATCTTAACTTGCATAATTAATCATATTGAGCTATGATATTATTTTCAAGATTTCTAACCCACTTGCTATAGCACCCATAGAGAAATCTTATTTTTTATATATTAAGAAAACCCCTTAAGCATGTGTTATACTAATCAAGGCATGCAAATGTGTACATTTAGTCAAATAATCTATTTTGCACTATATATTATTTAAGGCATGCTTTAAACTTTACACGCATTTTATAGCACTAATCTTATTAATCTTTTGCCAAAAATACTTTCTATTAAAATATCTTTCAAACATGCATTTTCAATAGCATAATAATTACCCTAGGTTTGGCAGACAACCGCAGTTAGCGGATCTTGAGGTGCCTAACCCCTTCCCTCTAGATTAATAAAGAACCCTTACCTAATCTCACTAAGTTTAGCATCATTAAAATGGAGTTAATGTTTTACTTTAAACTAGTTAAACATTTAGGTGTCCTAATTCACCCAAATTAATTAGTGGCGACTTCACAACCCTTAGCATTCTAGCAACCCTTTAGCATATTAGCACCTTTTAGCACCCTTTTAAATTTTAGCCTCTTTTCCACTTTTAGCATCTTTTGCAATTTTAGCATCCTTTTAGCATTTTTAAAACCCTTTTAAACCTTTTAGCATTTTATTATTTATTTTCTAACATTTGCATTTTAAGCAGGAGATTCGTTAGAAAATAATGCCGCGGCCGAAAATGGGCGCGACAATAAGGACCAGAAAATAGGCAAGCAATCACAGGGAGATGACATTTAGGCATAAGGATCTCAAATATACATGACAAAAACTGACAGACAGTTGACATGTCATTCCTAGATAGAACACATTCAAATCATTTGCCAAACTATCCCTAATTACCTCAGCATTTTTAGGATCAGATTATATCATATATATGCTTACTACAGGAAACATGTTTACAATAAAAAATATGAAATGCAAGCAGGGACTATAACTTGATATGATAAAAATCAGCTGCAGACAATGCAAAATGTTGGTGCACACATCATCTAGACAATTTAACAGATATGATCCAGAATACAAGTTGGCTTAATATTCTAACATGGAGGCATTTTAACACCTAAACAGATAGGACAAGTATAGTAGATATGTTATACAAGCAGGGAGGTGACCAGACAGTCACTTAAAGACAACCTTTAGATATATAGGGCATAGAAGTAAATATATACATGCTAGACATTCTGTTTTCTCAAGGCATCCTCAATACAACTAAATATTAGATCCTTATCACATAATTAATATATGAGGTCTAGTTACAGAATATAGATAGTTAGCAAACCGACATGACACAATGTTAGTCCAGCCAAGGGGAAAGCATTAGCGAAGACATAAACTACTACGTTTCCAAACATATTTAATAAAAACACACATCGCATCACACGGAACACACAATTGTGAATTAAATAGCAAGATTATTGGAAATAAAATAGGTTACCTTCTCCGGACAGCGAACCGAGGGCCGACTGACTGGCCGAACTCGCTTCAAAGAGCCAAGCTACGATCGGCAAGTTAAAACTTAGTTGTTTGTGGTTTTTCTGAACCAAAACTAAGAGTAAAATGGGATTATTGAGGTCGATTCTAACAGATATCTATTATCTGATTTTAAATCCCTCGAAAGTAATAAAGATGCAAATTTTGTTCTTCATTTCCAAACCAAGATTCAAAAAAATCCAGTGCTTTAACACATAACTTTTGGTAAAAGATAAAAGGAAGATGTTTTAATACTCCTAATCCAGACCCCTTTCCATGAAGAATGAAGGGCGTTTTTATAGGAAAAATTTTGGGTTTTGAAATTGAATTAAAGCTGAAAAGGCGTCTCATTTGATTTAATTTTGGTTCAAAAGCGCGCTGGTCATGCGTGGTCAAGTCGAGGATAAGCACGGGACAGAGTATGGGCTAGACGATAGCGCGTGATGGAAAGTCCGACGACGCGGATTTTGGGGATTTGCAGGGATGCAGTGATGAGTGGTGTCAGGGACGAAGTTATGGAAGGTCGGCGACAGACTGGTGGGTAAATGGGATCGTCGGTGAAAGGGCTACCGGTTTTCATGGATATTTGTCGGTTTTAAGAGTGTTTGGTTTGGTTTCGTCGATTCCAGTTCAAAAGGGACGATGGGGTTCTATTTGGACGATTTAATTGGGGAATGGTGTTGGGCTCGGGTCAGACAGTTGTTGGGCCACGATGTGGGCTGATTTAATTAGGGGAGTGTTTTTGGGTTGAAAATTAAAATAAAATTGGGTTTAAATTGAAATAAAATAAAAAAATAAAAACATGGATTGGGCGTTCTTTTATTGAAAAAAATGGAAAATTCGGGTCAAAATTGGGTGTCAACAACATAAGCACCCAAAGACCCTAAGATGTGAATACGAAAGAGTCAATATGTCTGACCCGATAGTACGAAGAGGGGAAGAATATGTCAAACCTTTGGTAGGTAGTATGTTAAGAAGATAAGTAATCATTTGTAGAGCATGATGTCAAAAGGAAGGTTGTACAGAAGCATGGGCCAATAAAGTTCAGATAATATTATTAATGGTACGAATTTTTCGTTCGACTTTTTTTTTTGTTGAGGAAGTATGAGGACAAGAAAAACAAAAACTTATGTCATTATTTTGACAGAATTCCCGAAATATGCCATTATCATATTCCTTGACATTATCACATTGAATGTTTTTTATTTCTCGTTCGATTTAGGTACGGATGAATGCTCTAAATTTTAAGAATGTGAAAAAAAATTGAGATTTTTTCGCTAATGAAAAAGTACATAAAAATTAGAATAATCATCCAAAAATAGAACATAATAACGATGGTCCACAGAACTCAAAATGGGAGAAGTACATAAATAACTATGAATAATATCAAATTATATTAAAGTATGAGAAGTAGAGACTACAAATAGTATTTTAACATGTTTTCCTAAAGGACAAGATTGGCAAATTAGAGTAGTACACGTACCCTTACAAGAAACAAAATTATTTTTATGCAAGGAAGAAACAATGAAAGGCCCAGGGTGACCCATACGTGCATGCCACAAGGAAGGAGCTAGAGCTGCAAAAGTAGATGGCAAGGCTTGACTCGAGAGACTGAATACGGGCGTGATTGGATAAAGATCTCCCCCAATATTTCATCTCATGAGAGGTATCCTCATCTTGAAATCCTACAAAAAACCCAAAAGGATCAAAATTAACAGAAACCAAATTATCAGTGGTGAATTTACAGACAAACACAACATTTTAAATTAAGTTAGGGGCATGAAGGGCGTTTTTCAAGTGGGGTAGACACAAAGTTGCATGACCGTAATCGCAAATTGGAATTGAGTTGTCATTACCAACTATTATGCCACGATTGTTTCTCAAATTAGAATAAGATGAGAGAGTACCTTGGTCGGACATCATGTGAGAAGTGGCACCGGTGTCCCTGTACCAATTATATGCATGACGACTTCAATGTCAATCCAAGTATATGCATGACGACTTCAATGTCGGTCTGAGTGGGGCCTGCAGCATGATGGGCATGTGAATCTGAGGCCCAAGCACACCTGTTGGACTGTTGCGAATAGTTGGCCCTGAAGGGCTGTTGGCCAGCCCACTACCCGGGGTACGTTGAACTTGAAAATATGGGTTGTTGAGCCACTACACACTAACCCAACCCCACTGCCAGTGGGCCCATGGCCAGGACCAGTGGGGCTGCGGCCCACTACCACCTTGTCGAGCACCGCCACTACTATTCTAGCTGCCCCCACCACCGTCGGAACCACCATGATTGTCACCGTGATTTTTGCCATTATTTTTCCATTTTTTCTTGCCGCCACCGTGAACACGGTTTTGGCCTGCATTATCAACAAAACCTTGTGAATTTGCGAAGGACGTTATCATGACCACGAGACTAGCGTCGGTAGCCACCTTTTTGGCCAAGCCGACCTCTTCGAGCGTGAGCATAAAAACGAGCCTGGTAGAACTGCGGAAGAGGATTGCTCTGATAAAAAACATACCCACGCCACTATAGGCCTATGATAGGCCTGAAACCATTTGAAGGACAAGTCGATCATTGGTAACGGGC
Source organism: Przewalskia tangutica (assembly GCA_029844215.1). Lineage (NCBI taxonomy): Eukaryota > Viridiplantae > Streptophyta > Magnoliopsida > Solanales > Solanaceae > Przewalskia > Przewalskia tangutica. The sequence continues at coordinate 149,899,856 of CM056719.1, forward strand.
ACACCAACGTTGCAGAGTTGATCCGCCAATTCTTTCAACCTTTTACAGTAAGCTGAAACGTTAGGAATGTCTGTCATATATTGACGTGGGAGAATTCCTGCTTAAGGGTAACAACCCAAGAATTCTGATTATCTTGGAAGATATCACGTACTCTATTCCAAGTATCCATCGTCGAAGCGCTCGTTCGTGGCCGCCCTCGCGGCCAGCGGCGCCAATCGACAGGGCCCCTTGGCCGTGGCCTCCGCTCCAGAATTTTTATTTTTTTTATTGGTTTAAATATTAAGATATGTATTGAACATGTCTTCAATCTTATCACTGGAAGATGTAGCCTAGTGGTTGAAGGTTTCCTTCAAAAGTTATTAGCAAGCGAGAGGTCGCGTGTTCGAATCCAATGAGCAACAATTTTTTTTTTAAAACACAAGAATTAAATTGGGCCAAAATTCAGGCCTCGCCCAAAACAAATTTGGGCCCAAATTCCATGTCTCAAATTGATGTTTTTATCAATAATTTTTTTAATATTAATTAATTAGTTAATTTTAATTTATCATGTAAATAAAAAAGGACCTCTTTTTTTCCTCGCACAGGGCCCTTAAAAGTATAGGAACGGCTCTGTCTGGTTCGATAATCGTTTGCAACATGTCGGTGGAGATAGTAGAGTAAATCCACTAAAGAATGATAGTATCAAGGGTCATCTACAATTTAGGATCATCCTCGGGTTTAGGCACCTCCGCATCAGCAGGATCCAAGGAAATGATGTGATGAAGGACTTGATGCGAGCATGTGTGAACTTTGAACAGTTCGACGCACATCGCGTATTGGACGTTTTATATTTCAAGAACGATAAAGATGTGGTTCTTGATGTTAGAAACAGTAAGGTAGGGTGAAATATGTTCTTTGATGTAGACAAAATGAAAGAACAATAGGTGATAGAGGGATCTGGAAGAAAAATTGGCAAGAGATGAGGTAGAACGTCGGCTTGGAAACCGAGGAAGAGCTCAGAAATCGAAGAAGCCGAGAGCGGATGATTTTGGAGAAGGAGTTTTGTGAAACCTAGACTTCTGATACCATAAAAATATATATATACAATTTACAATTTCAATAGGAAAATCTTATTTCTATTATACTCACAAAACCCTATTCTACTTGTACAAGAATCTTACAATTATGGTAAGTATACAATACTAATTATATACAAAATATACAACTAAATATGTTACCATATATGGTATACACGGCTGTGTATACCCTGTTTATCACAGTTTCTCAATTATTGTGGGATTCCGTGATATACACGGTATACACAAGGTATGTGTATACTGTGTATAACCTTATACATTTCAGAAGCTTTTAATGAAAAGGTAAAAGATTCCATTTTTAGCTCCCAAATTATAGTCAAATTTGTGAACTTACCATGTCCATTAATATACTGTGCACCCTACCATACAATCTTTGTCCAACCATTTCTTAATCGAGGCAAACATCTTTTTAGTGATACATGTGGAATTGTTGTGATCCCATACTCTTGGGAACAAAAACAAACACCATTTGATGGCTCTCTCGAGTCTTTTTTTAGTTCGACATATCCATTTGTTGGCTATGGATAACAAAGAACGTAATACACCATTTGATGCCTCTCTCGAGTCTTTTTTTAGTTCGACATATCCATTTGTTGGCTATGGATAACAAAGAACGTAATACACCATTTGATGCCTCTCTCGAGTCTTTTTTTAGTTCGACATAACCATTTGTTGGCCGTGGATAACACAGATTTTTTTATCTCTTTGGTAATTAAACAATAGAGCAATTGGAAAAACTTTCGATGAGAGAAAAAAGTCCCTTTTCACCCCTCCCCGCCCCTCCTAATATATAAGGTATATTGTCGATAGTGACGAAATTAGAAATTCTAATAAAATTATTTAAAAACTAAAGGAATGTCATAACTAATATGTCAAACTTGTAACCTAAATCGGTAAATTTTTAACACATTTATCGTTACTTTTAAAGTTTCACTATTATTAAGAGGATTAAAAAATTACACATGTGCTACAAGAAAAGTTATGTTATTGAGATTGAGGTCAAAACTTTAAATCGTGAAAACATTCTTTTATTGATCCTTTTTTAATCCAATTTCCTATAAAAATACAAAATAAATACGATTCATTCCTTTCTTGAAACTTTGTGTACATAGCATAACTTTGTACACCAAATTGTCCTTTTAAATATGCCTAGAGGGTACAAAGAGTCAAAGAGGGTGGTGGTATTGCTAGGATGGAGGGAGAGAGAAAAAGATAGGGTATTGGAAGAACTTTTTAGCCATTGCTAAGTTGAGAGGTCTAATGGTCTTGTAGATAACATGTCAAGAAGAGGCAGATAAATGCTAAAGACATCAAACATGTGTCCTTCATGAGAGTCGAACCCATAAAGTTGTAAGTCCTTGTGTTTGATACTTTGTCCACTTTGGGAATTCTTGGATTTCTTTTTTTTTTCATGTTTTCCAGTCAATGTCCGTACTCGCATTGGAGTCTGACTATATCCGAATTCGCATCGGGTAGGGCCTATTTTAGTTTGAAGCGTTCCCTACTAAAAAAAATTCCAACTAAGGGCTTGAACCCGGTACCTTTGATTAAGGAAGAAGCAACCTCATTTACTGTACCACATCCTTTAGTGGTGAAATTCTTCAATTTCAATTACCATAAAGACTGTATATTTTTTTCTCATAATATTCAATATTTTATTGGAGTTTCACTAAATTCAAAGTTGCATCGAAAACTTTTCACATTAAAAAGGTAAAACTATGCCTTCGTAACAAATACTGAACTCATAAAGTTTTAAGCCGTTGTGTTTGGCGTTTGTCCACTTTGGGAAGTCTTGGATTTCAATTACCAGTAAACTATGTGTACATTTTGCATTGGTAGCATATGCAAATGTAGCAATATGGCTATGCTCATTTGTAGGACCTTATCCTTATGCCTTTTAATTCTTGGGTAGAATAATAGATACTAGGATTAGGCACATGGAAGAGCAAGAGCATATGACATTGATGCCATTCTTCTTGGGAGCAAATAAAAAAAATGGTTAAGGAGGGATGGATCGTTTGGTGGAGAAACCATCTGACATATTCTTTTATTATGAAAGAACCAATATATAATAGAGAGACAAAGTTAGAATTTGAAATTTATGCGTTCAATTTTTATTTTTGTATAGTCTTTTCATGTTATGACGATTTTATTTTTGAATTGAATTCAATTTCTTTGATTACTATTTTATGTCATATTTAATTGATTCATACATCAGTGAGCAAGTTTTTTAGTGTCTCGTCTTTTCAACTAAGAAATTCATGAGATAGGTGTCGCAAGATTCAAACTCGATGATAATAGACTCATCCCTCTTCATTTTTCACTTAAATTCCATATTTTGTTTATATAAGAGAGTTTCATTCTATGACGTGTGTCTAACCCCCAAATCACAGTTGCTCTTTCATCACTAAATCAAAGTCATGTTAGCTTCATTCGTGTCTCATTATTATATGAATTTTATGAAAAAATTTGAAGGGTCCTTTAATATAATTTAGCTTTAGGTCATCAAGTCTATTGAGTCGCCTCTGGTGGGATCTATCCGGGGTAATATATAAGGCGATTTCTTATGTTTTGCTACCATCCTATCGCACATGTAGGGGAGTGTAGGAGCTGAGATTTTTATTAAGGGGGTTTAAAATATAAAAAGATAAGCGTATAAAAAAAGTTAAGTGTATTTAACATCTACTACATATACATAAAAGAATAATTTGACCATATACGTATAAGTGTAATTTTTCGGAGAAGGAAATTCGAATGGACTCATTGCGCTCCCTAGCTTCGCCCATGCCCACATGGGATGTCATAACAGTTACCCCTCCATTCCAATTTATGTGACATTATTTTATTATTATGATTTTCTAAAAAATGAAGATTTTTGAAATTTCTGATCTAGATATAAAACATAGCATGTCATGTGGCTATAAAATTTATGAAATTTGTGACCTTAAATATGCAATAACATGTATGCGGCTATAAAGTTTCTCATTAAGAGTAAAATGAGAAGTGTAAAGTTAATTATTATCAAATTTAAAAGGAAGAAAATTATGTAACATAAATTGAAAGGATAAAATTACTTTTATCATAAGAATGAATTTGACTTTTTGATTATTGAATTGTTCCCCTGGGACATGATAAAAATTCTCATTGAGAAATATATCGCGAGCCCATCAAAGCTAGCCCACTTCACGGTAGGATGTCCTACTTTAGTTTTTATTGGCCACTCCTAATCCAATTTATAAATGTAGATTGCACGGTTTCCTTCAAATGGGCGTCTTTAATTTTTTTTTTTGTTGACGAAGGAACCCGCAGCCGCTACTCTTTCGAGTGCGCATGTGGTAAACCGGACCGACGCAAAGAGTCGCAAACCACGCCACCATGTAAACCACACTTGGCAAGTCACGTGATGTGCTCAACCAAGAAGGTTTATGCAGGGATCGAACTCGTGACTGCTGCATTCGCGCTTCTATCGCTACACTTGGCTGCGGGTGGGCGTCTTTAATTTTATCATTCAAATGGATTGGTCTTCAATTTTTCGCCTTTAAAATCGAACTTATGCCTAGCGGGACATAAGTTTTTAAGAACGCGGAATATAACTTATGAGATATTATAATATTAAAATATAACTTATGCCTCGCGAGAAAGTTATTTATTACAAGGGATAAAATGTTAGTACGCCTGTGTTCAAAATCAGAAAACGGAAAAATCAGAAAATGGAAAAAAGGAATAATGCAGAAAGTAAGAAAAATATTCGAGACCACAAAATTCACTGTGTATCCTTAAGGATTTTAATCCCCTCACTGTACCCGAGATTATGGATTACTTTCTCACATGATAAAATGGATATACCTATCGCAGGAGTAGCATTACTTCAAACGCCGACGACTTCGACAACCTCAAAGTTGGCAACGAACCACAGTAAGACTCGATAGTTTTATTTGTGAAAGAGAATGCAGAATTTCAATGAAAGAAATTATTTTCAGTCTATTAAAAATGAGACATTGCCTTAGTTTATATAGCCTCGAAGGTGTCTGTTCGGAAAGGTTGGTGCCTGTTCGGAAAGGCCACTTTGCCTTTTTGGAAAATGGAAAAAACGTTTGGAAAATTTAATTTTTATTCCGCGAAAATTAATTACAAATTAATCTTTTTCCGGCGGAAATAAAAAAAATATTTTCAAAAAAATGAAGATTTGAAATTAAATAAATTTGGTCCAAAAAGATTATCAATTAGATCATTTAACCAAATCCGAAGCCGAGGCCGAAGCCGAGCCGAGCGACGACGACGACGCGAGGAGAGTCCCTCTTCTCAACCCTTTAGGAGCTAGATGAAGTGTTTTCTAATATAAGCACATAACTTTCTCTTTCTACCACCGATGTGGTACAAAGCTCCTTTGAAAAGGAACTTTGCTTTGAACTTCATTTTCCTTTCATTTCATTTTTTTCCTCCATTTCTCATTCACACCAACTTAGCTAGCTTTAACCATTAACTAGCTATAACAATCCCCCACATGAATGGGGAATGACTATATGATGAAAAACATGCATGACAAAAACTGCGTGATTCGTAAGCAAGGATTAATCGCATCTGGATAAGTAGATTTCTCTTTGACCTTTCCGTAGTGAACATATGTCGGATATACTCGGTCAATCGGTAGATTTGATATCTTTGAACCATCGAGCTTAGGTGTATACCTAGAAAACCACATGTCACACAATTAACCCTTTAACCGTCTTTAGTTCTCATTGATTTGTTCGTCTCAGCCATGAACACTGTCTGGTTCATAAGTGCGTAGAGAATTGGCCTTACAGAATTCTCCTTGAAGCGACTTACACTTCACACTTACATAGATGATTCCTAAATGTGTCATCCCGTACATACACTATTTAATATACCCCGTACCAAACTTAGGAACCATTAAAAAGCCGTAATGCTTTATTTTGGTACTGAACATTGTCTCATCACGAGAATGGACCAAAAAATTATTGTGACAATGTCGAACCGTAATCAATGACTTTGTTTGATCTCTTTGAACCTAGATCTTGGGATCTCCAGTCTTCTAGGTAGAGTTACCGTCACGATGACTTGTCCTCGGCCATAGTCTCATTCCCCTCGATGATCTTTCAACTACCACTCTAGTTAGGCCTTTAGTTAGTGGATCCGACATATTAACTCTTGACTTAACATAGTCAATTGTGATAATTCCACTAGAGAGTAGTTGTCTAACGGTATTATGTCTTCGTCGTATGTGACATGACTTTTTGTTGTACATAACACTCCCGACTCTTCCTATTGACGTTTGGCTATCGCAATGTATACATACAGGAGCCAACGGTTTGGGCCAAATGGAATATCTTCTAAGAAATTCCGAAGTCATTCAGCTTCTTCACCGGCTTTGTCTAAAGCTATGAACTCAAATTCCATTGTAGAGCGGGCGATACATGTCTGTTTGGATGACTTCCAAGACACTGCTCCTCCACCTATGGTAAAAACATATCCACTTGTGAATTTAGTTTCAGTTGAACCGGCGATCCAATTTGCATCACTGTATCCTTCAATAACTGAAGGATACCTGTTATAATGCAAAGCAAAGTTTTGAGAATGTTTCAAATACCCCAAAACTCGTTTCATTGCCAGCCAATGATTTTGGACGGGATTACTAGTGTAGCGACTTAGTTTACTTATAGCACACGCAATATCAGGTCGTGTACAGTTCATGATATACATCAAACTTTCCAACACTCTGGCATAATCCAATTGAGAATGACTTTCACCTTTATTCTTTGCAAGAGCAAGGTTCATATCAATTGGTATCTTTGCAACTTTAAAGTTCAAATACTTAAACTTTTCAAGTACGTTTTCAATATAATGAGATTGAGACAATGCTAGACCTTGAGGAGTCTTACGGATTTTAATTCCCAGAATTAAATCGGCAACTCCTAAGTCTTTCATATCAAACTTACTAGCAAACATGCGCTTAGTAGCATTTATGTTAGCAATGTCGTTACTCATTATCAACATATCATCCACGTACAAAAAAACAATGACGACGTGGTTCGGAGTGTTCTTAATGTAGACACATTTATCACACTCATTTAGCTTGAATCCATTTGATAGCACTGTGGTCAAATTTTGCATGCCACTGTTTGGGTGCTTGTTTTAGTCCGTAAAGAGACTTAACAAGTCGACACACCTTCTTCTCTTTCCCTGAAACTACAAACCATTCAGGTTGTTCCATATAAAATTCTTTCTCTAACTCTCCATTTATGAAGGTTGTTTTCACATCCATTTGATGGATTTCAAGACCGTACACGGCGGCCAACGCTACTAACACCCGAATAGATGTAATCCTAGTTATCGACGAGTATGTATCAAAGTAATCAAGACCTTCTCGTTGTATAAATCCTTTAACAACTAGTCTTGCCTTATATTTATCAATAGTACCATCAGCTTTCATTTTTCTCTTGAAAATCCATTTGGAACCTAAAGGTTTATTTCCTGGAGGAAGATCAACCAATTCCTATGTATGGTTGTTCAATATGGATTCTATCTCACTATTGATTGCCTCTTTCCAACACTGAGCTTCCGATGAAGACATATCTTCGTTGAAAGTTCGAGGCTCATTTTCCAACAAAAATGTTAGAAATTCTGGTCCAAAGGAAGTAGACGTCCTTTGACGTTTGCTGCGTCTTGGATTTTCCTCATTAGGAACATTTTTCTTTGTTTCTTCCTGAGGTCGTTTAGATTCTTTGCTAGACGACTCATATTCCTTTTATACGGTTATATGGTTTCAAGGAAGTCAACATTATCTGATTCAATTAACGTATTCACTTGAATGTCGGGTGTCGCGCCCTTTTCCGGCCGCGGCATTCTAAAATAGCGAATCCTGCTTCAAAAATGCAAAAATGTTAGAGAATAAAAAATAAAATGCTAAAAGGTTTAAAAGGGTTAAAAATGCTACAAGGATGCCAAAATTGCAAAGGATGCTAAAGTTTAAAAGGGTGCTAAAATGCTAAAGGGTTGCTAGAATGCTAAGGGTTCGCGGAGTCGCCACCTAATTAATTGGGTGAATTAGGACACCTAAATGTCAACTAGGTTAAAGTCAACACTAACTCCATTTTTATGGTCTGCTAAACTTAATGAGATTCCGGGTAAGGGTTCTTTATTAATCTAGAGGGAAGGGGTTAGGCACCCTCTAAGATCCGCTAACTTGCGGTTGTCCTGCCAAACCTAGGGTAGTTATTATATTTTTAAAAATGCAAAGTAAGAGATCTATAAAAAGTGCAATGTTAGAAAATAAAGTGCTAGATGTTAAAATAATGCTAAGTAGTTAAAAAGGTTTTAAAATGTTGGAAGATGTTTAAAGGTGCTAAGAGGTTAATTTTAAAGCTAAAGGGTGCTAAGGTGCTAAGAGGTGCTTAAAAGTGCTAAATACTAAAGTGCTGAAGGTTAGGAGATAGATGCTAGCATGTTAAAATGTTTAAAAGGTGCTTAAAGTATTGAAAGGGCAAAAGGTGCTATATGCTAAAGTACAAAGAATGCTAGGAAGGTGCTAAAATGTTACTAAAGTTTAAAGCATGCCTTAAATAATATATAATGCAAAAATAGATTAATTGACTAGATATACACATTTGCTTGCCTTGATTAGTATAACACATGCTTAGGGGGGTTTTCTTAATATGAAAATAAGATTTCTATATGGGTGCTATAGCAAATGGGTTAGAAATCTTGAAAATAATATCATAGCTATATATGATTAATTATGCAAGTTAAGATTATTAGGTGGTTTAGTGTAACTTAAACTATGTATGGATAATCTAAAATATTTAACCCGAAGGGACACAAATTGCTAATTAACTACTTTCTAATCTATTGACTCAAGATTTGATGTTCTAAGAGTTCTACTAATTAGTGTAGCGTTAGTCAAATAATTACAACAAATAAATGGGATGAGGATATAAATTAATAAGGATGATGTCCTTTCGCCCGCGGGTTGGAATTTTTGACATGGATAGAAAATGCACATAGATGCGGGTCCTCGTTTGTTGTATCTTGTGATGAGTCTCGCCAGGAGACTCCCCATTTGCTCCGATGTTTTTCATGTGAGATAAAAAAAATAAAGATTAGTATATGTCCAAGTCATAATAATAATGTAAGTAAGATGACATAGATATGTGAATTTAAGCAAGTATGTGGCCCAGTTCTCATCCCAACAAATAGCCCAACCATTGTTTTCTGGATTCTAGGAAGATTCGGCCCAGATGTGATGAGCCCAGTAATCAGTATTCCTATCTTATATACATGTCTTAATGCGTGCAGCCACGTATGAAGGTCGGACACAACAAAAGACTAATAACTTAACATGGCATAAATAAATCAGGGAATTAACATGCTGCTGCGTATGCCAATTCAATATTTCATGGACAAAACAATTATGAGGGCTAGTCCTTACAGAAATGAACAAGTTAATACCTAAGGGGGGGCATTCAACTGTGCAGTGACCACTTAACAAACAATTATGAGGGCTAATCCATGCAGAGATGAGCAAGTAAATATCTAAGGGAGCATTCAAATGTACAGGGTCACTTATATTAGACTAAACTAAACACATAAAGATCACCTCCTATCACTTTATCAGGCAGAGTGAAGATTAACGCCTCAAAATAAAATTCAACATGACCAAACTGAGAAAGGATTGGGTCAGATGCATTTATAGTGGGAGGTCAAAGTGATATACATTAGTGATATACTTTGGTTATATACCTCGCATATCGAAATATGTTTAGTACACAATTCGTATATCCCAATGTATCACCCATGCAGTTCAAGATAGCCCAATGGCAAATGGATGTGGATAAATAGATATGATATACAGTATACATCACAGATGGCCTCCAAGCTTTCTTATTCACACACTATATGAATTGGAACTGAACTGATTCAAACGAGGAGACCAATTCTTGCATTTAAAGGCTTGGTTTGGTCATACAACATAGGCTACAGATCTGGACATATAGCATAAAACAATAACTTTCTCATGGTATTTCAGGGTTCAACATCCAGACCACTGGGAATGGGACACACAGATCATTGGTTCTTTTTTAAGCAAACTCAATTACAAGCATATAATAGGATCCAACTATGTGTTGCAGGGGAGGTCAAGCCTAAACCTGTTTCACATTTACCTACTGGTCCATATGAATCAATTCTTTTCAATCAAAACAGGTCTCAGGCATTAGCTCCATCTCAAGCACTAACAACCTGCATATTAGCTAATATAGATTCTAACACATTCAGACATGGTTTTGGTTTTACATAATTTATCCGTAATTGATATTAATCTTGAACTGACATATTAATCCTTTTTTGCCGACACATATTTAAGCAACATATTAAACCTAGTATTTTAAACATCAATCCTAATCGATAGTTTAGAAAATCAGAATCTTGCTAAGATAAACTAAGACATGTCGAACACTTACATAACGACGTTAACAAATTTATCAAGAAATATATACCAGAAAACACATAAATTCGCATAAAGAAACAAAATTCGACAGGAAATGAGTTTACCTTCTCCGGCGGCGAACCGAGGCAGCGTATCAAGTCGTCGGAGCCACTCGGGGGATTGCTAATGCAGTGGAAAGAGGAAGGGTTTCGCGAGAATGGTTGACTATTGATTCTCGATTGTTTTCTGAATCTCCTAATCGATGAACTTTTGCTGCTATTTCTCCTCTCTGCCTCGTGTTCGACTCCTCTGCTCTGTCTTGACCCATCGTACTCTTGTCTCTTGTGCTCTCCCCGACTGAGCTCTGCTACCCCTAGTATATGACCTACTGCTCTGCTCTTAAAGAAACGATTCCCCCTGACTGAGCCCCTAATCGATGCTCTCCCTCCCTCCTTAACATATGCCTATTGCATGTGCTTATATAGCCCTGGTTTGGGTTCCCTATTAGGTAAATAGTAAGGGCTGATATTAACGCGATTTGGTGCTGAGATTTCGAAAAGATTTGGGTAGATTCGATGTGGTCTGATAAGGTAACGATTTGTCTGGTTATGGAAAGGTGAATGACTGACACGATTTGGGCAAGATTTTGTGCTGGTTCGTGTTATGGTAAGGGCGAGCTGGCTGGGTGCGAGGGTAAAGGAAGGTCCCCGGATTCTCCGGCGAGAATCTCGGGGTGTGCTGGTGTTGGTGCGGCGTATCCGTTGGGTTTTGTGTTTTAGGTTTTCTAAGGGGAAAGGGACGATGGGCAAATAGGGCTAAAGGGGGGATCTGGGCGTGGGCTTCAGGTAATAAGGAAAAAAGGGTATGGGGCGTGTGGGCTTGCGGGTTTTGGGCCGGGGCGACGGGTAATTTAAGGGCTGGGTAGTTAGTAAAGGGTAGAGTTTAAGTAGTTTTAATTAGGCTTTTAATTTAGGTGGGCTATTAGTGTTAGGTTAGTGTTATAATTAATTAATTAACAAATGTGATTAAATTAATTAGGTGCTTTATTATAATTATCTAGGTGCTACATTAGTCTAATTATTTAGGTGTTAAATTAGTCTAATAAATGCGGGCGTGTTATTTAATTAATGCTTAATACTTTAGAATGCGGCGCTATTAAAATCTTATTATTGCATTATTGCGAAGTTAAATTAAAATTGAATTGAGTTTAGATTAAATTACTTAAATGCTAAATGCGAGTACGATATTTAAGAATCGTTTAAAGCTTTATAAATGCGGTGCATATATCAGATTAAAATTGATTTTAAATTACAAATGATTACTAATAGATGCGGCTATGCTACCTGACACGACGTTATCGCTAAATTATTTATTTTATGCATTTATTAATTATTTAAGAATTACGACAAAGCTTAAAGTTAATTAATGCGGGCGCGGGACTCTAAGTGCTTAAAACTCTACGTAAGACGCGATGCCATTATTAAATTATTTATTTATGCATGTATTTATGTTTTATTCGCTGCATTTTATTAAAAAAAAAAAATCCTAAAAAATTATTTTACAAAATTAGTGTAATTTTATAGTTAATGGCTGGAAGGGAGGGTCAAAATTGGGTGTCAACATCGGGATTTTCTGATTTGTGAACCAAAAATCGACATGCCTTACTATTTGTGGCATATCCTATGAAAACACAATCAATGATTTTAGGAACTTGCACCTTGGCCAAACACCCCCACACTTTGAAGTATCCCAAATTGGGCTTCATCCCTTTCCATTTTTTGTATGGAATATATTTTGTTTTGCTATGGGGCACTCGATTGAGTATTCGGCTAGCTGTTAGAATGACTTCCCCCTACAAGTTCTGGGGTAAACCAGAACTTATTAACATGGCATTCATTTTTCTTTCAGTGTTCTATTTTTCCTTTCCGCAATTTCATTGATTGTGGCGAGTAAGGGGCAGTTGTTTGATGAATAATGTCATATTCCAAACATATTTGTTCAAAAGGAGATTCATATTCACCGCCCCTATCACTCCTTACCGCAACTTGAAACGCCCCACTAATCACCAAATCTTCATCGAGGAGATCGTGGATGATAACCTGCAACTCTTGAACTTGAGTAACAACAGACTTGCCATCTACCATTTTGTAGTCCAGAATTTGGCAGCAATGAATTTCTTTAATCCAGCATCTTCTGTTTTATATTTCTTTTCCAACGCATCCCATAGTTCTTTTGATGTCCCTACATTACTATAGACGTTGTAAAGATCATCCTCCAGTCCGCTAAGAATATAATTCTTGCACAAAAAATATGAGTGCTTTCATGCCTCAGTTACAACAAAACGTTATTCTCAGGTGTTGATTCCGACAAAATTGGAACGACCTCCTTAATAAACTTTTGGAGGTTTAAAGTAGTTAAATAGAAAAACATCTTTTGTTGCATCTTTTAAAATCAATTCCGATGAATTTTCCAGGCTTATCTGCGAGCAGTCTTTGGTGCAAGATTTGTGGAGGGCCTTGACATTGCTCGTAGAACCAACCACGGGGGTTGGTGTGGCAGTAGCATTCATATCTGGAGTCATGTCTCCCATTTCTGTCGCAAACGAAACAACAGAAAAATTTAATAAACGGTGAAAAATTTATTTCTTCAAACCGAATCAATTTTGATAGCAACAAATATAATACACAACGGTGAAGATTTTATTTGTTCAACCCGAATCAAAATACTTGAAACGAAATGCAGTAAATTATATGTTGTATATTTGATGAAGTTTTTATATCTTCAAATCAAGTACCCAAATGAGTAGAAAGTTATGAAAACTTTAATCTCAACCGGAGTAGAAAATCCGAAGAATTTAGTCTCCAAACAACATACAAGTTTGTTACACCAAAAAACCAAACATACACGTTTTCTTTCCTTTTTATTTTTACTTTCTGGAAAAACACCTTTTTTATTTTCTGGGAAAATATCTTTTTTTTCCTGACAATGTTCTGTAATCGTTAAACAAGAACAAGTGAACACAAAAATAATTCTAAATTCTTTAAGCTTGTTAGTACGCATGTGTTCAAAATCAGAAAATGGAAAAACCAGAAACTAGGAAAAAGGAATAATGCAGAAATTAAGAAAAATATCTGAGACCACAGAATTCATTGTGTGTCCTTAAAAAATTTAATCCCCTCAGTGTGCCCGAGATTATGGATTACTTCCTCACAGGATAAAACAGATATACATGTCTCAGGAGTAGCATTACTTTAAACGCCGATGAATTCGACGAACTCAAAGTTGGCAACGAACCACAGTAAGACTCGATAGTTTTATTTGTGAAAGAGAATGCAGAATTTCAATGAAAGAAATTATTTTCAGTCTATTAAAAATGAGACATTGCCTCGGTTTATATAGTCTCGAAGGTGTCTGTTCGGAAAGGTTGGTGACAGTTCGAAAATGCCACTTTGCCTTTTCGGAAAATGGAAAAAACGTTTGGGAAATTTAATTTTTATTCCGCGAAAATTAATTACCAATTAATCTTTTTCCGGCGGAAATAAAAAAAATATATTTTCAGAAAATGAAGATTTAAAATTAAATAAATTTGGTTCAAAAAGATTATCAGTTAGATCATTTGACCAAATCCGAAGCCGAGCCGAACGACGACGACGACGCGAGGGGAGTCCCTCTTCTCAACCCTTTAAGAGCTAGAAGAAGTGTTTTCTAATATAAACACATAACTTTCCTTTTCTACCACCGATGTAGTACAAAGCTCCTTTGAAAAGGAACTTTGCTTTGAACTTTATTTTCTTTTCATTTCATTTTTTCTCTCAATTTCTCATTCACACCAACTTAGCTAGCTTTAATCATTAACTAGCTATAACATAAAATACCAGCACAAAATAGGGACAAATGTGAAAATGACCAACGTACATGATTCTGATTTGTTACCTAAAAGCAGCCTACATCTCAAAATTCGTTTTTTTTTTATCAAAGTTAGTGCTTCTTTCCCTTTGTTGTGGACATGGGGTTTCCCCCCATATTTGTTGGTTCTCATGTGTAGGCAAACCAATTGCAAAAAAAAAAGAGATATATCAAAAGCTTTTTCTATCGCAGAAATTGCTATGTAGTTTATGTAATTATATTGCAGGTAACCCCAAATTTAATTTTATATTTTTAATCATATATTTTGATAAAATCTAATTTGCTGGATTAATTCTGCATATCATAATATAACATGGGAACTTTGTAAGAATATGATTCTTATTTTATTCCGCATGTTGGTTTTGCTCCATAGTCTTTTTAATTTTTGGATGAAAATATTTGATTTGTAATGTTGTACGATTAAACTTGTATTTTTGCCCATGTAAAGACATAAAGAAAATGTTGTGTTTAGTTTAATCGGACTGGTGTTGGTCTGATTGCATAGGATCAAGCATATGACAAATGAATCTATTGATCACAATTGGTTTGAGATAGAGTTTGAAGATGGTATACTTCCAGAATGTGCGAAAATAAACAAGTCAAAATAAAAGGAGAATACTCAGCTTTAGTTTTTTTAGTTC